>CM039628.1:14178160-15433160 GCA_022457165.1 Juglans mandshurica | reverse complement strand
TCGAGTTGCCATACTGGTCTACCTTGATACTGTGCCACAATCTAGATGTTATGCACATTGAGAAAAATATATGTGAGAATATATTGGACACGCTGATGTCAATAGATGGGAAGACAAAAGATACATCTAACTCGTAAAAATTTAAAGGAGTTGGGGATAAGATCGGAGTTGCATTTGCAAGATAATGGGTAGTCAGCCTATATGCCTATTGGATGGTATACACTTTCAAATAATGAGAGAAAGAAATTCTATGATTGGTTCATGACAATCAAATTACTTGATGGCTATGCATCGAACATGCCAATATGTGTTCGAACTCATGATTGGAAGATAACTAGTCTGAAAGTCATGATTGTCATGTATTTCTGCAGCGTCTGTTGCCGATTGGTGTGCGTGGAAAGCTTACTCGAGATGTTCGTACAACTCTCACAAAATTATATGGATTTTTCAGATATATTTGTAGTAGAACGTTGAAAGTTGATGGATTATTAAAAATGGAAGTTGGCATTGTAGTGATATTCTGCAAATTGGAGAGTTTGTTCCCACCTTCATTTTTTGATGTAATGATTCATTTGACTGTGCACCTACCTTGTGAGGCTATAGTCGCTGGCCCGGTTCAGTATAGATGGATGTATCCTATTGAACGATTTTTGGGAAAACTTAAGCGATTTGTGAGAAATAAAGCTCGTTCGAAAGGTTCGATTGCAGAGTTATACATTGATAATGAGTGACATACCTTTTGTTCAATGTATTTCCATGGGGTTGATACTAGATTTATGAGACCAGATCGAAATTATGAAGGTGGACAAATGAGAGTCTCATCGGCATTTTATGTGTTTTCCCAGACCGTACGTCTCATAGGTGCACAAGGGGGCTATGATCTATATGGGTGAGAGTTTGAAAGAGCTCGATTATATGTCTTGAATAACTGCGCAGATATTGACCACTACTTGAGGTTAAGTAATGATCCTCTAAATCAATAGTATCTTTAAGTTCATGTATAATAATATAGTATAACTTGATACAAATTAATAGTTTACATGAACATGTGCAGCTAACATATACAACTACTTCACACGAATGGTGTAACTGACGTAGAAAAGATGCACGAAGAGGAATTCGTATTGTGGTTTGAACATGCAGTAATGCTATAAAAATATTTTATTGTCTATGGACTTCATACCACTAAACTCCACTTTCTTTCTATCTAACATTGATATAACAATAATAATATTTATTGATGTAGGTTGTATTGAAATATGGTGAAAATTCAAAAGAAATCTCACTAGAAATGTATGCTTTGGCACGTGCTCCGTCCAGGCAGGCCATCCAATACTCAGGATATTTGGTGCGTGGATATAGATTTCACACAGCTAACAGATAACGATATAGGAAAACTCAAAACTCCGGGGTCGTAGTCGAAGGAAGCCATGGGGATGATAACATTGACTTTTACGGAATTGTGGAATATATCATAGCGTTAAAGTATGTGGGGGGGGGGGGGTGGATATATGGTCTGATTGTTTAAATGTAATTGGTGTGATGTCTCAAATCCTAGGTTGGGAGTGCGTAAAGATAAATATTTTGTGAGTTTCCATACATCTTGCACATGGTATGATGATGATCCTTTCATTCTGGCTTGCCAAGTGAATCAAGTTTTTTATTTAGATGATCTGGAGTACGGGAACCCATGGCGAGTAGTGGTGAAGTTTACACCAAGAAATGTATATGATTACATTCCAGAGGCAGACGAACCACATGAAGAAGTTGATAGTCCAACAAATGAAGAAGCATATCAAGAAAATGAATTAGGCATCGATATATTTGTTGATCTAAGCCAATATGACATGGTCCCATTGCGTAGAGAAAATGTTCAACCCGAAGTAATTGAAGGTGAAATATCGGAAGATCATGAATCAACTGAAGTGTCTAGTGAGAATGAGGGCGACTGGTCTAGCAAAACTGATAGTGAATGAATTTGAAACAGATATTTGTGTAAGTATCATCCTTATAAATATCCGTAACGTTTGTTCGAATAATAATTTATTACAATTTCAAATAGATATGCCTCCTAAATACAAAGCAACACATGCACCATCTCCATCCATTACTAACTCCCCGTGTGGTTCACCTGCCATCAATAGTGGGCCAACATCACCAGACCTATAATAAGGTATTTTATCAAATTAAATACCACATTTAATGCTCGATTTAAGTAATATATATCTATAAAATAAAATAATTTAATTAAAATATATTCTTTAATTACTATATATGTAGCTGCTGTAAGTCAGTGCCGAGGTCGAGGCACTACGAGGGGTGTTTGCATAGAGAAAGCAATGAAAGTGGGTAAAAATAAAGTTGATATTCCTGATGATCACACCGGTGGCTCCGGGGATTCGGAACTTGGCTTGCTTCTTATGTTGGTACCCTTACTCGCACATATGCATCGATGACGATATCCTCATGGGCTAAAGTTTTTCAATATGTGAAAGACCACATCAAAAATTATTGCCTGGTAATAAACTACATCCCAAGAAACTAAGTATAACATGTTAATTGTTACTATATAAAAAAAGAAGTATAACATGTTAATTTAAAGTTACTTTGTATTTATACTAATTGTTTATAATTTTTTAAAGGACGAGTTTGAATTTAATTTTGGTCGACGAGAGGGTTGACTAACAGTTGAGGAACTGATGTCAAATGCATTCTAGAGGTACAAAGTTTGATGCTATGCACACTATTAGAAGTTTAGTACCATAACAGAGGCGCACCAAAATCCATTCCAAGCAATGCCACCAAACGAATGAGAGAAAATTTGTGATTTGTTTGAAGATCCTACTTATCAGGTAATTTTGCTGCTATCTTTTTTTAATAGTATATGATATATGTATTAAACATATATACATAATATTTTTTTTAGCAAAAAAGTATTGTGAACAAAGCAAATAGATCAAATTTAACGATACAACGTCATGCGGGTTCTCGATCTTTTCATCGTGTGTCTAAAAAAATGGTAAATTATTGTAGTTCCCGTTAAATATTAACATATAATACATTTTTCTGATTTAATTTCTAATATAGATTTTCCTTTTGCAGGAAGAATAAAGTCTTGGGAACTATGATCTGACTCAATTGTATGCTAAAGCACATAAAAATCGTGGTGGTGTTTGGAACAGTCCCGAACTAGAGGCAAATTATGTAAGTTTAAGTTTCTTTAAATCCATTGTCTAATAATATTTTTGTTACTTATACTAACTTTAATTTTTTTTGTAAGACAGGATGATATCTCTTAAGAAAACTGCTACGGATCCATTTGATGAATCATCTATCAACGATGCTCAGATCCTTTCTCAAGTTCTTGGATCACGTTCTGTATCTTTGAGGGGTTTAGGACGTTGCGTGAAACCATCCTCAACATCATCATCCTCTTCTAAAGCCAAATCGAATGATGACAAGAGTAAGGAATTAGAGGAAGCAACACTTGAGATGAAATGATTGAGGTCCAAGAAAAAAGAGTTGCTGACCAGATTAGATCAAGCAGTGGATTTAGAGGCGAGATTAAAAGAGAACATGTAGAAGAGGATGGAGTTGAATAACCAAAAGAGTTTTGAGCAGTGACAGTTAATGATGTCCCAAAACTCTATGTCACCACACAATCTTAAAATTTATTTTTTCTTTAATTGTCTTTTTATTATAATGTTTCAAAACATTTGAACAATTGTGATATTTGAATTAAAATTTGTCTAATATTAGTATGGTATTTTTAATTAAATTCTGTTCTATACGATTAATAACGTTCGAATGGTAAATAACTAGTTCGAACGGTAAATTACCATTTATAAATCTATTTGAACCAAAAAAGACCTATTCAAATGACAACCGAGAAATACAGTCTGTACGGCCGTTTAAACAATAAAATAATTGTTCGGACAACATTAATATGCAAAACTCCGTTCGAACGAACATAATTTCCAAAAATAAAAACTCTGTTCTAACAGACGAAATTTATGTTCGAACACAAGTCATTTGAAAAATTTATTAGTTCGAACGCATAAAATCTGTTCAAACACTCCGTTCATTCGAACAAGATTAAATATAGTCATTAGTTCGAATCAAAATTTCTTACAGTTTGAACGACACGTGTCGGTTCGAACTAATAGGATTTGATTCGAACGGTTTTTTGAGACGAAAATGGTTCGTCTAAAAAAAAAGCCCGTTTGAACAGTTTCGACTTGTTCCGCACAATTTCCTCTCTAAAAATTATTTTTTGAGACAAAAATCAGTTCGTCTCCAAAAACCTTTTGAGACAAAAATGAGATGAAATTTTTTTGTCTACAAAAATATTTTGGGACGAAAATTGGATTTTTTGAGACAAAATAATTTTTCTAAAAAAACCCAATCTCTTGTAGTGGAAGCTAAACACTATAGAATGTATATTTTATTTTTAAATGATATAACCTTTAGGCATTGAGGTAAAACTTTTGAAAATTCTGATGTCCAATAGAATGTATATTTTTTTCATTAAATTCAAGCACGCTTTGCGAGAAAAATTTGTAGAAAATATGACTTTCTGGTCGCAAATTATTATTTGTGGCAATGTTACCACTGCAAATATTCATTTGAGACCACAAATTATATATAGTCAATATTTCTTTGTGGCGGTATGCTCGCTGCAAGTAAGAGTTTCCGACCAAATGATCTCAGTTTTATAATTGAGCTTTTCCGGTGAGAAAAAATCACCGGAAAAAATTTTTTCGACAATAATTAACCAGGTTGGTATACATTTGCGACAACAATGGAATCGTCGCAAATAGATGTTTTTCTACCATATTGAATGTGTTTTGCATTGCTCGTCCTCTTGTAGCGGCGATAAATTATGCGGAAAATATCATTATTTTTGTGACAATATTGCATTCAACGCAAAAGATGGTTTTGAGACGCAGTATTACCGGCCCTCTTGCGGCGATGAGTAAGAGACACTATAAATTATTTGCGACGCTATTCAGAATTTTTGCGGCGATTTGTGGTGCCGCAAAAAGCGGTTTTTTTGTGGTGTTATATGTAATTTGCGCATTTTATGGCTTAACTATTGATTGTACAATATTTGCAACCTCTTTTTGTTCCAATAAAGACAACATTTCGCCTCAAAATACAAGTGCTTATGGAATATGTTACTATTTTTTAATAAATGGAATTTTGTAACAATTTTTTAATGTCTAATAATAATGGAATTCAAAATTCATTTAGTGATATTGCATTAGATTAATTGTTGGTCTCTATTAAAGTTGATTCAATCTTTTTTAATCAACATTATTAGTGGCTGCTTTAATTCTATTTATTGCCAATTGCTGTTTCTTTTGTTTTAAATGTCTACTAGATATTTAAATCATATTATTTACTCTATTTATTACGTAGGAGCCAAATCTCTTTATTATCCAACATTTAATTTTTTTTAACCTAATGTCTTTGAGGTCATGTTTCACTACCCTTATTAGGCTTCTCGATTTTTTTTTAATTTTTTTATGATTGAAGAGTGTTAGTTTGCTATTTTTCCGTACGAGAGAGAAGTTTTATTAGGAATGAAAAAAGAAAAGTACTGTAAGGATACTCTTGAGAAATTTTGTAGTGGAGTTTTTGACTTAAGATTAGGAGGCCTGTTGCATGCACCGGTTCATTTGAAATTGTCTAACACAGAGAGCTTGAATCTCTTTAATTTGAGTGAGATTTCTGTACCATAGTCCAAATTGATTTTGTTTCAATTTTAATTTCATTGTAATTTTTATTTTATTACTATGTATTTTACCAACAATTTAACAAGATACAAATGGAGCCTACAATTGAAAAATCAATGGAAAGCAATGAAAATCTCAAAAATTCCGTTTTAAGGGAGCCCATTTTGAGAGATGTAAGTGCAAAGTGCTCTTCTATCTAAACTTTCTCAATGTCTCCTATTTTCTCACTTGAAATTATCTTAGCAAGATCAATATTGAGAACATGACTGAAGCACAAGTGAAAGCTCGTGAAGAAAATGCTGAAAAATAAATGAAAGATGAGTATAATTGTCAGTATTATATTTTGAATTGTCTTGTGGATCATTTTAAAGATTATTACACTACTACTTAATGCTCTACAAAGAAAATATGGAAAGCTTTAAAGAGTAAATATGATACAGAAAAGCTGGAGTAAATAAATATGCTTCAAGTTGCATCTTTTGATTCAAATGATATATGGCAAGTATGTTGCAAAGCAAGCACAAGATCTTCAAATGATTGTTGTAGAAGTTAGATCCGAAGGCATCAAGATTATAGAAAATCTAATTGTTTGGGGCATCATTGACAAGCTACCACTTTCATGGAGGGAGTTTTAAAAGTTGATGCGCCACAAACAAAAGGAAACATCCTTGGAAACCTTAATCTCACGTATTCGTGTAGAGGAGGAAGCTAGAGACCAATATGCTTTGATGATTCAAAATGGCAATTAAAACTCCATGACAAAGGTAATTTTTTTTTTTGAAAAATGTGGCTTACCCAAATGTAAGAATCCAATAAATAGTCGATAGAAGCCACAATGAAAAATTTTCAAAAAATTTAGTAGACTTCACAAAAAGGACTTTCCAAGTCAAAAGAATAAAAACGAAGGACCCCCTTCACAAAATCAAGCTTGTTTTGTTTGTGGCAAAAATTGACATTTGCTCGAATTTACAAGTTTTGGATGCGAGAAAGAGTATTGCTATTCTAAAGCCTTTACCAACACATTGCTTATGTGACATAATTTGATTTGGAACAAAAATTTTAAAATTTGAATTTTACCAATCAAATCTTACCATTTAAGTGATGTGTATGATGTGCTCTACACATTGGCTTGAGAATAGAATAATTCAATTGAGAAAATAATACTTAAGTTAACGTAACTGATGAGTCATTTGTAGCAATGATTGTAGACATTAATATGGTTCAATTTGTTGAAGGGTGGTGGGCATATTCTGGTGCCAATAGGAATGTCTACAATGATAAATATTGATTAAAAAACTATGCTCCCTTTGAAGAAGATAAAATTATTATGCTTGGTGATTTAAATAAAATCGATGTTCTTGGGAGTAGTGAGGTCAAGCTAAGATTCATCTCTGGATGTATTCTAGTAATTCCCCATATGCTGAGGGTCAGAGAATTACTACCTCACCGAGAGAGAAGGGAGTAAGAAGCTAGGATGCTTGAGGACTAGGGAGTAGGCGGAAGTTTCGGGGCGATGTGCATTATTATGGTGTACTATGGTTTGGTCTCATTTTCGTAGTATCGTCGTCTTGCGATTGTTGAAAGAGGTTGATGTAATGGACTGCAATACTCAGATGATGGAAGAGACCGAAGCATGAAGTCAATTGTTGATGAACAAAGTTGTTAGTTAATTTTGTTAGCAGTCTATTGCAAGTGTCGTTTGTATGTAAGTAGAAGTAGTAAGTGCGACATGGTCATTTAGTTGATAAGTGAATAAGTGAAACGTGCGTTTTAATACAATTGTAAAATGATGTCGTGCTGTACATTCTGTAACTATAAAAACAAATTCAATGCAGAAGGAACTACAGAATAATATTCATGCAGAAAACTCTCTCTCGATCTTCTCTCTTTTTCTCAATCTCTCTCCTTCTTCCTTAGTCTTTACATCATATTCTTCATATTCTTACTTCTTTCCCTCCACAAGTTTAGTTAATAAATTGGGGTCCATTACATTTGGTATCCAAAGCCATGGCAAAAGGCACACGTTTTTATGCTTAAGTGGTTGATTCATTGAACCAGCTTTGGTAGTAGCATGATCGTCAACAAAAACAAATCGAGGACACCATTGCTATCTTGGTTCAACAGCAAGAAACGACAAGACTTGATCGAGAGAACCAAGATAAATGGTTTATAGAAATTTTGCAACAGATTTCAAAAATTTCTTTTAATGGTTCAGTGGGTCATGAGGAGGCTGCGAGGAATGTGAATGGCATGCCAAATCTTGACAAGAACAATGACACACACGGAAGTAGGGATGAGGCACCCTTTAAAGAACCAGTTGACAGAACCATTTTAAGGGGCATCAAGATTGAGTTTCCAAGATTTTTTAGTAGGGATCCTTCGACTTGGGTGTATAGGGCTAATCAATATTTCCTATACCACCAAGTGCCACCAGGGCAAAGGATCTTTATTGCCTCCTTCCATATGGATGATGAAGCATTGGTATAGTTTCAAGATGCCAGTGAAGCAGGAGTATTTCATTCTTGGGAGGATCTGACCCAAGTAATTCAGGTAAGGTTTGGCTCATCTCCTTATGATGATCCAATGGAATCTCTTACAAGGTTGAAGCAAGTGTAATCTGTCACAGCTTACAAAACAGAATTTGAGGTAATCTTAAATAGAGTGAGAGGCATTTCTGAATAGAATAAATTGAGCTGCTTTTTAAGTGGCTTAAAGGATGAAGTGAGGCTGCCTGTGAGGATGTTAAGTCCCAAAAGTTTGAATGATGCCTTTCGGTTTGCCAAGATTCAGGAGCAATATGTTGTGAGTACAAGAAGACCATGGAGAAACAATTCATTTGACTCAACAGTCCAGTCATAGAGGCCAACTCAGACTCCTTCAATTTTGGGGCCTCTTCCAATTCATTCCAAGGTGCAGTTTGCCCCTAAACTTTCCTATCAAAGGTTATCAGACACAAGATCGAAGGAAAAATGGGCTTTGCTTCTTTTGTGATAACAAATGGTAGCAAGGCCATAAATGTTCTAAGTCAAGATTGTATATCTTGGAGAGCATGGATTTGTCTAAGTTAGAGCCATTGGATCCAGAGGAAGATTCTGACCAGCCTTTAGCCATAGCTGATAAAGATATGCAAGATATGGCCACAGTTGCTTCCATCTCTGTGCAGGCTGTGGTGGGAACACCTAGCTTAAAAAGCATGAGGGTTTTTGGTCAGTTAAAGAAGAGAAGGGTCACCATTTTGATAGATACTGATAGTACCCACAACTTTGTGGTTACTACAGTGGCAAAGAAATGTGGCTTGCTGATTCAGGATTCTGTCCCTATGCTAGTTAGGATTGCAAATGGTGACATGAACAATAGTGTGGGTAGATGTGAGGGGGTGGCTCTACATGTTCAAGGCACAACTTTCGAAACTAAGTTGCTGACTTTGGACCTGGGTGGCTATGATGTGGTTTTGGGGATCCAATGGTTGCTGTCTTTAGGCCCCATTTTATGGGATTTTGGTAAGCGTCACATGCAGTTTACTTATAAGGGCAGCCTGACTTATTTAAAGGGCTTAATTTCCACTTCTAGCAATTTAGTTGATGACACTAAAATTGCTACACTCTCCTCAGTAGAATTTAAAGGTCTATTTTTGCAAATCACATTTATTTAGTCTCAAGAGATGACAGCTGAGATACCTCAGGATATCTTAAACTTGTTGGACAGATTCAAAAGGCTTTTTGATGAACCTAAAGGCCTTCCCCCTCAAAGGTCTCATGACCATCAAATTATCCTAAAACAAGGCACAACACCAGTAAGTGTATGACCCTATAGATATCCATTTTATCAAAAGACTGAAATTGAAAAAATAGTAACAGAGTTACTGCAGTCAGGTGTCATAAGGCCCAATCAATCTCCTTTCTCTTCACTTGTGCTTTTGGTAAGAAAAGGAGATGGTTCTTGGCGCATGTGTATAGACTATAGGGTACTCAATGAAGCAACAGTCAAAACCAAGTACCCTATTCCCGTGGTGGATGAATTACTGGATGAGCTTTTTGAAGCAAGTATATTTTCTAAGATTGATCTTAAATCAGGCTACCATCAGATCAAAATGAAGGAAGAAGACATTTTAAAGATAGCCTTTAGAACACGAGGGTCATTATGAGTTTCTTGTAATGCTCTTTGGACTCACTAATGCACCCTCCACATTTAAAGGCCTCATGAATGATGTCTTTAGGCCTTTTTTGAGAAAATTTGTCATTGTGTTTTTTGATGACATATTGATTTACAGTCGAGATTTTCAGTCTCATTTGGGCCACTTAGCTTCTGTTTTGCATACCTTTGAGAGCCATCAGTTGTATGCAAAGCAATCAAAGTGTCACTTTGCCTATTCTGAGATCGAGTATTTGGGGCACCTCATTTCCAAGGAAGGGGTTAGAGCAGATCAGAAGAAGCTGGACTCAATGTTAAAATGGCCTATATCAAAAACTGTGAAAGCCTTGAGAGGTTTTCTTGGCTTGACTGAATACTATAGGAAATTCATCAAGCATTATGCCATCATAGTTGCCCTACTCACTGCCTTGTTGAAGAAGGAAGCCTTCAAGTGGATTACTGAGGCAACCACTGCCTTTGAACACCTTAAGCAAGCTGTAACACAACCCCCTGTTTTATCCTTACCTGATTTTCTAAGCAATTTATAATTGAATATGATGCGTGTGCTAGTGGTGTAGGAGCTATGTTAATGCAGGAGCAAAGGCCATTGACTTTCTTAAGTCAAACCCTAAAGGGAAGAAACCTACTGCTGTCAACCTATGAAAAGGAATTCCTGGCAATAATTTTGGTAGTAAAGAAATGGAGACCTTATTTGCTTGGAGGCTCTTTCATTTTGAAGACTGATCATCATAGTTTAAAGTATTTGTTGGAACAAAAGATTGGCACCCCTGCTCAGCAAAAGTGGCTGTGAAAGTTGCTTGGTTATGACTTTTCTTTCGAGTACAAGAAAGGTGTGGACAATAAGGTTGCTGATGCCTTGTCCAGGAGAGGTGCAAATGAAGAGGACTCAGTGTTGCTCACCATAACTGTTCCCAATCCAGTTTGGTTAAAAGAAATCAAGAAGGCTTATGAGGCTGACCAAGTTGTCCAACAGCAACTTGCTAAATTGCAGCAGACTCCCTCAATCAATGTTGTTCATTCTTGGAAAGGAGGGGTTTTATTCAGAAAGGGAAGGATTTATATCCCTGATTGCTGAGTTGAAATTTCAGAAAGGGAAGGATTTTCAAACTCCAAGCTGTGAACCTGTCTTATTCTTCAACATACCATCCTCAGAGTGATGGTCAAACCGAGGCTGTCAATTAGTGTTTAGAACACTTTCTGAGGTGTTTTTCAAGTGACAAACCAAGACATTGGGTTGCATGGTTGCCCTTGGCTGAATGGTGGTATAACACCACATTCCATGCCTTGACTAAACTCACTCCATATGAGGCTGTTTATGGAGTGCCACCAACCAAGCTACAAGACTATATTCCAGGCCTATAACCTAATGAAGCTGTGGAAGAAATTTTAAGAACTCGGGAACAGATATTAGACACCCTAAGAAGTAATTTGGTGTTGGCTCAAGAAAGAATGAAGACTCAATTTGATAAGAGACATACTGAGAGGTCCTTTGTTGTAGAGGATTGGGTATTTTTACTACTCCAACCATATAGACAGAAGTCTTTGGCAGTCAGAAAGAATATGAAGCTATCTCCAAAATCCTATGGGCCTTTTCAAGTCTTGGGAAAGATTGGCTAGGTTGCTTACAAATTACAATTACCACCACAGTCTCAACTACATCCCGTATTTCATGTATCTTGTTTGAAGAAAAAAAGTTGGATAGCATGTGTCTCCCCTCTCAACCTTACCTCCTGTTGATAGTCATGGAGAATTGGTGCTTGAGCCTCAAGCTATTTTACAAAGGCAAACCAGGAAGCATAACAATCGACCATTAGTTGAAGTTTTGGTACATTGGCAGGGAACTGATCTCGACCACGCCACTTGGGAACCATACTGGCAGTTAAAATAGCATTATCCTCACCTTGTGGGCAAGATGCTTTAAAGGGGAGGAGTGTGTAATGGACTGCAAAACTCAGATGATGGAAGAGACCAAAGCATGAAGGAAATTGTTGATGGACAAAGTTGTTAGTTAATTTTGTTAGCAGTCTATTGCAAGTGTCGTTTGTATGTAAATAGAAGTAGTAAGTGCGACATGGTCGTTTAGTTGATAAGTGAATAAGTGAAACGTGTGTTTTGATACAATTGTAAAATGATGTCGTGTTGTACATTCTGTAACTATAAAAACAGATTCATTGCAGAAGGAACTATAGAATAATATTCATGCAGAAAACTCTCTCTCGATCAGCTGAGTAGGGCATGAGTGTTTGTCCAAGTGTCTGGGTCATGAAAACACGATAGTGCTGGTGGTTTATGGCAGTTTTCTTATAGGTTGGTGTTATTCAACATGGACGAAGAACCACCGTGGTTTGCGTTCAAGGTGGAGGAAAGGAGCGTTGCTCTGTTTTCTGTGGTGTACAATAGGGGTTGTTGATGGAGCAACCGTTCAGTGCAATGATGGGGGGGGGGGGGGGGGGACTCACAGTGGCTCCACTGCGAGCATGGCAAGGGTTGAGGTGTGTTTCAGGGAGGATTAGTGCAACTGGTTTGGTGGCTAGGTTGTGGTGGAGGAAACAGAGGCCCTGAGTGTGGCTTTTGGGGTGATTTCCATGGCTCTTGTCTGCAATGGCTTTGATGCAGTAGGGTGGTTGCTTTCGATGGTGGTGGCCTGTGGTGGTCTAGGTGTGTGGGAGGGTCTATCGTGGGGGTGTGGTGTTGGTGGTTTGATACACGTGGAGGGGCTACTCTACTCTCTGCTTGGTTCGACAGTGCATAGGATGACGATGGCACAACAAAATTAAGGGGCAATAGAGCCCGACACAATGAGAGGAAGAGTGAGAGGAGAGAGACGTTGGGGGTTGGGTAGGGCTTGGGCGCATAGCAGAGAGAGAGAGAGAGAGAGAGCGCAGTTGTGGAGGTTGAGAAAAATTTGTGAGAGAGTGGGGCAAGAGTGATAGAGAAAAATTATGAGAGTGAGGAAAAATGGGTAGAGTAAAATGGGGAGAAGAATGTGATGGGGAGGAGAGAACCACGGGGACGTGACGGGGAAGAGAGGGAAACTGGAAAAAAAAAAATTCTACCAAAACAGCATAGTTCTTACAAGCAGGTTGAGTTTAAATGATCTTGGGCGTAAGCTTTGGGTTAGGTGTTACATTTATCTCCCTTTAAAAAATTCTTCCTCGAAATTTTCTCCACCTAAAGGAAATTCTAAAAATACTTATCCATCTCGTCCATTTCAAGCTTCTTGTTTTAATCATCGATCATTATGTTGAACCTAATTTTCCAAAATTCTAACTTTCCGATATTTTCACCCGATGCCTCTTCACATACCTCTTAATCCCCTAGGTATTCACCTTCGTGCACATAGTATCGATTATCATACATTTTAGGGTCCAATTCAATTAAAAAAATGTTAACCTCCACAGTAGACTCGATTAAAAGACTAATAATAATTTCACCCAAATTCTTAATTTAATCTCATATGAAATAGTAAATAGAACTCTCAACATAAAATATTAACCTCCTATGAATAGTAAAATAAAACTCTGTAAAGTTAAGTCCTACGTGATCTCAAGTCAGTAATATTCAAACCCTCACAAAGTTTACTCTCAAATTATCATATTACCAAAATTCACACTTTCGTTGCGTACTTTGACAACTTTGCCAAAATGTCTAAAACTAAGGGTCTAGTCCACCTCGGTACCTACCAAGATGAATCTTACCACACTTTCATATCAAACCGATTTCTTGTATCTCAAATCCATGTACACTCACTTATTCTCTTAAATACTCTCTTTCATTCTTAGCTGCAATTAGTAACCATTAAATACACATTTATGTTTGATGACCACATACTACTACGTACCATGCATCCGATGGGTACCAACTTGCATAAAACAAATATCACCGTATCAATGGTGGTAAAAAAAAAAAAATTGACGCTAGAAAGAGTGATTTAAAAGAGTCTACCCACGACATTCTTACCATCGTTTTACTTTGGAGTGATCCGAGAACTCAAAAACCCATACACTAGGTCAAGCCCATGGGTGGATAGAGTTGAGTAGTCATAACGGACTGGTCGAAAGTCAAAGATGAAGTGGTGAAGTTGGGATCTTCTCGAATACTTCCTATCGGTGAGAGAAAACTAATCTAATGATTGAAGTCACATTTAGGCACAGAAGGTGTGCTCCGCCAAGTGACTATGGAAGAAATTGACTCACATCTGTAATAGAAAGGTCACAATGATGTAGTTGGGTTCAAGGGCGATCCTTCTATTAAAATTTCATTAATAAGGTTCTAACCTTTTGTCAAAAACAACCCCAAAATATTCTTGTTGGAACACTAATTGAGTTGCCAAAAAGATTTCACTAAGTTGGACCAAGAGGTTGGCTGTTGGCCTACAAAAAATAAATAAATATTATATATATGCAAAACATTTTTTTGTGGCCTCAAAGTCCAACTCTAAAAAAGTTTACAAAAATATTTATCTTCCTCCATATCAAATTCCCAAAAGATTTTTTTAAACGACCTAGAAACTTGAAAAAAAACAAAAAACAAATTGGCTTATAACAAAAAAATAAGTTAAGTCATGCCATACGGTACAATTTGCTAAGAACTCATGGAAGGATCTTTTTCAAGAAATGTAAGACATACTAGTGTAACGATTAATGGTTGGAAAAATCAAGCCGGCATCAAGTAGAGTGAGTTTTAAGGGTAGCGAAAATTTAGGCTGCGTTTGGTTGTAAGACTCAGCTGATTTCAGTCTAATTTTAAACTGAGTCTAACATCCAAACACCCAACTCTCAAATTACTAAACTCATCTCAACTCAAAATCTCCTTACACGTGTGATCTACAACCATTTTCAACTTAACACATCTCTATACGTGGGACCCATAACCTTTTTCAACTTCCCATAAAAAGTACTAAACTCATCTTAACATCTAAACACACTTTAAACTCAGTTTAGATGAACTCCACATAACTTCCTCCACTCTTCAACTCACCACTATTCATAAAGAACTAAACTCAGCTGAACTCAACTCAATATTCAAACGTTGCCTAAAGCACAAGAGGTAAAGAAAATTCAAATCGTTTCGTCAACCCTTAAAAAAATAAACCAGGTCCAAAAGTCCGAACCCAATCCCAACCAAATAAATAAACACACTAACAAATCTCAACCCAACATCATAGACCTAAAAACTCATCACCTCAATTCCAACTTGCATTCAAACTTGTGGTAATCAACATCAACCTCAACGACCACTAAGGCCCACCAAAGTCAAAATTGAAACTAACTTGAATAAAGACTAATCTACCTAGTCCGTTACTCCACATAGCTTGACCATATATCTAACAACCTGTCAAAACAATTACATCATTTCCAATAGTTTGTTGGAACTATATCCTGAGCATTGACAAAAATCATTTCCTGAACATGTTGGCACAAAGAACCTCAAGGATCAACGTCACGTTGATAGCCAAGAGGGGAAAATACAGAATCTCTATGTATATTGGAATCTCTCCAAAATAAAAGTTCAAACTTGGTAAAAATGGCAACTGCCTTCTCTATTCCATTTTGACTTTGTTTATAGGATTATATTGATTGCGATAAAATAGGAAATAAATTAGGAAAGAACTAATTAAAATAGCAAGAATTCAAAACAAATCAGATAAATAAGAATTCAAAAATAAATCGGACAAAATCTTCCTTGAAGAAGTAATCTCCATTCCCGCCTGATCTCCATTCACCTTGGATCACGGAACAACCTCCATATTTGCATCAAATGTACAATCTATATCCTTCAATTTGAGAAGAATCAATTATTAAAACTTGCTGAATTTATAACGTCAAATCCGATAATAATCAATTACCCAAAAAGCTGTAGAGTCTATAACCTTAAATCTGAAAATAATTATTCCTTAAATTATGTAGAATCTAAAATCTTAAATTTCATCCGATTCATTATTAAAGTCTACAAGATCTAAAATCTCAAATCTTATAAAACAAATGTTCTTCTAAAGGCTGTAGAATGTAAAACTTCAAATCTCAAAAGAATTATTTCTTAAAATCTATAGAATCCAAATCTTAAACCTTATTGAGATCACTTCTTAAAGTCAGTTGAATCTAAAACCGTAAATCCCATAAAAATCATTTCTTAAAGTCTGCAGAATATAAAACCTTAGATTTGATCAGACCTATGTGCATCTTCAGAATCTGAAAATTATTTTGAAAAATCCTCTGAAGTTTCAAACTTCATATTCGACCAACTCATATGTTAAAGTCTACATTATTTAAAACCTAGCACTTGATCAAGCTTATATACGCCACCAAAGTCTAAACCTTTAGTGGAGGTTTGGATAGTGGGTTGAGATGAGATAAGCTGAGATGAAAGTTGAATGTTGAATAAAATATTGTTAAAATATTATTTTTTAATATTATTATTGTTTTGAAATTTGAAAAAGTTGAATTTTTTATTGTATTTTGTGTCAAATTTGGAAAAGTCGTAATGATGAGATGAGATAAGAATATATACTTTTTGTATCCAAATCTAGCTTAATCTTACCAAAATCATTTGTAAAGTCTACAAAATGAGCCTATCAAATCTAAACCTCGAATGTCAAGAAATCAATTATTAAAATTTGCAAAATCTGACATCTCAAATTTCATAGGACACATTCCCTAAAGCCTTTAGATTGTAAAACTTTAAATACAAACATAATTATTTCTTAAAGTCTGCAGAATCCTAAAACCTCATATTTTAAAGTCTAGAGAATCTTAAACCTGGCTTTCGACCAAGCTTATGTACACCTTCAAAATCTAAATCTTCAATATTATCAAAATCATTTCCTAAAATCTACAAAATAAGCCTACAAGATCTAAAACCTCAAATGTCATAAAAAAATTCATTTCTTAAAAATCTGTAAATTCTAAAACCTCAAATTTTGTAGGACACATTCCATAGGTCTGCAGATGCTAAAATATTAAATATTATCAAAATCATATCTTGGAGCCCGCATAATTCTAAAATCATAGATCTCATCAAAACCATTTTTAAAGTATGCAGAATCTCTAAATCTCAAATTTTCAAAAACTCAATTCATAAAGTCTAAAGAATGTGAAACCTTAAATTTCATCAAACTCATTATTATAGTTTGCAGAATCTCTAACTGTCTCTAATACCAACTGTAACGCCCCCTAGCCAGAGGGTCAGAGAATTACTACCGCATCATCTTCTTTGAGCTGCACCTTTATGATCACATAACAGCCAACCCTCCACTTTCTACCACATGAAAAAGCCTTCAAGAAGTGACCTTACATCTGCACAAATCAGCCATGATGATGAGTCAAGAAGATGAGTCAAGACAATAAACAAATCTACCCAAAGAAAACCACTTTGAACTCGTCGGCCCCATGGTTGGTTTTTGTTAGTTTTTCTTTTATTTCTTTTGCACCACGACATGACCAGCATCCTGAGGTTCAGTGTAGCTCTAGTGTAGCTCCAATAGTGATGAAATCATGGTGATTTAGGGCACAATTTTGTTATGCACAAGTGACACAAGGTGATGGAATGCAATATGAAAATTCAGCCCCTTACACCACCACCCATCTCATTCAATCACCATGGACTTAGGCCAACGTCTTCACCCCTTTGGCCACCTATAAAAAACCCCTCCACCCCCTCATTTCCTCCACACCTCATCTCTAGCTCCCCATTGAGCATTGAGGGTCATCTTCCCCCTTAGTTTTGAGAGAAACCAAAAGTTTTGTGAGCTTGAGTGTTCTTGTAGTTCTTATGGGTTCTTGTGCTAGGAGCTTGAGTGGGCTACAAAATTTGTAAGTATTATTGCCCTAGATCTTAGTTTACATGTCAAGTTGTGATTTTAACTATTGGTGTGATTTTTGGACAAATTTAGAAAAGGTTACCATGCTTGATTCAAAACTGGGTTAATTAAGGATGGTTTAAGTGGTTAAGTTGTTTTAAGTGGAAATTTTAGTTATGGCATGTCTTAGCATATTTTGATATGATTTATTTATGTCTTACATTGTCATGGAGGGTTTGATTTTTTATTAGAAGCATGCCATGATAGGTTTTAATTCTATCTTGTTTTGATCATTAAAACATGCATGGGTTTTAAGTAAGATTAAGGCATGAGGTTTGATTTGTTCCACCTAGGCTTGATGATTAAGCATTTATAAACCTTCTGAATAGGATAAGAATGAAAATTCATGTTTTGGGTGAAATCTTGAAAGCATGACTTTGTGTTTTACACTAGAAACATCAAGCTTGATTAATGAAGGATTAATGAAGATTAAAGTTTTTAGCCATGATGAAGTGTTGGGATGAACTTTCTCACCAAAACATTGGACTTTATCATATCCTTAAGGACTATAGTAATTGTTTTTTACTAAAGAGAATTTCATATGCATGCATTCATAAGGATTAATAGTTCAAAACACACTTAGGCATCAAATAGAGTGCATGCCACGGATTGGGACTGTTTGAGCTAATACTACTTTGAATTTTACAATTATAAGGATATGGATAGTTTTAGAATATAAAAAATATGAGTTCCATGAAGTTTGGTTAAATTTTAGGTTTGTTTGCAAATGGTGAAAATTTAGGGTCTTAATAGCAATTTTTGAAAGTTTAGGGATATTTTTGTAAATACCTATTTTTGAACCCTTTGAGTATGAACATCTTCTTTAGAGGTTCAAATCCTAACTTAGTATGAATTTGATTTCAGACACTACGACTTTTTTAAACTCAAGAAGTTTGTAAGTTGGCCTCTAACTTACACCTTGATAAGTTATTTATGATTTATAGATAAATGCTTCATTCATGTTTTAATTATCATTTTAAGCATAAAATAACATGTTATATGATAAATTGAGTGCATACTTACATGACATGTGATACATTCACCATTTTAGTATATTCCATCTATAAATGTCATTTTCGCATGAAAGTTTGCTACATATGCACATGTCATGAAATATATTTTTTTCAACATAGTATGTAAAATAATTTTTTCACAACCTCAAAGGCAAGGATGGAGAATTATCCTAGTGGAACTCCTCTGTCCACTCTGGAGTGTTTAAGAATGAAGTGGTAACCCCTGGGTTGACGAAGAACAGTCAACGGGTTTCGAATGGGTTCTTTTTAAAGAACACCGGAACGAAGTTAAATGTTATGACACCTAACGCTGGTGGGTGTACACGTTATAATATTATGATGTTATGTTTTATTACCAATGCATTGAGAACGAGTTTGCAAATAATATAGTTTCAACGTGAGTTGTACTATGGTCATCGGTAGGTACTCACAGTGCATATGGGAACTGTGACGATATCACACGTTAGATATTAGGATTAAATATTAATTGTTAATAATGATGAAATGATATGGTGAAATTATATTTTTTGATGGTTGAAGTAAAAATATTCTTTGAATGAAAATATGTCTTAGTTTTTCTGAAAATGTTAAGGAATTTGGATGGGAGACACACATTGATTTTTTTGCATTTCTTGCATTTCATATTTATTATTTTTCATGCATAATTTATCTTTGTGCAAGTTAATTGTTTAACTTACTGAGATTTCAAGTAAATCTCATCCCTTGTGGACCCACTATCATTCCACTCGAAATGATAAAAGTTGTGTCAGGTCTTGAGGAGGACGGACTGGATGGAGCGATGGATCCAACTGATTGAGTAGGAGCTAGACCTCGAGAAAAGACTGGAGCTTATCTTAACGTTTATAGCCCTAGTCCTTCATGCTTTAGAACTCATGAAGTGATTGATTTAGCCTTAGAGACTTTTATGTTTAGCTATACTAAGTCTATGCTACGATTTGGGTTGAACTTATGATGATCATTGATGTATTGGGAGGTTTTTAGTTATCTGGCTTAAGTTTTACTTTCACCCTTAATCCGTTGCGAATATTGCATTTTTCTAGTTGCACTTGTAGGATGCATTGCATATTAACTGTCATGTACGAGATTATATAACCTTGTGTTACATGTCCCGACGTTCTAAGTCTTTGTTTCATCCCAAGCAGAGCTTGGGGGCGTCACATGAAGTGAGGAAGAAAACATATTAACTCATTGTTATTACATGAAGTTTTCTTATGGAAAAACCAGTTCCACACATATTAACTCATTGGATAGCATTGCTATTATTGGTAGAGTGCAAAATCGCTATTACAATGATAAATCTAGACCAATAAGACGAAAACATAATACTGTGAGATCCTATTGGAGTAATGGTATTATTAACGTGGATTATGTGAAATCATGTGATAATCTAGCAAATCTACTGACCAAGGCCTTGACAAGATAAAGGGCTTGAAATACATAAAGGAGAATGGGATTAAAGTGCATACAATCCTGTACCACATATGAGGATACCCAACCTGGAGATTAGAGATCTTGAGAGCTCGATTCAAAGGGAAGAATGAGTCATATGGTGGTCATAAGAAAAACACTATTTATTTTACTTGGTATTTTCTTTCTTTTCCTTCGTATGGTGTAAGTACATTCATCCTGTAACAATTGAGAGGATGAGTTTTTTTTTTTTTAAATCTTAATGAAAATTTGTTGCTCTTATGACTAGGGTGTTAATATTACATGAGTACATTTGACAAATTTCATCTATGTGAGTATGAAAGTGGGGTGGCTTCCTATGAGAATTGGGCTTATTCTCAAATGCACTCATCAAACTAGGATTAGCACAAGGTTGTAACGTGTTGGCTAATAAAGGTCATGTCAACCCCTAGAATTAGGCCTGCTACCCGCCCTAGCGAGTGGGTAGCTTGCCTACCCGCCCCTCACTCCAGCATGTGGGGTGGGGGGCAAGGTTGCCCCCTGGCTAGGTGCCCCACTCGGATGCCAGGCAGACGGATTGGCCTATGGGCTGTCTGCCCACCCGTGGGCCTTAATGTGCCCATCAGCCCATTGGGTCCAAAATCTATTTTCACTTCAAATATTCTCAAAATAAATACAAAATTTTAAAATCTAAAAAATATAAATTTAATTCTTATCTCTAAATATAAATAAACCTAATAAAGTTGCTAATTCATAATTTTAAAATATTACAAAGTATTCTAAAACTATTACACATTAATATAAAACAATTACAATTTAATCTAAAAATATTACTAATAGTTTGAAAACTTAAGAATAACAATGTTACAAGTTACAATACATAAAAAATTAAATTAAGATAACAAAATAAGAAATCATTTGCCAAAGGTCCAAACTTTGTCCCTACAACTCCAAGTGACATTATAAAACCTGAAAAAAAAAACATAAAATGAGGATATGAATCATATTATGTCTCCAAAAGAAAATAATGTCAATTAGGAAAAAAAATAACATAAGTACAAACTACAACTAATTAATCAACAAACCAATAGCATATCAAACTATCAATATGCGGCTGATGTAGATTGAGATGGGGCCCAAAGCTTTACTTACAACAATTGATATTAAAATTAACTTCGTCAAATAAATATAACACAATCTATATAAGCAAAAATAAAGAATGAATTAAGAGTGAATACCACTTTCATGGTGATCAACATCCTCTTCTCGTAGCTCTTCACAGAGTCCACCACCTTTCGAACCTGAATTGCCTTCCCTTTTATCAATGTTTGAGTGCAAATCAAAGGCTCCATAGTGCTACGAGACAAAGAACTTTAAAATGAATCCGATATGCGCCTTCAGTGCTAAATGCAAACTCTAAGGCTACGGTAGAAATAGAGATGGCCAAAATACTGCTCGCTATCTCCTCAAGGACACGATACTTAACGACATTTACCTTTCACCAATCTAAGATATCAACTTTCTCCACATATGAGTGTACCTCCGCCTACAAGTATCTTTACAAGTCTGATTGGCCATCTAAACTCTTTCGGGCTCGTGGGTATCATCAAACCTCACACTCCACTTACGCTTTTTTGGCCTATCGACTTCGAGAGGAGGTAATATGGTGGATGTTGAAACCTCTATATTAACCTTCTGAATGGGGTGAATCCATCATACAATCTATTGAGGGTGTCTTTAACCATTAGCACAAATTGATCCGTCCATCATTTCTTGCTAGTGTTTTCCAACCCATACACAATTCCATCAATTTTGTATCGCGGATCAAGAACAATAGCAACATATAGCAAGATGTTGATCCAACTCAAATCTTCTCAATATTTTTCACTCTTGAGCCTCATGTTCAATGCCATAATACGTAAAGCAGGATAAACACTTTTGTACATTTCATCCGATTGCTCCTTCATCTGACAAACTTGTTGACAATATTTATTGGAAATTACATATAAAGACCCAGAAATGGTGTATGTGACATCATATAAAAGCCTAAAAAATTCCATAAAGACTTGGATATTTTCCCAATCCACAAACTTGGGTTGCCCCAATCTCCCTTTACCTTCATCAAAGTGACAAACATATTGCATGTTCTTATCTCTCATGGTGTCAAAAGCTTTTCTATACTGTTTGGCAGTTTCCAGTATCAAGAATATTGAGTTTCATCTGGTAGGAACATCAAGACATAATATCTTTTTCCATTTAAGACCAATAGCATGAATAGATGTCTTCAATTTCTCAAGTCTAAGTAGTGAAGATCTCACAAAACTCACTGCATTTCTTGCTCTTGCAACAGACTCATGGACGACTTTCAAACTTTCGGTCATAATAAGATCGAGGACATGTGCACAACATCAAACATGGAAAAGGTCACCACCCAATATGGATATATTTTCTTCTCTAACCCTATTATTCAAATACCTAAGTGCGGTATCATTAGACGAGACCTTATCCACTATTTTTGTTACCACCCGCTCCAAACCCCACTCTTTTATTCTGGACTCTACCGCCTTCCAATGGTGTCACCTTTGTGATTGAAGATTAAATTAATCTTAAGAATCTTTTTGTGTAGTCTCTAATCACTATCTACAAAATGAGTAGTCAAACACATGTAGGTTAGATTTTGAACCACTATCCATGTATTAGTGATAAGGCAAACTCTTTGACCATTCAATAATATTTTTAACAAAACTTTATCAAGCCCATATGGTTTCAAACCATTATTCACCATTGTGTGGCAAGAAGGAATGTTAAACCTAGATTCCAAATCCTTGGAGTAGGCTTGGAACCCTTCACCCTCCACAAATCGAAATCGTAGCTCGTCAATAATGATCATATGAGTTGAACTCCTTCTACACCTCTTCGGGTCAAACTTCACAAACCCCCTCAATGTATTGCCTCCACTACTCCCATCTGCCATATTCTAATCTCCAATCTAAACTAGTTATTTTTAAGTACTCCATGTCTTATATGACTCTTCTTGCCTTGTTCTTCTAAATATTTTTTCAGTTAGAAAGTACCATGTTGTTTATAGTGGCAACCATAAACAACACTACAATGATTACATTTTACTTGTGGGTCATTGGGGTCACCACCCTTTAATTTGGTAATATGTTCCCATACAATGGAAACAAATTTTTTCTTTGGTGGACCCATGGGCGTAGGGGTAAGGGTGGGTGTAGGGGTAATAGTAGGCATAGGGGAGGTAGCACTAGTGCTAATTCTTGGACTTGGAGTAGTATTATGATCACCTACACTACGACAATCACCCTTATCCATGGAACTTTCCAAACACTTGACATAATGCAAAGTAAAAAAGATTTTAGGTTTTTAAAATAACAAATCTGGTTTGGGGATTCAGTTTGAAACCCCAAACTAGATTGGGGTCACAGTTTGAGACCCCAATATAGTTTGGATTTTTTATTTGAAATTCCAAAATAGATTAGGATAGGGGTTTCAAATTGAACCCCTTACCTAATTTAGGTGTTTCAATCTGAAATCTTAAATTAGGTTAGGGTTTTAGATTGAACCCTAGATGATTTTAGGGGTAATGTTAGTATTTCTTAATAAATAGAATTTCGTAACCTTTTTTTTTGTGACGCCTGCAGGCTCTGCTTGGGATTTGATGGATCTTGAAGCATCAAGACATGGAACACAAGGTCACATGCCCCCATTCATGACAGTAAAAGATGCAGTGCACCTAGCATGCACTAACGTATGTAGTGGATAAGTTTTTCTTTGAGCAATACACAATGTACCAGAATACTAATCCCAAAACATCCTTACATTTCATTAATATAAGCATTCTCAAAAGTAACATCATTAGTCCAACCAATCTTCAAACTAAATAGACATTATATTGGAGTTGGAAATCCTTAGTCAAAGATTAACAGATATCTAGTCTATATGCCAAGCCGCTCACACAACTCGTTATCAGTGCCAAAACCACATTAAACAACTGAAGTGTCATTCCAATTAATTCTTTGAGGCTTGTCCCCGATCTACTCAACGTCATCCAATTTGGGACACGATGCTCCATCGGGCCTTGGCACAACTCCTATCATTCTGGGGGAATGGTAGTTGGGACTACCAAAATGATATTTATAACATTTCAGCAAGTAATACTTCTCAGCTACCAACATAATGAATAGACATGCATGACACTAATATGACATGCATGCATCATGACATGAACTTGTACATGCGTGACATGACTTGAAATTAACATGGCTATACATGAACATGAGATGACTTGGCATGAATGTGACATAACTGGAAATAGCTTGACTTGACTTGAAGAATGCAAGCTTGTTCATGTAAACTAAATTCATGCATTCTAACTGAGAATATGAGTACTCAGGCAGCTCGCACACCTTCACATTGAGTACCCATTATATTATGATAGATGTATCCCTTTATCGTAGTACCCGGTAGCTCATGTGCCTTTACCATAGTACCCGAGAAATCGTATCTCATTTACCGTAATACAATTTAACTTGATAAATGTTTCATGTTTGACTCGTAATATTTCATGACAAACTCTTATGCACTTGGGGTCGTGATAACATATAAAACTCATGCATGACTTAAAAACATTTAATGACATACTAAACGGTTATTACATGACATTCATGGCAGGTAACAGATAATCACATAACAAAAATGAAGACCATGACATTCGTGGCATATGACAGTGACATGGCATTCAAGTAACATGTAAACGTGTAACAAATGCCATGACATTCGTGTAACATATAAACGTGTAATAGATAATTGATGATATGGCAGCGCTCTTTTTCCCGACGTAACAATTACAATAAGCATAAGTGACATGAATATAAATCACAGTAGCCTTACGGCCCTTACCACCATACTGCTATAAATATATTGAGAGTAAGTTCAAAGTTAACTTATAGGTTTTTCGCATAAAGCGAAAGCATAATGTAACGTTAAAGTGAGTGTAAATGAGTGTGATTTGAAATGAGATATTTTATAATGTTAGAATATCTCATTAAATACTAATAAACACAAAACTTACTAACTTATGGCTAAAAAATACAAAGTTACCCATCTACTTGTGGCAAATTATAATTTTGTCCATAAAATAAGGATTTTGCATATGAATTCCAAAACTTACCAAAATTTAAATTCCTCATGTAAGTTTTGTTCTAAATCCAAATATCAACTCAGAAAAATTTAAAACAAATCAAAACTATGCCAAATACCACTTGACCGAAACATGCTTAGTCTAAAAACTTGATCTTTGTTGCAACTTGACCTTTTAACATACTAACATGCATAAACCAAAAATAAAATCTCTAAAAAATCACACCCTTAGTTATAAAACTATACTAAGAAATCAATACACACATATTAAAAATACTTAAACTCATCATATCAAGGAAAATGCCAAAACATCAAGATTTGGTCAAAATGAATCAACTTGACCGAATCTTGATGTTCTTGGTCTAACACATTCCAAATCAACTCCAAGGACTCCAAAAGTCTATAAAAACTCCCATAACATGTTCCTTATTCAAACATAAGTACTATCAGGCTTGATTAACCAACCAAGATCACAAAAATACAACCTACACAATCGGTTTGCTCGAAAACTTCAAAGTCGTGTATATGATGCTTCAGACTTGAACCAAAGTTACTAAATCCTTAGATTTGTATGCAACAAATCTTCACATAACAAAGCCACATACCTAACATTCAAGTTTTAACTTGATCTAAGCATTAAATTTTGCGTGACATAGCAAAAATAGTATTAAAACACATCATCATACCAGAGAACTTTTAGATTGAGATTAAGCCAAACTTTTGCATGTTTAACATAATTCTAACAAAGATCTAAATCATAAATCTTCAAAACTAAACTTTTAACACGTATATCAAACCTTTAAGAATATCATGTATGAAAATTAAAGCCATAGGATCAAGTTCCTAGAAACAAAAAAGCAAACTACACCGAAACAGAAACTGTTTTGAGCCATACAATTTCTATCACTTTGAAATCATGCAAACCTCTTTTATAAAAACCTATCATGCTTTAATTCACATCTAAATTGTATATAAATCATGTAAGAACTTCATCAAGTAGAGAGCCACACTTTATTTCATCAAAATAACACCAAATTTCCAAGGTTCATCAATGAACACCAAAAACTGTCAAAACAAAACCTTTGCATCTTCAAACTCAACTTTCACCAATCAAAACTCCATGAAAAACTTTCCAACATATACCCACATAAACTAGACTCAAACTAGAACAAATTGCAAGAATATTGAGCTATATAAATCGCCTTACAAAGGGCTAGAAATGCTAAAGCAAAAACTGCCAAAAAACTCTCCCAAGCTCTCTCTCGGTTTCTCTCTTGGGAAAAAAGTGAAAAAAGCAATGTGTGAAGTGAAGAGCAAGAGGCATGGGATATAGATGGTGGCTGACATGGTGGGTGGATGAGTTACCAATTGATGGTAGGTGGTAGCTGAAAAGGTGGAGGAAAGTGGGTTGAAGTGAGGACAACAAATTTGTTGTAGTTTGGCTGAGTGATAGGGGATGGTGTGTGGTGGTTTTGGCTTGTCATTAAATCATTATTTGTCGTAAATCATGAGGTTTCATGACACCCTAATTATGGGTTTATAAGAGTGGGAAAAAGTTTCAAGAAGCTTGGCCTACGTGGGAGTTTTCGATGGACTAAAAAGGGCCTAACCAAATCGGGCTTAGTTTGGGGTCTAGTTAGGGTTTTAGCTATTGCTTGGTTCAAAACAAAATTTTCTTGGTTAAATGAAATTACCAAGATGTAAGGGAGTGGTTAAGGGTGTATGAGTGTGTAACTTAGTAGTTAATGCGTGAGGAAGTGATTTAACCGAGTGATAAAATACTTAAAATCAAAATCGAGTAGTTCAGGGTTTGGAAACCAAGTTTAGGGTTTCGACCATCACATACGATTTAGGGTTGCGGTTGTATTCCAATAATTTGGGATTTCATTAGGGTTGAAACCCTCTTTTGATTGAAAAACATAATGTTTTGGTTGGTTGTAATAGTGTTTGGCATATGTGGCATGATTTTACTGTCCATTTCATCATATACTCCAATCTCCATGTGACAAGTATCCTAACACTATTCATATGAGTGGCTAGGAGTGTGCCATGTATCCAAACAAAAAGTAATCCTAGTGATTATAAACAGATTTGGATATCCTACATGACCATTTGATAATTGTTTTAATTGGTTGCCACGTGACGCTCTTCCGAGTGTTACTATTCATCCAAAAAACTCCAGAACTTTTTATTGCACAATAAAATTCTAAATATTCCTACGAATCTAGTGGTATAATTCATTTTGGGAAAATCGACTCCTAAGTACCTCAATTAAATAAAAGGACACTCTCGCTACTATTCACCCGGAAAGTTGGCAACGTATTATAGCATTGCGAAAGCTTAAATATTTAAACAAATCTAATGGTGCAAATTTTTTTTATAAACTTATACTCTAAATTGCCTTAATTAAATAGAGAAAGACAACTTCATTACCATAGTGGATCGGGATCCAACTATGCTGAAATCCCGAAAGGATTTCACGATGTTTCTAAGGTCTAATAATAATGTAGTGTTCATCTTCAGTTCTTTATGTTGTTTCTAAACCTTAAAATTCTTTTATCTCAGTGTAATAGATTTTGGTTTCTCTCTACTTTGTTTTGTCAATTTATTGCCTACATAGTGAAGGAACTGCTCCTTGTGTATATATGAGTTTATGCAGAGGGGAAACTTGGATCCTCATCTTTGTAGAAGTATGACTTTGAGGAGAAAACTGAGAAAATGTATACATGGCAAAAGACTAATAACTAACAAAAAATCTCATTTACAATTAATCCATGCACAAGTGATTTTATGCTTCCTAAGTTTAGATGAACATTTCATGTACATGCTTCTTACCTTCCCCCTTTCATTTGCTTTGATATCTTTAGAGTTTTGTTTTATAATGATTTGAAGGTGACATCGAATATCTTTGCAAGAATCCGAAACAAAGATTTCTGCAAGTCTGTTGGACTTGATAATACTTGCTTACAGGTTTTGTACTTTGATGTGCCTTGAGAAGTTTAAAATTGTACACTTAGAATATAATGTAATTGCATTATAGATTGTAATCTAATCTAACTGCTTTATGGATTATAATATAATGTAATTGTTTAGAACATAAAGCAAGTACTTTGTATAGTTGTTTTATGGATTGTAATTTAATGTAAGAAGTGTACTTTTTTTTATGTATTTTGTTTCAACATTATTTTTCTTATTTTGTAATGTACTTTTTCCGACGAGATTTTCTAGTCAAAAATAACTTTTTGTCACAAACACTTTTTGCAACAATAATTGCTGCAATAAGTATTTGTGCAACATTCACGGTAGAACATATGATTTTTGGTTGAAAATAATTATTTGTAGCGATTTAATTGCCATATCAGAATGCGATTTGTGGCCAAATTACAATATTATAAAGAACCATGCTACTCGGACTAATAACTTAACCGAGGAAGTCGAATGATGAGTGCAAATGCACTTTTTATTTTTATTTTTTTTCCTTTTCTTTCAACCATTTTTTATACATCTTTAAACATTTTTAAAAAATTAAAAAAAATACAAATTCACTAATAGTCACTTCCTTAATCATTAAGTAAAAAATAAAAAATCAATCGGTCACTTTTATCGGTTCAACTAGCATTTTCCTATTATAAATGACATTTTCTGGCGAGAACAAATCACTGGAAAAGTCTAGCGACCATTATTAACCATGGTTGGTACCATTTTGCGACGAAAGTAGAGACTATTTGCGTCGAAATAAATCGCGGGAAATAGATTGATTGTTTGCGTCCAAGAGTGAAACGCTGCAAAAGAGCATTTGAGATTCGTTATTACCATCCCCCTAACGACGAAAACGAATGGACGGGAAAAGTTTTTGCAACGCATTTACTACTCTTTGTGGCGATTTTTAGTGCCAAAAAAAGTCATATTTCTTGTAGTGGATCTCTTTATGTCTTTGGGGTCTTGTTTTACTACTCTTATTAGGCTTCTCGATTTTTCTGATGATTGAAGAGTGATAGTATGCCTATTTTTGGAGAGAAGTTTTATAAAGAAAAGAAAAAATAAAAGTGTGTGTGGATACTCTAAAAAGTTTTCCGGACAAGAGAGATGTATGTACTTTTAGTGGAGTTTTGGACTCCACCACTTGTGCATAGTTGGTTTAAGCTATACGATGATTAGTTGGACTATTGTATCTTGAAGGACAAAAGTCAAGAGATGGTTTACTGCATCGGTTTATTTGAAGTTTTGTCTACCGCAAAGGACTAATTAAATCTTCTTAAATAACATTTGGGTAGTGAGAATATCTTAAAAGTGTTGAGAATGTTTGTGAATAGTAGTGAAAAAGTAATAATAGAATATTGAATAGTAGTAAAAAGTAGGTGAAAAATAATAAATAGTAGTAAAAGTATGTGAAAGGTAATAATAAAGTAAAAAAATAGTAGTGAGAGTGTTTGAGAGTACTTGAGGTACTCTTGGCTACTAAAAATTTTTAAATATTTTTTAGAAATCAAATTTTAATATTTTAACTGCGTTGAATGTGTATACTACATACCGCTTAAATTTTTCATTTCGATATTTTCAGATGTCTAGTGTCATTTTCCTAATATTAAATGATGACCTAAGATAAATATAGTTTAAATATATATATATATATATATATATATAAATAGTATGTTAAATACTGTAATAATAATTTTGCATATGCATAGGAAAATGTTCTGTCTACACTGACTTGCTACAAAAAGGAGTTATAGCACTATTATTTATCAGTGCCATGTTTTTTTTTAAAAATAAAACTTTGTATTCATTTCTAAAAAACTGTATCACTCAGTAGATGATCTTTCCTTCTTTATAATGCTTCTAATACAAACTGGTACCTCTTCTATCCAAACTAACAATTTCACCAATAGAATACATGATTCTGTTCAAATGACATTTGTAGCTTGTGCTGCTTTACGGAATAAATTTAAAACTAATTCTTAAAAAAAGTCATAATTTAAAACGAATGTAATTAGATCCGTCCCAAGAACCAATTTCTTGGAGTGCTGTAAAAGTTCTAATTAATTGTGTCGGGACAGGGGAAATGTTTTCCAAGAAGCTAGGGAGGGAGGGGGAGGGATTATTCCATGCATGGCACAAGCTAGTTGTCAGCTGCTTTTGATATTCTGTTTTGATCAATCTCCCTTTTATTATATTTCTAACCATGATGATCAGATGCACGTACAAGTGCTCATCAAGAAATGAATTTGTAGACGTAAAAGATGCGTATTCCTACTGATGCTTGATGTCATGCACTTGATCATGATCAATTACCAAAAGAAGATAATATTGATATAAAAATCTGTGTGTCTGCGAGAGAGAGAGAGAGAGTAATATTGATCCAAAGTCTCTAGTGTTTGATCAAAATGGTGATACATGAACGTCGTTTCTTTTTTGTAACTAATATGAATGGATGAAATGAAATTCGCTTCAAGTACTGATTCTCTTCCATATATGTCCAATAAATTAATGAAGAAGATTAAGATTCTACATGTTGGGATCATCTACTTTTGAAATTCATGCCAATATATGTAGATGGCATAACTTTAAGCTGCAGTATGGGGACGGATCGGAAATGTACATATATATATATATATATATATATATATATATATATATATATATATATCTTAAGAATCTATTGGCGTAATTTCCAAGTACTACAAATCTAAGCTGATCATGTCGTGTTTCAGCTTGAAGTTTTGGCACGAGTATCTTATGCATGTAGGAGGCCGTAGAGGTAGGTCGCATCACACCACTCCATGATTCCTTTCTGGAATCACTACAACCTCCGAACTCCAATACTGTGAGAGAGGCTGATACCCAAATGCAAAGAATAATGTACCACGTCATGGGAATAAAAAGATAAATTTGAGAAGCATCTTTCTAATTTCTGCCTGCGCAGCCATATATGCATTTTGGAACCTAACTCATATTTTCCAGTGCATGACCAATATTAGTACAGTTAATTGGCTCTGATTCTCATAATTAATATGGCAGATCGAGATGTTTGCACCCCAATTGATTATTTCCTCACGTACGTTCATGGCCTTCTAGCCTTGCATTTGCAAATTGTCCAGTTCGCCAACTCGATCGATCCCCCCAAATCTTTCTGTCTCTCTCACTCATGCACATCCAAGCATATCTTTACAATTTGATTCTTGCAAATGGTACTAGTATGTCATGTTACGTGTCTGGCCTATTTTAAATATTAGTGTTACATATACTTACAATTTTACTTACAAGACTCATTTTATTAGTTTTCCTTTGAAATTCAAAATTTGAATTTCAAATTTAATAATTTTCAGCATATAAATAACTGACACATGGAGAAGTCAGTTTTTTGTAAATTGTTTTAAGCATTTTCCTTTAAATATTATACCAATTCTAATTTCTTTTCTTCTCTAAGAATATTCACAAAGTTCCACTACACATCTAATGAAATGCGATTCTTCACCTTGAAGAGGGTTACTTTTATTCAATTATATAAGTGTACCCAGCCTTCTATATACTTCATGGGCAAGATCCATCCTTTCTGAAGCTAGCTAGAGTCCCGTACGTAGAATTCCCACAATTTTATCAGTGAAAACTTGTTGGAACTGATTGAATAGTATGTGGGACAAGATATCAAAGTATACTAGGAATTGGCCATGCCTTTACTCAAATTCATGTATTTCGCATCGTAAGAATGAGATAGACATGCATATTGGTGCAACCTCGGATGTGCAGTGGCTGAGCTGCCATGTTTGTTTGGAGGAAAGCAAGCTATGCGTGTGCGATCACAGCATCAAGAACCTAAATAGTACTGTCGAAAATGGCACAGACATTGAACACCATGTGGAGGCTAATGGTTCTTTTGCTCATGCTGTGATTAACATGATTGGGATGCTCATAGGTACGTAAGTAATTGAACTCTTCTGTTGTTGTTGTTGTTGTGAATCATTTTAAATGGTTTAATCTTAAATATTGTCTCTCGCTCGCAGGTTTGGGGCAATTGTCAACTCCGTATGCATTGGAAACTGGAGGGTGGGCCTCTGCCTCCCTACTTGTAGGACTTGGGATAATATGCACATATAGCTCTCAACTACTTGGAAAATGCCTAGACAAGAATTTCAAGTCAAGAAGTTACACGGATATTGGACAGCATGCATTTGGAAGAAAAGGAAGAATTTTAGCCGCCACCTTCATCTACCTAGAAATTTTTATGGCACTTGTGTCTTACACGATCTCACTACATGACAACCTAATTACAGTGCTTTCAGGAACACATATTAAGGTTCCATGGGCTAAACTATCTACGTCTCAGTTGCTAACATCGATTGCTGTCTTAATAGCATTACCCAGTCTGTGGCTGAGAGATCTATCTTCCATATCTTTCCTTTCTTCAGGCGGCATAATTATGTCTCTTCTCATTTTTATATCAGTGGCATGCACTGCCATTTTTGGAGGTGTAAAATCCAATCACAAGATACCAATCCTCCACTTCCAAAACATTCCTGCAGTATCTGGGCTCTATATGTTCAGCTATGCAGGACACATCGTTTTTCCCGATTTATACAAAGCTATGAAAGATCCATCCAGGTTTACAAAGGTATCTAGTCCCATTCCATCTCCAACTACTAATAAAGTAAATGCTATTCTTGTCTCCTTTTATCATATTTTTGGACCCCCTAGATCATTTACCCCAACACTAGTACCTATAGTGGAAAATAAATAGATATATGAAGTGGTCCTGCAACATTTGCCCAATTGAGTTTTTTTTTTTTTTTTTTTTTTGGGGGGGGGGGGGGGGGGATTATTAAATGCTTAATATAGGCTAGAGGATTCACTTCATGCATCTATCTCTTTCCCACTCTAAGCCATCTTGAGTTTGGGTAGGAGCTCTTTTATCACGCTAGATACAAGTCTTTAGTACTTTAAATTTTACTTTCTACTTTATTTTAATAGAAAAGCTATTTTTATCTTAAATTGCATCATCCTGAGTCTCAGATTTTATTTGGATAGTGAGTTGAGATGAAAGTTGAATGAAATATTATTAGAATATTATTTTTTAATATTATTATTGTTTTGAGATTTGAAAAAGTTGAATTGTTTATTATATTTTGTGTGGAAATTTGTAAAAATTGTAATGATGAGATGAGATAAAACGAAACACTTTCACTATCCAAACGGGGCCTGTCTTTGATGTAACACATTTTAAGTAATTTTATATGTCAACCACTTAAACAACCAAGCATAAGTACTATACCAAGTTAGAAAATATGACTGGATCAGATGGCAACAAAAATTGAAATTTCTCTTTTAAGATTCACTTACTCATCATCTATTTGTTTAATTTGGGGTTTCAGGTGTCTATTGTAAGCTTCACATTAGTGACAGCACTTTATACAGCATTAGCATTCATGGGTGCCAAACTGTTTGGACCTGAAGTCAATCCCCAAATCACTCTGAGCATGCCTCGACATCTTCTCGTGACAAAGATTGCATTATGGGCCACTGTGCTAACACCCATGACCAAATATGCACTTGAATTTGCACCACTTGCGATTCAGATTGAGCGTACACTTCCTGTTAAGATGAGTCCCAGATTAAAGATGATCATAAGGGGTATTTTAGGTTCAATTCTACTTCTGCTGATACTAGCCTTGGCTCTGTCCGTACCATATTTTGAATATGTTCTTAGCCTCACGGGTTCCCTCGTTAGTGTCGCCATTGGTGTGATCTTGCCCTGTGCATTCTACATCAAGATTTGTTGGCATGACATATCAAAGCCTGTCCTGATACTTAACCTATCCCTCATTGCATTTGGCACCCTACTTGGGCTGTTAGGTACCATTTCCTCATCGAAATTACTTATTATAAGCCTAAGTACAAAGAAGAGCTCAGTCAACCCAAGAATATGAGTAGCAAATCCTTGTTTGTTGGATTTGCATTTTCTCTGTAGTTGTCACAACACTTACATGATATCATGAGCTATATACTGATACAAATAAAATAAGGTGAAAGTTGCTTCCAAAGCTCAAGTACAAGCTGTATTAATGCTTTACATGTTTATGCCTAGCTTCTATATATAAGATATGACAAATACTTATCCATGCCTGGGAAAATAAAGAGGGATTAGAATCTGGATTTACAGAATTTCAAAACAAGTGCCATATGAGTAACATGAGGAAAAGTAAATGAAAAAGAAAGAAAAGGGGAAGGCACATTTTGTACTTGAATCACCATAATCTTCTCAATTAATTTGTACCCTAAACTACAAAACCATCGGTTTGCATTTCAAACTTGATCATTAACTAAGAGAGATGTCAAGTGGAAATGTAATCACGATTTATGTAGTAGATGAGGCATCCTAACAAATCGATAGACTTGAACTATCACCCTTTGAAATTGGCACCAACTGTTTAGACTTGACCGATGATCAAATCGACGAATATATATATTGAAGTCCAATCGCGATCGAGATCGTAAATTTCAAAAAGTCACAGCTTTATGTGTAAGTCAATAGTTTTAGTAGTTTTGGATGTAAATTTAAAAATGGGTAATTTGGAATTTACAAATACATTCTCCCGAAGAATAAAATTGAAATATATCAAGCAAGCAATGTGTATGGATCAAATTAGCAACCTAAAAGTTAGCCTCGAGATAAAACCGAAAGTCAATCTAAGAGATAAGACTAAGAAGAGATAAGGAAAAGAGTTAACAAGGCAAGTTGGACTTAGGTCTTGTTTGGATTCAAAACTCACCTCAACTCATCTCATCTCATCATTAAACCTTTCTCAAATCAATTCTGCTACAGGTACCCGCCTTCGGGTACCCATTGCGGAATCACGTCAGCTTTATATTATTTAAAAAAAAATAAGAGTTGAAGTATACGGAGGCATATAACAGCGAAACGCACTGTTTTTACTGTACATCCATCTTCATCGTTTTTGCGCTCTCAGAAACCAATTACAGGCAAATTCAGCATTTGAGCTTCACAGCGAAACCAAGAACCACAAAAAACATGAAAATCGCAGGAGTTAAATTGCAAATAACATTAGTAGGTATGAGGAATCATGAACCAAATAAATCGCTAATTATATCAAAAGATTGAAATTCATTTCCTTAACATTTTCTCGGCAACCAAACACAACCAGAGTCAGTAATCAAAAAAATTAAGTTACTAAGAAATCAAGAGAACCACCGTATCCTACTTGACGATAAAGAGCTTCTAGGGTTTCTTGGGTGGCGATCTCGATAGGGCCAACGAATATGCAAGAGGGACCCTCGGCAAGGGCGTTGTTGCATGTGGGGGATCCATTGGCCTTGGCAGAGATACGGACAAAAAAGGAGCTACGCTGTGGTTAATTCTAGAAAGTTCGAAGACCGTGGATCCGATTACGTGTGGAGTGAAGGAGGAGGCGCTCGTGTGGAGTGTGGGTATGCTCTGTTTTAGTCCCTTCGTCTTTCGTCTGGTAGCACGGCCGTGGGAAGCTTTGAGGTTTGAACGGTGCAAGGTGAAGATTGGGGACCGAAGCATTCTTCCATGGGTCATTCGCGAGTTCAATCGTCTTCATCTGAAGCTCTGTTGATTTCGTTTTGTTAGTCTTGATTTTAGACTCTTCGTGCCTCACCAACGTCTCTTGTGAATATGAAAGACTAGTTCACTAACACTTGCAGTGGCTCGTTTATTGTTGGGTGTCTGTGACGAAGACGGAGGGGGGTCTATCAGTTGAGGGCTGCAAATGAAACGCAGCGTTTCTGGCATCCACGTGGTGGCCCGTGTACGCGGGGGGGTACACCTCCTGGGTGCAAATAGAGTTTTTCTTCTCAAATTTCCATACAAAATATAATAAACAATTCAACTTTTTCAAATCCCATAATAATAATATTATTAAAAATAATATTCTAAAAATATATTCAACTCATCTAAAACCATCTCAATTCATCTCTGAATTCAATCACTCGAAGGAAATAGACCTCTATATAAGGAGTCGATGTAACGCCCTGGTCCCGCACGGGTTGGAGAGTTACTTCCTAACACTTAAACTCACCTTTCAACAATATAAAAATAGACTCCGAATTCCCAACATCATATAGAAAATTCGATTCAATTTAATTTCCTCAATATAACCAATTTTCCAAAATGCCAAGTCAACATAACACAATAAAATTTCTTAATAAAAATCGACAATACTCATAAAAAACTTCTTACGCTTAAACCATTATACTTAAATCATTTCACCCAATGCCTCATAATCTTGATCCTCAGCTGAACCCTCAAAATATCTGAAAAATATTGTGAAGATAAGGGGTGAGTTATCAACAACTCAGTAAGTTGAGAGCATATACTAGCATATAAACATGAACATTTATAAAGTTCTGTATGCAAAACAAAATATTTACTTTCAGAATATAGAAACAACATATTTACTTTCAGAATGCATAAACAAAACTTGGTACAAAATATCCAAGCGAAATTTTCAGAAAAACAAACTTGTTCCCAAAAAGAAAATCCTTTGGCATATCCAAACTGAAACATTATATTCATATCATCTCATAGCATCACATCGGGATAAATACCATGTTTAACCCCCGTGGTAGGATTATAAACCACTATTATACCCGTGGCTGGGTCGTATACCATGTTTCACCCCCATGGTAGGGTTATAAACCACCATTATACCCATGGCTGGGCCGTATATCATGTTTCACCCCGTGCTAGGGTTATAAACCACTATTATACCCGTGGTTGGGCCGTATAGCATGTTTCCCCCTCGTGGTAGGGTTATAAACCACCATAATACCCGTGGCTGGGCCTCAACAGAAAAAGATTAGAACATCATCGGAATCAGATCACATTCAGATATAGAATCAGAACTTCATGCCAAGGTTTTCAGATGATACATTATATCAAAACAAAATATTGAATAGCTTGAGATCATTTCACATGTTCGAAATAAACAGAATCCAAAACATCTTCATTTATTCATAGCAAAAACTTTTAGATTTTCATATTTGCTCTTTTTTTATAGTTCAGAAACAGAATGCACAAAATTAGCTCATGTCTACACCAGTCATGACAGAAAATATTTTCTCTTAGATAGAATTTATGCATATGCAGAATAAACATCTGAGGTTATTTTCAGATTTCTTTTCAAAAACAAACATGCTTATTTTCAAAGTCAACCTCATTTAATTTCTTTTATGCAAAATTAGTATATGAACCCCGCTTACCTAAACTTTTTTAAAATTTTCCACAATCGTGTCGAAAGAATACCAAGAATACTAAACGTTACTAAACTTCTAAAAATGACTGCTAAAACTCTCTATCTACTTAAATTCATACTACGGAAATAGCTTTTGATAATTATCTAGTTATCAGAAATCTAATAAATATATTATCATCAAAAAAATAATAATCTTAAGTTATTATAAAATAATTTTATCAAATATGGCAAAACAACTTAAATTCTTTCTGAAAAATAACTTAATCATATTTAAACTCATATCTCTATAGTCTATTATTAAAACGATAATTTAATACATCCAACATATAATCAAGTAGGAAATCATAAATTTCTTAATCAATAATAATTCATAAAATATTCAGATTCAAATAATATAAACAATAAAACACTCATTTAGTAAAATATACTTAAATTGATTTTAAAGAATTTAGAATAAAAATAAAATCTTATTATTTACTGATTAAAATAGTTATAACAGTTATTACTATATAACTAAAATTTTGGATCTTTAAATATTATCTATATGAAATTATAATTTCACGCTAAACATGACCCACATGAAACATCTCAAATAAATCAAACTCAATATCAAAATAAACATCAAATGGCAAGAAAGCATACTGACTTATAAACTAGATGTAGTAATATAAATATATTAAAACAATTTATTTACAATGCTTTACAAATGCTATACGATAAAGTATTAAAAGTGGTTTATTTATACTATTGAACAAATCTTCGGTAGGGACCAAAAACTAGAAACGAAAATACTTATGAAAATGCGAACGAAATACTTGAGAAATACAAAACCGTGCGATAAAGTCTAGGCTCATCGAGAGAAAAGGCCAGGGATGACGAAAGCAGTGGCTAGCTAGGTCGACGGTGTACGGCGCGATGGGCACTGAGAGAGAGGGCACTGAGAGAGAGAGAGAGAGAGAGAGAGATGGAACGTCCCGAGAGAAAGAGGGAGAGGGAGTTACGGACTGTGCAACGAGGGTTACAGTCCGACCATAGAATCTTGCTTCGTGATCTACGGTGGCTCCACTAGCTAGTACACAGCTGGGCTACGGCGCACGGACGGTAAGTGACTGGGCGGCTTGCATGGAGGCAAAGTTAGAAGGAAAGCATACTCTGTTTTTGGCAAGGGAAAACAGAGGCCTCTTAGCATGCGATGGTGGCTTGAGTTTCACAGTGAAGGGTGGCGGCAAAGTGGAGCTCTCGTCGTGAAGTGGTGGTTGGAACCATGAAAACGTGGGAGGCTTGCATGGTGGTGGTGTGTACGAGGCAGTGGCTCGCTGGTCCATCTATGGAAGCCACGAGTTGGCGTGTTGGTGGCCGTGCGGGATGGTTGGCGATGCTGCAGTAGTGAGTGATGGCCCCGGGCTACAGTGTCTTCATGGAGGTTTATAGTGAACGAGAGAGACTCTGAGAGAGAGAACTGAGACTATGAGAGACACGGATAGAGAGAGTTTGTTGGGAGAGAACTTAAAAGGGAGAAACAAATAATTACAGAGGCGTGGGGAGGTGGTACTCGAGGTGGAGAGGGATTTGGAGGTGTGCAAAAAAAATTGAATAGAAAGAAATAAGAGAAGTAACTGTCGGGTCAAGAAAAGAAAAACAAAACAAAAAAAAAATTTGAAAGGGAGAAAGCTTACCCAAAACAGCGTCGGTTTCTCATGAAGGCTAGGCTTCCATCTGGTCTGGGCTTGGGGTTTCACGGTGGAATTGGGTGTTACAGTAGATCCCCCATAAGTTCTTTACATAGAAGCTCCCTAAGCCCAAACCCCACCACACACAGCGACTCCAAAGGATCTTACCTAAATTTCTCCATTATATTATGAGATATGTGAGACCATGAGAGATTGTAGAATCACCTATCATAGTGGATCTTGCCCCAAACAACCTATGGATATAGGCATTATGCCAAACCACGTAAATCATCGTGTCTCTCTTTATTTATTTTTATTTACTTATTTATTATTTATTATATTGATGAACGCGAAAAGTATTGTATTCAAGCCTAAATCACCAATGTGGGTCGGGAATCATTCTTTCATTCCTTCCGGTCTGTTATGCGAATTTACGCATTAACAGTTAGAGTCGTTTGTGGGATCCGAATATTCATTATTTCCAGTAAAGGTAGGAGGATGATTCTCCGGCTCACGAGATCTTCTCTAGAAAATATCATATAAGTTCCTCAACCCTGCACCTATTGTTTTGCACCTATTATTTTATTTCGTCACTATTGTTATTCTCTACCCCAGAATTGGGAGAAGGAAGATTTTCCGGTGTATGAAATCATCCCCAAACGAGCAGATTGAACTCCTTTCTGATAAGTGCTCTCAACTGTGCAACTCTTATTTTTTCAAATATCGCAGTTTAAAAATTAAAGGGTGACGACACAAAGTGGGACTTGCATTTTGCACTTAAAAAAACACCTCTAACACACCACACAAAGAGAGAGTCTCACCACATGCACTGTACACTTAAAGTGCACTGAGGAACATCTTGACCACTAAGTGCACACCGTGCACCTAGGAGGGCCACTCGGCCCAGCCCACCATGGGGTTGATAGAGGCTTCAACGACCACCACGTCGATCGTCGGCGCCCTCTGCCGCCCCGCCATTGGGGTACTCCCCGGCTATGTCTATCACCAGCGAGGTGTTCCTCGGCTTTGACATCCCACCACCGTGGCGATCTCCATAGCTCGCCATGCACATAGGCGGGCAAGAGTTGCACGACCACACTCCTGGGTCACAGGCATCTCGCCCACCGATGGTTTGCTTGACCACCTCCCTTGCATGGTGGTCTACTTGACCGCCTACTCGCCACAATGATCTACTTTACCACCCACTTGGTCATGGAAGCTCATCGTTTACGACCCCGTAGTGGGCAATAGTCCCTCTTGGGTACTGCCCATGGTGGGAAGTGACTACTAGTCACAAAGCACTTGTGTTGGCGAGCCGCGAACTCACCAACTATACAGTGGGCATGCTCCCTAGCTCGCCCGCGATTAATCATTTTACAGACAAGCTCCTTTGCCCGCCCACTGTGACTCACTTTTCTTGTGACAGGTTACTAATCTGCTATGTACGCATCCACAATTGCTCGCCCCTAGCGACGGGAAGCAATCTCGTGACAGGTTACTTAGTTGCTCGCTCAAAAAAAAAAAACTTCGGAAATGGACAATCTTTGTTGCTACGAAAATGCTCAAGAATGGACAACTTCCCTAGGCAAAAACCAATCATCAGCAAACAATTACAATTGGGAAAAATGGAAAGCAGGGGCAAAAATTGCTCTAGTTTATCTCTCTCAAACTTGCTATTTGAAGTTCATTTTTCTACTAACAAATTTGATTTTTTGAAATTCCTCGCAGAACCCCCCGACATTCCATGAGAATCCGAGTGGCTACATGCCTCGGGAATATACTCCACGAAAATTGCCTGCATGGCACAGAACACTGCCTACAAAGCTCCTCTCAGGCATCTTAATCTGTCTTCATCAGAATAGATTGCTCGCACGAGCACTCCCAAACCTTCATCATGCTCTAGCGAAATGGCTCAGGTTTACAAATCTCAAACTTGTAATTTTTATTACACTTACCTATTTGGTTTTTGGTGAAAAGCTCTTAGGACAGGCAAACTTCGCCTCATGCCACAATAGTGCCAACAACCCCACCAAAGTCGAGTCCCTAGACTCACGGTGAGCAACGACCCTCAAACACCAAGTCGAGTCCCTAGACTCGCGATGAATAACGGCCGCACCAAAGTCAAGTCTATAGGCTTGCAGTGGATTGGGCGTGGAGGTCCAAAGAAGGTCCAAAGACCCCACGACCCCCCATTTTTAAACACTAAAGTCAAGTCCAAAGGCTCACGGTGGAATGAGTATGGAAGTTAAAAGACCCCACGACCCCCTATTAAACCACCAAAATCGAGTCCAAAGATTCGTAGTGGAATCGGCGTGGAAGTCAAAAAACTCTAAGACCCTTGCCATCAAAACAGGAGGGAAAGGTCAAGGATCGCCTGACCTCCCATGCGCCTAATAGGTGGGCAACTCTTTAGACTATCCGACCTCACTCACCTGGACAGCAATACCAGCATATCATTTTCTCCAGCAAACGATGAGTGTTTACACTCGTGCCACAACTACTGCAAGCTACCAACCTTTAGTAACTAGCCATTGAGCTCCACAACCGCCTCACACGGGTTTCATTCTAGAATGAGTCGATGGGATCGACAACCACCTAATGTGGACTGAGGAATTCGATGGGCTTCCTGACCACTTAAGCGCGTGTTACTACAAACAAACTCAAACATTTACCCCAAAATAGAAACATCAAACGATGATTTACACCAAGAGACAAAAAATGCACTACTGCTAACAATAGCAAAAAACGATAACGAAAATACACACAAAAAACTAATCATGGAAATATGCACTCTTCACCGACAATAAACAATCTCTCAGGCAAACATCCACACAAATAAACAAACTTAAAATCGAGCTTTGCACTCGCCCCTGATGCGGTCGAGTACATCTCTTACCAAAGTAGATGTAACACCCGGGCCAGCCAAGCCACTTTACAAAATTTTTTTGAGTTATAGTTATAAAAAAAAATGTTTGGGATTACGAGTAAAACTTTTAGAAGAGAGTTTGAGCTTAAGATATTTTTGGCAGTATATAAATTTTCTATAAGTTTGATAATTAGGTTTTAAAGTCTTTAATGGATCAAGTGGATGTGCATCAGAAATTTATGGGAAAATTAGATTTATTTTAGGTTGATTAGAGACCCAAAACTTAAGATAAAAGCCATGCAATAATCTCGTTAAGAGTCCAAGTCGTGGGCCTAAGTATATTTTGTTTTCCTTTTCTTTATGTTACGCTATGTTATTTTCTTTTCTTTTATTTTTCCTTTTCTTTTATACGCAACAATCCAGTCCGTGGAATCGTTTTTCCAGACTCCATCGCACGGTTTGCTTCCAATTTTCCTTCTTCATGCAGTTATTCCATCCTCTCCTCTAGGTTTCATTTTCTTTACTATTTATATCTTATATATATGTGTTAAACATCCTCGACTTAGATTTAGTGCCGCTGCCCTCTCTTCACACTTTCAGCATCTAAACTCGTCTGAGCCTCTGCCCCCCCCCCCCCAACCTCAGTACAGACCTCAGCCAGCCATCACTTCTCGGTAAAACATCAAACCGAAGGGCTCGGTTTGCTTCCAGTAAACCACCACCCCAAAGCTAATCCACGTGCAGCGACCCGCCAAGCATCGTCCGCGCCAATACCTCAGCCTCTCTCGGTCCACCACTTCAGCCGTGTGCCACCACCCACTTTACGCAAACCACCACCCCAGTTTATACTTTCAAAAAGCAGAACATCATACACCTGTTTTCTCAATCGAAACAGAGAGTCCTTGCCACTGGACAACCACACCTTGCAAGCCACCAAGTTGTCGCCACCTCGGAAGAGCCACCCACACGCACGGACATACCAGCCCGAAAATCCCCTGTTTTAACTGTCCAAAACAGAGCAACCTTCAGCCGCTGCAATCACTCCCCACCGAGAGCTTCACCACGCTGTGCCTCCCCAAAAACTGCCGGCGAGGACTTCCCATCACCCCGGTCCACCGCACGCTGCCTCAGTTTTCCCTCGATAAGCTCGCGCCACTTCCGGTTGAGGGTCCTTCCCTTTCGGTCTCTCCCTCGTTCTCTCACCGTCCCACTCTCTCTCTCTCTCGGTTTCAGCTCTCTCTCCCTCTCTTCCCGTGCGATGCCGTCGAGGACATCACCACCGCCTCAGCCCAGTTTTCGTCGCACCCCCACGGTGCCACTGTCTCGGCTTTTCGTGAGTGAGCTTCTGCCGTCACTCCCATTTGAGCCTCTGTATGTTTATGTTTTTTTTTAGTTTTTGTTGTTTCTTACTTAAAAAGGAAACTGGAGGTGTCTCGGACTCTCGGGTGACTTGTAGACCAAGGGTGTTTTACCCTTTTCACCTTTTTGTTTAGAACATAAATTGATTTTTATATATTCTTGCAAATTAAAACATGGGCCGCACGTGTTTGTCATATATTATTTTTTTGAATTAGGCACTCGTGGATTTATCTTGTTAAGTTAGTATTTTTAAGAGAATTATTTTTTACTAGAATGGTTATTAAGTAGATACTGATAAATTTTTTTTTGGAATGGTCAATAAGTACAAAATATTATTTTGAATCCTTTTAAAAAGAATATATATATATATATATATTTCGTTATTATTTAAACAAAAGTAGGAGTTTCTACTTATAATGATTTCAACATAGTTATGTATTTAGTATTATAAATTATCGTAAGATCCCATTCGTAAATAGGTTAGAATTTAATGTTTTAGTCTAAATTACTAAGTTGGATATTGGTGGATTTAGACAGTGAAGTTGGTATTTTAAGAATAACGAGAATTTTGGGTTTGAGGAATCAAAAATGGATTATTTTAGAAATTTTAGGCTTGAATATCAAAATATGAGACTGATTGGAAATTTATGGAAATTTACGTGATTATCTTATAGGTGAAGATTAATATTTGTTCGGTACTTTTGAGGAAATTTTTGAAAAGCTAAGAAGTCCAGGTAAGAAGGGTTCCTATGCTAGACTTTGCATAAAAATAAAATAGACTGAAGTCAATTTTGAAAATGTGCATGTTTTGTTATAAAATGAAATTTTAGAAACGACCTCAGTTATTTGTTTAGTATTACTCATGAAATTTCGTATAAGAATGAAATATTTTCTATCATGGCTAGTGTAGACATAAGCTTACTTTGACATTTTGCTTCCGAACTGTGCAAAAGAGAGCGAATATCAAATTTTGTGCATAAATTATATTTTTGTGATATGTTTCTGTTATGTTCTGAAACTGTTCTGTACTCTGATATGATAAGATGTGATTTCTAAAACCTCTGGCATGACATTCTGTTTCTGCTCTGACCTTACCACGGGTGTAAAATTGTGGTCTCTGTTTGGGTTGGTACCAACTTTTCTGTTTCTGGTGCACCCACTTTGGAAACAAAGTGGCTTTCTGCGTGATCTTTCCTATGTGCACACTTGGGGCTCCGAGAATGATAAGGGGAAGATTCATATTCTGTTTCTGCTCGGTTGGCCGCCGGGGTTTGCACAATCCTACCACGGGGGTTAAACATGGAATTCTGTTTTGATATGATGTTTCAGTTATGCTATGCCAAGGGAATTTTGAATAAGAATATTTTTTTTAATTTTCGCTCTGATATTTTTTATAACATATTCTGACTCTGCATTCTGAAAATAAAAATGTGCTTTGTTTTGCATTCTGAAATCTGTAAATGCTCATGTTTGCATACTATTATATGTTCTCTGCTTACTGGGTTGTTGATAACTTACTCCTATCTCCATAATATGTTTCAGATAATTTTGAGGCAACAGCTGGAAATCAGAAATAGGGAGTGCTTGCAAGTTTGTTGACCATAGAAGACTAAGTGCCTTAGGGTACAATGACTGTTGGAGAGCCTTTTGGTGGTGTTGATATTTTATGTGACTTTGGCATTTTGAGTAAGGGATATTCCTAGTCCTTGTGAGAAATTTTATGTGTATTAATGAGGCACCACTGATGTACCCTTATGTAGGAACTTGAATATGTGTGTTAAACAAATAGGTTAATATGTTATGGTGATTCTGGTTCATTTTAAAAGTACTATTGGAGATGATTTCAAGTCATGAGTTAACTCTCCGAACCCTCGGGGACGGGGCGTTACAGTAGAGCTCCACACTCACACCATATGCAATCGAGTACATCTCCCTCCAAAATCTAGTTTCATGCTTACCACTGACGCGGTCGAGTACATCTCTCGGTCAAGCAGAGCTCCATGCAGTCAAGGACATCTCCGGCCAAAGCAGAGCTCCATGCGGTTGAGTACATCTCCCGCCAAAGCAGAGCTCCGTGCTTGCATCTAATGGGGTCAAGTACATCTCTCGCTTATCTCTTCATGTTGAGCTCTTCACCACTTAGCAGAAAAGAAACAGAGATCAGCAGCCTAAAAGTTAACAGATAAGGCTAAGAAGAGATAAGGATATACACTCAAACTCTTAAAAGGAAATAGACTCAGACTCCTAAAAGGAAAAGGCTTCACAAGGCAAGTTGGACTCAATCACTCCAAGGAAATAGACCTCCATATAAGGAGCAAATTCCCCACAAGCCCTCTCCACAAGCTCTTTACACAGAAGCTCCCTATGCTCAAACTCCACCACACACAGCGACTCCAAAGAACCTTCCCTAAATTCCTCAATTGTATTGTGAGATATGTGAGACCATGAGAGATTGTAAAATCACCTATCATAGTGAATTTCACCCCCAAACAACTGATAGACGGAGGCATTATGCCGAACCACGTAAACCCTGTGTCTCTCTTTATTTATTTTTATTCGCTTATTTATTATTTATTATATGGATGAATGCGAAGAGTATCATCTCGAAGCCCAAATCACCAACGTGGGCCAGAAATTATTCTTTCCTCCCTTCCGGTCTATTGTATGAATTTGTGCATTAACACAATGCCAACTGAGATGCACAGACTTTTGTATCGAATCCTTGGCCAAGAACTTATTGTGTCTGCGGCCACTATGCATGGACCATTTGTTAGTGGATAATTTCATCAATCAGTGTCTTTTTGTTCGCTCTGGATATTATAAAAGTGATAGTTTAAGGGGATGATATTAATATAACTAATTCCCATAAACAAACTTAAGATATAACCAAGTAATTCTCAAGTAGTGAAAATTAAATATAACCATGTTTTTGGAATTTTAATGGGTGTATCCAAAATAGGAGAAAAAGCAAAAGCAATTAGGCCAAGCAAAGATGCTCACGCTAACTAATGCAATTAGCATCCAATACCCAACATCATAAAAAAGGCTTGCATTATATTCTATATTCAGAACACAAATAAAATGAGTAAGGCCTCGTTTGTTTTTGTAGATGAGATGTGATGAGATGAGACGAGTTGAAATTAAAATTAAAAATTGAATAAAATATTGTTAGAATATATTTTTTTAATATTATTTTTGTTTTTGGAATTGAAAAGGTTGAATTGTTTATTTTATTTTATGTGGAAATTTAAAAAAGTTGTGATGATTAGATGAGATGAGAGGAGTTATACAGAAGAGCATGTGCATCTAGGTTTTCACTTCATTTAATAGGTAAACTACTTCTCTTTCTCTTTTGTCAAGTTAAGAGCACTAGTGTTGGTTTAGTTATGTTTTTAGCAAGCAATATGCTAATTTTAACATTTTTGTTAATTTATTCAAAATCAACTCCACATTGAATTAGTCATCCTTCTTTCTATACAATCAAAATACATGAATAAATAAATAAATAAAATCACAAAGCAATATCATATAGCAAATTACTTAAAAGCCATATAACTATTTGAAAGAAAAAAGGTTGTCGTGCTTTTGTACTCCCCAAATGTTTCTTTAAGTTTTTAACTGTGTAAGTTTTATGATTACTCCATTGATTAAGCACTTTTCTCAACCCAAAAGCCAATGGCTCAAATTTGTCAAAAGAAAAGCTAAAACTATGTATTTTACCATCCTATAAATAATGAAGAGACATTCTCCAATGATGGGAATCTGAAGCAATATCTATATTTCTTCTAGAGAGTATTACAATACTTGATTGGCTTAATTATCTTTTTCCCTATATTTCTTCTAGTAATATCTTATTGCTATTAGCTCATTTAGTTCATTGTTTATTTGAGAATGGTATAAATCTTTTTTCTTCTTCTTTGGTTGCTCTTTGTAACTGGAGATGATAAAAATCAGGATAAAGAATGCGTTGCTCTTTGTAAGATTGCGAAGCCTACGGTACTTTGCATAACATAAGCATGTATTTGCAGCAACCAATTCAGATCCAATGAAATACCATGAATAAGAATTAGTCCACATGTTTATTGCTTTGCTAGGATGAAGATTTTGGTAGCAACCAATTTGCTTTGCTAGAGTATTAGCATATTAATGCTAATACTCTACTTTTGCGTCCAATCTAACGTTGTCGCAAACTTTAGTAGCTAATGGTGCAAATTTTAGTAGCCTTTTTGCGGCTTTTTTATGGACGCAAAAAGAGATTTGCGACGATAAAATTTTGGACGCAAAATGCTAATTCGATTTGTTCTCGTACTCGTTTCATTTCCAGCAAACAAAAAATTGTCACTAAAATTTACTTTCTGCATCGAAATAATATTGTCGCAAATAAATATGACAGAAATAATTATTTGCAGCATTTATTTTAGTATTTTGTGGTGGCATTAAATTGTAGCAAAAGATCATAAAATGCAAAAGTTGTTTCCGATGTGTTTTTAGCTTTTGCGTCCAACTTTTACAATATGCAAATGACTATAAACAAAAAAAAATACAAAAATTACATTGTGTTTTTGGATTGAGAATAAAATAGTTTATTTCCTTTCCCTTCCATTTACTTTCTATTCTTTATTTTCTAGTAGTCTTCTTTATTTTGCTTGAATTTATATCTAACATTGGATTTAAGTTAGAAATTATAAGATATAGGGTTAGAATCTATTGCCCAAAACCCTAGCTCCCTCTCCTCTCTCTTTCCTCTTTTCATTCCCCCCCCCCCATCATGCCGCCTCCCTCTCCCTCTCCCTCTCCCTCTCCCGATTCCTTTTCCCTCCACTGCCCTTGCTTTCGCAAGTAGCCACCACCCGCGCCGCCCTCGTCGATGAGTTTCTCTCCCTCTAATAACCTTCGACGACCCCCCTCCCTTCCCCTCTTGGTATCTCTCTATTTCCCTTTTTATCTCTCGGTAGCCCTAGTGACACCATGCACTGCCACCGTGAGCAACCACCCTGACCACCATGAGCACACTGTCACTGGCCACCACCAACCACGACCGCCTCACTCTTAGATCTTCTCCCTCTCTCTCTCACCATCAATTCCCCTCTCTGTTTCTCTCCTTCCTCAACTACCACTCCCGCTGTGCACCATCGAGCTTTAACCACCGCAAACGGCATCCACTGCCAGTTCCCTTCCCCTGCGTTGAGCACTCGACACCCCCAATCCCAATGCCTCTTTCGGCCCCTCTTCCAACAACCATCGTCGTATGTTAAGCCCCTCCAAACAACCCTTGGTTAGCCATGAACCACCGTCGAAAACCACCGAGCCCCTTTGTCACCGCCTCCAGCCATGGCAACCCCAGACCTCCACCACCATATCCTTTGTTTTGAACACCACCGTGAGCCAACAAGTCTTGACACTGTCGTGCACCAAACCTATCCTCTACCTCAACTGTGCAAGTCCATCGAGAACTCTCACATGGCATCCCTTTGATTTATGGTGTATTTTTCATTCATTTACATTTAGAAAATGTTATGTTGTGAAATTAAAATTGATATGAACCCGCGAGAATTGAATCCCTTGAATCCACAATCAATTTGAAAACTCACCCAAGAAAGCCAAAATCAAATCAATGGATGGAGAACCTAGACCAGTTGAGAACTCGTTTCAAGAACCTAGATTATATTAAAATCTAGACCCGTTGAAGAACCTGTCTCAATAATCCAGATTACAAGGAGGAACGCCACAAATGTTGTGATTTACCTTTGATAAGTTCAAAAGTTCAATCAAGAACAAGAGGAGTAAACTCAACTCACAATGAATAAATTCATCAAATTTCATAAACTTCTTAAAATGAGGCTACAAAGAGTATTTAAACCAAAACGTAATTAAAACCTTAGCCAAAATAAAGCCCTTTCTTCCAAAAATACCCCTGAATGGATAGTGCCATGGCTACAGTACTGCGGCTATAGTACTTCTTTAAACCCTAGTTCCTAAGAGTAACTTTCCAAATAAGCCATTGGCCAAAATACAAGGCCTTCCCAAAATCCTAGTTTATAAGAAATAAGACATATGTGGGCCAAGCATCCTCAAACCCAATTATTCTAGACTAATTCCTCTAACTAATAAAATAAGCCCCTTTAATGAAATAAACAAGTCTAAGGCCTTCAATCACATAATCATAATAATAGGCCTTAATTTATGTTGCATTCTTCCATAGCTTGTATCACGTGAATAATCACTGGATCTTATTCTTTCAAGCCCATCTTGGATATTCGGCTCTTGCTAGACTCGTCCCAAGTGGATTGCACCAATACTTGTATTATTTTCTTGATCTTCTTAGCTCTTGATCTTATAATTAGCTCATCTGGAACTTGCAAAGAATCTTTAAGACTAGGCCCACCTTGGTTCCCATCATTCCCCCTCTCCTAAAAAGGATTCGACCTCGAATCTCCACTTGCATCAAAGGGAAAAATGTTAGAAATATTAAAAATAGCATAAACATAATAATTACCTGGAATATCTACTTTATATGCATTTTCATTAATTTTCTCAAGAATATGAAAAGGTTCATCCAAGCTACTCCTGTCATCAACAAGCAAAAGCATCAAAGCTAAAGGAGTAAGTGGATTAAAACTATAAACAATTTCAAATGGAGAATAAGAAATAGTAGTATGCAAGGTTTTATTATATGCACACTCTAATAAGGGCAAATGATTCTCCCGCAAATGTTCATGTAACAATTCAATAAATGACAAATGATACTCCCACAAAGGTTCATGACACACACCTAAACCTTTCCTTACACCAAAATGACCACTCCAATTATATGCAAACTCAATGAATGGCAAGCAACACTCCTACAAACGTTCATGCAACATGTTAATGAATGACAAATGATATTTCCACAAATGTTCATACAACACATCAACGAATGGAAAATGATACTCCCATAAGCGTTCATGCAACACATCAAAAGTCTTCCTTACAACACCATGTCTATGACACACAAGCAATTTACGCATAAAACTAGTAGGCACACAAAATCTATTCTCTCTAAACAAGTACCAATCTAGTTTATAGAACTTACCAAACGATGCTTTCTCACATGTTCCTTACACACTAGTAAAGTCATCGTCATTAGCGTGCAATTTCTTATCATATTCAAATCTCAATAACTTTGCATTTAAATTAAAGATAAGGACATACCTTCTTGCTAATGCATTAACCACAAAAGTTTCCTCACCATGTGTATATTTGATTACATGAGGAAAAGTCGCAATACAGTATTTCCACTTAGCATGCATTTTAGTCAACAACTTACATTGTCCCTTCAAGTGTGTCAAGGACTCATGTTCTTCAAAGAAAGGTCGGGTAGGAATTGTCACACTGACACAAAATCAATGTAGTACTCTATCTCCATAACATGTTGCAATCCACTAAACACACTGCTAGGAATCATGACCTCATATCCATGCAACAAATAAACAACAACACTAGGCAAAGGGTCGTTAAATTCGTTAGTATAAAAGCATGCCTTGGCATAAAATCTCACTTTTATTTTTCCGTTTCTCTTTGCAATCTCTCTTTCTTTTTCCTCTCGTGGCTCTACTCTTTTTTCTTGACTCTCAGCCACCTCTCTATTCTCTTTTCCACTCTCTCATTCTCTTGATGTTTCGGCCTCATACCTTTTTTTCCTCTTGATCTTTTTTTCCTTTTCACTCTCTTTTTTTCTTTCACTCTCTTTTTCTTCATTTTTTTTGAACTCTGAACTTCACAATTATTTTTCAACTCATTCTCTTTTTTTCTTGAAGTCTCACTATTTCTTTTTTTCTCAATCTCACATTCACTCTTACCTTTTAGCTCAATCTCACTTTCACTCTTGTTTTTTAGCTCAATCTCTTTTTCACTTTTTCTTTTTTGATCACTCTCACTCTCACTCTCACTCTTTCTTTTTTTATCACTTCCATTTTCACTCTTTCTTTTTTGAAAAACCTCACTTTTCAATTTCAGTTGGTCTCCATGGACCTGTGTTGGAGTTAAAGGAGCAAGTTTGATTGTTTTTCCATCCTTTTCAAAATTGTACATGTTCCTTAACCCATCATGGATCACTTTCCTATCATACTGTCACGGCTTCCCCAACAAAATCTGGCCAGCATGCATAGGCACTACATCAGAAAGCACCACATCTTGGTATTTCCTAATTGAAAATGAAACTAGCACTTGCTTATTTACCCTAACCTCCCCACAATCACTCAACCACTGCAACTTGTATGGTCTATGGTGTTTCAAGGTAGGTAAATTCAATTTCTCAACTAAAGTAGTGCTAGCCAAATTATTACAACTCCTCAAATCAATGATCATACTACATACCTTGTTGTTGATGTGGCATCTAGTATGAAAAATATTATCGCTTTGCTACTCTGTATCATCCATCTAAATTTGTGTATTGAGTGCATGCCTGGTAACAAGAGAATCATCATACTCTTCATTCTCATACCCATTTTCAACACTAGATTCACACTGCCTCCTATCTCTCCTGCCCTATAGATTTCTAATTACTGCTTCTTGATGATCCATCCTAACCCTCACTTCACCCAACACCAAGTTCAACCGCTCAAACTGTTGTTGCATGGCTTGCAACACAAATGATGAGTTATCTGTCATCCCATTTGGTGATGAGTCACTCCTATGAGATATCGTAATGTGCTGCACAAAAAAAATGTTAGTAGAAAACCTCACACACTCCCTTACGTGTTTACACTCGAATAATGACACTCCACTCATGTCACTCTTAATTGACTTTTTTCCCTAATAACAGTCTCACACTATCTTGCCTGTTACCTCAAGAGTTTTTCCACTCAAGTTCTTTAAGAACTAATTGAACTCAATCAAGACAATGCAACCTTGATTTATCCCAACTAGTAATTAGGTCCAAGAAACAAGAACAAGAGAAACATGGAAGGAAAAAAATGACACGAGAATCAAGGAAGTTATACGAATGAAAGAGTAACTATAAGACAAGATACCAACTTTAATAATGTATGCAGCTCCTTTGATGATAAAGCTCAAACAACAAATGTCTTTCTTTCTCTTTATTGTAATTATGTAGCAATCATTAAATTTGCTACCTTTTTCTTTTCTTCTTCTTCTTCTTCTTTTTTCAAATTTTTTTTTCCTTTCTTTTTTTTTTTTTTTCCTTTCCTTTCTTTTCTTTTCTTTTCTTTTCCTTTATTTTATTTTCTCTTCTTTTCTCTAATTCACACAAACATCAAAATTCAATTGTGAAAATCAAGCAATTGAATTCAAGCACACAAAAATTGACAATGAAGTAGAAGATAAATAATGAAACGGCACTCCAAGAAATTGACAAACTTAGAGATGCAAGAAACACTAGGTGATGCAAATTCAGTCAAACCAAAAACCCTAAGAATTCCGGCAGTCTACTTTTTGTTCTTTTTTTTTCAACCCTAGAACAATGAAGCCCTAGAATTAAATTTAAAGATGCAAGAATTAAAAGATAGAATCAGACCTGATTGGAAACCTTTCTCTGAATACAAAATGATATGAACACGTGGGAATGAAATCCCTTGAACCCACAATCAATTTGAAAACTCACCCAAGAAACCCAAAATCAAGTCCATGGATGAAGAACCTAGACCCGTTGAGAACTCGTTTCAAGAACCTAGATTATATTAAAATCTAGACTCGTTGAAAAACCTGTCTCAAGAACCCATATTACAAGGAGGAACGCCACAAAAGTTGTGATTTACCTTTGATAAGTTCAAAAGTTCAATCAAGAACAAGAGAGGTAAACTTAACTCACAATGAATAAATTTATCAAATTTCATAAACTTCTTAAAATGAGGCTACAAAGAGTATTTAAACCAAAACCTAATTAAAACCCTAGCCAAAATAAAGCCTTTTCTTTCAAAAATACCCCTGGATGGATAGTGCCATGGCTATAGTACCGCGGCTACAGTAACTCGGCTACAATACTTCTTTAAACCCTAGTTCCTAAAATGTAACTTTCCAAATAAGTCATTGGCCAAAATACAAGGCCTTCCCCAAAACCCTAGTTTATAAGAAATATGACATATATGGGCCAAGCATCCTCAAGTCCAATTATTCTAGACTAATTCCTCTAACTAATAAAATAAACCCCTTTAATGAAATAAACAAATCCAATGCCTTCAATCACATAATCATAATAATATGCCCTAATTTATGTTGCACTATTCCATAGCTTGTATCACGTGGATGATCCCTGGATCTCCTTCTCTCAAGCCCATCTTGATATTCGGCTCTAGCTAGACTCGTCCCAAGTGGATTGTACCAATCTTTGCATTGTTTCCTTAATCTTCTTAGCTCTTGATCTTGTAATTGGCCTATCTAGAACTTGCAAATGATCTTTAAGACTAGGCCCCATCTTGGTTCCCATCTGAAATGGTGTTGTTGAATTGGACATATTTTCTATGTATATTGACTGTGTTGATTGGGGTAGACTTAGAAGAAGTGAGGTGTGGTTGGGATTAAAATTGAGTTGTAGGTGAAGCATGGAGATTTTAAAGTATGTTGGTTTGTTGTGTTTGGAGTTTGAATGGACCATGTATTTAGTATGTATTTTTTGTATTGTTTTGTTGTATATTGAGTTTAAACGGATAATGATTTTAATTATATATGTGTGTAGTTGCATGACATGGTATTGATTTCATGAACTAAGGAAGTTTGTAATTTAGCTAGCGAAGTTTTGTAAATTGGTAGGTTATGGTACTGTATGGAGTTTATATGTGCAAGAAATTGATAGTATGGGCAGATTTTTATTTATATATGTTGAATGTATTGATTTTGATAATTGAGAAGAAGTGAATGTGTAATTGTAATGTACATGTGTTTAATGTGTGAAGCGATGGGTTGGATCAAAAGTTTGTGAAGTCTTGGGATTGTTATTGGTGCATATAAAGCTTACAAAGTTTTGTGATTGTGTTGTGTAGATGTATAAATGATATGAACATATATATTTTATGCATAAAATGTATAGGTTTCAATAAACTATGAAGAATTGAGGTGGTGATTGGGGATGAAATTAATATAACTAATTCCCATAAACAAACTTAAGATATGACCAAGAATTTTCAAGTAGTGAAAATTAAATATATATATATATATATATATAAGCATTTGTTGTAATTTTAATGGATGTATCCAAGATAGGAGCAAAAGCAAAAGGAATTAAGAAAAGATGCTCACGCTAACTAGTGATGCATGAATTAGCATCCAATACCCAACATGATCATAAAAATATTCAATTAGGAGGTATTAAACTAGACCACTCTGTTGTACATACTCCAGGGATACTTTAGTAATTTTCTGACCCTTTGTGTATTACACTAGATCTTTTCTCATGTAACAAACTTTATTCCCTCACAGTTGTGTATAAAAAGGGAACCTCTGCATATACATTAATGAGATGAGAATTCACAAATTTCGTGTGTCTAACATGGTATCAGAGCTGCTCGACTAGCAGTCTCTTTGTTGATCCATGGCCACGCCAGACTCCTCCCCCCCTCAATCTCATTCTTCCATTTTCTCTTCATTTTCTCATGTTGTTACAACCAAACTCACAGCTGATAATTTTCTGATTTGGAAGGTTCAGATCACTGCATACCTTAGAGGACAAGATCTCTATGGCTATGTTGATGGTTCTCTACCATGTCCTCCCCGATTCCTTGCCTCAGGTTCCGATGCACCTCCTAAACCAAATCCTGGTTTTCATACATGGAACAAGACTGATCAGCTTGTTCTTAGTGTTCTCTTCTCTTCACTATCAAATTCTGTTATTGGTCATGTATTATCTTCTACCACCTCTAGACAACTATGGCTCAATCTTACCTCCATGTTTACCTCTCACTCCCAAGCCAAAGAGTTTCAGGTCAAGTTTCAGCTCACTAATCTCTCACGAGGAGACCAATCTATCACAGATTACTATGGCAAAGTTAGGTCACTAGCAGATACCTTATCATCCATTGGAAATCCACTTCCTGATAAGGAGTTTGTATCTTATGTTCTTAATGGTCTAGGTCCTGCCTATGAGCCCTTTGTCACCTCCATCACCACTCGATTTGAACCCATTTCCTCCCATGAATTATATCAAATTCTTCTTATCCATGAAAGCCGAATGACCCACACCTCTAAAAACATCTTTGAACCCTCCATAAATTATACAGCTAGCAGAGGTCATGACCAACGTGGGAGGTCCTTTGTGCGTAGTGGGAGACAAGGCAGAGGGCGTGGTCGATCTTTTGGTCGTGGTGGCCGTTATACACCTGGGTCCTCTGGAACTTTTCAGCAAACACCTGCTATCCCTCGCCCTATGTGCCAAGTTTGTAATAAAAATGGCCATATTGCTTTACAATGCCGATTTCGGTTTGATCATTCCTATCAAGCCGAACCACCTCAAAGCTTTTCTCCATCATATAGTACACCCAGCCCTCATTTTTCCGCCAACTACACCTCTCCCACCTCCTTTTCTGATTCCTCTTGGTATCCAGACTCTGCCGCCACTCATCACATCACAAATGATTTGAGCAACTTGAGCATCTCATCTGAGCAGTATCAAGGTAATGAGGCAATACGTGTTGGAGATGGTTCGTGCCTTCCTATTCAGCATCTCGGTGAATCCTCTCTTCTTACAAACTCTGCTTCTTTTCATCTACACAATTTACTTCATGTACCTCACATTACTAAAAATCTCATCTCTGTTCTTCAGTTTTGCACTGACAATAACTGTTTCTTTGAATTCCACTCTTCCCATTTCTCTATCAAGGACAATCGGACCAAGAAAACCCTCCTCACAGGGCCAACGCGTAACGGGTTGTACGTATTTCCCTCCTCAGCGTCTTCGTCTTCCCAGCTTTCCACTCATACTGGTGAATGCATTCCTCTTCCTCAGTGGCACCAACGTTTGGGCCATCCATCTCTCGCCATTGTCTCTAGAATACTGCACACCAGCTGTCTGAAATTTTCTCCAAGTGATGCTCCTTTCATCTGCTCCGAATGCCGTATGGCCAAGAGTCACCAGTTACCATTTCCTTCTAGTCGGGATGTGCACACCAGGCCCTTAGAATTAGTGAGTGCTGATGTTTGGGGCCCAAGTCCTGTATTATCTAGACTAGGTTTCAAATATTATGTATCCTTCATTGACCATTTTACTAGATACTCTTCGTTTTTTCCTTTAAAATTGAAATCTGATGTGCTATCTATTTTCTCTCAATTTCTTCCTTTAGTTGAACGTCTATTTAATACCAAATTAATTACACTTCAAACGGATGGAGGAGGTGAATTTACTTCCCTCACTCCACTATGCCGAAAATTTGGTATTACTCATAGATTTTCTTGTCCACATACACATCAACAAAACGGTATTGTTGAGCGCAAACATCGACATATCGTCGAAACTGGCCTTGCTCTTCTCGCTCACTCATCTCTTCCTACAAAATTTTGGCCTGAAGCCTTTGAAACGGCTGTGTATCTCATTAATCTTCTTCCCACAAGGTCTCTTAAAAATAAGTCACCTCATTTTTTAGTCCATCATCGTGAGCCCGATTACAAATTTCTTAAGGTTTTTGGTTGTGAATGTTGGCCTAATTTGAGGCCTTACAACAAACATAAACTTCTCCCTCGATCCATTTCTTGTCTTTTTTTGGGTTATAGTCCCGTTCACAAGGGGTATAAATGTCTTGATTTAAAATCCAACAGGCTTTATATCTCTAGGGATGTTATTTTTAATGAGGCTTCCTTCCCCTTTCGTGGCCCACAATCCCATCTGAACCCATTTCCTCCTCCCAGCCCACTGTCTCTCTTCCATTATTTACTTCTTCTATTCTCGGGCCAGGCCCAATTCCTCTTGATCCATCTTCGTCTGCCACTCTTCCTTTCCCGAGCCCGTCTGGCCCAAGCCCGTCTGCTACTCCTCCTTTCTCGAGCCCGTCTACCCCATCTCCTCTATCCAGTTCACCTGCTCCAACCCAATTACCCGGTTCATCTTCAATTCATCCTAACCCTAATTCTTTTTCTCCTGGCTATCAACCTTCTCGAGAGTTCCCATCCCTTCCGCCGCACTCTTCAACTTCCTCTCATCCACCCATTCTTCAACCTCCCAGATCCCCTGTTATTACCCGAAGTCACACGAACTCTTCGCGACCTCGCATCTCCACCGATGGCACGATACCATATCCTACACGGCATTGTTTTCTCATTACAGGTCCTGCTCCAGATGAACCCACAAGCTACTCGGTCGCATCAAAGTTTCCTGAGTGGCGCGCAGCTATGGCTACTGAGAATAATGCTCTCCTTCGAAATAATACATGGAGTCTGGTACCTTCTAATCCCTCTCTTAATATTGTTGGTTGCCGTTGGGTGTATTGCACTAAATTTCATTCGGATGGTACTTTTGAATGAAGAAAAGCTCGGTTGGTAGCCAAGGGCTACCACCAACAACCTGGTTTGGACTATAATGAAACATTTAGTCCGGTTGTAAAACCAACCACCATTCGATTAGTGCTTTCAATTGCTGTTATCCGTGGTTGGCCCCTGCGCCAACTCGATATTCAAAATGCTTTCCTACACGGAGAGCTGTCTGAAACTGTCTATATGCAGCAGCCGCAAGGTTTTATCGACCCCAAATTTCCTCATCATGTGTGCAAACTGCACAAGGCTATTTATGGCCTTAAACAGGCACCGAGGGCCTGGTTTGCTAAATTAACAACTTGGCTCAATGATTATGGTTTTGTTGCCTCTCAATCTGACCCCTCTCTTTTTATTTTACATCGTGGTGATCTTCACATGTTTCTTCTGATTTATGTGGACGACATGGTTATCACCTCCTCACATCCACATGCCATTGATGTAATTATTCGTGATCTAAGCATGACTTTCCCTGTTAAGGACCTTGGTCCCTTATCGTATTTTTTGGGACTTGAAGTTGACTATTGTGACTCTGGCATTACATTGTCCCAACGCAAGTACATCAAAGACTTACTTGCCCGTAGTAAAATGCTTCAAGCCAAGTCCATTTCCTCTCCGATGGCAGCCTCTCTCAAGCTCTCTCAGCTTGATGCACCTGCCTTTGATGATTGTACATTATTCAGGAGCATTGTTGGAGGCCTCCAATACTTGTCCTACACCAGACCTGACATATCCTTTGCTGTAAACAAAGTATGTCAGTTCATGCACTCCCCAAAACTCACACATTGGTCTGCTGTCAAGAGGATACTTAGGTATCTTAAGGGTACTATTAATCATGGATTATTTTTCAAGTACTCCTCTTCTTTCACCCTTCAAGCATACTGTGATGCCGACTGGGGTGGCTGCCCAGATGATAGACGGTCCACCAGTGGATTTTGTCTATATCTTGGTAGTCACCTCATCTCATGGAGCTCCAAAAAGCAGAAAACAGTTGCAAGATCCAGCACTGAAGCTGAATACAAGGCCCTCTCTCACACGGCAGCTGAACTTATCTGGCTTCAAACCATGCTTAGGGAGCTGGGTATCACTCTTTCCAAGCCTCCAATTTTATGGTGCGACAACATTGGTGCCACGTATCTCTCTGCCAATCCAGTCTTTCACTCTCGCACTAAACATATGGATATTGACTACCACTTCGTGCGGGACAGAGTTGCTGCCAAGACTTTGAAAGTAGCTTTCTGTAGCTCAAATGATCAAATTGCTGACATTTTTACAAAACCTTTAGTTTCTGAAAAATTTTCTATTTTTCGTTCGAGTCTCAATGTTGGTGAAACCCCCATGGACTCGCGGGGGCGTATTAAACTAGACCACTCTGTTGTACATACTCCAGGGATACTTTAGTAATTTTCTGACCCTTTGTGTATTACACTAGATCTTTTCTCATGTAACAAACTTTATTCCCTCACAGTTGTGTATAAAAAGGGAACCTCTGCATATACATTAATGAGATGAGAATTCACAAATTTCGTGTGTCTAACAGGAGGAACCCACGAAGGCTAGCTTAAGTTATATTCTATATTTAGAACAAAAATAAAAATGAGTATTATTTGTACAGAAGAGCATGTGCATCAAGGTTTTCACTTCATTTTAATAGGCCGTAAGCTCTCTTTCTCCTTTGTCAAAGAGCACTAGTATTAGCTATGTTTTTACCAATCAATATGCTACCTTTTACATTTTTGTTAATTTATTCAAAACCAGCTCCACATTGAATTACCCAACCTTCTTTCTATACAATCAAAATACATAAAAAAACAAGAACACAAAGCATCATATAGTACAGCAAATTACATAAAAGCAAGTTATGTATGGAAGAACGTCGGATGCAGGATCGATGGATGCAAATTAATACATCAAAATACCTGGTGCTGTCTCTGGGTATGGATGGATGCAGAGATGAAAATCCGGGGCATTGTGTAACATTTGGATTTTTTTATGTAGAGAGAACATAATAGTTTTTGGAAAAATTTAATTGTAAGCGATTCTGCGCACTAATACGCACACCTATTCAATATGATTAATTAAAAATTAGATTTTATTGAAAACAATGTTAATTTAAATTTAGAATATGAAGATAACAATATTAATACGCAGAGTGGTATGCAAACTTACTTATACATAACAAAACTCATAGTTTTTAATTAATTGCCTAGACCTACAGTTCGTACAAACATGCCGATTTACTGTAGATAAAACTAATTTTCCTTTCCTTTTGCCTACATGGATTCAAATACTCTAATTGTGTTTGGTAAGTGAAGTTCATTGGCATTCACGAGCTATTCACTATTTTTTATTATTATTATTCATTATTTTTTTATTATTATTTACAGATCATACCACTTCATTATCCAAACGTTAACCTAAGACGGCTCATTACTTATTGGATTTCAAGAGGGAAAAAAAGTTGAGAGTTTGAGCTAGCTAGTTCAACATAAGATACTTTTTCTTAGGAAAATGATAGGGTTACTACTCTCTTACTACTCATTTACTACTTATTTTTTATTTGATTTTTTTATTAATTTTTTATTTTACTTAATGGTTAAATAAATGACTATTAGTAAAATTATATATTTTTTTAATTTTTTCTTAATAGTTAAAGATGTTAAAAAAATACTTAAAAAAAATAATAAAAAAATAAAAAACTTAAAATGAACTGTAAGTAGTAAATGAATAATAATAAGATAGTAAGCTTATCGCTATCTTTTTTTCTTATGATAAAGGAGCTAGGCTAGTCTCAAAATTGGTCTCTTTTTTGTAGTTTTGTAGACTAAAATACCCCTTGTGCTGATTATGTTAGTAGTTAGAATAATTCTACATATAACCGTGAAGTGCGTAACCGCCGTGTAATCGCTTTAAAAAAAGTGAGGTCTACAATTAAAAAATTAATTTTTTTCATGTAGATTCCATGTTTTATTCATTTTTTTCAAAACGATTATGCAAAGATTACGTACTTTACGGTTGTAAATATCTTTTCTCTAATAGTTATGATTTGTGGTAAAATAAGTGACATTGTAGTATGTAGCATTGGAACCCCTCGTGTTAGACCACATCTTTACGTTCAGCCTTTTGTCTTGTCATTTGAGCAGACCCCTTAATTACCTGCAGCCTTTTGCTTTGTTAATGAGCCCACCAACATTTTGAGCATTTTCCTTCAATGGTCGGTTGAGCACGGGGTTAGCGAGAGCCCTGGGCGTGGGGTAAGCACTTTAGCTTGCAGCGACCATACTCGAGAGCCGAGCTCACATGATCCGATCAACTTCATCGTTGCTCGGATCCTAGGGTGAGCAACTAGTGCTCAAACCTCGGGGAGAGCAAAGCAGGATCACATGGGAGCTTGATTCTCGAACATGCAAAGCCCAAACCCCAATCAAATTGGTCATATGACGTCATAGCTCTCAAGCTTGTAAAGACTATACCACGGTCTCCAAAAGTAGCTGATCCCTAATCAAATTGGTCAGATCACATGGGAGTTTAGCTCCATGTAAAGCGTAGAGAAACAATTTGGTTAAGCGCTCTAGTCATAATTTTGAATTTCGTTTCATTTTTATCGTTCCAATCAGAATTTTTTGTTCCCGTATACCATACATCTTCATTTCATTTTACTCCAAATTATGGCCCGTTCTGGTCTGTTTTGGCTCATTACATTCATATCGACCATTCCAGCCCAAATTTGCATTCCGGATTGCATTTAGTTTTGGAACTTTTTAATTGCAAGTTTGTAATTTTCTTGAATTTAGATGGTATTTTTGTAGATTTCAAATTTAGAGGGCATTCATGTAGTTTTAAAATCTCCCTCTGCTTTTATATATGTCCCCTTATTCTCCCTCTGCTTTTATATTTTTTTTTTAAATCTCTTTATTTTTAATAATTTCTCTTTGCCCTTTTTTTGTGTTTAAACTCAAGTTTGTATTTTTTTTAATATTATTTTTTAATACCAATATCTCTACTTTTTTTTTAATGTATTTTCAGTTTTAGAATCTTCAATTCTCATATACTTGTATATATATAGCTAATATCGAAACGGTACGTTGGAACACATCGATACCAAGATATTCTTTTTCAATGCTTAAACCAGAATGATGTTCCAAACAGAATTTAAAACATTGGCTCCAATCCCGTGAGAAACAAACAAAGAACACTCGAAGCGTAGGGGGCTAGCACCACCCCGTAATGCGAGCAACAATGTCGAGGTGGAAAGCACTTTGCTTCCCACTGAGGTTGCCCGCTTGGTACTCACTTCAGTCACTTGGCCTTTTCATCTTTTGCGTTAGTTTACTTAGTGTGCCAATCGCTAGGTTCGAGCGTTACCCGCCTTTGTACTTGCTTGGGGATGAGCACATTGCCCGCCTTTGTACTCCCTCGGCCCCAAGCACGTTACTTGCCTTGTTCTCGAGCACTTTCAAACTCGTGGTTGTCGACCAACAAAGCTAACAATTTATGCTTGCCCCTACAAAGCTGACAGTTTATGCTTGCCCCTCGAAAGCCCGTCAACTTTGGATTCCCTTGCGAACATCCTGCTTCCCTTTTTTCATCTTTGGCGTGTAAGCTTCATCTCGGTTGCTGTAATTGATTTGAGCCTATCATGTCACTCAGAACTGGGGCTCTCCGTCGTTTCGATTTTCTGTTCAGCATCCCAGGCCCTCCGTCATTTCGATTTTCTCTCGTGTTATAGCTCAGGCCTAGAAATGGCCACTCTGAATGTTTGGATCAATGATACGGCTTATATTCTGCTTAATATGCTCCAGGGTTGGGAATTTGTGACTTGTTAGTTTTGAATTGAATCTGTTATGTGAGTTTCTTAGTTAAGCAGTTTTGATGCAGAATTTTTTTTTAATGCAATTCAGTCTATATGTAGTAGTTTTGTAATGAGCAGTGAGCATTTATGTTTTGTGAATAGAGTGCAGTTTGCCGTGCAGACTGCAGAGCAGTGGCTGAAATTTGAATGTGCAGATTTTGTGAATGAGCAGTTTTTGAATTTGGTGATTTTTAAATACACTGCAGATTTAGTTGATTTTGTAGATCAATTTTCCAGAATCTGTATTTGACAGTGCAGTTTTTATTTATATTTGTAATACAGTTCTTGCGATTTGTGCGTCAGGTTTTGTATCCTTTGTGTCCAGTTCAAAGTAGTTATATGCAGTGCAGTTTCGCAGAATCAGTAAAGCAGTTTGACAGTGCTGTTTTTGTGACTTTGTCAAGCAGTTTAACACTTTTTGTAAAGAGTAATGATACAAGTTCAAAATAGATAATCTTCATATAAATTTTTTGTAAAATAATAAGTCTCACTAATAAATAATAATTTTTTTTATATTTTTTTAATATAAGATCTACTTTTTTATAAGAACTTGTATGAAATTTATCTATTTGAAACTTGTAGAAATCATTTCTCTTTTGTAAAATTTTAAAGAAGCTTTTGTAAATTTATGAAGAAGTTCTTGTGATTTTTGCAGGATTTCGATTGCATATTTCGTATATATCCTTTGTGAGGCAGAGATTTTGATGTTTAAGAGAGGCAGCTTCCGTATCCATTGTATGCAAACTATTTTACTGCAGATTTTGACTTCTCCAAGTGTGAACTCCAAACAAACACTCAAATTTTCTAAATTCACAATTCCACAACACTCATTGTTTTTGCAGATGAGATGAATTGAGATTAAAATTAAAAGTTGATAAATAAAATATTGTTAGAATATATTTTTTTAATATTATTTTTATTTTTCGATTTAAAAAAGTAAACTTATTTATTTTATTTTATGTTCAAAAAATTGTAATAATTAAATGAAATTAGATGAGTTGAAATTTATACAAGAAAGGACAAAACATTAACAAAGATAAGTGAGAGCCCCCGAGATAAAATCATAAAATCCATCCAGCAAGTTATGTTGGACAGTAACCAAACAAGACAAGTCAGCACAAGAATATGAAGAATTGCTCTGAAAAGATAATTAAGGTGCTGGTCAGTTGGATAATCCAACTCCACCAACCGGAGGCCACGTGCTAGTCATTAATTGGTTAAGATGTGATATCAATATTCACGTCAGCCAATCGAAAGATGACACACGACGGCGCGCATACTTTTGCTGCTAATTGTCCTTCATGTGTAGTAGCTAGCTCAATCAAGGTAGAATGCCTCTGAATCCTAGAGCACCTTGTCCTGACTCCTATCAGTAAATTTCTATTTCATCATTCTAATTGACGCGTTATACTTAAAAGGAGCATTAATTCACCCTAAAGATGCATTCAAGACCGTTCTTCCACTTTGATTGAACATAGTGTAAGCAAGGTCACTGATTGTAAGAACATTGCTGCAGTATCCAGATAATACCCAACACCATAAGCATAGTTTTTAAAGGAATTAAAATTAGAAACTAAAAATAAAAAAATATCAAAAAACTATTTTAGTATTTAAAAGAAGGTTCGTTTGGATACAGAAATAATCTCATCTCATCATTACACAAAATATAATAAACAATTAATTTTTTCAATCTCAAAACAATAAGATATTAAAAATTAATATTTTAATAAGAAAAAATCTTCTTGCAAGCAATTTTGTACACCAAACCGTGCACGAATATTAAATGTAAGACATTTTTTTAATTTATTTTTGTAATAAAATATGCAAGTGTTAGTACGCAGTTTGGTGCATCAAACCGCTTGTACCTAACAAATTCCTTCTAATAATATTTTATTCAACTCATCTAAAATCATTTCATTTCATCTCACTATTATAGGCATCCTAAAACACTCATTTCTCGAAAAATTTTTGCATAGATTTAAAAAATAATAATAATTAAACTAAATAATCTCACCAGAATTTAAAATAAAACGCCCTTTATAAAAGCTGTATTCAAATAACTTTCTATCAATTTGTATAAACCTAAACCTCGATAAAAATGATTCAAGAAAAAAAAAAAAAAACCTCGATAAAAAGCACAGCAAAATTTGTGTAAACAACCTTTCATTTTAAATTCTTTTTAAAAAATTATACAAAATTCTGAAATTTTAGCTGCCTTAAAAATGGCTATATCCGAGCCGAGATCATATGAACAGTTGGAGGAAGCAATACATTGAAACCGAAAACGATGTACGAGATTCGACGGTATTGTCGTCTAAATCGTTGAGAAATGGTAAAAGATAGAAATCGGTGGTGTAGCAGCAATAAGCACAAAAAATAAAATAAAAACAATTACAAAGGAGTAGAAAACAAACACGAAAGAAAAGAACAAGAAAAAGCTGTATCTTGCGAGTGAAAGACAAGATTCAGGGGAACAAATGCTAAAAACCTGCGTAAAAGAAAAAGAATACCAGAAACTATAAGAACCGAAGACAAGGAAGGAAGGGAAACACCAGCATGCCAAAAGGGCAGTGGGTAGTGTGTAGGCACCATAGCGAGCCAATAGCTGATTGGGGAGTCCCTACGGAGTAAGGACTACAGCTCTGGTTTTCTGAGATGCCATTGTTTCTGTCAGATCCTCCATCAATCGGAAGAGACAGCTTTCCGAGGTCCGCGTTAATGGATATGCACTCGGCTGCTATATTCTCTGAGGACCTTGTTAGGGTTTCACTGCGTAATGCCGTTTCGATTTATAGCAATAGAGCATAGGAATTGTTTTTTTTTGGGGGGGCCTTTCCGGTCTTTCAAAAATTTAATTCTTTTTGTCTCTCGCGGAAAGTAGTTTTTAGGAAATTTGGCTCAAGGTCCGATTTCTTATAAATTTTCCTAAATTTTGGCTAAAAAGCATTATTCCGAAAATTTTATCTTAAATTTTAGTTATCCTTCAAAAATTTTTTACATCTTATTTCCTATCATCTCTCTATTTTATTAAAGAGTATTGCTACAGCCACAAAAATATTACACAAAAGTAATTCAATAAACTGACATGTCTTCATGTAATCTATTAGATCTACTTTACAATAAAAATAATTTTAGAATTTGCCGAACCACTTCATGGCACATCCGTTTATGGAATTACTTTTGTGTAATCCATTTGTGATTAGAGTATTTTCCTTTATTAAAATAATCTTTCTTTATTATTTTTTTCTCACTTCCATTCATAATTTTAACTACTCGCTCTTTTATCTTTTTCCTTATGTTTTGAATTCTCACCTTCTAACTAATATTTTAAACACAAAGCCAATTTTTTTTGCAGGTAATAATAATTTTGAGATTATTACGGTTTTAAAAATAATAAAATATTTTATAAAAATGTTATTTCTAATGATATTTTATTTGTAACAGATAAATAAAAATTAAGATTATGGTTTACAGCCAAGAGAATGTTTACATTCATAATATTGTCACAATTCTATTTACAAGTGCTAAAACTGCCCATACACCAATCCCAAAAGTTCAGTACATGTGCCCATAATATTGCTCAGAAGTTTCCAAAATAAATCCCCAAAACATTTAACCATGACAGCGAAATTGCTATAATGAAACTGGTTTTATCTAGTTTTCTCTTGTGCCTCTCTGAAACAATTTCTAATCGATGTTGAGTGGTTTGTATATCTATTGATACTTGTATCTTTCGAAATTCGGTTTTTAATCGGTTAATTTTCTTTTGACTATATGCTACTATTTCTAGGTTATACAAACAGAAAAACCGACAAAGATGCTCAGGCTACAAAATTGACTAGTACATATTAGTAAACAAGACTATCAACATATAACAAGACCCTCAACAAATGATGTACCTCATAGTTTTGGTAGCCAAAAAATCAGTGCCCTCATTATCGTCCGACATGCTTTAAGACCACAATAATATATTAGTTACTCATTTTGACGAGAGTTTCCTATGCATGAGATATTGCTAGTACTACTACGTGACAAAAGCATTGGGTGGTGTTGTCTTTTATTTTGCTTCAAGTTTGTACACAAACAGTGAGCATGATTCTTATCATTAACACAAAATATATTTCAAAGATTTTTACTGCAATTATAATCCCTTGATAATGAGCCACCCATTTTATTTATTTATTATATTTGGGGAAAGACAAAAATTAATGTGTTATGGAGAAATTGTGACAAGCATGCCTCATTATACTTCTGACTCTTGAACAAGTGTGTGAGAAATACCTAGTAAAGCATGGTGTTATATTCTATATCAGTTTGTTTATTTCTTGTGTGAAGTTCGCACCCCTTATTAATTTTTTGGCAGAAGGAATCTCTAATTGGGGTGCGGGTGGAGAATCTTCCACCATCACTAGAGAGTGTTGAGTTTGACTCAAGTACGTGTGGACAATGTCATGGTTCTTATTGAGGAAGTTTGTGAAGAACATATGTCTAAAGTCTTGTGGATCCAACACATTAGAAGCTCAAAAGCAATGGGGACAAGATATTGCAAACCGGCTTAGGAAATGAATGGTGACATATAGGAAGTGACAATTTCCTAAATGGTTATAATAATCGGCTGCCGATATTCATTAGCTATTCGGGTTACCCTATCGAGTATGTGCCAGTTCTCCTTTGTTCCCACCCAACTTTGCCATCATCACAGCCAAAGGGTGTATAGTTTAACTTCCAATAACTCAATCCAGCCAACAATCTGGATGCATGAGGAAGAAATGAACATGCTAAATGGATAAAAAAAAAAAAAAAAACAACAACAACAATTAGTGATACTAAACAACATGCTAAATGGATAAAAAAACAGCAAGCGATAATCATAGAAAATAGTGGGCTAAAACAACAACAGAAAATGATACAAAACATTTAGAGAGATGTTTCTTGACAAGGATACTTGGAAAGGAAAACTGTTAGTATGTTGAAACAGGTAGCATGTTAAAACAGATTACTAATAAAGAACAAATAGCACGCATGCTAAATCAATAAGAGCAGCCAAGTCCATTTCCCTAAAGGCCCATATTCTCCAAAACTGAACAATACAGTGTGTTAAAAATGAATTACAGTACGAACTACTAATTTTATTGATGTTGAGGTGTCCTAAGTTTTATGCAATTAGAAAATTTCTATAGGAATAAACATTCTATAGTGAAATTTTATCCCCATATCCACATGGAAATAAAAATTTCATCGCATTGTGAAATAAATCATGCTTTTCTGCTCTTCACTTCGAGCTAGTTTGTTTTTCTTGGTAAAAGGTTGTTAAAATAGTTTGTCTTTTGTTTTGGCTTTCTAATCTTCTCTCCTTTCCTTGTTTGATGGTTTCTTTCAATGACTTTCTTATTTATACTAAGAGTGGTTTATTTATTGTATTTTCATGATATCGTTGACAATTATTACAACTATGTTGGTGATGTTTAATTTTTCAGGGTTGAAGCTATAATGAATATTCATTTGTTCATCAATCTTCGTCATATCAAGTCAGATCAGAAGAATGTGAAGTTCAATCAAGTTTTCAAGCATCTCATTGAGATCGGGTTTTTTGGATTATTGGAGCTTAGATTTTCTATGATATAGATATGTGGAATGATTTGGTTTTCTATGATTATTGTGTATTTTGTATTTATTTGGTTCCAATGTTTAAACAATCATCTTGTTTATTTATTTTGTATTATTTTGATGATTATTGTACATTTTTTGTATTTTTATGCTTGTATACAGTTTTATTAATTATTACAAATATTTTGTCATGTTTCCTATTATTGAATTAAAATCCATTATCGGTGGATTAGCATTTGTATGTTCAAAATATGAAAGAATGTTTTATTCCACCTTAAAGAATATAAAGAATAAGCTTAAAAATTAAAATTAATGATATTTCAATATTATAATGTTTACGTTCAAATGTTAAGATAAAGACATTCGAACATTTTTAAGTTTACGTTTGAATGTTTACTATTGATGTTCAAACAATATCATGTCTACGTTCAAACATTATATACTAAGTTCACGTTCAAATGTTATACAATATTTACGTTTGAACAATTAATCGTTACGTTCGAACGTTCAATCGTTACGTTCAAATATAGACTTATACGTTTCAAATTTAGTAACATGCAAACATTTATTGGTACGCTCGAACATCCTTTATGTGACGGAAATCAACCGTCACCAAAAGTTGATCACGTTCGAACCTTCAATTAAACGTTGGGTCATAAACTGTCATAAAAAGTATATTTTGTAAAACTTACACAATATATATTTTGTGACTCAATCGTTGTGCTGGTATGATGGACGGTTTTTAACCGTCCTAGAAAACATTTTGTGATGGTTTGGTTTATTTTTTGTCACGGTCTCGTTCATCACAAAAACTACAATCTATTGTAGTAGTCGGAACAGCCCAGTAGAAAAAGCTTTGTGCATTTTGACTCGTCTTTCTTGTCCATTTTCTTTCATCTATTTGAAGTTTCAACACTAATATCAATTGCTTTCGAGTTCAGTCACTCGTTGCCACACTACTCTTAGCAGGTTCCATTATTCTAAACTCTATTTATATATAGTTTTCTTAATTTTGAATTTCTACTTTGATATAGTTATTCATTGTTAGTTTATTAGTTTTATTTGTGTTTTTTCAGATATTTCTAAAGAAAATATGAATCTTGGTATGGAAAGCTTACAATGATAAAGAAATGGAAAAATTAGCTCAATTTCAAAAAGGAGATCTTGATAAATTTGTTATTAGTAATAACGAAAATATAATATCAAGTACTCCAAGTGATGAATTAATTAACAACTGAACAACCAATCATTTCAATATAATTGGATCAAGATCACTTTGAAACCATAAATCAAAATGAAATTGACTACCAAATCTATAGTAATACTTATGTTTATCACCGGGCCCAACACGTAATTCGCGTCCGAACTATTTTTTGACATGAATGAAAAGCCCACTTGGATCTTAACGAATAGTTTTGAGTATAGATTACCGGCCCAAAATTTATATTGATGGAATATAGATTTTATTGAGTTTGATATTTAGGTTAAATTCAGTTAATAATTTATAGATTAAGTGGGATTTTTATATTTAGTATTCGGCCTGAAAAATTATGGAACGAGTTAAGCTAGATTGAAATGTGAGTTGAGGCCCAATGGTATTTATTTATAATATACTCGACCCATAAGAAGGATTTACGGACAAGCCGAAGATTTTTTTTTAACCGCTCTAATGGGCCCAAAAAGCCAAGCAGTGAGGAACCCACGCCGTGCACGTCTTCCATGCACGTTCTCCCTCTCACGTTTCTTTTCTAGGGTTTCCAGCTTTATAGATATAAATTGGTATTCATAGATCTGTACGTCTCACCTTCACGCACAGTCTGTTCTCCTCTCATAGAGAAATCCCAGTTGTTCCTAGGGTTGTCGCACCATCATATGAATGGTCCCCGCACTCTCTTCTCCACCGCCATCTAGGTAAAACAGTCATGACTCTATGCTGATAGCCCTCTGTCTCTCCCTTCTCAAAGCGTAAACCGCCGTGCACCACGCTGCCACATGCCCAACCTCCTCCGTGACGACCACCGAGAGCCACAGCCAGCCCCGATTCATGCAACCGCTACAGCCTTGCTTCACGTCGGGCACCACCCAATGGAGATACACCGTGAAGACCAAGACTCAAGTCACAAGAACCAGACCAAGACCACCCATTGTCACCCTACACCGCACGCTACCTCACGTCGAAACACCATGAAAACAATCCCGCCCCCGTGACCCAACTGCCTAACAAAACCTCCACGTTACCATTGTCCTCTGTTTTACAATGCCAAAACAGAGCAGTTTTTGTGCTCTCAGCCCCAGATCCTTCCCCCGCACGACCACCCACCACCCTCACGCACCTTCATCTGCCAGCGGAAGACGCCGGAGGACAAGCCTCCATCTTCGGACGCTGCCCGGGTCGACGCTCAGCACCCAGGTCCGCCGTGACCACTTCTCGGTAAGCCCCCACGCCAAGCCCTCCCCACGGGTTCTCAATACTTTTTTCTTTTCTGTTGTTCCGATCCTCACGTTAACTTCACTCTCACATCATTGTATCTCTCCTTCCACAGTGCCCTGCTGATGCTCCCAGCCACGCTGCCGTCGACGTCCACCCAGTGCCGATCTCCTCCCTCTCTGTCGCGAGTTATTCTCTTTTGTAGGTAAGTTTAATTCGGTGGCATGGTTTTATGGTTTAACTTCAGATATTGTGTTGTAAAGTTCAATTTCAGCCCATGCATTTTTTGGTTTTTACTAAAACACCTGACTTTAGGTTGGTCTTATATTAAGACTAGTGTTAGTCTACTTTATTTTTAAATATATAGCTTATAGAGAAGATAGTTAAATTTTTGAATTATATTATTAGTAAGAATATTTTTTCTTAAAATATGAATTTTTTGAAGTGAACAGTATGTACAAAATTTTATTTTGAACCCTTTGAAAGAATATTTTTGATTTAATGAAAATTATGATTTTTTTTTTTTTACTTAATTCAATATCTCTCATGCCTAACCCTCCAACCCTTTTTGAATCTCCCAACTTATTCTAGTTTATCCTTTGTATCTTATTCTCATTTTGTTTGTGCCCCCACCAAAACCTTGCCGTAAGGAAGAGATATCTTTGCAAATTTTCTTTGGCAACATAAACACACTCATCGAGTATGTCAGAATAGCTTGAACAACAGCTTTCAATAAAACTTATTTTCCTACCTGTGATAAGAAAAGATTCTTCCAATTATTTAGCTTGGCCCATACCCTTTCCTTAACTGATATGAAAGTGTTGTACTGAGATCTACCCACCATGGCAGGTAGACCTAGATATTTCTCATAATTCCCACACACAGGAACCCCTGCCACTCTTTGGATCTATATTCTCATTGCAGTAGCTGTGTTTGTACTGAAAAATATGGTGGACTTTTGCAAGTTGAGCAACTGTCCTGAGGCCTTCTCATACAGCTCAAACAAATCATGAATCTATGCCAATCAGCCATGAGTGCCCTCCCAAAAATCACACAATCATCTGTAAAGAGCAGGTGATTTAGCCTTATTCCTCCCCTGGCCATTGCAACCCCCTTATCATCTTAGATCTTTCAGCCATATTAATTAAGGAGCTAAGTCCTTCAGCACACAAGATGAACAAATAAGGGGATATGAGATCCCCTTGTCTAATCCCACTAGTTGGCTTAATAACTCTACCAGGTTGTCCATTCAATAAAATTGAGTAAGAAACATAATTCAAACACTGCATAATGAGCCATATCCACCTCTCCCCAAACCCTAACCTTCTCATCATTCCTTCCTAAAACTTCCACTCAATCCTATCTTATGTTTTAGCCATATCCAGCTTTAGAGCCATACTTCTCACCCTTCCTTTTTGCCTTGTCTTCATCATGTGGAGAGTCTCATAAGCTATCATGAAATTATCTATTATAAGCCTCCCAGGAATGAAGGCGCTTTGGTTGATAGAAATCAAATAGGGAAGCAACTTCTTAAGCCTGTTAGCCATCACCTTTGAATCCAACTTATAGACCACATTACAGAGACTAATTGGTCTAAATTCACTAGCTTTCGAAGGGTTCTTCACTTTAGGGATAAGTGCTATATAAGTATGGTTAATGATACTATTCAGCTCCCCATAACCATTCAGAAAATTGAGTAAAGCCTCACTGACCTCCTCTCCCACAATATGCCAGTAGGCTTGAAAAAAAAAAAGCCCCATACTCATCGGGCCCAGGGGATTTCAAAGGAGCCATCTGTTTTAAGGCAACCTCAATTTCCTCTCTAGTAAACTCCTTTTGTAACTCTACATTCACGTCACATGTGACCCTTGGCTCCACATTTCTCAAACACTCATCTATTTTCTCCTTAGTAGGCCCTGATGACTCAAACAGCTGCTGGAAATGACTATGAAATACCTGCTCAATCTTCTCATGCTCAGTCACCATCCTTCCTTCATCATTCAAAATCCCATTCACCACCTATTGTAGCCTTTTAACAATATCAGCATTATGAGAACCTTCATTATCCTGCTCCTCTTTTAGTCTTTCTGTTTTTTCCTTGATAAGGAGCTCATCACTCTTCCCTTTCTGTTTACTCCACAATAACAGCTCCCTTTTGCAATTATGGAGCTTGTTCTGTACCATCCTTAAACAGCCTTGCCCACCAGGCCTTCTGTAATGCCCCAATGGAAGACCCAAACCACATGGCCTATACTCCAAAAGGACTAGTCAATGATACAATTGGAGCCCCACTAGAACCTTATAAAGAGCAAGAACTTCTCCTTCCCAAGTAATGTGGGATCCCATACACCATCTACCCTTATCCATATCATATGTGGTATCACAATCTACCCCCTTTAAATTCCCGACGTCCTCGTTGGGCTTGTTTATTGTAGGTGGCACAGCTTAAGTCCCACATTTCTGGTTGGGATAGGCTCTGATACCATTTGTAATGCCCCAAACCCAGTTGGCCTGGAGAATTACTACCTGTCTCTTAAGAACTTACTTTCCAACACAACTAAAATAAAACTGTAAAGCCCGGGCGTTGTGAGGCCCGGATCAGTACGTGAAAATGGCCCAGCCATTTTAGTGTCTAGTGAGAGTCCTGAACGACATCGTTTTTGGAGGTGAGTGTTTTCTTCTTCAACTTTCATTTCTTTCTCCCATCTCTTTCCGCATTTATCTGCTTCAGTTTCAGTTTCTTCCGCAACTCTCCCTCTCCCACGTCTCCTTCTTTTCTTTCGGTTTCTTCTTCATTTCTTGTTGCTGGAGTTATTTTGAGATTCCGAATCCCATGCCCTAAACCTCCTCACTTTGATTTCCATTTTGCGTTGCTTCTGGTTTTCCAGTGAGTTGCCGTCTGCTGCACCTCTGTTTTCTCTCCATTTTTTTGCATTTCGATTTTCATCTGCAACACACGGGCATCACTTCGCATCCCTCCATTTTCGACTGGTAAGAGTTCCATCTTCATTCCTTTGATTTTTAGTTTCCTTTGCTGTAAGTGTGCAGATTCTACTTCTTGGTATTTATTTTTGATGTTCCTCATCTATGCAGTTTGTTGTTGCCGTGAGTTTGAGTTTGCATTTCGTCGGTTCTTGGGTTTCCGTGGCTTGTGATTTCTAGTTCTTGGACTTTCGATTTTCGGCTTCTCGTGTAACTAGTAAAACCATTACGGGAGAAATTCATTTTCGTTGGTAAGCTAGTCTCGTTCTTGGTCTCTTACGCACGCACACACACTTTACTTTCAAGTCAATTTATTTCAATTCAATAAAATATTTGAAAGTGTAGTTTGTGAGTTCTCGGGCATTTTCACGAGTAAGTAAACACTTTGTGTAGGAGTGGTCAATTGTGGATGGTTGTGGGTTGGCCGAATAGTAAACCAAGTGATACTTGGGAGTGATTAGGGGTTGTTTTTGTACGGTTCAGGTTGCTATACGACAGTTTGGAGTGGAGGTTAAATCATTTGGAATTACATTGTTATTGTAGTTTTGGTTGAGTTGTGATGATTGCTTGGAGTTAGGGGCCATTGAAGTGGGGTTGATATTTTGATTATTGGTGTTTGTCGTTGGCTTTGGTGGGTGTTTTAATAAATATTAAGATTAGTATATGGTATCTTGGGTTGGAATGCGGGCTGTCCAATGTTGTTAAGTGGTTGAATTAGTGTGTTAAATTGTGAGTTTTTCTTTAATTATTAGAGGAGGTTGTGCCAATTGTTATTTAATACTCGGTGCATATTTCTTTTGTTTTTATGAATAGGTGTCAAGATTAATAGAGAACAATTTCAAGGTATAGATAATACGCTGCAGGAGTCAGGTAAGCGGGGTTCCTATGCTAGGCCTTACATGAATTATTGAGACTGAGGTTGATTTTCTGAAAACTTTGCATATTTTTATGATGAAATGAGAACTTGGGAAAAACAAAACCAACCTCGGTCGTTTATTTGCATACTCATGAAATCTGTACGAAAAAGAGAAAAATATGTTCTGACATGCATTGTGTAGACATGAGCTAAATTCTGTCATGTGGTTTATGAAATCTGGAAAAAGAGCGATATTGAGAATATGAAAAGTTGTGCATATATTTAGAAAGATGTTCTGGCTTTTATGTTCAGCGTGTGTAAACTGTCTGACTCTGTTTTGGTATTCTGTATTATTTGATATAACATCTGAAAACCTTTGGCATGGTGTACTGGTTTTTGTATCTGACTCTGTCTCTGCTCTGCTCTGCTCTGTTTGGGTTAGTACCAACTTTTCTGTCTCTGAGTGCACCCACTTTGCAAACAAAGTGGTTTTATTCTGGTCTTTCCTGTGTGCACACTCGGGGCTCCGAGAAGAACAAAGGAAAGATTTCACCTCTGTCTCTGCCTGGTTTGGCCACCGGGGTTAGCACAACCCTACCACGGGGGTGAAACATGGTCTCTGCTCTGTTTGATGCTCTGTTTTGATCTGATGATGATACTCAGTTTATGTCGTGCCAAAGTACTATGGGTTTTACTTGTCTTAAAACTATCGCTCTGTTATTTTTGAAAATATGTTCTGTTCTGCATGATAACTCTAGAAAATATTTTGTTTTGCATACTCTACTTTATAAATGCTCATGTTTGCACGCTAGTATATGATTTCTGCTTACTGAGTTCTTGATAACTCACCCCCTATCATTATAATATTTTTCAGATGATTTGTTGAGTTCAAATGAGGACCTGGATTAGAATGTTGTTTGTGTTTAAGCTGAGGAGATGTTGGTAGAAGAATGACTTCTGGTGTTCTTAGTTTTAATGTCTTTGAGTTTTATTTATGTCTTGAGTTTAGTAAGATTTATGAAATATTTAGTTGGTTTGTTATGACTACCGGGAGGTTATGGACCCCTTTAATTTATTATTATTGCATTAAAGATTGTGTGGAGTTTGTAATGAGATTATTGAGAAGATATGAGATTGATTTCATTTATGAAGTTTTTGGAGATTATACTTTGGATGTGTTGGGAGACATGTTTCTGAGTGACAGGTAGTAAGTCTCCAGACCAACCGAGTTTTGGGCGTTACATTTTGTATCAGAGCCAGGTTTGAATTCTGCATACTATAAACCTTGAAGGTTTAGATTTCTGTGGGTTCATAAGACGTAAAGATTTTAGAGTATAGATAGTGTTTAAGAAATCATTTTCAGATTTATTATGATAGTAAAGCGAAATATAGGATTGAATATTGTTGAAGTGGGAAGTTTTAGAATTCGCAGGCTTTAGGAATAGTTATGAAGTGTGGTATTTCACAGGTCTATGAACTAAGTTCATGTTGATTAAGGTTTAGTTTAATAACGGAGCCTTCTTAAATAGTTAAATGGGTTAAAGTTTTAGTTGTGTTAATTGTTTATTACTACGGTTATATGTACTTCTCTATTCTCTGTTATGGGTATTCTTATAATTTTTTTTAATTATAATATATACGTTTTGTTTTTACAAATACCACTAATTTTCTATGTTCTTATAAACTCTATTTTTGAAGCGATTATTAAAAATTCTAGTTATTTTGTCAGGATGTCACCTCGTCGTAGAGAACAAAGTATGTCAGATCTGAATGCGAACGAGAATGAAAGGGAAGCAAACCTGAGTGCTTCCGAAGTACTGCGAGCGGCTGCACATCAATTAATTGATGACCTTGTGCAGAATCCCGCGGGTCGCCAGCGTAACTTCAATGAAGGGGGTTGTACTGTAGAGCAATTCAATCGAATGCACCCTCCTTTATTTGATGGGAGAGGCGATCCAACTCTGGCAGAGGATTGGATTCAGGACATTGAGGAGATTTTGCGAGTCCTAACCTGTACTGAGGAGCAAAAAGTGGCGTATGCCACATTCATGCTTACTGGGGAAGCGAAGAGGTGGTGGATCTCTGAAAGATCTATCAGAGAAGCTGAGGGGACAGAGATAGTCAATTGGATGCACTTCAAGCAGATCTTTCTGGAACGCTTTTTCCCTAGCTCGTTCCGTGAGGACAAGACTATGGAATTTGCTACCTTGGTTCAGGGAACAATGACGGTTCATCAATATGTTGCTAGGTTTACTGAGTTATCCTGTTTCGCTACTTATCTAATTTCCGATGAGGAAAAGAAGGCACGCAAATTTGAGCAAGGACTGAATGAGAAACTATATGAGCGTGTGGTGGGTTTCCAGATTCGGAACTTCTCACAATTGGTGAACAAAGCAACAGTTTTTGAAAGAACCCTTCAAAGAAGTGATGCGTTGCACGAACAGAGGAAAAGGACTACTCCTACTGAGTACCATTCTGGCATGGACTAAGGACCGTGGAAGAGGAGGAGTGAAGGTGGTAGTTTGGGAAAAAGGTCAGTTCAGAGTAATCAACAGCCTTACCAGTGTAGGACATGCAATCAAGTGCACTCCGGAGAGTGTAAAAAAGGGGCGGGATTATGTTTCCGTTGTGGCAAATCAGGACACTACATCAGGGATTGCCCAATGCAATATAGAAAAAACCAGACTTTCATACCGCCACCTCAGAGGAATGAAGTATCAGCTCGGGGCAGCAATCAACGTCCTACTGCGCCTGCTCGAGTCTTTGCACTAACACCTGGAGAGGTTGAGGGTAGGAATGACGTGATCACTGGTATGACTCTTTTGTTTTACTTTAAGGATTTTTATTTTCTATTATTTTTTTTTCTTTGATTGGTTCTGGTTAAGACTTTGAATATTCTTGGTTCATGGATGTGTTCGAATGTGATCACAGGTACTCTTTCTTTGTTTTCTAATAATGCTATTGTGTTATTTGACTCGGGAGCGACACATTCTTTTGTTTCCATGGCGTACTCTAGATTTTGCACTTTAGATACTGAAAGGTTGAGGAATAAGTTAGTGGTTGCGACCCCAACAGGGAATTCTGTAGTCTGTAGTGAGATTTTACCTGGATGCCTTCTTTCTATAGAAGGGAAGATTGATGCCAGCAGATTTAATAGTTTTCCACATGGTTGGGTTTGATGTGATTTTGGGTATGGATTGGCTGGCTTCCTACCACGCCAGTATTGATTGTGCTAAAAAGGAAGTGGTGTTCAGACCCCCTAATGAAGGTGAATTTTGGTTCACAGGGTCGAAAGTGAGGTTGGCTCCACCCATCATTTCTGCCATTCAGGTTGGAAAACTGTTGCGTGATGGTTGTCAGGGATTCCTAGCCTGTGTGGTAGAAGCACCAAAGGGGGAAGTGATGTTGGAATAGATACCTGTTGTGAGAGATTATCCAGAAGTCTTCACTGAAGATTTATTGGGACTTCCACCCGAGCGGGAGGTAGAGTTTGCTATTGAGTTAGTTCCATGCACGGCACCCCTTTCGAAAGCACCTTATCGCATGGCGCCGTCTGAATTAGCGGAACTCAAAGAGCAGTTGCAAGATTTGTTAGACAAGGGTTTCATCAGGCCCAATGTTTCACCTTGGGGAGCTCCAGTTCTCTTTGTGAAGAAGAAGGATGGATCAATGAGAATGTGTATCGATTACAGGGAACTTAATCAGGTGACCATAAAGAATAAGTACCCTCTATCCCGTATAGAAGATTTGTTTGATCAACTCCAGGGTGCTCAAGTATTTTCAAAAATTGATCTTCGATCGGGTTACCATCAATTGAAGATCATAATTGAAGACGTGGCTAAGACGGCGTTCAGAACCCGATATGGCCATTATGAGTTTTTGGTCATGCCTTTCGGCCTGACTAACGCCCCAGCAGTATTCATGGACTTGATGAACAGGGTGTTCCATGCGTTTTTGGATAAGTTTGTGGTTGTCTTTATTGATGATATACTGATATACTCCAAAAGCGAGACCGAGCATGAAGAACATTTGAAGTTGGTACTTGGGACACTCAGAGACAAGCAACTATTTGCTAAGTTGAAGAAGTGTGAATTTTGGCTTGATTCAATCACGTTTCTGGGACATGTAGTTTCGAAGGATGGTGAAACATGGTCTCTGCTCTGTTTGATGCTCTGTTTTGATCTGATGATGATACTCAGTTTATGTCGTGCCAAAGTACTATGGGTTTGGGGCGTTACAGAAACCCAAATCTTTAATAGCAAAACTCAATATCAAGAGTTCTAAATAACCACATAGAAATTTCCACAAAATCATTACTGCAGCTAAAATAAACTAAGGAGTCTGTAATCTCCCGATAGTCATAACAACCCAACCAATAATTTCATAAATCTTTCTAAAACCCAAGATATTAATAAAGCTCAAAAACATTAAAACTAAGAACACCAGAAGTCCTTCTACTACCAACATTTCCTCAGCTTGAACACAAAAAACAATCTAATCCAGGTCCTCATTTGGACTCTCCACATCATCTGAAAAATATTATAATGATAGGGGGTGAGTTATCAACAACTCAGTAAGCAGAAATCATATGCTAGCGTGCAAACATGATCATTTAAAAAGTAGAGCATGCAGAACAAAATATTTTTCTACAGTTAACATGCAGAACAGAACATATTTTCAAAAGTAACAGAACGATGGTTTTAAGACAAATGAAACCCTTAGTGCTTTGGCATAACATAAGCTGAGTATCATCATCAGATCAAAACAGAGCATCAAACAGAGCAGAGACCATGTTTCACCCCCGTAGTAGGGTTGTGCTAACCTTGGTGGCCAAACCAGGCAGATACAGAGGTGAAATCTTTCCTTTATTCTTCTCGGAGCCTTGAGTGTGCACACATGAAAGACCATAATAAAACCACTTTGTTTCCAAAGTGGGTGCACTCAGAGACAGAAAAGTTGGTACCAACCCAAATAGAGCAGAGCATAACAGAGCAGAGCAGAGCAAAGCAGAGGCAGAGTCAGATACGAAAACCAGTACACCATGCCAAAGGTTTTCAGATGTTATATCAAAATAATAAAGAGTACCAAAACAGAATCAGACAGTTTACACACGCTGAACACAAAAGCCAGATCATCTTTCTAAATAAATGCACAACTTTTCATATTCTCAATATCACTCTTTTTCCAGATTTCAGAAACCACATGACAGAATTTAGCTCATGTCTACACAATGCATGTCAGAACATATTTTTCTCTTTTTCGTACAGATTTCATGAGTATGCAAATAAACGACCAAGGTTGGTTTTGTTTTTTCCAAGTTCTCATTTCACCATAAAAATATGCAAAGTTTTCAGAAAATCAACCTCAAACAGCCAAATAACAATCTGGGCAGCTCACACTTTGACCCAAAATATTCTATACCAATCTCGGTATTGTCCAATATAAACATCAAAACTAATGTCAACTCCAATCATCACTAACTCACACTTATTTCAGCAGCTTGTAATCCCAAACAATCACCAACAATTTAATCCAAAAGCAGTGCAGAAGAAAAATCAAAGTGATGAGGTTTAGGGCAAGAGTTTCGGCAACAACAGCAGAAAACGACGAGGACAAACACTGAAAAGCAATGGAAAAGGAAAGGGTAACGTGGGAGAGAGGGATGCGGGAGGAAAATGAAACCGAAAATGGAAAACTGAAAAATGGAAACAGAACGTGCGAGAAGGAAGGAAGAAACGGAAAACAGAGGAGAAACACTTACCTCCCAAAACGACGCCGTTCGCACCTCCAAGAAACGGCTGGGCCATTTCACGCGTGGATCCGGCCTCACGACGCCTGGGCCTAACATCCTCCCTCCCTTACAAAAATTCTGTCCTCGGAATTTGCTATATGCTATAAGAACTCTCTTCGAACAAGTGGGGATACTTGACTCGCATCTCTTCCTCGAATTCCCATGATGCTTCATTGATAGCATGATTATTCCACAATACTTTAACCAAATAAATAATTCGAGTCCGCAACACTTGCTCTTTCCTGTCCAAAATCCGCAATGGTTCCTCGGTGTAGGTCATGTCCTCTTGAATCTGCAAGGGTTCATGATCTATGATGTGAGTGGGGTCATGGATGTACTTTCTCAACACGGACACATGGAACACGTTATGCACCCCCGAGAACGCCGGTGGTAGAGCCACCATGTATGCCACTAGTCCAATCCGATCAAGAATCTCAAACGATCCAATATATCTAGGGCTCAACTTACCTTTCTTTGCGAATCTCATAACTCCTTTCATTGGTGAAATCCTCAAAAATACCTTATCTCCCATCGCAAACTCTAACTGACGGCGGCGTTTATCTGCATAACTCTTCTGTCAACTTTGAGCTGCTTTCATTCTAGCCCGAATGGTGTCTATCTTTTCTGTGGTCTGCTGAATAATCTCTGGCCCTAGAAGTTTCCTTTCACCTACTTCATCCCAATAAAATGGAGACCTACATCTCCTGCCATACAAAACCTCGTAAGGTGCCATCCCAATGCTAGCCTGGGAACTATTATTATATGCAAACTCAACCAATGGTAAATGTTGCATCCAAGATCCCTTGAAATCCATCAAGCATGCCCTCAACATGTCTTCTAAAATCTGAATAGTTCTTTCTGACTGTCCATCTGTCTGAGGGTGAAATGCAGTACTGAAACTTAATTGAGTACCCATTGCCTCTTGTAAGCTTCGCCAGAACTTAGAGGTAAAACGAGGATCTCTATCCGACACAATGGATACCGGTACTCCATGCAACCACACTATCTCCCGCACATACAGTTCAACTAGTTTCTCTAGTTTATAAGAAACTTTAATGGGCACAAAACGGGCGGTCTTCGTTAAGCGATCCACGATCACCCATATAGCATCTTGTCCGCTTACGGTCCTTGGTAGACCTGTCACAAAATCCATGGAGAAATACTTATAGGTCCTTGGTAGACCTGTCCGCTTACGGTCCTTGGTAGACCTGTCACGAAGTCGGTCCGATTGACTTCCTACTTAGAGCGTCGGCTACAACATTAGCTTTGCTTGGGTGATAATTAATGGTGCAATCATAATCCTTGACCAACTCAAGCCACCTCCTTTGTCTCATGTTTAATTCTTTTTGGGTAAAGAAATACTTCAAACTCTTGTGATCCATATAAATTTCGCACTTTTCCCCATACAAGTAATGTCTCCAAAGCTTGAGTGCAAAAATGACTGCCGCGAGTTCCAGATCATGAGTGGGATAATTCTGCTCATACACTTTCAATTGGCATGAGGCGTAAGCTATAACCTTCCCATGTTGCATCAGTACACACCCCAAACCAAGCCTAGATGCATCGCTATAGACAACAAAACCGCCTCTAGCTGTGGGAACTGTTAATACCGGAGCTATCACTAATCTTTGTTTCAACTCCGGGAAGCTTTCTTCACACTTTGCTGTCCATTCAAACTTATTATTTTTCCTGGTGAGTGTAGTGAGAGGAACTGCTATCTTGGAAAACCCATCAATGAATCGACGGTAATACCCCGCCAATCTAAAGAAGCTTCTAACCTCATGAACATTCTTCGGTGCCGACCAATTAACCACTGCTTCTACTTTTCCTGGGTCTACTGAAATACCATCCTTCGAAACTACATGTCCCAGAAACGTGATTGAATCAAGCAAAAATTCACACTTCTTCAACTTAGCAAACAGCTGCTTGTCTCGGAGTGTCCCAAGTACCAACTTCAAATGTTTTTCATGCTCGGTCTCGCTTTTGGAGTATATCAGTATATCATCAATAAAGACAACCACAAACTTATCCAAAAACTCATGGAACACCCAGTTCATCAAGTCCATGAATACTGCTGGGGCGTTAGTCAGGCCAAAAGGCATGACCAAAAACTCATAATGGCCATAACGGGTTCTGAACGCCGTCTTAGCCACGTCTTCAGCTCTGATCTTCAACTGATGGTAACACGATCGAAGATCAATTTTTGAAAATACTTGAGCACCCTGGAGTTGATCAAACAAATCTGCTATATGGGGTAGCGGGTACTTATTCTTTATGGTCACCCGATTAAGTTCCTTGTAATCGATACACATTCTCATTGATCCATCCTTCTTCTTCACAAAGAGAACTGGAGCTCCCCAAGGTGAAACATTGGGCCTGATGAAACCCTTGTCTAACAAATCTTGCAACTGCTCTTTGAGTTCCGCTATTTCAGACGGCGCCATTCGAAAGGGGTGTCGTGCCTGGAACTAACTCAATAGCAAACTCTACCTCCCGCTCGGGTGGAAGTCCAGATAAATCTTCAGGGAAGACCTCTGGATAATCTCTCACAACAGGTATCTGTTCCAACATCAACTCCCCCTTTGGTGCTTCTACCACACAGGCTAGGAATCCCTGACAACCATCACTCAACAGTTTTCCTAACTGAATGGCAGAAATGATGGGTGGAGCCAACCTCACTTTCGACCCTGTGAACCGAAATTCACCTTCATTAGGGGGCCTGAACACCACTTCCTTTTTAGCACAATCAATACTGGCGATGTAGGAAGCCAGCCAATCCATACCCAAAATCACATCAAACCCAACCATGTGGAAAACTATTAAATCTGCTGGCATCAGTCTTCCCTCTATAGAAAGAGGGCATCCAGGTAAAATCTCACTACAGACTACAGAATTCCCTGTTGGGGTCGCAACCACTAACTTGTTCCTCAACCTTTCAGTATCTAAAGTGCAAAATCTAGAGTACGCCGTGGAAATAAAAGAATGTGTCGCTCCCGAGTCAAATAACACAATAGCATTATTAGAAAACAAAGAAAGAGTACCTGTGATCACATTCGAACTCATCCATGAACCAAGAATATTCCAAGTCTTAACCAGAACCAATCAAAAGAAATAATAGTAAATATAAATCCTTAAAGTAAAACAAAAGAGTTATACCAGCGATCACGTCATTCCTACCCTCAATCTCTCTAGGTGTCAATGCAAAAACTCGAGCAGGGACAGTAGGAGTTGATTGCTGCCCCGAGCTGATACTTCATTCCTCTGAGGTGGCGGCATGAACGTCTGGTTGCTTCTATTTTGCATTGGGCAATCCCTGATGTAGTGTCCTGATTTGCCACAACGAAAACACAATCCTGCCCCTTTTCTACACTCTCCGGAGTGCACTTGATTGCATGTCCTACACTGGTAGGGTTGTTGATTACTCTGAACCGGCCTTTTTCCCGAACTACCACCTTCACTCCTCCTTTTCCACGGTCCTTGATCCATGCCAGAATGGTACCCGGTAGGAGTAGTCCTTTTCCTCTGTTCATGCAACGCAATACTTCTTTGAAGGGTTCTTTCAAAAACTGTTGCTTTATTCACCAAGTCTGAGAAGTTTCGAATCTGGAAACCCACCACACGCTCATACAGTTTCTCATTCAGTCCTTGCTCAAATTTGCGTGCTTTCTTTTCCTCGTCGGGAATCAGATAAGTAGCAAAATGGGATAACTCAGTAAACCTAGCAGCATACTGATGTACTGTCATTGTTCCCTGAACCAAGGTGGCAAATTCCATAGCCTTGTCCTCACGGAACGAGCTAGGGAAAAAGCGCTCAAGAAAAATCTGCTTGAAGTGCAGCCAACTGACTATCTCTGTCCCCTCTGCTTCTCTGATAGATCTTTCAGAGATCCACCACCTCTTCGCTTCCCCAGTAAGCTTGAATGTGGCATACGCCACCTTTTGCTCCTCAGTATTGGTTAGGACTCGCAAAATCTCCTCAATGTCCTGAATCCAATCCTCTGCCAGAGTTGGATCGCCTCTCCCATCAAATAAAGGAGGGTGCATTCGATTGAATTGCTCTACAGTACAACCCCCTTCATTGAAGTTACGCTGGTGACCCGCGAGATTCTGCACAAGGTCATCAATTAGTTGATGTGCAGCCGCACGCAGTACTTCGGAAGCACTCGGGTTTGCTTCCCTTTCATTCTCGTTCGCATTCAGATCCGACATGCTTCGTTCTCTACGACGAGGTAGCATCCTGACAAAATAACTAGAATTTTTAATAATCGTTTCAAAAATAGAGTTTATAAGAACATAGCAAAATTAGTGGTATTTGTAAAAACAAAACGTATATATTATAATTAAAAAAAATTATAAGAAAACCCATAATGGAGAATAGAGAAGTACACATAACCGTAGTAATAAACAATTTCCAAAAACTAATACTTTAACCCATTTAACTATTTAAGAAGGCTCTGTTATTAAACTAAACCTTAATCAACATGAACTTAGTTCATAGACCTGTGAAATACCACACTTCATAGCTATTCCTAAAGCCTGTGAATTCTAAAACTTCCCACATCAACAATATTCAATCCTATAGTTCGCTTTACTATCATAATAAATCTGAAATAATTTCTTAAACACTATCTATACTCTAAAATCTTTACGTCCTATGAACCCATAGAAATCTAAACCTCCAAGGTTTATTGTATGCAGAATTTAAACCTAGCTCTGATACCATTTGTAACGCCCCAATGGAAGACCCAAACCACATGACCTATACTCCAAAAGGACTAGTCAATGATACAATTGGAGCCCCACTAGAACCTTATAAAGAGCAAGAACTTCTCCTTCCCAAGCAATGTGGGATCCCATACACCACCTACCCTTATCCATATCATATGGGGTATCACACCTTCTCAACCACACTCCTTCAATTACAACACCCCTTTCCTCATCCATGGCCCATTTAGCTTCAAATCTAAATATTCTTTGACCTCTCCTTTTTCCCATACTTTCTTTCTCTATGCTCAATAATGGAGCTTTACGATCTGATTGTGAAGCTGTTAAAACCTCCACCACATGACATCTAAAGAAATCTATCCAGCTGTAATTAGCTACAATCCTATCAATATTTTCCTTGGTGAAGGAGTTATCTCATGCTGATTACTCTATGTGAATCTACACCCCTTCCAACCTAAATCAAAAACAGAATTCTCTTCTAAAGTTTGTCAAAAATCATTCATCTACCCCTCAGGTCGAGGCCTTCCTCCACTCTTCTCCCCTTGATAGACCACCTTATTGAAATCACCTATCAAGCACCATGGCATCTGCTCTTGGGGTCTGAGTAGTGACATCAACCTCCAAGTCTCCCTCCTTCTACTTAACTTCGGATGGCCATAGAACCCCGTTAACAACCACCTAATCTCCCCTTCAATATACGCACTAATATGATGTTGTGAGAAGTTCAGAATTTCTAACCTCACTTCCTTCCTCCACAACAACACCAATCCTCCCTTCCTTTCCAGTACAAAGCAACCATCCCATCCCATTCTATTTTTAACTCCTTCAAATTTTTTAGCTACTAGTTTAATCTCAATAAAAAACACAACCTCGGGTCTCTTATTCTTCACCAACAGATGAAGAGACTAAACTGTCCGGGGGTTCCCAAGCCCCCGGCAGTTCTAGCTTAGGATTTTTATAATGATTGGCAGGGCTGGTAGCCAGCCACTGCCATAGATGAAGAGACATGCCCTTCCATCACCTCCTCTGTTTTCATTCCCTTCTTGCACACGCCCTCAACCTCCATCTCACTTGAAAACACTCTAGATGTACGTTTGCAAGCACCCTTTGGTTTAACAGAACCATAAGCCCTTGCTACTATAGCCCTCCTCTTCCATCTGCCTTTTGTCTCCCTCACTAAATCACCCCCAACAGATTCATCTAGACTGTTACTACACTCCACATAGCCTTTAGTCTCACAGTTGCTTTCTACAAGTATCATAGTACCAACCCCCTCCACCCTTCTTCTAGAACTTGCATCAAACACCACCTCAGCCAACACAACGGTACATTCATCCTCACCCTCCCCTTGACCACTCTCAACACCAATATCCCCTCCCTCCAGCATCTTCCCACCCTTCCCCAGATCAACAGAAACACTATCCAAGATGGTCTCAACCTCTCTCGCGCCCTCAAACTTGCCCTCTCTATCAGTTACATCTACACTCCACTCCTTCCCACTCCCTCAATCTCGCCCTCCCCATCATCCTCATATTGACCCCCCTCCCCCTACTCCCTTGTTTACCATTAAGTTTTCGTCATGGATTATAGGTTGCCTTGAGCCAAGACCTGTATTGCGACCCCACTCCCTTACCTCGCATTGCACTCTCCTTCAATCCCCTACACCCCTCCACCCGGTGACAAATCACACCACAATTGAAGCATAGTTTCGGAAGCTTCTCATACTTCAGTTGTAACAATCGGCTTGAAGCCCAGCCCGTAGGAGTCAACCCGTTTCTTGAAGCCCAGCCCGCGTGCATGTTTTGAGGGACACGAACGACGCCGTTTTGGGTAAGTGATCCCTTTCCTTTCTCTTCTCCTTTCCTTCCGTCGGTTTCTTCTCCTTCCCTTTCTTCTTCTTCTTTCTTTCTCAACTGCTCTGCCTCCGAAAACTGCTCCATTCCGTGTGCCTCATTCCCACGCTGAGCCGGTTTGTGCAGTTTCTCCACAGAAATTTTCGTCCGCATCACATCTGCATTTTTACTTGAAACACCCAGAAAATCTTCTCTCTACAGACTTCGGTTGAGGCTGTGTTTTCCCGTGGGTCTTCAAGCCTCGCGTAGCTATTTTGGTTGCACGGTAAGGAGTTAATTTCCTCCCTTCCATTGCTTCTTTGTGCACTTAGATGAATTTGTAAATTTATTTTCCTTTGGGTTTCGAATTTAGGAAGCATTTTCATGAGTCTTGCGCACTGCTTTCGTGAAGCTTTTCTCTAAAATTTTCCTTCTATTTTCGGTAAGTGCAGCCACCATATTAACCCTTAGTTTCTCTTAATTTTACTTGTTGTTACACATTCCTTAAATCATTTTATTTCTTCCCTTCGGTTTGTTCTACCACACACACACATTTGGTTGGCCGTGCAACACACTTGATCATTTTTTTCCCTTTTGTGCAGACCATTAAATTCTTTTAGTAGAAAATTTTGTGACTATTATTGTGGGTTGATGTATTTTAATTGTTGGAGCAGTGGAGTGTGTTAGAATAAAGGATGTTGAGGAGTATAATCTTGGGTGTTTTGTGAGTCAATTTTGGAATATTATTTGAGACTTTTTGGTATAAAATGATGGGTGTTTTGGAACTAATTGTATTGAACTTTTGTGCAAATTTGAATTGTTGAATGATTAGAGTATTGATGTGTGCACTGAAATTGTTTTATTCGAAGGGTAGAAGTGAAGTTTGGGTTGGATTATGTTTTAATTATTGGAGTTGCTGTGGTTGGTTTTGGAAATGATTATAGTCGGTTGGTATTAATAGAAGGTGGTGGCTGTTTTGGGTTTCAATTGCGAATGGTTTGAAGAGAGAGTTATTCAGATTTAATTGTTAGATAGTTATGGAGCTGTGAAGGGACTGTTTTGATTTATTATTCATTAAATAGCAGACTACTAGATTGGTTATTAAATGTTGGATATATGTTCTTTTGTTTAGGTGGTGTTACTATTAGAGTTCCGGCTCAAGGTGTTGATAATACGAAAAAGTCAGGTAAGCGGGGTTCATATACTAGTTTTGCATAAAAGAAATAAAACAAGGTTGACTTGGAAAATAAACGTGTTTGTTTTTTTTGAAAAGAAATGATCTGAAAACAACCTCAGATGTTTATTCTGCATATGCATAAATTCAATATAAGAGAAAGTGTTTTTCTGTCATGACTGGTGTAGACATGAGCTAGTTTTGTGCACTTTGTTTCAGAACTATGTAAAAGAGCGAATAAGGAAATTCTAAAAGTTTTGTTGTGAACAATTGAGAATATTTTGTTTATTTTTATCTCGAACATGTGAAATGATCTGAAGCTTTTCAGTGTTTTGTTTGGATATGATGTGTCATCTGAGAATCTTGGCATGATGTTCTGATTCTGTATATGATTGTAACCGGATTTTCAATGAAATCCGTTCTGTTTCTGTTAAGGCCCAGCCACGGGTATAATGGTGGTTTATAACCCTACCACGGGGGTGAAACATGGAAAATGGCCCAGCCACGGGTATAATGGTGGTTTATAACCCTACCACGGGGGTGAAACATGGAAAATGGCCCAGCCACGGGTATAATGGTGGTTTATAACCCTACCAAGGGGGTTAAACATGGTATTGTCCCGATGTGATAACAAACAATGATAAGATTATAACGTTTCAGTTTAGAAATGCCAACGGATTTTCTTTTTGGAATAAGCTTATTTTTCTGAAAATTTCGCTCTAAAGTTTTTGTACAAGTTTTGTTCCTGCATTATGAAAGTAGATGTTTTGTTCGGCTTATCAAATGTTATAAATGCTCATGTTTACATGCTAGTATATGCTCTCTGCTTGCTGAGTTGTTGATAACTCACCCCGTTAATCTTCATAATATTTCAGATGACATCGATGGCTCAGCTGAAGATCAGTATTAAAGTCTATGGAGAAGATTAGCATTGTTTTGTTGTCGGGTATCTCGTGATATTAGTGTTGGTGTTGGAAGTTAATTATCTTTCTTAAGTTTGCTTCAATGGATTTAGACGGTTTATGGAGATTATGTTAATGTTATAAAAGTTCTAGTTGTTATTTGAGACATGAAGAAGAATTGATTTTATTTGGATTGTTGGATTGAATATTGGATAAATGAGTTTATTTGATTTATTTAATTGAAGTATTTACGTTTGATTTGAGGTTTGGAAAATAGATATATTCTTGAATTTGGAAGTATTCTAGCATTGTTAGAGTTGATTATCAGGTTTTATGAGTTAACTCTCCGGACCCTCGGGGTCGGGGCGTTACATCAGTGGGATCCAGATCTTATTCCCCAACAACATTGTCGTCCGATGTAACACCCCGTATTTTAGTGTATTTTTTTAATTGAAAGATTTTTTTTGTTATTAATTTAAAATTTATTCTCTTGTCTTAAAATTGTTGAATTTTTAGTTGTGTTATTTTTATGATTTTTAGTTTACGAAAATTATTTTTGAAGTGCTTTCTCTAAATTAATTATTTTTATGCGTTTAAATTTCTTCTCAAATCAAATTAATTTATTATTGGGTTTAATTAATTATTTTCATGTTAATCACTGTGTTTGAAATATTTTTATTTCACTAGCTGTTTTAAAATCGTTTCCGTTGGATCATTTTCGTGACCCAAGTTATGAGGATTGGACCTCATTTCTTTTCTCTCTATTTTTCTCTTTCCTCTTTTCTTTTTCTTCTTTTTCTTTTTTTTCTTTTTCTTTTTTTTTCCTCCCCCTGCTTCCTGCGCGGACCTCTCTCTCTCTCTCTCTCTCTCACGCCGTGCAACCGTTCCTCACCCAGCCCGCCGCCGTCGCGCCGCCGTGCGCGACACCGCCCACCCCATCGTGCTCCCCACCGGCCGGCGACCTCCCCCTCCGAGTTCCAGCCCCAGCCGCGCCGCCGTTAACCTCCACGCACCACACGAAGCCGCGGCATTCCTTGTGCCGCTGCGCCGCCGTCGCGCCTCCTCCGGCCACCATCTTCTCACCACATCATCCTCGACCTTCTGGCAACCCAATGGACCCAACCCCACCTCCGATCTGTCACCGGTGAAGCCCCACCATCAACATTTCCGTTTTGGGTGTTTTTGCACTTCAACTGCCTATTGCGCAGCCACCCACGGCCAACCACCACCACCATTAGCTTCACCGACATCCCTAAGCCCTACCCTATCAATCTCGGGTCTTTGTTTGCACCCGTTCAAAAGTGGGTTTTTGAGACTCACGGCCACAGTGCATTTGGCACTGTTTTGTTGCTGCGTTGCCGCTTCTAGCACATTCGTGATCTTTCAAAAATTATATTATAGCATTGTAAGTATTTTTCCCAAAGAACTTTTGAGATTTAAATGTATTTCTGCACTAATTCTTATTTACTGTGAATTTGTTGGTTGTGCCGGACTGAGTCCGAGGAGTAAGGGGAGGTCGGTTGGATTGGTGGTTGAGAGAATATTTAGAGGGGAATTTAATTTTCTTTGTCGAGTGTAGTTTAATTTTTTGGAGGTATTAATTTATATTTTCTGTTATGGAGTTGTGAATGGGAAGAAGTGTGCTTAGTTTGGTGTTGGTTAAATTGTTAGTAATTGTTTTGGGACTGCGAACTGTTGGAATAAGTGTGAGTTATTGGATTTTGAATTGGCATTGGTCTTGATGCTTGTATTGGAAAATACTGAGATTGGTATAGAATATTTTGGATCGAAGTGAGGGCTGTCCGGATTGTTATTTGGCTATTGGAGGTTGATTAAACTTGCTGAATTATGATCTAGAGTTTGGGTCTTGAGTTGTCTAAGATCAATTTTGTGTTGTTGGACTTTAATATTTAGTTTATATTATTTTTATGAATAGGTGACGAGACAGATAGAGACTGTATACAAGTCCTAGATAATGCGCTACAGGAGTCAGTAAGCGGGGTTCCTATGCTGGGTTTTATACAAGCTAATGAGACTGAGGTTGATTTTATGAAAACTTGCATAATTTGTGTTGTGTTGGGAACTTGTGAAAACAAAGATCAACCTCGGTCACTTATCTGCATTATTCATGAAATCTGTGTGAAAAAAGGAAAAATATATTCTGACATGCATTGTGTAGACATGAGCTAAATTCTGTCATGTGGTTTCTGAAATCTGAAAAAGAGCGATATTGAGAATATGAAAAGTTGTGCATTTATTTGTTCTGGCTTTTGTGTTCAGCGTGTGTAAACTGTTCTGATTCTGTTTTGGTACTCTATAATATTTTGATATAACATCTGAAAACCTTTGGCATGGTGTACTGGTTTTCGTATCTGACTCTGTCTCTGCTTTGCTCTGCTCTGCTCTGTTATACTCTGCTTTGTTTGGGTTGGTACCAACTTCTCTGTCTCTGAGTGCACCCACTTTGGAAACAAAGTGGTTTTATTGTGGTCTTTCCTGTGTGCACACTAGGGGCTCCGAGAAGAATAAAGGAAAGATTTCACCTCTGTCTCTGCCTGGTTTGGCCACCGGGGTTAGCACAACCCTACCACAGGGGTGAAACATGGTCTCTGCTCTGTTTGATGCTCTGTTTTGATCTGATGATGATACTCAGTTTATGTTATGCCAAAATACCATGGGTTTTACTTGTCTTAAAACCATCGCTCTGTTACTTTTGAAAATATGTTCTGTTCTGCATGTTAACTCTGGAAAATATTTTGTTCTGCATGTTCTACTTTGTAAATGCTCATGTTTGCACGCTAGCATATGATTTTTGCTTACTGAGTTGTTGATAACTCACCCCCTATCATTATAATATTTTTCAGATGATGTGGAGAGTCCAAATGAGGACCTGGATTAGATTGCTGTTTGTGTTTAAGCTGAGGAGATGTTGGTAGAAGAAGGACTTCTGGTGTTCTGAGTTTTAATCTCTTTGAGTTTTAGTAATATCTTGGGTTTCAGTAAGATTTATGAAATTATTGGTTGGGTTGTTATGACTACCGGGAGGTTATGGACCCCTTTGATTTATTATTATTGCATTAAAGATTTTGTGGAGTTTGTAATGAGATTATTGAGAAGGTTTGAGATTGATTTCATTTAAGAAGTTTTTGGAGATTATTCTTCGAATGTGTTGGGAGACATGATTATGAGTGACAAATAGTAATTCTCCAAGCCGCCCGGGTTTGGGGCGTTACATCCTCCCTCGCACCACCTTCTTCTTCAGATCAACTTCAATTTTAACTCTAAAAAATTTTCCCCATCCAATTCCATTATCACATACATCTACTTCTTTCACCACACCAATGGATGAACCAATTCGATTTCCCATCTTGTCCTTCATGCATGCCAAAGGAAGATTAAATAACTGCACCCACATATCTTCTCTATTAGACTCCTTTGACTGTGGTGGTGTAAAGCCATCGAATAGTTTTAGTACAAGCAAATGATTATCAAACAACCACGGTTTACCTTCCATCACCCTTACCTTGTCCCGCTTATGCTCAAAAGTAATGACGAATAGATTTGACTCAATCTAGTGAAACACTATAGACCCCTCCGTGCGCCAGATCTTTAGCAATGTAGCTTGAATTACAACCTTACTTATCTTTCTATCGGAGATCAACTTCCCTACTAAACTTTGTTCCCCTTCCTCGAGGACCTTCGCCGATTGTCCAGAATCCAGATCAATAGCCTCTATTTCCTCCTCCGTCAACTTAAGCTGATCCCACTACTCTTTCAAACCTTCCATCGCCTCTCTCCAGCCTGCAACCAAGCTACGAGAAACTCCTCTTCCTCACTTACCAAGCAATCCGAGACTCAAGCTCCACCTTCGCGTTCTCCACAGAGGCCAAGATAGAGGAGAGTCTCCAATATTGTTGAGCTATTTAGGTTTAAAATTAGTCATGAAATTAGGAAACAAGATTATCACGCATGGTTATTAGGATTACTGTTTATTCTTGGTGGGTGGGTTCCTCCATGTGAGGGAAGTCCATGTGAGGCAGTTAAACTAATTAAGTAGCATTTGAGTAATTTTAAAAGGCAGGGTTTTGTATTTTAAAATAAAGTGATGTATTGTGCATGCATGTGTTAGTAGAAAAGGCAGAAAAGAGAGAGGGAGGGAGTGCGGCACCATACGCTAAAGAGTGAATTTTCTTTGTTCTCATACTAGTTCAATAAAAGTCTTGAGGAAAAATCTATGGTCAGTCTTTGATGAAATTTTAGCATGATATTCGATCTTGATATTGAGAGCTCCGTTTTAACTGGTGTTGATTATTGAAATTCCTCTCCAGTTGCTTGCTAATACCCACCTAGTGAAATCTTTCTTGTTGCTCTAGTTAATATATCTACTTGGATAATGATGATTATCTGTTAAACCAATAATTTCGATATTCTTGATGTACTTGTAGTCTCTAAATATTGTTCTAGAGAAGAAAATCTGTAAACCCATTGTTGTTTATAATGGAAGTTTTAACTGGACTAGATCTTGTAGTTTTTCCCTTCGCATTAGAAGTCTTTCCACTAAAAATTTTGGTGTCAACTTGCTTGTGGATTACTTGATTTTCTTTATTCAGTTTGCAAATTTATTTTTTCATTTTACTATATTGTCAATTTAATTTGCATAAAAAAGATGGAAAATATTCCACTCTAAAGTCGGTGTTCACTCTAACAGTTCTCCCTAGGATCTATATATTTGTTCTGCATGCAAGCAGCGACTGATCACTACTACAGTAGCTGAGTTATTCATGATATGTAGCACTATAACTCTATTACAGATCGTGTGCTACAGCATATATATACAGATGCTTCCCTACATAATAATATTTTCGGCTAATATATATGTTCAGGAGAAAACGTTAATGCAAGCATGTCTACATTGATCCAGTTCGTCCCGGAGCTTCTCTATCATCTTATCTCTCTCAGCAACAGCCTCCAAGAGTCTCCTGTTCTCTTCCCGTAGCGCCTCAAACTGGCACACTATCCCTGCAACCAGTGCCTCTATGGCCTCGTCGCTCAACTCGAAGGCGCTCTCCACAACCCTCACAACACGCCAAAGGCTCACCACAACGAGCAAGCCACCTCCTCTCCTCGCCAAGAACACTTCCAAAACCAGTGCCCCTATAACAACTGCACCGTCCACCACGTTACCCGGTCGCCTGAAGAACGAACTGCCTAGTCCCAAGGCTAAAGCTACCGTCCTTGCAGAGAGCACGCTCAAGATTGCAATCCCTGCCCAATGGTACCAAACTTCCTCTGCCTTCTTCGTTTTTGGAGCGCATTTAAGTAAAGAGGAGGAGAGTTCGAGGATAGTGATGATAAGGTCCAGAAGAAGCAGCAAAATGGCAATAACATGAACCGAGTTGGATTCGAGAAAATCCGCCAACTTGGTTCTCCATGGTGCTCTGTTGATCAAATCTTCCCGGGGGGAGTTGAAGGAGAATCGCCATGTTTTCCGTCTGTACCAGCTTCTTAAGAAATTCTGCACCGAGTCGTCAAGGGATTCTATGGAAAATGAGTTGGTAGCCGGAGGTAGCGGTACTTGATGGATTTGAGAAGAAACGTTGATGGATGTAGAATTCTTCATTTATGCGCGCAAGTTGTAGAATGATGATGTTTTTTGTACTTCTAATATAGGAGATCATTGATGATACAGTCTTTATCTTAGAGAGGTACGTGAAGTGAAAGTAAACTAATCTTTTGAGGGTTTTTGGCACGCTTTGAGGTCACGTACGTTTCATTCCATATTGCGCCTGTTATTGTCGGGCGTCGTGGAAGACCTTTTTGGATAAGTTACGGACGATTGAAGAAGCGTCAAGTACTATTAAACTAACGAATGATAACGCAAGCAGATAAGCCCGCCAGCGCGCCTACGTACCCTCTGATCCCCAACCTCTCTAATCTCCATCCCTCACGAAACCCACCTTCTCTCTTCGTTTTCCTAGTCATTTTCCCTTGCGCGCTTGTCAGTTAACTAGGGCTGTCCACATGTTTGAAGTGTGACAATATGAAGTATTAAAAATTATTTTTCTTTTTCTTTATGGCGTTCAAGTTAGGAGTTTGGACCTTTAATTTGGTCTTGATTTTAAAAAGCTTTGCGTCTCTATTCACTTTCAGCCAGCTTGTTAAATTCTTTTGTACATAATGTAGAAGTCTTGCAAAGAATTTTAATTTTTTTATAGTTAGAGATCGGTGGGCATGCAGTCCGGCCTGTTTGGTTATCTCATTTTCTTCAAAAAAGTTTTACAAACTTGTTTCACAAAATTCAATAAAAACACATCTTGAAAAGTTTCAAATATATCTCAAATTAACTAAACATACCAGTACTGAGTTTTGGTAAATGTTTTTGGAAAAATGCTTAGAGATCATACGGATATTGTTTTCAGATATCCGTGATAAAGCGTCCGTCTCTCTTAATATCACGGCCTTTAAAAAAACTATTATTGAAACTTTCTTAACGTGCATTGCATATGTTAGTCTATAAAATTTGTTTTCAATTAAAGAAAAAATATTCAACTAATTAATTTCTAGCTTGTGTGATCGATCTGTCATTCACATGTATATATAGTGGTAGCTATATTCAACTTTCTCGGACAGTTGGATCGATCTGTCATTGTCAAAAGTAAGAACATCATTAATCTTTATTGGACAATGCCAGGTGTAAACTTGTTTTTTATTTTTAATTTTTTAAAATATTTTAAAATATGCTTTTTAAAAAAATATCAATTTATTGATAGTTCCGTACTTTTTTAACTATTAAATAAAAAAATAAAAATTACAATGATCAATTTTATCGTTTACTTTTATCAATCTAAGTAACAGTTTCTATCTTTATTATCCATTTGAAATGGGTCTTAATTAAACATGATTAACGAGGATCTGAACATCATATCAATGCCCAATCATCGTATGTGATTAGATCGTATTGTTAGGCTCCCACCACTTGGGAAAATTGCATCAGCACTCGTCATGATACAGGTTGAATGTTTTGAATTGTAGTCGTCATAATGCTGGGGTTGTTATGTCGTGCATGGATAATGGCTATATATATAAATATATATATATATATATTTCTTTACTTGTTTTTATAAGAACTGTGGTAATTGCTTGAATGATCTTTACCATGTTTAGTAGCTTCAATTCCATGTATTATTATGTTGATCAGTATTTTTAAAATTTTGGTTTTTGAGAGATCGTGCAATTTGATGATTTTAATTTTAATACCATAATTATATAATTGGACTTTAGTGATATTTTATTTTAACTCTCTAGCTAGCTAGGCGTTCAATTTTGTAATTACGGTATTAATTCCCTCCCTTATAAGTGAAGGTATTTTTTTTTAAGCTATATAAAATATGATATAACGTAGTCTTCAGTCAGAACCGTTTGTTTAATTAATTAGTCACCTTACCCAAGTAGGGATCCTAATTAATCATCTCTTCCATTCCATTGCTTTTCACTCAAATTTGCTTAAATCCGAATCTGACTAGCAAACTTGGTGTGATCTCATGATTTGGTTAGAATAATACATGCATGATGCCTTATCTATTTTTTTTTTTTTCTTTTTCCTTTCCAAGTTGTTGTTTCCATAACGACTCTCATTTTATGGTCGTTCCTAACTTTTGGGTGATACATAGATCTCTTAGCTTCCTCATGAAAATCTCAACCTTGCAATTAAAATAACTGGTAAAACTTTTCCTTTTAAGGCAGGTAGGTTAATTTTTACTTGCTCTATATTTCGTCAATTAAGAAGTTCCAATTGGTGGGGACATTTAGACCTCTAGGTTTCGAGCCCATCCATAAGTTCAAGAAGACTTATTGAAAGCTTAAAGCTAGGAGTCGCACAGACAGAGGGCTCGTAACACAATCATGGGATAAGATAGCCCCGAAGAACTGGGGATGAGGCCCACGACTGGATGTAAATATCTTGAGTAAGATGACTACTACAAAACAGAAGATATCTTCTCTAGTTAATAAGGAATCAAGAAGGATAAGCACACGGGATTGGTGACCAGAGTTAATCGCCATCACATCACATCCTTCTATAAATAATTCGGTAGAGGTAACAAACATCTTCATCTTCATTTTTCATACACTTATCCTTATATTGTTACTGACTTAAGCATTGGAATTTACACAGGGCAACAAGCGCAATCTCTTCATTACTGCAGAGTCATCCGTATGGTTAGTGGTGTGAAACACATCCTTTACAGTGGCGCCGTCTGTGGAATCTTTATAAACTTCAACATGATTTTTATATGCCAATTGTCACGCAATCACAAGTCGACCGAGATCCAAGACCGAGTATGATGGAGGTAGAGTGAGGTTAGCAGAAACGGAGGAAATGCTGAAACAAGTAATGGCGTTTCTTTTTTCAAATAGTTAGAGCCACATGTTCAATAGTGACTCCTCCCCAGTTTTATTAAAAAATATCCTCACTTATGGCGAAGGAATATCGTGTAAACATAAAAAACTCATTGCTTATCAAAAGGACCTAACAAAGCTAAGAACCAAATTATATAAAAGGCCTATGAATACGACTATACACCTCAACTACTGGAATCTAACACCTCTGTAAAATATCGACATGGGAAATATTGAGTCTTTTTTTTCCTCTTCATTTTGGTAGATATGTTTCTAAACCAGAAAAGTATCTGCTCCCAACAAGTTCGAACCGACATATTCCTATCCTCCATGTGCAACCTACATCGGTGAACCCAAAGAATCCATACAATGAAAACCGGCGTAATACCCCTTAGATGTTCCAATTGGGAAGATTGTTTACCTTTAGAGACCCAAGTCCACAACTGCTCCCTCCAACTTTGCTGCTGTTCAAACTCAACCTCAAATATAAGTGATGCCTTTCTCCACAACTTCAGCGCAAACTCCCCCTCTCCCAGCACATGGTCTATTGTTTCAATCTTTAGCTGCTCACAACATACACACGCCGAGCATAAGGAAATGCCCATGCGCTAGACATTGGTGCCTATGCTCAAAGCCCCTTGTAACCGTTTCTAGCAAACAAAAGAAATTCTGAGAGGAATGAATGGATCCCAAACAGATTTTGCCCACATGACTTCCTCATGCTTAGATCAGCATAGCTCCCATCCGGATTTTCATAGTGACGTTACTTCCCTTCGAAGGCTTCCAATACACCTTGTCTTCTATCTCTGGCCTACCCAGTTTTACCTTCAAACAAATGTGCTGAGCCTTATCCCTTCCTATCATCGCCATAATCATGTCTTCCTTCCACTCTGTTCCATTAAGCATCTCCTGCACCAATAATTTAGGCTATCGTATATGTTCTGTCTGTTTGCCTAGGATGCCTAGACCAGACCAGTTTTCCCACCAAAAAGAAATATGTGCTTCATTAATATGCCAACCTGTTTGCTCCATGACAACCGAAAAATAGGATGAGATTGACTTCCATAAAGGGGAAGCCTTCCAGTGAACCACTTCTTGAAACGGATGATATTTTTTACAATATTTTTCCCACATGAATTTTGCCCATAAATAATTACCATATAACACATTCCAAGCAAGTTTCATTCGGATAGCCTTCTGAACCTCCCATAAGTCACGAATGCCTAGCCCTCCCTCTTGAATCGGTTTAGCAACTTTTTGCCAAGACACCCAATGCTTTTTACGATGCTCTTCCGTGCCCCCCCCCACCAAAAAAAAAAAAAAAAAAAAAAAAAAAAGAAAACTAGCAAAAATAGAATTAAGCTTTCTAATGATCATCTTAGGAACATCAATAATTGACATAAGATGAATAGGTAAGCTAGAGAGCACACGACGAAGCATGACAATGAGTCTCCCAGCCGATAGAAGAATCCCTTTCCAGCCATCTAGTTTCGCTCGAACTTTATTTAACATATCCTCAAAACAACGCACTCCAATCACAGATGAGGCTATAGGAATGCCCAAATATGTACAAGGAAATTTTCCAAGACCATATCCGATAATCCTTCGTAACCTTTTTTTTCTCTCATACGAGAATCGATTGGAAAAAAGATTACAGATTTATCCGTGTTCACCTTTTGTCCTGACCACAAAGAATAAGTATCAATAACTTCCATGAGCCCTTTCACCGATTTCTTATCCCCATCTAAAAAGACCACAACATCATCAACATAAAGTAAATGGGATACCTGCGTACTCACTCTAGGAATTGAGAGAGGTTTGATTTTCTGACAATCCACTACCTGTTTAACCAACCTTGTGAACACTTCCTCCACTAGAATGAACAAGTACGGTGAGAGAGGGTCCCCTTGCCGAACCCCTCTGGAAGATTGAAAATACCCTCGATATGTTCCATTAAGCATCACAGAGAAACTACAATTCTGCACACAATTTTTTAGAAGAATAATAAACTTATCTGAAAAACCATAAGCAGTTAAGGCCTCCCATAAAAAATTCCACTCCAACCTATCACATGTCTTCATCATATCCAATTTCAGCATAATATTTCCTCCCCTAGTCCCTATTTAGATTGAGCAATTATTCTTGAGCCAACAAAGCATTCTCAAAAATACTATGCCCCTTAACAAAAGCACCTTGTTCTTCAGAAATAATGCTAGGTAATAAAGGCCGGATTCTTCCAACTATTATTTTTTAGAAGCACTTATAAATTACCAAATATAAGCTAATCAGACAGAATTTAGCAGCAAAACTATCTGGCTGGTTTGTTTTCGGGATAAGGACTAAGAAAGTGGAAGTATAATACGGACCAAAAGGAAAACCTGAGAAAATTCCATGGCTGCTTTAAGCACATCCTTGCTAACAATGTCCTAGCAAGAGATAAAAAAAACTTGCCCAAAATCCATCAGGCCCGGGACTACTATCCTTCGGAATGGACTTCATAGCTACTAACGTTTCCTCCTTGGAAGGTGGCTTAACAAGATCCAAATTATCCTCCTCCAAAACAATTGGTTTTACAAGTTTACATATTTCTTCTTGTGCACTTTTATGACCCTCAGACTGCAATAGCTTCTGGAAAAAACCCATTGCTCCATCATGCACGACAATCGGGGACTGAAGTACATGACCATCTTGCATTTCCATATGACCAATCCACACCTTCCGTCTATGATTCCTGGCCACACCATGAAGAAATTTGGTATTTGCATCTCCTTTAATCCACTTCACTTTAGCCTTTTGAGCCATGAAAATCTCTTCTCTATGAAGCCACTCATGTAACCCCTTCCGAGCTTCCTGTAATAATTTATCATCCTCTGTCTCACCCAATTCAAGCACCTTTCCTTGCAATTGAATAATCCGATCTTCCCAATGTGAGATATTACAGAAAATATTACCAAAGGTCGTGCGATTCCACTCCTTTAAAGTATGCTTCATTCGCTTCAACTTCGCAGCCAAATTCAAGAGCCCATCAAATTTTGTAGTTTCCTCCCAACTCTTAGCAACCACATCTCTGAACTGAGCATGTGTAGTCCACATGCGTTGGAAAACAAAAAGGCCTTGGACCGTAAAACTGTCTAGCATTTGACATTTTTAGATGCAATGAACAATGATCCAAAATGCTTTTGGCCAATGTAATGACTTTCACTGCTGGGTATCTCTGTATGAATTATTGGTTAACAATTACCTGATTTAACTTAGCCCAGATACGTCCATGCCCTTCTTGCCCATCACACCAAGAATATTTTGAGCCATCTTCCTGAATCCCCATGAACCCACAATTCATTATGCAATTGTTAAAATCATCTTTAACTCCCTGCGGTTTTAAGAGACCACCAACTTTCTCATGATCATATTGAATAACATTAAAATCACTCCTAGCCACCCACGGAATATCCTGTCTTTCAATTGCCTCCAACTCTCGCCAGAGGTGTACTCTCCCATATTTAAAACAGCTCGCGTAAATAAACGATAGCAGCATCTCAACCTCACCTTTTGTTATAAATTCCAGAAATTTGTTGCTTAGTACTGGACACCATTTGCATAGAAACATCCTTTTGCCAAAAAACCCATATTTTGCCTTCTTGATGCTCATTAGATATGAAATTATCATACTTCAACTTCCTTGCCCATTTCTTAGTACGACATTCAGCTACAAATGTCTCCAAAATGGCCAACACATCTGGTTGCGTCTAAAATATATGCTTCTGTAATTGTAAAAAATAACTACCCAACCCCCAAACATTCCACACTAAAATGTTTTCTAACATATCAAACTTGTTTGGAAGACCGAGTAATCATACTCGGGGGTGCAATTCCAACTTTTTTCTTCTTCTTCAACTTTACAATCGGTATTTCAGTTTCCTGATCTATCTCCACTACTACATTCTCTTTATTTTCAAATCCTTCAATATCATATCCTTCCTGACATAAACTAGGATCCATCATCGAAAGCACATCCGTTTCCGCAACTATGGCCACATAGTTGCAGCCTTCCACATTTGTAATAACGGGCACTTCCTCTTCAGTTATCACAACCTTCATATTAATTTCCTCAGCATCCTTTACATGGCATAACTCTGATGACTCTTCAGTTATGTCCTTCCCCACTACCTGAATACTATCATCCTGCAACTGCATTGCTTGTATAGGGGTCATACCAGAATCTGGCTGGCACGCCTTCTCCCCTGACCTCTCATTGATGCCCGTGACGCCTCTGTTCCAGGATCACCATCTACTACCATATCAGATATCCTTTCTAATTCAGCATTCACAATTTATTCCAAAAGCAACGATGCTTCTTCTTGGAAATTATCAACCCCTTGCATATCCCTCAGAGAATCAGAGATGTTAACCATACTCGGAACCACTTCCACATGCATATCCCTTTCCCTCAGTTCTGCCTCTCCTCCTTCAATACATGCCGTGTTTTACCATCCTGTTGATTTAAATTTTGGTCATCCATTGTTAAAGACGACACCATCACCCCATCCTGCATCACGTACAGAATTGATTGCTCAACTTCCTTCTCCTCCAATTTCTGAGCTTGCACTTGGTCCTTTTTATGCACAGATTTCCACACTTGTCTTGATTTCTCTGTTCTCTTCAATTCCTCTCTCGCCTGAACCATAACCCTTTTCTGATTTCTTGCACGTAATGTAACGCCCCGTACCCGAGGGTCCGGAGAGTTAACTCATGTCACTTAAAAATAATTTTCCTTCCATATAGTACATATTCTAATATTTCCCAATCGCACAAAATACTCATATATTTACGTCAATTACTCCAGAATAACTATTCTAAGACGATACAAAATTTAATATAAACATCATTCTCCCAACAAATCATATCATCAGAGCACAACAAGCTTACTGAATGAAAATCCTCAATACCCATATAAACCTTCTATGTTTAAACCATCATTCTTAACTCTTCTTACCCATGCTCCATATCCTTGATCCTCAACTGAAACATTCAAATCATCTGAAAAATATTGTGGAGATAAGGGGGGTGAGTTATCAACAACTCAGTAAGCAGAGAACATATACTAGCATGTAAACATGAGCCTTTTCAGAAAGTTCAATATGCAGAAACAAAACATTTTATTTTCATATGCAGATCTCAGAAAACGTGTTATCAGAAAAATCAGAGCGACTTTTCAAGCATTTCATACTCAAGTCAACAATTCATATTTGAGGATCCATTTCATATTCAAAAATGCTTTGGCATAACATAATTGAACATATTCATCTTATCATATCATATCATATACCATGTTTAACCCCCGTGGTAGGGTTGTGCTATCCCCGGTGGCCAAACCAGACAGTATCATGTGGTGAACTTCCCCTTTTTCAATCTCGGAGCCCCGAGTGTGCACACAGGAAAGAACACGTAAAAAGACCACTTTGTTTCCAAAGTGGGTGCACTCATATCATATCATGGTGGTACCAACCATATCACGTGAACAGTATCATCATATCAGAACCATATTCAGAACAGATAAGTATGCCAAAGTTTTATCATATCCATATCATATCAAAACATGTGCGAAACATATTCATATCATTTCTATTTGATCAAAAACAGATCCATATCATTTCATATCACATGCATAAAAATTTCAATGATATCATATTCGCTCTTTTGCATATTTCAGAAACATGTCAAATATTGCTCATGTCTACACATTTCATGTCAAAAACATTTCTTTTCTCTTTCATATGTATCTCATGAGGGAATGCAAAAACATATACTGAGGTTGTTTTTCACTTTTTTCTTTTTAAAACAACATGCACATTTTTTTACAAACCAACCTCAGTTCATTTCATTTTATGCAAATCCAGCATAGGAACCCCGCTTACCTGGACTTCTTAGCTTTTCGAAAATTTCCTCAGAAATGCCAAACTAATAAAATTTATTCGTCACCTACAAGATAATCACATAAATTTCCATAAGTCTCCAATTAATCTCGTATTTTGATATTCAAGCCTACCGCTTCTGAAATAGTCCATTTTTAATTCCTCAAACTCAAAATTCTCTTTATTCTCAACATACCAGCATCACTTTCTAAACTCATCAATATCCGACTTCGACTAAACATTTAATTCTAACTTATTTAAGAAAGAGATCTTACTATAATCTACAATACAAAGTAACATAACTAAAATAAATTCATTATCCTTAGTAATTCATAATTTATTTAAATAATAATAATAATTCAAAGATATTCTTTTAAAAGGATACGTTAAAATATTCTTTTTAAGTGTTACTTATCAGTCTACTTATTAACCATTCCAATAAAATATAAGCCCCAAAAAAATATACTCATTTAACAAAATAAATTCATGCATCTGCGCCTAAATAAAACACCATTTACAATCCACGTATTATACTCATGATTTCAAATCTGAAATACTTAACATAACTTAATTAAGCTAACACCCCAACACTAACTTTGGAGGCGCACTATAAGAGAACAGAAAATAAAATAAAATAAAACAAAACAATATTATTTCCTACTATTAATTTAATATAATTTTACATATACATCCGTATATATATATACAAATATAAATATATATTTACACCAGAAGATTGATTTCATCCGCATATATATAAGTATAAGCACACACATATATATATATATTTACACCAGAAGAAAACAATTAAGTTTACGTATACATTCATGCATATATATATATATATAAGTACACAAAAAAAAAAACTTCACTTCACACGGTGCGGCGGAAGCACTTACGGAGGGTGGGGGAAAGCACGGCGGCGTGGAGTTGGGGCTGGTTACGGCGGACGAGGGTGGCGCCTAGCTGCGAGGCAAGAGAAAGAAAAAAGAGAGGAAGGCTCACGGTGAGAGGATGAGGGAGGGATTGAGAGAAACCGACCCCCAACGAGAAAGGCATGAGCTTACCGTGGAAAAAAACTGAGGCGGCGTGTGGTGGACCAGTGCGGTGGGGAGTCCTCGCCGGCAGTTTCTGTGGAGCACGGCGCGGAGGAGCTCACGAAGGAGTGCGACAGTAGTGGCTTGGACGCTGCTCTGTTTTAGACAACTAAAACAGAGGATTTTCGGGCTGGGATGGTGCTCTGTTTTCGGAGGTACAACTGAGATGGTGATTACACGGAAAGGGTGGTGGCGCCCGGCTTGAGAGGTGGACTTTGAGTGGCTGTCGCTTCGCGTGCTTGGACAGCGTTCGGTGGAGAAAAACGTCTTGGGATGGCTGTGCGAGTAGCTGGGTTGCTGAATGAGGCTTGCGGTTTGGAGCCTTGAGGGTAGGAAACGGTGCAATGGCCAAGGTTCTAATGTGCTGAGGCGTGAAATGAGGGCTGCGGCACATGAACTAGGGTTGTAGTTGCTTCATATATATATATAGACCAAAATAGAAAGTAGATCAAACCTAAATAAAAGGGAAGAAAAACATGCACGAAAATGGAAACGAATCGTGCGATGCGTGGCGTGAACCCGTGAAACAAATTTTGAAAAAGTGAACCCCGTGCATGGATCCAGTAATGCTGGGTCTTACATGTAACTTTTCCTTTCTACAAATACTCTTCGAATGACCTTGTTGGCGACACGTCGAACAATATGCCGGAAGAGTTTCAAAAATCACTTCTTGGAAATGGCTTCCTGTTTTATTAGGAGGACCAATCCAAAAGTAATTCCTATGCTCTTTAGAAATATCCATCTCCACACACGTTCTTGCACCCTCTGGCCTTGAAACACAAGCTGTTGCATTATCTCTTTTCATATATCTACCTTAACGTCCCGCAAAAATCTTTAACGTCGACTCATGGAAAAAATGGGGTTGTAACCATGGTAAAAATATCCACACTGGTGCTAACGTCGATTCTTCGTACTCATTGAATGAAGGAGTCCAATGAAATATTTTGTATGGGACGTTTGCAATATCCATCACTTCCCTGGACATAGCAGTAACAAAATTAGACTCATTTGTCAAACGAACCAAAACATTTCTAGCTCTCTGCATGGCACCAACAACGGGCATTGAAGATACTCCCTAGCGATTTTTAATGTACCCCTGAATAACATCCAAGGAAGGACGATGTCGCAGAAACGTTAACACTACTGAGAACTGAAACGGACCGTCGTTCGTGTGATCTCATCTTTGTTGAAAATGAAACATAGATCCCCATCAATCATTTTTGCTTCATGCATGGGAACCACTGCCTCAGGCATAGGTAGTGGACGTGGTGAAATAATGTCAGCAATAGTCCTAGCCGTGGAAGGTCAAGACCTAGAAGCCGCCATAGCGGCAGGGCGGCGGCCAAACTGCACCAACACTAACAAAACGACAAAAACCTAGAGAGTTAAGAAAAAGAGTCCACACTGCTATCGACAATACACCAGAAATTAACCAACTCCCATTTCATAAATGCAATCATAAGTAATGGCGGTTGTTGAACAACTGCAGAAAGAAAATGAGGAATTAAAACAATAGAGGGACAATCCTCTACCCCAAAATGGGCAGCCTGAAGAAAAGGCACACAGTGCAGGGGGTTAATAGTGATGAGATAGAAAAGAAAAAAATACATGATGAGCTGCGAAGTCTTGTGGATAAATACGAGCAGATGGCGAAGAGGATGGGTGGTTCCTCTTCTGTGGAGCAACTCCTCACACACATGGATCTCCCTTACGGCAAGGAAGTCATGGTGGTCCCTCTACAATCTAAATTCAAGGTACCATAGATCGATCTATACGGTGGATCCAAAGATCCTATTGATCACCTTGAGAATTCCAAAGCACACAAGACTCTCCATGGCTTCCCTAGACAGGTGGCTTGCCACGCCTTCCCATTGACACTAAAAGGAATAGCACGGGGGTGGTTTCTGACCCTTTGCCCCGGATCGATTAGCAGTTTTTAGGAGCTAGCTAAGAAATTTCTCACAGAGTTTATGGCAAGCAAGAGGTCTCGCAAGCCAGCAACCTATCTGTTGACCGTAAAACAGAAGGAAGGGGAGAATCTGAAGACTTACCTAAGAGCACTGACATTGGCCTAGCTAAATGCTAGTGGCTCATCAAATTATAGCTAAAAGTGTTAAAATTGATCTACATTGAACTAGCCAAAGCTCAATGGCTTGAGATTTGAGCTACAGTAATTCCATCTGATTCTCCAAATTTGGCCAGTGACTGTAGCAGGACCAAACATTATTTTATTGCATAAAATTGGCTCCAACGTCTCTTTTCTCCCCTCCCCCATTTCTCTTTCTTTCTTTTTCTCTTCCATTTCTCCCACGCCGAATACTGAACTCGCACCCTCTCCTTTCTCCCTTCCATTTTCGTCTTCTTTCTGCACCCTCTCCAAACACCACCTCCCTCCCCTGTCTGTGTTTTTTTTCCTTTCCATTTTTTCCCATTTTCGTCTTCTCTCTGTACCCTTGACTCCCTCCCCCCCTCCCACTTTTTTTCTTTCCATACTCGACTTCAACCATTTGTAGAGAACCCATTGACTTTTTCAGCAACACAGAGTATCTGGATTTTGAGGACTTGATTTTTGCCCTAGACTGTCGAGATCAACGTATGTCCCAATTTTTCCTTAGAAATACTAATCTGGGTGTGTGTCAAATTTTAAAACATTTGTGGGTTTCGTTTATTTGTTCGAATTGTTGATTTTTTACTAATAAGAGAATCTGTGATTGTATTTGTCTATATTTTAATTTAATGCTTGTTTTAATAAGGCCAGTAACATGAATCTCTCTTTAGCGTGCACGATATATCCATAGCAGAGGAAGAAGAGGAAACACAAAGTCGAAGCTCAAAATTTGATTTGCCCTGAATTTGTATTGTAGGAATACCTATTCCCCCCCCCCCCCCCCTCTGAATTTTCCTAATCACATTATTTGTAGTATACCCATTAACCAGATTCAGCAATCCTTAGTGGCCTTTATTATCTGAATGATTTTTGAATAAACCCATTCGCTATTAGAAGTAATGTGGATAGCAGTGGATTTGACCTATTTATTGATCTTCCTTTTATTTCTTTGTTGTTCTTCTATATAAGAGTGAGCAAGATTATGTTGTCTATATAAGGTCCTCAATGTAGATCCAAGTGCACATCTTTAAATATTGTGTAGGCTTGATGGAAAGAGGGGATTTATTCTTAAAACCATAATGTGTGGAAGCTTTTGCACTTAAATATGGAGTTTGTAATGCAACCCTTTTGTTGGAGAGGCTAAGAAGTGGCATTTCATTGATTTTGTGGTAGGAAATTATGTTGTAGAGCATCTCTTGGTAGTTCCTCATGGTTTCGAGGAGTTTTGTAATGCATATCAGAATAGTGATGAAAGATCAAAGACTATTGTTATCTCATATTTGTTCGAATGTGTTTATTCGATGGCACAACAATATTGCATTTGTTTTTGGATTAGAGCTCTCCTTTGAACATAGGATGCCTCGATTTAATGTGTGTTGATTCATTAAAGTGTTGGCGTTGGTATAGACTGCATTGCTTAAAGTATTGTATTTTGAAATTATCGACAATGGACATATATCACTCTTAATGTGTGTGCTAGACTGTGTTTTATCTTGGATAGATTACTCCACAATTTCTTCATGGCTTTATTAAGTTCTTTTTAGAACTTTTATTAGTAATTTGACTAGCTACTCCTACTGAAATTGGTGAAAATCTGCATAGATGCTTTGTTTTATTGGTGGAATTCAATGTTGGGTAGCAACTGATTTATGAACTGTTTTTATGGCTGGGTTGCAACAGGTTTTGTTTTGTTGGTTTGGTAGTTGTTGAAGTTGGTGGATTTCTCAACTTTTGGATTAAATGTTAGTGGAAATGTTGCTGAATTTGAGCTATGATAGCATTTTGTGGAGACTAAAAGTGTGTTTACAAAATATTAAAAAAAAATTAATATTAAAATATATAATATTTTATTATTATTTAGACTTTGGGATGGCTAGTCCAATGTGGACTAATCTAGCTAGAAGTCCATGTTATGGCCAAAAGATAACATTCTAGCTAAATTTTAGACTAGGCCATTGCCAATGCTCTAACACGCTTCAATAAAGAAAGACACACCACCAATGATCAGGATGAAAAAATCACCTTAGCTGCACTACTGGGACGAATTTGGCCTCAAAGTTCCTTCATGGTTGAGCTGGCCAGACGAACTCCATCCACATTAAAGGAATTCATGGTCCGAGCAGATGACTTTGTCAATGCGGAGGATACTCTACATGTTTGCTAGAATCATGAAAGCAGGAGACAAAATCAGAGAATAGAAACCAGAACAATTTTAAAGACAAAGACAGACAAATGAACAGACAAAGCCACCTTGATGACAGACGACATCGATACACCAGCCAGCAAGATCATGGCGCTGACTTGTACATAACAACCACAATGTACAGGAAAATGGTAAGAACTTAAGATGGGAAGAATTCATGTTTGGCAAAGGCCAACGCCATTGCACCTACCACCAAAGCTACTCCCATTGGACCGAAAATTGCATCATCCTAAAGAAGCGGATTGAAGAAATGACTAGAAGTGGAGAACTGGAAAGGATGCTGATTGATTACATAAAGTCACAAAAGGAGGAAAATCACAATAGACAAGATAGAAGCCCCAAGCACCAAAAATAGAAAGAGCAAAGAAGAAATAAATCTCCGCGGCTCAGGAGAGACCAAGAAAGAGCCCCTAGGCGAAATCTGCACTATAGCAGGCGGATTTGCTAGGGACAGCACCACAGCATCCGGCAGAAAGGCCCATGTATGCAGAGCAAGATATCACGAGGTATACATGGCAGATAGGCCATATGAGTACCCCAGGGCAGAAACAACCTCAACCATCTCATTTGGGACGAGGATTGAGAAGGGGATATGTACCCTCATAATGACACCTTGGTTGTTACACTACTGATAGCCAACTACACGACCAGACGAGTCCTCGTTGACAATGGGAGCTCTGCTGACATCCTTTTTTGGGACGCATTTGCTCGAATGGGGATCCCTACCGACAAATTGAGACCATCTCCCTCTCCATTGAAAGGGTTCTCAAGAGAAGTTGTTCAACCCATTGGCGCCATCTCGCTTCTGGTAACAGCAGGGCAAGGCACCCACACAGTCACTAGCATGACAAATTGTTTAGTGGTCAAGGCTCCGTCATCTTACAATGCCATATTGGGATGCCCGAGCCTCAATAACTTAAAGGTGGTTACCTCCACATACCACCTTAAAATGAAACTCCCAACAGAAGCGGGAGGAGGTGAATTTCAAGTTGAGTAGATATTGGCTTGAGAGTGTTATGTCCAGGAGCTGGAGACGGGGGGCACCGACGGTGTGTTCAATAGACAACTCAAAGGAACAAATGCCACCACCACCTCAGTTAGAAGAAGGAAAATAAAAATAAATCAGGAATGGAAGTAGTTTGTTTCAAGCAGAAGTAAAGCTACATCCAGAACGCCCAACCGCCATCACAAGGGTTGGCTCCAAGCTCCCGCTGGAGTATCAGGAAGCCTTGGAATAGCTGTTGATTGAACATAAAGATGTATTTGCCTGGAGCCACGAAAAAATGCCTGGGATCGATAATTCAATCATAGAGCACAACCTTTACGTTGATCTAGAGGCCAAGAAAGTAAGACTAAAGAGGAGGTCGTTCAGCACTAAGAAATGCAGGGCCATAGCAGAAGAAATCGATAGACTTCTAGCGACGGGCTTCATACGGGAGGCACATTACGCAGAATGGCTCTCCAACGTGGTACTAGTAAAAAAAGTCAATAGCAAATGGAGGATGTGCGTAGACTTCACCGACCTTAATAAAGCTTACCCCAAGGATAGTTTTCCACTTCCTTGAGTTGATGTCATGGTGGACGGCACAACCGGACACCAATTTCTGAGTTTTATGGATGCCTACTCCAGGTACAATAAAATCAGGATGAATAGGTGGATGAGGAGAAGACGTTGTTGATAACTGATAGAGGACTCTACTGTTACTAGGTAATGCCTTTCAGGCTGAAGAATGCCGAAGCAACATATCAAAGGTTGGTCAATCGGATATTAAACACCAGATTGGGAAGACTATGGAGGTATACGTAGACGATCTACTGGTGAAAAGTAAGGAAGCCACCCAGCACCTAACGGATCTTAAGGAGTCCTTCGCGGTATTGAGAAAGTACAAAATGAAATTGAACCCAGCCAAATGCACATTTGGGGTAAATTCGGGCAAATTCTTGGGGTTCATAGTCTTGCAAAGAGGAATAGAAGCCAACACTGAGAAGATAGAAGCAATTTTGAAAATGGCGCCGCCCTGAATCATCAACGATACTCAGCACCTATTAGGGAAATTAGCGGCTTTGAACAAGTTCGTATCATGGTCCACAAATAAATGCCTCCCTTTTTTTCGAGTTCTAAAGCAGGTACACCCTTAGTATGAAGAGTGTGACCAAGCCTTTCAAGAACTGACAAAAAACTTTACCCAGCCTGCCCCTATTGAAGCAGCCTAATCAAAGGGATATTTTGTACATGTACTTAGCAATATCCCCCCAAGCCGTATCAGCTATCTTAGTGAAAGAAGAAGAAGGAACATAGGCGCCAGTGTACTATACAAGCCGTGGCATTTGCACTAGTGGTAGCTGCTAGAAGACTATGACCGTACTTTCAGGCCCACCCAACAAAGGTTTTGACTAAAAATCGTCTCGGAAGAGTGTTACAAAAATCGGACTCCTCTAGGCGTTTGGTTGCATGGTCAATAGAGCTCAGCGAGTTCGAAATCAGCTATTCCCCCATAAATGCCATCAAGGGCCAAGCCCCCGCAGAGATCACAGTGCCACCACCAGGCCGACCCTGGACAGTCTTCGTTGATGGGTCAACATGCCGAGCAGGGGGCGGCAAAGGGGTACATATCATCACAGAAGCAAGACAGGACCATCATTATTTGGCGATGCTCACCTTCAGGGTCACCAATAACAAGGCAGAGTACGTAACCTTAATAGTAGGATTATCCGCCGCCAAGGTGCTTGGCACCAAGCATGTAGAAGTTAAGGCAGATTCCCAAATAGTGGTAAACCAGGTCACAGGGGCCTGCCACTAAGGGAAAAAGCTTAAAAAATACCTCGAGCAGGTACTAGCACTACATGACCAATTCGAATACTTCTCCATAATGCAAATTTCGAGGGCGGACAAGTTAGCGAAGGCGGCTTAGGCTAGGGACCAGGTAGAGTTACCATGGGAAGTACAAAGGAGGCTGATCGAAGTGCTGGCCGTCAGAATCTCGGTAGCATAGATAGGACCCAGAACGCCAGAATGGGCCATTGAAATAGAAGAATATCTGGAGACAAGGGAGCTCCCTGAAAGGAAGGAGGCGGCAAGGAAGATTAAGAAGAAAGCGGCATAGTTTGTCAAAATCAATGGTGTCCTGTACAAAAAGGGCCTTGCAACACCCTTACTAAGGTGCATCTCACCCGAAGAAGCACAATATATAGTCGTAGAGATACACAAGGGCGTCTATAGTAACCATTTAGGCGGGAAAGCATTAGCAAGGAAAGCCTTAAGGACAAGCTACTATTGGCCCAACGCCCATAGGGACGCTAAAAAGGGCAGGGTGAAACACATGATAGTAGCAGTTGACTGCTTTACGAAGTGGGTGGAAGCAGAAGCCCTAGCTACCATAACGACTAAGGTTGTAACCAAATTTTTTAGGAAGAACATCGTCTGTAGGTTCAGGATCCCCAATGCCATAATCTCAGACAACAGGAAGCAGTTCGACTCTGAGCATTACAGGGCGTAGTGCCAGGAACTAGGGATAAAAGTGAAATACTCGTCACCAGGCCACCCACAGGCAAACTTGTCACAACCCCTCCCAAATCCTAGGACGGGGCAGTGGCAATTTACTTGTTCTTTCCTTGTTATTATTATTACTATTACTATTTTTTTATGTATTTATTTTTTCTTTCTACGAGTGTGATAAGGGATATGCGTGAACATGTCATGCATGTACTCTGCATCTCTAGTTTAAAAGCAAACACCTGATAGACGATCTGTTCAACATATTACCTAAAGGACTCTCAGAGTCCATCATTCATTCATCAAAACATAACTAGTTCTAATTAAGAGGGGACTCAGTCCCTACAACAAATACAAAAAGGCATTTAACCATCTTATGTGGGGTTACCATCACCCCACCATAGAAGTTAAGCCATTATCATCACCCCACCATAGTATTTACATCATGCCCGAAGGCATATTGTTTTAAAGTCAAGCTAACAAAACGTCTCAACACGGGACCCATCATAAAAACATAAAAACATAACCATTATCATCAAAACCGAACCGCTAGAGAATTCTAAGCATCGGCCCCTCCCTCCTCAGCAATGGCCAGCTCCACAACCTCTTCATCCATACCTGGACATTTAGAACATAAATACAAAGTGAGTCTAATATTCAGTAAGCAGTACACCATGCTATTAACTTATTAATCACATAACCTTTTCTTTTGAAAACATGCATACATAAAACATTTGCTGATTCTTGACAATGCTTTCATGCATAAACAGTTTAAAGAATAACTATACTTTCATGCATAAACGTTTCTTTACTTTCATGCATAACATTTCTTAGAAATGACTTTACTTTACATTTCACTTTCTTTGACCAGTACATACTATTATACCCCGTGTGTTGGGGTTAGCTGTCTTTTGGACCTGGATCGCGCCCATGGCCACAGGTTGGGAATCTCTTTCATGGGGGCAGCACTGGATGCACTACCAGTACTACTTACCCGGCATTGCAATCTGCCCATTCTTTGGTACCCTTTCATTCATATGGCCGTTACGTACTTTCATGCTTTCATTCCTTTTCTTTCCTTTCCTTGCAGTCAAATGTTTTTATTATCTTTCCTTAGTCCAAATGCATATGCATTTCTTTGAAAAGAGTGCTTCATGTCATGTTACATATAGGTAAGGCATAGCTATTTAAGAGAGCATGCATAAAAATCTCATGATGTATTACCTTACATACACACAATTGTAATCAATAGGGTGCTTAACAGGGGCTCCCAAGAAAGGCTTGTATATAATATATACTCTTTCTTTAAAAGAATATTTGAAGAGAGAGAGATACATTCTTTCATAAGAGAGCTTTGTGTAAAGAGCTTGGTCGTGGCTACTTACCTCGTGGCTTTACAAGTAGGTTCCTTGAATCTTGAAAATAAACTCCTATTCAATGAAATGGAATAAACATATTAAAATTCATTTCACTTAAGACTTTACTATCCAACACCTATACGCGCACACTTAATTTCTAAGTTGGAATTAAAGCATCTTCCTCAACCCATTTAGCTACCTACATGGCACTAAGTCAACCCTTAGAATCCTCATTCCAATATTTAAAGAAACCTATGAAAGTATGAGGCTGGCTTGCTGTCCCTCTTTAAAGGCTAATATTTTCTATACAAGGGATAGGTAGGAATCATAAGTTAAAATGTATAGGACGGTAGGGATTTATTTAAGTATGGTAAGGAACAAGAAGGTACAACCCAAATCTGGAAATTTTATCAAAATGACACTTTGACAACTTTGTAATATCATGTGGAAAGTAACTCTAACAAAAGACAATGCTTACAAGAGGTTGGTTTTTGTCACTTTTTCTTCAAGGGTTTTTCATACTAAGGTTTATCTTTGATTAAAAAAAAAGGGGTGAAGTTGAGCAAGGGGTAAGTGGCTGGTTTAGGCTTCCAAAACAGAACATATTTTCAGAATTTTTGTAGTACATAGACAGCTAGCAAATCTCAGTACATTCATCATGGTCTTAAACATCTCTCACTTAACCAAAACTCAACCATACAATTAAATATTACAAGAGTGGTAGAAAACTTAAGAAAAACCTCATATATTTTCTGAAACACAGCACAAATAAAAAAATACAAACTCTTGGCAACTTAAAATTCCTAAGTAAGCTTACTAGTTTAGATTTAAAACTCTTAGTGGCTTACTTAGGCCATAAACTTGAGGAAGAAGAGTTTAAAAATTATAAACCTTAAGTTCATTAATTTAACACATAAAATCATAATAAAAAACATGGCTTGGACTCAAGAGATCACAAGAAAGGGACTACAAATTTCCCTTGCAACACACAGCTGGAACACTCCAAAACATGGCATAACCCATGGCTTCTCCCTGTACATATATACACAATAGATAAAATAATCATCACTTGTGACTAACAACTTGAACCAGAAAATATGCCATCTCAAATGATAAAAACACACGGCAAAATCACCTCAAGACACTCGGTATGCCCAGAAATAAGGCTGTCGGTTACTACCCACTAGATCAACCATTAGAGAAGCACAAGAAATTGGTCTAGGAAATTTTCCACACAACACTCGGCTAGCCCAGAATTCGAAACCCTCAATTACAAGGCACAACTTGCATAGAAAAACCCCAAATCACAAGAAAAACTCACGGAATGATTATTACCTGGTTTGGTCCCCTTTCAAGCCACGGTAGGCGAGAAAAAGAAGGGAATCCGAAAGATCCAAGGCTGGAGTACAACAGAAAATTTCCTAAAAACAAAACCTTAGGTTAAACCCATAGATCTAAGGCTTCAAACTAGAGATTAGAGTCATAGAAATTCACTTACGAGGTTGATTTTCCTGAAGATTCTCGGTGGAAATCTTAGGTTTAGGAGGTGGGAGAGATCGGCTTGAAGAAAGGAGAGGTCGAGCGGCTGGGGGAAACTGAAGAGTTCCTCGTGTGATGAGAGGGGCTCTTGAAGAATTTTTCTCCTTTTTGTTTACCTTAGGACCGATGGGTGTAGGGAAAAGAGGAGAGAATCACTTACTTGCCTTGGAAGCTGTTGTGTAGGAGAAGGAAAGGAATTCACTTGGCTTCTTGAGGAAGCTACGATTTCAAGGAGAAGAAAAGTCAATGGATTTAAATCAAACTTGTCCCATAAGCTAGGGAATAGATGGTGGAGATTAAAAAGAGTTTGGACCATTTCTTGAGTAAATAAAATTAAAGGGTTTGAAAGAAAGATTATAAGGTCATAAAAATCATACCATTGAATTATTTAATAACCCACATAAAACAAGATACACCCATCTTAAAATAAATTAATAAAATCATAAAAGTTTTTATCTCAAAATATTTAACTTAAAAATATTAATAGATGACGTAAGGACCTACGTAGTAGGATTCGGGTTTTACAACTCTTCCCCCTTAAAATAATCTCGTCCTCGAGATTGAACGTACCTCTAGATAAAAGGGCGGGATATTTATCCCTCATGTCGTCTTCGTGCTCCCACGTCGCCTCTTGTTCTGTATGGTGGTTCCACAGTACTTTGACCATCATGATTGTTTTGTTGCGAAGTACTCGAACCTCCCAATCCAAAATTTGAACCGGTGTTTCCTCATATAAGAAGTCATTGTGCACCTGGAGAGGCGCATAATCCAACACATGGGTAGGGTCGTGCACATATTTCCAGAGCATTGAGACATGAAAAAAATCATGCATGGCTGAAAACTGTGGAGGTAGTGCAAGTTGATATGTTACTGCTCCAATCTTTTCAAGAATCTCGAATGGGCAGATATATCTTGGGGTTAACTTGCCCTTCTTGCCGAATCTTATAACTCCCTTCATTGGAGCCACCCATAGAAATACCTTATCTCCTACCTCAAAGTGTAGCTCCTTTCTCCTACGATCCGCATATTTCTTCTGCCTTACTTGGGCCAAAGCAAGCCTTTTACTGATAATAGTCACCTTCTCTTGCATATTTTGAACTAAATCAGGGCCCAACATTCTTTTCTCACCAATCTCATCCCAATAAAGGGGCGATCTACATTTGCGCCTAGACAAAACCTCGTATGGTGCAGCGTTAATGCTCTTTAGGTGGCTATTATTATAGGCGAACTCCACTAGTGGCAAGTATTTCATCCAACTTTCCTTAAAATCCAAGATACATGCCCGTAGCATATCCTCAAGAATCTGAATTGTCCATTCGGACTGGCCGTCTATCTGGGGGTGGAAAGCGGTGTTGTAAGTCAATTCTGTTCCCAGGTTCCTTTGCACGCTCCTCCAAAAAGTCAAGGTAAATCGAGAGTCCCTAGCCGATGTTATCTTGGATGGAACTCCATGTAACCTGACGATCTTTTTGATGTACAACTCCGCTAGTCTACTCATCGAGTAGGTCATATGGATCGGTATGAAATGGGCTAACTTCGATAATCTGTCGACAATCACCCACACTGAATCTTGTCCTCCCTGGGCTTTAGGAAATTCCATTACAAAATTCATGTTGACTTCATCCCATGGCCAGACTGGAATTGGCTGTGGTTGCAGTGCTCCCGTGGGCCTTTGATGCTAGGCCTTAACCTGTTGGCATGTCAGGCATTGAGCTACAAAGTTGGCCACATCCTGTTTCATCCCACACCACCATTAGTGTCGTTGCAGGTCCCGATACATTTTGGTACTACCTGGATGCACGGTGTATAGAGACCTATATGCTTCCCTCAGTATTAGATCTCGTAACTCTTTCTTAGCTAGTACGCACAATCTTCCTCTAAACCGTAGAGATCTGTCTTCAGAAACCACAAAATCGAGGTGCCTTCCTTCCAAGACCTCTTTCTTAATCTTTTGGAGGTCAATGTCCTCGCCCTGAGCAGCTTTGATTTGATCCAATATTGTCGAACCAAGGACTAGGCTACCCAGTCTTGCCTGCACATCCTTCACCATCTCCACTCCCAGTTTTTCCATATACAGAATAATAAATTTCTAGGGAGTGTACATACTCATAAGAGTGCCAAAAGAAGACTTTCGACTGAGGGCGTCTGCGCCTTGCCCGGGTGGTAGCTGATACTGCAGTCGTAATCTTTCAATAGCTCCAACCACCTACGCTGCCTCATATTTAATTCCTTCTGAGTGAATAAATATTTTAGGCTCTTGTGGTCCGTATAAATTTCGCAGCGTTCCCCATAAAGGTAGTGTCGCCATATTTTTAAGGCGAACACCATGGCAGCCAACTCTAAATCATGGGTTGGGTAGTTGTGCTCATATTCCTTAAGTTGATGTGACGCGTATGCTATAACTCTTCCATGATGCATAAGAACACATCCCAACCCTTTACGTGAGGCATCGCTATATATAAATTTCTCACCTGTCTGATCAACTTCTTTAAAGGAACTGCAATGCGAGATACCATCCTTGGACACTATATGGCCAAGGAAGGAAATCTTTTGAAGCCAAAACTCACATTTATTAAATTTGGCATACAACTCTTCTCCCGCAACACTTGTAAGACAACCTCCAATTGCTTCACGTGTTCCTCCGGGGTTCTTGAGTAAATAAGAATATCGTCAATAAACACGACCACAAATTGATCAACATATTCATTAAAGGTAGGATTCATTAAGCCCACGAAAACCACTAGAGCATTGGTTAACCCGAAGGGCATCACCAGAAATTCATAATGCCCATTTCTCGTTCTGAAAGCAGTCTTCGGAACATCCTTTGCTTTAATCTTCAGCTAATGGTATCCCGAGCGGAGTTCAATCTTTGAAAATACTCGGAATCCCTAAAGTTGGTCGAACAAATCATCGATTCATGGTAAAGGGTATCGATTTTTAATAGCCACCCGATTAAGCTCTCTATAGTCGATGCAAAGTCGCATCGATCCGTCCTTCTCCCTTACATAGAGAATTAGCGCACCCCACGGTGATACACTAGGGTGAATAAAGCCCTTCTCTAACAACTCTTGTAACTGATCCTTGAGCTCCACAGGCGCCATCTGGTATGGCATTTTGGAAATGGGCGCCGTACCCAGAATGAGATCTATAGAGAACTCAATCTCTTTATTTGGAGGTAAGCCAGGCAGCTCATCCGGAAATCCACAAAGGCATGGAGGTCAGGAGATCCCATGACTCCCAAGTTCATTGACAACCACCCACTAAACCCAAGTACAAAGGCAAGCCCATGGACGTGAAGGACTAAACAGTGAATAATGTAGCCAAAGAAGAAGATGAAAAATGTGAAAAGGAGCAAAGCAATATAGATGAACAACCAAAATGTTTGAAAGAAGTGTAGGATTTACAAAAACCCAAAAACAAGGGCCCAACAACCAAAATATTTGAAAAAAGTACAAGATCCTCAAGTGCCCAAAAACAGGGGCCCAACGATCAATACACAATAAGGCAAAATTTTCACTCCTGAGGTAGGGGACGTGGAAAGGCGTTTGGCATCACATCCCAACCCATCGAATCTGCATATTGATCGGTGGCGACATCATGATTGAAATCTTCCAAGTTTAGACTCCTTAGGTCAGTCTGAGGGTTAGCTAATAGGTGCATCTTCAGGCGCGCCAACCCCGTGCCCATACCTGTATCCAAAAGCCCTGTCTCGAATAGCTCTAGGGTAGCTAGCCGAGGGTGCAATCGAACAATTTCATTGTTCGCGGAAATTAGCTGAGGCTCCAACCTTCCTCGCACCTCCTGAAGCTCATTCACATCTCTAGCCAACTTGGCCACAGTGTCAATCGTCCGATCTTGATGGGTGTCAATCTCTGCGCGATCCTTTTTATACTTGTTAAAATCAGTCTCTGCCTAAACCAACTCACCTTACAGCTCGGTGATCTTGGTGTCCTTCTCATGGCACTCCTTCCAGAATGCCTCTTTCCTCTGAGCCAGCTCCTTAGTCACCTTTCCACACCTATCTTCAAAAGAAGCCAAAGCAACAGCCTCCTCTTTGTACTTTCTTTCAGTATCCAATTGGGATCGCTATCACCCGCTATTCTTTTTTTCAGAGCCCCCTTAAGGTATAGTACCTCTGCCTTGGTGGTGGCTCTCTCCATCTCTATCATATGCAAGGCAAAGCTATCGAGGCATGGAGGCTCTCAACACGAAGGAGCTCGAAGCGAAGACTGGATGACTCCTCACAAAGAGAGTCAAGGTCAGCCTCCAAGGACCAAACATAACCATAAACTATTCCAGACAGCCTTGCAGGTAGTCCCTCTCAGCCTTAAGGCGATTGTTCTCTTGCTTAGCAAAGTAAGAGAACATTCGCCTCTCACGGACCTCCTCATCCAAAGAACCCCTCTCCTCCACGATCCAGGATGCCAAAGCTTCTATATTCTGCACAAGCACAAAAAGCTAAGCTAAAGTCTCATACTAGCACCGAAAGGCACCTACATACAAACATGAATAAAATAGAAAAAAGAACCTTACTGGAGCTAACATTCTCCTCAGGCGCTGGGTCATTTCCACGACTGCCTCTGATGGAAGCGCAGAAGTATGGGGGCCAACATCCTCCACCTGACTGGCTTCCCCCATTGCATTAGCCTCAGCCTATGCTGGCCACCCCGTGCTAAGGTCTGGGGCCACAGTGTCTTCAGGAGTGGGTGCGAACAGGACATCTTCCACACGGGCACCAACTTGTTCCCTCGCTAACTCAACTTGGCAAACTCTGACTCGCCCACCAACTCGATCTTCACACTAAGCTCCTACTTTAGCGCCCACCTGATCTTCAAGGGCACTGCCACCCTCACGAGGGGTGACGTCCATGCCAAATGAGGAAGGAGTCGGGGAAGGGATGGACACCCTATCCTGATTTGTGGGTAGAGTCTCACCGCCTAAAATAGTTGTAGGCAGGGAATGCAGAGAAGAGTCTAGCCCCCCTCGGGGTATCACTATCGTTAGGGAGTGGGTGAAGAAGAACTCCAACGAAGTCTTCTTTCCGTGGAAAGCCCAAGGTTTTCTTTGCCTCCCCTCAATCATGCTCCTTTCGACGACAGGGTGAATGTTGCCCGACCTTGGGTCACCCCTACCCGAAAGCGCCCCTTGGATCCTTCCCCTTCCGACAAGAGAAGGAAACCTCACTTGGAGGGGGTTGGGGTCGACAGCGAGCCCCTTTTTGGAGCCCCATTCTTGAAGGCCGGGGGTCGAATACACCTGAGGCCCATCATCTCGTCGTCCTGGTAATGCCAATGGAAGCATCTCGTTGTCCTGTTGGATGGACAACGACAAGAGCCCTTGGACCAATAGATGAGAAGCCCCTTGGTCGAGGTTCCTGCGATGCTGTCCCCGCCGACTGATTTCTATGACTTGTTTTTAGAAACTGATGACCTTGGCGTCCTACTCCGGGGAGTCTTGGTGGTCAAGATTTCCCAACGGGCCATTATGGGGTAGCATCCTCCAGGGATCTCCTCCCCTTCTTCTACTCGTCTGCTGCCAACAGTAATTCATTTGAAGGTGGGATTGAGGCTTGCTTGGGGGCTCCCGACTCTGTGGGACTGGCTTCCAAAATGTCTATGCCTGCTGCCGTGGGATGGGACTATCTGGTTTCTATGGCAGGTGGGGAGGAGCTTGAGTCGCTTGGAGGCTTGGACTCCGTGATCAAGAGGGTGGCAGCCGCTACTTCCAGTTATCTTGTCGTCATGTCGACGGGGCGGAGCACCTAGTAAAAGGTGGTCTCTTTCTGGATGTTGTAGTCAACGCAAGTTCGGGGGGCCCATTTGGAGATCCGCTTGCCCAAGTGGGAACGCATGCTGAAGAGGTTGTCGATGGGGCTCATCGATCCAAGGTGGCCGCACAAGCGTCTGATGTAGAGGGTTCAGTGGAAGTTATCCCCTCTTTGGCCCGACTGGAAACAGGGGTGTCACGAAGAAGCCATCATCCAGGTCGCCAAGTGTTTGTTTTGCTTCTTCCATGAGGCTTGGCGACTTCTATTTCCATCTTTTTCCTTTCTTTCGCTATTTTCTAAATTTCCTTTACTGACCGTCCCATGTTGGCCTTTCTTTTTGTCAGAGTTCCTCTCATCTAGCAGCCTTCATTGTGGACGGCCAGGAGGTCACTGAGTAGGAAAACTAGGACCTTCGCGCAATGACTCGGACTGCCCTTCGATGGGCTCGCTGCGATAGGGATGAGAGGGAGCGACTAGAGCAAAAGCTGATGAGCGTATGACTTGCCATGGAGGAAGGGAGCAAGAAAACTAAGAAGGTTAACTGTTGTTGGAAGAAGCTAGAGAAGAAAGTGAGGGAAGATGCCCAACTGTTGGAGCTACTTGTTGCAGATCTTCGGGGTGACCTATCCCAAGTGCAGGAGGTCGCCTCCTGCCTGGATAGCCAGATAAAGTCAGTCACAGGCGTTCGCGATACCGCATGGGGGCACGGGTGTGCTAAAGGCCTTAGGTTGATGCAGGACCACATTTTGGAGAGACTGCAACTATGTTTGCAGAATGTCAGGAAATATTTGTGGGACCTTAACCTTACCCAGGTTGTCGTTGACAAATAAGCTTTTGCGTTTGGCCGTAAGGTGGGGATGAAAGAGATCCCTGATGCTTTTACGGGTCCTTACTTCCAAACATGGCGATCCCAAACCTCACGTACCTGAGGTTGACACTCCCGATGCCAGGGCCTCTGAGCATGGTGCCTAACGTTGCAACACCCTAGCTTCTTAGTGTTGTCCATTGCTGTTATTTCATTTTGCTCTTCTTTCTCTTTCTGTTCTTTTTTGTAAATGTATATACCTGTGCACCGTCACCATGCAACTTGTGTGTAAATTTTGATCATTAATGAAATTGCTTCATACTCTATTGTGTCGGGCTGCTTGTCTCTACTTATTCTTCTCCGATGTTTCCTTCTGTGTTCTTCTTTCCTCTTCTTTTTTGATAGTCGATCTGGGGGGGGGGGGTGTTGCAAGAAATTATGGGCTTGGCATTAGGTAGGGGGGATTGTCATCATCTATAGCTTTATGGTTCACACTGCTGGCTGATAGCTCTCCTACTTATACTGTCTTCCTTCGCCCTTGTTAGGCAATCGTCCTCTTGAGGCCTTTTTAGCGATACTGCTTGACTAGACTGATGTCTCTTGGAATCTCTTTTACGCCGATTTCCTCCTTCTTGATAGCTGTCTCTTGGATGTGCTTTACCCTACATATTCCCTTCATTCTTCATTTTGCGTTGATGTGCTTTATTTTGTCATGTAACTGAAAGAAAAAGAGAGAAGTTGTCAGTGTTCGTTGGCCTTCGTTCGTGCTAGGGAGACTCCGGTTGCCTCCTCGGGGGAGAGGCCATCAACAGAAATAACATTGTTAGAAGATCATTAACAAAAATAACATTGTTGATGGAAAAACGAGGGAGTTTGTGTCCTTTGTGATGTGGTGCGAAGGGAACCTCCCTTCCTCTTCTCTCAATTTCTCATCACCATTTCTCACTCTTCACAAAAAGGAGCCTGATTTCAAGCAAATGCATGTGTTTGAGTCGGCCTGTTGGCCCCTTACACGACCCTACAATCAACATAAATTTGACTTTCAGGCCCTGCATGTGTCTACTTTGGTATTAGCCCAGCCCACCTTGGCTCAATCTACTATCACATTTCTTCAAAACGAGTCTACATTTCCATAGATATTAGACATGATGAGGCTTCCTTCCCATTTGAACAAATTGCCAAAACTCAACCAGAGCCCACAACTGAGTCCACCAACGCCTTCCTTCCTCTATTTACTTCCACTCCCAATCAAACCCAATCGACCTAATCAATATAAGGTCCAGTTCCTACACCTCCATCTTCCTCGTGTCTCCCTTATAATTCACACACAACTATTGCTCATGAACTGTCTCTGCCACAATCAAGGTCCATAGTTACACGTTCGCAAACTGCATGCTCCCGCCCACGTCAATATAATGATGGCACTGTTCGATGGCCACCACCACCTTAGGCTCATCTTTCAACCTCCTCATCTGTCCCCATACCCGAAACCCCCTCATGTTATGTTGTTGCAGAAAAGTTTCCAGATTGGCGAGAGGCTATGTCAAATGAATTCAATGCTCTCCTTGCCAACAAAATTTGGACACTGGTCCCTGCCTCTGAAGTTCAAAACATAGTGTCTTGCAAGTGGATTTTCAGAACAAAGAAACATGCAAATGGCACCATTGAAAGAAGAAAAGCCTGCCTCGTGGCAAAGGGCTTTTTGCAGCAATCCGACATCGGTTATGATCAAACTTTCAGTCCTGTGGCAAAAGCTACAACTATACGGCTTGTGCTATCTCTTGTTGTGACAAATGGTTGGCTGATTCAACAATATGATGTTCAAAATGCATTTCTCCACGAACCTCTATCGGAAACAATTTTTATGGCACAGCCTCAAGGCTTCACTCATCCACAATATCCCACACATGTCTGAAAACTTCGAAAGGCAATTTATGGCTTGAAGTAACCAAGGGAATGGAATTCTTGCCTTAGCCAAAAGCTTTTGGAACTCGAGTTCACCATCTCACTTGCAGACTCCTTATTATTTATTATAATTAATGGTGCCTATGCTCTTTATGTCTTAGTTTACGTTGATGACTTGCTTGTCACTGGTTCTAACATGAGTTATATAACAGCTTTGCTTCATGACTTAAGCTCAGATTTTCCAATTACCAATCTCGGCAAGCTCAACTTCTTTCTCGGTATTGAAGCAACCTACAACAATGATGGAATCCTCCTCACTTAGAGCAAATGCATTGCTAAATTGCTTGAAAGGACAAACATGAAACTTGCCAAACCACTCAAAACACCAATGGCAACCTCCGAAAAATTGAGCATGCACTCGGGTCACATGTTTGAAGATCCATCTCTCTACCGAAGCACTATAGGATCTCTTCAATACCTGTCATTCACAAGGCCTGACTTGTCTTTTGCAGTGAGCTTGATTTCTAGCTAAAGCTTGATTTCCAAAAAAAGTTTTAATCTTTCAATCTCTTTGTGAGGTTGAGTCAAACACTGCCTTCTAGGTTTTGAAAGATTTAATGGAAATTGCATTCTCATGTAACAGTTTCTAATTTTTGACCTCGTTCTCATTGTAAAGGATTAGAGGATTAGGTCTAATTACATTGGTACCATACGCTGGAGGCAATGCTAATTATGATTTGGATTTTAAATTAATTTTTTATGTCACCTAAACCATCATATGCACACAATCAAGAGTAAAAAAGCTTTAGTTTGAAGAACTGATCATAAACTTATAATCCGATGAGTTTTGTTCATTGATCCAGTATTTAACAGAAATTCTTGATCTAGCTGGATATGTTTTTCTGAATTAAATGCATGAGACTTTATTGGTTTGTTTTTTACATGTGAGCCTCCATAATCCACATGCTCGATTCAAATTATGATATTGTATAGGTTAGTTAAAAGTTTAGAACTTTGGATGTTTCATCAGATTGCTATAGCTGATTTCATAGTCTTAAACTAATGTCGTATGCAAGTTATTTAATGTCGTAACTTAGCTAAACAAGCGGGAAGAGTGAAATCGGCAATGTCTATGAATTGTCTCATCCAATTTCTTCTGTGTTCCTTAAAAATTTTTATATTGATGGGTGAAATCTATCTCGTCTCTTGCTCTTTATGATTATTACTATTGTACCCAATGTAAAATTAATCTGCTAGATTAAAATGATGATCCGAACAAACATTATGAACTGTTGTGGTGAGGATGATTAGCTGGACTTGAGTAGTGTTAAAGGTTCATATACAATTGTATCTGTAATTTTCTCCTACCGTAGAGTGCAGTAATTGGGATATGCTTCGAAGAAAGCATATACCATTCCAGTTTCAGTCCATTTTTAGAATATTGTAAAAGATGCCCTCCAATGTAAATTGTTAGGAAGGAGACTTCTCTGTATGAAGTATTTTCCCAAAAAAATGTTTAAAGAAAGTTTCTGTAACATTGAAATAATCTTTAGATTTTATTTGACTTCATAGATGTTGGTAGAGTGGTGAAGTCTTGCATGTATAGAGTGGTAAGTGACAAGCCCTTTTCTCTATATTTCTTATTTCCTTCCCTTGAACTGTTTAGTTTCCATTATGATGGCATTTATATCCATCATACTCAACTTTTACAGTGAAGAAATTTGTTATTTTCTCTGTAAAAATTTGATTTTCATTCCCATAACTAAAGTACTAGTTGTACTAACATAGTTTCAGAAATGGTACAGAGGTGCTTTTGCTTTGCTTCCTGTATGCAGTTTGTGAAGGATAACCATGACCATTGTAGTTGGATATGATCCTTTATATCTGGATATTTAATTGTGACATGATTAAACACATTCTGTACCTTTTAGTTTTAATCCATTTTTTCCCTTTTGATATTTACTACTTATTGACTATTGATATGCATTAGCTTTTGTTAGTTAGGCAAATGCGAGTTTGAGAGTCTAATGAGTAAATCATACTCTATAACCTGTAATATAATTTTTTTTAGTAGAATTGATGTGGACTTATATTTAACATCCTTTATCATTTGTTAAGGTGTTCATCATTTATCATTTGTTGAACAGTAGACTGCTATATTATACTTTACTAGAAATATAATGATTAAAATGTTTTATATATAGACATTTATTAATGATATTAACTTTATTTTAGGAAACTATTGTAGACATTTCTGTCCTCTTGAGTCTTGAGAAAGAAAGAGGGAATCAAGATTTGAAATCCTACTATTCTTTCTTTGTTCAGCTTCTAATACTAGAACGCTTGGCAATTGCATGTGGATCACAGGCCTACATTTCTTCTACTTTATACAGCAGTGACCAGGATCAGCCTGCCACTCCACAGGAAGACAAGAAAACCAGTGGCAAATTTCAGCATCTCTGGGTTTCGCCCATACTATAACAGTGGCCAATACGAGATCTGTTGCCTTTCTAACGACCCTTTTAATCCATCAAAGCTCTCAGACCTGATCCCTAAACTGCATGTAAGCTTGCCATCACTAGCATGCCCAAGTAGCGACAGTACAGGCTTGTGGTCAAATGAATGGACTAAATATGGAACCTGCTCAATGTCTAGATATGACCCAACTCAACATAGTTAGAAAGAATAAAACCAGAAGGAAACCAAAAACAAAACAGAGGAAAAGGGAGAAAAAGTTATCTGCTTAAATTCAATATGCGAAATTCCTTACTTCCTCTATACACTTCCATCACTATATATATGCACACTACTTGCCAAAAAAAGAAACTTGTACTGCTACATACTCCACTACACTACTATCCACTACACCACGCAGCCCTACACTACACTGGATTGCACTGCACTGCTTTATACAACTATGCATTAGTTGGCAGAGAATAAAAAAAGTCCAATACATTTTCATCATAATACAAAACGACATGTAGTAACTTAAGGTGACAAAAGACATGTAGCTTCACTGGGCTGTAATACCCCCCCACAAGATGGAGAATGTAAGTTGACAATTCCCATCTTGCCGAAGTGAGCTTGCAGCAGATAGGAATGAAGTGCCATGGTGAGAAGGTCTGCACATTGTAGATGAGAAGGGACATGAGCTGTGGTGATTGAACCTTCAATTACTTTGTCTCGGATAAGGTGACAATCTAGTTCAATATGCTTGGTACGCTTGTGAAACACTGGATTTGCTGCAATGTGAATTGATGCTTAATTGTCAGAGTAAAGTGTAGCTGGTCTTGGATGGGATATCTGCAAATCAGTAAGGATGAATCTTACCCAAGTAAGTTCACAACATGTGGCTGCCATCGCCCTATACTCTGCCTTAGCTAAGCTTCTTGACACAATACTTTGTTTCTTAGATTTCCAAGAGATCAAGGATTGACCCAAGAAAATACAATAACATGTTACTGATCTTCTTGTATCAGGGCAGGATGATCAATCTGAGTCACAATAGGAATTAAGTTGCAGATCTGAGGAGGATGACAACAACAAACCTTGGCCTGGAGCAACTTTGACATATCTGAGGATCTTTTTTACAGAGGCCAAGTGAGTTGTGGTAGGTTGCTCCATGAATTGACTGAGTGTTTGAACAAGATAACTAATATCTGGCCATGTAATTGTGAGATAAAGCAACCTACTAATTAGTCTTCGATAGATAGAAGGATCAACATGGTGTGTGCCAGTTGTTTTGCTCAGCTTTAAGTTATGACCCATAGGGATCTTTACTGGTTTGGCCCCCAAAACATCAGAATCTGCAAGTATGTCTAGTGCATACTTGCTTTGACAGATATAAATACCTTCTGGGATCTAGCTACCTCCATCCCAAGGAAATATCTTAAAACCCCAAGATCCTTAATCTTGAACTTATCATGTAAGGAGTCTTTTATGACAGCAATGGAATCTAGTGAATCACTGGCAACCAAAATGTCATATACATAAATTAGTAAAGTTTTAAAGGAGTTGTTAGTTACCAAAGTGAATAAGCTATAGTTTGCCTTGGATTGAGTGAAACCAAGTTCTAGAAGGAGAGAGGTCAGTTTTGCATACCATTGTCTCGAGGCTTGCTTCAAGCCTACAAACTTTTAAGTAGTTTGCACACTTGTTGAGGGGTTCCCTTTGTGTATCCAGGTGGTTTTCTCATATAAGTGTTTTCCTAAAAATCACCATGTAGGAAGGCATTATTGACATCAAATTGATGCAAATGCCATCCCTGTATTGCAGCAACTGAGAGAAGACATCTCACAGTAACCATCTTGGCTACTGGTGAGAATGTCTCATTATAGTCAACTCCTTCTTGTTGGGTATACCCCCTTTGCAACTAGCCTAGCCTTCAATCTCTCAATACAACCATCAGTCCTTTTTATCTTGTAAATGTGTTTGCAATCAATAGCTTCTTTGTTGGGAGAGATAAATCTGTGAGAACCCAAGTCTTGTTTTCCTCTAAGGCCAATAATTTAGCATCCATGGCATCACACCAGTTAGGATCTTTTATGGCTTGTGAATATGAGGTAGGTTCAAACATAATCAAGAGGCTAGAAGAAAAAACTTGTAACTGAGGTGAAATAGACTTATAAGACAAGTAATCATGCAAGGGAAAAAGGGACTTAGTGAGAGGAGAAGGTACCTTGTCCACAGATTGGCATTGTGAAGTGAGTCAACTTGCTGACAATGGAAATCCTGAAGATAGCTGGGAGGTGTTCTCATCCTAGATGATCTTCTAAAGGGAAGGTTGAGGTAGAATTGAAAGGCTGCTGTTAGTAGATGATTCATGAGGAGTTGGACAAGATGGATTTGCTTCCTTAGGACCAGGAGATGAAAGATCATCAGCTAAGGCTTAGAAGATGAGAATGGATCAGAGATGTCATGTTCAGTAGTGGGTGAAGAGGGATAGGAGGAGTCTAACTGAGTTGGAATGAGAAGAGAATTAGGTTGAGTGGAAGCAGAAGGCTCAAAGGAGGGATTAGACTGAAATGGAAAGAAATTTTCATGGAAAATTACATCCGTAGAGATGAAGGTGTTTCGAGTGTATAAATCTAATAGTTTGTATCCCTTGACCCCAAATGGATAATCCAAAAATACAAATCTCTTGCCTCTTGGATCAAACTTCTTTCGAGCCTGAGATAGTGTGGATGCAAAACACAAGCATCCAAACACCCTTAAGTTAGCATAGCTATGTTTAATATCAAACAAAACTTCATAGGGGGTTTGGTTTGCAAGTAATGGAGTTGGTTATCCGTTGATGAGGTAGACTGCAGTTAAAATGCAGTCACTCCAAAAAATTAAAGGCAAACTAGATTGGAAAAACAAGGCTCTTCACATTCAAAAAGTGTTGGTGCTTTCTTTCCACAATGCCATTTTGTTGAAGTGTCTCAACACAAGTTCTTTGGTGAATTATCCCCTTTTGGTTAAAATATTCAGTCATTTGAACTCAATGCCATTGTCACTACGAAGAGCTTTTATTTTTGTTTCAAATTGAGTCTCTACTAAGCTATAGAAGGATTCAATACATTTTCTTGTCGCTGATTTGGCTTGCAGTAGATAAACCCAGGTGGTTTTGGAAAAATCATCTACAATGGTCAAGAAAAACCTTGTGCCATCATTGGCAGTGGTAGAGCATGGGCCCCATATGTCACAATGGATCATCTCAAAAACAGCAGTGGATTTATGAGAGCTAATAGGAAATGGAAGTCTATGTTGTTTAGCAAGAGGACAAACATAACAAGGAGCATTTGTATTAAAATTGCAATTGTCTTTTACAACAGGATCCTCAATCAAGCTAAGTCTAGAATTGGATATGTGGCCTAGGTGATAGTGCCAAAGGTCACTATCTTTCCTATTGCCTCGTAACAGTAAAGGAAAATGAAGTTGTGGTGGAAGATAGATTAGACAGGTGATTGACCATAGCACTAGGAGAAACAGTGATGGTTAACAGGTGATACAAGCTGCACTTTAGAATCGTGATCCAAGTGGAAAGGTCCTGAATAAAGCAAGCATTAGTCATGAAAATTAAGCAACAATCTTGTGTTTCAGTAAGTCTTTTGACAGAGATCAAATTGAAAGAAAAAGAGGGCACACACAAAACATTTGTGAGTGTAAGTTTTTCAGTAACCTGGACAGTGCCTAAGTGAGTAACAAGTATAAAAGCACCATTGGGCAACTTGACTGAATACGAAACTTGTGTAGTGATTGAAGTAAGAAGGGAGTGATTACAGATCATATGATCTGTAGCACCCAAATCAATAATACAAGGAGCATCACTAGAAAAGATGGATTTATGTGTGAGAGAGGAGTGAGTGAGGGGCATACTAGACATCTTGGAAGATTTAGGAATGGTGGCACTATTTTTCAGAATGGCTTGAGCCTGGTTTACTGAAGGGAAAATAGTGGGGGGATCCTTATGCTGGAGTAAATTCATGAGCTATTGGTATTGCTCCCTAGTGAAATTGATTGTGTCCTCACGAGATTCCTCCTAATAAGATTCACTTGATAAACTAGTCTGATTGGCAGAAAAAAGTTGATCCCTTTTCTTTATGAATTTTGCGTCCTGGGGGGTATCCATGAAGTTTGTGGCACTTCTTAGCTACATGACCAGTCATGTTACAGTGGGTACAAGTGGGAGCTTGGGCATTACCAGCCTTGAAACAGTTCTCTAGTGAGTGACCTTGTATGTGACAATGGGTGTAATATGGCCTATTCCTTTTCTGATATGGTTTGTTGTTGGCCTTGAAGGATGAATAAGGGGTTTTGGCAGCCAAGGCCATTGAGTTAGGAGATGGAGAATAAGTGGTGAGGAGGTTGTGTTGTTCTTGTTGCTTGATTTAGAGAGAAAACTTTGTTGAAAGTTGGGAGAGGTTCAATAAGCATGATCTGGTCTCTAGAATTAGCATATTGGTCATTCAAGCCCATAAGGAACTTTATAACACAGTCACGTTGGTATCTATCATTTAAGACACTAAGTTGTCCACAAGTGCAGATAGGAACAAGATCATAGATGGCAATTTCATCCCACAAAGTTTTGAGGTTGCCATAGTAGGTACTTATAGAATCATGATCCTGCTTCAGGTTGGACAAGTTTCTTTTCAACTAGAATATTCTAGGGCCATTTTGTTGAGTGAAATGATCTTTAAGTTCTTCCCAGATGACTTATGCATCATCAACAAAAGCCACACTGGACTTTATGCCAGATCTTATTGTGTTCTGAATCCAGGATACCACCATGTCATTGCACCTCTGCCACATATCAAAAAGAGGGTCATCTATGTTGGCTGGTTTGGAAATGCTTCCATTGATGAACCCCAACTTGTTGCTTGCTCTAAGTGTTCTACGCATTGCTCGAGACCAAGTAGCATAGTTATCTGTTGTAAGGAGGCCGGCAACAAGAACAATGACAGTGTTGTCACCATTTTCAATTTGATAAGGATTATTTGGGTTTGAAAGGTTTAGGTAAGGTGTGTTTGTATTGGGATTTGGTTCTTCTGTGATTGTGGAATTGTCTTCCATGGTGAATGAGAGGGAATAAAATCAAGAGCATGTGTTAGCCTTGCTCTGGTACCCTGTCAGAAAGCATAAAACCAGAATGAAACCAAAAACAAAACAGAGGAAAAGGGAGAAAAAGTTATCTGCTTGTATTTAGTATGCGAAATTCCTTACTTCCTCTATACATTTCCATCACTATATATATGCACACTATTTGCCAAAAGAAGAAACTTGTACTGCTACACACTCCACTACACTACGCAGCCATACACTACACTACCCTGCTCTGCACTGCACTGCTTTGTACAGCTATGCTCTAGTTGGCAGAGAATAAAAAAAGTACAATACATTTTCATCAAAATACAAAACGACATGTAGTAACTTAAGGTGACAAACGACATGTAGCTTCACTGGGCAGTAACAAACATTCGTACTTCCAAGACACTCTTGTTCTCATGGCCGAGCAAACATCCTCCAAATCCTCGAAAATGCTGGAATTCGACCAAATGGGAAGTTTTACAGCTTAGTTGCTGTAAAGAGTGCTATAAAGAGGACAATCGGGTATGAGCCTTGGATAAAATGTAATAAGGATGCCTCGGGGAAGAGCCAACTTTACCAGGTTTATCTCTATGTTGGCTGTTATCAAGTTTCCTTCGAGGAATGTCCAGCGGCAGCGCTATCCAAAATCGGTAATTCCGGCTGTTCCTCTGCAGTAAACTTCCCAGCCTTCTAGACTGCAATGAAGGGACGATGTCCAATGCTGATCTGTCGATGCTATCCGGTTCCAAATAATTGATTAAAACCCATATCATTAAATTCTGTCATGTGGTTTATGAAATCTGGAAAAAGAGCGATATTGAGAATATGAAAAGTTGTGCATTTATTTAGAAAGATGTTCTGGCTTTTGTGTTCAGCGTGTGTAAACTGTCTGATTCTGTTTTGGTACTCTATATTATTTTGATATAACATCTGAAAACCTTTGGCATGGCGTACTGGTTTTCGTATCTGACTCTGTCTTTGCTTTGCTCTGCTCTGTTTGGGTTGGTACCAACTTCTCTGTCTCTGAGTGCACCCACTTTGGAAACAAAGTGATTTTATTGTGGTCTTTCCTGTGTGCACACTCGGGGCTCTGAGAAGAATAAAGGAAAGATTTCACCTCTGTCTCTGCCTGGTTTGGCCACTGGGGTTAGCACAACCCTACCACGGGGGTGAAACATGGTCTCTGCTCTGTTTGATGCTCTGTTTGGATATGGTGATAATACTCAGTTTATGTTATGCCAAAGTATTATGGATTTTACTTGTCTTAAAACCATCGCTCTGTTACTTTTGAAAGTATGTTCTGTTCTGCATGATAACTCTGGAAGATATTTTATTCTGCATGCTATACTTTGTAAATGCTCATGTTTACACGCTAGCATATGACTTCTGCTTACTGAGTTGTTGATAACTCACCCCCTATCATTGTAATATTTTTCAGATGATGTGGAGAGTCCAAATGAGGACCTGAATTAGATTGCTGAATGTGTTTAAGCTGAGGAGATGTTGTTAGAAGAAGGACTTCTGATGTTCTTAGTTTTAATGTTTTTGAGCTTTATTAATATCTTGGGTTTCAGAAAGATGTATGAAATTATTGGTTGAGTTGTTATGACTACCGAGAGATTACGGACTCCTTAGTAATTATTGGTTGAGTTGTTATGACTACCGAGAGATTACGGACTCCTTAGTTTATTTTAGCTGCAGTAATGATTTTGTGGAGTTGTCAAGGTGGTTATTTAGAACTCTTGATATTGAGTTTTGTTATTAAAGATTTGAGTTTCATTTTAGTTGTGTTGGACAATAAGTTCTTTAGAGACAGGTAGTAAGTCTCCAGACCATCCGGGTTTGGGGCGTTACATAATAGTTATGCTTCTTCGTTGATTTTACAGTGGAGGAATATTTGGAATAAGAGCGTGATTTTTTATGGAAAAAAAATAAAAATAAAATAAAATATTGTGCCTACCAAATTAAATGTTCACATTCCAAATTTCTATTAACAAAAGAACCAAACCCGAGTGCCATTCCAAGTTGTGCCCGAAGAAAATAGGACAAGATAAGTGAGAAAATAAGATAGGTCCACATAAATTAATAAAATAAAGAAAACAAAATTGAACAAACTACAAATTACATAATTTCACAAATGCACCTCAAACCTCAATCATCTTCATGTAATCGACTCGCCATACTTGTAATCAATTCTACTTTAAGATGTTAAAATATTAGACATTAGTATAAAAAAATGACAAAATCGTGATATATAACAAAAACTAAAAAAATAATTCTAAATATATTACGTGAGTCTAACTTATAGATGATCGTATTATCAATTGTATCTGGATAATTTTGACTCAACCATATAAAAAGTGGACTTCAACCAAGTTTGCGCAGACACAAGAGCCTCTACAATTCTAGGAGCCAAAGAACTCCGAAGCAAATCTAGGACACGACCTCCTATGTTAAATGTTGACTCAAATGCTACGGTGGTGATCGAAATGGCCAAGATATCTCTTGCCTCTTGCCATTAGAGCAAAAACTGGATATTTGGTGGAGTTGACCCTTCACCTAATTAAAATGTCGAAAATCTTTGTAGGAATCTCAACATCCTCCAAAAAATAACACTCTAGCTCCGACTTACAGTCTATCAAGGTTGTTGATTTCTGCTTTTTATGGAAGTTTCTCAAAATGGCCAATGGATCAATTGTACAACTACTCCTCATTGATTTACTACCCTCATTACGAGTGTGAGACGTAGTTGACTTAGACCCATTTGCACACCTACCACCAAACATAACATATTGTTCATACAAGAACTTCATATCCCTTTTGAGGATTGCAACAAATTCATCACCCCTCTCATCGCCCAATGTTTGGTTTAACTATTATATGATTGAGTAACCAATTTTTACTATGGATTAAGAATGACAGCAATAAACAACAACCTATTTATCTTTTGAAGATCCCCCAATATTTATCATACTTTTTTTCATTCTAAAAGCCATTGAACTCATGCATTGATTATTGTCGCAAAAACTATTAAAGTTTGCATAAATTTTAATAAGTTCTTGGAAATACAGATTCGATGTGACATATAGTGTACCAGAAATACGCAATGTGATATTATAAAATACATGAAGAAACTTCATAAAGTTTCTTATGGTCTCCCAATCATCGAACCCAGGAGCTCCCAAACCCCTTTTCCCAGGCCCATCCTCAGACAAGTAAACTCATGAGTAGGGATCCTTATCAAGTAAAAGTTGTAGGATTTTTTATATTTCTCAGCCACATCCAATATAAGATAAGTCAAATTTCATCTAGTAGGTACGTCAAGACATAAAAAACTAGAACATGAAACTTTTGACCTATTAACACAAGACTTGAAAGTGACAAGTCTTTAGGGAGAAGACTTCATATATTTAAATCAAATTGCAGACCCAAATGATTGAGTCATCAATATCTTTTAAACCTTCACTCACAACAATGTTTAAAATGTCCGTAGTATATCTCACATTAATAAACTCGTGATCTACAACACACTCCTCACTTATTATTTCCCTTGTTCTCAACCAATCAATAGCGGAGTCATTAGATGTAGCATTTCTACCGTAATTGTAAGAATTTTGTTGATGCCTTAGTCAAGCACCCCTTCAACTCCCTCCCAATCGTTTCCCCCTCGTGATCACTAACCTAAGTAAATGAAATGATCTGCTTATGCAATTTCCAACCACTATCAATAAAGTGAGCTATGATGCACAGGCAATTAATGTTTTGGATAAAAGTACAAATGTCAATGGTCAAACACACTCTTTGTTTGGTTGTCAAAAACATTTTCTTCAAGCTATCATTCTCTCTCAAGAATAGCCTCATACAATCCCTCATTACCATAAAATGAAAAGGAATAGGAAACCTAGGATCAAGAAATTTAGTGTAGTCCTGAAACCCTTGGCCCTTAACAACCCTTAAAGGTAACTCATCCACTACCACCATCCTAGCAAGGGTAGCCCTAATTTTTTTTCCTCATTATGCTTGGTCATCATTGCCCTTCCCCTCATTCAACTCTTGCCTCCGGGACCAAGAATTGGCTCCCCTCGCCCTATCCAATTTACTCTTATAGTTTTTAGAGTAAAGGTGGATGTGTGCTCTCACGGCCAAAATGCCTTGCCTTTTGGGATGGTATTTCCATATTTTCCCACAATGGTTACAAGTTGCTGTAAGTTCTTTAGGATCACAATCAGACACCCTTGTGAAGTGATCTCATACCTCAAACCTATTCTTTATGTTTTTATTTTCTGATGGAGGGCACGAGATAGAATAGAAGGTAGTAGCAGTGTATACCGAAGAGTCTAATGGCTCACTAGACTCTTTGATTATGGGGGCCTCGATAGACTGTTGTACTTGTGGTCCTTCTAGACAAGACATAGAGGTGGATGTAGGAGTACTTGTGCCCTCACAATTCATGATTTAAGAACTAAAACACAATACACAATACACAAACAAAAGAGTATGATTAATGATACAATACAAAAGCAGCCCCAAAACTCAACCCAAACATAGCCCCAAAAACAAGTTCAAAAACAACCCCAAAAACAAGTTCAAACAACAAAAAAACAGCCGCTTGCAAAAATTTCACAACCCCACCCGACTCCAACTCAAAAGCAGCCCAATGCTAGCTCAAATTTATACAAAAGCAACCCCAAAAAGTTTACATAATACAAGTTCACACTTCACACAACCCAAAAACAGTCTCTTGCAAAAAACCCCACACAACCCCACCCCACTCCAACTCGAAAACAACCCCACACTAGCTCAAATTTATACAAAAATAGCCCTAAAAAGTTCTCATAATACAAGTTCACTAAACACACAACACAAAAATACAATCCACAAACATGTATGTACGTTTGTCCACAAAACAACCCCAACTATAAAACAAGGATAACATAATAAACATACATATGAAAACTTGCTATGGGCTCCACATAAATAAAAAATATACAAAATAAAAAGAGGCCACTCAACATAAATCAGTTACATAAAATCAGCCAAAATCAGTCACATAACATGTAATAAACCAAATCAACGCCAAATCAGCAAGGGATACTAGAGAGACTTAACTGTGGTGAGTGTGGTGAACCAAAATCTGAAAGCAAGTACTAGCAGATGGCGAGACGCCAAATCAAGAAATAAGCATACCAAAATTCAACAATAACCAGAAATAAAAAATTAACCAAAAAATTAAATAAAATGTGCTTGTAATGGAAGAGCCACTTACCGACATCGACGGGCAGTGGGTGAGGACGCCACTCATAGTGGATTTGGCCTAGAGTGAGTAAGTGAGAGTGAGTCTACTAGGGTCCAGAAGGGTCGGACAGCGAGAGGGAGTCGAGGGATGGCATCTGCACACCTGGGGAAGAGATCAAGAGGTGACCAACGGGCTAGAGGGACTGTTTTTCAAGGATACTAAGAGTGAGAAGGAATTTGAGGGAGTGAGGGTGATATTGCTAGGGCAGGGCAGGGGTAAGAAACATATAATTAGTCAAAACAACGTATTTTTATAAAAAACGACATCATTTTGGAGGAAAAATGGCATCTTTTTGACTGAATTTTGGGTTGGAGCATAACTCATGCTTATACAAAAATTTTGTTCGACATGTGCTCAACATGGCGCTCAAGCGAAAGATCATACATGGAGTTCACTTGACACTAGCTCGATATGTCGTTCAAGCAGTAATCCAAACAGAAAGTTCGCTCAACATACGCTTGACTCATGGCTCAAGCAATGATTTACTTATCGAAAGGCCGGAGGTCCGGATCTGCATGCGTTCAGAGACCGAGTGGGTCAATCATGGTGTTGCAAGCCAGATTTAGTGTAACATCTGGGCCCAACATAAAACTCTCGTTTGAATTTTTTTATATATATATGGATGAAAAACTCACTTAGGTTTTAATGAGTAAATTTGGGTTTCAGCTATGGGCCCATTTTATTTATGAGGTTTTTTTAAAAAAAAAATGTTTGTTATCAATTTCAACCGGATTAGGGTTATAACTCTAAAGTCCCTTTTCTCATTAAAATTCTTAAATCCACGTCTTTTATATATATATATATATATAATTAATCAGCCTCGTGCACCATCCTTTTTATTTTTCAAATCCCAGTTAATCCTTCGCCACACATGAACCTTATTTTCTTTCCCTCCCCATGTTCAGTAACGCAGCTAACGCCCATCAAGCGGCCACAGCAACAATCCCTGCCCTCCGTGCATGTAAGTTCTGCAGCATGCATACACCCAGCCCCCATCTCGCAGCAGCAAACCGAACGGAAAAATGCCCTCGTACAAGCATATCTCCATATCTCTAGCCGCGCCTTCCTCCACGTTCAGAAATAAAAACTCAAACCAACCCCACACCTTTCTGCAGATATACCTCCAACCGTTTCCGTGCACGATGCCTCATTCGAACCTCCCATAACTACACACAATCTCTCAACCCCACATATTATCTTCAGTTTCCCCTCTCTTTCGCCACTCTTTCTATTTTTTTTCCTCTCTGTTTTGTGCCATGTGTCACAGCGACAAGCTGCCATCTTTTCTTCTTTTCACGTTGTGGTCACCAACCCTCTGCTTTATACCCCAACCGAAGCTTCTCCCTCGGACGTTGACCACCATGGAAAAAGCCTAGGTGCACGGCTCAACGCATGCACAAGGACCTCTATTTTGGTCAAGCCGAAACAGAGCACCCACTCTCTCAAACTTTTCCCACCCTGTGTTCGGTTCCTCTTGGTTTCCCTCTCCTCATCTCTCTATCGTCGTTGCCTTTACATGCCAAATGACTACAGGTCGCCGTCGTTGCTCAACCAACACGCTGCCACCCATCATTGAACTACCGCAACAACCCTTGCCCAACACAAAAGAAAAAAAAACAGAGCATGGTTCCGTTAAACACAGCTTCATGCTAGCCGCACGATCACTTGTCGTCCGTGCACCGTAGCCCAGCCGTGAACCCGCAAGTGGAGCCACCTCAGATCACGGGCAAGACTCCATGCTCGGACTGCGGCCCCCACGTTGCATGGGGGCAGCAACGTGGGGGCAGCAGATTCTATCTGATTCTATCTCTTTCTCTCTCTCTCTCTCAGTGCTCTTCAGCGAAGCCGTACATCGTAGATCTAGTCTAGCCGCCACTTCTGTCATCCCTAGCCACCCCTCTCGGTGAGTATGGACTGATCCTTATGCACGTTTGGAATATGGAAGTTATAATCTCATAGTTCTTTACTTGTTGTGACCATGCATGCTTTACCCAAAGAGCCCATGTATATATTTTTATTTCTTTAAACACCCTTGTCATCAGATGGTCCATAGGGCATATTTTTTTATTAAACTTGATTTCATAGAAAATATTTAAAGACTTTAATTATATTACTTGGTATTAAATATATGGTTTGATTTTGTTAGGAATTGTAAGTGTTTAAAATTATTTTATTAAATACTTTAAGCCTATTATATGAAATAAATCTTGGATAGTTTTAAATTAGATATGATTAGTAATTTACGATGATTTTTAATATAAGTATTGTTAAGAATATTTTATGAATTAATATTGTTTAAGAAATTTATGACTTTCTACTAGATTATATGTTGGCAGTATTAAATTAGTGTTTTAATAATAGTTTATAGAGATATGAGTTTTAATTATGATTATGTTAATTTTTGAAATGAGTTTAAGTTGTTTTGTCATATTTTGTAAAATTATATTATAATAAGTTAAGATTATTTTTTAATGATAATATATTTATTAGATTTCTGATAACTATACAGTTATCAAAGTCATTTACGTAGTATGAATTTAAGTAGATGGAGAGTTTTGGCATTTCTTTTAGAAGTTTAGTAACGTTTAGTATTCCGTATATGTGATGATTGGTATTCATTCGGCACAAATGTGGAAAGATTCAGAAAAACTAAAAAGTCTAGGTAAGCAGAGTTCATATGCTAGATTTGCATAAAAAGAAATAAACTGAGATTGTTTGTAAAAATTTGCATGTTGTTTTAAAAAGAAAAGGTGAAAGACAACCTCAGTATATGTTTTGCATTCACTCATGAGATATGTATGAAAGAGAAAAGAAATGCTTTTGACATGAATAGTGTAGATATGAGTAATATTTGACATATTTCTAAAATGTGCAAAATAGCGAATATGATATCAGTGAATTTTTGTACATATGATATGAAAATGATTTGGATCTATTTTTGATCAAATGGAAATGATATGAATATGTTCGGCACGTGGTTTGATATGATATGGATATGAAAAACCTTTGGCATACTTATCTGTTTTGATTCTGATTCTGAATATGGTTCTGATATGATGATACTGGTTCACGTGATATGGTTGGTACCAACATGATATGATATGAATGCACCCACTTTAGAAACAAAGTGGTCTTTTATGTGTTCTTTCATATGTGCACACTCGGGACTCCGAAAATGAATAATGAGAAGTTTCACAATATGATACTGTCTGGTTTGGCCACCGAGGATAGCACAACCCTACCACGGGGGTTAAACATGGTATATGATATGATATGATACAATACGATACAATATAATATGATAAGATGAAGATGTCCAGTTATATTATGCCAAAGCATTTTTGAATATGAAAATAGTTTTTGAATATGAAAATGGTCTTTGAGTATGAAAATGATCTTTGAATATGAATAGTTGGTTTTTGAGTATGAAAAAGATTGAAAAGTTGCTTTAATTTTCTGATAACACGTTTATGAGATCTGCATATGAAAATGAAATGTTTTGTTTCTGCATACCGAGCTTTCTGAAAAGGCTCTATATGTTCTCTACTTACTGAGTTGTTGATAACTCACATCTTATCTTTCATAATATTTTTCAGATAATTTTAATGGTACAACTGAGGATCATGACTAGAAATATGTATAAGGCTACGTGAGCATAGGGTGATAAGTATAAAGAGGGTGCTTTGGTTATCTGAGCATTTTATTCAATAGTTTTGTTTTGCATTGTCATTTGGGTATTTTGGAAGGTTGAGGTTTATTTTGAGATTTTGTGGTGTTTTAGATTATTCATTTTAGAGTAGTTGATTTGAAACAACGAGTTGTATGTGTTATTGAAAACTTTGAAGTCTATGACTATATGATTGAGACATGATTTTAAGTGACAAGTAGTAACTCTCCAACCCATTCGGGATCAGGATGTTACATTTAGATATTACAAGGGTCTTGTGAGTGTTTCTAAATTGGTTGTAACAAACTAAATTTCTATAGTGAATTTCGGGTGGTAACTTAAATAGTCCAATATTTAAATAATGGATTTAAATAGTCCAGTATAATTGAAAAAACACATATTCACCCCCTTTAGGTGTTGTGTTAGGTTAGAACAACTAGTGTTTTTTAGTATTATTATAATTTTATTATATATTATTATAAATAGACTTGTACTATAGGATATAAATACAATTGTTAGTATTTATACTTGTACTATAGTATTGATTATTGAGAATTACATATTATATCATACTATAGTATTAAATGTTATTGACTCATTATACTTGTACTAAAGTGTTTAATTACATGTTATTATATTTGTTTCTAACTTATTTCTAACTTAATTATATACTAGATTTAGTATTATATGTTATTATACTAGTGTTATTTGATAGAGAAATTCTATTTGCAGTCCTCAAGTGGGGACTGCATGTGTAGACACATTATTAAATGAGAGAAAACATAATTTTAGGAGGGATAATTTTGTAATTTAAAAAAATTTTAAAGTTAAAATAATCTAGGCTTGCATTGCAGTCCGTATTTGGGGACTGTATCTAGCATTGCTCTATTTGATAAGTTTGATTTTTATGTGATTTTTATTATTTTTTTATTTATGAAAAGTGTAAGTTTTTCTTCAATTCTATTGATTTTATTTGATTTCTATATATATTTCTTTATTTTCTTGGATTTGAAGGAATGAGAAGATTTAGTGAAAAATGAGAGCATTTTGGTACAAAAGAAGAGACTATGGATCTAGACTGATGAGAGGCAATAAGATCTGAAGAGAGCCGAGGAGATTTAGGTGAGGAGACCCAATGGCGACCAAAATTGGCGAAGGAGTTAAGCGATGAGCAAGATATTTTACCTTCTAGGCGAGAAGACTTGGTGATAAGGTTCTGGGTGGTTAGATTGGCCGACCAGTCTAAATGAAAAATTAAAAAGACAACCTAAATGACATCATGGGCAACAACTAGCCGAGGCAAGCAACTTTACCGCTCAGTAGGTTGGCGAGAGGAGTTTTTCATCTAGGTCAGGAACCTTACATATTGGTCATTGGGGAGACCAGTTATATTCAGTGCACACGGCATCTACCCAGTGGGAACCTTCCAAGTTCTGCAAACAATATTTTGACCACCAAATCTTTACGAACTCCACAAATCAAGCCGCTTATTACTGAATCGTCCATTTTGGATAATCTCGTTATTCTTAGGATAATTTTCTTTTATGTTGATATTTATCTTTAGAAACTATTTTCCATAACTTTAGGCTAGATTGTAACCATATTTATCTTGTTTCCGGATTTGAATTTTGACATATATTTAATCCTAAATTATGGGATGAATAGAGGAGAGTCTGAGTTTTAGAATCTAATAGTCCAGAAATTATTCTTTAAGTTTTCTTTCAAGGAGGTGGATCTGGGGAGCAGAGGTAAGAGTCAAATGCTTCATCAATCAACTCCAACAAAGAACACTAGTTCTATCCTTTTTCTTTTCATTTTTATTATGAAATAATTTTATTTTCTAAAGCTTTGATGGAGTCTAGCCTTGAACACACAATTTATATTCTGATGCTTGCAATTTTCTAGCTAAGTTTTGTTTGATCTAATGAATTGCAATGATGCCGAGATGTGATTTGTGACTAGAGTTCTAGAATTAAGTACCATTAGTTGAACAAAAGTAGAGATACTTTATTGCGATTAGTGTGATTTTCAAGAAAAATCTAAAGAATTTAATGAGTCTCCAATTAGTTAAATTCACATAGAGATATGAAGTTATTAATTGGAGAAATTGTTAGTATTATTTGAGAGAAAATATTGAATAGCTTAAGGATTTTTATCATTAACTTGGGATAATTGAAATTTTATAACAATGAAGAATAAATTGTATAGGATTCACTAGGTGAAATCCAACATTCTAGATTTATTCTTATTATCTTTAAAAATCTAAATTTTAATGCTTTTTCTTCAATTTAATTTAGATAATCTATTTTTTAAATTTTGATTTTCCAAATAGTAATTAATTTAGTAAATTTCAGTACCCAATAGCATAATTAATCTCTATAGGTTTGACATCAGTTTTCATTAAAACAATTTACTACTTGTTACGATTCTTTACACTTGCAGATATTGTCAACACAAAAAATTTTGACGCCATTGCCGGGGAATAGTTATTTGTTATTGATATTGATACTAGCTAGATTTTTACTACTTTGGATTTTATTTTAAAAAATTGATTTAAATTAGATCTCAGTTTGGTTTTTGTTTTCTGGAATCAGAAGTGCATGCCCTGATCTAAATCATTAGAGCATACATTTTTCGATCTCGAGATTGAAAGAACCTTACATCGGATTATCAAAGAGAAAAAAAAAAGAGGTCGCCACATCTAAATTAAATATGGCCGACTAGGTGCACAAGGCATTAACAGACTATGATATTCTTTCTGCTAATGGGGCGACATTTAGTATAAGGCAGCCAACTATACAAACCAATAATTTCGAGATCAAGCAGGCCATCATTCAAATGATTCAACAAACGGTCCAGTTTGGGGGGCTGTCACAAGAGGATCCTAATGTCTATATTGCAAATTTCCTAGAAATTTGTGATACTTTTAAACACAATGGAATGACAAATGATGCGATTCGATCCAAACTTTTTCCTTTCTCACTTAGGGGAAAAGTAGAAGTTTGGTTGAACTCTTTGCCACCCGGCATCATCACCACCTAAGAGGAGTTGGCACAAAAATTATTAGCAAAATATTTCCCTCCGGCCAAGACATTAAGGAATGATATTACTACATTCACCCAAATTGAGAGTGAATCATTATATGAGACATGTGAGAGATACAAGAATGTATTGCGCAAGTGTCCACATCACGACCTGGCAGCCTGGCTTCAAGTACAGACATTTTACAATGACTTGGGACCCAAAAATGATCTATGGTTGATGGGGCCGCGGGAGGAGTATTAATGTAACGCTCAAATGGAAGACCCAAACCACACAGCCTATACTCCAAAAGGATTAATTAATAATACAATTGGAGCCTCATTGGAATCTTATAAAGAGCAATAACTTCTCCTTCCTAAGCAATGTGGGATCCCATACACCACCTACCATTATCCATATCATATGGGGTATCACAATCTACCCCCCCTTAAATTCCCGATGTTCTCGTCGGGCCTATCTATTATAAGTGACATGGCTCAAGTCCCACATTTCTGATTGGGATAGGCTCTGATACCATTTGTAACACCCCAATGGAAGGCCCAAACCACATGGCCTATAATTGTCAGAAATCATTATTAAAATGATTTCAACTACTTAAGATATTATGGGATTTAAATTATGTAGTGTGGTTGTGGATATGTGCTGTATGGGTGATGTGGCGTGCGGAATGGGAAGAGTATACGCTGAGCATACTTGTGTGGCGTAGTGCGTATGAAGGGAGTACATGTCAAATGTACTCCATGTGGTCGATTGATGCACCATAATGGTGATGTGGCGTGATTTATATGAGGGGAGTACATGCGGAATGTACTCCATGTGGTGGATTGATGCACCATATGGTGTGTATGCCATAATGGTGATGTGGCGCAGTATGTATGAGGGGAGTACCCGCGAAGTATACTCCATGTGGTGGAGTGATGCACCATATGGCGGGTACGCCATAGTGATGATGTGGCATAGCATGTGAGAAGGGAGTATGCATGGAGTGTACTCCATGAGGTGCAACAATACACTGTGTGGCATATCGCAGAGATAAGGATGGTTGAGCAGTGGATGGGGGTAGAGCATGGTGAATAGTGTCGGGAACTGTGGAACAGTGTCCCGAAGCAGTTACGGTGTAACCTGCAGTCTAAGGTGACGGGTGTCATTATGTTGGACTTATGGCTGGAAGTATGGGTGAAGTAGCAGGACAAGTATAAGAGTACACAACGGAAGCATGACTGGGCAACGTCATTTCGTGACGTGGTTACTGATAGTCGTGCTTGCGATGGATGAAGTGATAATGTTTAAATGGCGTAACGGGAGCGTGACGAGATGTCACGTTGTGACGGGAGTATGTGAGGAACCGTACTCATGACGAGTTAGGAATTGACGTGGCAGGATGTTGGGTAACGTGATAAGGTCATGGTGTAGCTTGGGAATTGTCTCGAGCTGTATGATGTGACATCAGGCGTAGTTGTGAACGGAGTCTTGTCGTGTTAAGTGTTGGGATGAACAGTCAAAAGGGACAGATAGCATGGAAAGTCATGCTAGCTGGGTTAAGAGAATGTTGGTATCGGAGTATGGCCCTTGTCCCTCCAAGCAGGTGATCAACGTGTTATATATGTTGATCTTAGGTGATAAAGGGGTAAGGTACATGTGTGATCTGGGGAGACACAAGTGCCGGATGGATTCACCATATGTAATGGGTAATCCGTCCTGAGCATAGTTGCATTGTGTCTAAGCCTCAGAGTTGGCTTAGAGCCGTGTGGTTTGTATGGATGGGAATGAGGATTAGTATGGGCTAAGATGCATGGAGGTAGTGACGGGTGTACTGTCTAAAGAAGGGATGCGTGACTTAGTCGGTCCGAGTCATGCATCGAGATGAGTTCAATAAGGAGAGTAAGACGAAGGTCTTAGTGTCTTAGTCCTAAGGTGAATCATGGGTTCACTTTAGTGGATAAGCACTCGAGGCAAGACCTTGAGTTGGAAGATGTGGTGACAGTGATGGGTCCCCGAAGGTTTTAACATAGTAAGGAACACGTAAGAACACGAGATAGAAGGAGAGTGTTCCAAATGAAGTGTAGCTTGTGTTTTCTAAGTTTAAGTTGCTTATGTACTAGATAGAGAATGATGCTAAGGTATGTGTATGCATGTAGGTTGCCATCTGACAAGCACATGAATGGACTGCATGATATGCAAGTAGCATGGAGTCCAGGTAAGCATTACGTTCATACCTTTCTAGAGTTTTCCAGGATACAAGAAATGATTTTCCTTTAAGATGCTTTAAGAAAAGAAACGAAAGACGTTTTAAGAAAGAAAACGATAAGTGTTCAAAGGTATAAGTGCGTAGGGCCCCTCCTTGGCAGCCCCTTTTTACGCACCCAAAGTATTAATTGCACGCATGTGAATAGATGACTATACGGTGTATCTATTATATGTATTTTCTTAGAAAATAAACGAACTAATATTTTAGGACCATAAAACGTGGTTTTCTCATGAAACGATGTTTTCTCACGAAAAAGAATGCTTTATCACGAAGGCAAAGAAAGACACGGAAACGGATGCTTTCATGGATCCTACGAACCGACGCTCTCATGGACGCCATGAGGTAATGTTTGTGGATGCCATGAGAGACAACGTTTGAGGTGATGCTTATGGATGCCCTGAAAGCCGACGTTTTAAATATTTTACGATGCCACAAACGAACGTTTTACGAATGCCACGAAAACATGATGTTATGCACATGCTTTTAAATGAATGATGTTTTCTCACGAAAACGAACGTTTTTTCATGAAAGGACATGTTAAATGAAAGATAAGAAAATAATGAAAGCTCCAGCTCTTTCGAGCTGGCATGAATGAACAAAAGAAATGAAAGCATGAAATGTATGAAAATACGTAACGGTCATAGGAATGAATGAAAATGGGTACCCAACGAATGAATGGGTAGATCGCAATGCCAAGCAGTAGTGCTGGTAGTGCACCTAGTGCTGCACCCTAACGGAATGGGATTCCAACTCGCGGCCACGGGCGAATCTATTGACCAATGGGCCGCTAACCCTAACACACGGGGCGTAACAGTGTGTATCGGCCTATGAAAGTAATAAGAAAGAATGCATGTATGCATGAATGTATGAATGCATGAATACACAAGAGCACAACTCTTTAAGAAATGAAGGCACTGACGGGAGAAATATTTTACGACAAGAAAGCCTTTTAAAAGCTAAACCCCGTCCAGTGACTCTTGAAGAAATGAAGGCACTGACGGGAAACACGTTTTACGAAAAAAAAGACTATTAAAGAAAAATCCTGTACAGTGGCGTTTCAAAGGAACGCACGCATGCACGTATGCATGCACGTAATAGTATGTACGAATGATGAATGCATGAATGAAAGCCTATGTTGTGATATTTTAACTGTATGAAGTAATGTTTATGAGTTTTCGACTCATTTTAGTTTTTATATATGCCCCTCCCCCCCCCCACAAGAACTGAAAGGCCAAGACGGATACAGCCCATAGGGAAGAGCACAGAAGTCTAGGCATGGGTTTTAAATGTACGAGAGGTCTTTTTATTATTAAAATTGATGTTTTCTACTGTAAACCTCTTTTATTGCTAAATCACTTTTTATCACTGAATCTTCCATTTTAGATAATCTCATTAGTCTTAGGATAATTTTCTTTTGTGTTGTTATTTATCTTTGAAACTATTTTCCACAACTTTAGTATAGATTGTAACCGCATTTATCTTGTTTCTGGATTTGAATTTTGACATCTATTTAATCCAAACTTATGGAATTTATAGATGAGTCTGAGTTTTAGAATCCAATAGTCTAGAAATTATTCTTTAAGTTTTCTTTCGAAGAGGCGGATCTGGGGAGTAGAGGCAAGAGCCGCATGCTTCATCAATTGACTCCAATGAAGAACATTAGTTCTATCCTTTTTCTTTTCAGTTTTATTATGAATTAATTTTATTTTCTAGAGCTTTGATGTAGTCTAGCCTTAAACACACAATTTATATTCTAAGTTATTTTATTTTCAATATTTACATGATTGAGTTTTATTCATTGTTCTTAATGCTTGCAATTTTGTCGCTAATTATTGTTCGATTTATTGAATCGCAATGAGACCGAGAGGTGATTTGTGATTAGAGCTTTAGTATTAAGCACCATTAGTTGAGAGAAAGTGGAGATACTTTATCGCGATAAGTGTGACTTTCAAGAAAAATCCGAATAACTTAATAAGTCTCAATTAGTTAAATTTACATAGAGATATAAATTTATTAATTGGAGATATTTTTAGTATTATTCAAGATAAAATATTGAATAGTTTAGGGATTTTTATCATCGACTTGGGATAATTGGAATTTTTATAACATGGAGGAATAAATTGTGTGAGATTCTCAAGGTGAAATCGAACGCTCTAGATCTATTCTTATTATCTTTAAAAATCTAAATTTTAATGCTCTTTTCTTCAGTTTAATTTCGATAATCTATTTTTTAAATTTTGGTTTTCTAAATAGTAATTAATTTAGTAAATTTCAGTACTCAATAGCATAATTCATTTATGTGGGTTCGACATCTGTTTTCTTTAAAACATTTTACTACTTATTATGATTCTATGCAGTTGCAGATATTTTCAGCACAACATTATTATACAATAGTACACACGCTATTATACGTTAGTATACATATTATTATAATTTAGTTATTATACAATAGTATTACATATTATTATATATTGATTATTATACATTACTATTACATGTTATTAACTTATTATACATTAGTGTTACATGATAGTAATAGTATGATGTTTACATATACTAAACTATTATTGGTCAATTTAGTATATTTATATTATAGTATAAGTACATTAGTTTATAATAATTAACGCATTATAGTATATTATTGAATTTAACTAATCATATAAGTTATAGTTATATAAAATATATTTGATTAATGTATAGAAAATACATATTATTTTATAGCATGTATACAATATTGGAGTTGGAATCAGAGGGTAGAGTCGGAGTCAAATAGTCAGATTTGGAGTTGGAACGGAGTCAGAGTTAGGGGTAAAAAAAATCGGTGAAGCGGTAAACCGGATCAGACTAGACCTGACCGAACCGGGGGTTTGGTTCGGTCCAGTACAAGTTTCATTTTTCTCAAAACCGATCAAAATTAGTTCGGTTCCAATTTTTCTTTTACTAACATCAAACCGAATCGAACTGGACCGGTTCATATATATATTTTAATTTTTTACATTGTATAAAATATTTTTTATATGATTTTTTATATTATATATAATTTTTATATATAATATAAATAATTATATATAAAATAATTTTATATTATATGATAAATTACTAATTAATATAATATTAAATTTTAAAATCTTATATCAGTATAGTCTAGTGTATTAATAGTAATACTAATACTATATCACTATATATTATAATATACTATTAAATGTCACTATATTATATATTATAATATATAACTATAGTCTATAATACAATTATAATATACATTATAATATACTACAATATATTATCACTATATTATTATATATTATAATATGCTATATTATATATATATTTTATAATATACCGAAAAAATAAACCAAAATTAGTAAAACCGGAAGTATCGGTTTAGGGAATAACCAATACAAGTATCGGTTTGGAGAGAAGTGGAGTCAGATTCGAAGTAGAATATTTAGATTTTTGCTCAGCCCTAGATGCAATGGTTGAGAAATGTGACAGCCATAGTTAATGTGATTGTCTGATAAAGAATAAAAAGCTACTGTTTGCTCACCTGTGTATTTTATTTTTTTTCTTAATGATTATGGAAGTGACTATTAATAATTAAAGATGTTTAAAAGATAAAGAAATTTTTTTTTTATTTGTATTGGTGTGCATATTTGAGTGAACATTTGACTTGCATCCTAGCATTGTAAGAAAGAAAACACTGATACACTAACAACTGGATCTCAATTTTTATGCATATGCATCAGAGATTAGGTACAACTGAAATTTGTTTATTTTCAGAAATTGCCAGAATGTTGTGGACAAGAAGAAACAAGATGATATTTGAAGACAGTTTTCTGTCCCCTTCAATTCTGATGAAGAGAGCAACATAGACGTACAATGACTTCCAACAGATGCAAAATAAACAACTCAACTCGCGAAATCATGGCAGATTGGATCAAATAGGCTCTACTCATTGGAATCTCCTTGAAAAAGACTGGATTAAGATAAATTGAGATGTAGCAGTAAGAGAAAGATGTCATAGTATCCTTTTTTAAGGATATTTGATGGTCATGAGACCTTTGTGGAGGAAGGCCTCTAGGCTCATCAAAAACTGTTTTGAATTTATGCAGCAAATTCAAAATATCCAGAGGTACATCACTCAACACCTCTTGAGACTGAATTGCTACTATCCGCAACAATAAGCCTTTGTGTTCTACTATGGCAAGCTTAGCAACCTCAACATCATCCACCAGATTGCAAGAAACAGAAGGTAAGGCTTTTAAACACGTTAATTTCCCTTTATAAGTGAATTGCATGTGAAGCTTACCAAAGTCCCAAAGAATAGGACCGAGTGACAGTAGCCACTGTACTCCCAAAACAATATCATAGCCACCTAATTGTAAGGTAAGCAATTCAGCAACAAAAGTTGTACCTCGTATGTGGAGAGCTACATCGCTACACTTTCCCTCACTATTCACAATATCACCATTCGCAATTCTAACCTGCATAGGAGGAGATTTTTGTACCAACCAGCCACACTTTTTTGCTACTGCAGTATCCACAAAATTGTGAGTACTGCCAGTATCCACCAATATTGTTAGTCTTCGATTCTTTACGTGACCTAGCACTCTCATAGTTTTTGGACTTGGAGTTCCAACCATTGCTTGAACTGAAATAGAAGCAACTCCAGCAGCATCTTGCACCTCTCAAGTCCATGCCTTCCAAAACATATAGCTTTGGTTTTGAACATTTATGGCCTGGCTGCCATTTCTCTTCACAAAAATAACAAAGTCCTCTTTTTCTTCTATCTTGCATTTGAGTTTCTGAAATTTTTTGATAAGAAAGTTTAGAAACAGGCTAGACCTTAGGAGTGCCTAAAATTTATGGAACTTGATCTGTCTTTTGTACACCAGCCACTGAATCATAAGAATTACTTTTCCAAGTCCTCCTTGTACTCCAAATATACTGCTCTTGAATCTTAGCTAATCCAAAAGCATCATTCAGATTCTTAGGATTAAGCATTCTGACAGGTAATTTGACTTCATCTTTTAAACTGCTCAAGAAATAGCTTAGCTTGTTCTTCTAAAAAATGCCTCTGATTCTATTCGAAATCAATTCAAATTTTGTTTTGTAAGCAGTCACATTACTGACATGTTTCAACCTTGTAAGAGCCTCCATTGGATCATCATAAGGAGATGATCCAAATCTGACTTGTATTGCTTGAGTGAAATCCTCCCAAGATCGAAACACACCAGCTTCACATGCATCTTGGAACCATACTAATGCATCTCCATCCATATGAAAAGAAGCAATGAAAATTCTCTGACCTGGAGGCACTTGATGATACAAAAAATATTGATTAGCTCGGTACAACCAAGCTGATGGATTGCTACCAGAAAACCTAGGAAATTCCAATTTTATGCCTCTAAAAATTGTTCTATCCACTGCTTCACGATAATGCACCTCAGCACTGTCTTCCGGTACTTCATTTCGATCCAGATTCTGCATCTCTTCATGAGTCATAGATCTGTTCACCGATAACCTTAAAATCTGTTGCAAAACCTCTGCGAATCTCTTATCTTGCTTTTCTCGATCGAGTCTTGCAGTTTCTTGCTGTTGCACCAAAATTGCAATTGTATCTTCAATCTGTTTCTGTTGTCAATCATGTTGCTACCTGAGGTGATTCAAAGAATCCACCACCTGTGCATAAGATTGTGTTCCTTCCGCCATGACTACTGATACCAACTGTAATGGACCCAGCTAATAAAGCTCTAGAAAATTCCAAGAAATAGGAAGAGAAGATTGGAAAGGAGATCGAGAGAGATAGAGAGAAGAATGACTGAATAATTCTGTATATTTTCTTCTTCTTCAATTCTGTATTTATAGTGCTTACATCCTTTCAAACGACAACGTTCTATATGAATCCACACTTATTTAGTAACCCAAAACGACAACGTTCTATTTATTAGTTAACACTTAACTAAAAGTAACTCAAAATGACAGCGTACAATGTAAACGAACTAAACAACCACTTTCCATTTCCTGCACTTTCCATTTCCTGCGCAGACCTAGATTTCCTCTTTCAGAATCTCCCACGGCCACCATGAATAGCCATCTTAACTGCTTCCTTTACATGACCATTACGCAAACACACCCAACCACTTGATTTGACCCCTTGTACAAGATCAAGGCATGGTTAGAAACTAGTGATTACGAAACACCCCTTAACAGGACTTACCAATGAAGTTATTTGTTTTTATCGTTTAAATTGCTAAAGAAATGGAGTCTGAAATTTAACTTGTAATCTTAGTTGGAGTCGGAGAGTCTGAAATTTGTAGCCAAGAGTGATGCCACCGTCTTACAAGCAACACCTCACTATCTCTTTCCTCTTCTTTATACAATTACACTTCACAAACAAAAAATGGCTTTGTTGCTCCTATTTCCCTCTCACAATGACTACCCCTCAACAAACACTTTAAAGAAAAAGCAACAAGAAGTACGATCAGGTGGATGAATTAGGCATAACTTGGGATGTTGAGATGAAATACAAAAAGAGAAATAGGTACAAACCTTAAATAGACAGCTCTATACAAGTCATTTGTAAAAAAATGGGTCCCACCAATAAAGAATAGTTTTTTTACACTTTTTTTTAGGTGGAATCCACTTTTTTACAAGAGCTTATGTAAGAAGACTTGTCTATTTGAGACTTGTACAAATCATTTTTCATACAAAAATGATACATTCGTACAACTAAATATACTAGGTGGAATGGTTATTTGGGCCCTAGAAGAAGTAAGCCTTTGTAAAAGAAAGCCTAAGCCCGAGGCTTACCGAAGCAATTCCAATAATCCAGTAGGGCTGCAAGGCCCAGTATTCAACCAACAGGCACGTGAGGGATAAGGTGATAAGGAGATAATGCCTTCACCGTTACAAAGAAGGTTATCTTACTGGATCATTTGAAATAATAAGAGATCAGCTTGGGGGTTAGTCTGTTCCTAATACTCGTCATCGAATTCTTGTGTTTATAAATAACACCCAAAGGTAATGCATAACATCCATTCATAAATACAACTCATTATCGCTTTCCTAACTTAGGCATCAGAAGTCCTATGGGCACACCGTGCCACCATCTTCTTTGTTGCAGGTCACACGTGTGGTTAGAGGTGTGTAGAACACGTCCTGAACAGCGGCGCCGTTTGTAGGATCTTTCTCCTCACAGACTCCAGCGTGATTTCCACATGCCAACTACCACGTGATCCCAGACAACACGCAACCAAGATATGATGTCGACAGACATGGAGGCGAAGTTGGCGGATATCGAAGAGAAGTTGAGAAAGATGATGGCAATGGTGGAAGAATTGAGGAAAGAGAATGAGAAGTTGAAGCACCAAAACAATGCAACACCGCCAAACCACGATGAGCAAACGGAAGGAGATGCACATAGCGCGGGGGCTACGAATGCTGAAGAAATAGAGAGGAAGTGACTACATGAAGAATTGCATACCCTCATAGATAAATAGGAGGAGATGACAAAGAAAATGGGAGGGTCCTCTTCCGTGGAGCAGTTTTAAAATGAATGGATCTTCCATACAAATAAGAAGTGATGGTAGTACCACTCCCGCCTAAATTCAAAGTTTCTCAGATTGAGATGTACGATGGATCTTGAGATCTGGTGGATCACTTGGAGAATTTCAAAGCACACATGACTGTACATGGCTTCCCAAGAGAAGTGGACTGCCGACCTTTCCCATTAATGTTGAAGGGGATTGCAAGGGGCTGGTTTGGAACCTTGCGACTAAGTTTGATCAAAAGTTTCGAGGAATTGGCTAAAATGTTCTTTACACAATTCATGGCTAGTAAAAGGTGCCGGCGACCTACCGCCTACCTCCTCACCATTAAGCAAAGGGAGGAGGAAAGCTTGAAAGCATATTTAACCCGATTCAATAAGGAGAGGCTAATGACTGATGACCAAGATGAGAAGATATGTTAGCCGCTCTATTAGGAGGCATATAGCCTAGGGGCCCATTCATGACCAAGTTGGCCAGGAAAACCCCCTTGACCTTGAGGAAATTCATGGATAGAGCTGATGATTTTTTCAATGCAAAAGATACATTGCAAGCCCTCCGAGAACCAAGGAAAAGGGAAATGAGGTCTGAAGTCAAGAACTCTGGCAGTGCGAGAGACAAGAAAAGCGGGACAGGCCATCAAGAAGGGCGACGGGAAAGGCACTCGAGCCAGTGAGACCAAGGCCCCCAGCTCATCCAAAATAACCTAAACGTACAAGGGAAGGAGGGCACCTCGAGGAAAGAAGCACACCCATCCAGGAGGGGGAAACGTTTTTGCAGGTATCATCAATCGGATACCCACTGGACAGAAGATTGCACGACCATGAAGAAAAAGGTGACTAAACTTGCAGAAAGTGGAAAAGCTCAAACGAATGCTCGCCGAACACGTGAAACCAAGAAGGGAATAAGAGCGGGGGCGCAGTTCTAGACGAAGTAATAGCCACAAACGACAGAGACAAGGAAGAGAGGATGGGCATGACGCCTTCCACGTTAACTGCGATCAAGACCATACCCCTTTAGAGGAAATCTGCACCATTGCAGGAGAATTTGCTAGAAGGGGTACAACAGCATCCAGCAAGAGAATGCATGCCCGAAAAGCAAGGTACCAGGAAGTATAGATGGCGGAGAAGCCATACAAAAACCTCAGGCTTAGCATCAGACTTGTCATCTCTTTTGGAGACGAAGATTGCGAGGGCGTTTTGTGGCCCCACGACGATGCCTTGGTGGTAACTTTGTTAGTCGCCAACTACACGACCCGATGAATCTTAGTCAACAATGGGAGTTCGACTGACATCTTATTTCGGGAGGCTTTCGCCAAGATGGGCATTGATCCCAATAGACTGCAACCTACATCAATCCCCTTCAGGAGATTCTTCAGTGACAACGATGACTAATTTCTTGGTAGTCAAGGCATCGTCACCTTATAATGCCATATTGGGGCGACCAACTTTAAATGGCCTAAAGATCGTCATCTCGACGTACCACTTGAATATGAGATTCCCAACAGAGGCAGGGGTAGGAGAAGTCTGAGGAGAACAGGTTTTGGCGCGGGAATGCTACATGTAAGAACTCAAGATAGGGGCATCTGACATATCCATTATTGAAAGCAACTTGGAAGATAAACCCCCGCCTCCGCCACCCGCCCTATTTGACTAGGAAGTGGAAGCAAGGGATGAGGGCAATTTAAAACAAGTAGAGGCAAATGGGCCTTTAGTGATGATAACGCTAAACCCAGACCGGCCAAACGCCACAACATGTATGGGAACACTACTTCCCTCGAATTGTAGGGAAGCGCTAAAATAGCTATTAATTGAGCACAAGAAAATCTTTGCGTGGAGCCATGAAGATATGTCGGGGATTGAAAATGCAATTATAGAACATAGATTGTGTCAATCCAGAGGCAAAGAAAGTTCAGTAGAAAAGGAGGACACTCAGCACAGAGAAGTGTGCGGTTATAGTCAAAGATATAGATCGCCTCCAAGCCGTGGGATTCATTAGGGAGGCCTATTACCCCGAGTGGTTGTCCAACTTTGTGTTGGTTAAAAAGGAGAATGGAAAATGGAGGATGTGTATAAACTTAATCGATCCAAACAAAACTTTCCCAAATGACAGTTTCCCGCTACCTCGAATCGATGCCATCATCGACGCCACAACAGGGCATCGTATCCTAAGCTTTATGGACGCCTATTAAAGGTACAACCAAATCTGCATGTACCAAGCAGATGAGGAGAAGACAACATTCGTTCCTAACAAACGGCTCTATTATTACCGAGTCATGCCTTTCAAATTGGAGAACGTTGGGTCAACCTATCAAAGGCTGGTCAACCGAATGTTTAAAAAGCAGATTAGGTGGACCATGGAAGTATATGTAGACGACGTGCTAGTATAGAGCAATGAACCCGCCCAACACTTGACAGATCTAAGAGAATCTTTCGCGATACTTCGCAAGTATAGGATGAAATTGAACCCCGCAAAGTGTGCTTTCGAGGTGGATTCGGGGAAATTCTTCTGCTCCATTGTCTCTGAAAGAGCCATAGAGGCAAGTGCTGAGAAGATTAGTGTCATCCTAGATATGCAACCACCGCAAAATACAAATGAGATCCAACGGCTGGCAGCTAGAGTGGCAGCTTTGAACAGGTTCGTGTCTAGGTCCACGGATAAGTGCCTACCCTTCTTCAGGGTCCTACGAAAGGTACATTCATGGAATGAAAAATGTGATAAAGCTTTAAGGAGTTAAAGCAATACATGTATTGCTCGCCCTATTGAAGTAGCCTAACTAGGGAGACACTCTATACGTGTACTTGGCGGAATCCTCCAAAGTCGTCTCTACAATTCTGGTGAAGGAAGAAAGGACAATGCAGGCGCCGATATACTACATGACCCACACATTGAAGGGCATAGAGGTTAGATACCTATGAATGGAAATGCTGGCATTCACTTTAGTAATAGCCGCTCGGAGATTGCAGCCGTATTTCAAGCTCACCCCATAAAAGTGTTAATGGAAAACCCTTTCAGGAAGATACTGTGGAAGCCAAGTAGTTCATGCAGACTAGTCAGTTGATCGGTCGAGCTCAGTGAGTTTGACATCGACTATTTTCCAAGGGATACAATAAAAAGGCAAGCCTTAGCAAACTTCGTGTCTGAGTTCACGTGCTTTCCCCCAAGAAATAGGTGCCACCCTCCTTGGAAAACTATGTCTGGTTTTTGTTAACTGATCCACCTGCTGAGCAGGAGGAGGAATACAAGTCTACATCGTCGACTGGAAACGAGAAGTATATCACTACATGGCAACCCACACATTCAAGACTACCAATAACGAAGCCGAGAATGAGGCTCTTAAAGCAGGCTTTTCTATTGCGAGAGCCTTGGGAGCCACCGAGGTCAAGGTGAATGCAAATTCCCAAATAATGGTTAAACAGGTAACAAGAACGTATGCCACAGAGGGAGAGAAGCTGAAAAAGTACTTGAGTCGAGTATTGGAGAACCGCGACCAATTCCCCTACTTTAGCGTTGAGCAAATACCGAGGGAAGACAACTCAATAATGGATAGGTTAGCCAAAGCCACCTTAGGAATGGATGACACAATCTTGCCTTGGGAGGTGCAAAAGAGAGTGAATGAAATTCTAGCAATTGGGCTGGTAGTGCACAAGATAGGGCCCACATAGCCAAAGTGGGCCAGGGAGGTAGCTGAGTACTTGGACATCGAGAAGCTCCCGGAGGAGAAAGAAGAGGCGAAGAAAATCAAAAGGAGGGTGGTACGGTTTGTCAAGATTGATGGGATCCTATACAAGAAAGGATTTGCCGCCCCATTGTTGAGATGTATCTCATCCCAAGAAGTGCAGTATGTCTTGGCGGAGTTCCATGAAGGGGTCTGTGGCAACCACTCGAGTGGAAAGACTTTGGCTAGGAATGTCGTAAGGGCGGGGTACTATTGGCCCAACACGCTCAGGGACGCCAAGGAATTTGTAAAGAAGTGCTCCAAATGCCAGATCTATGCCCCCATACAACATTGCCCTCCCAAGAGGCTAACTTCTATCACCGTCCCATGGTTGTTTGCGCAATGGGGAGTTGATCTAGTGGGACCTATCCTGTCGGGAAAGGGTGGAGTTAAATATATGATTGTCGCCATAGATTATTTTACAGAATGGGCAGAGGCTGAACCGTTGGCAACTATCACGGCAAGAAGCATTACAAAGTTCTTGTGGAAACATATTATCTGCCGAATTGAATTCCTCAAAGAAAAATCTCGAACAAAGAGAAGTAGTTTGATTCAGAATATTACAAAGAATGATGCAAAGAGTTGAGAATTCAAGCCAAGTATTTGTCCCCTGGACACCACCAAGCCAACGGACAAGCGGAGGCGATGAACAAATCCCTACTTGGGATTTTAAAGAAGAAACGAACAAGAAAGGAGAATTGGTAGAAACTCTTAGGGGTGTTGTGGGCCTACAAGACCACTGTGAAGAACCCCATGAGTGAAACCCGTTCACTTTGGCCTTTGGGAGTAAGTCTGTCACCCTAGTGGAAGTGGTCTTGCCAACATACCCGCCACTTCAACCAGCCTCAAAACGATAGGGCGTTGGAGGAGCACCTCGACATTTTGGAAGAGGAAGTGGAAGAAGCCAAGGTTCAAAATATCCCCAATAAGAGAAAAACAGAGCATTGCTTCAACAAACGAGTCAAGTCCAGGACCTTTAAGGTAGGTGATTTGGTACTAAGCGAAACAGGGGTGACAACCTAAGACAAAGGGAAGCTCGGCCCCCAATGGGAAGGACCATACGTAGTGATCACCAACCATCGGCCATGATCATGCCACCTCAAGGATAGTCAGGGAGAGGAGCTGCAACATCCCTGGAGCGCTAAGCATTTAAAGAAGTTCTATCCTTTATATTATAGATGTACTTAATAAAGTATGATCAATAAAGGCAGTTATTTTCTTAATTCGTGCGTATCATCTTGGTGAAAGGGGTGCGGAGGTCAAAAGACCCTATGACCTCCCTTAAACCACCAAAGTCGAGTCCAAAAACTCGCAGTAGAATGGGCGTGAAGGTCAAAAAACCCAACGACCCCTCTTAAATCACCAAAGTCGAGTCCAAAGACTCATGGTGGAATAGGCGTGGAGGTCAAAAGACCTCACGACCATTAATTACTTCCCAATAATGAGAAAAGAGGGCTAAAGTAAGAACCAAAACAACAAATGGAAAAGCGCAGCCAGACCACAAACAAATGATTATCTATCACAGAAAAGTCAGTTTGTCCAATAGATTGTCCAAATATACCAAAATAAAAGAAAAGACAAAAATACACCACAAGTTTCTTATGAAGGGGGGCCGTCGGAGGCCTTGATGGTGAGGGCACGGGCAAGAAGGCGCCAAGCATGGTATGGCACCCCAAAGCATCCACGAACAGGCACAAAATCTCATCAGGTTTGAAGGATTCAAGATCCAGCCGCCTCAAGTCTGTGAAAGGGTGCTCCAACAGATAAGATCCTAACCAAGCAATGCCAGCCCATATCCATATCCAAACACTCGATCTCGAATAGCCCTAGCCGCCATCAACTATAGAGACAGGCAAACCAATTCATTTCTCGAAGAAGCCAACTCTGATTCCAACTCTAACAATTGCTTCCCCTATTCCCGATTGGCATCCGCCTGCTCTCTGTCCATTTTGTAGGCGGTGTGCCTATTCTGCAGCTCCTCATAGGATCCTCTTGCCTCCGAAAGCGCAAGGCCAAGCTGCATACAAGCTTCCTTTGAAGAGACCAATGCCTGGGAGAGCTTCGAGCATCGTTGCTTGGTGCCAACAAAACCTTGTTAAGAAGAGTTTAACTCTTCGCTCACACGGGGACAATTGGTCGCTGGCAGAATCCTGCTCATACTCCACGAATTGCAATGCAAAGTTATTACGAGCATTGATGGACTTGGCATGAATTAGCTTGCCACAGAGCTCAGACGCCTTGTCGTGAAGAATCTCGAGGTCGTTCTCCAAAGTCCGATATACCCATCCGACTGCTCAAGGAAGGATTCCACCTCAGACTTTTCGGCCTCCAGCTAAGCCAATTCCTTCTTAGCCCAAAAAGCAAGCATACGCCTGGCACACAACTCTGTCTCCAACTCAGCACGGTCAGCCACAATCCAAATAGCCAGATCGTCCACGCCCTACAAAACACAAGGATACAGTAAGGAAGAGGGTACCCACATAAAAGGCAATGAAAACAAGTGAGCAGCATCATACTGAGGATATATTCTAACAATATTTTATTAAAAAATATATTTCAAAAACATCTCATCTCATCTCACCTCATCATTACAACTTTCCCAAATCCCCACACAAAATAAAATAAACAATTCAACTTTTTCAAATTCCAAAACAACAATAATATTAAAAAATATATTCTAACAATATTTTATTCAACTTTTTAACTTTAATCTCAACTCATCTCATCTCATCTCTGAAAACAAACGAACCTAATTGATAGATCATCTCCACGATTGCTTCACCCCGAGAAGGGGTGGCAGATAAGAAGGCCCTTGACGCCCCCTCCCTACGACTCATGGCCTGTCAACATAGGGCCTTCCTAGTAATTGTACTGGGGGAGAAGACAAGGTAAGTGGAACTTCCCACTCGGGAACTAAGACGCCTTCCTCCATTGAGCTAGTAGAAACAAAGTTGGTGTAATGGCTGGGCCCTCATCCACCCTTTCCCCCATGGGGGAAGACTCCACATCCCCCCCAAAAGAAGAGGGAGATGGAGAAGGAATGGAGACCCATTCCAAATCCCTAGGCGGGGTCTCACCCTTGAAACAATCGATGGAAGCACAGTTGTTACAGAATCTTGATCTCTGTTGTCTACATTACCACTCTCCATCACCAATGGCGTTGCCATATTACATTGGGAGCCGCCTTCAAAAAATGGGGCAATCTCAGGCGCCATAGCCCAGTGATGTCCAAAGAGAAAGCATCAAATATGTCCACCCCACCCTCACCGCTGCTTGGCGGCGAGCTCGAAGGAGGGATTGTGGGAAACTCGAAAGTGGGGGTGCCAACTAAATCCAATTCCCTCGAAGGAAGATCGAAATCGAACGTCGTGGCTAGGTTAGCAAATGCTTGATCCATAGGCCCATCAAGATCGCTATGTCCTGCAGATGCAGGCGGTGACCTACAAGTGGGGGAAATAGTGGGCAGGACACGCCCAGCAGCCAAATCAACCCCAGAATCCACAATAGGACCTGGCTTAACAACATTTCAAGGAGGAGAAGCGATGGGCGCCTCGCCCTCAGTTGGGCAGGGACTTTTCTTAGGGGTTTCAGAAGGTGGGGAGGAAGGTCATTTCTTGGAGGAAGGCGCCACAACCTTCAATTTGCGACCCTTGACATGAGAACGTTCAGGAATGACAAGGAAATGGTCCATATTGGCGGGGATCAAGAGAGCCTCGATCCATAGGGCCTCCAAGTTATCTTGGGCCCATTGACACGAGATTGTTCTTAGATTTAATCTCGGTTGGTTAAATCGATAATGATTTTCTTATTAGTTGGAACCCTTCCCCAATTGGCCCAAATAGGGAAGTCCCTTCTCTCAACCTCATTGCCTAGAAATTCTTAGCCTCAACCAGAATTAAGGAAAAATTTCTTTTGCCATTGTTTGGCATTCGAATGGAGACCATCAAATCGCGCCAAATGTTGAGAACGAAGGCGAAAGTAGTAGATGTTACCTTGCAAAGCCTTTAACAAAATAGAAAGACAATAATTCACTAGAGGTTAAGTCGGGATACTCCTCCCGAAGAGGTTCAAGAACCATACGAAATACTATGCAAGAACACAAAAACACCCGTCAAGCATGTGAATAAAGTTGAGCAAGAGCTAATCCCAACAGGTTGGGAACATCGCGCATAGGGCGATAGAAGGAGAGGAGTAAACCATGCATCAGGGCACAAACGAGCAAGGTGACTCTTTGCAAAACCCTCCTCGTCAACAACACCCACAAAGGGGAGGTCAAGGACCACAAAATCCAAAATGTGATAGAAAACCCTTAGTGTAACGCCCGTTCTTGTAGTGAGACTTTTTATAAAATTATTTTAGAAAGGACGACGGGAATTACCGTTCGTTTTAAAACTTTTTGCTTCCATACCCAGGGTGCAAGACTCTACGTTATAAAATAAAACGTGATTTGCGAAGAAAAGAGGTTTACAGTGGAAAACATTAATTTTTACAATAAAAGGCCTCTCATACATTTAAACTCCCATGCCTAGACTTCCATGCTCTTCCCCATGGAACGTGTCTGTCTTGAAGCGTACTTCTCATTCCGTCCCTGTGAGGGGGGGGAGGGGTATGCATAAAAACTGAAATGAGTCGATGACTCATAAACATTACTTTATACAGTTAAAATATAACAACATAGGTTTTCATTCATGCATTCATCATTCATACAGACTATACGTACATGCATACATGCGTTTATTTGAAAACATCACTAGACAGGGTTTTTCTTTTAAAAGGGGCTTTCTTTTCGTAAACATTTCTCCCGTCAATGCCTTCATTTCTTCAAGAGTTCGTGCATTCATGCATTCATACATTCTTTCCTATCACTTTCATTGCCCGGTACACACTGTTACGCCCCGTGAGTTGGGGTTAGCAGTCTTCCTTTGGACCCAGACTCCGCCCGTGACCACAGGTTGGGAATCCCTTTTCAGTCAGGGGTAGCATTGGGTGTACTATCAGTACTACTTACCCGGCATTACAATATGCCCATTCATTAGTACCCTTTCATTCATTCATATGTCTGTTACATATTTCATACAGTAAACGTTCATTTTCATTCAGTTCAGTCCTTTCAATCCTTTCAATTCAGTCATTTTCATTTAATCAGTAATCAGTTCATTCATGGAAAAATATCTTTTAAAAGCATGAGCTTAAACATCGTCTTTCATGGCATCCATAAGCATCAAATCGCATCCATAAAAGCATCAGTTAATAGAGACATTTTAACGTTAGTTCGTAGGGAACATTTTAAAACACTTTCTTCTTGTCGGTCAAAGCATCGGTTTAAAGCTCGAGGCACAGGCCTCTACGTTTCTTTTCTTTTCTTAGAAAATACATACAATAGATCATGCGTACAATTAATACTTTGGTTGCGTAAAAAGGGGCTGCCAAGGAGGGCCATTACATACTTATACGTTTGAACACTTAGCATTTTCTTTCGTAAAGCGTCTTTCGTGTAAGGCACCGTAAAGGGGAAGCGTTTCTTTTTCATTTTGTATATTTTAGAAAACTCTAGAAGAGCATGAACGCAATACGTACCTGGACTCCATGCTACTTGCATATCATGCAGTCCATTCATGTGTGTGTCAGATGGCAACCTACATGCATACACATAACCTTAACGTCATTCCCTATCTAGTACATAAGCAACTTAAACTAGAAGTAAAACTACACTTCACTTGAAAACACTCTCCTTCCATTCTGTGCACTTACATGCCCTTTACTATGCTAAAACGTTCGGGATCTACTTACGATCACCACATCTTCCAACTCAAGGTCTTGCCTCGAGTGCTCATCCACTAAAGTGAACCCATGATTCACCTTAGGATTAAGACACTAGGACCTTCGTCTTACTCTGCTCACTAACCACATTCCGATGCATGATTCCGACCGATGGAATCACGCATATCCCAATCCTAGACAATACACCCATTACTATCTTTATGCACCTTAGCTTACATTAAATCCTTATTCCCATCCATACAAGCCACATGGCTCTAAGCCAACTCTGAGGCTTAAGCACCGTGTAACTATGCTTAGGACAGATTACCCATTACATATGGTGAATCTGTCTGTAATGGGTAATCTGTCCGGCACATGTGTCTCACCAGACTACACACGTACCTTACCCCTTTATCACCTAAGATCAATATATAATACGTTGATCACCTGCTCGTAAGGACAAGCGCCATACTCCGATACCAACCTTCTCTTAACCCGGCTAGCATGACTCTTCATGCTACCCGTCCTTTTTGACAGTTCATCCCAACACTTAACACGACAAAACTCCATTCACAACTACGCCTTACGTCACGTCGTATAGCTCAAGACAATTCCCAAGCTACACCGTGACCTTGTCACGTCACCTGACATCCTACTACGTCAACTCCTAACTCATCACGAGTACGGTCCATCACGTACTCCTGTCACAACATGACATCTCGTCACGTTCCTGCTACGCCATTTCTACACTAATTCCTCACCCATCACAAGCACGACTGTCAGAAATCATGTCACTTCGTGACATTCCCCAATCATGCTTTCGCTGCGCACTCTTACACTTGTTCTGCTACTTCACCTATACTCCCAGCCATGAGTCAACTTCCCGATGACACCTGTCACCTCAGACTACAGGCCACACCATAACAACTTCGGGACATTGTTCCACAGTTCTCGACACTACTCACCACGCTCTATGCCCATCAACCACTCAACCATCCTTATCTCTGTGACACGCCACACGGTGTATCGCTTCACCTCATGGAGTACACTCCATGCATACTCCCTTCTCACACGCTACGCCATATCACCACTATAGCTTACACGCCAAATGGTGCATTACTCCATCACATGGAGTACACTCTACGTGTACTCCCTTTATACACACTTCGCCACATCACCATTATAGCATACTTGCCTCATGGTGCATCACTCCACCATATTGAGTACACTCTACGTGTACTCTCTTCACACATGCTACGCCACACAGAGTACACTCTACGTGTACTCTTCCCGTTCCACACAACGCCACGCCACCATTACAGCACAGTCCACAACACTACACAACATACTTTCCAACACTTCACAGCGCACTACACAGATACGCCCCAACACTTCACATACACAGCACATCACATCTCCATACTACACAGCAAACTCCACAAATACTAATAGCACAGTCCACAACCTAATCAATTAATTAACATCTAACATAAATAACGAGGGATAGACGGCTATTCCACCGACGGGATAACCCGTGCATTGTTCACTGACCATCACAGTCGATGACGTCGGAAAGGTCGTACGTGGCGGCTAACCAACATACAGTTGTTGTTTGGGCATTTGGATAGCTAAGTGTGGTCTTAGAAAGGCTCATGGTGGCCTCGTGGTGGCGGTGAGGGGGTGGAACATGGCATATCTAGCCGTGTACAGTGGCAATTAGCCACGTATAGTGGCTATCCACCACGTAAAGTGGCTATCCACCGCGTAAAGTGGCGGTTCTAGAAGGGGCTGAGCATGGAAAGGCTTGGAAGGGCTTTGGCGAGGTGATGGTGGCGTCAGGGTGGCGCCACAGTGGCTCTACGGCGGCGGATCAATCTTGGGAAGGAGGGAGAGTCGATGAGAGAGTGAGAGAGAGTGGGCATGCGTGAGGGGTAGATCGGGGCTATGGGTGGTTGGGGTAGGTCGATGATGGCCAGAGGGAGCTCAAGACGGTGGCTGGACACCGTGGGTGGCATTGCGCGGTGGTGGAAAGGGGAGAACCCGTGCATTAGGGAGGGAGAGAGCCCGTGTGGTGGAGGGAGGCTATGGGCCTCGGGTCAAGTGGAGGAGGAAGGGGGATGGGAGGGGAAGTTCATGGCGGTGCTTGGTGGCCGTGGGTGGCCGCGCATGACGCGTGGGGGCAGTTGGAGGTAGATGGCTTGCTCGCCGGCATGAGGGGACGCCGGTGGTGGTGGCAGTGAGGCCAGACGGCTTGCGGTGGCGTCGAGCTGGAAGGCGTACGTCGTAAACGTGAGGGAGAGGGATGAGAGAGAGAGGGGAGGGGAAAGTGAGGAAGAAAAAGAGAGGGTCTGGGTTTTAATCCTGATCCATTTATCTTAGGATTTTCAAAATGATCTTACGGTGGAGGATTTAAACACTAATTTGAAAATACGTAAACATTAACTTAATTAAAAGTACTTAGAGGAATAAAGGTAGAATATTATTTAAACTAAAATTTAGTTTATAAAATAATATTTATTCATCATTAATAAAATGATGATGTCTGATTTAATATATTTAAAAGAATAAACGATTTAATTAATTAGAGCTTTCAACATAATTTAAATCTTATAATATCTTAAATAGCTAAAACCATTTTAATAAATAATATTAAAATGATTTCCGACAATTATAATATTTTTTGAGCTCTTCAAGAATATTATAATTGTCGTATTTAAAATCAAGTTTAGTTCAATTACACTGAAAATACCTCAGATAAATATTTCCAGTGCATTTAAAACACTGGGCATACCTTAGAAGTCACATAATATCTTTGAAAACACGCCATCAGGGTTCGGTACGCATGACGAGGCTCGCAGTCGCTAGATAGAAGGGGTAGACAATCACATAATTTCTGCCCACGAAATTTGCTTATGTCAGAAAGAAGAAGCGTACGTAAGAAGGAAGGAGCGGGGTGTTACACTTAGCCTCGTTAAATTCCTAGCGATAAGGGAGGAATGCCAGTTAAAGCCTTCGAAGAAAAGAATGATTTTTCTAGCAGAGGACTTTGGCAGGGAGGAGGAAGAAACCCTAGGTGGTTTGGGAAGGAGCTCGATTGGGGAGTATGAGAAGAACCGCATTGAGCCATGGCAATGAGTCTTGAAAGGGAAAAGATTGGAGATAAAGAAAGGTCGCTAGAAAGGAAGCCGAAGAAAGCGAGTCTAGTGAAAATTGGGGGAAAAAGGAAGAGACGCCAGGGAGAAAAGGAAAGGTAATGACGAGAGATTTCTTGTGAAGAAGAAGGGGCGTTGGGTTGAAAAGGAAGGTAATGATGAATGATTTCTTGGGAATATGAAAGGGTGATAGCACCATCAATGCTCGACTTCAAAACATGGGAGTAAAGAATGTGGAAACAATTAAAAGTAACATGGGCCACACGATTGGGAACTTTCAAAATCCTACACCTTGGATAGAGAGAACATCCGGCGGGGTAAAGAGGAGAATCGGGGAGAATTATCCTAAGAATTCTCCACGTGCTCCCAAACGGGCGGGGTAGGAGAAAACAAATCAATAAATTTCCCACCTGTTGGCACGAAGGAAATTAGCATAGTAACTGGAAGGGTTATTTGGGCCCAGAAGAAGTAAGCCTTTGTAATATAAAACCTAAGCCCGAGGCTTAACGAAACAAGTCCAATAATCCAGTAGGGTTGCAAGGCCCAATATTCAGCCAACATGCACGTGAGGGATAAGGTGATAAGCACCATTACTATGAAGGTTATCTTATTCTTATTGGATCGTTTGAAATAATAAGGGATCAACTTGGTGGTAAGCCTGTTCCTAATACTCATCACCGAATTCTTGTGCTTATAAATAATACCCAAAGGTAATGCATAACAATCATTCATAGATACAATTCATTACTGCTTTCTTAACTTAGATATCAAAAGTCCTCTAAGTACACCGTGCTGCTTTCTTCTTTTTTGCAACATTCGTGTTGTTGAAGGTGTGTGGAACACGTACCGAACACTCAGAATCTAAAAGACTCTCATTCCAATCGTTCTCTTTCATTTCTCAACACTACCATCACTGACATTCCATTACGTAAAGCAGGCACTCCCTTGAACCTTGTACCACACATCATCCTGTAGTATGTCCAATTCTAATACACGAGAGAATTTATTTCCCTTTTTTTCTTTTGAGAAAAAAAAGTAGGAGGCTGGTATCCCAATGCCTACACTTTATTTAGAGGCACAGGATTTTTAAGATTTCGTTAAACTTGGCATTTATAAAGTGAAAAATATTTAGCCAAAATCTAATTATACAAAAATAAATTTATAAATTAATATTATTTGATGTTATATGTCAGGTCATAAAGTTACTTTTGTTATAAAATAAAATCTCAATAAGATCTTATTGAGAGTGATTGTTTACACTTAGCAGAGGAAATAAACAGTGTTGATTCACCTTGCTCTTCTAAGAGAACTGTTATCATTGAAATTAGAAGACTTATGCTCAGATTTATGCACTGTCAGATCCAACGTGATTTCCGTATGGCTAATGCAGCAGCTCATCACCTAGAGGGCATGCTTGGTCTATTTCTGATGTGGAATAGAGGTAGGATGGAGTTTCCTACTTTGTTGATAATATTGTTTACATAGATGCTATTTCTTGTAAGCACTATTAAGGCCTTTAGCGCCTATTTGCATTGAAGATATCTTTTCTATAAAAACAAAAACGTTTATGAATTTATATTTGTGTAATCGTGTTTGTAACAATTGTCTTAAAAAAACGGCCTCTTAGGTACAAAACCCACTTTTTACTATTACCAATTCGCAATTCCTATATTTATTATATAACTTTTTTTTCTTTACTATAAAATAGTTAAATACTTTTCTTAAAAATGATCTCCAAAAATTACTGTTAATGAAGATGATTAATAAATAGAGTAGACAAAAAATGTAAATTTTTGGGAATTGATAATTTGAGAATATTTGAATTAATTAAATTTGGGAAAAAACAAACTTGAGAATTTTTTAAGCTATAATTGATCATTAGAATGGTGTATTTTTCTTTTTTTATCCATACTTGACAATTTTGAGATATTTTGAATTTAATAAACTTGGGAAAACATAAACCTGGAAACTTTACAAGCTTATAATTGATAAATAGAATGATATATGTTTTTTATCCATAATTTAGAGGTCCGGTTTGGATACAAGAAGTGTTTCATTTCATTTCATTTCATCATTATAATTTTTTCAAATTTCACACAAAATATAATAAACAATTTAATTTTTTAAAATTTTAAAATAATAATAATATTAAAAAATCATATTCTAATAATATTATTTTATTTAACTTTCATCTCAACTCATCTCTTCTCAACTCATTATCCAAAACCATAATATTTCTATATATATATATATATATATAATTATTCTAAAACATAACTGTACCCAAATATTCTATTCCAATAGCAACCCGAACACCCAAACATAATTCAATTGTTTTATTTTAGAGTTGTGCTATGCAACAGTCGGAAGCCGCAGCATACCATGTATGTATATATTTTTTTTTTTTTTCACTCAATGCATTGAGTGTGCGGCGGCTGCTGGATATTTATATTTTTTGTTTATTTTATACTGTCCCAAAGAAAAAGGGGGATATTCAATTTCAACGCCCAAAAATGAAAAAGCATGGAACTGAGACCACATTCGATGACTCTGTTTTTACGTAATTAATATATTAAGTATAAATAATACGCATCCAAACTTCGTAACGTAGGCTCTTACGTTTGCAAACTTTGATTACTTTGTTTGTTGTCCTTTTCAGTTTTCACCGACACCTCATGCCCTCACGATCACATCCCGGCTTCACCTACATCTTGTATATATACTGTGTTGGTCCGCTGCCTCACTTACTCCTCACACCGATCGAAAATGGCGCAAAGAGTTGGTAGGATAAAGCTGGGTTCTCAGGGTCTTGATGTGTCGGCGCAGGGGCTGGGCTGCATGGGCATGTCCGCATTCTATGGCCCTCCCAAGCCCGAAGAAGACATGATTGCTCTCATCCACCACGCCATCCACACTGCCGGCGTTACCTTCCTCGACACCTCCGACATCTATGGCCCTTTCACAAACGAAACCCTCCTCGGCAAGGTACTGATGCCTTTTAAACTAAGCTAGCTAGGTCCGTCCGCGCAAATCCCTTTTCTTATCTTGTACATGTCTTGGGTGTGGCTTGCCTGGCAGGCTCTGAAGGGAGGCGTTAGGGAGAAAGTGGAATTGGCTACAAAGTTTGGTATTAGCTATTCCAGTGAGAAGAGGGAGATCCACGGCGATCCGGCGTATGTGAGAGCAGCCTGTGAGGGCAGCTTGAAGCGCCTCGACATCGATTGCATCGATCTCTACTACCAGCATCGCATCGATACCCGCGTTCCCATTGAAGTCACGGTTTGTCCCTTTTTCGATCTCCTTAAATTTCTATGTTTTCCTCATGTAAAAATCTAAAATCAAGATACAGTCTAAAAGGAGCTTTTACGTTATAATTGAAATACGCTCATCCAATAGTGGCTGCTGTCGACCGGATTTCGGCTGCCGGCCACCAGAGTTTTTCCGATTTCCGAATCCGGTCAAACTTCAGCGATCTCTCGGGATGGCTGTTAGAATAATTGCAAAAAGTTCTTAAAAATAATTAACATTAGTGTTATTACGATTTTAGAATTTTCTATTTGAAAAATTAACGCAGTGGGGTTTAATTAGATAGTTGTAGAATTGATAGGATTATGACATAGTGGCGTTTGATTGAACATGGTAGACGTCACTTTTACACCACGGATAAATTCTACAAGACCAAGTAACCACTGTTCCTGATTACATGCAAACCTACCGTTCCTGTCCGGTTACCCATTTTATCACAAGCGCTGCTAATTCTTTTCTTCTATATTCAATAAGATTGGAGAACTCAAGAAATTAGTAGAAGAAGGTAAAATCAAGTACATAGGTCTATCCGAGGCCTCTGCATCAACCATCAGAAGAGCACATGCTGTTCATCCAATAACAGCTGTGCAGCTAGAGTGGTCTTTGTGGACTAGAGATGTTGAGGAGGAAATAATTCCTACTTGCAGGTGAGGCATCATTTACAATTGCTTTTCAAGTTTTAGAATAATTAGAACCTGTATTTTAAATTTGTCCTCCGAATTTTTCAGGGAACTGGGCATTGGAATTGTTGCATATAGTCCTCTGGGACGAGGATTCTTTTCCTCAGGGCCCAAGTTTGTTGAAGATTTGTCTAACGATGACTTCCGAAAGGTTTTGTTGATCACTCATGCATATCCAAATGGTCTTCATTTTTCTAAACAAATGGTTTTACAGGAAACTAATTCTGTTTGATGGTTTGGAACTATTTCTTTGCTGCTGCTTTGCTTATCAAACAAAAATTCTTTGCGGCTTATTTGTTGTTACTCCCAAGAGACTTGACTAATTATTTACTATTAACCTAATTAAGGCATCCTTGAGGGACATTTCTCCTTTTTGGAGGCTGCACTTCAAGAAAGATGTTGGTTACTTGCATCAATCAACTTAACATATTCAAATACATGAATGACGCATCCTACTGAAACAACCTTAATGAAGCAAGCATGTAATTCCAGACTTAAAATCAACTTGAGCCTGCCTTCGTCTACGGAGCAGGACGATGAATTATCAAAACAGTGCTTGTAAGCACAATACAATTGTTCTACTGAGATTGTTTTTTTAACTTCATTGATTGCCCTTGGGGAGGTTTCAAATTTGGTTGGGTAGACGTCTCTTTATTCGAGGGCTGAATAACGATCTGGTTGTTCTTATGATTATCAATCACCCTCAGATAATTTTGAGGCCTTGAGTTTTCCTATTACTTCTCCTGGATCTTTCAGTGTCTTGAAAATTGAGGCAGGGCATGGCAGTTGTGGATGGTTATGTACTACAGAATTATGTTGAAGAATATGTTCTTGGGGCATATGTTCCCATTTCCTCTATGAATCAGACAGGCTTAATGCTGACATATGCATGCACTGATGCAGTTTTTACCAAGGTTTCAACCTGAAAATCTGGAGCATAACAAAACCATATTTGAGCGTGTTAGTGAAATGGCAACAAGGAAGGGATGCACCCCATCACAGCTAGCACTGGCCTGGGTTCATCACCAAGGGAAGGACGTGTGCCCCATACCTGGAACCACAAAGATTGAAAATTTCAAGCAGAATATTGGAGCTCTGTCTGTGAAACTAACACCAGAAGAAATGGCGGAACTTGAATCATTTGCTTTGGAGGATGCTGTCAAGGGTGAAAGATATATGAATGACTTTGCAACCTGGAAGAATTCTGAAACTCCACCATTTTCTTCATGGAAGGCTGTCTAAGCTCTTTTTTTCGTTGAATCTGGACTTTGTCAATGCTGTCATGGAGCTGTGTTGAGTTCTTGATTGCTCAGAGTTTATGTATATTCTGTTTGAATGCTTTCATATCTGATTTTAGGAAGATCAGAAAAAATAATTGGTTCCTTAACCGGATCCTTGTATGCAAATGTGAACTCTTGTCATTATAGTGTGTACTCCATAGGAGTAATTGAGCTTAAAGTATGACCTGTAAAACATGCCGGTATCATATACTTGTTCGGTATGATTTACTTTTCGGAAGCAAGCATAATTTGCACCATAGATCATGTTGCGTGAGTTCGAACATGCCTTGTGATTTTCCTATCAAGGAATGATGTTCTTCTAAGCTATGCTACTTCAACCACGTCCCAAGATATGAAAGAGAGAAGGAGAGGGAGCTGATGAAAGTCGAAGGTTGAAAGTTGAGTAGCCAATTAACGAAGCAGAGAATGGACCAAAAGTCCATCTAATAGAAAGAGGGTTGGCTGGTTGGAGCTACTCCATGCTATCAATTTAGCAAGAATTGACGCACACAATCCGTACATGGAGATTTACCATAATGTTTTGTGAAGTAACATTTGGGTTTACGGGCTTTTCTACAAAGTAAAAGGTTTCCTTTTTATCCTCATTAGTCCCACCCTAAAAAGGTTTATAAAATCGTGTTAACTCCTAAAATATTTTTTTTCGTTCTTTTTTGCTTTTTAAAAAAAGTGGACATCGAAACTTTAAAAAGAAATGGACCATAACTGAATAATAAGCTAAGTCATTGTTGGGGTATATGTGGAGACTGGTTTTAGAGCTAAAAAAGGTGTTTGTTGAAGTTGGCTTGATTATTGGCTCGACTGTTGGCTCGAGCCAAGGTTCGCTCGACAGACCGCTCGAGCAAAGGCAAGTTAGAGAGAGTTCGCTCGATTCTCGCTCGACACTCTGCTTGAGCTAGACACAAACCCTAGTTTCGTTTGACACGTCGCTCGAGCCAATATTCATTTGATTGTTCGCTCGAGTCGCGCTCGACACTCCGGATCACGTGCTGGAGTTGTGGCAAGCCGGGCCACATCAAAGAAACTGTAGGAATCAAGAAAGTTCTGATGACGATGCTGTGAATGTAGTGGCAGAAGAAATTCATGATGCCTTACTTATTGCAGTATACAGTCCGATTGATGATTGGGTGTTGGATTCAGGGTCTTCGTTCCATAGCACTTCACATCGAGAAATCATGCAGAATTATGTTGCTGGTGATTTTGGGAAGATGTATACAGCTGATGGAGAGGCATTGAATGTAGTGGGAGTGGGTGATGTGCACATCACACTTCCAAACAGGAGCGTGTGGACTTTACAGCAAGTCAGACATGCTCCAAATCTGAAGAAAAACCTGATCTCTGTGGGACAGCTTGATGACAGTGGTTTTGCAGTAGCGTTCTCTGGAGGAGCTTGGAAGATCACTAAGGGTGCGCTGGTCCTAGCGCATGGTAAGAGATCTAATTCTTTGTATTTGACATCAGGATCAAGTGATGTGCAGGGAAATACAAGAGTGCAAAAAGGCAGGCTTGATCATGCAAAACATGTGAGGAAGCCAAAGGGAGTCAGCTTTATCGTTCCTCATGAAAGCCTGGGAAAGTTGGCTAAGGTTGCCAAGATCAGTTCGAGACCGGATACTCCTGGTGTAGTGGGTGTTGTGAATCGCCCTGTAGATGTGTTGACTAAGGGTGATGTATGTGGAAGACTGAAGTTGGGCTTGACTTCAGTGCGTCTTCTAGCTTGAAGACGGGAGCTGTGAGCTGCAGAGATGATAGGGCTTGGCTGTAAACAGTGGCTGGCATGTGGAGACCTAGTCTCCAAGTGGAAGATTGTTGGGGTATATGTGGAGACTGGTTTTGGAGCTGAAAAAGGTGTTTGCTGAAGTTGGCTTGATTGTTGGCTCGACATCGCTCGACAGACCGCTCGAGCGAAGGCAAGTCAGAGAGAGTTCGCTCGAGTCTCGCTTGACACTCCGCTCGAGCGAGACACAAACCCTAGTGTTCGCTTGACACTCCGCTCGAGCCAATGTTCATTTGGCTGTTTGCTTATAGTCGCGCTCGACACTCCGCTCGAGTGAAGTACGCAGATTTTGGCAGATTAGGATTTCCAGCGCCACTCACTATATATATGTCATATGAGATTTGTGTTGGATAGCCTTAAGCATATTTTGAGAGAGAACAATTGTCTTGTGAGTGCATATTCGGTGAGAGAGTAAAAGCCCTAGAGAGTGTGAGTTGAGATTGAGTGATTGTAATCTTCTCTGGTTAATAAGATTTCTGCAGCTCCTGTGGACGTAGACAATTTGCCGAACCATGTAAATACTGTGTCTTGTTCTTGATTGTGTTGCTTTTACTTTATTTGTCATCGTTGGTGTGTGTGCTTTGTATAGTATTTCACAACAGTCATGTCATACGGACCATTTTGCAAATAATTCATGGAAGGATCCATTCTAGAAATGTAATACATACGAATGTAAGGAAGTTTGAATGGTTGGGAGGAGTCTTGAAATCGGTTAGAGTGAATTTCAAGAGTAGCGATAATTAAAACATTCGTAGCAAAGAAAGTTCAAATTTTTTAAGTGCGTTTGGGTAGTAATAAAACATTCGTAGTAAAGAAAGTTTGAAAAAGTTGTAATGATTAGTTTGAAAGTATTTCTGTTTGAGTAATGTTTGGAAAAAAGATGGGATGGGATGAGATGGGATGAGATGAGATGTAATAATATTAGAATTTTGGGATGAAAACTTTTTTCAAACAAGCCCTAAATCTCATCAAAGTTATTTATTAAAGTCTACAGAATCTAAACTTTAAATCCTACCAAGATCATTTCTTAAAGTCTGTAGAACATAAAACCTCATATTTAATCAACTCATATACTAAAGTCTGCAGAATTTAAAACCTAGCCTCTAACACCAACTGTCAGACTGAATCAACCACTGCTGCAGCCCTGCTAGATTGAATCAGCCACTCGGGGAAATCAGAACCACAATAGGATGGTTTGCTGAGGGCAAAGCGTCATCTTGGGAGAGAAAAGCTCACGCCACGAGGGCAAAGTATGAAGAAGTGTTTGCTATCAACACACGATGGAAGAAAACTAAAACCAGAAAGATTACTGCGATAACCTTTGGCCATGAAGACTATGAGGGCGTGTTGTACCCTCATGATCATGCATTGGTAGTGACTCTACTCGTCGTGAACTATACTACTTGCAGGATCTTAATCGACAATGGAAGTTCAACAGATATCATATTTTGATACACAATTCTGAAGATGGGCATTGAGTAGGATAGATTATGCCCAGCCCTTACACCATTGAAGGGATTTTCAGGAGAGATAGTGCAACCAGTAGGTGCCATCACATTACCCGTCATAGTGGGAGCAAGGTCCCGCACGACTATGACAATGACAGACATTTTGGTGGTTAAAGGCCTTTCATGGCTAAAGAAGAAATCCCTCTACCACTATAGCTTATTGAGCGAGCGATAGAGACTTGAGACAAGGGGAGTATGAAACAAGGAGAGACTGTTGAGCCCTTGGAGTTAGTAGCTATGTATCTAGACTGACCAATTGCAACAGCTAGGACAGGGCACGAATGACGTCGGAACTCAAGAAACAGTTGAAACAACTTCTTATCGAGCATAAAGATGTATTCACATGGAGTCATGCGGACATGCTTGGCATAGATGCAGAGGTGATAGAACATTGCCTTTGCGTTGATTCGAAAGCCAAGAAATTAGCATAGAAGAGGAGAATTTTTTGTGGAAGAAGTATGCAACAATCATGGAAGAGGTGGAATGCCTCTTAGATGTAAGATTTATCTGAGAGGCTCATTATCCGAAGTGGCTCTATGATGTCGTGTTAGTAAAGAAGGCAAACGGAAAGTGGCGGGTGTGTGTAGATTTCACCAATTTGAACAAGGCACGTCCAAAAGATAATTTCCTCTTGCAATGGATCGACCTAATAGTCGACTCAACAGCAAACCACCAGATATTGAGTTTTATGAATGCCTTTTTTAGGCTATAACCAGATACAGATGTGCGAATGCAACCAAGAAAAAATGACTTTCATAATGGACAAGGGCCTATATTGCTATTAAGTAATGTTGTCCAGCCTTAAAAATGCAGGACAAACATATCAGAAGCTAGTGAACTGCATGTTCAAAGAGTAGATCAGACAGAATATGAAAGTTTACGTAGATGCCCTATTGGTTAAGAGGAAAGAAGCGGACCACCACGCAATGAACTTGCAAGAAGCTTTCACCGTGTTACGAAAAATAAGATGGAGCTCAGCTTGGCCAAATGTGCCTTTGGTGTGGGATCAGGTAAGTTCCTAGGCTTCATGGTGTTGGAGCGAGGAATCGTATTTAACCCACAAAATATCAAGGCGATAATAGAGATGAAGCCCCCTAGAGCTTGAACGAAGTACAAAAGTTGGCTGGCAAAATAGTACCATTGAACAAGTTTGTGTCGAGATAAACAAGCAAATGCTTGTCATTCTTCCGGGTGCTATAGAAGACCCAAATTTGTGATGGCAAATGTGACAAGGTGTTTGAGCAATTGAAAGCATACATGTCCAACCCTCCCTTCCCGAGTTAAACCAAATAGGGGGAGAACTTGTATTTGTATTTGTCAGTTATGCCGAAGGTAGTAACCACCATACTGGTCAGGGAAGAAGAAAGGAAGTAGAGGCAAGTATATTACACAAGTCGAGCCTCAAGGGGAGTGGAAACACGCTACCAACAAACAAAGTCGTTGGTGTTAACTCTGATGGTGGCAGCACACTGATTAAGGTCTACTTCTAGGCCCATGCCATGAGCGTGCTAACAGAAGCCCCTCTAAAGAAAGTCCTACATAGGCTTGACACGTTGGGTCGATTGGTGAACTAGTCAATTGAGCTTAGTGAGTTCGACCATAAGAAACAAATCCTAGCATACTTTTTTGTCGCGTTCACTAATTTCCCAGAGCTGTAGTTTGCATCGAAGGGTACTCCTTGGCAACTGTATGTCGATGGACTCTCCTGTTGCAGTGGAGGGGAAGTAGGCCTCTAGCTCGTAATCAAAAGAGGTGAGGAAATTCATTACACTGTGAAACTGGCGTTCGAGATGGCCAACAATTAGGGGTGGCAATGTGACATGATCCGTTAACCCAACACGAACACAACACGATAATAGCGGGTTTGAATTTATTCTTAATAAGTTTGGGTCAAAACGGGTTGACCCGTTAAGATGCGATTGCTTAATGGGTCGATAACGGGTCAACTCATTTTGACCCGAGAAAGTTAAAATTACAATTATACCCTTACACCTAAAACTAAAAACTAAAAAAACCCTAAGTTCCCAACCCACGCCCGTTCACACAGTCACTCCCCACTTCACTCCAGTCTTCACTCATGTCACCCCCTCCTCTTGATTCTCAGATCCAAAAAACTCTAACCCAGTGACCCACGGTAGTATGGTACCCACTGGAGCCACCCACCTCCCTTGTGTGTCGCAGCGTTGCCGCTCAGCCCTCAGTCATCGATGTCTCATCTCAGACTCTCACCCTCGGTCTCAACTCTCAATCATGTCTCTCAAGTCTCTACCCTATCTCATGACGGCGTCTCAGGCCATCTCTCACTTCTTCTCTTCTCCTCAATCCTATCTCATGGTGCCGCTCAACCAGGTTCAAGTTCTACATTTCTTCTCTTTTTCCTTAATTTTTCATTGTAAAATTTTCATTTTCACTCTTTGTTTAATGATAATGATCTCGATTGGTTGAAGAGGCTTTCGGTCCCTTTTGGTTTTTTACTTTGTGGTGGGGTACTAGTTTGCGAAAAATACTTGGTTTTTTACTTTGTGGTACTTCAATTTAATATATGTAACTATTGCTTACAGATCTTGATTTCTCTTCTCTATTATAGTTTCTCGGGTGATCAATTTTGATTCTAATTGATTACTTATCAATCAAGCTACCAAAATATTGTAAAGTGCATCTATCAAAAGATTGTAGAGTGCATCTACTTTCTTTGCATATGCTTTTAAGGATTGTAGATCAATTTAATATTTGTCATGCCATTTTTTGATTTTCTATTAAAAAAAGTATGTAATTGCTTACAAAAATTAGATAATTGCTTCTATAGTGATTATTAACAACTTAATCTGATGTTACTTTGTATGAATAAACCAAAGTAGAGGAAATCGTGCATTTGCTTGAATAATTATTTGTGTTGTGTTGTTATAAATTGTTTGTATTGTTATAGGTTCATTTTAGTGAATACTTTGTTTTGTTATGTTAGATGTCTGAGGTAGCAAGCGAGAACGATGATTTGATTGACTTGGAGTTGGAGGAGCTAATTGAAGATGTTGTGGAGTGGGATATCAATAAGACCAAGGAGGACACTTCAATTCCTTTATAAATCAATCAAAAGTTTAGTTGTGTTTATTATTATTTGGATTGTAACTTTAATGTTATTACAATATATTTATGTTTGTCTTGTTTTTTTTAAGTTTGGACTTATGTTTAATATTTGGTATCGTTGGGATTTTATTTTTGGTATCTAGTATTGTTGGGACATTAGTTTGGACCATGTCATATTCGTTGGAACTTGGCTGGATTGTGTTTTTGTGATATTGATTGCTTGTATTGTGTCTTTATTAATAGGTACCCTATCTATCTTTCTTCCGAAAGTTGACTATCGTTGTGAACTTTTCATCCTTTGCATTAATCTTGTCCCATTCTACTTGCAGTTGGCCTTTTCTTTTTTAAGGATATTGGATCTTCATATTGGTTTTAATTTCATTAGATGTTAACAAATGAATAATAGTAATGATTTTTTTATTAGTAGTTAGTTTTATATTTTTGGTAGATATTGTGATTTTAATTTTAATGTAAAATATTGTGAATTAGGTTAAAACAAAATAGGTTGAATTGGGTTAGTTCAACCAATTAACATAAAACGTGTTGAAACGGATTGAAATGGGTCGTGTAGTGTTGACCCATTTTTTGATTAATTCATAACGGGTCATAATGAGTCGTGTCGTGTTAATCCATTATATTAATGGGTCGTGTTAGGATTTAGAATTTTGACACGTTAAGCTTAACGGGTCGTCTTTGTGTTGACCTATATAATATAATATTCATGCTCTGACACGACATGAACACGACATGAGCACGACCTGTTAACATGATTTGTCACCCCTACCAACAATGAAGCTAGAGTATGAAGCACTTTTGATAGGACTTGCCTTAGGAAGGGAGGGCTCTTTCCCTCCAGGGGAAATAATAACATAGGTATTGGAGACCACATCTGTTGAAAATGAAGTATCAGTGGTAGGAGCGGTTATGCTAGAATGGGCATAGGATGTGGCGAGGTACATGACCACAGAAGAACTCCCAGACGAACGAATGGAAGCGAGGTAGGTGAAATCCAAGGCAACTAGATTTATTGTTATAGAAGAGAAACTATATAGGTGAGGTTTCTCTGCTCCACTACTACGCTGTATCTCTATGGATGAACTGTTGTATGTGATGGCAGAAATATACGAGGTAGTTTGCGGAAACATTTGACCCTAGTGCAGAAAATCATAAGAGCAAGATACTACTGGCCCATGCATTGAAAGATGTAGAGGAATTCATTAGGAAGTGCGTCAAGTGCTAGTTACAAGCAATTGTGTGTCACAGCTCCCCAAAAGAGTTAACCACAATAGCGACATCATGGCCTTTTGCATAGTGGGAAATTGACATTGCAGGAACCATGTCACAAGGAAAGGAGGTGTTAAGTTCACAGTGACCGCAAAGGTGTTGTGGACAATTACAGTTGGTAGCATCATAAAGATTCTCTAGAAACCCATTGTATGTTGATACGACATACCACGATCCCTAGTCTTGAACAATGGATGGTAGTTCGAGTGTGACCAGTACAAAGATAAGTGCACAGTGTTGGCAATCAAAGTCAAATACTTTTCTCCCGGCCATCCTCAAGCTAACAGGCAAGTAGAGGCAACAAATAAGATCATCTTTCGCATATTGAAGAATAAGCTTTTAAAACAAAAGGGAGTATGGGCTGAAGAGCACCTAGGGGTGTTGTGGGCCTACAGGATCACCGTGAGGACCCCAACGAGAGAAGCCCCATTCGCGGTGACCTTCAACAGTGAGGTAGTGATATCAATAGAAATTGACATATCAAGTCATTGGGTCCAACACTACTATGAAGAGTCAAAGGGTATAGGATTGGCAGGAAACCTCGACCTACTGGAGGAAAGGAGAGAAGAGGCAGAAGTAGGAGCAATAGGAGAAGAATTTCTCAATATGTCAATAAGAAAGTCAAGATTTGAGCATTCAAAGTTGGAGACCTCATGCTGAGAGAAGTCGAGACAACCAGCAAGAGCGAAGAAGAGGGAAAGCTCAGACCCAGTTGGGAAGGACTATATGTTATAGTTGTAAACAACAGGCCAGGCTTATACCCCTAGAGGACATGAATGGGAAGAGACTGTCACACCCATGGAACACAAAGCACTTGAAGAATTATTTGTCTAGCTAATCTCATGTAACATGGATATCGAATAAAGAACATTCTTATGAGTACACAATATCTTGTGCAATGGCTCATTTCAAGAAATTTTCAGCAAGAATGATAACGTCCTTCGGGCAAGTGACCGAGTGTTAACAATGTGCGTGCGATCTAAGTTAATACTCACAACTATCAATTAACAACCAAATGCTAACATACGCGCATGCGATCATGGTTAGTCTTCACTCAAGCAGCGGTCGAGAAAATATCCCACTCCTATAGCACCCCCTCCAGGCGAGCAATTGCGTATAAAAACGCTCATGTGATTGGGGTTAAGAGTGAAAACTATCAATCAACAATCAAAGGCTAACACAAGTGCATGTGGCCTAGTAGAGAAAATCTTCCGCTCCATTAGCACACCCTTTGGGCAAGCGAATGCATGTTAACAACACGCATGCAATCATGGTTAACACTCGCAATGCTTAATCAGTGACCAAAGGCTAACACATGAACATGCAATCAAGCTTAGCCTTCACTCAAGCAACAGTTGAGAAAATGTCCCATTCCCATGGCACGCTCTTTGGGCAACCAACCAAGTGTTAGCAACAGTCATGCAATCAAGGTCAACACTCATAACTATCAATGGGCGACCAAAAGATAATGCACGAGCATACAATCAGAGTTAGCCTTTGCCCAAGCAACAATGGAGAAAATCTCCCGCTCCCTTAGCACACCCTTCCAGCAAGCCCGAGTGTTAGAAACATGCTTGCGATCGGGATTAAAACTCGCAATTATCAATTGACAACGAAAGGCTAACACACGCGCTTGTGACTGGGTTAGCCTTCACCCAAGTAGCTGTCGAGAAAATCTCCCGCTCCGTTAGCACACCATTTGGCTGAGCAATCAAGTATTAGCAACACACATATGATTGAGGTTGACACTCGTAACGATCAGTTGGTGACCAAAGGCTAACGCACGCACATGCGATCAGAGTTAGCAACATGCTTATGATCGGGGTTAACACTTGCAACTATCAATCGGCGACGAAAGGCTAACGCACCCGCTTGCGACTGGGGTTAGCCTTCACCCAAGCAGCTATCTAGAAAACCTTCCGCTTCCTTAGCACGTCATTTGTGTATGTGACCAAGTTTTAGCAATGCGCATGCGATTGAGGTTAACACTTGCAATGATAAATTGGTGACCAAAGGCTAACGCACCCGCATGTGATCAGAATTAGCCTTCGCCCAAGTAGCGGTCAAGAAAATCTAGCATGCCTCTCAGGCCAACATCTAGGTGTCAACAACGCTCTTGTGATGAGAGTTAACCTCTACACTAATTTGTGGTGACCAAAGGCTAACGCATTCACATGCGATCGGAGTTAGCCATCACCCAAGAAATATTCAAGTTCCCCCATAAGGCCTCATTATGTTCAACCACACACATATATCCATCACCGGCCTTATGGAGCCACTTCAGAACAGTCTCGTAATAGGCCACGAGGTCCTTCAACTCACCCTGTGTGATTCTTCGCTCTTCTCAACATCTCTAAGTACCTCACGCTACGATATTTCTCCACCTGGCTAGCCTTAGACGCCTCATACAACTTGGCCCATTGTAACACCCCACTTAAAAATACCTTAGGCCTCGACCCTAATAGCTTTGACCCTAGTTAAGCAGAGGTTGTGATAATTGAGAAGAAGGAAATTTTTGGAGCTGAGTTGGCATAAGAACTCACACCTTTGGGTTTAGTTGAATTATTATAAACCTTTTAGAGCTTTATTGATTTTGAGGATAAGAAGCCAAGAGGCCAATAGGGGAATGACTAATGGCATAATAAAGGTTTGCCTCATTAATGGGTTAAATAATTTGGGTTGAATGCTATTTGGAATTGGGAAGGCCCAATAAATTGGTTGCATATGGGCCTAGGTTTTTTAGGTATGAAGGCTAAGGAGAGACACCTAGACTTAAGCCCAACTTGTTGTACACAAGACTAAGGACCTAACTTAGTGGACATAAGAAATTAGGCCCAACATAGTAAGCATTAAGTTATTGGGCCCAACTTAGTAAGAATCAAGGCTATAGGCCCAATTGAAGAAAGACCTAAAGTTGAGACCCAACCTAGTAGACTTTTGAAGCCAAGGATAGACCCTATAAATCTGGACATAAGACCCATGGAAAAGCCCAACCCATGAAGCCCAAGCTTTGTATTTTATTTAATACTTCCAAATGGGACCCACATACACCATACTATTAGTCTCTCTCCTTCCAAAACTCAACCACATGCCCTTGGGGTTCCCAATTTAACTTTGGTTAAATTTTTAACTTGGGTTAAGGATCACTATTCGTCTCACACATGAATAGTAACTCAAACATCATGATTTTTGCATAGTTTCTTGAAACCCTTTCTTCATAGTTTTTTAAATCTGATATTCTTGTCTTTTGCACTTGTTTTTCATCCCTCTTAGAAAACTCTTGAAGGTTAGGATTAACCCAACCTATGTCACATGAACTAAAGGCATGTCAATGCCAGCTAAACCATCAATCGGCTCATTTGAAGCAAACCAAGTACCCTTCTTCAAACCACCAAAAACCAACATCCCTTCAACCAATTTTCAAGAGGATTTCTAATCCTTAGATCCTCATGATGTCACCTAAGAATCAGACCTTGATAGTGTACAAACAAGTTCCAAGAAACAAAAACAAAAAACCTAACTATTCACCTAGGAGGTAAGTTGATTTCAAACCAGGTACCCTTAGCTATTCAAAGATTTTCTGCACCAAAATAGCCACCCTCCCCATGCCACCACCCTTGTAATTTTTTTCTCTTGAAAGGCTTCAAATAACTCAAGTGCTTGCTTTTCCAATTACTTCCCTATGGCAGCCAAACCGATTGGCAATTGAAGAGGAGCACATTTGAATCACTCGACTAAACCACCTCTCTTTTTATCTCTTGCATTTTCTGCCCAAGCATGATCACTTTGCATCCACTCATGCTTCATTTCCTCACCTGAAAAATCCTTCAAATAGAGGTAATAATGCCCTCAATTCAGACCAAGGAGATGGGACAAAAGGTGATAAAAAATTGGACAAACCTTGAAAGCCTAAACCGTCAGTCGTGGCATGTTTGTTGTATATTTTTGTTTTATTTTTTGTACCAATGTAGCCCACTGCACCTATGGCTTGCACCATGATAGGTTTGAAAATCAAAATCTTGTGTTGATCATCAAGCATGTTTCGCTTTTCACTTGATTGAAGTTTATTTTATGAAGTTTTGGTTAAATTTTACTAAGCTTGAGTAATGAGCATTTAGAAAAGCCTTGGGATTGGGATAAGAATAAAAATTCATGATTCATTTAGGTCTTAAAACTCTCTTTGACAAGGAAAAGCTAGATATATCATGCATATGCTCGGTTTGATGGTTTTGTGATAATTTGTAATCAATGCATAAGTGTTGGGATGAATTCGGGTGAACTGAATCTAAGTTATAAAATTTTCCCTAAGATCATATTCATGGTTGCCACTTGATAGAATTTGAGTACACATGCATCCATAGAACTTATAGACTTGAGATTACAAATAGGCCCACAAAGATGCATGCCATGGGTTGGTTGATTTTGGCATAATTGTGAATTGATTCTTGCAATTCTAAGGGCATAAATGGTTTTAGAACATGGGAAATATGGGGTTTGTGAAATTTGGTGAAATTTGAGGCCAAATTGCAATTAGTGAAAGTTTAGGGTCTTAACGACTATTTTGGAAAACTGTAGGGGCGATTTCGTAAATATTATTTGAACCCTTTTGATTATGAACATCTTCCTAGTTTTGAGATTCCTAACTTAGAATACATTTTATTACAGCTACACCAATTTCCTAACATTTGAGAAGTTTGTAAGTTAGCTTCTAACTACTCTTAGATAATTTATTTATGATTTATGCATAAATGCCACATTCATGATATAAATATAATTTTGAGCATGAAATATCATGTGACATATCATTTAGCATTTAATTACTTACTTACATGTCATGTGTAATTTTTCAGCATTTTAGCATATTATATGAAATTTTTCATTTTCTCGTAAAGCATACTTCAAAAGCACATGCCATGAAATTTCAAGCATAGCATGAAAAAGAAAATTTTGTCACGACCCCAAATGTTAGGATGAGAAATTATCGTAATGGAACTCCTTTGTCCACTCTAGAGTGAGTAAAAATGGAGCAGTAACCCCTAAGTTGACAAAGAACCTTTAACGAGTTTCGAATGATTTTTTTTTAAAGAATAATGAAATGAAGTCATTTATGGCACCTAAGGCTGGTGGGTGCATACATTATAATGTTATGTTATGTTATGATGAAATGTTATGTTACCAATGCATTGAGAATGAGTCTGCAGACAACATAATTTCAACATGAGTTGTACTATGATAATCGGCAGGTACTCACAGTGTATAATGGGAAGCTGTGACGATACCACCATATGTTATGTTAATGATATTGATGGCTTTAATAATGATGAAGTATTATGTTTGAAAAGATGAAGTGAAAAATGTTGTCTATAAGAAAATGTGCAACAAAGTTGCTTTTGTAAAAATGTTGAGGAATCTTGATTGGAGACAAATACGGATATTTTTATCTGAATAGAATGCATATCATATTTATCATTAATCATGCAGATGTTATCTCTGTGGAAGTTGGTTGTTTAACTTAGTGAGATTTTAAGTAAATCTCACCCTTATGGACCTGCGACCATTCTCCGAAATGGTAGAACTTATGGCAGGACCAACTTTCGATGAGCAGGATAAACCGTTGGATATAGATGGTTGAGGAAAAGCCAGATCTTGAGCAAAGACAGGATTTAATTTTGATGCTCATAGCTCTAACTCTATATACCATAGAGCGGATGCAAGATCCAATCTGATTATGTAGATCCAATATTATGGGATTCTATCTCCCACGTTATGTTGGACTTATGTGAACTTCTTAAGTGAGGAAGTACCTTTTTATGGTTAATTAATATTTTGGGATGTTTAGTTCATTTTGGCATTAATTATTTTAAGTCACCCTTTATTTCCGCTACTGTTATTGCATGCTGCTAGTTGTTTACAAGGATGTATTGCTTATTAACTGTCATGAACAAAAGTATATAACCATGAGTTGCATATCCCGACGCTCCAAGTCTTCGTTCTATCCCAAGCGGAGGTTGGGGGTGTCAACACTTGCAACACCTCGTTAACTTGCCTTTTGGTGGCCAATTTATCCTTCAATAATGTTGCAGCTTGGCTAGTCTCATGTTCTCGCTCCAAGGATTGCTCCAGACCCCCTAGGGCCCCAATCACCGAAGCCTATCGAACGCCAAAGATTACTGCAACTTAGACTTCTCAAACTTCAACTTGATATTTTCTGCCTTCTATAACCTAGATTGGCTACCTAAGCAGAAGTAGGCTGCCTCCCACCTTTTTTCTCCTCCACCACCTCAGATACAGAATGGAAGTACCCTTCCATATAAGATTGGGAGGACTAAACTTTCTCCTCCAATATCTTGGTGATCAGCGATCCACTAAATCATTGAGGATAGCCCCTGCAAAACAATTAAAGGTCAAGTCCAAATAGCACATGAAAAACCATATACGAATAAGGAAGTTGCGTACCAGAGTGAGGAATTCACTCTGCTCCCAGGAAATTTCAATGATGAAAGGGTTGGAAGTTTCACTAGCCTCTGGGTTGAGGGGAGGAGGCAGAAAGCAATCTAAGTCAAAACTCAAGGGATGGGGTGACATACTCTAAGAAATATCTCTGAAAACGGGAATTTGGGGAGGAGTTCTAGCAGAAGGTGACCCGTCTTTAGGCCATAAAGGCACACCATGAAGAGACTTAACTCGTAGATGAGGGAAGATCAAGTATCGACCTATAGAGCTCTCCGGGATAATGACACACTATGTGGTAGGTGGGCTAGAAGTTTCACCACTTTTTGAGTAATAGGTATCTAGAGGAGGCAAAGATCCTCAAAGAACAACCTATGCAGTAGTCGCCCCTGGAGGACACTCGGCAAAAGAAGGAAGTCCCAATGCAAGGAAAGCCCATCATTGGGACACTCAGCCCATGAATCTGTAAGTACCCCGCTTTGGTTTGATGCTTTTCGGTACCATTCCTTGCTCATCAATACCCAGAGCAACGTATTGAGTAGCATCAATAACATATAGAAGTGCTCTGTTAGTAGTGGCAACTTCTCTTTTAACAGAATCACTAGTGCTTGGCGAAACACCTCGAGCCAGTGTTGCAAACTGTTCTTAGTGACCAAAGGGACTGACATAGGCCCTAACTCGTTTTGCTGTGCTGTCAGTGGTGGTCTGGGCACCTGTTCCTCTCCTTATCTCTATCACCTCCTCGGAGTCGCTGAAAGCTGCAGAAGAAGAGAAAGATTACAGAAACCTCTTAATAGAAGGATCTAGGTAGGAGCATGAGAAAGTGTATGGAATCTTGTAAAAAAAACTGGGATCCAAGAGCAAATCCAAATCCTAGTCCCCGTTAATTGATCACATCAGCAAGGCGGTTGACGTTTAATAGAGGTAAAGGTTGTTGAATCTCTCATCCACCTTTATAAGTAGGGACAACAGAGGAAGGTCGAGATGGCATACCCCCCCTTAGAACTAGTGGGGTCGGCATATGCATGGGAACCTCGTTGCCATTCGGCCCCCTCCATGCAAGGCCTATTTCCCTTGGGGTCAGAAGAGGAAGGAGCGACGCTCTTACCGTCACTGATTAACCTAAGACCAACAGGGCTTGAAACTGAGTGGCCAATAACACCAAACTAAACCGACATGACTAGAGAGTGGTTGATATTCTCCATAGTAAGAACAATATAAAAAATGACAGAGTGGAGATTTTCCTTCACCCAAGATCGAGGTGCGATATCTCATTGCGAGTGGGGGTCACCTCAAAGAAATGACCATCTGGAATTGAATGCCAATAAGTCATGGTTGAAAATTCAAATAAGACGGCCTCACCAATTGGGAACTTCCAACCTTTTTTGGATTAAAAAAATATATATATACTCCCAATTCTTAATATGGGGTTATTGAATATCAACAGAAGTTTACAAAGCCAATATAGGAGTATGAAGAGTTGGACTGGATATGAAGAGTGGGATGGTAAGGAAATCTTCCTCAAGTTTAAGTTGGCGTGATAGCAAACATAACAAATATCTGGCCAAGGAAAATAAATAATATTTTAGCTCTAAAAAGTTAGATTGACCCAGAAATCATGTTGCATTTTCAAACTGAAAAAAAAAACAACAACACACACCATTCACAGCATAAAAGTATTTATTTATGTCATTAACGTTTAAAAAATTGACAAACTCTCTCTTTTTTAACTAGAAATCATTTTGAAGAAATCAATTTTCTTTCTAAATAAAGGGAATTTCATTCCCCGTAAAGGAGGAAATTCAATGCCCAAAGACCATGAAACTAAGTCGGTGTGAATATTGAACCGGTCTGTTTGGTTTTGGTCTAAAACTAAAATCGAACCGATTGGCTTTTTTTTTTTTTTTTTTTTTTATATTAAACTAGTCGAACCGACCGATTAAGGTGGAGAAAACCAACAGGACAGGTTCCGGCTGATTTCCTGTTGATTCGTTAGTTTCCATTCGGTTTTGGGTGGCATAATGGGAGAGAGTGAGAGCATGCCGTGGGAATAGAGTGACTTAGTGAGAGAGAGAGAGAGAGAGAGAGAGAGATGGGTGGCGAGATGAGAGAGAGATGGGATGGCCGAATCGAATGGAGGTCTGTGGAGTGAGATCGGTGTGTGATTACGATATGATAGAGAGAGAGATGGGTCAGCAAAGGGAGCTCCATGAGAGAGGATAGAGAGACAGCGTTAGAGGAAAAGAAATGAAGAAGAGGGGAGGGAAAGACTCAAGTCAAACTCTAGTTACCCAAAACGACGTTGTTTGGTGTATTAAACCAAATGACGTCATTTTGTATTATTATTTTTATTTTCTAAAACTTAGCTATAAAGCGACATCCATTTAACTCATTTAAGTTAAACGATGTCGTTTTATATACGGATAAAATAATATATATTATATCGATTGGTTCATAGAAAACTGAATTGACCGATGTCGATTTCTAAGGTTTGGACTACTGGCAAACCACTTCTCCATCAGTTTCGACTGGTTTCGGACTCTGGTGACTTGTGTTGGTAGGTTCTATTAGTTACTGTTCACCCCTAGTTGCTGCTCTGACGACTGTTTAACTTCCTCAACCCACCTAGCCCACCTAGAGATTCCACAATATGGGTTTTTCCCTTTTTCCTCCCTCCCCTTCATCTTCAATAATCTTTCTCAAATATAAATCCTCCTTTACAATAGCCCTCGATATCAACCCCTATCATGTATCTTTTTTTTATTTTCTTCACGATGGATTGATGGAAAACCCTTTGAGTTCATGTATTAACAAGGTTGTTGCTTCTAAAGGGACTACAAACAGTACTGAGGAGTGTGATACCCCGTGTTTACGTGTATTTTGACTAAATAATTATTGCATTTCTTAGGATTCTGGGCTTTCTTGTTTTAAATTTTAGATGATTTACGTGGTATTATTTTACGACTTTTAACTAGAAAATTTAATTCAATGTGTTTTATTGTTATTAATTATTACTCATTATTTAAAATGCTCTTTCTTTTAAATTAGTTTATTGTTGGATTTTATTCTTTTATTTTACCTAGTCACTGTGTTTAAATTAGTTTATTTAAATTGCTGTTTTGAAATCATTTTCGTTGGATCAGTTTCGAGACCCCGAGTTGAAAGACTGAACCTCATTTATTTCCCTCACTTTTTCTTTTAACCTTTTTCATTTTTCTCCTCTTTTCCTTTTTCCTCCTTTCTTTTTCCCCTGCCTTTCTCTTCCCACGCGAGAGCCCCTCCCCTCTCCCCGTCAGTTTCTTTGTCTGCCCACAGGGCTGCCGTGCACCATTCGTGGCCGCCACCGCCCCTCCCATTTTCTTCCCCTCAGGCCAATGACCACCCCCTATGTTTTTAGCCACCCTCCCCCCCCCCCCCCGCGCGCACCGCCAATCTCTTCCACGCATGACTTCAAGCCGCGCGGTCTTTGTGTTCTAGCGCTGTCGTCGCGTTGCCGTTGGCCACCATCTTTTCACCACTGCACCGGCGGCCTCCCAGCTGCCTAACCCACCCATCCTCAGCTCCGATCCGCCACCGGTGAAGCACCTCCATCCCCATTTCGGATTTGGGTGTTTTGGCTTTCAACCGCCACCCACGGCCAACCACCACCACTAGTAATTTCACCAACACCTCTAAGCCCTTCCCTAGCCATCCCAAGTCTTAGTTTGTCCCCATTTGAAATTGGGATTTTTGAGACCCACGGCTTTAGCCCAAATTGCACTGTTTCATTACTGTGCCCCACTTCTAGCACCTCCGTGATCTTTCAAAAATTATATTATAGCGCTGTAAGTATTTTTTCAAAGAACTTTTGAGATTTAAATGTATTTTTGGACTAACTCATATTTATTGTGAATTGGTTGGTTGTGCCGGACTGAGTCCGAGGAGTAAGGGGTCGGTTGGGTTAGAGGATGAAGCTGTTTGTTTGATTGGAATATGCTGGGATTTGTTGGTTGTTGGATATTTGTGTCGTGTCTTGTACATTGCATAATTGTACGCATGTTCATGTTTGTAAATGAAAACTGAGTTTTCGTATAATTGCATACATGTTCATGTGTATATTTGAAAACTTGATTTTCATGTGCGAAATGGTTTTTGGGTGCATGTGTATCACGATCCCAAGCCTAGATGGGGTATTATCTCGTGGAGCTCCTCTGGTCACTCAGGAGTAGAATATACTGAGTGACATCCCCTGGGTTGTCGCTGGGCGACGACGGGATCGGACGGCATAGTAACGCTCTCGTGCTAACTCCATGGCCCCTCTTGCTGGCAGGGGATAGAGGAGGCTTGGCCATGAATGCGCTGGGCGCAGAACTGGGCATCGCTCGTTACGAAGTTACTCGCATGGTCGTTAACCGTGGTGTGACGAAGGGAACCAAGGTGTACGGATGGTCCCTAGGGGAGGTCATGGTGCATACAGTTAAAATGGATTATTGGGCTATTTTCTGAGAAAATTGCGTGTTTTAGATAAAATGATTCTATGTGAACTGTTTTCTGGAAAAATGGTGGAATATTGTTTTGGGCCATTTTCGGGGAAAATGATGGGAGATGTTTTAATGGAATGTTTTGGGCCAAAATGGGATTTTGGCGTGCCTTGGAAAATATTCATTTTCGGGAAAAATGAGGTTTTGGGTCTAATGCATAATCCATCAGATGCACGCATATCTGTTGGTTGCATTAATGCATTTTTATCTCTTGGGTTGTTACTTGTTGAGATTCATATCTCATGTGATATTCCTTATCATGTGGTACCATTTTATGGTACCGTAGATTTTGATGCAGATGAGGATGTTGAGCCAGAGGGATCGACTCCACCAGAGGAGTGACATGTGGTCACTTGGGATTATGGGATTTGTTTCCTACTCGTTTAAGTATTTGGTTTGTATTATATTTATATTGTATCAATGTATAACTTTTTAAAAGCATTTTATTTTGGAAATCTGTATTTAAATTTCTGGTACTTAGTTGGCCAACTTTTAATTAACCACTGCGACTTTTGTTGTGTACTTTTTGCATGTTGCACACACTTGAGCACTTATCGTTGGGATGTGTGACCCGTGTTTTCATCATCCCGACGTCACGATTCCCGAGTTTCCGTACGTTGGAGTCGGGGCGTCACAAGGAGAGTGGTTGGACTGCATACTTTGAAGATTTCTCAAGTTATGAAGGACACAACTCCTCTAATTCTAGTTTGCATACCTCTTCTGTGGTCTCGGATGCTGCTTCTCCTGCTGCATGGACTGTATATATGGTTTCAATCATGGATCCATCCAACTTTTTAGAGATGTACAATAAAACCGAAGATTTATTTATTTATCTAGGTTCTTGTTGTTAAACTTAGCATAAGATGCAAGTTGGCTTTTCTATATTGGCTTTTCTAGGTTCTTTATAGGTCATTATGCCATTATGTTTTGTTGTCAAGAAAACATAATATTACTTAAATTGAATTACCTAGTATGCTATATATTACTAAGTAAAATAACTCTCATCTTATTTTGATCATACTAAGTAATATATAGCATATTTATCACTATTATATGATAAAGAAGTATGCAATAAATGATTATTTAATGGTGATAAATATACAACATCTTATTTAATGAGATGAAAATAAAATGATAGTATAGTGTAGAGAAGTTTTCATTTTAATAATATTTTATTTAATTTTTAACTTTTATTTTAATTTGTCACATCTTAACACGACGTGAATCATGTGAAGAAGACTCAAAATCATATATACGCGTGAAATTGGTAACGTCGTCTAGCCTTCCGTCATAATTGCCAACGTCATGATTAGGATATTGACTTAAGAAAAGGAAAACAAAAGAAGGCATTGAAATGATTACACTGCCAAACAAAAAATAGACTGACTATAATTTTAGAAAAATGATTCGTACAAAGACACTCCGCACTATCATTTTGTAAAAAAAAAAAATTGAATTTTATATTAAAAAAGTGTAAAAGAAATAATTTTTATCTAATAAGATTTATTTTTTTACAAAAATATCTGTATAAAATTTATCTATTTAGAACTTGAAACTATCATTACTCATAATTTATTTAAAGTTTCAATGGGAAACGCACGCTAGAGGGTACGTAGAGATTTTTTAATGGAATCCCCCTACTGTTGCTTATATTTGTTTTTAAGGAATTTGTGAAGACTCAAAGATGTCTATATGCACCAGCTTTTTACTTTTCCATGGGACCTCATTTTTCATATTAAAAATGTAAGACCCAGCATAATTAACATCATTGAAAAATCGAAATCCTTGATCTAACGATGAAGTGGTCGTATAATATATAACATGCACCATGTGTTGCATGTAGTAAAACATATGTAGAAACATATATAGGAAAAAAAAAAGTACCACCTGAAGATGAGAAGAACAAAAAATAAAAGAACAATTCAAGACACAAAAATTATCAAAATTAAGAGTAATGATACACACAGTCATGGAATACGCAAGCGTCATACAATCATTTTAAAAAATAATAGGGTTTATTATTAAAAAATTAATTTTTTTCATGTCCTTCCCTTATTTACTTATTTTTTTTAAAGGGATCATACAGTACTTGGATACTTTTAACGTATGCAAATATCATTTTCCCAAAATTAAACCATTATGCCATAAAAACCCAAAATTCTAATTGGAGGCAAGACATGCATGTGAGTTTTCAATGTACGTGTTATTAATATCTGGATGTTTTTAGAAATGGACAAAAATTGGATGCGTCTGGACGATAGACTTGGAAAGGATTACGTACCCTATGCATGTGGAGTAAGAACTTTCATTGATTTTGCACGGGCCTCTGCTGATAGTCGTGGTTACATTAAGTGTCCATGTCGAGGGTGTAAAAATTTGTGTGCGATAGGATTGGATGAAGTAGAGCGTCATATATTTGTGAACGGTATGGATCTGGGGTATACGCGATGGGTACTGCATGGTGAGCCGTATGAAGGGTCAGCAGATGTATTGGTCGATCATCACAATTATTTACGGCACATGGATGATGATTATGAGCATGATGACATGGAGGAGATGTTGGGTGACATTGGAGCTGGGATGTTTATGGATGAGGTTAACGACAATGCCTCAAGTGGTGGATCAGGGACTGATTGTGAAAATTTTCCTTCACTGTGGGAAGATGCAAAGCGCGAGCTTTACCCAGGTTGTACAAAACATTCCAAAATGTCGTTTATTGTGCGGTTGCTTCACATAAAATCATTGTGTGGGATGTCGACGAAAGCAATAAACATGGTATTGGACTTATTTAACGAGGTGCTTCCCGAAGGGTCTGCATTGCCTAAGAACTTTTATGAAGCGAAACAGTTGAGAAAGGGATTAGGATTTGAGTACAAGTCCATACATGCATGCAAGAATGATTGTGTATTGTTCTGGAAGGAGAACGAGGAGAAACAAGCATGTCCTGTATGTGGAGAGTCGAGGTGGAAAGGTAAGAAAAACGTGCCGGTTAAGGTGTTGCGGTATTTTCCCTTGAAACCTAGGTTGCAAAGACTATATATGTGTAAGAAAACAGCTCATGATATGAGGTGGCACGAGGAGAAAAGAGTTAAGAATGACGGGTATATGAGGCATCCAGCTGATTCACTTGCGTGGCAGTCTTTCGATAATCAGTATCCAGAGTTCGGGTTAGAAGCTCGTAACGTGCGCCTGGGACTCACAACCGATGGATTCAACCCTTTTGGGAATATGAGTACAAGTTATAGCACTTGGCCCGTTGTATTGATTCCGTACAATCTTCCACCATGGAGGTGTATGAAGGCGCCAAACTTTTTGTTAACTATACTCATCCCTGGCCCTAGATCACCTGGGAATGATATTGACGTATTCATGCAGCCGTTGATTGAAGAGCTGAAAGAGTTATGGGAAACAGGGGTTAGAACTTATGATGCATCTACGTCGACATCTTTTCAGATGCATGCTGCGGTAATGTGGACCATAAATGATTTTCCGGCGTATGGGAATCTTTCCGGCTGGAGTACGAAAGGGAAGTTAGCGTGTCCGACGTGTAATAAAGAAACTACTAGTGAGTGGCTAAAATTTTCTCAGAAGTTGTGTTTCATGGGTCATCGACGTTATTTACCAGCAAATCATGCATGGAGAAGAGAATGTGCCAAGTTTGATAGGAGAGTAGAGGATAGGATTGCACCAAAAGAGTTGTCTGGAGAAGAGATAGTGGAACAACTGCAACATGTTAGAGCGAACAATTTTGGCAAAGGTCGGGGAAAGAACAAGAGAAAACGAGCCGTATCAGAATTGAATTGGACAAAGCGTAGTATTTTTTTTGATTTGCCGTATTGGTCGTCATGCAAGTTGCGACATAGTTTGGATGTAATGCACATAGAGAAGAATATTTGTGATAATATACTGGGTACATTGATGAGTATTAACAAAAAGACGAAAGACACGATCAAGACGAGGAAAGATCTTGAGAGAATGAGAATTAAACATAATTTGCATTTGCGGGTGGAAGGCAACAGGGTGGTCATGCCGCATGCATGTTTTACGATGACGAGGGAGGAGAGGATTGATTTCTGTAAATGGTTGCAAGGTGTGAAGTTGCCAGATGGTTATGCTTCAAATATTAGTAGATGCGTGAGTCCTGATGATTGGAAAATCAATGGATTGAAAAGTCATGATTGTCACGTTTTTTTGCAGAAGTTATTACCTGTGGGAATTCGTGGGAAGCTGACATCTAATGTACGTGTCGCCATATCTGAACTATGTATGTTTTTCAAGGATTTGTGCGCTCGGGTAGTAAATCGAGATGTGTTGTCGAAATTGGAAGAAGACATTGCTAATATACTATGTAAATTCGAGCAGATCTTTCCACCATCATTTTTTGATGTCATGGTCCATTTAGCAATACATTTACCGCGAGAGGTACTTCTGGGTGGACCGGTGCAGTTCCGTTGGATGTATCCAGTTGAAAGATATTTGGGTCGATTGAAGCGCACTGTTGGGAATAAAGCCAAAGCTGAGGGTTCAATAGCAGAGGCTTATATACACGATGAATGGTTAACATTTTGCTCTCTATATCTTCGTGGTGTTGAGACACGATTTAGTCGTCAAGAGCGAAATGCTGATCTTGCTACTCCGCCTCCTCGTGAGTTATCAGTGTTTTCCCAGAATGTACGACCCTTGGGTGCACAAACAGGTTACGATTTAATTGATGGAGAGTTGGGTAAAGTTCGGTGGTATGTGCTAAATAACTGCCGAGAGATTGATGATTATCTTAGGTATGTCATTTAATTTATTTGAATAATTATAGTTTTCTTTAAATTAATTAGAATTGTTGTGCTCAAAATATACTTCTTTTGCAACATGTTATAACAGTGACCACATGGACAAACTTAGAACGGAAGGCGTAGAAAATATAGAGGCAAGACACGAGGAAGAATTTCCGGGATGGTTTGAAGAACGTGTATGAACTAAAATTATATATATGTTATATTGTGAAATTTTTAACTCTGGATAATAAAATAATAAATATATACTATTTCAATTTTTAGATTTTGGAACAACGTGCTCGTGATCCCGGATCAATTTCTTCTGAATTGTATGCATTGGCCCGTGGTCCCTCAAATAGAGCACTTCGATATACTGCATGCATGGTTCGAGGTTATAGATTCCATACTTTGGACCGTGAACGTAATAGAAAGACTCAAAATTGTGGTGTGTTGGTCGAGGGGAGTCATGGAACAGATGATATTGACTATTATGGTGTCATACGTGATATTATCGGATTGAAATATCTGGGTCGGTCTGTAACATATGTCTTCAAATGTGATTGGTGGGATCTAGGCGGTGGTCGGGTTTCGATACATAGGGATAATCACTTTACGAGTGTCAATACTGCATCTAAATGGTACGAAGATGATCCATTCGTATTGGCTTGTCAAGCTACCCAAGTCTATTACTTGATTGATCCAATAAAAAATGTTGATGAAGATAGTGGGGAGATAACTTGGCGAGTCGTACAAAAATTTGTTCCTCGAAATATATATGAAGCAGGAACGAGTGCAGATTACGAGAATAGTGGAGATGAAGATGACAATCCGATTGTTGAGGCATACCAGGAAGATGGAGAGGGTATTAACTTGTTTGTTGACCTCGGTGCACTCGAGTTGGTCCCCTTGTGTAGAGATGATGTCCCACCCGTACATCTCGACCCGTCTGTATTAAATGATCATTCAATTCAAGTCAGTTTGGAGGAAGATGAAGAAGACGAGTCAGAAGATGAATACGAATCAGAATCAGGGCAGGAGGTAGATAAAGATGATGAAGAAGAGGTGCATGATGATGATGAAGATGTTATTGATGGGGATTCTGAAACAAGCATGGAAAATTCATCTGAAGAGTAAAAGTACTAAATATTTTATTTATATAGGTGACTATAAAATATCTTAAATTTTCATAATTTCTTCTAATTAATTTTCTTTGATATAATTAATTATTTTAAAGAATGCCGCCAAAACGACAACGAAGAAATGTGCCTCCGCCAAGTCCAAGTCCTGAATCCATTGAGGACTCCCCACTCGAGGAATCCGTTCCTGAAGATCAAGCTAACACAGAAGAGAACAACAACCAGTCGACACCTACCAGTAAGGAAATATTGTCGTTGATAATTATATAATTATAATTATATACTTTTTTCTCAATAACTATATAATTGTAATTATAGTATATCTATTATTATCATGTAGTTCATGCATCTGCACGTCGCGGTCGTGGCTATACACGTGGAATCTCTCTTGAAAAAAATAGAAGGCACGGTAAACTGAAGATCACAATTCCTGATAATTCCACTGGAGGAGTGGATGATAGTGCAGCAGCGCTTTCCTCCTATATTGGCATAGTAGTTCGAGCTTATGCTCCATTTTATGTGCGCTCATGGCGAGATGTTCCGAATGAGATTAAGGAGCACATTCGAAGTCGTGTGCTGGTGAGTTTACTTTTCAGTACATTTTTTTCACTTAGAATAATATATTATATTTTTTACCTGATTCCCTTGTTAGGATGAATTCGACCTCGACTTTGGCCGTAGCGAGGATTTCAGAACCGTGAATGAGTTGATGGCTACACTATTCCGACGTCACAAAGGACGATGTCATGACCACTTCAAGAAGTTTGAGACGTTGGAAGAGGCTGCGCAGTCTCCTTTTCAGCAGATGAAGTTAGATGATTGGAGAAAGTGTTGTGATCTTTTCGCATCTCCAGATTATCAGGTATTTTACATTTATATCTTTTAATTATTTACATTCATATTCGTTTTATACATTATATGTATACATATTACAATTAACATTTTTAATATATTTTGTAGCACTTGAGTTCTACAAATGCACAGAATAGATCCGTTCTGACTGTCCACCATCGTGCCAGTTCAAGGTCATTCCACCGTCTTGCTGAAAAAATGGTAATTAAAAAATTATAGAATTCATTTATTTTCCTGATATTCTTTCTGATAAGTACTAACTAATTCTTTTTAAAATTGCTAATATTGTCGCTTTGTTAGAAACGTGATGATCCTGAAAACTTTTCCCTCATTCATGTCTATGCTGCTGCTCACACTAATGAGCATAGTGAGTGGATGGATCCTGTCGCTGCAGATAATTATGTAAGCAGTTTTAATTTTGTTAAATAAATTTTTTATAGAACATTTTAATAGTTTATTTCTTATTTCTATTTCTTTTAATACGTTACTAGATATTTACGATCATTACCTTTTAAATTGCAGAGCAAAATGTTGGAGATGCAGTCGACTTCTGTGGAATCCTCTCCTAGTGACATAGACATATTCACCCAAGTGCTCGGGCCGCAGTCTAGTATGGCAAGAGGTTTGGGACGATCTATCAAGCATAAATGTTCATCCTCCTCAACCTCATCGGCTTCACAAATTAATAATCTTACAGCAGATTTAGAAGCTGCACGGCGTGAGAATGAGTATATGAGGTCGAGACAGCAAGAGTTAGAGTCTCTCTTAGAACGACAGTCTCATTTAGAGACGCGTTTGCAGGACCAACAGAGAGACCAAGAGGAAAGAATACGCAGTGAAGTGCAAGAGCAAGTGCAACGAGAGATGATGGTGCAAATGGAGCGTGTTATGTCGTTGCAACAGAATCCCCGTGGGCGAGGGAAAAAGAAGAAATAAATTTTATCAATATTTCTGACTAGTTTTAATATCTAATTTTGTACTTTTATAAGACATTGTTACTTGTTAATTGGGTATGTAATATGATACCATTGGTATTTTGTTTTTAAATTTTATGAAATTAGTATTTCTGATCTGTACGTTCGAATGTAAATAAAAATCGTTCGAACGTTGGTTCACACTGTAACAAACGTCGAACGTAAATACAATTGAATCGTTCGAACGTTAAACCGACTAACGTTCGAACAAAAAACTTGCATTCGGACGCTCCTTCGTTTACATTCGAAATAACGTCCGAACATTAAACGCGCTACGTTTGAACATTTACGTTTACGTTCGAACAAATGTTCGAACGTTTATTGTAATTAACGTTCGGCCGCATTAACATTCGAACGTAAATATGATACGTTCGAACGATATACAACAAACGTCAACTTCTCTCATTCGAACGCCAATCGGTCGGGTATAACGTCCGAACGTTTAATTTTACGTCCGAACGTTATTTTCTGTGACAGTTCATAACCGTCACAAAAAAAGGAACGTTCGAACGTTATACAGAACGGAACACTTCCAACCGTCACTAAAAATATTTTTTGTGACGGTTGAACAGTAAACCGTCACCAAATGTTTTCTGTGACGCACTTTAGGTGACGGTCATGGTGACGGTTTCAAACCGTCACCAAATATGTTTAGTGACGGTTTACCATTTTTTTGTGACAGTTTCCTCTGTCACAAAACACACATTCTGTTGTAGTGCTAAAAGGGTACCACTACAAAGTAGAGTTTGAATCAGAACGTGGAGTTTTATCCATTAATGAAATGGTGAGTTTTGAGGGGAGGCCAAAATTAGATTGATCATTATTAGTGGATTAATGTATTTTGCAAAATTAGTATGTACGGTGTATTTTGGGGTCTGATAGTTGTATGAAAGGAACCAAGTTGTAGGGAAAGGGGAATTCGAAGTTCTTTGTTGTGATTTATTTACATGGGAGGTTGAGCTTTCCTCGAATAAAGTTCATTCTCAAAGTTCTTGTTCCATTCTTACTTTTGTTTTCTTTGTTCTTTCTTGCTTCTCTCTTATTCTTCATTTTTCTTGCACTTCCAGCACAGTCCTAACAAAGGCATGAGCTTGTTTTGAAAAAAAAAATTGAGACGTGTTTTATTGCTTTTTGTGAAATTAGGTAAGAAAAATGAGAATTATTTAGATATAAATTTCCTTGATATGTTTTTTTACTTGGGTTTGCAAAAGTGGTGTTTTCCACTTTCAACACTTCAATGGCCAGTGATTCAATCGGGGCTTCTGATTCCATACTGATACTTGTCAGTAGACATAGAAGTGGGTCAGGTGCCTAGCTTGTCGGGTCCATGGCCATGGAAAGACTCAAGCTGGCTTAATGCAGGGTGTCACCCCATAGTTCGGCTCCCATCTTGGCATGGGCTAGGGCATCACTGAGGGCCATGGCCCCAACCCTTGGTATGTCAAGTGACAACCAATTTTATGGCTACGTTTAGATACTGAAGTAATCTAAGATGGTTTATGAATAATAATAATAAAATATTAAAAATGTAATGAAAATATATTGAATAGCAATAAAAGAGTAGTGAAAAGTAAGTAAAAAGTATTGATAAAATATTGAATAGAAGTGAGGTACCCAAACACAGCCTAAGGCTCAGTTTGGATGGCCAGATGAGATAGTTTTATCTCATATGGTCTGTATGGATAAGAGGGTTTTGGACATCCAAACGATTAGTATTTCATCTTTATTGCATCTATAAATTTTCTAACTCATCTGAAACAGTTCTAACATGAACTGTAAAAAGCAACTACAGTGAAAAGCATTGCCCGATTCTCAGACCCTTCAGGTGTCTTCCTCCTTTTTGCCCCCCATCTCATATGCGATTTCTCCTCTTCACCCAAGCCTCTGTTGTCTTCGCCGACTTCATCCAAGGGCAGAGGAACCTCAAATCTGCAAGACAAATCTACAATATAATTCATATACTTATTTATTACAATAATCAAAATTATTGTAATTTATAATTAGAATAAAAAATGACAAATTTCCTATATATAGAAAAATAAATAAATAAAAATATATTTTAAAAAAGAGAAATTATAAATTTCGACAAACAACTTCCCAATATATTTTGGGGTTTAAATTATTTGGTAGAATAATAAAATCTTTTAGAAGAATATCTTTTAAAAAAGAGAGATTATTTTTTGGAATTATAAAGTAATTTATGCCAACAAATTTTCAATATATTTTGGAATTTAAATTTATTTATGATAGATTTTTTTAATTAGTATTAATATTACGTTTTATTAATATATTCATAACTATTATTCAATCAAATGATTTTCAATAATATGTGGAAAACATGCACATGGATGTTTTCCTCAAAGATAAAACATGCACACCATCAGTTCTCGTGGAAAACATGCACACCAACATAACCATCAAATTTCCAATGGTGCTTTACAAGCGGATGTTATTTGAACACTTGTCTCACACTTCTTCCTTCTGCCACGGGGTGTTTCAAACCAACCATCGCCTTCCTCCTATCCTATATAAAGTCGGAGTTGGAGTTGCATTTCTCTTCATTGCGTTGTACCTTTCTTGCCATTCCCCTTTTTCCAAAATTTCTTTTCACTACCCAACCTTTTTTCCCTCCTATACTATCTCATACACTGGTGGTGATGGCCTTTGAAAAATCTACTCAACCAGGTGTTTTTGGTAGAGGTGACACTGACGTCGAGCCGTTGTTCGGGGGTAGCCATTGGCATTCAAGTGTCTCGACGTCTATGTTGGCCTCCCTAACGCTCACTTACTAGGTACCTGACTTAGTGTATTTTGAGGTTCCTGGTCGCAATGAGGGGGCCGTTGCTGCAGAGGGTCGTTCCATTCAGGTGGCCCTATTTTCTTCCATGTTTTCATACGGCCTGAGGCTGTCTTTCCCCCGCCCTGCTCGTGACCTTCTTGATCGTCTAGGTTTGGCCCCTCCCAGCTACATCCGAATGCCTAGAGGCTTTTAATTTGTTGCAGTACTATCTGGCGGTGTGCTCTGCTAGAATTGTACCCAAACAAGGCAGACCTTACCTGTCATGAGTTCCTCCTTACCCATAAAGTGATGCGGCAAAAGGGGAATGTCTGCAGTTTCAGGGCGATACACACCCTAGTTAACTTGGAGTCGAGGTATGGCAAAGTGAAGTACCGGTCTCCAAAGTTCTTTGTGTCCGGCCGAGGGTGGGAGTTCTTGATAGGCCAAGTGAGTAGCCGCGAGTTCCCCAACCAAACGAAGTAGGGGAGAGCCCTAGAGGATAAGTCCGTGCTTTCGTCGGCTACTTCCCACGAGGTAGAGCACATTGCGGTTGTCCAAGAATGGATGCAAAAGAACCCCGACAACATCTTCTTAAAAGTCTTTCTCTCTGAGGAGAGCTTAAGAGGTTCCCTGCCTCCCTTTGGCCACCTTCCTTTTGATGATAGGGTGACCGAGGCCCTACCTTAGGGTTGTTCTTGCCCGGAAGCGCCTTTCAGACCCTTCTCCACTTGGTAAGGGGAAAAAGCCTCCCCTAAAGGGTGCCTGGGTTGATAGCAGGCCCCCTTATGAAGCATTGAGTCCACCACGACAAGAGTTAGCCACCCCAGAGGTCAGCCGCCTTGTAGCCTTGGTGACTTGGTGAAGGTGCCGATGAAGGTGCCAACCGACGATCCCCCCATGACATAAGTGTTGCAGCCACTGTTGTGGTATCCATGGACGAGGTTAAGATGGATGCCCTAATCCAGAACCTCCTTACAGCCGAGGTTCCTAGGCTAGCTGAAGAAGAGCAATGTTCTTCTTCGTAGTTTTCTCCACCTTCTTCATCTCGTTCTACCGTCAGTAGCCACTCCTTCGGGATGAGGCAGTTAACGAGGGGGCGGCGGCTGCTACTTCTAGCAACCATGCAGAGGTGGAGGGCTGTGCGGGAGGCAAATCCCTTTTGGATGTTGTAGTCCGCGTAGGGTCAAGGAGTTCGATCGCTAACCTTTCCATCCAGGCAGAGCACCCAGAGGGGGTGATTCCTATTTGGATGTTATAATCAGCGAGGGTTTGGAGAGTCCGCACGACGAGCTGCCCCTCTAGGTAAAGCGCCTAACAAAGGGTGATCCCTTTCTGAATGTTGTAATTGGCTCCGATCTGGAAGGTTCGTGTAAAGGTCAAACTGCTCCTGCTTAGGTGGCACAAAATCATTTGAGACAGAGGGCTCTGTAGAAGTCATTCGTCCTTTGTCCCAGCTAGCAACGAGAGGGAGCCATGCAGAGACCATCCGTCAGGTCGTCAAGTGCTTGTCCGTCTTCTTCCACGAGGTTCAGTCGTTTCTTTCCTATATGTTTCCTTCTTCTTGCTTTTTAGTCTCCCTTTACTGCTTGTTTTACATCGACCCTTCTTCGTTCTCAGGGTACCTCTCAGCTGGCAGCTTTTATTGTGGACAACCAGAGGCCGTTGTGCAAGAGAACCTGAGGTGAAAGGGTAGAGAGGGAGCTATTGAAGCATGAGCTGGAGAGGATTCAACTTGAGTTGGAGGATGAGCGTAGGAGGGTGAGGAAGCTGGAGGGTTATCGGAAGAAGCTCAAGCGGAAGGTGAAGGAAGAGAATGAGCAATTGGAGCGGCTTGACCAAAGTCTTCGGGACGACTTATACCAAGTGTAGGATGCCGCCCTTCTCCTAGATAGGCAGCTGCTGGACCATATCTTGGGGAGTTCAGAGCTACGTTCTAGGTCTTTCATGAAATATCTACAGGGCCTTAACCTTCCGACATTCCTGCCAATACGGCGGCCTTTAAATTTGGCTGCAACTTGGGGAGGAAAGAGATGTCTGACGCTTTCTCGAGTCCGATTGTTCCTACGCCAATGGTTGCAGGGCCGGGGGATCCTGCTCCTGATGCTCTCGAGACTGGTGCTCCCAACGCTGCTGAGACTTAATAAGTCCACACCTTAGCTATCCGAGGTGCTGCAGCTCCATTGTTTTATTCTTCCTTTTCTTTTTCTTTTGGCCAAACGTATGTACCATCACTTTTTCACCCAAAGACTTGTATATAAAGTTAATTAATGAAAATACCTTGTGCTTTGTGTCTTCTTTGTCGAGCATTCTCCTTTCTTTGTTTTTGTGACCGACCTGAAGGGAATCTTGGCCTAGGAGTCCATAAGGTTCCTGTCCACACCGCTAGCCGGCCGTTCATCCGTTAGTGCTGCGCTTGTTTGCTTTTACTGGATAGTCTTCCTCGGGTCCTCCTTGCGGTCTTTGTTGACGACGCCTTCCCAATTTAGTCAGATTTGCTGGCTTTAGTGGTGCACCGTTGTACTTGTTACTTTATTGGCCATATCCGACAATGTCTTTGGCATATTCCCTTTTCCACCATTTCATTCTTTCTACCTGTGTGGTCGGCCTGGGTAGTTGGCCAAATGGTTTGTGGCCCACCCCGCCAGTACTCGACCTATACCTGACAACCCCGCCAGTTGGTGGCTTCCCCGTTCGCGCTGCTTTCGCTGGTCTCTTTGGGGCCTCGACGACTTGTGCTGGTTGTCTTTATTTCTCTTTTTGTCTTCCTATCATGTTTTACCCTGCCTGACTCTTTTACTTTCCCACTTTATCCTTCCTTTAACCCCTAATCTTCCGGCGGGGCTGATCCCATGAGCTGCTGCAGGGAGACCAGACGGCCTCCGGCTTGACTTGGCGCTGGAGGTCGGGGTATGTATTCGGGCTGCCCAAAGGCTAAACCCTCTCTCCTCCCTGGGAGGGTCTGAGTGGCCTTTGGCTTGACTTGTCCCTATTATTCCATGAGGTAATTTTTTGGGTAGTCTGCAATTGAACCCGCCCTCGCCTATTGACGCTTGTGAGGAAGGTAAAATTTTCTTTTATTTCAGGTAGCTAAGGACTAACCCGCACTTTTTCGCGGGAGGGACAAGGCAACCTTTAGGCCTACCTTTCCCTGTGGTATCCCACAGTGAGGTAAGTTCAGACTGCGATATAGTTGGTTTGCACTTCACCGCGATAGGAGTTGGGATAAGTTGTTCAGGGTGCCGGGGGGTATGATCTGCTCTCCATCGTGAGAGGGGAAGAAAAGCCTTCAGCCTAGTTCTCCCCTTTGGTCCCATGGGAGGTATGTTGCTCGGGCAGTTTGAGACTGGACCCGCACCTGCTCGTTGATATCGCAAGGAAGGTAAGTGTTGGGTCAGACTGACACTGATCCAACTCTTCGTTGCTGCAGAGGATGGGATAACTCATTTGGAGAGCCACGAGACTGATCTCGCTCTCCATTGTGAGAGGGATAAGGCAACATTTAGGCCTACCTTTCCCTATAGTATCCCACAGGGAGGTATGTTATTCGGGCAGTTTGTGATTGGACTTGCACCTGCATGTTGACGCATAGTAAGGTAAGCCTTAATCTTCGAGCCGCCCGTTGGCTGACCCGCACTCTGCTGCGGGAGGGATAAGACAACCTTTAGGCCTACATTGTTGAGGGTGGGCCTTTCGATAATAGCGTTGTATGATGACATGGTCATCACTACCAGGAAGTCGACCATGACAGGGGTTGGGCAAGGGCTGCTGTCAACGAGGACCGATAATGTGATGGATCCCACAGGCTGAACCATGCTTCTGGAGAAACCTTTCAATGGCATAGGGCCCGATTGCACCCGAGCAACATCTATTTCCCTTTTGGCGAAGGCCCCCCCCAGAACAGGATGTCCGTAGAACTCCCATTGCAATAAGGATCCTGCGGGTGGTAAAGTTGGCGACAAGCATGGTAACCACCAATGCGTCGTCGTGGGGGTATAGGACCCCCTCCTTGTCGGCCTCCATGAAGGAGATGACAGGGGCAGGGTCACCCCTTCGATGCTTGGCTGGATGGTACTCAGGTCTTGTGATCTTGAGCTTGATTTGAGGAGTCTTCCCTTATATGGGCGACGGGGGGACTGTGGAGGGGGGGCGACTTGAATTCCCTGTGATGAAATGCGTCGTTTCATTTAATAATAAAACACTGCATTTTATTAAGCTTACAACACAATCCCTATTCGGGGACTGCAATAAGAATTTCTCTTGTTTATTAGTTTTGGTGTTATGATTTCTATTACCATTTTATAAAAATACCCCAATTCTAAAATATAATTGTCCATAATTTAGAGAAAGAGATTTTGACTCTGAGTTGGTGAAGTTAATTAGGATAAAGTTGGACTAAATAATTATGAGATTTGCGTCGATGCTCTCTCTTCCAAACCTCTCTCTGATTCTATCTCTCCTTGCAATTGGAGTACTTGAAAATACACATTTTCGTCCCAGGGAAATGACAACCATCATGATCTGGGTCAATAATCGTCCTGGAATATTTATATTGGGATTGCTCACAAGCCAAATTATCTGCAATCTTGACTCTCGAGCTCGTTTTCACCTTGCAAGAGTGATTGCTGAATATTGGTCTGTGCTGGTTTATCAAGCACCTCCCCTCCTTTCTTATTTTTATTTTTATTTTTTTAAAAATGAGAAATTCTCGTTTTCATTGTTTGCTGAGATGGAGCTTGGTTTTCAATTTCAAACAATCATGTGGATTTGAATAATTTATTGTCCATTGCATTTTTAAAATGAACAGCTTATTTTCAGAGCCTTTTAAATTGGGATGATCAGCTGCAAAATACACAATAAAAATCACCACCACCAAGAAACAATCTAAGAAAACAAAGATCATGCAGGATAATAGTATGCTTCAGCCTCGAGTCTCTGCCGGGGGGGGGCATCGCCTTCTCGCTGGGCTTCCTCTACCGTATGGGTCCCGTGGTGAGCAATGAGGAGGGCTCCGGGGTTTACTCACATCGAAGTTCTCTTTGCGGTGTCTTTCCTTTTCTTCTGCCACAGCCAACAAAAACAAGAGTCATTCAACTTCAACGTATATACGGATCTATATATGTTAATTAAGTAGATTACCCAACAAGAGAATTAAGTCTATATATAGTACTAACCGGACAGGATGATTTCCCTTTCCCTGCTGCTGACAGCTCCCATCTGGAACGAAATTAAGAGGACAATAACGAGGATAAGAGAGACCTTGTGAGTCATCTTTGCTGCCACTCAAACTCCTTATGAACCTTATCTCTTAAGAGGAGCTTTATGTATAGGCTAAAATACTAAATATCTCTTAAGAGGAGCCTTATCTCTTAAAAGAACTTCCACCTGAGTCCTAATCTTTTTGAATGGAGCCAAGGGGCGGGACCTACTGTGTTCGATTTTTCTTTTGATGGGAAAGAATTAGGCTATGTTTGGTTACGCACTTTAGATGAGATGAAATGAGATATTTTGTTGAAAGTTGAATAAAATATTGTTAAAATATATATACTTTTTTAATATAATTTTACTTTTAGAATTTGAAAAAGTTGAATTGTTTATTATATTTTATATGAAAGTTTGAAAAACTTGTAATGATGAGACGAGATGAAATAATTTTATGTATCCAAACCAGGCCTTAGAGCATTGGCAATGGACTAGCTAAATGTCAATGCAAGTCCAAACTTTAGCTAAATGTGAAAAAAAAGCATCCACATTAGACTAGCCAATGGTCCAAATCTTAAGAGTTAATCTACAGTAAATCTTCAGTCATTTCCAATCATAGCGAGTTATTGTTCACAATGGAAAGCAATATTCATCTACCTCCCTCTCTCCTTCCCTCGTTCTTTTCTCTTTCTTTATCCCGGAGAGTCTCATTTTCCTCGTTTTTCCTTTCTTCTCCCGAAAGCTCCCAGCACGTTGATCCTTCGGCTTCGTATTCTTCAATCTGCACAGACCCTTCTCTCTGTTGATCGTCCACGTTGTTTATTGTATTTTGTGTTGAAGTTTGAAAAATTTGTAATGATTAGATAAAATGAAATGACATGATGAGTTGAGAGGAAACAACTCCTCATGAATGAAGACTTCTTTTTTTCTTTTTCCTTGTGGATATTCTCCTTGTACAACTCTAATGCCCCATTCATCCTGGGCAGAATATAAAGCGCATCGAAATTTCTATTTATTAAGGTGTAAAAATTAAAATCTCAAGCACCCTGCAAGTGTGTTCCTCGCTTGCAGGGTACATATGGGTGAATTGAGAGTTATTCTCCACCACACCCAAAATAGTTTTGTTTTTCAATTCCATGTAAGTGTAAATCCAATACATCCAGCAAATGTATCATAGATTGCAATTAGGTTATACTTGAACAAATAAATTTAGAAGTGTTTAACGTTGCAATTGCATATAAAAATAAAAGTTTGATGCATTTAGTTTTAATTATTTATTTCGTTAACATGTTTTGAGTATGATTTTGCTAGATTAAATGTTAAAATTTATTTATTTTTTTTTTTTTTGGATAGAATTCATGAACATTTTCATCTCGAAATACTTAATTAATTTATTCTATATAAAATTAATATCATTGCAACTTTTTCTTTATATTTTTATAAGAGCAATGTTACATATAGTCGTGAAGTGAACAAACGCCGCATAATTGTTTTGAAAAAAAGAGAAGTCTACTATTAAAAAAATTAATTTTTTTCATGTGTCCTATATTTACTCACTTTTTTTCAAATAGATTGCATGGAACTTACACACTTGCAACTGTAAATATCCGTTCTCTTTTATAGATAATATATATATATATATAAAGTTTAGGATAAAATCGGACTAAATAATTTTGAGATTTGCGTCGGCGCTCTCTCCCAAACCTCTCTCTGATTCTCTCTCTCCTTGCAATTGGAGTACTTGAAAATACACATTTTTGTCCCAGGGAAATGACAACCACCATAATCTTCTTGGAATATTTATGATGGGATTGCTCACAAGCTGCCAAATTATCTGCAATCTTGACTCTTGAGCTCGTCTTCACCTTGCAAGAGTGATTGCTGAATGGTCTGTGCTGGTTTATCTGCAAGCAACTCCCCTCCTTTCTTATTTTTGTTTTTAATTTTTTTTTAAAATTAGAAATTCTCGTTTTCATTGTTTGCTGAGATATTGGAGCTTGGTTTTCAATTTCACACAATCATGTGGATTTGAATAATTTATTGTCTGTCCATTGCATTTTTAAAATGAACAGCTTATTTTCAGAGCCTTTTAAATTGGGATGATCAGCTGCAAAATACACAATAAAAATCACCACCACAAAAAATGCACTTCCTGAAATGCTAGGCCTTGGTGCAGGCCCAAAGTCTAATTTTCCTTGTAAAACTTGTCTACAGAATGTTGTTTCAGTTTCAACCCAGAAAAGTGTTTTAGTTTCAACCCAAAAATGTGGAACTCCACTTAGTAAGATGTAAAGGATAACACCATCACCCCATACCCCTGCTTCAGGTCCATAATGCCTTTTCAAAATCTAAAGTGCAACCTAATAGGGACTTCCAACTTCATCGTGAAAAGCTTCGCCCTTACCATTCTCAGAACTCTCAAGCAACAACCCCAAGTTTGAACAAAGGTTTGCACTCATTTGCAAAATTTCACAAACAGGAGGATTTGGAATTTAATAGAAATATGTTGGCTCTTAACTGCAACTGTAAAGAGGGGATAAAATTTTGATGCCAAGGGTCATTTGTAAAACCCATTTAATATTGGACCAGGTTTTGGCTCAACAGTATGAGCAACTTCCATAGTAGTGCACCAGCCTTGAATGAATAATAACCAAATTTTGTCACTGCTGAGAGCCTCCATGCCTCCCATTTCCTCAATGACAGTCACTCTCTTTGTAATATCATCCTGTTGAGAGAACCTGCGGAAGCCAACATCCATCGTGATAGAAAAAATAATAGGCATGGCAATCAGAATTCCCCCGATCAAGAGAACTAGCAGATTTCCAATTCCAAACGTATGAGTGTGATGATGTATTGGGTGGAAGACTATAACCTCAACGATAATCCCGATAGCAACCAAACAAATACAGAAATTACCACTTCTAATGGGCACTTTCACAAACAAGTGAGGCCCTTCTATCATTGTGAACACTACGCGAAGAGAAAAGGAAACGAAGGATTTCTTCAGGAAGGAGTTTTTTAGATTACCTCCCTTTTCACCTACACGTTCCGAGTTGATGACCCACTTGGTTGCCGCAACAGAGCTCCTCATGAGGTCAGAGATGGGGCCACCATTGAGATCAGGCTTAAGGTCCCTATGCATCACACCCTTAGCGTGACATATGTGCACCACATGAACAATTGCAGTACATATCAAAGCAGCAGTCCTCTCCGTATAATGCCCCTTCGCAATAATTCTGTCAAACAACTCATTGGCGGCTACCAATTGCTCCTCCATGTACTGCTGTACCACAGCTGAGGAACTGCCTTCCCTTGAAGACCCAATCCAGAAACCAACATCAGTAGCTCTGTAAGCATGGAGATGACTCTGAGCTTCCCTCGTAGGCTCAAAAATTGGTTGAGGGAACAAAAAAAAGAGACAATGGAAATAGATTCTGCCTGGGTCAATCGCCCACCTGGTGTTGCCATCCATTCCGAATGTTGGCTTTCCTCCCATCAGATTTTCAGCCTGTTGCAGGTAAGCAGTGAGCTTGGCCCACGTCTCGGACTCAAGGAAGGCTTCGCGGAAGAGATTTTTGGAAGGTGAAGAGGGTTGGGTTTATAATTTTTTGGGATGGTGGATGGGAGTGAATTTTGGATTTGGATTAATAAGAATAGATGGAGTGAATTTCTCCACTATGATGAGAATCGATGCCCTTAGAGACCGGAAATAAACCCCTTGTTTCTTTTGAAGTTCCTAATATTTCACCATCTCCGAGATCTGCAAGACGACTCCAGTGTTGGCGTTTGAGCTTGACAAGGGGAAAAATGGGTTTCGAGACCAATACCGTGGGCATTGCCACTATCTCCTCCACTCCAACTGCGTTTTTCTTTTCTTCTTGCACGATTTCATCTTCAGCTATCAGTCCATTTTCTTCCTCCTCTTCGTCTGGCCAGTCCCGTAGAGTCTGTTTCAACAATACAACACTCTGTTGCATTCTCGCACAAAAGTAAGCATTGGAATGATTATACACTGCCAAACAAAAAAAGACTGGCTATAAGTTTAGACAAATGATTTGTATAAGGGTGCTCCACACAATTATTTTGTAAAAAAATGAATTCTATAAAAGTGTAAAAAAACCATATTCTTATTAAGTGAAATTTACCTTTTTACAAAAAAGCCTGTGTAAAATTTATATATTTAAGACTTCAACTTAACATTACACATAATTTTATCAATTTAAAGTTTCAATAGAGGGTATGTAGAGATTTTTTAAAGGAATCGCCCTACTGTTCCTTATATTTGTTTTTAAGTAATTTGGGAAGACTGAAGACGTCTATATGCACCAGCTTTTTACTTTTCCATGGGACCTCATTTTTCATATTAAAAGTTTAAGACCCAGCTTAATTAACATCATTGAAAAATCGTAATCCTTGATCTAACGATGAAGTGGTCGTATACATAACATGCACCATGTGTTGCACGTGGTAGTAAAACAATAAACAAATTAAAAATAAACCAAAAGGTTGAAACATCAAAACAAATTAAAAATAAACAAACTTTCATAAACAATTACAATATAGATAAGATCTTTTTGGGAGATCAAGACTTGATGGTACCCCACGTCTTGGGAATGAGGTTTGTTAACATCGTGTTTTGTACATCTTTGAGCCAGTAACTCAGGTTTTGGTTCTCGCACCTGTACACTTAGAAAAAAAAGAGAGTGGGGCATCTTGGTGGAGGCCAGGGAGTCTTCGATGCTTGAATCAGTATATCTCCTTAGTAGTTTGTGCAAGAGTTTAGCCAGATTAGAGAGAGTTCTTTGTATCTGGGGCGGACCAGCTTTTATACGAAGTTTTTGGGTGGGGAAACCCTGTACCTTGCTTTATGGGGCTCATGTCGCTTCAACTGTTGTTTCATCAGAATCCTTTAATGCGGTGTGGTTCTTGAGGTGACGCCATTAATGCGGTGTAGAGTTCAGGGAGCTGTGTCATTAATGCGACTTAGCTCACTGACTACACTTTAGCCTACAGATGATCATTGTTGAGTCTCTCCATACCTGCTATCAGGAGATCGATGGTCCTCCACATCTCTTGCCCACTTACTCGTACAAATTCTCGGGGGCTAGGCATTACTAACGTGTGTCAGGGTCGCGAGTCTCGCTTGTCCCCATCATTTATCTTTCCAGCGCGAAGGTTGCTCCTGGGGTTGGTCTTGCTCATGGGCCAAATGCCCTACGGAGGCCTAGTGACTTTCTTAGAGGTTGGTCGTTGGGCCAGTTTGGGCTTTTCCCCAGCTTCCCCCGAGGCCCCCTCCTGGGCTTGTCACTCAGGCCTTTAGGAGGGAAAATCCTCTTGCAACATCCATCCATATGGGGCGGTGGTTGGGAATTAGGTCGACAATCGATCTAACCCTAGCTCTTTGGCTCTTCACGTAATCCGCCTAGTGGAAAGGAGCGGGAGATGGGAGTTAGGGGCCTTCCCTTCCAATTGAGTTTTTCTTATTATATATTAATGTTTTTATCTTAGTGTGTATTTAGTTTTTTTTTTCTTGAACTTTTTTTTCTTTTTATGTTTTCCAGTATTTTTTTTGTTTTTGGAATTTTATTGTTGAAATATTTAATGTTATCAATTTCATCTTTTAATTATGAAATATGATATATAAGATACAAACATCTTTTACAATTATTTTAAAAGTATTTCTTAAATGATGGAAAATTTTATAAAATATTGATACTCATTTAACTATTTTATAACTTATTTTACAAAAATACCTCTTATTTAAAATAGAGTTGTATAATGGTTATAAAAGAGTTATGAATATATATTATTACACATGAATTCTAGAAAATTATACCATTAATGTAAAAATATAAGTTATAAAACATGATATTTTGGCATTGTAATGATTTATTATCTGTTTAATTTATGGGATGAAAGCTTATTGTCAGAGGTCGTCTTTGAAATGATTCCCCGGATCTCTTATACAAGAACCTTAGACTCGATCAGAAATAAAATAAATCAATTGCTTATATGAAATATAATATTGTTTTAGCATGCTAAAAGGGTACGTCTACAAAATCGAAGGGTTTTTGTGGCGGAGTCGGATTGTTTTAAAACCTAATCGAAGCTTGCAATTTGAGTCAATCTTAATTTTCATTCAACTATTCCAATTTTGTCTTGCTGCCTTTTCTAGCTTTCTCAGCGCACTACTAGTGGGCGGAACAAAGTTAAATTTTAGCTAAAGTTCAAACTAAAGTCTAACAATGGGCTCAAAAAATAATAGTAATTTTAACTTCAGATTATATCATTAGCCAAATTTGTTAAGCCAAAGAAGTTGGCCAAATATTATTTTTGGATTAAAATATTATGTTTCCATTGCTTGCTTCTCTCCCGCGCAAGTAGAAATGCATTATTTTCCGCTGCTTGCTTCTCCCTCTAGGCCACCGTAATGACTTTTTGAATATGAACTTTCAAGATAATTTCTCTATATATATATAATATAAATATATATAATATAATTTCTCTATATATTAAAATCTTAACTACGATTCTCATTTTTGCAACACTTGCTAGCTTAAAGAATACAATAGAACATGATATGCCAGAGGTAAAATTCCTATTAGTTTTCCAAGTAACAAAAATTTATATATAAAATAAATAAAGAATATCCACTAGAATTAAAGTAAAGAATTTACAAGAATAAATTACAATTAGAATTAAAATAAATGAACAATTCAAAATCAATATTTTAATAGAATAGTGAAAGATTTGTTGAGTCTGTTATTTGATATTGTTGAAAAGTAGCTAGCTATATTTGTAAAAGTGAATTTCTTAAACAAATTTTGGCCAAAGTTTGTTGAGCCCACTGCTAGTGCTCTCTGTCTCATACTCTGTGCTACTCTCCAAGAACGACTCACGTCATCATGCATTATTGTGTGTCTAAAAAGTACTCTTCCTGGTCTGATTACCCTTTCTGGTAGAAATACCAGTTCATATGCTTGCTCTTTGTAGACCTTTTAGTTTACATATGTGGTATATCAATATTTTTTATGTTTTAGTAATCTTTCTATTGGGGACAAAACCTAACATGGGACTGATGATACTATAAAGATAGACAAAATCTTGATGGGACAAGACCAACATACGTACTGACTAAGAAGAAAGAAAAAATCAAAAGAAAAATGGTAAATGTGAGAGCTGTCAATTTTGGTCTGAATACCTCTTTCTATTGTTTTCCTTCATTTATATAGAAAAGGGTTACAACCGAGCATTGAAGCCAGCGCTTAATTGCGGCTGGTTTCACTATACACGTTAGCTGCTATTTACACGTTAAGACTATTTACGGTACACGTTATCTATTTATCTGATATACTATCTAGATATAGAAAGCATAAAAGTATCTCTATAACATCCCCCCTCAAATTGATGCTGGTGGATCAAGAAGCATCAATTTGTCAACCAAGAACTGATGCCGATGCCGAGAAAGAGCTTTAGTGAATATGTCTGCAGTTTGACGTTCAGTGGAAATGTGAGGAGTGTAATCACATGTTTGTCAAAGGATTCACGTATAGAATGGCAATTGACTTCGATATGTTTCGTACGCTCATGGAAGACAGGATTAGCGGCGATCTGAATAGCACTGGTATTATCAGCATGAAGAGGAGTGGGATGCAGCTGAGGATAACCAAGTTCACCCAATAACCCACGAAGCCATGTGATCTCAGAGCATGCGGAAGACATAGCACGATACTCAGACTCAGTAGAGGACTTGGAAACTCTGTCTTGCTTCTTACTCTTCCAAGAAATGAGTGCATTGCCTAAGAACATGCACCAACCAGTGACAGAACGACGAGTATCTGCACATCCGGCCCAATCAGCATCACTATATCCCACCAACTGTAAGGAAGATTCTTTAGGAAAGAACAATCTGCGTGTAGAGGTGCCCTTCAGATATCGGAGAATGCGACGAACAGAGGCTAAATGAAGATGTCGGGGAGCCTGCATAAATTGACTAACTTGCTGTACAACAAAAGAAATGTCAGGACGAGTAATCGTCAAATAGTTCAAACTCCCAACAAGCTGCCGATACAAGGATGGATCTGATAGAAGCGCCCCTTCTTCTTGACGAAGCTTAAGATTTACCTCCAAAAGAGTAAAAACAGAGTTACCTGATTGGAGACCACCCAATGAAATAACATCCTGCGTGTATTTGTGCTGGTGTAACAACATACCAGTTGGAGTAAGTTGTACCTCAAGGCCAAGAAAATATTGTAGGGGACCAAGATCTTTCATGTGAAAAGAGGCCTTGAGATGCTGTTGTAATTGCTTAATTAACTCAGTATCGGAGCCAGTGATCATAATGTCATCAACATATACGAGAAGCAATACGATTCCTGCGGAAGTCTTGCGAAGAAAAAGAGAGGAATCAAACTGACTCTGAGTAAAGTGAAAAGCAAGCAGGTTAGAGCGAAATTTGTCAAACCATGTACGTGGAGCCTGTTTCAGTCCATACAAGGATCGGCGTAGCCGACAAACTTCTGAGGAAGGTGTGGCAAACATGCTGGGAGGTGGAGACATATAGATTTCTTCCTTCAAATCTCCATGTAGAAAAGCATTCTTTACATCCATCTGACGAAGAAACCACCCTTGCGAGGCAGCAAGTGCCAAGATAGTCCGCACAGTAGTCATTTTTGCAACAGGTGCAAATGTTTCTTCATAATCAATACCATACTCCTGTCGGTTCCCAAGAACCACGAGACGGGCCTTATATCTGTCCAGTGAGCCATCAGCTAGAAACTTGACTGAGTATACCCATTTACAACCAATAGGTTTGACATCAGAGGGACAAATTATAAGGTCCCAAGTGTGATTGTCTTGAAGAGATTGGATTTCTTCTTGCATGGCCTGCTGCCAACACGCTTGGGTGGATGCTTGAGTATAAGAGTGAGGAACAGAAATAGTGTCTAGAGTGGCAGTAAGCGAGGTGTGAGGAAAACCATACCTATCTGGTGGATGTGTAACCCGAGTGGACTGTCGAGGCATAGGAATTGTAGAATCAGGTGACGGATCAGTGTCTGGAAGGGGCGTTGAAGAAGGGGTAAGACGTCGATGATACACCATACCTGGTTGAAATCGCTTAATACAAGGAGACACATCATCAAAAGCGGGAAGAAGAGTAATAGGAGGATTAGAAATAACCTGAGATTGAAAGAAATATTGATTTTCGAAGAAAATCACATTCCGTGAGATTCGGGATTTATTTGCATGAGCATCATAACAAATAAAACCTTTCTGAGTGGGACTATATCCCATAAAGGCACACATGACAGACTGTGCAGCAAGCTTGTGACGCTCAACAGGTGGCAGATGAACAAAACAAACACACCCAAAGGTATGAAAGGACTGATACTCAGGAGATATGCCAAATAATCGAAAATATGGAGAATCATAATCTAAAGTAGGAGTAGGCAAACGATTGATCAAATAGACAGCAGTAGATAAAGCTTCTACCCAAAACTTAGAAGGTACAGAAGAATCAATCAATAAAGTACAGACGACATCTAAGAGATGACGATTTTTACGCTCAGCGACTCCATTTTGTTGAGGAGTATATGGACAAGAACGCTGAGAAATGATCCCCTTTTGCTGAAGAAAATTTTGAAAAGAATGAGACATGTACTCCCCCCTGAGTCGGAGCGTAAAGTTTTGATACAAGTACTGAACTGTGTCTCAACAAGCGCAACAAATTTTTGAAAGACAGAAAACACGTCAGCTTTAGAACGGAGAAAATATATCCAGGTGAATCGACTATAATCATCTACAAACGTCACAAAATAACGATACTGACCGTGAGAAATAATAGGACTCACACCCCAAACGTCAGTATGCACAATCTCAAAATAGTTAGACGCACGACTACCATGTGTAGGAAAATGTAAAGTTTTACTTTTACCAAGATGACAAGTAGCACAATCCAAAGATACAAGAGAAGAAGAAAATAAATCTTTATTGCCCAAAAAATCATGTTTCATAAGATGAGTCAAGACAACAGAATTAGGGTGACCTAATTTCTTATGCCAAACTTCATTAGTATTGGCAATAGTCGTACAAGCAAGAGAAACAACATTAGGAATAGAAAACTATAAGGGAAATAAACGTCCTATTTTAGGCCCCTTCGCGATCACCGTCCCCGACACCTGATCCTGCACAAGACAACCACCACGAGAAAAGTGAACATCACAATTATTATCTACCAATTGTCCAACAGAAATCAAATTGGTAGACAATCCAGGAGAGACAAAAACATCGCGAAATGAAGAGTCCAAATTACCAACAACAGTAATAGGAAGAGTACTGCCATCAGCAATCTGAATATTTTGCATGCCTCTATACTTACGAACACCATGGAGACCCGTCATATTACCAGTCATATGATTAGAAGCGCCCGAATCAACAATCCAAGAAGTTGAGTTAGTACCCGTACCTTGCAGGCCTAAGGCCGTAAAAGCAGACACAATCATCTGTTGGACCATTGCTGGTGTGAGAACAGATGAATCAGAGCTTACAGTAGGTGGCGCAGAAGATGAAGAAGAAGACTGTACAGCCTCCTGAAAAGCTTGAGATTGGCGATTCTGAGGCCGTACTTTACAATCTTTGATAAGATGACCTTCTTTCTTGCAGTAGTTGCAAACTTTCTTAGGACAGTTGCGAGCGATATGACCAAATTCCTTGCAACTGAAACATTGCAACTTGTTCTTTCCTCTCCCTTGTGCTGCATAAGCTACATTCATAGTCTCAAAAAAGACCTTCTCAGAAGTCATACCAATCAGAAGTCATAAGCTACATTCATAGTCTCAGAAAAGACCTTCCCTCAACAAATCTCCCAAACAAATATCCAAAGAAGGAACCGGATTACGGTTCAACAAACCAGCTCGAACAGTCTCAAATTCAGGTCGAAGCTTCATTAAAAACTGATCGCGTTAACTCTCAGCATGAACTACTTGAAGAGCCGCGAGTGCCGTAGTGGGAACCTTAGCATGAACAATGGCAGAATACTCGCACCAAAGGTTAATAAAACCAGAATAAAATTGTGCGATAGGTAAATTGCCTTGACTATAAATACTAATTTCCAATTCTAATTGGAACTTCCGAGCACTATGATCTTGATGGTAAATACGGTGAAGATAATCCCACATAGCTTGAGCCGTAGTAAAACAACGAAGATTGGTCACAAATTGAGACTCAATCGTACCTAATAACCAAGAAATTACCTTGGCATCCTTGACCTCCCATTGAGCAAATTCTTTTTCATTAGTGGGAACTTCAGTAGAATTATCAATATGATTTGATAATTCTTTTCCTTTTAAAAATATCTTAAACTTAAATTCCCACGTAGGAAAATTCTTTCCAGTAAAGCGAACAATAGTATTTTCAATAGACATGATGAAAAGCACTTAGAGAAATATGCTTAAGTAGTCAATCAAATAAGTGGTAAGATTAGGATCAGAATAAACCAAACTTGAAGTCACGGTAACAAGGAGGAGCCCAAACTAAAATGCCCAGACTAAAAATAAAGGACCCAGAGGCACAAGAATAATAGGCACTGTACGAAACAAGAGCCCAAAATCAGTTGTTGGAGAGAAATACCTTACGGACGAAGGAGAAATACTTCAATACCTGCCCAGAAATTTACGGAAAACAGCAGAGAGACCCGAGAGAGCCGACTGCAACACAGCCACCCAGAAAATTTCGGACCGCCACACAGAACCTGCCGACAGTCTCAAAGCCACCCAAAGATGCTGTCAACCACCACAGAAAGTGCCGACTGGCACAGAAGCAGCACTCCGACCACCTCACAGCCACCACAGATGCTGTCAACCACCACAGAAAGTGCCGATTGGCACAGAAGCAGCACTCGTAACTCCCAGCGAACGTCGACAGCCACAAAGAGGCACAGCCACCACGAAGGACAGAGTCCAACAGCCACCAAAAAAAAAACTCAAACCACAAGGTTTGACTCCACAGAAGTCGCCGAGACCCACTAAGAGCAAGAAAGAACTTGTTGAATCAGAGAATAAAACATTCTCCCAAGAATAGCGAAAGAAAATCGCACCCTGTGATTAAGACCAACGCTACGGAAATCAAAGTGGCTCTGATACCATGTCAATTTTGGTCTGAATACCTCTTTCTATTATTTTCCTTCATTTATATAGAAAAGGGTTACAACCGAGCATTGAAGCCAGCGCTTAATTGCGGCTGGTTTCACTATACACGTTAGCTGCTATTTACACGTTAAGACTATTTACGGTACACGTTATCTATTTATCTGATATACTATCTAGATATAGAAAGCATAAAAATATCTCTATAACAAGAGCAAGATGAAGGGAGATTCGACCTTCCACGGAAAACCATATTAAATCTGGAGTGTTCTATTTATTTCCTGCATTTCTTCTACTTTATCAGGCTATGGGTGCACATCTTGCCATTGGGAGCATCGTTACGTATTATATGAGTAATCTGACCAACTGTTAGCCATCAAATCGATAAAGACATCAACACTTGCATTGCTTTGTTTGGTTGGTCGGAATATGTGGGGGAAAAGAGAGATATTAAAGGCTTGTTTTAAATTAGGTTTTGTATGAGCTGAATAATCTGTTCCTTTGTCTCAATGCACGATGGGTTGATGAAAAGTTGAAAAAGTTAAACGAGATTCAGCAACACTACAACACAATTGCATTTTAGTGACGGTTGGGAAATTGTGACAGTCCCTAGACCGTCACTAAAAGGCATTTTCTGTGACAGTTTCTGGAAACCGTCACTAAAGATAGAATGATATTTTTTTACATTCGAACGTATGGGAAATATGCGTTCGAACGTCACATATACGTTCGAACGTTATGTCTGTTTACGTTTGAACGTAAAATGTTTTGGCACAACCGTTCGAATGTTATTAATTTTACGTTCGAACGTAAAATGTTTGCACCAATGTTCGAACGTTAAGTAATAACATTCGAACGTTCATTGTAAATTTAAATTAAATGACTTTAGTTTAAAAATTATGTGATTTTTATTGTGCATAATTTGTGAACAAGTCTAAAAAATTGAATTGTATATATTTATATATACACACTTTGTAATATATAAATATATATTATTGATTTATATATATTTGAAATGCAGTGATTTAGTATTAAAGTTGAAAAATATAACATCAAAGAAGATTAAAAATTGAAATTAAAAAACGATAATAATATTCAATAATATTTTTCGTTACAAATATTAAAAATAAAATACAAAATTTGATAGAATGTAGTAAACAACAGTCAGATGATAACGTTATCCGCAAAAGTCGAACTCCGTACCTCCTCAGTCAAGGTATCAACCTTGTCGTTGAGGATAGTTACACGATGGGTGAGTTCAGCAACAGACGCCGATATAGCCTCGAGCGATCGATCGATCTTATGATCGATATGCGCAGTCAGCTGTGAGATGACCGCATCAACCCAAGCAAGCTGCACATCTCCTGCAGATGTACTCGGCGTACGCTGACTACTACTCCCGACATGACCTGGCTCAGGCTGTGTCGGAGGAACTAGATCCTCTACAGGGGGTGGCTGAAGTCCCCTCGCTTGTCCAATGCTACGTCGATGCGTGGTCATGTCGAGGGGGCTCATATGATCTTTGACCCGCTCCTCTGGCTGGGTCGGCACTCCCCATGCAAGTAATAGTCGGCTGATGAGGACACCATATGGGAGATTATCCGTGGAGACGATGCTCGCCTCGTAACGGATCCTCTCAAAAATGTGCAGTGGCAAATCTAAGGGATCTCCACGTGCCACTCGTATCAAAAATTGTGCCCGAAGCCGACTAAATGTGGTTTTATGAGCCACAGGATCGACATTTGTTGCAACAATAAGGTGCAACATGCGGAAGAAATGCAGCAGATGGTTCTGGTTGAAGGCATTCTTCCGCTCGATCTGCATGCGATCCCTCCCGGTGAGGATGTAGAAATCCTCGTCTCGGTCATCATCCCGAGCCTCGACGCCAGTATCCTCAGCCTCTGACTGGCCTGCATCTCTGGCTGATGCTGACTCACATCCCCGGCCAGTAGATGATGTAGAAGTGCCTACATCCTCACGGGGTGTTGAGTGTGTAAATGTCTCAACTCCTCGACGAATCCCGAGGTGCTCGCCGATGACATCTGTTGATACCTCAATGGAAACACCGCGTACAGTCACGGTGTAAGAGGATGCATCCTGAGGCATGTCACACATCCCCATATAGAATTCTTGAACCATTGAGGGGTATACCTTCCCCCTCAATGTGCAGATATTTCCCCAGCCTCTACTGAGGAAAACATCTATTAGGTTCGTCTGCTGCCAACAGAGTTCGTCGAACTCATTAATTAAGACCTCTCGCTCTACCATAACAGTACGAGCTCCGATACGGGCAGTGTCCGACGTGGCTCCTTCCCTCCCTCGTTTCCGTGTATGCAGTGGAAGAGCCATATCCTGAAAATAGAAAAGGAAAAAAAAATTATTTACAATAATGCATTTTTTTGTATTAATTTTAAGATGCTCTGCATTAACGTTCGAACGTTTTATCTTTAACGTTCGAACGTTAAAGATAAAAACGTTCGGACGTTAATTTATACGTTCGCACGTAAAATAATGTAAATAAATTTACGTTCAAACGTAAAACAAATAAATTCGAATGTACAGATGTACGTTCGAACATAAGCAGTAAATAAATATTGGCTGACGTACGTTCGGATGTTAAAACAAATACGTTCGAACGTATTTGTTTTACGTGTGAACGTAAATATGAACGTCCGAACGTCGAAGCATGAATAATGTAGAAAATCACTACGTTCAGATGTTATAATTAAACGTCCGACCGTATGTGATTTACGTGCGAAAGTAAATATTCACGTTCGAACGTATGTCATTTAATAATATTCACGTCCGAATGTAAGACGATTAACGTTCGTACGTGGAAGCCGTAACGGCTCTGTAATTTAAACGTCGTACGTTCGAATGTCTTGGTGAAACGTTCGAACGTTTCGACGCAAAATGGCTGAGTCGACTCAGCCATTATTGAAATCTTGAAAATTTCTCTACAAGGTTCTAAATACCGAAATGTCACCATGTAAATGAAGTATACACTTCAAGAAACATTTCTACGGTGACTATTCGGCCAATGACTGGCCATGGTGGCCGGAAAATGAAGTTGAAAATCCGGTAATCACTTATCCGGTTTTAAATAAAACTCAATCCAAATCTCAATCCAAATCTCAATAAAATAAATGTTATTTGAATAAAATATGAATGCCTACCTTTTAGTGACGGTTGTGGCGGAGTTGACGGCGGCGGTGACGGAGGCGTGGCGGCAAAGAACGGAGAAGACGATGGATACGTTTTGGAAATGTCGTTTCGACGTTCGGTTTTGGCCTTATATACACAGAACATTCGAACGTACTTATTATTATGTTCGAACGTTTGTCAATTTAATTTCCAAAATTTTATCTATAATACATTATATTATAAATGTTTAAGTTATATATTAGGATGTTATATAATATTATTGACAATTAGATTATTGGTTTTTTTGTGAGTGCTTGTTATATTTTTAAAGTTTAGCAATATGTTTATACATGTTGTTGTGATTTTATGCTTACTCTTGAAATAATTGTGATTATTGTTTGTGAATTTTGTGAATAGTTTATGAGTTTATGGTGTTTATTGATGAATTAATAAGTAACAATTTAATATATATTATTGATTTATATATATGGTATAGTTTATATATTATATGCATTGATGTTCTCATTTAAAGTATATTATGCTATCATACTATACAATGTAGTATATAGTTATAGATATATAAAATATAGTATATATATTATACTATAAGTTAGTATATAATAAAGAATTTAATAAGTAACAATTTAATATATATTATTGATTTATATATATGGTATAGTTTATATATTATATACATTGATGTTCTCATTTAAAGTATATTATGCTATCATACTATACAATGTAGTATATAGTTATAGATATATAAAATGTAGTATATATATTATACTATAAGTTAGTATATAATAAAGAATTTAATAAGTAACAATTTAATATATATTATTGATTTATATATATGGTATAGTTTATATATTATATACGTTGATGTTCTCATTAAAAGTATATTATGCTATCATACTATACAATGTAGTATATAGTTATAGATATATAAAATGTAGTATATATATTATACTGTAAGTTAGTATAGTAAGAATTGTACGTTCGAACGTTTTAAGTTAACGTTCAAACGTTAAACAAAGAGGCGGGATTTTCCCGCTCTATTAAGGTATCTGTGTGATTATTCAGACGTTCGGACGTTTATACTATACGTTCGAACACCAAATCTGTTAACGTTCGAACGTTAGTTAAATTAGTGCGGGAGATTTCCTGCTCAAATATGGTAACACTTTCATGAAATGTACGTTCGGACGTTTAAGTTAAATGTTCGAACGTTTATCTATAAATCTACGAACGTTCGAACGAAAAATTGTGATACATTCGAACATATATGAGGAAAGTGCGGGAACTTTCCCGCTAGATTTTATGTTATATCATAAGAAGGGTACGTTCGAACGTGTATTGTAAACGTCCGAACGTTCTGGGCGGGAATAATTTTAGAATATAACGTTCGGACGTAAAACTTAAACGTTCGAACGTTTAAACTAATAATTTTAGAACTTAATCAGTACGCGCACGGGAGGAAGTGGATCATTTCTTCTTCTCCCGTGCGCGCAACAGAAAGAGAGGGTCCTGCGCACACAGAGAGAGAGAGAGAGAGAGAGAGAGAGAGAGAGAGAGTTAGAGTGAGAGAGAGTTGAGTTAGAGAGTGAGAGAGAGTTGAGTTTTGGTAAGAAAATATTTTTATTTCTTGTCTTTATTTAAATTTTATGATATTTATAGAATGTGTTTTTGTTATAGAATATTTCTAATAAGTTAGTGTTGTATTTTTTTGAAGGATTGCTTGTTTTGGGAAGTTGGAAGATTTTGATTTGTAAGAGGATATTGTGAGTGCTAGGTATATTTCTAAACTTTATCAATATGTTGTTGTGATTTGATGCTTACTCTTTATCATATTGCGATTATTGTTTGTATAGTTTGTAAATAGTTTCTGAGTTATTTTAAATATGTTGTGATATAAATTTAAAATATTGTGTTTATTATTAGAAATATATTGTCATTAGGCTTTGTTAATACATGTTTATTACTTACTCAAGTTTAGAAATATGTTAATACATGTGGCATGTTATTTTGTGAATATATTGTGAGTTATTGTGAATATGTTGTGATATGGATTTGAAAAATTGTGATAATAATATTTGAAATTAAGTAATAACAAATAAAAGTAACTCTTTAAGAATTATAATAATTAAAATTATTGTATAACCATTGAAATTAAGTATGATAATTAAATATTTATAATAATATTTGAAATTAAGTAATAACAAATAAAAGTAACTCTTTAAGAATTATAATAATTAAAATTATTGTATAACCATTGAAATTAAGTATGATAATTAAATATTTATAATAATATTTGAAATTAAGTAATAACAAATAAAAGTAACTCTTTAAGAATTATAATAATTAAAATTATAGTATAACCTTTGAAATTAAGTATAACAATTAAAATTATACTTTAAGAATAATGATCTTGTACACAACGAGAGAATATGATCTTGAAGAAATGTTGGAATTTCAATTTAATTGCTTGACTGTCATAGTCTCTTCAGCCTTGAGAGTTGTCAAGGTCGGACAGTTTGTGACGGTTAAGTAATTAGACTAAAATTTAAATATTTCTTCAAGATCATTCTCCCTCGTTGTTTACAAGACACGAAACGTAGGGTCACATAATCTTCCATCCCTCTTTAGTTTAACAATATAACACTACTTGAATGTGACATTGTTAATTTAAACAACATGGAGATATTGTTGTATGATTTTTTGCTAGATGCGTGTGACATTGCATAAATACCCTTAGACCCGTTTGGGAATCAGTGTACATTTATGTGTCCACTGATTCCTGTATTGTCCAGTGTGGACAGTTTGAGATTATATTATCTGTATTACACATTTTTGTTACTCGCTACTTTCCACGTTTAATATGAAGTTTCGGTATCTTCTTCTACTGTTCTTCGGGTATACTGTTCGTAGGGTCACAATCCCGATATTTGAACATGTATACTTGGAGAATTATGGGGAGGTGCTGCCGAAATTTCTACTAACGTGGAAATTAGTAGAGTGACGAGATTTGTGTAATATGGAGAATATAATCTCGAATGGGATAGGACCAACTACCTTATCAAAAAAGTATTGAGAATTGGAGCATGACATGCATGTGAATTTTCAATGTACGTGTTATTAATATATAGATGTTTTTAGAAATGGACAAAAAATTGGATGCGTCTGGAAGATAGACTTGGAAAGGATTATGTACCCTATGCATGTGGAGTAAGAACTTTCATTGATTTTGCACGGGCCTCTGCTGATAGTCGTGGTTACATTAAGTGTCCATGTCGAGGGTGTAAAAATTTGTGTGCGATAGGATTGGATGAAGTAGAGCGTCATAGATTTGTGAACGGTATGGATCTGGGGTATACGCGATGGGTACTGCATGGTGAGCCGTATGAAGGGTCAACAGATGTATTGGTCGATCATCACAATTATTTACGGCACATGGATGATGATTATGAGCATGATGAGATGGAGGAGATGTTGGGTGACATTGGAGCTGGGATGTTTATGGATGAGGTTAACGACAATGCCTCAAGTGGTGGATCAGGGACTGATTGTGAAAATTTTCCTTCACTGTGGGAAGATGCAAAGCGCGAGCTTTACCCAAGTTGTACAAAACATTCCAAAATGTCGTTTATTGTGCGGTTGCTTCACATAAAATCATTGTGTGGGATGTCGACGAAAGTAATAAACATGGTATTGGACTTATTTAACGAGGTGCTTCCCGAAGGGTCTGCATTGCCTAAGAACTTTTATGAAGCGAAACAGTTGAGAAAGGGATTTTGATTTGAGTACAAGTCCATATATGCATGCAAGAATGATTGTGTATTGTTCTGGAAGGAGAACGAGGAGAAACAAGCATGTCCTGTATGTGGAGAGTCGAGGTGGAAAGGTAAGAAAAATGTGCCGGTTAAGGTGTTGCGGTATTTTCTCTTGAAACCTAGGTTGCAAAGACTATATATGTGTAAGAAAACAGTCATGATATGAGGTGGCACGAGGAGAAAAGAGTTAAGAATGACGGGTATATGAGGCATCCAGCTGATTCACTTGCGTGGCAGTCTTTCGATAATCAGTATCCAGAGTTCGGGTTAGAAGCTCGGAACGTGCGCCTGGGACTCACAACCGATGGATTCAACCCTTTTGGGAATATGAGTACAAGTTATAGCACTTGGCCCGTGGTATTGATTCCGTACAATCTTCCACCATGGAGGTGCATGAAGGCGCCAAACTTTTTGTTAACTTTACTCATCCCTGGCCCTAGATCACCTGGGAATGATATTGACGTATTCATGCAGCCATTGATTGAAGAGCTGAAAGAGTTATGGGAAACAGGGGTTAGAACTTATGATGCATCTAAGTCGACATCTTTTCAGATGCATGCTGTGGTAATGTGGACCATAAATGATTTTTAGGCGTATGGGAATCTTTTCGGCAGGAGTACGAAAGGGAAGTTAGCGTGTCTGACGTGTAATAAAGAAACTGCTAGTGAGTGGCTAAAATTTTCTCAGAAGTTGTGTTTCATGGGTCATCGACGTTATTTACCAGCAAATCATGCATAGAGAAGAGAATGTGCCAAGTTTGATGGGAGAGTAGAGGATAGGATTGCACCAAAAAAGTTGTCTGGAGAAGAGATAGTGGAACAACTGCAACATGTTAGAGCGAACAATTTTGGCAAAGGTCGGGGAAAGAACAAGAGAAAACGAGCCGTATCAGAATTGAATTGGACAAAGCGTAGTATTTTTTTGATTTGCCATATTGGTCGTCATGCAAGTTGCGACATAGTTTGGATGTAATGCACATAGAGAATAATATTTGTGATAATATACTGGGTACATTGATGAGTATTAACAAAAAGACGAAAGACACGATCAAGATGAGGAAAGATCTTGAGAGAATGAGAATTAAACATAATCTACATTTGCGGGTGGAAGGCAACAGCGTGGTCATGCCGCATACATATTTTACGATGACGAGGGAGGAGAGGATTGATTTCTGTAAATGGTTGCAAGGTGTGAAGTTGCCAGATGGTTATGCTTCAAATATTGGTAGATGCGTGAGTCCTGATGATTGGAAAATCAATGGATTGAAAAGTCATGATTGTCACGTATTTTTGCAGAAGTTATTACCTGTGGGAATTCGTGGGAAGCTGACATCTAATGTACGTGTCGCCATATCTGAACTATGTATGTTTTTCAATGATTTGTGCACTCAGGTAGTAAATCGAGATGTGTTGTCGAAATTGGAAGTAGACATTGCTACTATACTATGTAAATTCGAGCAGATCTTTCCACCATCATTTTTTGATGTCATGGTCCATTTAGCAATACATTTACCGCGAGAGGTACTTTTGGGTGGACCGGTGCAGTTCCATTGGATGTATCCAGTTGAAAGATATTTGGGTCGATTGAAGCGCACTGTTGGGAATAAAGCCAAAGCTGAGGGTTCAATAGCAGATGCTTATATACACGATGAATGGTTAACATTTTGCTCTCTATATCTTCGTGGTGTTGAGACACGATTTAGTCGTCAAGAGCGAAATGCTAATCTTGCTACTCCGCCTCCTCGTGAGCTATCAGTGTTTTCCCAGAATGTACGACCCTTGGGTGCACAAACAGGTTATGATTAATTGAATGAGAGTTGGGTAAAGTTCAGTGGCATGTGCTAAATAACTGCCGAGAGATTGATGATTATCTTAGGTATGTCATTTCATTTATTTGAATAATTATAGTTTTCTTTAAATTAATTAGAATTGTTGTGCTCAAAATATACTTCTTTTGTAACATGTTATAACAGTAACCACATGGACAAACTTAGAACGGAAGGCGTAGAAAATATAGAGGCAAGACACGAGGAAGAATTTCCTGGATGGTTTGAAGAACGTGTATGAACTAAAATTATATATATGTTATATTGTGAAATTTTTAACTCTGGATAATGAAATAATAAATATATACTATTTCAATTTATAGATTTTGGAACAACGTGCTCGTGATCCCGGATCAATTTCTTCTGAATTGTATGCATTGGCCCGTGGTCCCTCAAATAGAGCACTTCGATATACTGCATGCACGGTTCGAGGTTATAAATTCCATACTTTGGACCGTGAACGTAATAGAAAGACTCAAAACTGTGGTGTCTTGGTCGAGGGGAGTCATGGAACAGATGATATTGACTATTATGGTGTCATACGTGATATTATCGGATTGAAATATCTGGGTGGGTCTGTAACATATGTCTTCAAATGTGATTGGTGGGATCTAGGCTGTGGTCGGGTTTCGATACATAGGGATAATCACTTTACGAGTGTCAATACTGCATCTAAATGGTACGAAGATGATCCATTCGTATTGGCTTGTCAAGCTACCCAAGTCTATTACTTGATTGATCCAATGAAAAGTGCTGATGAAGATAGTGGGGAGATAACTTGGCGAGTCGTACAAAAATTTGTTCCTCGAAATATATATGAAGCAGGAACGAGTGCAGATTACGAGAATAATGGAGATGAAGATGACACTCCGATTGTTGAGGCATACCAGGAAGATGGAGAGGGTATTAACTTGTTTGTTGACCTCGATGCACTCGAGTTGCTCCCCTTGTGTAGAGATGATGTCCCACCCGTACATCTCGACCTGTCTGTATTAAATGATCATTCAATTCAAGTCAGTGAGGAGGAAGATGAAGAAGACGAGTCAGAAGATGAAGACGAATCAGAATCCGGTAAGAGGTGGATAAAGATGATGAAGAAGAGGTGCATGATGATGATGAAGATGTTATTGATGGAGATTCTGAAACAAGCATGGAAAATTCATCTGAAGAATAAAAGTACTAAATATTTTATTTATATAGGTGACTATAAAATATCTTAAATTTTCATAATTTCTTCTAATTAATTTTCTTTGATATAATTAATTATTTTAAAGAATGCCGCCAAAACGACAACGAAGAAATGTGCCTCCGCCAAGTCCAAGTCCTGAATCCATTGAGGACTCCCCACTCGAGGAATCCGTTCCTGAAGATCAAGCTAACACAGAAGAGAACAACAACCAGTCGACACCTACCAGTAAGGAAATATTGTCGTTGATAATTATATATATAGTTAACACTTTTTTCTCAATAGCTATATAATTATTATTATAGTATATCTATTATTATCATGTAGTTCACGCATCTGCACGTCGCGGTCGTGGCTATACACGTGGAATCTCTCTTGAAAAAAATAGAAGGCACGGTAAACTGAAGATCACAATTCCTGATAATTCCACTGGAGGAGTGGATGATAGTGCAGCAGCGCTTTCCTCCTATATTGGCACAGTAGTTCGAGCTTATGCTCCATTTTATGTGCACTCATGGCGAGATGTTCCGAATGAGATTAAGGAGCACATTCGAAGTTGTGTGCTGGTGAGTTTACTTTTCAGTACATTTTTTTCACTTAGATTAATATATTATATTTTTTACCTGATTCCCTTGTTAGGATGAATTCGACCTCGACTTTGGCCGTAGCAAGGATTTGAGAACCGTGAATGAGTTGATGGCTACACTATTCCGACGTCACAAAGGACGATGTCATGACCACTTCAAAAAGTTTGAGACGTTGGAAGAGGCTACGCAGTCTCCTTTTCAGCAGATGAAGTTAGGTGATTGGAGAAAGTGTTGTGATCTTTTCGCATCTCCAGATTATCAGGTATTTTACATTTATATCTTTTAATTATTTACATTCATATTCGTTTTATATATTATATGTATACATATTACAATTAACATTTTTAATATATTTTGTAGCACTTGAGTTCTACAAATGCACAGAATAGATCCGTTCTGATTGTCCACCATCGTGCCGGTTCAAGGTCATTCCACCGTCTTGCTGAAAAAATGGTAATTAAAAAATTATAGAATTAATTTATTTTCCTGATATTCTTTCTGATAATTACTAACATTATCTTTTTAAAATTGCTAATATTGTCGCTTTGTTAGAAACGTAATGATCCTGAAAACTTTTCCCTCATTCATGTCTATGCTGCTGCTCACACTAATGAGCATAGTGAGTAGATGGATCCTGTCGCTGCAGATAATTATGTAAGCAGTGTTAGTTTTGTTAAATAAATTTTTTATAGAACATTTTAATAGTTTACTTCTTATTTCTATTTCTTTTAATACGTTACTAATTATTTACGATCATTACCTTTTAAATTGCAGAGCAAAATGTTGGAGATGCAGTCGGCTTCTGCAGAATCCTCTCCTAGTGACATAGACATATTCACCCAAGTGCTCGGGCCGCAGTCTAGTATGGCAAGAGGTTTGGGACGATCTATCAAGCATAAATGTTCATCCTCCTCAACCTCATCGGTTTCACAAATTAATAATCTTACAGTAGATTTAGAAGCTGCACGGCGTGAGAATGAGTATATGAGGTCGAGACAGCAAGAATTAGAGTCTCTCTTAGAACGACAGTCTCATTTAGAGACGCATTTGCAGGACCAACAGAGAGACCATGAGGAAAGAATACGCAGTGAAGTGCAAGAGCAAGTGCAACGAGAGATGATGGTGCAAATGGAGCGTGTTATGTCGTTGCAACAGAATCCCCGTGTGCGAGGGAAAAAGAAGAAATAAATTTTATCAATATTTCTGACTAGTTTTAATATCTAATTTTGTGCTTTTATAAGACATTGTTACTTGTTAATTGGGTATGTAATATGATACAATTGGTATTTTGTTTTTAAATTTTATGAAATTAGTATTTTTGATCTGTACGTTCGAATGTAAATAAAAATCGTTCGAACGTTGGTTCACACTGTAACAAACGTTCGAACGTAAATACAATTGAATCGTTCGAACGTTAAACCGACTAACGTTCGAGCAAAGAACTTGCATTCGGACGCTCCTTCGTTTACATTCGAAATAACGTCCGAACATTAAACGCGCTACGTTTGAACATTTACGTTTACGTTCGAACAAATATTCGAACATTTATTGTAGTTAACGTTCAGACGCATTAACATTCGAACGTAAATATGATACGTTGGAACGATATCCAACAAACGTAAACTTCTCTCATTCGAACGCCAATCGGTCGGGTATAACGTCCGAACGTTTGATTTTACGTCCGAACGTGATTTTCTGTGACAATTCATAACCGTCACAAAAAAGGAACGTTCGAACGTTGTACCGAACGGAACACTTCCAACCGTCACTAAAAATATTTTTTGTGACGGTTGAACAGTAAACCGTCACCAAATGTTTTCTGTGACGCACTTTAGTTGACGGTCATGGTGACGGTTTCAAACCGTCACCAATTATGTTTAGTGACGGTTTGTCATTTTTTTGTGATAGTTTCCTCTGTCACAAAACACACATTCTGTTGTAGTGCAAAGTTAGTACGTGTTAGCACGACTCGACCTCATTTAAAGGCCTAGCTCAAGCTGACATATTTCCTTAGCAAGTTGAGCTTGAGCAAGGGTATAAAGAGAACGAAAGCTCGCAAAGATCAATATAAGTTGAGTTGAAGTCGATGAACTAAAGTTGAGCTCTACTCACCTCAAATCTAGAACCACTCTTTTGTGTTTGCCATAGAAACTTCAGAAGTGTTTTCCCAACATAATGCTTAATCCCATCATTTTGAGTGTTGCTTTTGGGTTAGCAAAAGATAAAAGAAGAGTATGTGTGGAGTTCTAGGAGATCCTTAAAGGTGACAATGGGAGTTAATGATTGAAGTTCTCAAACTGCAGTTGAGAATATGAGGAAGGGTTTCTTCTGTACAAATGGACGAGAAGTGGAGGAAGGGGTTGTGCTACCACTGTGAAGAGAAGTGGAATCCAACACATATATGCAAGAATCCTAGGGTCTACCTCTTGCAGATTGAGAAGAGTGATTGCACAGAAGGAGAGACAAAAGTGTTGTGTGAGGTGGGTGTAGCATTAAAAGGACTGGGAATAGAGGAACAAAAAGAAAACTTAGAAGTGTCAATCCATGCTATCTTGGGTTATCCCAGCATTAATTACATGAGATTGATGGGGGCTATTGGTGTTCAACCAGTAGTTATTCTTGTTGATTTTGGCAGCACCCATAACTTTCTAAACCCACAAGTTGCAAAGTTGGCTTAGTTGAAGATGTGTGAAGGGCCTCACTTACAAGTTAAAGTGGCTAATGGGGAGAGGCTAGTGAGTAAAGGGGGATGTGAGGACTCCCAAGCTAACATCCAAGGCAATAGATTTTCGGTGTCTTTTCATTTACTGCCATTGAGAGGCTTTGATGTGTTTCTTTGAGTGCAATGGCTAAGGACACTTGGGCCTATTGTTTGGGATTTCATGGAAATGAGTATGCAATTTCAAACAATTGGAGTTCATGTTAGGTTGCAGGGATTACATGTTGGAAATACTTCCATGGAGGATAGGAATTAGTTCTTGAGGCCATCTTTAGTGAGAAACCAAGGGAGGTTCTTGCAACTGTTGTCTATAGCAACCAATGAAGACAAGGATACAATCCAAAAGGATATAACTGAGTTGCATAAGGAAATTCAAGGGGTTTTCGACGAACCAACTGGGTTACCACCTCCTAGGTAACCTATTTCAATCAGGTCCTACAGGTACCCTTTTTATTTGAAAACTTAAATAGAAAAAAATTTGCAAGATTTATTAAAGTCAGGAGTAATAAGGCCTAGTCAGAGCCCATTCTCCTCACCTATTCTCATGGTAAGGAAAGCTTATGGGAGCTAGAGGATGTGTGTAGACTATAGGGCATTGAGTCAATAAACCCTCAAGGACAAGTTCCCAATTCCTGTAATTGTGAGTTACTTGATGCGTTGTTTGAAGTTAAGATATTTTTGAAGTTAAATCTTAGATTTAGGTACCATAAGATCAGAGTGAAGGGTGAAGATGTATCCAAGATAGCCTTCAAGACCCATGAGAGTCATTTTGAATTTTTAGTGATTCCATTTGACCTCACTAATGCTCCTGCTACTTTTCAAGGGCTAATGAGTGGTGTGGTTAAGCCCTATCTAAGAAAATTTGTACTTTTTTTTGTAATGATATACTGGTGTGTAACCAGTCTTTTTTTTATCAGTTGCAGCACTTGAGGGTGGTGTTGGGGACCTTGAGACAATATCAATTGTTTGCAAAGATATCCAAATGTAGATTTGGGGCTGCTGAATGGATTATATGAGCCACTTGATCTTAGGATCAAGACTTAAAGTTGATCCAGCTAAGATTACTTCTATGCTAGAGTGGCCAGTTCCCACTCCCATGAAATTCTTAAGAGGGTTTCTTGGGCTGACTAGCTACTACAGGAAGTTCAGCATTGTTGAAAAAAACTGCTTTTGAGTGGTCTGAATTATAAGATATAACATTTAAGGAATTGAAGCATAATGTTACACAACCACCAGTGTTAAGGCTGCTATATTTTTCCAAGTAACTCATAGTGGAGTGTGATGCCAGTGACACTGTCTTAGGGGCAGCTCTTATGCAAGGGGAAACCAATTGCATATTTCAGCAAAAATCTCAAAGGTAGAAGTATGTTACTTTATACCTATGAAAATGAATTGTTGGCTCTAGTAACTGCAGTTTAGAAGTGGCGACCTTACTTGTTCAGACATTCATTTAAAATTAAGACTGACCAACAAGCTCTTAAGTTTCTCTTAGAGCAAAAGGTTGGTACTGAGGCCCATCAAAAGCGGATCACAAAATTGTTGGGCTATGACGTTAGCATTGATTATAAGAAGGGAAAAGAAAATAAGTGATGGGCTTTCTAGGAAGGGAGAGGAACAGGTTGCTACCTTGGTATTAATTTCTTTTCCTACCCCATTATGGATAGATGAGCTAAAGGGTAGTTACCCATTGTCCCAAAAGGTTCAAGACATTTATGCTAAGCTTCAAGAGGGAACAAAAATTGTCAAGCATTATACACTACAACAAAAGGGTTTGTTGCTCAGGAAATGCAAGATGGTAGTGGTTCCTTCGTCTGCCTTTAAAGGCAAAATTCTGCACCATATACACAATAATCCACTAGTTGGACATGTAGGGTATCACAAGACCTTATAGAGGGAAAAATTGGTTTTCTATTGGGAGGGTATGCGAGGGGACATCAAAAAGTTTGTGAGGGAGTGTGATGTGTGCCAAACTGCAAATTATGAAACCCTCCACCATGCAGGGTTGTTACAACCCTTGCTAATACCAGCTCAACCTTGAACAGATATACCAGATAGACTCACCAAACACTCGTTTTTTCACATTAGCACACCCTTATACAATAGTCAAGGTTGCAAAGTGTTTTTCTCTTGTGTATTCAAACTCTATGGCATGCCTAAATCATCATTTTTTTATAGACCCTATATTCACAAGTTCCATCTAGAAATACATTTTTAATCTACAAGATAGCACTTTGGGCATCAATTTCTTTTACCACCCACAGACTGATGGGCAAATCGAGGCACTTAATAAGTGTGTGGAGAATTACTTGAGGTGTTACATTGGTTCAAGGCCAAGGGATTGGAGTTTGTTGCTTCCAATGGTTGAATGGCGCTACAACACTACAGTCCATTCATCCACTTGTTTATCTCACTTCGAGGCACTATATGGCTACCAACCTCCATCGCTTTTGTCATATATTCAAGCCACAACTGCAAATGCTGTTGTGGATTGAGGACAAGTGATGAATTGAAGGCTTTGTTAAAAGATAATCTGCATAAGATACAACAAAGGATGAATGACTTTGTTGACAAGAACAGAACTGAGAGGAGCTTTGAGTTGGGGGACTAGGTGTTCTTAAGGTTGCAACCCTATAGACAAAAATTAGTGGCTTTATGCCTCAATTTAAAGTTAACACCTCATTTCTGTGGGCCATTTCAGATCACAACTAAGGTGAGGACTATTGCCTAGAAATGGAACAAGCCTACTTCGTCCAAAATACATCCTGTCATCCATGTTTCATGCCTCAAGAAAAAGTTGGGTCAACATATTCTGTCACTGCCATCTTTACCACCTATAGACAAGGAAGGCAACATGCAACCAGAACCTGAGGCCATCCTAGACAGACGCATGAGGAAGGTTCGAAACCAAGCTATGAATGAAGTTTTGATCAAATGGAATGGAACTTTTCCTAAGCTCAGCACTTGGGAGTCATTGTGTAAGATGAGGGATATCTAACCTCACCATGTGGGCAAAGTCCTGTGAGAAGAGGGGGTTTGGTCAGCCTTGTGGTCTAGGCTCTTTGAAGAGGGGGAGAATGTCATATGTGAGAGGAAAAGGGAGCTAAGAGAGCTAATATATCACCCAAGTCCAGCAACAAGCCGTTTTCTAAATTTTTTTTTTGGATTTATATAGATGAAAAGCCCACTTGAGATTTGCGAATATTGTTGGAATAGACTACGAGCCCAAATTTTATTTTTGATGGATTTCGAATAATTTTATTGGGCTTGCCAAGTAGGTTTAAATCTTAAAATATGTTGGATTAGGTGAAATATTTTATTGCACCGAGAAAATTAGTGGGACAAGTTATAATAGTTTTAGTGGTTGAATTGAGATCCAAAATTTAGTGGGACAAGTTATAATATCATTATTAAAATGATTTCAGCTATTTTAAATATTATGAGATTTAAATTATGTTGAAAGCTTTAATTAATTTAATGGTTTTATTCTCTTAAATATGTTAAGTAAGACTTCATCATTTTATTAATGATGAAAGAATATTATTTTATAAACTAAAGTTAGTTTAAATAATATTCTATCTTTATTACTTTTAATACTTTTAATTAAGTTAATGTTTACGCGTTTTCAAATCAGTATTGTAATCTTCCATCGTTAGATCATTTTGGGGATCCCAAGACGAATGGACTGGATTAAAACCCAGTGCCCCCTCTCTTGCCCCTCACTTTTCCTCCAGCTCTCTCTCTCTCTCCTCCCTCTCCCTCAAGCATACGTCGTACATAGCTCCTTCTCTCACCCGATTCCTCCATTGCATAGCCCAGCGCCCCCGTACACTGCCTAGCCTCACCGCCACCACCACCAGCTCCACCTCCCTCCGGCGACCCTCCCCACACCGGTCTCCCTCTCTCGCACTCTCTCTTCCTCTCCCAAATCAATGCACAGGCCGAATGTGCTTGATGTTGCTGCACCACCATACACTGCCACCCACGGCGTGTGACCACCCTCTATGGCATCCTTAGGCCACCACCGACCCATCCCAACTGCCCATAGCCCCGATCTACCATCCATGCATGCACACTCTTTCTCACTCTCTCACAAGCTTCTCCCCCCTCACACACGGCCATTCCTCCCTCCACCACCATGGACCGCCGTACCACCACCACCGAGCCTCCACGGCTCCAACCTCCCTTAGCCGAACCCCAGGTCCAAACCACCACCTTATGTGGTGGGTAGCCACTACACGTGATGGACAACCATTGTGCGTGACTGACCGCCATTGTACACGACTGGATCTGCCGTGTTACGCTCCTTGCCACCATCACAAGCCCTTCCAAGACCACACATAGCTATCCAAACACCCAAACAGCCACTATACGTGGGTTAGCCGCCACGTATGACTCTTTCGGCGTCATCAACCATGACGGTCAGCGAACAACGCACGGGTTAGCTGCCACATATGCTATTAGTTGATTAGGTTATGGACTGTGCTGTTGGTATTTGTAGAGTTCGCTGTGTTGTGATGTGTATGTGAAGTGTTGGGCGTATCAGTGTAGTGTGTCGTGAAGTGTTGTGAACTGTGCTGTGTAGTGTGGTTGTGGAGTATGTGCTATAGTGGTGATGTGGCATGTGGAATGGGAAGAGTACACGTTGAGTGTACACAGAGTGTACTCTGTGTGGCGTAGCATGTGTGAAGGGAGTATACGTGGAGTATACTCCATATGGTGGAGTGATGCACCATATGGCTGGTATGCCATAATGGTGATGTGGCGTGGTGTGTATTAGGGGAGTACATGCGGAATGTACTCCATGTGGTGGATTGATGCACCATATGGCTTGTACGCCATAGTGGTGATGTGGCGTAGCATGTGAGAAGGGAGTATGCGTGGAGTGTACTCCATGAGGTGCAGCGATACACTGTGTGGCGTGTTGCAGAGATAAGGATGATTGTGTGGTTGATGGGCGTAGGGCATGGTGAGTAGTGTCGGGAACTGTGGAACAGTGTCCCGAAGTAGTTATGATGTAGCCTGTAGTCTAAGGTGATGGGTGTCACCATGAAGTTGACTCATAGCTAGGAGTATGGGTGAAGTAGTAGAACAAGTGTAAGAGTGCACATCAGAAGCATGATTGGGGAATGTCACGAAGTGACATGATTACTGGCAATCGTGCTTGCGATGGGTGAGGTGTTAATGTAAGAATGGCGTAACAAGAACATGACGAGATGTCACGATGTGACGGAGTACGTGAGGAACTGTACTCACGATGAGTTAGGAGTTGATGTAGCCGGATGTTGGGTAACGCGACAAGGTCACGGTGTAGTTTGGGAGTAGTCTCGAGCTATATGACGTGACATAAGGCGTAGTTGTGAACGGAGTCTTGTCATTTTAAGTGTTGGGATAAACTATCAAAAGGGACAGGTAGCATGAAGAGTCATGCTAGCCAGGTGAAGAGAAGGTTGGTATCGGAGTATGGACCTTGTCCCTCCGAGCAGGTGATCAACATGTTATATGTTGGTCTCAGGTGATAAAGGGGTAAGATACATGTGTAATCTGGTTAGACACATGTGCCGGACGGATTTGCCATATGTAATGGGTAATCCGTCCTGAGCACAGTTACACGGTGCTTAAGTCTCAGAGTTGGCTTAGAGTCGTGTGGCTTGTATGGATGGGAATGGGGATTAGTATGGGCTAGGGTGCATGAAGATAGTGACGGGTGTACTGTCTAAGGATGGGATGCGTGACTTAGTCGGTCTGAGTCATGCGTCGGAACGTGGTTAATGAGAAGAATGAGACAGAAGTCTTAGTGTCCTAATCCTAAGGTGAATCATGGGTTCGCCTTAGAGAGTAAGCACTCGAAATAGAACGTTAAGGTTGAAAGAGATGGTCACCGTAATGGGTCCCCAAAGGTCTTGTCATAGTAAGGAACATGAAAGAGCATGATATAGAAGGAGAGTGTTCTAAGTAAAGCGTAGTTCTATTTCTAGTTCAGTTGTTTATGTACTAGATAGAGAATAACTTTAAGGTTATGTATATGCATGTAGGTTGCCATCTGACACGCGCATGAATGGACTACATGGTATGAAAGTAACATGGAGTCCAAGTAAGTATTGCGTTCATACTCTTCTAGAGTTTTCTAAGATAAAAGAAAATGAAAATGAAACGCTTTTCCTTTAAGACGCTTTAAGAAAAGACACAAAAGACGTTTTACGAAAGAAAATGCTAAGTGTTCAAAGGTATAAGTATGTACGGCCCTCCTTGACAGCCCCCTTTTTACGCACCCAAAATATTAATTGTACGCATATGAATGGATGAGTATACGCTGTATCTATTGTATGTATTTTCCACGAAAATGCATGGCATGAAAGACGATTTTTGGGCTCGCGCCCCAAAACGATGATTTTTCTCATAAAACGATGTTTTCTCACGAAAAGGAATATTTTCTCATGAAAGGACCGTTAAACGAAAGAAAATAAAAGAATGAATGCTCCAGCTCTTTCGAGCTGACATGAACGAACGAATGAAAGCATGGAATATATGAAAATACGTAACGGCCATATGAATGAATGAAAAGGCGTACCCAATGAATGAATGGGCAGATTGCAATGCCGGACAGTAGTACTAGTAGTGCACCCAGTGTTGCACCCTGACGGAATGGGATTCCAACCCGCGGCCATGGGCGAATTCATTGGCCATAGGGCCGCTAACCCTAGCACGCGGGGTGTAACAGTGTGCACTAGCCTATGAAAGTGATAAGAATGAATGCATGAACGCATGAATGAATGCACGAACTCTTGAATAAATGAAGGCACTGACGGGAGAAACGTTTATGAAAAGAAAGCCCTTTTTTAAAAGAAAAACCCCGTCCAATGACGTTTTCAAAAGAACGCACGTATGCACGTATGCATGCACCTATAGTATGTATGAATGATGAATGCATGATTGAAAATCTATGTTGTTATATTTTAACTGTATGAAGTAATGCTTACGAGTTATCAACTCATTTTAGTTATTATGTATGCCCCTCCCCCCACACTAACTGAATGAAGTACGTGTCAAGACGGATACGACCCATGGGGAAGAGTACGAAAGTCTAGGCATGAGTATTTAAATGTACGAGAGGCCTTTTTATTGTTAAAATTAATGTTTTCAACTGTAAACTTCTTTTATTCTCAAAGCACTTTTTATTTTATAAACGTAAGTCTTGCACCTGGGTATGAAAACAAAAAGTTTTAAAACGAACGGTAATTCCCGTCGTCCTTTCTAAAATCTTTTATAAAAAATCTCACCACAAGGACGGGCGTTACATATATAAAGTTAATTAATGAAAATACCTTGTTCTTTGCATCTTTTCTTTTTCGATCATTCTCCTTTCTTTGTTTTTGTGACTGGCCTAAAGGGAATTTTGGCATAGGAGTCCATAGGGTTCATGTACACACCGCTAGCCGGACATTCATCCGTCTGTATTGTGCTCATTTGCTTTTACTGGATAATCGTCCTTGGGGCCATGTGGTCTCCAACAACCTTGTGGCCATTCAGGCTTTGCCCTTCCGGCGGAGAGGAAGAGGGAGCGTGAGAGAGAGGGGCTGGGCTAGGGACGCTCGCCGGCGTGAGGTGGAGCTGGTGGTGCCGGCGATGAGGGCTGGCGACACACGGCGGCGCCGGGCTGAGCTATGGAACCATTAAGGCAAGGGGAAGCCGTGTACTGTGTACGCTAGGGAGAGGGAGGAGAGAGAGAGAGAGCTGAGGGAAAAGTGAGGAAGAAAGAGATGGGGTTTGGGTATTTAACCCAGTCCCTTCGTCTGGAGATCCACATAACGATCTAACGATGGATGTCAAACACTGATTTAAAATGCATTAACTATTAACTTAATTAAAAACACTTAGAGGAATTAAGGTAGAATATTATTTTAAACTAAATTTAATTTATAAAATAATATTCTTCATCATTAATAAAATGATGAAGTCTCACTTAACATATTAAAGAGAATAAAACCATCTAATTAATAAAAGCTTTCAACATAATTTAAATCCCATAATATGTTAAATAGTTGAAATCATTTTAATAATGATATTAAAATGATTTCTGACAATTGTAATATTTTTGGAACTCTTCAAGAATATTATGATTGTCGTATTTGAAATCAAACTTAGTTCAACAACACTGGAAATACTCTATAAATATTTTCAGCATATTTAAAACATTAGGCGTGCCCTAGAAGTCGTACGATATCCTTCGAAACATGCCATCAAGGTTTGGCACGCATAACATGGCTCGCAGTCGCTAGTGAGAAGGGCAGATGATCACAAAATCTCTGCCCTCAGGATTTGCTTACGTCATAAAGACAGAACATACATCAGAAAGAAGGAGCGTACGTAAGAAGGAAGGAGTAGGGTATCACATAATAACACTTAAATAGTTAATTCTAAATTAATAAAATGAAGTTTATAAATTATATGTACTACTAAATCTTTAAATTAAAATACAAATAGTTAGGATTTAGTAACACTTAAATAGTTAATTCTAAATTAATAAAATTAAGTATTTAAATTAAAATACTATTAAATCTTTAAATTAAAATACAAATAATTAAGATTTAATAATACTTAAATACTTAATTCTAAATTAGTAAAATGATGTTTGTAAATTAAAATAATACTAAATCTTTAAATTAAAATACAAATAGTTAGGATTTAATAACACTTAAATAGTTAATTCTAAATTAATAAAATTAATATTAAAATTAAAATACTATTAAATCTTTAAATAATACCTATTAATTATGTTTTTATTGTATTGTTGTATAAATAATATGTTGTTATTGTTTGACATATGTTAGCATATCTTGCATTGTTTGTTCATCAAAATAAACCTTAGACCCGTTCGAGAGTTATCAATCCAGATGTATGCTTGATTGATAACTCTTGAATTGTCCTGAGTGGACAGTTTTGGATTGTAAGATCATTCTCGCAAACTATCGAACTATATCTGTTGTCTTCCAACATTATGATTTTAGTAGATTCATCTATTGTTCTCCGGATATGCAGTTTCGGTGATGGTGCAACGACGTGTTAATCGTCAGTGCACACAACCAAACGAGCATATTTGGAGAACTATGGGGAGATGATACCGAAATTTTGTTGGACGTGACAGATAATAGATCATTGGTTGGCGACTATGATCTTACAATCTCGAACGGGATAGGACCATCTACCCGGTGAAAGGTGACATATTTCTTGATTGATACATGATATATGCTTGTTTTATGATGCACACGTGATTGTTTGTAATGAATATAGTCGGCATTGATAAGAGTTGGATGAGAGTTAGCGATCGATTGGGTCAGAATTACAATGTATATGCTGAAGGTGTTAAGAAATTCTTGGAGTTCGCATTGGGTACATGCGATAGTGATGGGCATATTAGATACTTATGCAGAGAATGCAGGAATTTGAGTTATCATAAGATAGACTTGGTGAGAGAGCATCTATTTGTCAAATGTATTGATAAGGGTTATACTGATTGGGTCTTACACGGCTAACTATATCCAACTTCATTTGAGGCTCCACAAGAAGAAGAAGAGATTGATAAAGATGTACAACCAGAGGTTTTTGGAAATGAATACGATGAGGATATGGAGCAAATGTTAGGTGACATCGATGCGAGAATGCTTATGGATGAAGGTGACATGGACACATCAAGCTCAAATGATGGGGGCCATAACACTTTTGCACGATTGTGGAGTGATTCACAGTGTGAGCTATATCCAGGATGTAGAAGACACAATAAGTTGTCATTAATGTAAGATTGCTTCACATAAAATCAATGTGTCAATTATCTATTAAGGCAGTCAATATGTTACTTGAGCTGTATAAAGAGGCACTGCCGACAGACAATACTTTACCTCGTAACTTCTATGAAGCAAAAAAGTTGAAATGAGGACTCGGATTTGATTACAATGTAATACAGGCATGAAAGAATGCTGCATATTATTTTGGCGAGAGAATGAGCAGTTGAACGAGTGTCCAATATGCCACGAATCAAGATGAACATCGGACAAGCAAAATGTTCCGCAAAAGGTCGTACACCATTTTCCATTGATACCTAGATTACAACGTTTATTTATGTCACGCGCAACGGCTGTAGACATGACATGGCACTCATCAGACAGAGTAAGGAACGATGATATTTTGTCACATCCTGCTGACTCCCATGTGTGGGAGGAATTTGATCAGGAACACCCATGGTTTGCTGAAGAACCGCGTAATGTAAGACTTGGGTTGGCAACAAATGGATTTAATTCGTTTGGGAACATGAGTACTAGTCATAGTACTTGGCCAGTTGTACTTATGTCGTATAATCTATTACCGTAAGTGTATGAAAGATCCATATTTCATGATGAGTTTGCCCAATCCAGGTCCGAGGTCACCAGAAAATAATATAGATATACACTTACAGCCATTGATTGCAGAATTGAAAGATTTGTGGGAGAATAGGGTTGTCACATTTGATTCATCAATAGGCAAGTCGTTCAAGATGCATGCTGCGGTGTTGTGGACAATAAATGATTTTCCCGCTTATGGAAACTTGTCAGGTTGGAGTACTAAGGGGAAAATGACATGTCCAACTTGTAACAAACATACCAAATCTGAATGGCTTACGTACGGGAGGAAATTATGTTTCATGGGTCATCATCGATTTTTACCTGGTGACCATAGATGGCGTGGAAATTCTAGAATGTTTGATGGAATTGTTGAATGGGGGCAACCTCCACCATATTTCTCTAGCTAAGACATACTTGCACAATTTTTAGATGTTGGTTGTAATGAATTTGGTAAAAAACAATGAAAGAGAAAATGAGCTACGAATGAGTTGAATTGGACAAAGAAGAGTATATTTTTTGAACTCACGTACTGGTCAAAGTTAAAATTGCGGCATAGTCTTGATGTTATGCATATTGAAAAAATATATGTGTGAATTCGTATTGGGAACATTGATGTCAATTGAAGGAAAAACAAAGGATACAATAAACTCAAGGAAGTATTTGAAGCGGTTGGGAATAAGACGAGAAATGCAATTGCAAGAAAATGGTTCGTCTGTCTACATTCCGATTGGGTGGTATACATTGTCAAGGAACGAAAGGGTTACATTTTGTGAGTGGCTAATGAAGATTAAATTATCGGACGGTTATGCCTCGAATCTAACAAGGTGTGTGAGAACAAATGATTGGAAAAATAACTAGATTAAAAAGTCATGATTGTCATGTCTTCTTACAGCGTATCTTGCCTATTGGTATCCGTGGGTACTTGACGAGAGGTGTGTGCGTGACTTTGACTGAGTTAGGTGCATTTTTTAAAGACTTATATGCTAGGATGTTGAATGTAGAAGCTTTGGATCGAATGGAACGAGAAATTGCCATAATATTGTGTAAGCTATAAAGTATTTACCCACTGTCATTCTTTGACGTCATGGTTCACCTAGCCGTTTATTTGTCACTTGAGACTCGACTTGCAGGATCAATTCAATATAGATGGATGTATCCCATTGAACGATTTCTTGGAAAGTTGAAACGTACAGTGGGTAACAAGGCCCGCCCAAAAGGATCAATTGCAGAAGCATATATTGACGATGAGTGGCATACCTTCTGTTCCAAATATTTCTACGGAGTTGACACTCGGTTTGATCGGCTAGAAAGAAACTTTGACATTGACCGAGCAAGACACCAGAATGTGTTTTCTGTGTTTTCCCAACAAGTGTGTCCAATTGGTGCAGTGCGTGGTTACGACTTGTGTGGAAGAGAGTTCGAGAAAGTTCAGTGGTATGTGTTGAACAATTGCCCCGCGATAGAGAACTACTTGAAGTAAGTTATAACTTTTTCTTAATTTAAATTCGCTCATTTACTTTAAAAAGTATAAGAATATAAAAGATTTGTGGTAATCATCAATTTTAGTGATCATATTAACGTGCTCAAGGAACTGGGAGTAAATGATATAAACCAGAAACATGAAGAGGAGTTCCCGAGATGGTTTGAAGAACGGGTAATGACATTACATATGTTTTACTCAATAACCAATGAAAAAATATTGATTTAAATTTTGATATAATATATGATTTACTCAATATGTAGGTTGTACAAATGCATGCGAATAATCCAAATGATATATTGGATGAACTGTATGTATTGGCGCGTGGCTCATCGAGATGCGCTGCTTGATATTCTGCATGTATTTCTCGGGGAAGTAGGTATCATATAATAGATCGAGATTGTTATAGGAAAACCCATAATAGTGGTGTCCTAGTCGAAAGAAGTCATGATGGAGAAAATATTGATTTCTATGGGGTTATTGTCAATATAATTGGAATGAAATATTTGGGAGAGCTTGCGGTGTATCTATTTAAGTGTGATTGGTAGGATTAAGCAATCCTCCAACTGGAATCCATAATGATGAATATTTTTTGAGTGTTAATACATCAAAAAAACGGTATGAAGATGATCATTTTATTTTGACTTCTCAATCATCTCAAGTATTCTACTTAGATGACCCGAAGTTAGGAAATCAATGGCGAGTAGTACAAAAATATTCTCTAAGAAATATATATGATGTTATCCCTCAGGCGGAAAGACAAGATAAAGAAGAAGATGACCCCTCTACTCAAGAAGCATATCAAGAGAGTCAACCCGCCTTAAATTTATTTGTGGATTTGAGCCAGTATGAGATGATTTCATTAAATAGAGAAGATATTGAGGCTGAAATAGTTGATGCGACAGTTGAGGAAAATGTTGAATCATCTGAATTATCTACAGATGATGAGAGCGAATTGTCAAATGAAACTTATACAGATTATGATTGACCAATTATGTGTTAACATTACACTTGATGAAAAATATTTTACTTATTGAATGTATCAGTAGTTTGAAAGTATGCCGCCAAAGAGGAAGGAAGTTTGTAACCCATCTCCACCTAATCCTAGCTCTCCTTCAGACTCACCATTAGAGATTGACTCTACAGAACAAGGTAAAATTCTAATACTCATAAAAGTTATTAATTCAGGTCCTATAATAAACATATAAATGAAATTAATTACAATGTTATGTTTTATAGAGTATACAGTACAATCTCGTCAAGGTCGAGGCACCACTAGAGGGGTGACGTTGTAAAAATATTGTAGAGTGGGTTAGATCAATGTTAACATCCCTGACGAATATATCGGGGTTCAAGGACAACCAGTAGCTTGGCTTGCATCACATGTGGGTGTTCTTACACGAACTTACACACCTTTGGCAATGACTTCATAGAAGAAAGTCCCCCATGATGTTAAAGAGCTTATCAAGAAGCGTTGCTTGGTAATGTTCAAAATATTGATTTAGTAGAATAAATTTCTTTTTTTTACTTAAATTTAGAATATTATAAATGATAATGTGTTTGTGACTATTTTTTAAATGATGATTTTGAATTAAATTTTGGTTGGAGAGAGGAGCGTAAGACTGTGGAAGAGCTTATGGGTAATGCATTCCTTAAATATAAGGCGAGGTGTCATAAGCATTATAATAAGTTTGAGAAGAAGGAAGATGCACGCCAACATCCTTTTCAGGATGTCTGACCTTCTGAGTGAGAAAAACTTTGTGACATCTTTGAGGATCCATCATATCAAGTATAATTAAATATAATTATTTTACTTGTCCTATTTGTCATTTCGCTTCATAATATTTTCAATTTCTTTGCAGGAGCGAAATTCTATAAACAAAGCAAATAGATCAAAATTGAAGATTAATCACCATGCAGGCTCAAGATCTTTCCATCGCCTCTCTAAGAAATTGGTATTGTTATTTTCTTTTATTGGATATAGTTAATTATTTAGATAAATCAGAATGACTTTATATCTTAACACATTTATTGTAGCAAGATTCAAATACCAATTATGATCTGACAAAATTATAGGTTGCATCGCACACTGATCGTAATGGAGAGTAGACTCATCTTGATGCCCGTGAAAATTATGTAAGTATTATAACCTGTTTTAATTAAATATATTAGAATATTTATGACGATATTAATTCTTTATCTTATATATGTCTAGGATAAAATGGTTGCCCTACGTGCTGAATCTGCGTCAGATCAAAATTCCTCAACAAGTGATATTGGTATTTTTACACAAGTCATGGGTCAACGTTCAGGATATTTGAGGGATTTGAGTCGCTGTGTAAAGCCTTCTCCCTCTTTCTCTTCTTCTGGGATTGCATCTATAACTTCTATGCGCTAGAGAATGCAAATTCCAGAATCAAAGAATTGACTGCAAGACAGCATGAGTTAGAGACTCAATTGACAAAACAAGCAGATATGAAGATGTGTCTCAAACAACATGAAGTATAACAAGAAGAGTTCAGAAGACAGATGCAACTCCAAATGCAGCAGCTTATGCAACAGTACAGGTCTCCAAGCAACTGATGGTTTTTTGCGTATAGATTTTGGGATTATCTATTTATGTACGAATAATGCTAGTCTCACGGTTATTTATTTAGTTCGCACTTATTATAAAACTTTTATGAGTGTTAAACGGTTTCTAATGTATTTTTTCAAATATTATGAATGTCTATTTGGTTTTCTATTATTGATTTTAAATAAAATAGTTATCGTTCGAACAACCAAATAACATTCATAGCGTTCGAACGTTAACATAATGTTCGAACGCAATTTATTTTCGTAGAGTTCGAATGATCACACAACGTTCGAACGTCATTTATTTCTGTAGTTTTCGAGCATAACTTATACTATTCAAACCCCTATACCGTTCGATCAGACCCTTTAACGTTCAAACGCAAAGTTAAATTCATACCATTCGAACGAATTTATTTTTGTTTGAACGTATTTTGCAATCATTCAAACAGGTTACTACTGTTCGAACGTAAAATTGTTTCCGTTCGAACGATATTCTGGGACGAATTTCAACTGTGACAATAGAAATTATCGTTCAAACGTGTTAGAACGGTTTCCTTCAATTTCGCCCCAAAAGATATTTTTTGGGACGAAATGGTGATTTTTTGTCCCAATATATCTTTTGGCACAGTGTTGTTGGAACGAGCTTGGGACGACTTTTTTTCATCCTAAAAATTTTTTCGGGATGAAATGGCTATCTTTTCGGATGAAAATTTTCATCCCAAAATAGACTTTCTGTTGTAGTGAGGAGAAGTTCTTGCTCTTTATAAGGTTCTAATGAGGCTCCAATTGTATCATTGACTAGTCCTTTTGAAGTATAGAATATGTGGTTTGGGCCTTCCATTGGGGCGTTACAAATGGTATCAGAGTCTATCTCAACCAGCAATGTGGGATTTGAGTCATGCCATCTACGGCGGACTGGCCCAACGTGGACGTCGAGAATTTAAAGGAGTAGATTGTGATACTCCATATGATAAGAATAAGGGTAGGTGATATATGTAATACCCAGCTCCTTCTTCTTACGTACGCTTCTCCTCTATGACGTATGTTTCGTCTTGATAACGTAAGCAAATCCCGAAGGCAGAAATTTTGTGATCATCTGCCCATCCTCCTAGCGACTGCGAGTCATGTTATGCGTGTCGAACCACAATGGCGTGTCTCTTAAAATATTAGGTGACTTCTAAAGTACGTCCAGGGTTTTAAATGTACTGGAAATAGTTATATGAGATATTTCCAGTACCGTTGAGTTAAACTTGTTTTTAAATAAGACAATTATAATATTTTGAAGAGCTCCAAAATATTATAATTATCGGAGATCATTTTGATATTAATTATTAAAATGATTCCAGTTATTTAAAATATTAAGGAATTTAAATTATGTTGAAAGCTTTTATTAATTAAATGGTTTAACCATTTTAAATATGTTAAGTGAGACTTCATCATTTTATTAATGATGAAGAAATATTATTTTATAAACTAAAGTTAGTTTAAAATAATATTCTACCTTAATTCCTCTAAGCGCTTTTAATTAAGTTATATGTTAATGTATTTTAAAGTAGTGTTTGAGATCTACCGTTAGATCATTACCTGGATCCCTGGACGAAGGGACTGGATTAAATACCCAGACCCCCTCTCTTTCCCTCTCATTTCCCCGTAACCCTCTCTCTCCTCCCTCTCTCATTCTGCGTACGTAGTACGCATCTCCTCCACGCCAAAGCTTCCAACTCACAGCCCGGCGCCAACGTGCGTCGCTAGGCCACACCGCCAGCACCACCTGCTGCTCCTCACGCCGGCGAGCTCAACCATGGCAGCTCCTCCCCCTCACGCTCCCTCTTCCTCTCCATTGGAAGTGCTTGGTGCGTGTAGCGTCGCCATGCGCCGCCCAACAGCTCCACCTCCACCACCATCGACCTCCTCCCATGCCGGCGACCCCTCACCGGCAAAGTTAGCCCCTCCCATGCAGCCACCTTCTCTCCACCGCACACACGCACACACGAAACCCATTTATGGGTTTCGCACGGCTTCAAGGCCACTGACGGCCTCTAGCGCCGCCATGCACAGCACCCACGGCCACCATGGACCTCGCTCCCCTTCCCCGAGCTCCTCCACGTGACCCGAGGCCCATAGCCTCTCCCCCACCACACGGGTTTTTCCCTCTCTCACACACGGGTTGCACGCCGTGCACCACCGTGCACCGCCACCCACGGCTGGTAACCACCACCTCCAGCCTCCTCAGGCTGCCACCAAGCCAAGCCAACCTCCCACGGCCCCGATCTGCCACCCACGAGAGCACACTCTCTCTCACTCTCCCACGGCTTCTCCTCCACGGGATGGCCAGATCCGCCATCGTGAGCCACCGTGGCACCACCTCAACGCCACCACGAGATCCACCACACCTCCCTTAGCCGAGCCCTAGGTCCAAGCCACCACTTTATGTGGTGGGTAATCACTGCACGTGATGGACAGTCACTGCGCGTGATTGACCGCCACTGTACAATGCTAGAGTCGTCGTGTTATGCCCCTCACCGCCATCACAAGGCCATCACGAGCCCTTCCAAGACCACACCTAGCTATCCAGACGCCTAAACAGTTAGTGTATGTGGATCAGCCGCCACGTACGACACTGTCGACATCATCGGCTATGACGGTCGATGAGCAACGCATGGGTTATTCCGTCAATGGTATAACCCTCTACCTCTCGTATTTATGTTAGATATTGATTAGTTGACTAGGTTGTGGACTGTGCTATTAGTATTAATGGAGTTGTGGCATTGTGATGTGGTGTTGTGTAATGAAGTGTTGGGCATTCTGTGTAGTGAAGTGTTGGGCTTATCTGTGTTGTATGGAGGTCCATTGTGCCGTGTAGTGTGCTGTGAAGTGTTGGGCGTATTGTGAAGTGTTGTGGACTGTGTTGTGTAATGCAGTTGTGGGGCATGTGTTGTATGGATGGCGTGGTGTTGTGTGGAATGGGACGAGTACACGCTTGGCGTAATTTGTATGTGGCGTAATGTGAGACAAAGAGAGTATAAGTAAAATATACCCTCCTGACATATGGTAGAACGGGATGAGTACACGGAGAAGTGTACTCTGTGGGTAGTGCATGTAAAAGGAGTACATGTAGAATGTACTCCATGTGGTGAATTGATGCACCATATGGCGTGTATGCCATAATGATAATGTGGTGTGGTGTATGTGGAACGGGAAGAGTACACGCTAAGAGTACTCTGTGTGGGGTATGATACATGAATGGGATATATGTGGAATGTACTCTGTATGGCGGGTATGCAATAGTGGTGATGGAGCGTATGTGGGGAGTACATGTGGAGTGTACTCGATGTGGTGGACGATGCACCATATGGCGTGTATGCCATAGTGGTCATGTGGCGTAACGTGCATGGAATATACGCGGAGTGTATCCCATGTGATATAGTGACGCACCATACGATGGGTATGCCGTAGTGGTGATGTGTCGTAAGTGCATGGAATATACATGGAGTGTATTCCATATGATGGAGCGACGCATCATATGGCAGGGATGCCATAATGGTGATGTGTCGTAGTGTGTATGAATGGAATATACGTAGAGTGTACTCCATGTGATATAGTGATGCACTATATGGCAGGTATACCATAGTGGTGATGAAGTGTATGTGGAGAGTACAAGTGGAATGTAGTTCATGTGATGGTGAGATGCACCATGTGGCAAATATGCCCTAATGATGATGTGGCATAATGCATGTGGATGGAGTACACAAGGAATGTACTCCATGTGATATAGTGATGTACCGTATGGCGAGTATGCCATAGTGGTAATATAGCATAGTATGTATGAAGGGAGTATACGTGGAGTGTACTCCACGTGGCAGCAACACTCAGTGTGGCGTGTCGTAGAGATAAGGATGGTTACGTGATTGATGGTTGTGGAACGTGATGGATAGTGTCGGGAACTGTGGAATAGTGTCCCTAAGTAGTTATGGCATAGCCTGTAGTTTGAGGTGGCAAGTGTCACCATGATGGGCTTATGGCTAGGAATATGCGCAAAGTAGCGGAACAAGTACAAGAGTGCGCAGCGGAAGCATGACTAAGGAATGTCACGAAGTGACATGACTACTGACAGTCGTGCTTGTGATGGGTGAAGTAGTGGAACAAGTGTAAGAGTACGCAGCGGAGCATGACTGGGCAACGTCACGAAGTGACGTGGTTACTGACAGTCGTGATTGCCATGTGGTGAAGTGATAGGGTATGAATGGCGTAATGGGAACGTGACAAAATGTCACGTTGTGTCGGGAGTACGTAAGGAATCGTACTCGTGATGAGTTAGGAATTTATGTACCAGAGTGTTGGGTAACGCGACAAGGTCACGGTGTAGCTTGGGAGTATTCTCAAGCTGTATGACGTGGCATAAGACATGATTATGATTGGAGTCTTGTCGTGTTAAGTGTTGGGATGAACTGTCAAAGGGACGAGTAGCATGAGGAGCCATGCTAGCCGGGTTAAGAGAAGGTTGGTATCGGAGTATAACCCTTGTCCCTCGAAGCTGGTGATCAACGTGTTATATATGTTGATCTTAGGTGATAAGGGGTAGAGTACATGTGTAGTCTGATTAGACACATGTGCCGGATGGATTCACCATATGTAATGGGTAATCTATCTTGAGTATAGTTACATGGTGCTTAGGCCTCAGAGTTGGCTTAGAGTCGTATGGCTTGTCTGGATGGGAATGAGGATTTGTATGGGCTAAGATGCATGAAGAAAGTGACAAGTGTACTGTCTAAGGACGGGATGCGTGACTTAGTTGGTTTGAGTCATGCGTCGGAATGAGGTTAATGAGAAGAATGAGATAGAGGCCTTAGTGTCTTAATCCTAAGGTGAATCATGAGTTCACTTTAGTGGATGAGCACTCGAGGCAAGACATAAGTTGGAAGATGGGGTGACCGTAATGGGTCCCCGAAGGGTTTAACCTAGTACAGGGCACATAAGTGCACGAGATAGAAGGAGAGTGTTTCAAGTATAGCGTAGTTCTATTTATGGTTAAGTTGTTTATGCATTAGACAGAGAATGACGTTAAGGTTATGTGTATGCATGTAGGTTGCCATCTGACAAGCATGAATGGACTGCATGACATGCAAGTAGCATGGAGTCTAGGTAAGTGTTACGTTCATACTCTTCTAGAGTTTTCAAAGAAAAAGAAACGTTTTTCCTTTAAGATGCTCACGAAAAGAAACGAAAGACGTTTTAAGAAAGAAAATGCTAATTGTTAAAAGGTATAAGTATGTACGGCCCCTCCTTGGCAGCTCCTTTTTACGCAACCAAAGTATTAATTGTACGCATGTGAATGGATGACTATACGCTGTATCTATTGTATGTATTTTCTGAGAAAATCCATAAACTGATGAAGATGCATGAAAGGCATGACAGCGGATGCTTTTGTGGATCCTACGAACTGACGCTCTCATGTGCGCCACATGGTGACTCTCGTTGATGCCATGAGAGACGACGTTCAAAGGTGACACTTATGGGATGCCATGAAAGCTGACGTTTAAGCCCATGTATGTTCTTAAATGAAGAAATGATAGAACTGAAAAGAACTGAAAGATGAAAAGACCATTTTCGGGCTTACGCCCCAAACGATATTTTCTCACGAAAAGAAATGTTTTCTCATGAAAAGAAAGGACTGTAAATAAAAGAAAGAACTGAATGAAAGCCTCAGCTCTTTCGAGCTGATATGAATGAAGGAACGAAAGACATGAATGTATGAAGATACGTAACGGCCACATAAATGAATAAATGAAAGGGTACCAATGAATGGGCAGATTGCAATGCCGGGTAAGTAGTACTGGAAGTGCACCCAGTGCTGCCCCCTATGAAAGGGATTCCCAACCCGTGGTCACGGGCGGAATCCGGGTCCAAAAGAAGACCGCTAACCCCATACACACGGGGCGTAACAGTGTGTACTGGCCTATGAAAGTGATAAGAAAGAATGGATGTATGTAGGGCTGTAAGTCGGACGGTCCGGACCGAGAAAACCGACCGGACCGACCGGTTCGGTCCGGACCGGACCGGACCGAGAATATGCATTCTCGGTTTCGGTCCTAACAAAATGATATTTTCGGTCTTCGGTCCGGTCCCGGGTTTAGGGGTTTTCGGACCGGACCGGACCGACCAAAAAATTAAATTATATATTTATATTTTTTATATAATAAATTATGTAATTTTCATCTAACCTACCACATGGTCTAATTAACCTATCATCAATTTACCACTAACTAATTAGTAATTTAGTAGACATCTACAAATACAAGACTACATCTATCTAGATTCTACATTATTAGATAACATTTTTTAATATATCTAAATTGTAAGTAAGTATAAAGCAATTAAAAATTTAAAAGTAACTAATGTAAATTATAATTAACTTCATGATTCATGTATGACATGAATATCAATTAACTCACCTATGAGTCTATGACTAATTCACCATTAACTAATTTATAAGTTATAAGTTAGAACTATAATAAATTGTAATACATTGACATACTCTAAATTAGTAATAAAGTAACAATTAACATCATCAATATAATTATAAGTTTATAACTAAACTAAATTTATAACTAAATCAATGTAAGTCTATAAGTTATTATAACTAGTAACTACAAGTCTACAAGTCTATATATAGTATCAATATAACTAATACTATGACTAATGACTAATGACTAATGAGTATGAGTAATGAGTCTATATGATATACCACTGATTCACTATGACTCTAATTTATATTAGTAATTTAGTATAGTATAGTCCATAATTTAGTATCCATGTGTTATTATATAATATATATTCCATAATATATAACATATATAATTATATTAATAGTATCACTATTACTATTAGAGTATAATATATAATATTATCATTAATTATTTTTCAATGAGTTACAAGAATAATCACCATTAAATAGTTTAATTAAATTTACTAATTTAAATAATTTTTTTAATTAATTTATGTGCCAAAAAGATAAAAAAAAATCACAAGTTTAAAATTAAAACACATCAAGTTTGGAAAACATCAAACGGCGCCGTTAAAAACAATATTGGACTTAAACGGTGCCGTTTAAGTCCCAACCGGTCCGAATATGCATTCACTGGTTGTGTGAAACGACGTCGTTTCACGCAACCTTTTTTTTTTTAAATGAGTGCAAGCTTACTTAAACGGTGCCGTTTGGGTTCAAATTTAACTCAAACGGCGCCGTTTCCTCACCCCCACTTCCCCAGTTAGCCCCCGGCCCCCAACCCCCCACTCCACGGGCCACGATATTTCCCAATTCCTTAACCCTAGACGCAGTCGCGCGACAACCCCCCTCTCCAGCAGCCCAGCCCCTCCGTTCGGTCCCCTGAAAATTCCAGCCGGCAGTCCATCGTCTGAGTCGTCTTCGTTGGGTCCCCAAAAAATTACAGCCGACAGCCCCACTCAATCGCTCTGGTGCTGCCTCAGACTTCAAAGCCTCACTCTCAGTATGTTTATTTTATTTCATCTACTTGTAATTCTCGCCTTCTCGGTATTTTGATCTTGAATATTGTGAATTTGTGGGGGTATAAAATTTCGGATGCCCGAATATGAAACCCTTTTTTCCTCTTGATTTTATTTATTTATTGGCCCTCTTGTTTGGTTGGTTAGAAAATTTTTTAATGGTGAATCGGTGATTACTGATTACAGAAAAATCACCTGTGTTCTATCCTGAATCGGTGGTTAAAAAATTTATTAACCCGGGAACCAATAGCCTGGAAATTATTGGACTCGTGTTCTATCCTATCAATTTTAGAAATACCCAGGCAGCTGGGTTCCCCCGGCCCCAAATGAAAACTTTTTGGAACTATGATTATATTGTAGTTGATTGTTTGTATTAAAATAAATTGAAGTAAACTTCATTTACAGCTGTTGAAGTGATTCTATGTCCCTTTATTGATTCTATGCACCACAGCTAGCCATGTTTAATTAGCTTGCATGATCTACCTAGCACCATAACCAGATCAGTAACATGCATGCATCATGAATATCCCTAGCATATATATGATCATCATGATATGATTAATATGTACGTTATTATATATAAGTTCAAACTGGAGCATATATATCATGATCTGCATGATGATATATTGCAATTAATATATATTACTTTTGAAATAATAAATGGGTTCTAGCTTATTGCAATTAAGATTTCTGTCCCTAATCATGTGTATATTTCTAACAGTGTTGTATTTTAAATGTTATTGAATGCTATTTTAAAATGCATTCCCAAGCACATTTGTACTCGAATAGTAATGCATTTTTCATACTACAATCCTACAAACTTCCAAAGATTGCAAGTTGCCCACATCACAGAGCATAAATCCTATCGACTTCTGAGCTTGAGAAGTCAGAGTGATGCCACGAGTTGGATAAACTCCTCCTCGAATGCTTCTCCCTCTTCCTCATTGAACGACTCCTCTTGGACCTCACCACGTAATAAGTCATGGTGCCGAGAACTCCAGCCATTATTACTCCCCCCACGGCTGTGACCAAAATTGCAGCCCATTTGTGCCTCTTGCCAACCACTATATAAGAGGATGCCATAAAAGCCACCGAAGTGCACACAGAAGCCAACCACATGAGCTTGTTAATTATCTCCACCACTCGTTTTTCTGCTTTTGTCTCTCCTCTAACCAATGTAATTTGAACAACCACAACAGCCAATGATGTAAAAAGGGCAATGGCATTGAAGATGAAGAAAATTTTAAAAGATGCACTCTTGACCACCACAGCCATCCCAGAATCAGCATCCCCACCAGGCACAGTAAAAATAGCTGCAAAGGCAACTGTAGCAAATAGCACAGCCACCACAGTCACCGAGTTGGTGGCATTGTTGATCCCTTCTCGGTGAAGTTTCCGGAGCTCTTTAGAAATATTATGAACATTTTTGTTAGTTTTCCTAGTTTGTTCAAGCTGGATATGAACATCTTTCTTAATTTGAGTCACAGTTTTCCTCAACTCATCCCTTGGTTGGTTCAGTTCATTAGCTCTGAGAGCACCACATTGAGTGTAATATCTCCATCCATCAACACAGAGGCTGTAATAGAAGATTGGAGAATAACTATCCTTCGTAACTAAGTGTAATATGTCTACTATTTATTGATTATATGTTATTTTTATTTAATTCCATTTCTTTTTTTTCTAGATGGAAACGATTCCAGAATTATTTCCACATGATTCTACTACAGATGAAGTAGAGTCAACACAGGCTACACATGGGCAAGGCATTCCTCCACTCCCACCCAATGTAAGTGATAATACTACACATAGTGGTAGTGGTAGACATAGGTCAATGGTTTGGGATCACTTTACAAAAATACCAAAATGTGATCCAAGTAAACCTAGGGCTGCATGTAATTACTGTGGTGCTTCGTATGCATGTGATACGAAGACCAACGGTACAAAGTCCATGAAGTATCATATTGAAAAACAATGTAAGAAATGTCCATTGAGACAGACAGATAAGTCTCAAACTACTCTCGGTTGGAAGGCGGGTGTAGGAAGTGTTAGTGGGGAATTTGTGCCCATATCATTTAGTGTTGAGGCTTGCAGACAAGCCTTAGCAGAAATGATTATTCTTGATGAGTTGCCCTTTAGGTTTGTTGAAGGGGAGGGTTTCAAGAAGTTTATGCTCATTGTTTGCCCGAAGTGGGTCGGGATTCCATCTCGTGTTACGGTTGCGAATGATTGTTTTAGTGTGTATATAAGGGAAAAAAGTAAGTTGAGAAGTGCTCTTCAAGGGCAACGAGTTTCCCTCACCACGGATACATGGACATCCGTGCAAAACCTCAACTATATGTGTCTCACTGCACACTTTATTGATGATAATTGGAAACTACACAAAAGAATTCTTTCTTTTTGTTTGGTTGAGAATCACAAGGGTGATACACTTGGTAGAGCCATAGAGATGTGCTTGCATGATTGGGGGAGACCGAAAATACTTGCAATCACACTTGATAATGCAAGTTCTAATAATGGAGCAATTTCTTATTTGAAGAAAAAAACCAAGTATAGGAAGGACACTGTTTTGGAACATGAATTCTTGCATGTTCGGTGTTGTGCCCACATCCTAAACTTAATTGTCCGTGAGGGGTTGAGGGAATTTGATGACTCTATTGTGAAGGTCAGATGTGTTGTGAAATATGTTAAGTCCTCACCTCAAAGGTGGACTACATTTAAAAAGTGTATTGGGTTGGAAGAAATTGCAAGCAAAAGTGGCATTTGTTTAGATGTACCAACTAGGTGGAACTCCACCTATCTTATGTTGGAGGGGGCTTTAAAATTTCGAAAAGCTTTTGAACGGTTGGAAGAAGAAGATTCGGGATTCCTTAGTAGTGTTGGAGACGATGATGTCGATGATGATGAAATTGGTGATATAGTGAATAGGAGAACATCAAAGAAGTTAGGGCCTCCCAATAATAATGATTGGGAGAAGGTAAAGTTGTTTGTAAGGTTTCTTTAACTATTTCATGATGCAACTTTATCTTTTTCGGGGAATCAATATGTAACTTGCAACTCTTTCTTTCTGGAGTTAGTTAAAATATCTGATGCAATTGAAGTGGAGTGTGAAATAGGAAGCCCTGTGGTGGGATTAATGGCCACAAATATAAAGAAAAAATTTGAAAAATATTGGGGCGACTTAGATAATATGAATATGTTGTTGTTTGTTGGGATTATTCTCGATCCTCGGAATAAGATGCGATATTTTGACTTTGCATTGGAATGCATGTATGCCAATGACCCCACAAAAGCGGTTGATTTGAGTTGGAAGGTGAAAAATGCTTTAACCCGCATGTATGAGGCATACACTGATAATGACGGAGGCAACAATTCTGATTTACAACAGCAGCACAAAAGTCCCCCACGTGAAGAAGTAAATTCTACAGATGGTAGTGGTAGTGGTAGAGTTGATAGGACGGCAGAAAGAATGGCCATATTCAAGCAGCTGTTACAGTCGGAAAACACTTTAGGGAGCAAGAATGAGGTTGATAGATACCTAGCTGAAAGTTGTGAGGAGGCGTTCCCAAGTTTTGACATTCTTATTTGGTGGAGGGTTAATTCAGTTAGATATCGTGTACTTTCAAAAGTTGCACGAGATATATTCGCAATACCGGTATCTACAGTGGCCTCTGAATCTACATTTAGCACGGCGGGTCGTGTCCTTGATCCTTTTCGAAGTAGTTTATCTCCGATGATGGTTGAGGCTCTCATTTGTACACAGAATTGGCTTTGTTCTTCTTCTATTCCAATCAACCTTAAGACTTTAATGAATGAGGTGGAGGATTTTGAAAGACAGTTGGGTATGTTTCTTACTTACTTCATTTTATAACTTTTTTTTATAAGTACAACATTTTATAACTTTTATGAGCTATAATACTATATGTTATGTAAATTTATATAATTTGTTTTATTTCATTATTGTATAGAACTTGTTCGGGACGGTGACAATTCTATGGAGGCTTCAAATACAATGTCTACAACCAATGCAAGTTAATGAGGTGAATCTATTTTAGCTTGTTAGTTTTCAATTTTCACTTTTGCTATTTCCTAATAATTTCTTTGTTTACACTTTACAGAATACTGTGAAAACTGAAAAGTATGCCAAGCCAAAAGATGTAGAAAGCTATGGCTTATGAGCTGTCAAGAGAAGAATTATCTTTATTGTAATTTGTATTTACAGCTTTTAATTTTTCAGTTATTTGGGAATTGTATAATTTTTACTTTTCATTATAATTTATCTATGCTTGGGAATGATTTTTTTTTTCTTTCTTAATTTTAGAAGCCAAATCTGCTTGGAATGTTATTTCAATTTTCTTTCATTATCTAGTATAATTTTTAGTTTAACCATGTTTATATTGTTTGGAATCTTTGGATGGATTAGTAGTAAGAAAATCAAGTAGCTATTCATTTTTTAAAGTTTTTTATGGATATAGACAAAATTTATTTTTTGTACTAAAACCTTTTATTCAAATTTATTCACTGTAATTTAGTTAGCATATTGCTTGGCAAGACAAGTATTATTAATTTATTATATTGACAATTTTTTATGATTATTTTTATTTTCCCTTTAAGTTCTTTTGTATTTTTTGGCTTCAAATTGGATAAATTGTTAGTGGGCTTTCACCATTGGGCCGAAAAAACAGAGGAATAAAATTGGGCTTTTGGCACCATTGGGCCGAAAAAACAGAGGAAGAAGATTGGGCTTTTGGCCCATCCGGTTAGGATTGGACCGAATAGGACCGACCAGACCGGACCGGACCGAATTGGACCGGACCGGACCGGTCCTTCTGCCTATTCGGTCTGGTCCAGGGTGAAAAAACCCTGGACCGAATTAGTCCGGTCCGGTCCATAACACCACCTTCGGACCGACCGGACCGGACCGAATTCACCCCTAGATGTATGCACGGATGCACGAACGCACGAATGCACGTATGCACAAGAGCACGAGAGCACAGACTCTTTAAGAAATGAAAGCACTGACGGGGGACACGTTTTAAATAAAGGAAAGTCTTTTGAAAGAAAAGCCCCGTCCAGTGACGTTTTCAAAAGAACACACGTAAACATGCACGAACTCTTGTAGAAATGAAGGCACTGACGGGATAAACGTTTTACGAAAATGAAGCCCATGTTTAAAAGAGAAAAACTCCGTCCAGTGAAGTTTTCAAACGAACGCACGTATGCACGCACGTAATAGTATGTACGAATGATGAATGCATGAATGAAAATCTATATTGTTATATTTTTAACGGTATGAAGCAATACTTACGAGTCTTCGACTCATTTTAGTTTTTATGCATGTCCCTCCCCCCACAGGAAGTGCACGACCAGGACGGACATGGCCCATTGGGAAGAGCACGGAAGTCTAGGCATGAGTTTTAAACATACGAGACCTTTTTATTTCAAGATTTATGTTTTCTGCTGTAAACCTCTTTTATGATAAAATCACATTTTAAATTATGAACGTGGAGTCTTGCACCCTGGGTATGCATGTGAAAAGTTTTAAATCGGACGGTAATTCCCGTCGTACTTTTTATAAAAATATTTTGGAAAAAGTCCCACAACAAGGACGGGCGTTACAGTATATGAGATCCAATATTGTTTGAGAAGGAAAATTTATTGCTCTTTATAAAGTTTCAATAAAACTCCAATTATATCATTGACTAGTCCTTTTAAAATATAATTTATTTACTTTAGACCATATTACAAACTATATATCAAGTGAGATTTTAAAAATGGTATGTATCCAAAGAAACGTAGGCTCTTACGTCAGCAAACTTTGATTATTTCGCTTCATGTCCTTTTCAGCAAACTTTGATTATTAGTTTGCTTATTTCGCTTCATATTTTGATTATTTCGCTTCATGTCCTTTTCACCAACCACTCTCGATCCCTTCCCCTGTGATAAGAGTACTACGCTAATAATTTATTCATAATTTATATACAATTTTAAATATAATAATATATTTTATTAAATTTAAATCTATCAAATTAAAAATTAAATTTAAAATAATATTATTTTATTAATAAAAGATATTTTTTAAGTCTAGTTGTGACAATGGCGATGATGGGCATTTCCGCCTCCATGTTGCATATAAACTGTGTTGGTCAACTGCCTCGGTTACTTCTCACATCGATCGAAAATGGCGCAAAGAGTTGGGAGGATAAAGCTGGGTTCTCAGGGTCTGGAGGTGTCGGCGCAGGGGCTGGGCTGCATGGGCATGTCCGCATTCTATGGCCCTCCCAAGCCCGAAGAAGACATGATTGCTCTCATCCACCACGCCGTCCACACTGCCGGCGTTACCTTTCTCGACACCTCCGACATCTATGGCCCTTTCACCAACGAAACTCTCCTGGGCAAGGTACTGATGCCTTTTAAGCTAAGCTAGCTAGGTCCGTCCGCGCAAATACCTTTTCTTATGATATTGTGCATGTGTTGGGTGTGGGATGCCTGGCAGGCTTTGAAGGGAGGCGTTAGAGAAAAGGTGGAGTTGGCTACAAAGTTCGGTGTTAGCAATACCGATGGGAAGATGGAGATCCGCGGCGATCCGGCGTATGTTAGAGCTGCCTGTGAGGGCAGCTTGAAGCGCCTCGACATCGATTGCATTGATCTCTACTACCAGCACCGCATCGATACCCGCGTTCCGATTGAAGTCACGGTTTATCCCTTTTTTCGTTCTTCATAAATTTTTATCGTTTTGATCTCTTCTAAAAATCTAAAATCAACATATATACTGTCTAAAAGGAACTTTACGTTATAATCGAAAGAGTTCACTGGCCTCATCATCTTTGCACACAAGTTTGTTAAAAAACATAAAAATTAAAAAATAAAAATTAAACATAAAAACAAATAGAGATGATAAGTATAATTTTTTTAATAGAAATTTGCTCATCCACACACTCAAAATATAATTTTTTTTAAAAAAAAATTTAATAATAACTTCTAGTCTGGTGAGCGAATTCTGGTGGCCAGCCACCAAAGTTTTGTAACAAGAGCACTCTTACTTGACTTCTCTATTTTGTAATTTTTTGTAAAGAGAAATGATGCTTGCAGTCGTGAGTGTGTAAGTGCCGTGTAGTCGATTTAAAAAAAATTAATAAATATGGGACCCACATGAAAAGAAATTAATTTTTTAATAGTGGACCCCACTCTTTTTCAAAGCGACTGTACGGCGTTTGCGCATTCCATGACTGTATGTAGGATTACTCTTTTGTAAAATAGCAAATAATATGTCAAAATAAGGCTTCCATTGAATTGTGTAAACTCAATATAAAATACATGTGAGTTAAAGTGCTTCTCTACATTTAACATGGACTATTCATCTATGCAAATATTTTTTATTATTTCTTTCTTTTTTCTAATAATTTTTTATATTTCTCACATTAACACTCTTTATTTATAAAATATGAAAAACCTATAATGTTACTAGAAAATTTTATTTTAATAAAAAAGAAAAATAGTCATGTTAAAATTTTTTCAAAACAACATGATAAAAGGATAAAAATTAAAAAAAAAAAAAAAGGATGAATGAATTTTTTCTATCTTTAGTTTTTTTTAAACTTTTATTGCGCTATTCAAGTCATTTTGGCAAAGAAAAGATATTGTGCTCACATTATATATGATAAATCTTGAGAGAGATGAGAATATTACAAATTTAACAGTTGTTAAAAAAGTATTTAAAATGAATAAAGAATAGATAAGTTGAAGTATGATTTATTGTAAAAATCGTTAACTAAAATAGAAAAACCAATTTTGATGATCTATTTATAAAACAAATACAAAAACCATTAATATTTGTAGTGCCCACGGTTCCCCATTACATGCAAATCTACTGTTCCTGTGGGCTAAAAAATTATTTTTCTAACAATGGATTTCCTTTTTTTTTTTTTAAGAAGAATGCACGGGATTTGCATATCCTATACCGGTATCTAGTATTACTTAATTTTTTATTAAGCGCGGCTAATTCTTTTATTCTATATTCTATAAGATTGGAGAACTCAAGAAACTAGTAGAAGAGGGTAAAATCAAGTACATAGGTTTATCCGAGGCCTCTGCATCAACCATCAGAAGAGCACATGCTGTTCATCCAATAACAGCTGTGCAGCTAGAGTGGTCTTTGTGGTCTAGAGATGTAGAGGAGGAAATAATTCCTACTTGCAGGTGAGGCATCATTTACAATTGCTTTTCAAGTTTTAGAATAATTAGAACCTGTATTTTAAATTTGCCTCCGAATTTTTCAGGGAACTGGGCATTGGAATTGTTGCATATAGTCCTCTGGGAAACGGATTCTTTTCCTCAGGGCCCAAGTTTGTTGAAGGCTTGTCTACCAATGACTTACGAAAGGTTTGTAGATCTGCCACTCATGTTGTGTTTCAAAGATCAGTTTCCCTGTTTCGTTTAATAAACACATACAATCAGTTTGAGCCTGCGTTAATCTACGACATCTTTATTTTCATAAATCAATATATTGAGAACAGACGGAGTAGGATGATGACTGATCAAATCAGTACTTGTAATCACATGAATACAATTGTTCTGCCGAGATTGCTTTTTTAACTTTCATTGATTTCCGTTGGGGAGGGATCGATCTGGTTGTTCTGATGATTATCAATCGCCCTCAGAGAATCTGAGGCCTTGAGTTTGGTGTTACTTCTTCTGGGTCTTGCAGTGTCAGAAAAATTGAGACAAGGCATGGCAGCTGTGGATGGTTATGTATTACAGAATTATGTTGAAGAATATGGTGTTCTGTTTTCTTTTTAAGCATTTGTTTCCATTGCCTCTATGAATCATTAATGCTGACATATGCATGTACTTATGCAGTTTCTACCAAGGTTTCAACCTGAAAATCTGGAGCATAACAAAACCATATTTGAGCGTGTTAATGAAATGGCAACAAGGAAGGGATGCACCTCATCACAGCTAGCACTGGCCTGGGTTCATCACCAAGGGAAGGACGTGTGCCCCATACCTGGAACCACAAAGATTGAAAATTTCAAGCAGAATATTGGAGCTCTGTCTGTGAAACTAACACCAGAAGAAATGGCGGAACTCGAATCATTTGCTTCAGAAGATGCTGTTAAGGGTGAAAGATCTATGAATTCCACTGCGACCTGGAAGAATTCTGAAACTCCACCATTTTCTTCATGGAAGTCTGTCTAGGCTCTTCTTTTTTGGGTTGAATCTGGACATTGTCTACGTTTTCATTGAGCTGTGTCGAGTTCTTGACTGCTCAGAGTTTATGTATGTTCTATTTGAATGTTTTCAGGAAGATCAGAACAAATTATTGGTTCACTAATCAGATCCTTGTATGCAAATAAGAACTCTTTATCAGTATAGAGAGTGTGTACTCTCAGAGCAATTGAGCTTAAAGTTTAAAGTGTAAAGGAATGCTGGTATCACTTACTTGTTGGAAGCATAGTTTGCCCCATAGATCATGCTACAGCATGTTGTAGTCGGTGAGGTCGAACGTGCATTGTGATTTTCCTATCAAGGAATGTCCTTCTAAGCTATGCTACTTCAACCACATCCCAAATAGTAATCTACTACTATATATAAAAGCCAAGTCGGCTTTTCCGATGTGTCATTCATCCAGCGCCCTTCGGTTTTAAAACATGCACTCTCAATTTTTTGGTATTAAACCATTTCACCGATCATCGTAATGGCTTGCGGCCGGAACGACTTTCAATGTTTTGGTATTAAACCCTTTCACTGGTCATCGTGATCTCTTACGCCCGAAATGGTGCACAAATAGTAGATAGGCTCGATCTATCTCTTAAAACAAAATTTTCGTCATCGCGAAATACTACTTCAGTTGAATCTAACCGAGGAAAAGGCAAATTTGTGGACCAAAATTATATCTTGGAGGAACCTTCAAGCTGGACCAGATTGTTATCTTTAGAGAATTCAAGTTTTGAAGAAGATGGTTCAGACAATGGGTTCTCTCTATTTGCCACCGAGACAAAGTCTTTTGCATCAAAGTTTTTATACCATATGTAGAAGTAGATTCTTGGCATGTCGTCTGTCAAAACCGAGTTCAAATTTCCCACCTTGAGATTCCAGCCTGTCGGTCGTTGTAAGAGACTGACCCGCTAAAATTGTTGTTGGTGCAAAAGGAATGCAAAAGAGAAAATAGTGAGATAAAAGTTTGCTTCAAGGAGTGTTACAATGTTCCTTTTCCTTAAGATAATATTCGCCCCCACCAATAACAGTATGCACACGGGTTACAAGCGAATTTGCCTCCAAGATACAATGAAGCCCAGAACAAGTTTGTTTGTCTAACTGCATTATGCACATATGAAATTAGACCCTGAATACCCTTAGATTTTGTTATCCAACCAAGAGATTAGAAATTTATTCTCTGCAACATAAATAGATCCTACTAACAAGTTTTGAAGAAATGAAAACTTTTGAGAGAGAGAGAGAATTTTGAAATTTCCTTCTTCAACTCTGTGATTCTAAAATTCGTAGGCGAATGAGTCTATTTATAGATAACCAAAAGATGTAACTTTTCATTTTTCTGAAATCTAATTCGAACATGTATATTTATTATGCCTGTTACCAAGTTACACAAGGGTTGGACTTGGTCCAATAGTCACGCTGCTTCTCTACCATCCATCTCACAGGAGTCCGATTCCCAAGTTGGGTGACTTTTGCCATTTATTTTCTAAGAGTTGTGCCTTTGTGTGCTAGGTGCTAGTGCCCTTTCATGCATTGCAGTGCTTCACGCATGAGCGCCTTACAAGCCAGTGAATGGCTTACAATACATATATGGACCCAAAATGATATAAGGCTTATAAACTTTCCATAACTCTCTCTTTCCAAAATAATTCATAACTTCCAAAATAAACCCCAACATATTAATAATAATAAATATAATATATGTTATTTTGAAAATATTTCTAACAATCCCCACCATTTTCAAAATACATCCTGGTTTTTTTTTTTTTTAATAGAAGAGAAGGTAGTCACATGTCCAATAGTGACTCCTGCCCAAATTTATTAATAAACTTTCACTTGTAACGGAGGAATACCGTGGTAACAATCACTGTACTTGAATTTTACAAAGAATATAGAAACAAAAACTCCAAGTACCCAAGAAACTATATCAAGAATACCTATCAAAACATGTCTAACTATGAACAAATCCAAATCACAACGTTTGAGAATTGAACAAAGCTGAGCTAGCCCACAGATTACCGCACTCATACCAGAACCTTCAACACTTCCAAAGCTGAGCTAACCCACATGAATCTGTTCTTATGATCCCTTTAAGTAGATGATGAAGTTCCATTTGTCCTAACCATTCATGTGAGACACCGCTACTTCCAAGTCGGGCCAAAAAGTAGGCAGCCTTATTCCCTTCCCTATAGATATGATTAATGAAAAAATTAATCTCTGCTAACATATTTATTATGTCTTCCCAAAAGTCCTCTAGGTACCAAATAGTACATCTTCCTTTTTTAATCCAATTCACTACTATTAAAGAGTCCATTTCAATAATAATGTTATTGAATCCCCATCGTTTGCAGTGTTTAAGACTTGACCAAAGGGCCATAACTTCCACAAGATTGTTACTACCGTGACCAATCGCTTCGGAAAAAGCATATACCACTTTCCCGAATTCATTTCTGACTACTCCTCCTGCACCCAACAATCCAGGATTATTGATGCAACTTCCATCCACATTCATTTTCATCCATCCTCTCTTCGGCTTCGCCCACCTCACTACCTTAAGAGCTTCCTTCCTCCTTGCATTAGTAGGAAGATTGAAAGATTTTAGAACCTTGATACCATTTTCCACTAGCCGAGAAGCCTTGTTAATTTTAATGCCAACCCAATGAATCCAATACTTTACCGATATCCATAAAACATGAAACTTTTCCTTCTTACCTTCCATCCGGGCTTTACATCTCCACTTGCATATGTTTCAGGAAATGACCCCAGGTACGAAAACAATAAGAGTTGTGATGATTTTGATGCTCTCCAAAACCAAGCCTCTCCTATTGCTCTCCAAGACCGATTTGGTACAAATGCGATTCCCAAAATATTTGAGCTAAATTTCCAAATGGTCGTAGCAATGTTACCCCGATATAACACATGGTTGATATCCTCCAAAGTGTAACGCCCCATCCCGGAGGATTCGGAGAGTTAACTCATATCATATAATAATCATTTTCCATCCACATAGTACATGCTCTACTATTTTTCTCTATCGCACAAAATACTCATTAATTCACATCAAATACTCCAATATAATTATTCTAAAACAAAACAAAGTCTTAATATAAACATCAACTTCCCAACAAATCACATCATCAGAGTACAACAAGCTTACTGAATAAAAATCCTTAATACTCATATACACCTTCTATGCTTAAACCATCATTCTTAACTCATCTCACCCATGCTCCATATTCTTGATTCTCAGCTGAAATATTCAAATCATCAGAAAAATATTGTAAAGATTAGAGATGAGTTATCAACAACTCAGTAAGTAGAGAACATATACTAGTATGTAAACATGAGGCTTTTCAGAAAGTTCAATATGCAGAAACAAAATCTTTCATTTACATATGCAAATCTCAGAAACGTGTTATCAGATAATCAGAGCGACTTTTCAATCTTTTCATACTCAAAACCAACTGTTCATATTTAAAGACACTTTTCATATTCAAAGACCATTTTTATATTCAAAAACCAATTGTTCACATTTAAAGACCCGTTTCGTATTAAAAAACGCTTGGGCATAACATAACTGAACATCTTCATCTTATCATATCATATCGTATCATATCATATACCATATTTAACCCCGGTGGTAGGGCTATGCTATCCTCGGTGGCCAAACCAGGCAGTATCATATAGTGAAACTTTCCATTTTTTAATCTGGAGCCCCGAGTGTGCACACATGAAAGAACACATAAAAAAATACTTTGTTTCCAAAGTGGGTGCACTCATATCATATCATATCATGTTGGTACCAACCATATCACGTGAGCCAATATCATCATATCAGAACCATATTCAGAATTAGAATCAAAACAGATAAGTATGCCAAAGGTTTTCATATCTATATCATATCAAACCACATGCTGAACACATTCGTATCATTTTCAGATGATCAATAACAGATCCAAAATATTTCATATCACATGTATAAAAATCTCAATTTTCATATTCGCTCTTATGCACATTTCAGAAACATGTCAAATATTGCTCATGTCTACACTTTTCATATCAAAAGCATTTCCTTTCTCTTTCATACATATCTCATGAGTGAATGCAAAACATATACTGAGATTGTTTTTCAACTTTTCTTTTTAAAACAACATGCACATTTTTACAAACCAACCTCAGTTCATTTCTTTTTATGCAAATCTAGCATAGAAACCCCACTTTCCTGGACTTCTTAACTTTTCAAAAATTTCCTCAACAATGCCGAATAAAAATTAATCATCACTTATAAGATAATCACATAAAATTTCCTAAATTTCCAATCAATCTCGTATTTTAATATTCAAGCCTAAAACTTCTAAAATAATCCATTTTTAATTCCTCAAACCCAAAATTCTCATTATTCCTAAAAATACCAACATCACTTTCTATACTCATCAATATCCATAATAATAACTCCGACCAAAACATTAAATTATAACTTATTTACGATTGAGATCTTACTAAAATTTATAAAACAAAACAACATAACTATATCGAAATCATTATAAATAGATAATCATACTTTTGTTTAAATAAAAAAAATATTCTTTTAAAAGGATTCAAAATAAGATTTTGCACTTACTAATCGTTCAAAAAAATTATCAGTATTTACTTAACAAATATTCCGACAAAATATCAGTCTCTTAAAAATACCATCTTAACAAAATAAACCCATATGCGCCTAAGTCTAAAAAAATAAAAATCACATGTGGCCCACATTTCAAACAAAAATACATCACCCGTTGATGTATTCAAACGAAAAAAGAGGGCAAAATGGTAATAACACCCTTCATCCACTAGGTTACCCGTGACACAGTTTCCTTTTTAAGCAACTAGTAACACAACAAAACAAAAACCAATGGAGGCCAAAATGTGAGCGACAATAGGGACTAACCCACGAAAATCGAGGCAGTGGCACCGTAGGAGCGTGACGGGCTAGCTGGAGGGACAGTGGTGGCTCAACTGAAGAGTAGGAGAGTGGCGGAGATACCATAGAGCTAGGTTGAGCATGAGAGAAAAAGAGAGGGAGAGATGAGCAAGCGAGAGGGTGGAGAGAAAGGAGCAAACCGAGAGAGATACTCACCGTGAGGGGTTGCTACGGGCTGAGGTGGCCTGAGGGTGTTCAGCCCTTTTCCGTGCTGGTGGCGACATCTTGGAGTGGCTGGTGTGGTGCAGTAGTTCAGTGGGTGGATCTCTATTTCGAGTGGCTAAAAGCAGGGAAGTCTTGCAATGGAGGCTATGGGAGGCATTGGGCGGCGGCTTTGTGTGGCTAGACACGGTGGTGCGGTCTGGACCGAGGTTCAAAAAGGGTGGACGAACTGTGTAGTAGCAACGTGTGGGTGCAGTGGGTCACTAGACTCACAACTCTATTTTTGGATATCTAAAATAAAGGAAGTCGAGGCTTGCAATAGAGGCTATGGGGGCGCTGGGCGTCAACTTCGTGTGGCTGGGCACAGTTGGTGAGGTTTGGACTAAGGTTCATAGTGGACAGTGGATGCTCAAAAGCGTTTGGATGGCTGAGGCATGAAGAGAGGGCAGCGACAATGAATTTAAGGTTGAGAAAAGCTTAACATATATATAGGCTATAAGTAGAAAACAGAACAAACCTAGACCAAAGGGAAGGGGGACGTGCATGAAAATGGAAGGATGGCGTGAACCCGTGCGACGGATTCTGGAAATGTGAACCACGTGCATGGGCCTGGCAGTGGGCTAGGTCTTACATCCCCCTGGACTACAACACTCACACTTGGACACTAAAGGCACTCCCAGTCTTCTTATACGTTCATCCATACTAAGGCTTGAATTTAGGGCCTTCCACATAAACACAAAAAACTTCTTAGGAACTGCTACATTCCATATGCAATCTGACCATTGACCTTTAGGACTACTGACTCGAACTAAGGACCATGCACTCTTGGTCGTGAATGAGCCATCCAAATTTCCCAACCAAATAAGCTTATCATCACCAAGCCTTCAACCCTTGATTTCATTGACAATATTTTTGGATTTTTCAGGCCCTACTAATTGTATCAATTTATCCAATTCCCAGCTATTATTCTGCATAACATGTTTCACCTTCAAATTCGAATCACCCACAATCGGATGCTGCTCTTTCAAAGGACCGGAGCTCAGCCAATTATCTTTCCAAAAAGACACATTGCCCTCACAAACTAACCACTTAGAATGCAAAAGAGAAGTAGGTATTTCTTTAGCTATTGATTTCTAGAACCTGGTACATCTAGAAGAGTTAATATCCAGTGGGTGCATACCATGCATATACTTCTCACCAAAGAAATTTCGCCATATAGAGTCTGAACACAACAGATTCCAAGCATTTTGAGATGTAACGATCTTTGAACATCAACTAAATTCCTCAACCCAATCCCTCCCTCATCCACCAGTTTGCATAGCTTGTCCCATTTAATCCAATTTTTCTTAGGACATCCATTGCAAGAACCCCAGAAAAAGGTACTCAAGATCTTATTAATTTGAAGATAAACCATTTTCGGAACATGCATCACCGAAAGAAGATGCATTGGCATACTCGACAATACCTGCTTTAATAGGATCAACCTCGCCCCAGCAGAAAGTAAATTCATTTTCCAACCTTCAATCTTCTTTCGAATTCTTTGGATCAAATCCTAGAAATGTACTAGTTTCAATCTTCCATAAACTATAGGCACTCCTAAATATTTAAAAGGAAACACCCCTTACGAGAACTGATTGAAGGATAATAGACGCCTCCGTCTAGCAGTACTTATGTTCTTAGAGAAAAAAAAAAAGAAGAGATTTGGCACTATTTACCTGTTGACCCGACCACGAAGCATAGGTACGCAAGGTACCAATAATCTCAAGGATAGAAGATTTCCCTCCATTAGTAAATATTACCATATCATAAACGTATAAGAGATGAGAAATTATAGGGCCATGTCTCAGGTGAGAGTGACACTTAATTCTTCTATCTTCCAATTTCTTTTTAATCAATCAGGAAAGGACTTCCTCCATTAAAATGAATAGATACGGGGATAAAAAATCTCCTTGACGGAGACCTCTTCCACCCTTAAAGAACCCCTTTGTAGTGCCATTCATAACAATAAAATACCAAGGTGTAGTCACACATTGCATCAGTAGCTGGCGAACTTTCAAAGAGAACCCAAAAGCTTCCAATACATAAAATAAGAACTTCCAGTCAATCATGTCATAAGCTTTTGCAAAATCAATTTTCATCAAAATATTACTTCCTCGGGCTGATTTATTCATATCATGAATAATTTCCTACGTGAGGCTAATATTTTCGAAAATACCTCTACCCGGCAGAAAAGCTCCTTGCTCCTTAGAAATGATTCTGTTAAAGAGTGTTGTAAATTGATTCACTAGAATCTTAGAACAAATTTTATAGACTACGGAACACAGACTGAATGGTCAAAAATTCCCAAACGACGTGGGATTCTATACTTTGGGATGTAAAACAATATAAGAGGCAATGTAGAACCTTGGTAATTCCGACCCGCTAAAAAAATTAGTAATTGTTTCAAATAAATCTTCATGTATTAAGGGCCAACAATGTTGATAGAACCCTAACCCAAAGCCATCTGGTCCAGGACTGCTATCCTTAGGAATAGAGAACAGGGCATCTTTAACTTCCTCCACCGAAGGAGAACTACCAAAAAAATTGTTGTCCTCTTCCGAAACAGCACCCACAATTAACTCAGACAAGTTTGGCATAGAAATAGTCGGGTTAGCTTTAAGAAAATCCTCAAAGTAAATACTAGCCTCCTCATGGACACCTTTCGGCAAATTAAGCACACGGCCATCAGACAACTTCATTTCCATCACCACTTTATGTTTCCTTGACTGTAATGCTTTAAAGAAAGAGGAAGACACTTCACCTTGCAAAACCCAATCTTGCTTAAGTTGTTGAGCAAGGCGAGCTTCTCCCCTTTTTAACCAGACATCAAGCTCCATATTATTAGCTAAAACATCCACTTCCACATATTCAGAGAAACTTTCTTGCAAACTAGCTTCTCCTTCTTCCACCTTTGTTTCTAGCTCTTTAATATGCTTCCCAATCCAATTGAAAACCTCCTTGTTCCAAGTTCTAAGGACCATCTTGAACCTCTTCAATTTTCCTGCTAGCTTCCACAAACCATTTCCAATAGCCCCTGCCTGCCAAGAACTAGAGACGCACCTCTAAAAATCCTCATGAGTAGTCCACATAAACTGAAATTTAAAGGAGACAGGACCATACCTAGAGGAAATTGCCGAGAGACCCAAGAGCATTGGGGAATGATTTGAGGACCTCCTTGGTAGGTATTGAATTCTACCCAAGGGGAACAGATCCATAAGTTTCAGATTACATAAGGCTCTATCAAGCCTTGCCCATGATCGTGCCATCCTGGTTTGCCATTGCACCATGAGTATTTGTTACCGGAAAAAGGCATCTCCACCAGTCCGCCAGTATCGATGAAGGAACAGAAATCCTCCATTATCGTAATCAACCTCGGACTTCCACCACGTCTTTCACTATCATTCTGCAAAATACTAAAGTCCCCAATAAGCACATGAGGCAACTGCAAATTATTGATATCAAGCATATCGGCCCATAAAGACCTCCTGTCTAAGTACCAGTAGTTCACATAAACAACTGAAATCAAAAGACTGGAATTGATAAGTAAAGAAATATGCTGATTTGAAGTGCCCATGACATCCACCTGTAAACCAGCATTCCTAAAACACCAAATTTTGCCTGCATGGTCTACATTTGACAAACACTAATTAAAAGATAGGAAATTCCTCCAGTAACTCAGTTGATGATCATCCCTGAACGGTTCTGCCAGGAAAGGATTGAAGGTTTATGTAAACGTAACAACGATCGTAGTTGCTTCTTGGAGGTGCCAAGACCTCGAATATTCCAATACATAAGATTACTAATCATTGAGATTAGCGGTAGGCCTGCTTGGAGCCCTTAAAGAACTTCTTAAAATTCTTTTGGAGATTGTAGTTTTTATCGTTAAATCAGAATCAGAGGATCCATCCTTGTCCTTCACAGAATGAGGCAAGCTGCCCTCATCATCCGATTTTGACTCCATACTGATATGTTCTTGGTTAAAAATCACCATAAGTCCACCGATTCAGAAGGCTGTATAACACCTAGTTGCACGGCAACATTATCTCTCAATACATCAACGGGAGGAATGAACTCAACATTCGATGTCTACTCAAAACTTGTCACCAAAACCAACTCACCATCAGATTTGGCCCCACTTGGTTCTCCAAACATCTTCTGATCTTTCTTATGCATTAAGAGCTCTGTTTCCTCCCTATCCACCTCAATCTCCAATGAGACAAACCCTGCATCCTTCCCATCATTATGATCATTTGTCTCTAAATTTTGTAGAACCAAGACCAGGGAAGACTCTAAATTATTTCCAGATTGATCGTTCTTTGCCTTCACCTCATCCTCCTTCTCCTTAGGGCCCAGACTCTATTTGATTTAATAGACTTGAAATTCTTGTTCTCTCTTCCTTCCTTCAGCTTAGACTTACAAGTCTTCAGATTATGCCCTTGCACTCTGCAGCAAGAACAAAAGGCAGGCAGAGTTTCATATTCCACCTCTTGGAATATACTTGTAGGGTGCCTTGGCGTCCCAATCCAAATGTGAGAAATTGGATCTTGTTCAATATTCATAAGCACACAAACCCTCGCACCATCTATTTTAGTCGCCCAACGAGTCGCATTATCCATTAGCAAGAAAGCACCAATTGGCGCCACAATATTACGTAAATACGATTCTTAATATAGATTCGGAGGTAGGCCAGGTAGCATGATCCACACCGGCACTATTGCCGGTTCCTCATCTTCTTTAAAATCTATAGTCCATTGAAAGGGCCGATATGCAGCACCTTCAATATCACAACTCTCCCGAGAAAGGGCCTTCAGAAAATCTTCTTCATTTGGGAATCTCACAAAAACATTCCGTGGCTTGCACATTACCGAAACAGCTGGTTGCGTCAATAGTCCCCATCGGTTATATATGAAGCCTCTAATCCGATCCAAAGAGGGCCTTTGCCTCAAAAATTTCAAAACCATAGAGAAACGAAACAGAACAGTAGACCAATCCATTTCTTCCTTCATAAAGTGCACGGAAAACTCTCCATCCACATACTTGGGTTGCCGGAGTGGAATAAAAACCTCAAGGATAGCCTGAGGAGTATGAAGCAGCAAATCCGCAAACGTCCTTGGCCTGGCTTGCGACGTTGGAGGGGGTTAGGAGCCCCCAGAGGCAGCCATGCACAAAACGTAACCACTCCCTAGGCGGGGAGACAACTATTCTTGATTCTTCAATTCCTAGAGCATTCTTGTAGCATTAAAAAAAATACATCCTGGTTAGAATAAGAAAACTTATATATAAATGAAGGTGTCTTTTGGACTTGAACCTTCACATAGTGAAGATACATCAAAGCTATAACCAGAATGACATAGTAGACATGCTTTGAACTATTGATTCTATATGAGTAGCTGGATATAACTCACATATAAATTTTCTTCTCTTTGGGTAGTTTATAAAACCCGACACGTGGATTGACCTTGTGTCTATATCCTAGTTTCAAGAGTGCTATAGAGACAAAGCCTAATTCGCATAGGAGGTAGCACCACCCCAACACTCATATAGGTAGACTTATTGAAAGTGTTTTGTAACTAAACACTTTAACATAATCATATTATAAATCTATCAAGAGCTTATTGCTCAACCTCTCATTTTCATTACAGTGTGAAGTACTTAAAGGGATGGTAAATTAGTTTGAAAACTAATTTTAATATCACAATGCTTGCAAACCACGAACATATAATGTATTTTGCTCAATGAAGTCAAGTCATGATATGTTCAAGAGTTGAATTAAGTCGAGTTTTCATTATTGGTGAATTTATTGTTTGGGCTTTAAACCCATCCCTTTGATGCCCCACATCAAATCTCTTGCAAGTTTTTAGTTAATAGATATGTGATTTCCGACAATATATCATAAAATCATTTATAATTACTCCATCTATGAGTAATTGGCTTAAAATGCCTCAACTTTCCATTATATATATGGCTTAGGCCTGTGACAATATAACCTAACTGTCACAATGCAAAGATATTGGTAGTATTGATTTTTGGCCAAATCCGAAATCTCTATCAATATTTTCTTAGCCACTTTGCTCAAGAAGCCAATACTATAAACTCATTCTTCATGGTTGAGTAAGTTATGCATGCTTGCTTCTTTGATCTCAGGAGACTACTCCTCCACCAAGGGTAAATATCCACCCACTGGTTGATTTATGATCATCATGTTCAGTTCCTAATTGACATCTATATTCCTTCTTCAATCGAAGGAAACGTCAATCTACAACTGAAGGAAATCTTCTGTATTCAATACCATAATTCATGGTATTTCTCAAATACCATAAAATATTTTGTACAACTATCCAAATAACTGGGTTCTTTGAATGCCTTATATAAACATAGCAATATATAGAAAGGACATATATATAAGTCACAATATTTATTTGTTTGCATGGATATTCATAAATAAAATCTAAATTAACCATATCAATTAGATTTTTAGCATTCATTTGTTCTAAACAACAATGCCATAAATAATATAAATTAAGCAAAATATTATTTTAATTATGAATATCAAGTTTGAACATGCCTTCACTCAAGTATCCATTTCCCACGAAATTACCCTTTTTGGTCAATACAAATTTATCTAACTCAAAAATCAATTTAAACCCATACTCATTAAGAAGATTACCAGATACAAGATTCTTTCTAATTTATGGTACATAATACATGTCTTTGAGCATAAGAACTTTTCCGGAGGTAACTCCAATTTTATTGTCCCTTTGCCTTTAAGTATGGTAGTGGATGAGTTCCCCATGTAAAGAATATGGCCATCTTCCATTAGCTCATACCTCTTGAACATGCTACTGTCTTTACAGACATGCCTTGTTGCTCTTGAGTCAATCCATCAGGAGTTATCTTCTTCAAGAATGTTAGACTCAGAGATCATAGTCTCAAAATTCTCTCTAAGACCAGAGTCCTGTGGTTTCTTTTTAAGAAAATGACATTCTCTTTTGTAATGATCATGTTTGCCACAATGGAAGCAACTTACCCCCAGATTCTTCTGATTTTCATTTTGGAAGTGACTTTGTTTTCTTCCAAAATTATTATTTCTCTTCCGATTTTCATATCCAGATTCATTGGGTTGTCCAGGTTTGCGGGTCTTTCCTTCCTCAACCATATGCATGTTGGAGGTCAAAGAGTCAAGCTCTTCCTTAATGTCTCTAAGCCTAATCTCTTCTTCTATACGAAGATGTTGGCCTAATTCTTCTATAGACATTTTTCCCTTCCATGTTTCAAACTTCTTTTATAATTTTTCCATGATTGAGGAAGTTTATCAATAATGGATAAAACTGATTTGGATTCATCCATTTTCAATCATGTTGAGAGAATTGATTAAGAATATGCATAATCTCATTGAATTGTTCAACAATAGGCCTATAATCTATCATGTTATAATTGAAAAATTTTGTAGGCAGAAATTTCTTACTTGTAGCATCTTCTAAAAGATCCTTAGTCTCAAATGCGTCCCATAGATCCTTGGCGGTTGCTTTGTTCTTGTACGCGTCAAACAATGTGTCAGACATTGTATTACAAATATGTCCCTTGCAGATGTAGTCATATTGTTCCCATTTGATCCTTGCCTGACTTTGAGCGATTGTCTCATCCTCACTTGCAAAAGGCCAAGAAGTGGTTAGAACATATACCACTTTGAGACTGTCCAGGAGGAAGTTCATTTTCTTTTGCTATTGTCGAAATTGGCTCCATCAAAACGTTCGAGTTTTACAAAATCCAAAGCAAACTCTCTCAAACTATGTGCCATTAGTAATCTAATATTGTCTTAAGATTGTTAGTGCAAAAGGGGCTGCAAACGAGAAAATAGTGAGAGAAAAGTTTGCTTCAAGACATTGTTTTCCTTAAAATAATATTCGAGCCTACCAATAACAGTATGTACACGGATTACAGGTGAATTTGCCTCTAAGATACAATGAAACCCAGAACAAGTTTGTTTGTCTAACTGTGTTATCCACATATGAAATTAAACCTCGAATACCCTCAGATTTTGCATTTTCTACAGAATGAATATATCCTAATAACAAATTTTGAAGAAATGAAAACTTTTGAGAGAGAGAGAATTTCGAAATTGCCTTCTTGAACTTTGTGATTCTACAATTTCTAGGCCAATGGGTCTATTTATAGATAACCAAAGAATGTGAATAAAAAGTTGTAACTTTTTATTTCTCTAAAATCTGATCCGAATAGGTGTATTAATTATACATGTTACCAAGTGACACGCTGCTTCTATAACATCCGTCTCACACGGGTTCAATCCCCAAGTGGTGTGACTTTTGCCATTTATTTTACAAGAGTTGTGCCTTTGTGCGCCAAGCGCTAGTGCCCTTCATGCGTTGCAGCGCCTTGCAAGCCAGTGAATAGCTTATAATACATATATGGACCCAAAATAATATAAGGCTGGTAAACTTTCCATAACACTCTCTTTCCAAAATAATTCATAACTTCCAAAATAAATCCCAACATATTATTAATAATAAATATAATATATATTATTTTGAAAATATTTGTAACAATTGTATCACCTACAAGGGAGAAACATGCTTTGTGGTAGAAAAGGGTTAGAAGCTGCAGGTTGAAGAACAAAGAAATGCCATGACTTGGCAATGTTGAAGAACATAGAGTAATTACAGCAAAATTAAAAGAAGAAGAATAATGATTGCTAGAATCATGAATGTACGAGTCAAGTACTAGATCAGATCTTCGGCCTTTGTTAATGAGAAAGTTGGATTCCGTCACTCAAGACGAAGATGGCAAAAGAATAGGTCAAATGAGCATTCATAGCGAAACGGTTTGTTTCATTTAAGTGTCTCTCCCACATTTTTCTTTTAACATATGGATAATGGGGCTCCTACATTACTGTGGCATTTGGGTTTTAGAAAATAAATTTGGTTATTAGGAATTAGGAATTTTAAGAGCTAATTTCTTGGTCTCTTAATAGGTTTGCGTCGATGAATAATTATACGCAAACTGCTACAAAGAGATTACACAAAAGTAATCTAACAAACTGATGTGGTTTCATGTGATCCGTTAGATTTGTTTTACAATAAAAATAATTTTACAATCTGACAAACTACATCAAGCGACTTTAGTTTGTGAAATTATTTTTATGTAATCTCTTTAATGGTTAGAGTATTTCTCGAGAAAAAAAGGAGCCGATGAAGGCCGAGAAGTCAATTAATAACCAGATCAGAATGTGACCCCATTTCTTCCCTTGGAAATAATCAACCAGAGTTGATTATGGCACTTGAAAAGGCTTAGGACGTTCGTGAAGGTGCCAACAGAGACTTGTATCTGTTTATTCTGATGGAGGAAAACAAGGGAAGCAAGAAGCCATTTTAAGGCATTAGAACCATGCAATAAAAGGTAAGCTTATTACGTCCTCTCTTACAAATTAAACTTTCTAAAACCACATTCGAATATTCCATCATATCGAATCATCCATAATAAATGACATGATCTCTGTCTTTAATGGGCAAGTTTATTAATTGTTTTTAAAAACAGCTCATTCTACTCACACCTAAACGGAAAGTGATCTGAAATCTTGATGCTAATGGCATATAGAATAATGAGCTCATACTTCTTACCATGTGGTCATCGATGCATTTTGAATCTTCTGACACTTCTTATACATATGATTTGATATGAAATATACGAATGTAGTAAGAAATGTTTTGTAAATAGGACTAAATTAGCTTACCTTTATTGGTTCTATGCCTTGAAACGGCTTCTTGCTTGCCTTGTTTCGCTATCGGTATGTACACAATCTCCACCATATATACAAATTAATCTCTCTCGACTCCTTTGGAACCTCATATTATTACTTATATTACTATGGTATTGTTGTATTCTTTAATGTGGTTTAGGGGATTAGGGAGTGAGGGCTCGCTAGCTGAATACAGCTGTCTGTATACGTGAGGATATTAAGAAGGAAATGGAGAAATTGATGGTCGGAAACTGCTCTAATCCAATCTGGTTTGTCCTACTCCTCTGTTTTCTCTCAAGTTTGATTTTCCTCTTAGTTGATTATATGGCTGCAAGTAGTGGGAAGCAAAATGGGGCGACATTTATTCTCAACAACTTTGCAAATGATGGAACATTTACTTCATCAAACTTGCCTGCACCGAGTTTAAAGAATCAGAGTCAAGAAATTAGCTCACCTTCTGTGAGAAATACTAAATTTGTTAAGAATTTAGATGATTCATGTTCGGGTCGATATATTTATATTCATGATCTTCCTAGCCAGTTCAACAAAGAGTTGCTCATGAATTGCAATTCTCTTATCCAATGGATGAACATGTGCCAATATGTAGCCAACTTGGGTCTTGGTCCTCTGGTAGACAAAAATGAATCAGTTATATTGAAAGGGGGTTGGTTTGTCACAAACCAGTTTATGTTGGAAGTCATATTCCACAACAGGATGATGCAGTATCAATGCTTAACAAATGACTCATCGTTGGCTTCTGCAATTTATATACCATTTTATGCTGGCCTTGATGTGGGGCGGTACCTGTGGGGTTTTAACATCTCGGTGAGAGATGCTAATTCTTTAGCTCTGGTTAAGTGGCTTGCAGACAAACCTGAATGGAAAAGAATGTCGGGTAGAGATCACTTCCTAGTTGGAGGAAGGATTGCTTGGGATTTCAGAAGACAGACAGACGATGATTCTGATTGGGGTTCCAAGCTTATGGTTTTGCCTGAATCAAAGAACATAACATTGTTGACGATCGAATCAAGCAAGGAGGACAATGAGTTTGCAATACCATATCCAACATACTTCCATCCTTCAAAAGACAAGCAGATAATCAGGTGGCAGAAAAAGATGAGAAGAACAAAAAGGCAATACTTGTTCTCTTTTGCTGGTGCCCCACGACCCAATTTATCGAATTCCATTCGGAGTGAGTTGATTGATCAATGCCGCTCTTCATCCACGTGCAATTTCCTTGAGTGTTACAAAAATGGAGCAAATAAGTGTGAGGACCCAATAAATGTGATGAAGGCATTTCAAAGCTCAGTTTTTTGCTTACAGCCTCCTGGGGATTCATTCACTAGGCGATCCACTTTTGACTCCATTATAGCCGGTTGTATTCCGGTTTTCTTCCATGAGGATTCTGCTTATTCACAATACTTAAGGCATTTACCAAAGAACTATACAAAGTATTCTGTGATGATACCATTAAATGATGTAAAGGATAGAAAGGTTTGTGTCAATGAAACATTGCTTAGAGTTCCGAAGAATGATGTGTTGGCTATGAGAGAAGAGGTTATAAAGCTGATTCCAAGTGTAGTTTATGGCGATCCAAGGTCAAGGTTAGAGACCCTTGAAGACGCATTTGACATAGCAGTTAAGGGTGTTCTTGAGAGAGTAAAGACAGCGAGGAGAGAGATTGAAGAGAGTAAGTTGTTGACTTAAAAACTTGGTTTTAAGAATTTCTTCTTTCCATGATCTTGCAAGTTATTAAGTTAGTGCCTTGGAAGTGTTTGTGTCTTTTGATACTGATTGTTGTCGTAATTCTATTTTGATCAGTCCACTAATCATGCTATATATTGAACCAATTCATTGTAATTTTAGTCGAAATTTGGATAGTTCTGATCATCATCTTAATTACTTGTCAATAAACTCTCGATCCTTAAACAGTAGTGTTTTCGTATCCCTTCACATATTCACTGAGTGTAAGCCACGAAATGAAATCTAAGTTGTAACACCCAAATCCAGCACAAAGCCTGGGCTAAGCCATGGTATTATTATTATTATTATTGTTATTATAGGTTAATAAGTATGGGTAGCCAATTGATATGTAACGAAAAATTTTAAATAGACTACGGATTCCAAAAATATATTTTGGTTTAATATGAATTTTTTATCATAAATTACGGCCAGTATTTTGTTAAGCCCATGAGCTATAATTTTAAAATCAACTAGGAAATTTTTTTTTTTTTTTTTTTTCGGCCGGAGAGTTCAAAAGGATCTCTTTAAGCCCATTAGTGATGCCAACCCACGTACAAACCATGCACACGGATTTCCCTCTTTCACTAGGGTTTTCAGCTACCTATAAATATAAATGTAAATGCACGTTTTCACCCACAGCCCACGGAAGCGTACGGTGATCACATTGAAACCCTGATCTCCCTCTAGTCTCTAGGGATTTTGGGATTTTGCAACCTTTATTTTATTTATTTTTCTTTCTTCTTGTGAAACTCCTCCTCCATGTTCCTCCATCTCACGAAACCATCTGTAACGCCTCGTACCCGAGGGTCCAGAGAGTTAACTCATGTCACTTAAAAATCATTTTCCTTCCACATAGTACATATTCTAATCTTTCCCAATCGCACAAAATACTCATATATTTACATCAATTACTCTAGAATAACTATTCTAAGACGATACAAAATTTAATATAAACATCAATCTCCCAACAAATCACATCATCAGAGCACAATAAGCTTACTGAATGAAAATCCTCAATACCCATATAAACCTTCTATGCTTAAACCATCATTATTAACTCTTCTCATCTATGCTCCATATCCTTGATTCTCAACTGAAACATTCAAATCATCTGAAAAATATTGTGGAGATAAGGGGTGAGTTATCAACAACTCAGTAAGCAGAGAACATATACTAGCATGTAAACATGAGCCTTTTCAGAAAGTTCAATATGCAGAAACAAAACATTTTATTTTTATATGCAGATCTCAAAAAACGTGTTATCAGAAAATCAGAGCGACTTTTCAAGCATTTCATACTCAAGTCAACAATTCATATTTGAGGATCCATTTCATATTCAAAAATGCTTTGGCATATCATAACTGAACATATTCATCTTATCATATCATATCATATACCATGTTTAACCCCCGTGGTAGGGTTGTGCTATCCCCGGTGGCCAAACTAGGCAGTATCATGTGGTGAACTTCCCCTTTTTCAATCTCGGAGCCCCGAGTGTGCACACAGGAAAGAACACGTAAAAAGACCACTTTGTTTCCAAAGTGGGTGCACTCATATCATATCATGGTGGTACCAACTATATCACGTGAACAGTATCATCATATCAGAACCATATTCAGAACAGATAAGTATGCCAAAGTTTTATCATATCCATATCATATCAAAACACGTGCGAAACATATTCATATCATTTCTATTTGATCAAAAACAGATCCAAATCATTTCATATAACATGCATAAAAATTTCAATGATATCATATTCGCTCTTTTGCATATTTCAGAAATATGTCAAATATTGTTCATGTCTACACATTTCATGTCAAAAACATTTCTTTTCTCTTTCATATGTATCTCATGAGGGAATGCAAAACATATACTGAGGTTGTTTTTCACTTCTTCTTTTAAAACAACATGCACATTTTTTTTACAAACCAACCTCAGTTCATTTCTTTTTATGCAATCTAGCATAGAAACCCCGCTTACCTGGACGACTTAACTTTTCCAAAAATTTCCTCAAAAATGTCGAGTCGACTATAACTCGTCACCTATAAAAATAATCACGTAATTTCTGTAAGTTTCCAATAGATCACATATGTCGATATTTAAGCCTAAGTTTCTTAAATAACCTATTTCAAATTTCTCAAAACTTAAAACCTTCATAATCCCAAAATATATCATTATTTCATAAAATCACCAATATCCACCACAACCCACGTCATACACAAAACACCAATATTTAAACCCGAACAGCCAACAAATCTCATAGTCTAAACCAATCATACTAACAACTCCATCACCCAATCCAATCAACCTTGTTACTCCTCGGACTCAGTCTGGCAAAACCAATCTGCAACTAAATACAGTGTAATGTGCTAGTGTAAAAATACATTAAATTCACGAGAATTCTTTGGAAAATACTTACATTGCTATATAATAATTTCCGAAGGATCACGAAGCTGCAAGAAGTGGCGGCTCAGCAACGTAACAGCGTAAAATACATTGTGGCCGTGGGTCTCAAAAATCCACTTTTCAACGGAGACAAACCAAGACCCAAAATTGATAGGGTAGGGCCTAGAGAGGTCGGTGAAGCCAATGGTGGTTGTGGTTTGCCGTGGGTGGCGGCGCAAGGGGTGTTTTAGGACAAAAATGCACAAATCAGAAATGGACTTGGTGGGGCTTCACCGGTGACGGATCGGAGCCGGGGTTGGGTCCATTGGGTAGCTGGGAGGTTGGGGATGAAGTGGTGAAGAGATGGTGGCTGGTGGTAGCACGACGGCGGCGCGCGAGCACAAAGAACGCCACGGCTTCGTGGGGTGCGTGCGGGCTACCGGCTGCGAGGTAGGGGCTCGGATTTGGGGGGTGAGGTCGCTGGCCGGTGGGGGAGCTAGTCGGCCGGTCGGTGTCGCGCACGGCGGCGGGCTGGGTGAGGAACGGCTGCACGGCGAGAGAGAGAGAGAGAGAGAGAGAGAGAGAGAGAGAAGAACTCGCGCGTGGGGAGGAATACCAGGAGGAGAAAAAGAAAAGGAAAGAAAAAAAAAAAAAAGAAGAAAAGAAAAAGAAAAGGAAAAGAAAAATAGAGGGAAAAGAAATGAGGTTCAATCCTCACATCTTTGGTCATAAAAATGATCCAACGGAAAAGATTTTAAAACTGCAAGTGAAATAAAATAATTCAAACACAGTGATTAAATTGAAAATAAATAATTAAACCCAACAATAAGTTAATTTAATTCGAGAAGAAATTTAAACACATGACAATAATTAATTTAAAGAAAGCACTTCAAAAAATAATTTTCGTAAACTAAAAATCATAAAAATAGTCTAATTAAAAATCCAATAATTTTAAAACAAGAGAATAAATTCTGAATCAATAAAAATAATTCATTCATTAAAATACACTAAAATACGGGGTGTTACATTCTCCCCCTTAAAAAAATTTCGTCCTCGAAATTTGTAAGGTCAAACATTAACGTAAAGGCAAGATACAAGATATAACTCAAAACACGCTCGAAAAGACCATACCATCAACAACTCCCAACAAGCATGAGTAATGCACTCCCAAGTCTACTCCTATAGGCGATTCCATTATGCTCGCATTAGTCTCCCAATGACACATCACGTCTATTACTCCTAGGGTGACCACGAAATCCAAAATCTCCATTTCCACCAACAACATTAATACAACACTCAGCAAAAACCCAATGATTATTATTATTTTCGTAACACGAACTGTGCTAACCTCAATCGACTCCTATGTTAAAACTCACCAACCTTCATTGTATTCTACAAGTTGGTAACCTATTAGCCACTTCCAAAGTTAACCATCAATAAACATTTCCATCATCCAGACCTATTCCCTCAAATTCAACAAGAATTATATCTTAAATCCGCATCACCAAAAGTTTAATCTCTAATTACAAGTATCATCTCAAATTTTCAAATCACTAATAATCCCTTAAGATCAACACAAGGTTTGAATCCTTAATTATATCACAACACAACACCATTGAGTACGAGGTAGCTCAACACCTACTAACCAGAAAACTCTCACCACATTTGGTAGAAAATTCTTGATCTCCAAAACCATGAACTATTTCACACTTTCCTCAAACTCACCAAGAATTCATTCCTGAATCTGCACCAACTATTATCCTTAAATCCGATATGGATCAAATCCCAAAACCTGCCACTAAAACCTCGAACTAATAACAATTATTTTCCCCAATTCAAACCAAATTTTCAATCCTCATGGAAATACACGAACTAAATCAATACCTTCAATACCCACAGAAATATTCTCCTTGAAAATTCTTATATGAATAACTCAACTCTGATCAACCCTATTTAATGATCACAGACTAATCAATATCCAAAAATCAAGCTAGGACACTAAGCCTGCAGAATTAAAAAACTTAAATCTTATTACAAATTAGTCCTTCAAATCTGTAATTCTAAAACCTTAAACTATATTAGAATCATTTTCCGAAATCTATAAGATCGATGAACTTATATCCAATAATAAGACAATCGACTCCCGAAGCTTTCAAGATCTAAAATATTAACAGATAACAAATCATTTCTTAAAGTCTGCAAACCTTAATCCTTTAGTGAAATTCTCGTAAATCTATCCTTAAAGTTTGTTGACCTTACAACCTCCTATTCTAAAGCCTTGTGTCATATCTCCACAAAATCTAAAACCACAATTATCCTACGCCCCAAAGAGATCACCCAGACATGCCGTTCCTTTCATGCCTCAAGATTTCAAAAGCAAACCAAGTCGATAAAAGTTCAAGCCTACTACACTAAGTATTGATACCTAACAATGACATTCTCAGTCATACCATCTTCCTGCCATAACTTAACCTTTAACCCATTTTTTTTTTTTTAACTTTGAACAAAATAAAATAAAAAAAAAAAATATAAAATAAATAACATAATTTCAATTCAAATCAAATAAAATGAAATAAATTCAATTTAAATAAAAGTAATAATTTCAAATTAAACCCTTAAACTTTTCTGGTACTGTACCTACTGGACATATGGTCTTACCCATTCTTAGCCATATCTTTAACCAACTCATATAATCCTTCCTACCATCAAATATTGTAAACCCGACATCGATCTAAACTCCCGTACATCTTTAGAATCTAAACCACAAGAATCCAAACCTTAAATCTTATAAAGATTATCTCTTATAGTCCACAAAGTAAGTTTATTGGATCTAAACTCACTAATCCTCAAAATCTCAACACTCAATCATAAAGTCTGCAAAATTTAAAATCTTAAATATCTACAAAATCAGTTCTTATTCTTTACAAATCTACACCTCAAATCTAAAGTTTCTTCCTAAACCACGGATATCCAAACTTAAATGTTTTTAGTCTGCAAAACCTCAAGCCTGAAATATTCCCATAATCATGTCTTAGTTCTCAAATTTCTATATATATAACAAATATGAAATTACTTCCTAAACCGAATCGATATCCAAAACCTTATATGTTATAGTCTGTAGAACCTCAAAGTTATCATACAATTGAACTTATGTGTACCTTCAAAACTATAAACATTACATCTTATAAAAGATCCTTACCTATAGTCAACAAAGTATGCCTACCTGATCTAAAACTCCAAGTGTAAAGAAAGTCATTTATTAAAATCTAAAGCCTTAGTTCTCTTCAAAATCTTCTTTTTAAAACACACACCATCTAAGACCTCAAACATCCTAGAATATATTCCAAAATGTTGCCGGATTCTAAAACTTCAAAAACAATTAAAATCATCTCTTATAATCTTCAAATTTCCATACCTCCAATCTGAGTTAACTTCCTAGCCCATAGATATTCAAAACCTCAGATTTCGTATGCCATCCAACATGAGTATGCAAAAGCTCAAACCGAATATCTTTAAAATCATGTCCTAGTGCCTTCAAAATTTTAAAACCTTAAATATTATCAAACATCTTATTATAGTATGCCAAACCTCATATGTCATCTTTCGAAAGTACATGCCCTAGAAATGCGATTGAATCAAGCCAAAATTCATACTTCTTCAATTTAGCAAACAACTTTTTATGTCTGAGTGTCCAAAGTATCAGCTTCAAATGTTCCTTATGCTCAGTCTTGCTTTTGGAATATACCAGTATATCAATAAAACCACTACAATCTTATCCAAAAATTCATGGAACACCCTGTTCATCAAATCCATGAATATTGCTGGGGCGTTAGTCAGGCCAAAAGGCATGACCAAAAACTCATAATGGCCATATCGGGTCCTAAAAGCTGTCTTAGCTACGTCTTTTGCCCTGATCTTCAATTGATGGTAACCCGATCGAAGATCAATCTTTGAAAATACTTGAGCACCCTGGAGCTGATCAAACAAATCCTCTATACGGGGTAGCTAGCGGGTACTTATTCTTTATGGTCACCCGATTACGTTCTATGTAATTAATACACATTCTCATCGATCCGTCATTCCTCTTCACAAACAACTCAAATCTAAAAAAAATGATTTCTTAGAATCTATCTATACTCCAAAATTTCACACACTATAGTTTGCAGAACCTCAAACCTGACTTTCGGTCAAACTTATGTAAACTTTAAAATCTAAACCTCCAAGTCATGTCCTACAACCTTTAAAATAAACCCATCAAATCTGCATCCTTAAATTCCCAAAACCTCAATCCATAAAGTCTACAAAATCTCAAACCTGAAATTTCCCATAATCATCTAGCTTGCAGTCCTCAAATTTCTATACCCCAAGTATGAAATTACTCCTTAGACTAACAGATATCCAAAACGTCATGTTATAGTCTGCAGAATCTCAAACCTGGAATTTCTCCATAATCATCTAGCTTGTAGTCCTCAAATTTCTATACCCAAAGTATGAAATTACTCCTTAAAGTATCAGATATCCAAAACCTCATGTTATAGTCTGCAGAATCTCAAACCTGGCTCTGATACCAACTGTAACGCCCAGTACCCGAGGGTCCGGAGAGTTAACTCATGTCACTTAAAAATCATTTTCCTTCCACATAGTACATATTCTAATATTTCCCAATCGCACAAAATACTCATATATTTACATCAATTACTCCAGAATAACTATTCTAAGACGATACAAAATTTAATATAAACATCAATCTTTCAACAAATCACATCATCAGAGCACAACAAGCTTACTGAATGAAAATCCTCAATACCCATATAAACCTTCTATGCTTAAACCATCATTCTTAACTCTTCTCATCCATGCTCCATATCCTTGATCCTCAACTGAAACATTCAAATCATCTGAAAAATATTGTGGAGATAAGGGGTGAGTTATCAACAACTCAGTAAGCAGAAAACATATACTAGCATGTAAACATGAGCCTTTTCAGAAAGTTCAATATGCATAAACAAAACATTTTATTTTTATATGCAGATCTTAGAAAACGTGTTATCAGAAAATCAGTGCGACTTTTCAAACATTTCATACTCAAGCCAACAATTCATATTTGAGGATCCATTTCATATTCAAAAACGCTTTGGCATAACATAACTGAATATATTCATCTTATCATATCATATCATATACCATGTTTAACCCCCGTGGTAGGGTTGTGCTATCCCCGGTGGCCAAACCAGGCAGTATCATGTGGTGAACTTCCCCTTTTTCAATCTCGGAGCCCCGAGTGTGCACACAGGAAAGAACACGTAAAAAGACCACTTTGTTTCCAAAGTGGGTGCACTCATATCATATCATGGTGGTACCAACCATATCACGTGAACAATATCATCATATCAGAACCATATTCAGAACAGATAAGTATGCCAAAGTTTTATCATATCCATATCATATCAAAACACGTGCGAAACATATTCATATCATTTCTATTTGATAAAAAACAGATCCAAATCATTTCATATCACATGCATAAAAATTTCAATGATATCATTTTCGCTCTTTTGCATATTTCAGAAATATGTCAAATATTGTTCATGTCTACACATTTCATGTCAAAAACATTTCTTTTCTCTTTCATATGTATCTCATGAGGGAATGCAAAACATATACTGAGGTTGTTTTTCACTTTTTCTTTTAAAACAACATGCACATTTTTTTTACAAACCAACCTCAGTTCATTTCTTTTTATGCAATCTAGCATAGGAACCCCGCTTACCTGGACGACTTAAAATTTCCAAAAATTTCCTCAAAAATGTCGAGTCGACTATAACTCGTCACCTATAAAAATAATCACGTAATTTCTGTAAGTTTCCAATTGATCACATATGCCGATATTTAAGCCTAAACTTCTTAAATAACCTATTTAAATTTCTCAAAACTTAAAACCTTCACAATCCCAAAATATATCATTACTTCATAAAATCATCAATATCCACCACAACCAACGTCATACACAAAACACCAATATTTAAACCTGAACAGCCAACAAATCTCATAGTCTAAACCAATCATACTAACAACTCCATCACCCAATCCAATCAACCCCGTTACTCCTCCGACTCAGTCCGGCAAAACCAATCAGCAATTAAATACAGTGTAATGTGCTAGTGCAAAAATACATTAAATTCACGAGAATTCTTTGGAAAATACTTACATTGCTATATAATAATTTCCGAAAGATCACGAAGCTGCAAGAAGTGGCGGCTCAGCAACGTAACAGTGTAAAATACATTGTGGCCGTGGGTCTCAAAAACCCACTTTTCAACAGAGACAAACCAAGACCCAAAATTGATAGGGAGGGCCTAGAGAGGTCGGTGAAGCCAATAGTGGTGGTGGTTTGCCGTGGGTGGCGGCGCAAGGGGTGTTTTAGGCCAAAAAAGCACAAATCGGAAATGGACTTGGTGGGGCTTCACCGGTGACGGATCGGAGCCGGGGTTGGGTCCATTGGGTAGCTGGGAGGTTGGGGATGAAGTGGTGAAGAGATGGTGGCCTGTGGTGGCGCGACGGAGGCGCGCGAGCACAAAGAACGCCGCGGCTTCGTGGGGTGCGTGCGGGCTACCGGCTGCGAGGTAGGGGCTGAGATTTGGGGGGTGAGGTCGCCGGCCGGTGGGGGAGCTAGTTGGCCGGGCGGTGTCGCGCACGGCGGCACGGCGGCGTGACGGCAGCGGGCTGGGTGAGGAATGGCTGCACGGCGAGAGAGAGAGAGAGAAGAACTCGCGCGCGGGGAGGAAGACCAGGAGCAGAAAAAAAAAGGAAAGAAAAAAAAAAAGAAAAGAAGAAAAGAAAAAGAAAAGGAAAAGAAAAATAGAGGGAAAAGAAATGAGGTACAATCCTCACATCTTGGGTCATAAAAATGATCCAACGGAAACGATTTTAAAACTGCAAGTGAAATAAAATAATTCAAACACAGTGATTAAATTGAAAATAAATAATTAAACCCAACAATAAGTTAATTTAATTCGAGAAGAAATTTAAACATATGACAATAATTAATTTAAAGAAAGCACTTCAAAAAATAATTTTCGTAAACTAAAATTCTTAAAAATAGTCTAATTAAAAATCCAATAATTTTAAAACAAGAGAATAAATTTTGAATCAATAAAAATAATTCATTCATTAAAATACACTAAAATACGGGGTGTTACACCATCTCCCCATGGCCACAACCCTCACGTCGTCTCATAGCATAGCATCGCTACACCAGACCACCGCTACACAGAGTGAGGACCTCGACTAGCCACTAGGAACCACCCAAACATTGTCCTAGCACGTCTACAAACCTCCACGTTCAACCATCGTCAGCCACAGCCTCCTTAGTGTCCTCAAACGAAAACCAGCCCCACGCACAAGCCAACCTCAGTTGGAGAACCAGACCAAGACCACCCACTGCCACCCTACACCACATGCTCCTCCACGTCAATTCCACTGTGAACCACCATTGGAACAACCAACGGCAAACCACGACAACCACCGTTAGCCAACTGCATTATTGTAAACCCACGAAGCACCTTTGTTTTTACACAACCAAAACAGAGCAGTCTCGAAATTGACTGCCTTCCCATCTCAGCCGAGAGCCACGGTGGTCCTACCAAGCACAGCCTCTTCAAGCCCCCCCCCCCAAGCTCCGTCCAAACTAACAGCTCCACCGTAAACCACCAAACTGGTGCACGTGAAGCCCTCCAAGCACGGCAACGCCGTGAAGACTCTCTCTCCCCCCACGTTCTCTCTCACTCCACATTCTTTTTCTCGCATTATTTTTTTTCTCTCTCCCTCTCTCTCAATGCTCTTCCGTCACACTTGCCGCCGTCGATCTCAACCTGGCCACCCAGATTCGTCGTCGCGAGTTGCTATCTTGGTGAGTAAGACCCCTGTTGCACAGCTTCATGCTCTGGTGAGTCTTCTATTTCTTCACAAAGATGGGGTGCCTTTTAGCTGGCCCTGTTTTAATATAGAAACACTCTCATTTCATCTTATCATTACAATTTTTTCAAATTTTCACACAAAATATAATAAACAATTCAACTTTTTCAAATCTTAAAACAATAATAATATTAAAAAATAATATTCAAATAATATTTTATTCAATTTTCAACTTTTATCTAAAACCATCTTATCTCACTATTCAAACAGGCCTTAGTTTAACCATAGGTGTAGTTTTATTTATAGAAAAATGCCATCAAACCCTTTTGTATGTGATCATTCATAAGAGCATTGGTAGGGCCGGCTTTTCCATTAGGTGAGTTAGGCAATTGCCTAAGGCCCCTAATGGAAGAAGGCCCTCCAAAAAATATATATATAAAGTAGATTTAAAAAATATATATATATATCCAATAAAAAATTTTAATTAACTCAATGAGAATGAGAATATAAACAAGATCAAATAGATATTATGTCATTATTAATTTTTAAAAGTATCACAAATAATATTATTTTCTCTATTCTCCTTCTAAGAATACACTTCTCTTTTGTCACTACTAGTTTAATATATAATTAATGTGAAAATTATAAATACTAAAATCTAATTTTTCAGTGTTCATAAAAGGTTTTGTATAATCCTTTGAAGAGGCAAGGGCCCACTTTTTTTCAAATGTGTAAGTTGTTTATAGAACTTTATTGACAATAATGATTATAATTGTGTCTAAGAGTCTAAAATACTTGTAAAACTAGATTTGATAAAATTCTCTCTAAATAAAAAATTTCCTAATAAAGATTAAGTCAGTTATTAGTTAAAAATGTGGTATAAAATCTTAATCAATAATTTTACTTTACAAAACGATAGGAATTATTTTTAAATAAAAATATAATATAAAAATAAAAATAAATTTATTTAATCTTAACTTAAAAAACAAAAAAAAGCCTCACTCAAAATTTTAAACTAAGGCCACGACACCTATTGAGCCGGCCCTGAGCATTGGCAATGGCTTCATCAAAGCTATCTTCAAAATTTGATGAAAAGTACATCTTTTTCATAAATCTTAAACCTCCCTATCCATAACCTCACATTGGATTAGTTATTGGATTAGTCAAAATAATAATATAATATTATTTTTTTAATAATAATATTTTTAATTTATTGTTGTCATATTTTACAATTACACTAATCATATGTTAATTAATAATTAAATTTGATACTTAAATTATTGTATCTCAACTAATTTTTTTTCCTCAACCTACTTAATCATGATTAATACTTAAACCGTGGTGGCATTAATCTGAAATACTTAAACCATGGTGACATTAATCCTGATTAATACTTAAACCGTGTGTTTCCTACCTTCACATCCACCCAAGTATACAAGATTCCTTACTCAAAATCCATCTAATAACACCAATCCATGTGTGTGTTTCGAACCTTCACATCATTATCCAAATTAGGTGTCCTAGCATCATTATATTTCAACAAATCACAAACCAGAAATAACAAGCAATCTAACTAACAAGCAATCTAACCACAATTCTAAAATCCTAAAATACCATGAGCCATCACAAATAAAGCCAGACAAAACCACAAAACAGAGCCATCCATGAGGAAAAATCACACTAAAGAAACAACAAGCAATCTAACCACAAATTTGAAATCAAATCATGAGCCATCACAAAACTACAACAAAATCTCAACTCAATATGGAAAAATGCACCTCAGCCCACAAAAATATAAAATCAAAACAATTTCCATATCAACAAATCAGATCAAGTATTTCAACAAAAAGTGCACCTCAGCCCACAAAAGTATTTACAAACTTAACAAGTCACAATTAGGATCAAGTCACAATCCAACCCTAAAAAAGTTACAATCTAGCTCACAAAAAGTTACAAACTTAACAAGTCACAATCCACCCCACAAAATTCAGATCTCAAAGTGGTTGTCCAGCCACATTTTTATCCAAAACATGTGGCTAGGCAGCCACTAAAAGCTAGAAATCTGAAATCAGTACCAACAGTTAACACACCTCCATGAGGTGTGGATGGAGATTTGTCGGATGTACCTTAGGAAATATTCAAAGGGTCCTTCCCAACTCAAATATCCAAAATCATCTTTCTCTCAAATAGCTCAACTCCTAATTAACTAGGATTAAGTCTACTAAGGTCAAAGCCTAAGGAGTTTTTTAGGCGGGGTGTTACAACAATCAAACTGAGAACATCAGTTTGCAAGGCAGGAGTGAGGATAGTCTATATCCCATGCACTTAAGGAAGCTTTTCACCAATAAACTGAGGCAGCCTACTTCTTTGTCAAAACCACTAGTTCCATCTGGCACAATAGATTAGGCCACCCAGCTCATGACATTGTTTAGTTTTTAGTTAAGAATTTTCAATTATCTGTACTCAATACTTATTTGTCTAAAGTTATTTATGAACCTTGTCAACTCTCAAAGAATTAAAGGCTTCATTTTTCTCCTTATACTAGAAAGACTTTTCATCCTCTTGAACTAATCCACTCTAATGTATGGTCATCCCTAGCTTAATCTATTGTAGGGATTCATACTATTTTCTTTTCAATGATTACTACTAGAGGTTCACTTGGATGTTCCCTCTCAAGTTAAAATCTGATGTCCTTAATTGCTTCATTAGATTTAAGAGGCTGGTTGAAAAATCTTATGTCCCGAAAGATTAAATATTTCCAATCTGATGGAGCGGGAGAATTCACCTCCTCCTTGTTCAAACAATCCCTTGACACAAATGAAATTTATCACCTAGTTTCATATCCCTATACAACACAACAAAATCGTCTCAGTGAAAGAAAATATAGGCATATATCGTAAACACGTCTAAGCCTACTTGTCACTTGCAACTTAACTTCCACCTATTGACCTAATGCCTTCACCACAGTAGTGAATCTCATAAACAGACTTCCCACTACTATTCTTGAGCTCCTCAAGTTATTTCAAAAAGATATTGTTTACACATGCTTAAGAGTTTTTGGTTGTGCATGCTTTCCCTTGTTAAGACCATGTACTAAACACAAACTCGAATTTAAAACCAAAATGTGTATTTTTCTATGTTATAGTGCAAATCATCTTGGCTACAGGTGCTTAGATCCCAGTACACAGAGAATTTTGTCTATCACCATCTTACATTGGATACATTCTTTTCCAACAAGAGATATAGTGGCCTCTTCTCCTCTGCCATGCAAGGAACAAGCCTCGGGTATTGTCTCTTCCTCCCCTCTTTCAATTCCATTCTCTTTGACTACTTCTCCTTCACATATCTCTTCAACTGATCCTTCCAATTTTATTGCTCAAATCTCACCACTTTGCACTCTATATCAGCAACACCCACTGCACCTTCTACCTCAAAAACTAGCAAACCCCCCCCCCCCCCCCCCCCTCTTTTGCTTCTATTACTACTCCCTCTCATCCAATGATTAACAAGCCAAGGCAGGCACTTCTCACCAAAAGAATTTCTCTGAGTATCGTCTATATTACTCAACCCGCCAGCCTATAAAAACCTTTCATTCTCCTACAGTGCCTGCAGAGCCCACTTCCATTACTCAGGCTTCAAAATTCTTGGAATGTTAAATTCCCATGAAAGAAGAATTCAATGTTCTTCTTGCAAATCAAACATGGATACTTTGTTTTAAGGGTATCATCATGTCATCCACTACAAATGGGTTTCGAAAGTTAAGTAGAAATCTTATGGGTCTCTTGATAGATATAAAGCAAGATTAGTTGCTCGAGGATCTGAGCAGTGTGATGGTATTGATTTCATAGAGATTTTTAGTCCAATGATTCTCAACCATCCGAATAATCCTCACTCTTGCAGTACACTATAACTGACCTATTAAACAACTTGACATTTCCAATGTTTTTCTTACATGGCCATTTGCAAGAAACTGTGTATATGGAGTAACCCCAAGGATTTAAACATCCTCAATTTCCCAACCATGTATGCAAGCTCCATAAGTCTCTCTATGGCCTCAAACAAGCCTTTAAAGCATGGTTCGATCAATTTTCACAAGCTCTTTTAGCACTTGGATTCATGGACTCCCAAGTTGATTATTCTTTGTTCATTTTTCACAGGGCCGAAGTCCATATCTTCCTATTAGTATATGTTAATGACATTATTATCACAAGAACTCATCCTCCTCATATCTCGGCTTAATTCAACTACTTCAGCAAAAATTTACTATTAAAGACTTGGGGTCCTTGCCATCTATTCTTGGCATCCAAGCTACAAGAGACAACACTGGCATTCATTTAAACTAGACCAAATATATCATGTAACTCCTTCATCGAGCTCATATGATTGGGGCCAAACCCTGCTCAACTCTTATTGCATCTGGTTTCAAGCTTTCTCAACATGATGCAGAGCCACTTGCCGACGCTATTGAATACAAGCAAATTGTAGGTGCCCTACAATACTGTACCTTGACTTGACTTAATATAGCTTACTCCTTTAATCAATTGTGTCAATTTCTTCATGCTCCCACTACCACTCATTAGACTGTAGTCAAGATGGTTCTAAGGCAGCTCAAAGGGTTACTTACTTATGGTCTCCATCTCACCCGTGGTCCTCTTTCAATCACTGTTTTTTGTGATTCAAACTAGGTTGGGTCTATCGATGACAATCAAAGCAACAGTGATTTTATGGTTTCTAGAAGTAGTACTGAGGCTGAATATAGGTCGTTATCCCTTGTGATAACATCATTATTTTGGTTGTGTATGCTTCTCCATGACCTACAAGTTCCACTCCTTTCAACTCTTATTACTTGATGTGACAATTTGGCATTACTCTTGCTTCTAACCTGATTTTCATGCACGTTCCAAGCATATTAAAGTAGATTACCACTTCATTTAAGAGAAAGTGCTAAATAAAGACATTCAAATCATGCATGTTCCAAGTCATGATCAAGTTGAGGATATTTTTACTAAAGGACTATCTACCTCAGGGTTTTCCTTTCTTTGTGACAAACTAATGGTCCGATGTCTCCCCATTAGTTTGAGGAGAACTGCTAAGCATACTATACAAGTAGAGACAATAAGCAAAAGAGATCATCAAGATTCATGCCTTTTACCATTACAAACACTACAACAAAAAGGCTCTTTAGGGACGAAAATTTTCGTCCCAAATTATAGCCATTTCGTCCCAAAAGATTTTTTGGGACGAAAAAATTAGTCCCGAGCTCGTTCCAACAACACTGTGCCAAAAGATATATTGGGACAAAAATCACCATTTCGTACCAAAAAATATCTTTTGGGACAAATTTGAAAGAAATCGTTCGAACACGTTCGAACGGGAATTTCTTTTGTCATGGTTAAAATTCATCCCAGAATATCGTTTGAACGGTTACAATTTTACATTCGAACATGATTAATGTGTTTGAACGATTGCAAAATACGTTCGAACAAAAATAAATTGTACACACATTCGAACAGTATTAATTTAGCTTTCCGTTCGAACGTTAAGGGTCAGATCGAACGGTATAAGCATTCGATCCGTATATGTTATGTTCGAACACTACGAAAATAAATGGAGTTAGAAAGGTACGTGATCGTTCGAACTCTACGCAATTAGAGCGTTCAAACGTTATGTGGTTGTTCAAACGATAACTATTTTATTTAAAGTCAATAACAAAAAACCAAATAGACATTCATAATATTTGAAAAAATACGTTAGAAACTGTTTAATACTCACAAAAGTTTTATAATAAGTGCGAACTAAATAAATAACCGTGAGACTGGCATTGTTTGTACATAAATAGATAATCCCAAAATCTGTATGCAAAAAACCATCAGATGCTTGGAGACCTGTACTGTTGCATAAGCTGCTGCATTTGGAGTTGCATCTGTCTTCTAAACTCTTCTTGTTGTTCTTCATGTTGTTTGAGGTGCATCTCCATATCTGCTTGTTTGGCCAATTGAGCCTCTAACTCATGTTGTCTTGCAGTCAATTCTTCGATTTTGGAATTCGCATTCTCTAGCACTATAGAAGTCATAGATACAAACCCAGAAGAAGAGGAAGAGGGAGAAGGCTTTACACAACAACCCAAACCCCTCAAATATCTTGAACGTTGACCCAAGACTTGTGTAAAAATATCAATATCACTTGTTGAGAAATTGTGATCTGATGCAGATTCAGCACGTAGGGCAACTATTTTATCCTAGACATATATAAAATAAAGAATTAATATCTTTATAAATATTCTAATATAACTAATTAAAACAGGTTATAATATTTATATAATTTTCACAGGCATCAAGATGAGTCCACTCTCCATTACGATCAGTGTGCGATGCAGCATATAATTTTGTGAGATCATAATTAGTATCTGAATCTTACTACAAGAAATATGTGTTAAGATATAAAGTCATTATGATTATCCAAATAATTAACTATATCCAATAGAAAAAAATAGCAATATCAATTTCTTAGAGAGACGATGGAAAGATCTTGAGCTTGCATGATGATTAATCTTCAATTTTGATCTATTTGTTTTGTTTATAGAACTTTGCTCCTGCAAAGAAATTGAAAATATTATGAAGCGAAATGACAAATAGGACAAGTAAAATAATTAAATTTAATTATACCTGATATGATGGATCCTCAAACATGTCACAAATTTTTCCCACTCAGAAGATCGGACATCCTGAAAAGGATGTTGGCTTGCATCTTCCTTCTTCTCAAACTTATTATAATGCTCATGACACCTCGCCTTATATTTGCGGAATGCATTACCCATAAGCTCTTTCATAGTCTTACGCTCTTCTCTCCGACTAAAATTTAATTCGAAATCATCCTTGAGAAAAATAGTCACAAACACATTATCATTTATAATATTATAAATTTAAGTAAAATATATAAATTTATTCTACTGAATCAATGTTTTAAACATTACCAAACAATGCTTCTTGATAAGCTCTTTAACATCTTGGGGATCTTGGGGGATTTTCTTCCATGAAGTCATTGCCAAAGGTGCATAAGTTTCGTGTAAGAGCACTCACATGCGATGCAAGCCAAGTTGCAGGTTGTCCTTCGCCTCCGGTATATTCGTCAAGAATGTTAATCTTGATCTTACCCACCTTATGATATTTTTCCAACGTCACCCCTCTAGTGGTGTCTCGACCTTAACGAGATTATACTGTAGACTCTAAAAAATATAACATTGTAATCAATTTCTATTATATGTATATTATAGGACCTTAATTAATAAATTTTATGAGTATAAGATTTTTACCTTGTTATGTAGAGTCAATCTATAATGGTAAGTCTGAAGGAGAGCTAGGAACAGGTGGAGATGGGTTGTGAACTTCCTTCCTCTTTGGTGGCATAATTTCAAACTACTGATACATTCAATAAGTAAAATATTTGTCATCAAGTGTAATGTTAACACATAATTGGTCAATCATAATCTGTATAAGTTTCATTCGACAATTCACTCTCATCATCAGTAGATACTTCAGATGATTCAACATGTTCCTCAACTGTCGCATCAACAATTTCAGCCTCAATATCTTCTCTATTTAATGGAATCATCTCATACTGGTTCAAATCTACAAACAAATTTAAGGCCGGTTGACTCTCTTGGTATGCTTCTTAAGTATGGGGGTCATCTTCTACTTCATCTTGTCCTTCCGCCTGAGGGATAACATCATATATATTTCTTGGAGAATATTTTTGTACTACTTGCCATTGATTTTCTAACTTCAGGTCATCTAAGTAGAATACTTGAGATGCTTGAGAAGCCAAAATAAAATGATCATCTTTATACCCATTTTTTTGATGTATTAACACTCAAAAAATATTCATCATTACGGACTTCAGTTCGAGAATTGCTTAAATTCCACCAATCACACTTAAACAAATACACCGCAAGCTCTCCTAAATATTTCATTCCAATTATATCGACAATAACCCCATAGAAATCAATATTTTCACCATCATGACTTCCTTCTACTAGGTCACCACTATTTTGGATTTTCCTATAACAATCTCGATCCATTGTGTGATACCTACTTCCCCAAGAAATACATGCAGAATATCGAGCAGCTCGTCTCGATGGGTTGCGTGCTAATGCATACAGTTCATCCGATATATCATTTGGATTATTCGCATGCATTTGTATGACCTACATATTGAGTAAAGTATATATTATATCAAATTTTGAATCAATATTTTTTCATTGGTTATTGAGTAAAGCATATGTAATGTCATTACCCGTTCTTCAAACCATCTTGGGAACTCCTTTTCATATTTCTGGTTTATATCATTTACTCCTACTTCCTTGAGCTCGTTAATATGATCACTGAAATTGATGATTACCAAAAAAAATTTTATATTCTTAGAATTTTTTTAAAGTAAATGAGCGAATTTAAAGTAAGAAAAAGTTATAACTTACTTCAAGTAGTTCTCTACCTCAAGGCAATTGTTCAGCACGTACCACTGAGCTTTCTCGAACTCTCTTCCACACAAGTCATAACCATGCACTACACCAATTGGACGTACTTGTTGGGAAAACACAGAAAACACATTCCGTTGTTTTGCTCAGTGAACGTCAAAGTTTCTTTCCGGCCAATCAAACCGAGTGTCAACTTCGTGGAAATATTTGGAACAGAAGGTATGCCACTCACCATCAATATATGCTTTTGCAATTGAACCTTCTGGGTGGGCCTTGTTACCCACTGTACGTTTCGACTTTCCAAGAAGTCATTCAATGAGATACATCCATCTATATTGAACTGGTCCTGCAAGTCGAGCCTCACGTGGCAAATGAACGGTTAGGTGAACCATGACGTCGAAGAATAACGGTGGGTAAATACTTTCTAGCTTACACAATATTATGGCAATTTCTCATTCCATTCGATCTAAAGCTTCTACATTCAACGTCCTAGCACATAAGTTTTTAAAAAATGCACCCAACTCAGTCAAAGCCACGTTCACATCTCTCATCAAGTACCCACGAATACCAATAGGCAAGATATGCTGTAAAAAGACATGACAATCATGACTTTTTAATCTATTTATTTTCCAATCATTTGTTCTCACACACCTTGTTAGATTCGAGGCATAACCGTCCAGTAATTTAATCTTCACTAGCCACTCACAAAATGTAACCCTTTTGTTCCTTGACAATATATACCACCCAATCGGCATGTAGACAGACGAACGATTTTCTTACAATTGCATTTCCCGTCTTATTCCCAGCCGCTTCAAATCCTTCCTTGAGTTTATTGTATCCTTTGTTTTTCCTTCAATTGACATCAATGTTCCCAATACAAATTCGCAGATATTTTTTTCAATATTCATAACATCAAGACTATGCCGCAATTTTAACTTCGACCAGTATGGGAGTTCAAAAAATATACTTTTCTTTGTCCAATTCAACTCATTCATAGCTCGTTTTCTCTTTCGTTATTTTTTACCAAATTCATTACAACCAACATCTATAAATTGAGCAAGTACATATTCGCCAGAAAAATATGGTGGAGGTTGGCCCCATTCAACAGTTCCATCAAACATTCTAGAATTTCCATGCCATCTATGGTCACTAGGTAAAAATCGATGATAACTCATGAAACATAATTTCCTCCCGTACGTAAGCCATTCAGCTTTGGTATGTTTGTTACAAGTTGGACATACCATTTTCCTCTTAGTACTCCAAACTAACAAGTTTCCAGAAGCGGGAAAATCATTTATGGTCCATAACACCGCAGCATGCATCTTGAACGACTTGCATGTTGATGGATCAAATGTGACAACCCCATTCTCCCACAAATCTTTCAATTCTGCAATCAATGGTTGTAAGTGTATGTCTATATCATTTCCCAGTGATCTCGGACCTGGAATGAGCAAACTCATCATGAATTATGGATCTTTCATACACTTCCACGGTGGTAGATTATACGGCATAAGTACAACTGGCCAAGTACTATGACTAGTACTCATGTTCCCAAACGGATTAAATCCATCTGTTGCCAACCAAAGTCACACATTACGCGGTTCTTCAACAAACTATGGGTGTTCCTAATCAAATTCTTTCCACACCTGCGAATCAGCAGGATGTGACAAAATATAATCATTCCTTACTCTGTCTGATGAGTGCCATGTCATGTCTACAGCTGTTGCGCGTGACATAAATAATTGTTGTAATCTAGGTATCAATGAAAAGTGACGTATGACCTTTTGCGGCACATTTTACTTGTCCGATATCCATCTTGATTCGTGATATATGGGACACTCGTTCAATTACTCATTCTCTCACCAAAATAATATGCAGTCATTCTTACATGCATGTATTACATTGTAATCAAATCCAAGTCCTCGTTTCAACTTTTTTGCTTCATAGAAGTTACGAGGCGAAGTATTGTCTGTCAGCAATGCCTCTTTAAACAGCTCAAGAAACATATTGACTGCCTTAAATTGACACATTGATTTTATGTGAAGTAGTCTTACGATAAATGACAACTTACTGTGTCTTCTGCATCCTAGATATAGCTCACACTGTGAATCATTCCACAATCATGCAAAAGTGTTAGGGCCCCCATCATTTGAGATTGATGTGTCCGTGTCACCTTCATCCATAAACATTCCCGCACCGATGTCACCTAACATTTGCTGCATATCCTCATCGTATTCATCTCCAACAACCTTTGGTTGTACATCTTCATCAATCTCTTCTTCTTCATGTGGAGTCTCAAATGAAGTTGGATACGATTCGCCGTGTAAGACCCAATCAGTATAACCCTTGTCAATACCTTTGACAAACAGATGCTCTCTCACCAAGTCTATCTTATGAGAACGCAAATTTCTGCATTCTCTGCATGGGCATCTAATATGCGCATCACTATCGCATGTACCAAATGCAAACTCCAAGAATTTCTTAACACCTTCAGCATATACATTGTAATTCTGACCCAATCGATCGCTAACTTTCATCCAACCCTTATTCTTGCCGACTATCTTCATTACAAACAATCACGTGTGCATCGGCAAACAAGCATGTATCATGTATCAATCAAGGAGTATGCCAACTTTCACCAGGTAGTTGGTCCTATCCCGTTCGGGATTGTAAAAGCATAGCCGCCAACCTATGATCTATTATCTGTCACGTCCAACAAAAGTTCAACAGCATCTCCCTATAGTTCTCCAAATATGTTCGTTTGGTTGTGTGCACTGATGATTAACACATCGTTGCACCATCACCGAAACTAGATATCCGTAGAACAAGGGATGAATCTACCAAAATCATAATGTTGGACGACAACAGATATAGTTCGATAGTTTGTGAGAATGATCTTACAATTCCAAACTATCCATTCTGGACAATTCAAGAGTTATCAATCAAGCATTCATCCGAATTGATAACTCTCGAACGGGTCTAAGGTTTATTTGCATGAACAAACAATGCAAGATATGCTAACATATGTCAAACAATAACAACATATTATTTATATAACAATACTACAAAAACATAATTATTAGATATTATTTAAAGATTTAGTAGTATTTTAATTTAAATACTTCATTTTATTAATTTAGAATTAAGTATTTAAGTATTATTACATTCTTAACTATTTGTATTTTAATTTAAAGATTTAGTAGTATTTTAAATTAAATACTTAATTTAATTCATTTAGAATTAACTATTTAAGTGTTATTAAATTCTAACTATTTTTGAATAATTATTATTGACAACTTTTCTTATATATTTGTATTCTAATTGTAAATACATTGATGTATAGTTTCCGTTCGAACGGTTATAAACTATGTTCGAACAAAACATACCCGTTCAAACAGTAAGCCTAAACCATTCGAACGGGTTCATTCTAGATTTCAGTCATCTTCAACAATGGAAAACTCCATTAATCACGAACTCACAGCAACACAAACAACAATATCAAGAGCGTGCTAAATATCATATTCAAACCAAAATGAGAATATAAAAAACATACCTGGATTTTTGGAGATGAAAAGGCAAGGAGATTAGATTATATGCCGTGTACCCAATGCGAAGGAGCTCCCCAAAAAGATGTAATCCGAAAATGATTGAGGGAGAAGTGAGATGAAAACTCATTTGAGTTTGGGGGTTGGAATGAGGGAGAATGGCTCTGGTTCGTGAAGGGGCTGATCTGTTTCGTAAGAGAGTGAGAGTGGCGCGCGGGAGGAGAGCGAGATTGTGAGGTTCTGTGATGTATTTGCAAAACATTTCTTGTTCAAATGGTTATTTACTAACCGTTCGAACATGAAACTATGTAGCGGGAAAAAATTCCTTCCTAATTTTTCACGTTCGAACGTATAAATATAATGTTCAAACGGTAATGAATACATTCCCGCTCGAACATTAACCGTTTGAACTCTTATAATTAACAGTTCGAATGGTTTAGTAAATGTTTAATAATTTTTTTTTTTACACTATACCTTCGAATAAAAGAACAACATTAATACATATATAGACATATTAGATGATACTATAGTTTAGTAACATAGTAATATCATATTATAATATATAATCGAGCATATTATATATTATATTATAGTACTAGCATAGATAGTGTCATCTAATTAGACCATAACTAAAATATATTATGTTAATATATTAGACTATAGATAACATATATATAGTATCATATATAGTGTCATCTAATTAGACTATAACTAAAATATATTATGTTAATATATTAGACTATATATAACATATATATAGTATCATATATAGTGTCATCTATAGTACTAGCATAGATAGTGTCATCTAATTAGATCATAACTAAAATATAACATGTTAATATATTAGACTATAGATAACATATAAATACTAGCATATACAGTATCATCTAATTAGATCATGACTAAAATATCACATGTTAATATATTAGACTATAGATAACATATATATAGTATCATATACAGTATCATCTAATTAGACCATGACTAAACTATATTATGTTAATATATTAGACTATAGATAACATATATATAGTATCATATATAGTGTCACCTAATTAAACTATAACTAAAATATATTATGTTAATATATTAGACTATATATAACATATATATAGTATCATATATAGTGTCATCTATAGTACTAGCATAGATAGTGTCATCTAATTAGACCATAACTAAAATATAACATGTTGATATATTAGACTATAGATAACATATATATATATATATTTGTTTTTGATAATAAAGATCACATTTTATTCATGATAGTGAACATACAAATATGACTTAAAAAAGTCAATTACAAACGTTAATAGCTCCCCAGCACACTTTCGTGGCTGACATGGTCTAGTTCAGATGCCAGATCTCTAAAGACCTAAGTCTAAGGGATCTTTCGTGCACATCTCTGTCCCCGACAGAGTAACAGTAACCAGGTGACAAAACTCTACCCTGACTACATAGAGTAGGGTGCACCAACCCCATACACCGCCTAAATGGAGAGGGGAGACCACACCGATCGGACCAAGGTCCGACGGGACAAAATTATTTTGGATTTTTATTTTCAATAAAAGAATAACAAGACACGAAATAAAATACAATGAAAAAAGTACTGTAACAACAGACACAAACACTGCTCCAAGCGGCTGCAGTGGCCACCCTGGGAGAAAACGTCGACCGATCTTCGAGGATCCGGACTCACAGAACCCAGTGGCTCCGCGCATGACGACGGCAGAGGGCCTCACGGTAGCGCGAGAGAGCCACTCGCCGAACGTCTACGATAAATTCTGGCCGCGCGTGCGAGCAAGTCGCCGCTCCGTTTGGCGCCGCCTTCGGTAGTCTTGAAGATCGGCGGCAAGGCAACACCATGGAGAGGCGCGTGCTGATCTATGTTTGCCGGAGGATCTAGATCCGCAATTCTCCCTTATTTAGCCTGCAAAACACAACAAAATAAAATGGAGCACAACAAAGAGGGTACAGAGGGTGGGGAGAAAGGGAGGGAGGGGGAGGAGCCGAAGCTCCCACCCCCTCGAGTCAGATCTGTAAATGGGAGTTTTGGGAGAGAGAGTTCGGCAGAGATGAGAGGAATTTGAACCTCAACTATATAACATATATATAGTATCATATATAGTGTCATCTAATTAGACAATAACTAAAATATATTATGTTAATATATTAGACTATATATAACATATATATAGTATCATATATAGTGTCATCTATAGTACTAGTATATACAGTGTCATCTAATTAGACCATAACAAAAATATAATATGTAAATATATTAGACTATAGATAACATATATATAGTATCATATATAATGTCATCTAATTAGACTATAACTAAAATATAATATGTTAATATATTAGTATAGTATTTAAATGTATTGAAGTAAACCGTTCGAACTTATTTAACCGTTCGAACAGTATTGCATATATAAGTTGTCGCGAACGGTCATTTTCACGGACACCAAACTACTAACAAAATGTCGTTTTCTCCAACATTACCGTTCATCTCTGCCGTTTAAAGTCGTCGTCGCCATTGTGAACAATACTCGGTCGAAGCCTCTTCCACTAAGCATCGGTATGCTATTTTTCTAACCATTTTACCGTTTAAATTTAGGTTTTTGACGGATTATTTGTTTAAATTAAGATAAAACAATTTATCCATCAATACTCACCGTAGATTTGCTTAAACCATTGTAGGAAGGTTTATTTAAGTCTCTTTGTATTAGTTTGTTGAAAAATTGATGGAATCCTTGGATTTCAATGGTTGAGTCGACTCAATGTAGTCACTGAGTTCCATTCGCATACCATTCAAACCCTGGGTAGGGCATTCGAACGGCACAAGTTTATTAATTAACTGTTCGAATGTTGTTTTAGATGTTCGAACAATACCCATTCGACCGTTGTTTTATACGTTCGAACTATACAAGGAAACAGCATACCGTTCGAACACTATTTTAGGCGTTCGAACGGTATAATTAAATTTAGAAATATTAGTGAATCGATATTTTTAATCGATATTTTTATTCCATATTGTAGTTCTATTAAATCTTAACGAGAATAGATATTATATTATAATTAAATTAATATAGAAATTTATCACATTTTATTAAATATTTAATTTCTTTTAATATTAATCTAATTAATATTAAATAATGTGATATTATTTTTATAAAATTCTATTGTTAACAATGTCTCACTTTATTTCGCTTACTATTCGTATGTAATTTAGTGATTAGTTATTTATTATATTTTATCGTTAATGTGATATTGATAAACTCTTTAATTGTAAATTTCAGGTTAATTAAAATATCTTCTTCTAGGGTGAGATGTTAGCAATGCAATCCAACTGAGACTAGTATCAGTCCAAGCAGGGAGAGGAATGTTTCACTAGAGCGACAAGTGAAGCTTTCTGACTTTCAGAGTCTTGTCTGGGAGGGTTATTCCCTGCCATCAGTCTTCAGCGATTGTGGTTGGGGACCTATCTTAGATGAGCGGGAGGAATCATGAGAGAGCATCTCCTATATTGACATTGTTTATGAGTTCTATAGAGAGCTCGGTGGTGCCAGCCCAGATGAGGGAGGGGCATACAGGATCTCTGTCTGAGGAGTGGCAATTGTACTTTCACGGGACGGACTCATTGAGCATCTCGGTATTCCTAGGCTGCCAGATGCATATCCGAACGTGGTGCCTAGAGAATCTGATCCTTCAGTTGAGGCGGAGACAGCTGAGGAGGAGGCACCAGTTTATACAAATGAGGTTGTTACCCTTGCTGATCATGAGGTGAGGGATTTGGTTGTTGGTCCAGATGCTCCCTCGTATGACGGGACAGAGCATTAAGCAAGCAGATCTATCTTCTTTCTTCAAGATCTTGAATTTGATAATTCCCAACAATATTGACCATCGGCAGTACAAGACAGAGGTTGGCATTCATCGGATGAAATTTATGATACGGGTCACTAACTCCCTCAAAAATGAGTAGCACAAAGGCTATTCCAAATGCAGGAGGGTGTCACGTAATAATTAGGAATAAATTCCTAGATCGTCTCCTCAGGGAAAATTACTTAAAATCAAACTCGTTTAAAATGGTGAAAATATTCACAAAGAGAAAATAAAAGTAGTGGTATGTACAATGAATGGAAGAGTGCAACAGGAATAAAAATGGCACTAGTCATGACTAGATTCATATTTTTGAATTTTTTGACTATCGAAATGAAATGTAAAAAAGTAACAAATTGAAATTAACAATCAAGGAATCAACTAAACTAAATAATCTTAATTAATCTGTAAATTAAATAACAAAACTGAAATTATTTAAGTCCTAATTAAGCTTTAATTAATCTAGTATGTAATGGAACTAAAAGATTAATAAAACTAAGCTAAGAATTAAACTAGATTAGAAAATAATTGACAAAATAGAATTGAAAAGCCAATCAAGATTCTAGAGTTCATCCTTGTATTCAAATCACAAATTCTAAAAATCAATCCATAGCAATTGTAATCACTGTTAAATGAAAGGTTAAAGAAACGAGAAAAATAAATAACACGAAGTAAATAAATAGCAAATAAGATGCCCAAAAGTCAAAGCCAAATATCTCAAAAATACATCACAAACTTTAAACTAAAATTAAATAAATAGTAGAGAGTGAAAAGAGCAAGTCAAATGGATGGAAATAGAGGTGGTAGACAATGGAAGAAACGGCTGGAACGACAGTTGGACCCCAAAGGAGTTCTTCAAGCGGCGCAGCGGAGTTACTCTCTTCGTTTGAATCCAAAAACAAAGAAATTAAAACTCCCTCTTTTTCAAAATGCCCCAGCGTCCCTTTCTGTTGCATGCGTGCATGGGTTTCTTTCTTCTTCTTTTTTCGTGTGAGTTATCTGCATGAGTTTTGAGAGACCAAGACCTTGCCTTTTTGACTTTTCTCTTTCGTATTTCTTGACCTATAAAAATAGTAGAAATTAGAAATAAAAAAATAATAATAATAATAGAATATCAAAAATATGTTGTGCATGTGAATGAACATTGTCCAATTAAATTACAAGTTATAAAATTAAGCATAAATCATGCTATTAACCAATTTAAAACACAACTAAGATTTATTCATCTTAACCATTTTTCCATCTAAAACCAATAATAATATAGTGAAATAAATAAAATATTTTGGTTCTAAATATATAAAATATGCAATAATTCAGCTCAATCAGTCACCCATGGTATTCCTATCAACCTGGTGGGATATATATTCAATAGGATTCGATCAGAGTCCCAGTACATTTCGACGGATATACTGCCATTCGAGATCCTGATCACCTGATTTCTACTCTTTGTCGGTGTCGTACCTAATGTTGCCGAGCGTAAACGGGAGCCGATGTGACCTATCAACAGCACCACCCTCTCACGCAGCACAAGAGAATCAAGAATGCATCTTCGTGGACATGTTCTAGACCCAGTTGATCCTCAGAGAGATGCACAACCAAGAGATCATGGAGTATCAGCTGCTGGGATATCCAGACAGACTGAGGCATCAGTACACAGCGCTACTCATGAGGACAAGGCCGAGATCGTGCTGCAGCGATCAGCGAATAGACATCAGCGTTGATCAATGCAGTGCGTATGGAGGTCCGTTCTGCTGTGTCTTAGTTTCGTACAGAGATTACTAGTACCATCTCTGAGTTACATACGAAGCTTGATGCCATGTCTACGACTCAGGTCACCATCAGTACTCGACTGACACAGGTAGAGGAATGTTTAGCTGCAGTCGAGGATATGTGCAAAGAGTTGGGGTCTTAGTACTTTCTATGTAACGCCCCGATTCCGGAGGTCCGGAGAGTTAGCTCTTAATACTTAATATCAACTTCAATAACACAACTATAAAATTCAGAAAACTCCACAAAATATTAATTCATTTACTCAACCCAAATATCTATGTTCCATCATAAGGACAATAAAGAAATTCTTAATAACATAAATTAAAAACTATCTGAATACTTGAAAATATCATTAACTCATCAAATCAAAATAACCGAAAATAAATTAATGTACTAACTACAACTCTCAAATAAGCACTTGTACCCTCAGACACTTATTCCACTACGATCATCACACCTTACTAAAACTTCCTACTCTTGTTGTCCAGCTGAACCATCAAAATTATCTGAAAAATATTTAGAGATAAGGGGTGAGTTATCAACAACTCAGTAAGCAGAAGACATACTAGTGTGTAAACATGAGCATTTATAGAGTTCAGAATGCAAAACAAAATATTTTCTTTCAGAATGTCAAATCAGAATATTTGTTTTCAAAATGCAGCGTCAGAACATGTTATCAAAAATATCAGAGCGAAAGTTCAAAAATATCCATAATCAAAATCCCTTTGGTATAGCATAAACAGAAACATCACATCTTATCTTATCATATCAGAACATATACCATGTTTAACTCCCGTGGTAGGGTTGTGCAAACTCCGGTAGCTAACCGAGTAGAAACAGAATGTGAATATTGCCCTTATTCATTCTCAGAGCCCCGAGTGTGCACATAGGAAAGACCACGCAGAAAACCACTTTGTTTTCAAAGTGGGTGCACCAGAAACAGAAAAGTTGGTACCAACCTGAACAGAGGCCACAATTTTACACCCGTGGTAAGGTCAAAACGGAACAAAAATGGAAACAGAATGTTATACCAGAGGTTTTCAGAAATCACATCATATCATATCAGAGTACCATATCAGAACATAACAGAATCAGATCACAAATAAGTTCAGAGTCCCATACCATACCAGAGGTTCATATTCGCACTCTTTTGCAAAGTTAAGAAACAAAATACCAAAAATAAGCTCATGTCTCTACCAGTCATGACATAAAATACTTTATTCTTAAACAGAATCTCATGAGTAATGCAGAACAAATAACTGAAGTAGTTCAAATATCTATTCATAACCAAATATGTATATCTTCCAAAAAGTCAACCTCAGCTCATTTTATTTTAATGCAAAGTTTAGCATAGAAACCCCACTTACCTGGACTCCCTACCTTTTAAGAAATTTCCTCAAAATGCCGAATAACTATTAATCGTCACCTATAACATAATAACATAATTTTCATAAATTTTCAATTGATCACATATTTCAATATTTAAGCCTAAGATGCTAAAATAACCTATTTTAATTCTTCAAAAACTAAACTTCACTTAATCCTAAAATATCGTCACATTTTCTAAATTCATCAATGTCCCAATAATCAGCCCGAACAAAACACAAAATCTAACTTATTTACTAGTGAGATCAAAATATAAAATTGGGTAACATAATTATATAAAAAATCTATGAGAAATTCTATTTGCAGTCCCCAAGTGGGGACTGCATGTGCAAGCCCTTTATTAAATGAGAAAAAACATTATTTTAGGAGGGGTAGTTTTGTAATTTTAAAAAATTTTAAAGGTAAAATTACCTAGGCTTATATTGCAGTCCTCAAATGGGGACTGTATCTAGCATTGCTCAAAATCTGTTAAAGTAGATAAAGCAAAAATACCATTTAATTAAAATAGACTTAATTAGTTTGTCTTTGAAGAGTTCAAAATAAAAGTCTTGCACTACATTGTACTTCAAAAAATATATTAAAATATTGTTCTGCATTACGGGCTTGGCTCGTTTGTGGCAGTGGTTGGTGTGCTGCACGGCTGCGCTGAGGGGGAGGGCTCACAGTGAGGAGGAGAAGTGGGCTACGGAGGGGAGGAGGTTGGGCAGTGGGGGTGGAGACTGCTGTGGGAGATTTACAGCAGCCATAGGCTTGGTAAACTATCACATGCGGGCCATACGTATGTATATCTTCATAGGCGATGAACAAGAACCCTAGAGAAAGAGAGGAAAGAGACGTGCAATATCATGCATGTCGTGGAGGTGAGGAAAACTCTAGGTGTGAAAATAGACGGAAATGAAAACGTACGGGGAAGTTAACATGTGAAAAAAAAATAGGTGATTGAAACAAAACAAAAACAAAAACCCTAAAGCTAAGGAGAATAGAGGCGTACGTGCATGGGAATGCAATCGTGCGTGGCGGCAAAAAAAAAAATATCGAGCTTGACTGGGTCCGGGTGTTACATTCTATCTTTTATTTATTTATTTTTGTTTTTAGAATAGACAATATTTAGTGTTTTGTAAATTCAATATTTAATTATGAATTAGTATTATTTTATATTTTCTAAACTAATTATTGATTGATATTATTTCTATTATTTAATTGATAAATTTCTTATAATTACTAGTTAAGATAAATATAATTCTCTAAAAAAAACATATGATCACTGTTCGAACCATACAATTAACATTCGAACAGCATTGATTCATCATTCAAACGGTGAAAATTGTACGTTCGAACGGTAGAGCAATTTCTCGTTATAATAATGTTACTTAACGCGCCAAATTGCACGTTTGAGCAGTTCTAATTCATCATTCGAATGGTTAAATTGTATATTTGAACGTAGAGTAGTTTTCCGCTATAATAATTATACTTAATTCGCCAAAATGTACGTTGGAACAGTGCTGATTAATCATTCGAACAGTGAAAATTTTACGTTCAAACAGTATAACAATTTCCGGCTATGATAATATTATTTAACGCATCGAAATGTACGTTCGAACGGTTAAATTTAACAGTCCGAATGTTAAAACATTACATTCGAACGGTTTCATTATTAGGATACCGTTATAATGGTTTTTTTCTTCAGTCATATTTTTGGGATGAAATCTGAAATTTGTCCCAAAATCTCACTTTTTGGGACGACTTTCATTTCGTTCCAAAACAAAATCATTCCAAAAAGTCTTTTTTGTTGTAATGAAAACCGATGCTCGTGCCACATATAGCTCACATTCTTAGTTGTACAAAATATATGTTGCCATATATAGCTCGCATACTTAGTTGTATAGAATATATGTATTTATTACATTTGATGTAATCTCTCTTTTGTATATTGTATATAAGCAACTATCAGTATCAATGTTTTTACTTGTTATTGATCAGGTTAACACTCGTAAGCGTGCATGGGTGCAACTCAGAGCATTGCTACATATCTACATACACTCTCCACACACCATGCACTCAATTTTTTTTTTTTAAACTCAATACACTAAGTGTGTGGAGTGTGTGATAAATAGTAGAGTGTGAAGAAGATTTTTTCATTAAGAATACAGTTATATAAATTGGAGAGTTCCATATGATCAACGTATTAAGATAAAGTAATTAGACATAATAAGTACTTACCGTTGAGTACTAGTCTAACTAGCTAGTGACGACAAGTACTGTCGTCATTGCAATACGGTCGAATTTATAGTGGTAGAAAGTAGTATATTAAATAATATACTAATTATACAAAAACTGAGTGCTGAGAAAAAAAACAATTATACAAAAAATGAAATTTTACAACCCGCGGAATCATTATCTCTTATATAGAAGAAATGGGGTCCACTTACGTTATTTTCATTTCATTAAATTGACGTAATATTATTCATTAATTATTCTTAAAAGAAAAAGAGTTTCCAAAAAAGCTATGAATTGTGAGAAATCTTTTGGTATTAAGTTATTGTATAATACAGTACTATACAGTGTATTCATATCTTATTTTTAATCGTTAATTATTAAAATTGCTCATTAACCACGTATATATTAAATTACATGACTGCATACCTAAAGTTTTTATTTTTTAAATAAAAAATTCTGCTTATCAATTACTATTCACCACTTCACATCTCATATCTTATAAAAAATATCTATATATTTTATAAAAAAATTATAAATATAAAATGTGAGAATAAATAGTAATTAATGGATAACATTCATCTTTTTAAATTATTAGACACGAACGAAACGAGATGAATGAAAATAAAAGGGCAAAAAAATAAAAAAGGTTGCTCAGATAAATTGGAACGGAACACCTGATAGTTGGGAATAATATGTCTCTCTCACCTGCTCCAACTTACTCCAACCACGTCCTTCATGAGTTTCTTTCCGGGTTTTACAAATCCAACGTCAAACCTTAATTATTTCCATCCCAAGCAGCGAACCTCTAGCTCTTCTTCAACATACAGATAAAAAAAGAAACACCCAAGTTTAGTAAAAGACCTATCTAAATTTGGCACAAAGTTGGAAGGGCCACAAACCAACTTTCAACAGAGCTTCCTTTCTTCTACTTCTCCTTCTTCTTCTCCAATCCTTCCACATTTTCTTTTGGGGCGGTTTCTTTTCTTTGAGGACAATGTCGGCCGCTGTAGGAGCTATCTCGACAACCAAGGACGTCAAATTCAATTGTCAAATGGAGGAAGAAGAGCTCAAAAATAACAAGAACATGAACAATGTTGGTGGTGAACCAGGAAAGCTCCCGCACAGTGATGATGGTCATGCAGATAATGACATTAATGATGGTGATGAACTAGAGGAAGAGAATGACGCCCAGATGAAATCTGAGAAGGAGTTGGATCTTGGACCCCAAGTTTCTCTTAAGGAACAGCTTGAGAAAGATAAGGTACGTACTATGATTTTCATTTTTCATTTTCATTTCATGAATGCCTCTCTCTTGTACTTTTGCATTTGGTTGAACAAGACTTTGTTAATCTGACATATACACATATATTGGGTACTTGTTTTGTGCAGTTTTACTAATTTTATGTTTGTTTTGCGAAGGATGATGAGAGTTTGAGGAAATGGAAGGAACAACTTCTTGGAAGTGTTGATCTGTCCGCTGTTGGAGGTACATTTCTCTCTCTGATCTCTCTCTCTCTCTCTCTCTCTGTGTCTCTCTCAACTTTTGGGTTATCCTGTCACTGATCGTTTGCTCCTAATAATATTTTGCTCAATTTTTCAAATGTACGAAACTTGATGCCATTGAGCGATTGATCAGTCTTATTTTATATAGCTCTCAAATGGAATTTTCTTGGCACAAGAAGAAAACTAAACTCCCAGCTTAATCCTTACGTTTTTAATACCAACACATGCATATATAGCACTTACGTATACGTTGTGTCGTTGAAAAAAGCAGAGACTAAAGAACCAGAAGTGAAGATACAAAGCCTGACAATAATATGCCCGGGCCGACCAGATGTGATTTTGCCAATTACATCAAAAAACAATACTAAAAAAAGCCTCTTCACCCTCAAGGAAGGAAGCCAGTACCGCCTCAAATTTACCTTCACCGTCTCCAACAACATCGTCTCTGGCCTCCAGTACGCCAACGTTGTCTGGAAGACCGGTGTCAAAGGTATAATTAATATAATTATAAGCACCCTTTAATTCATTGACATGATTTATACCCATTTCGCATTTCTGTTACTACTGATCGAAATTCTTTCGATAGTGGACAATTCAAAGAAGATGATGGGAACTTTTAGTCCTCAAAAACAGCCTTACGCATGTGAAATGGAAGACGAAATTACCCCTTCGGGAATGCTTGCGAGAGGCTCGTATCAGGCAAGAACCAAGGTATACGTAAATGTTGACATGACATAAAACAAGCTCATTTTAGCACTAATTAAATAAAAAACAATATATATAATTAAGAACTCTGCATTTATTTAATTAGCTTGTTTGGTTGTTTTTTTCTGGTCTCAGTTCCTAGATGATGATGGAAAATGCTACTTGGACGTGAGTTACTGCTTCGACATTCAAAAGAATTGGCCAAAACCCTTCTGAGGTTCCCAATATTATATCATTGGCATTGGCTTGGTACTAGTGCTTCTAGTAATTATGGTTATAAAGAGATCAGAGTACTCTTCCTCCGGCATCATGTTTAAATAATTCTACTTTTATCTTGTTTTACAAATTACGACAAAGTTGCAATACATTTTTTATTCAATTAAGTACTGCACCACTGTTCATGACATTCTTGTCTAGTTTGATTATCCATTAAGATGAGATGAGATGAAATAAAATATTTTGTTAAAAATTAAATAAAATATTATTATAATATTATTTTTATTTTAAAATTTAAAAAAAATTGAATTATTTATTATAGTTTAAGTGAAAATTTAAAAAAAATTATAATGATGAGATTATATTAAATTTTTTTAAAAAGAAAAATCATATAATGACAACTAAATCACAATTGGTTTATATTAAGTAATTATTTTTTTTCTTTTACTTTATACTGTTGCTAGCTGGGACAATCATTTTGAATTAAAGTAAAAAATAAATAATTTCTTAATATGAAGGTCGTAGATAAATTGTAGAATAGTTGATGGTATATGATTTTTTTTTTTTTTTTATACTCATCATCATCGAACCCAGATAGTTTACAGTGAATGGATGAGATAAAAATGGACACATGAAGCATATGCCATATGGAATCCAATAAATCTAGACATCTAGCTTAAATACTTAATAATATTAGATATAATTTTGGGATGTGTAAGTCTAACACAAATCTAATTGTAAGCGATTCTGCGTATTAATACACGCACCCATGAAATATGATTGGTCAGAAAGTAGATTTTATTGAAAACAGTGCTAATTTGAATTTAGAATATGAAAACAACAGTATTAATACGCAGATTGATACGCAAACTTGCTTGTACATAGCAAAACTCTTTTTTGTTTGAAAAAAGTAAGGTTCATTATTAAAAAAAATCATTTTTTCATGTAAGTTTTAGATTTATCTAATTTTTTTAAAGAAAACGTGTGAAGTTTCAGATCACTCCACTATCCAAACACAGTGTATCTAATGTCTCAAACGTCTCAGAGCACAATCCTCCAGGAGCCATGTCCTGCCAATCACTCAGCCATAGTCAATCACGCATCTTTGCATAATATGCACTATAACACAATTGGTCTTTAGTGACGGTTGGAAAATTGTGACAGTCCCCAAACTATCACTAAAAGGTATTTTCTGTGACAGTTTCTGGAAACCGTTACTAAAGATAGATGAGGTTTTTTTAACGTTCCAACGTATGGGAAATTTACGTTCAAACATTGTGGCAACTTACGTGCGAACGTGAAATGTTTTGGTGCCAACGTTCGAACGCTAGTAATTAACGTTCGAACGTGAAATGTTTTGCACAAACGTTCGACCGTTAATTACTAATGTTTGAACGTTAATTGTAAATTTAAATTAAATATGACTCTAATTTAAAAATTATGTGATTTTTATAGTGTATAATTTGTGAACAATTCTAAAAAATTGACTTGTATATATTTATATATACACAATTTGTAATATATAAATATATATTTATGTTTATATATATTTGAAGTGCAATGATTTAGTAATAAAGTTGGAAAATATAACATTAAATAAGATTGAGAATTGAAATTAAAAAACCATAGAAATATTAAATAAGATTTTTCTTTACATATATTAAAAGTAAAATACAAAATATGATCAAATTTCGTAAACAACACTCAGATGATAGCGTTGTTCGCGAAATTCGAACTCCGTACCTCCTCAGTCAAGGTATCAACCTTGTCATCGAGGATACCTACACGATGGGCGATCTCGGTGACAGATGCCTCTATAGCCGCGAGCGATTGATCGATCTTACGATCGATATGCGCAGTCAGCTGTGAGATCACCGCATCAACCCAAGCAGGCCATGCATCTCCCACAGATGCACGCAACGACTACTGACTACTACTCCCCACATGACCTGGCTCAGGCTGCGTCGGAGCAACTAGATCGTCTACAGGGGTGGCTGGCATCCCCTCGCCTGTCCAATGCTACGTCGATGCGTGGTCATGTCGAGGGGGCTCATCTGATCTTTGACCCACTCCTCTGGCTGTGTTGGCACTCCCCATGCAAGTGATAGCCGGCTAATCAGGACACCGTATGGCAGATTATCCGTGGAGAAGATGCTCGCCTAGTAACGGATCCTCTCAAAGATGTGCAGTGGCAAATCTATGGGATCTCCACGTGCCACTCGTATTAAAATCTGTGCCCGAAGCCAACTAAATGTAGTTTTATGTGCCATAGGATCCACGTTTGTTGCAACAATAAGGTGCAACATGGGGAAGAAAGGTAGCAAATAGTTCTGGTTGAAGGCGTTCTTCCTCTCGATCTGCATGCAGTCCCTCCCGGTGATGATGTAGAAATCCTCGTCTCGGTCATCATCCCGAGTCTCGACGCCAGTATCCTCGGCCTCTGACTAGTCTGCATCTCTGGCAAATGCTGGCTCAAATGGGTGGCCAGTAGATGATGTAGAAGTGCCTACATCCTCACAGGGTATAGCGTGTGCAAATGTCTCAACTCCTCGATGAATCCCGAGGTGCTCGCCGATGACATCTAGTGATATCTCAATGGAAACACCGCGTACAGTCACGGTGTGAGAGGATGCGTCCTAAGGCATGTCACACATCCCCATATAGAACTCCTGAACCATTGAGGGGTATACCTTCCCCCTCAATGTGCAGATATTTCCCCAGCCTCTACTGAGGAAAACATCTCTCAGGTTCATCTGCTCCCATATGAGTTCGTCGAATTCATTGATCAGGACCTCTCGCTCTACCATAACAGTACAAGCCCCGATACGAGCAGTGTCCTGAGTGGCTCCTTCCCTCCCTCGTTTCCTAGTATGCAGAAGATGAGTCATATCTTGAAAATAGAAAAAGAAAAACAATTATTTACATTGATGCATTTTTTGTGTTAATTTTAAGCTACTCTGCATTAACGTTCGAACATAGTAAAAGAAACGTTCGAACGTTCTTATAAAACGTTCGGACGTGTATCATTTACGTTCGCAAGTAAAACAAATACATACGAACGTATAATATACACGTTCAAACATAAGCAGTAAATAAATATTGGCTAACGTACGTTCGGACGTTTATGATATACGTTCGAACATATGTGTTTTACGTGTGAAAGTAAATATGAACGTCCGAACGTCGAAGCATGAATAAATTAGAAAATCAATACGTTCGGACGTTATAATTAAACATCCGATTGTATGTGATTTACGTGGAACGTAAAGGATTCACGTTCGAACGTATGTCGTTTAATAATGTTTAAAAAGTAGTACGTTCGGACTATCCATTAAACTTTTGGACGTAAAATTTATGAAAATGAGGTCCGAATGTAAGACAATGAACGTTCCAACGTAGAAGCCATAACGGTTATGTAATTGAAACGTCGTATGTTCGAACGTCTTGGTGAAACGTTCGACCGTTAAGACACAGAAACTCAGCCATTATTGAAATCTCGAAAATTACTCTACAAGGTTATAAATGCCAAAATGTCACCGTAGAAATGAAGTAAACACTTCAAGAAACATTTATAATGTGACTATTTGGCCAATGGCAAGTCGTGGTGGCAAAAAAATAGAGTTGAAAATCCGACCACCACTTATCCCATTTTAAACAAAACTCAATCCAAATATCAAATAAAATACATGTTATTTGATTAAAAGATGAATGTCTACCTTTTAGTGACGGTTGTGGCGGAGTTTGACGGCGGCGGCGACGGAGGAGTGGCGGCGTGCAACAGAATGACGATGATAACGGTGAAAATGACGTTTCGCCGTGGGGTTTTGGCCTTATATACACGAATTACGTTCAAACATTCGTCAATTTATTTTCTAAAATATTGACTATAATATATTATATTATAAATGCTTATGTTATATATTATAATGTTATATATAGCATACTATATATAATATTATACTATAATATACTAGTATATTATAGTATATATATACTGTGTATTATATATATAATGTATTATATAGTATATTATATATACTGTATTATATATACTATATTATATATATAGTACGATATATATCTAATATTATATAATATTATATATTATATATTATATGATCTATTATAAACTAATGAAATCAACATTAGAACCACATGCTCTTATTATTAGTCCAAAATTATATACTTTATTATTACAATCTAGTACCTAAAATTCTAGTGTACAAATTCCTCCATAGATTGATTGGAATCAAATTACTCTTCCTAATGAATGACAATTAGATTAATTGGTTTTTTTGAATTTGAGAGTGCTAGTTATATTTCTAAAGTTTAGCAATATGTTTATACATGTTGTTGTGATTTTATACTTACTCTTGAAATAATTGTGATTATTGTTTGTGAATTTTGTGAATAGTTTGTGAGTTTATGGTGTTCATTAATGAATTAATATGTATATAAATATTGTTGTGAGAATATTGTGAATATGTTGTGATATGGATTTAAAATATTGTGATTATTGTTATTGAATTTTTATTGAATATGTTTAACAAGAAAATTATAAGTTTATGCTCTTAATTTTAAGTAAAGATTAAAAACATTTAATATACAGATAATATGAAGTTTAATATATAACATAGAGTAAATATATATAATATATTCATACTAATTTAGTTAGAATGTGATTATTATTCAAATTATAAGTATAGTATAAATTATGTCTAAAATATAAAAAGTAGATAACTTAACTATATATAAAGTATAATACTTTTTCATATAGAAAGAGATCAAAGACAGGGCTGGCCATTAGATCAGTAAATAGCAAGGTGCATTTTTTTTGGGAGGATCGATCCTTTTTGTTTTCAAAGTAATGTTCAAACATCATTTTTGCGTTTGTGGTTATGAAGTGGGCCGTACGTATCTTCAGACATCGAGATAGGTGTCCATACTATATACTTATTGTCTATATATATATATATATATATAATGTAATATATATACTATACTATAATATAGTATATAATGCATAATTTAATAAGTAACAAAGAATTATATATTATTGACTATATATATTATTTTCTTAAAATTAACTATAATTGTTGTGCTCAAAATATACTTATTTTGCAACATGTTATAACAGTGAGCACATGGACAAACTTAGGATGGAAGGCGTAGAAAATATAGAGGCAAGACACGAGAAAGAATTTCCCGGATGGTTTGAAGAACTTGTATGAACTAAAATTATATATATGTTATATTTTGAAATTTTTAACTTTGGATAATGAAATAATAAATATATATTATTTCAATTGTTAGATTTTAGAACAACGTGCTCGTGATTCCGGATCAATTTCTTCTGAATTGTATGCATTGGCCCGTGGTCCGTCAAATAGAGCACTTCGATACACTGCATGCACGGTTCGAGGTTATAGATTTCATACTTTGGACCGTGAACGTAATAGAAAGACTAAAAAATGTGGTGTATTGGTCGAGGGGAGTCATGGAGCAGATGATATTGACTATTATGGTGTCATACGTGATATTATCGGATTGAAATATCTGGGTGGGTCTGTAACATATGTCTTTAAATGTGATTGGTGGGATCTAGGCGGTGGTCGAGTTTCGATACATAGGAATAATCACTTTACAAGTGTCAATACTGCATCTAAATGGTACGAAGATGATCCATTCGTATTGGCTTGTCAAGCTGCCCAAGTCTATTACTTGATTGATCCAATGAAAAGTGCTGATGAAGATAGTGGAGAGATAACTTGGCAAGTCGTACAAAAATTTGTCCCTCAAAATATATATGAAGCAGGAATGAGTGTAGATTACGAGAATAGTGGAGATGAAGATGACACTCCGATTGTAGAAACATACTAGGAAGATGAAGAGGGTATTAACTTGTTTGTTGACCTCGGTGCACTCGAGTTGCTCCCCTTTTGTAGAGATGATGTCCCACCCGTCCATCTTGACCCGTCTGTATTAAATGATCATTCAATTCAAGTAAGTGAGGAGGAAGAAGAAGAAGAAGAAGAGTTAGAAGATGAAGACGAATCAGAATCCAGCCAGGAGGTGGATAAGGACGATGAAGAAGAGGTGCATGATGATGATGGAGATTCTGAAACAAGCATGGAAAATTCATCTGAAGATGAAGAATAAAAGTACTAAATATTTTATCCATATAGGTGACTATAAAATATCTTGAATTTTCATAATTTATTCTAATTAATTTTCTTTGATACAATTAATTATTTTCAAGAATGCCGCCAAAACGACAACGAAGAAATGTGCCTCCGCCAATTCCAAGTCCTGAATCCATTGAGGACTCCCCACTCGAGGAATCCGTTCCTGAGAATCAAGTTAACACAGAAGAGAACAACAGCCAGTCGACACCTACCAGTAATGAAATATTGTCCTTAATAATTAATCATATAGTTAATATTTTTGTCTCAATAAGTATATAATTATAATTATACTATCTATTATCATGTAGTTGATGTATCTGCACATCACGATTGTGGCTATACACGTAGAATCTCTCTTGAAAAAAATAGAAGGCACGAAAAATTGAAGATCACTATTCCTGATAATTCCACTGGAGGAGTGGATGATAGTGCAGCGGCGCTTTCCTCCTATATTGGCACAATAGTTTGAGTTTATACTCCATTTTATGTGCGCTCATGGCGAGATGTTCCGAATCAGATTAAGGAGTACATTCGAAGTCGTGTGCTAGTGAGTTTACATTGAGAGTACATTTTTTTCACCTAGATTAGTATATTATATTTTTTACCAGATTCTGTTAGGATGAATTCGACCTCGACTTTGGCCGTAGCGAGGATTTGAGAACCGTGAATAAGTTGATGGCTACACTATTCCGATGTCACAAAGGACGATGTCATGACCACTTCAAGAAGTTTGAGACGTTGGAAGAGGTTGCGCAGTCTCCTTTTCAGCAGATGAAGTTAGATGATTGGAGAAAGTATTGTGATCTTTCGCATCTCCAGATTATCAGGTATTTTACATTTATATCTTTTAATTATTTACATTCATATTTGTTCTATATATTATATGTATACATATTACAATTAACATTCTTAATATATTTTGTAGCACTTGAGTTCTACAAATGCACAGAATAGATCCGCTCTGACTGTCCACCATCGTGCCGGTTCAAGGTCATTCCACCGTCTGAAAAAATGGTAATTAAAAAATTATAGAATTAATTTATTTTCCTGATATTCTTTTATTTAAGTACTAACATTATCTTTTTAAAATTGCTAATGTCGCTTTGTTAGAAATGTGATGATCCTGAAAACTTTTCCATCATTCATGTCTATGTTGCTGCTCACACTAATGAGCATAGTGAGTGGATGGATCCTGTCACTACAGATAATTATGTAAGCAGTGTTAATCTTGTTAAATAAATTATTTATGTAACATTTGAATAATTTATTTTTTATTTCTATTTCTTTTAATACGTTACTAATTATTTACGATCATTACCTTTCAAATTGCAGGAAAAAATGATGGAGATGCAGTCGGCTTTTGGGGAATCTTCTCCTAGAAACATAGACATATTCACGCAAGTGCTCGGGCCGCAGTCTAGTATGGCAAGAGATTTGGGACGATATATCAAGCATAGATGTTCATCCTCCTCAACCTCATCGGCTTCACAAATTAATAATCTTACGGCAGATTTAGAAGTTGCACGGTGTGAGAATGAGTATATGAGGTCGAGACAGCAAGAGTTAGAGTCTCTCTTAGAACGACAGTCTCATTTAGAGACGCGTTTGCAGGACCAACAGAGAGACCAGGAGGAAAGAATACGTAGTGAAGTGCAAGAGCAAGTGCAACGGGAAATGATGGTGCAAATGGAGCGTGTTATGTCGTTGCAACAAAATCGCGGTGGGCGAGGGAAAAAGAAGAAATAAATTTTATCAGTATTTGTGGCTAGTTTTAATATCTAATTTTGTGCTTTTATAAGACATTATTACTTCTTAATTGATGGTATGTAATATGAAACAATTGGTATTATGTTTTTAAATTTTATGAAATTAGTATTTCTAAATTGTACGTCCGAATGTAAATTAAAATCGTTCGAACGTTGGTTCACATTCGAATCAACGTTCGAACTTGAGTACAGAAATTGGATAATAACGTTCAAATGTAAACCTCTACGTTCGAATGTACTCACACTCAAACGAACAAATTGTTCAAACGATTAACCGATTAACGTTCGAACAAACCACTTGCATTCGAACGCTCCTTCGTTTACATTCGAAATAACGTCCGAACGTTAAACGCATTACGTTTGAACATTTCCGTTTACGTTCAAACGAAAATTAGAACGTTTATTCTAATTAACGTTCGGACGCATTAAAGTTTGAACGTAAATATGATACGTTCGAACGATAATCAACAAACATCAAATTCTCTCTTTCGAACGCCAATCGGTCGGGTTAACGTCCGAACATTTAATTTTACGTCCGAACGTGACTTTATATGACAGTTCTCAACCGTCACAAAAAAAGGAACATTCGAAGGTTCTACCAAATGGAACACCTCCAACCGTCACTAAAATTATTTTTTGTGACGGTTGAACAGTAAACCGTTACCAAATATTTTCTGTGACGCACTTTAGGTGACAGTTTCAAACCGTCACCAAATATCTTTTGTGACGGTTTGCCATTTTTTTGTGATGATTTCCTCTGTCACAAAAGACACATTCTGCTGTAGTGATGGCAACCATCATCAATGAAAAATTATACTCATCAGTCATGATCATCCTCACATGACACACCACGCATAATTTTTTTTATTTTTTTCTCTTACCAAATATGTGGTGTATAGATAATGAGTAGAAGAAATCAATTAGTTTAAGAAGAATAAAATAAAAAAATTAAAATTAAAATAAGTGTAGTGTGTGAATAAACATAATTCAGCAAGGCACTCAATCTATGAATAAACATTGATTCTATTTCAGTGCATAGGAGATTATGTATATCATCTAGATTGTATAATCATTTATTAATGATTATGTACAGTACTATATATCAATAGCCCAATACGTGATGTTGATCATATTATCACATCTGTTTCCCCAAAATATTGTTTCATGGTATCAAAACTACCATAGGCGGCCAACGCCATTCTCTACATCATTCCTATGGCCTTGGTAGCTTCTGATAGAAAATAAAACATAATAGAAAAGGAGATGAGAAGAGAGAAGGAGTAGTGAGAATGAATTTGAGGACTACATATTTACTTTTCTCAATTGTTATTGAATATAAGTCATAGATCCTTAGAGAAATTACATTGAGATAAGATAAGTTAAATACTTTAATTACTATGAAAATCAAATCGAGATAATAATAAATCATAGTGATTTGATAATTATGAAAATCAAATTCGAATTTGATTTGATATTATCTCCAACATCCCCTCAAACTCAACGGGGAGAGTTTTGAAATCCTGACTCTGAAATTAAGTATAGACTTCATATCCGTTGATTGATCGCCGATGAGATGATGAAAATTGTGTTAGTGATGAAGTGACTGGAACTAGATCATCAAGTCTAGAGTTGCGGCCAACAATGGACTATATATGGTCTTGGTCAACTGTTGAACCAAAATCAAAAGGCCAAAAATAGATCTAGGGCTTAAAATAATACTCACAACAGATTAGAACCTAATAAAAAAAGGCTTACAGCTAATAAAGATACTCCAAATGTATGGATATGAGATGAAACATAATTAAATTGCTATTAAAATTTGTGAGGTAAAACTAGAAAAAGAATTTTAAAAAAATGGTCCACATGATCGAGTTTGGCGTTAGCCAAGGGTTCTAATACCATCATAAATATAAATATATATATATATATATATATATTTATATAATAGAAAAGGAGGTGGAGAAGAGAAAATGAGGGAGAAAGACTGTGAGTGCTACATCTTTACTATTCTCAATTGTGATTGAATACAAATGATTAATTCCTATTTATAGGAAAATTATATGGAGAATAGATAAGGTAAATATTTTTGAAAATCTAATCTCTTGATTTGATAATTATGATAATTATGAAATCAAATCAATATAATTTTTGATTTGATATTATTTCCAACATCCCTTCAAATTCAAGGTAAAGAACTTCGAAATTTTGAGTTTGAAATTGAGTGTGGTCTTCATATTCGTTAATTAATCGTCGATGAGATAATTATAATGACGTTGGTGATGAAGTAACTGACAGTTGGAACATCAAACCTGGAGTTGTGGCCAATAATGAGTTGATAATGGACCAAAACCAACAAAGAACTAATAATAGGCCAAAAGATTAAGTCGACAATGGGCAACATATGGCCTTGGTCAACTATAAGACCAAATCAAAAGGTCAAAAATGGGTCTAGGACTTCAAACAATGCTAACAACATACCAACGCCTAATAAAAATGGCTCAAAACAAATAAACATTCCGAATGCATGGATTTGAGACAAAGCATTGTTGATTTGATAATTATGAAATCAAATCAATATAATTCTTGATTTAAATTATATCCAACAGCTTCCAACTCTGTTTCCTCTCTTACGTACACTAACCACATTTACTTCCTTCATTGGCAACAAAGCAGCTTGCCATTAAATCTAGCAAACTTACCCATCAGCTCCATTTCAGACTGGATAAGAATGATCATATACCCGGAACAAACATTGGGACTGCGAGACAAGGAAAAACATCACTTCCAACTATTTGCAGTAATTATCATGGACTTTATCTGGAGGCAACGAAATGATACTGTCCATAATCACACCACCATATCTCTGGGAAAAGCAAATAGTGAACTGAGTAAAATTTATGAAGAATACAAAGACGCATGGGAAAAGAAGAAAATAGGCAAGACGAAAATTGGAAACCTCCTCCTATAAATTTTCATAGCTTCTCCTTCGATATAGCAGTCAAAAATAATTTCTCAATGGCATCAGTGGCACGAAGGAACCATGAAGGGGATATTCTGGAAGCTAGAATAGAAAATATTCAAACTTCAAACCCACTGATAGTTGAAGCTTCAGTGGCTTTGCTAGCTTCCAAAATGGCAATTCATCAGAATCTAGCAATTATTGAAGGCGATGCCCAAAATGTCATCACAGCTGTAGAAAATCCTAACTCCTCACTGTTCTGGCAAGTCTCCCCTATTATTGCAGACATTCAACAAATCCTTCGTCATCACCAAGGATGGAAACTAGCCAAAATTCATCGATCTCAAAATTGATGTGCGCACTCATGACGCAATGGGCAACAACCAATCTTGCTTTTGGATGCCTACCCTTAGATAAATTCCCTAGATGTATTCTGTATATTGACAGTGGGAAAGACCCACATGAAACTCTTGTAATTTTGTTTTTAATCTATAATATGCTTGATTAGAGAAAAAAAAACTACTTTCAATAGACTTCTCAAGTGGTTCTAGTACTGTTGAGAAGTCATGACTTGATGGGGATCATGGATGGTTCTAAACCATGTCCTCCTCCATCCATTTATTGATGATCATGGCAAGGAAACTTCAAACCAAGCCTAATGATGTCTGGGTAAAAAAGCATCAATATCTCCTTGGACAAATCAATGACTATTTCTGAATTAGTTCTTTCAACTGTATATGGTCTGCACACATCACGCCAAGTTTGAAATGCACTAGCAAGTCGCTTTGCTTCTCAGTCCAGATCTCGAATGTTACACTTCAAACGACAACTTTAGTGCCTTGCAAAAGGAACCAAAACCTGCACTAAGTAGAACTAGCACCTCTGATTTTGGATGATATGAGATGGGACGGGTGGTTCTTGGCCATGGCTGAGTTAGTTTGTTGGTCACTTACTAACTTGTAATTGTGAACCCAACCAAAAACATTCGGGTCAAAACTAGATATTGCAGCAATCCTCTCCTATTTTATAAACACTGTGATGAAGGCTCAGTGTAGTTGTTGGATAAACTAATTGAAATCAAACATCCATTCCTAATCAATCAGCATAAATCTTTTTCTAGAATGGATTGACGACGTGGATGCTAAAATTCCATCTCGATACCCATTTTTTAGAGTTGTTTACAAAAATTGAATTAAAGATTTCTAGTCTATACCATGTTAAATTACCACAATTAACAAATGTTGGTAGTGGGTACCTCATGTCCCATGATGTGTCCAAATGGGTGGGGAGGTTATTAATTAACTCTCCACCACTACCACTTAACTTCGGGGAAGTTAATTAACCTCACATGCGAAAACTCTTTAAATAAGAGTTATACGTACATTAAATTAAGGTGTGTAAAAAAACTGTACGTACAAAAAGAAAAGTTCTCATCTCTCTCTACAATTGTTTAGAGAAATCATCTAAATCTCTTGATTTTGAAGTGTGAAATTTTTTAGGAGACTTTAGTAGCCTCCTAACCAACATAGAGATGCAAACAATAAAGTGACGTGGGCTGTAAGACGAGCAAAGATCCGAGCTTGTGGGAATTTCGCTCCTTCAGCTAATTCAAATTAACCTTATTTAACATTGGTATCAGAGCCTGTGCTGCTTGTTTTCCCTCATATGAATATAATTACATATTGTTTGATGCTTTGGAAAGAGTTTAAAAGTACTTAATTGATGATATGCCATGATTATTTGTGTTTCAGATTTTTCATTACACGCTACGGTATGGCATGTTTAAGGTTCAATTCTATACATGAAAACATTTCTTATAATGTCAAAAACATGTCTCTTAAATTTGGTGAAGTCTTGTTGCATATAGAAGAAGAAATCTGAAACCCTAATTTTAAAGTTCATGTTTGGACCATGCCTTTGAGCCAATTGTTAACTAAGCAAACTATATTTTCTGAAAATAACTTTTATGTGGTTAGCAAGTTGGGTTCATAAGCTCTAATTTGACATATCAAACGCTTAATTCAGACACAATATGAGTAAGTTATGATCGATTGAAAATAAGTGGTCAAAATCAGAAAGAACTATAAATTTGGATTGAGGAAGAAGACGATGAACAATATTTTTTTACCAGTCTCACTCTCGACCACAGAGAATGTAATCCACCCTTGCACTTGGGTTTCAGTTTTGCTTATTTGATCGACACATATACACATTAAAAAGACTGAAATTTGTGTTTGAAAGTTGGGAAACACGGTGAGAGGCGGAGGTGATATACACTCTTTGCCACAGCAAGTGAAGCAGAGGCAAGGCAGCCTCTAAAGTCAAAACGAAGCCCACATGCGCAGGAGGTGCATGGGGGCACGTGCAATGGCTTCCGATGTTTAATTATTGTCACGTGTGGCACATGTACTCTTGTGTTGGTATCTAAAGCTGATTCATCTATTTTTATTAGAGGTCAAGAGCCAAAAAAATATTTCTTAAATTACTTTTAATAAAATGCTTAAAAAAATTTGATCATAATAAAATTTATTTTTGGGACACTAGTCATACTTCTTCAAGTCTAATTTTTCTATATTATATGAATATTTATATAGATTATTTGTGGATGTATATATTGGGTTATTTGTTGAATGCATGTCCATATTGAATGTGTCCCTAGATTTGATGACTTATTAAACCCTTCTCATTAGTTGAGAATATGGTTTCTCTATCCATTGATCCATCATACATATCACTATGATTGGATGTTTGAGCTCATTTTTTTATTAAAATGTATGGAGTTGACATTGGTAATTTGTTGGGCTCATGTCTAATGTATGTATTTATTTTTATGTAAATGGATAAGGTGTAACTTATAAGTATATCGATGACATGGCATCCCTATTTATTTATTATTTTCTGAAAAGTTTTGTAGTAGAATTTTCTTTGAAAATGTAATATTGGGAATATAATTTTATTATTGAGACCATGTAAATGGATGTGTTTCACGTCTACCGATATACGTTAAGGTGATCTTAACATGATGCACCAAATTACCAATGAGGTTTCGAGTCGAGCCTATGCGCAATATGTTTAGTGCAATGATTATAGATTTTTCATATTTGATGAATAGATTATATGTACATGAGTTTTGAGTATTTTTTAAAAACTCCTCTATAAATTTTATTCAAAATTAATTAGATATACTATTTGGACTTATATAGTGGGAGATGATTACTAGCTTTTTACGAGATTTTCAATCTCACTATGTAGGAAGGAATTCTATAGTTGAGTTTGATTTTGGAATAAAATTAAATGTGTGCTAATGTCAATCTTGTGCAATAAATGTAGTGATAATGGACACTAGAACGTAGTTGTTGGCTTTACTAAAGGAGAAAAACTAGATGGAATCAACTATGACGTGTGGCATAGGAAAATCCAACATCTGCTTAACGAACAAGAGGTCCTTGAAATCTTTCCCAGCTTATGATACAACCTGAGGAAGGGAATATTTTTCAATATCGCCGTGATTTGGAAGCTTATCAAGCTTAGGCAAAGAAAGATCGGTGCATGCACTTTACTATGCTTAGCAGCATGCACAATGATCTTATTGGGGAGTTTGAGAACTGCCCAAGATATGGGAAACCAGCTGAAAGTTGCCTATTGGGGGACATTAGCTACTAGGCTCCGTGCTCTCACTTTAAGGTTTGAGCAGTATGTTATGGACCCTAAACATACCATGACTGAGCATTTGAGGTCGATATCTACCATGATTCGTTATCTAAAGGTTGTTGGCAATAATCTCACAGATGAACAACAAGTTACCGTTGTGATACGATCTTTGCCCGAGTCAACATGGGGCAAATGAAACTCATTTTGACACACATAGAGGCGGAGCACATAGATGTGCACCGTAATACTCTTCTTGTTGCCCAAACTGGGAAGCGCATAGCATTCAAGCCTAAGCGCAAACAACATGGGAGATCTGCTAGAGCAACAAATAGTCTTGGGCCAAGGGATGGAAAAGTAGCAAAGTGCCGCAGAGGCAAGTGTGCTGGCAAAGACAAGTCCAAATTAAAGTGCTATAACAGTGAAAAAGTTGGACACTTTACTCGTGAGTGCACTAAGGCAAAGAATGTACCCACTAAACACAATTCTCTCATCTTGGGGGATGCTCTTCTAGTTGTTGCCTTCATTTTAAACTGTGTGCCTTCTAATTCCGTTTCTTGAACCCCATATGAATTATAGAATAGTGTAAAACCAAATTTGGAAGATTTGCGACCTTGGAATTCTACCGGTTATGTTTACACCACTTTCCATAAATATGGAAAACTTGGCCCAAAAGCAAATAAGCATATCTTTATAAGATATTTAGAGAGCTCAAATGGCTATGTAATGTTTAGTGAACATCTTAGTGGAAGTATGACAGAAATAGAGTCACGTGATATTACATTTATCCAGAATGATATTCCTAATATTGGTGAAGTAAAGAATGATCTTGAACTTTTAAAGTTGCAAGAACTTGAGAACTTGAGGGAGTTACACTATCTTTTGGCGAGGGTGGATAATTATCACTTCCTAGAATCGCAAAAGATAGTGGGAGTGACTTTCCTCCTAGTGGGAGTGTACCACTAGAAAGTAACTCACAAGAGTCTCAGTTATGTAGAAGGCGGAACCATTCCTCATCGTCGTTTGGATATTGAAGGGGAATCTTTCATGTGTACTTTGTGTGACTTTGATGAACCTTCTTCTTATGAGGAAGTACGAAGTTTACCTGCTTCAAGTAAATGGTTTGCTGCTATGAGGGATGAGATGAATTTTGTAGCAAAGAACCAAGTTTAGGAGTTAGTTGATCTTCCACCTGGGTGTAAATCTATTGGAAACAAATGAGTTTTAAAAATTAAATTTTAGGCAGATAGATCAATTGAAAAGTATAAGGCCCAACTCGTGGGGAAGGGCTATACCCAAAGAAAGGGTATAGATTATGAAAAAACATTCTCCCATGTGGTGAGATTTGCTTCCATTCGCCTCATTCTAAGTATAATTGCACATCTATATTTGAAAATTTTTCAAATGGATGTGAAAACTGCATTTCTCAATAGACAACTAGACAAAGGAGATTTATATGGATCAACCTATTAGTTTTGAGGTTGAGGGATAAAAGCGCAAAGTATACCAACTGAAACATTCCATTTATGGCCATAAACAATCGTCTAGACAATGGTACTTCAAATTTCATGAGGCCATTACTTCAATTAGCTTTGAGATGCTAGAAGAAGACTATTGTGTGTATGTCAAACGTACGGGGAAGAGTTTTATAATTTTATCTTTGTACGTGGATGACATCTTATTAGCTAGAAATGATATGGAAATAATTGTCGCCACAAAAGATTGGTTGTCCTCTACTTTTGAGACGAATGACATGGGTGAAGTAAATTATGTGCTTGGAGCTAAAATTTCAAATGATCGATTTAGGAAGCTTCTTGGTTTATCTCAAGAGACTTACATTAAGAAAATTCTAAAACCATTTCGTATGCACAACTCCAAACCCATATACATTGAGCCTAGAACTTTGCCCTAAGAATGATGAGGAGAAGAAAGAAATTACTTGAGTTCTTTATGCAACTGCAATTGAAAGTCTGATGTACGTTATGTTGTATACACCGAAGACTGCAAATGACTAGAGTTCTTTTTGCTTTGCAGTTATATTGATTAGTCTTTATCATAGTAACCCAAGACCTATTCATTGGCAAGTAGTTAAGAGATTTTCAATACCTTCGTGGGACAGCAGACTTTGTTTTTTGCTATCAGGGTGGAGACATAAGATCGAAGGATTATGGCACTGTTGATTGGGCTAGTGACAAAAATGAACGAAAATCCGCGATGGGTTACGCATTTATGCTTAGTGAGAGAGTTATTTCTTGGTGTAGCAAGAAACAATCATGTATTACTTTGTCCACAATGGAGTCAGAGTACATTGCTTGTTTAGCAGCTTTACAAGAGACTCTTTGGTTGAGGAGATTTTTTCAATGCCTAGAGGTTACGGCTCTTGCAGATGAAACCATTAAGATATACAGTGATAGTATGGCAGTTTTGGCATATGCCAAGGATTCCAAATACCATAACAGAACCAAACACATATTCATTTTCACTATATTCGAGATGTTGTTGTGCGAGGTGAGATGATCCGACAACATATCTCTAATAGCAAGATTGTAGTTGATCCTCTTACTAAGGCTACTAGTAGAAATGTTTTCCAAACTCATGTTAGGAGTTTAGGACTTCATCGGATTTGATATATGTTGTATTGAGGATACCTTAGACTTTATTGTATATTTGATACTGTTAGTATCTATTGCATTGAGGTTATTGTGTTTATCTCATATTATTAATTAATTGATACTAAGTGAAAAGTACACATTATAAAGATGTAACCAGGCAAAGATCAGTTCACTCACATGGAAAGCGAGCAAGTAAACTTCTTAATGCTTTTTGAGCATTCAAGATAAATTTAAAGAATGTCGCCTTAGAGTGGCTAAGATGAGACTTTCAAGAATCATAGATGAAATATTTGCACAACTTCATGAAGCCTAATTAAAGTGGAATGTAAGATCTTAGGCAGGCGCTAGATGAGTGATTGTGCTAAGAAACTCAAGTTAGAGCGCCTTTGTGGTGACTAGACTAAGATTCCTACGACGTTTGAATGTTACAAGCCCAATTAAGTGTGAGTTCTGCCGTAACATACATTTCATATTGTATGTGCTATAAATGACCATATGAAGGAGTGATTAGATGGGGTCCCTGCTCCATCACTATGTGAGCCCTAATAGGTCAATAAATGATCTATTCATATGCCCTTGAACCTAGAACTATGTAATGAAATGAAAGCTTTATGTTGTTATTTTAGCATGTTTTCTTAGGGCAACAAATGATACAGTCTAGCAGAGCATGTCTAAGAAAGCAGTCAAGTCTAATTGAATCGACATGAGTGTCTAGGGAAGATTTTATGTCTCATAGACGGGGCAATTGTGTCATATTTTACTTAATATAATCATGAGCATATTATATAATGTGAGGTCAAGAATTGCTTTGAGTTATAAACTCATAAGAGATTAAGGACCACTGACCTAGTGAGATCAAATAGTTTAGGGCATAGACGAGATATTATGAGTGATGTATTATGTTAGTATGATGGTGACTTAATATAGTACTCCTACCATTTGCCTTCTCGTTAGGTCGCACTCTTCATTTTCAATATGATAGATAATTGATTGAGAGATCAGGAGAAGATTGTTAATAGGCATAGGACCCATTATGAACAAGTGGGAGATGTTGGTAGTGGGTACCCCATGTCCCATGATGTGTCCACATGGGTGGAGAGGTTATTAATTAACTCCACACCACTACCACTTAATTTCAAGGAAGTTAAATAAGCTCCCATATGAAAACTCTTTAAATAAGATTTATACGTACATTAAATTAAGGTGTGTGAAAAAACTGTACGTACAAAAAGAAAAGCTCTCATCTCTCTCTATAATTTCCTAGAGAAACTATCTAGATCTCTTGATCTTGAAGCGTGAAATTTTTTAGGAGACTCTAGTAGCCTCCTAAGCGACATAAAGGTAAAAACAACAAAATAACGTAACCTTATTTAACAACAAAAATTCAGAGTTGTCTTCCTTGACTTGTTCTGCTTTCTACAACTTAAAAAAGACTTGAAATGATCTTGAAACGGGATCTTTAGTACTATCTGTACAAAAAGAGGAATGTTTTAGCTAAAAAGATATCCCACAAAAGTAAACTTACAAACTGATATAATTTGATATAATAAGTTAGTTTATAAAGCTACTAGATCTTATTGGATTAGTGAGAAGTACATGCAAACTCGTTCACAAAAGGATTGGATGAAATTAGCTCAATTTCATGGCATCACGGTGGTGTATGCAACACTTATGTAAGCCCCATTACTCCATTAATTAGCCAAAGCTCAATCATATGCTAAAGTTTGGACGCTAGCCCAACATTTTCTTTTCTACCATCAAATTTCCCAATATTTTTAAAAGTCTTTCCGCTTACAACAGGTATGGCTATTGACATAAGAGAATTTAATTTACAAAAAGATTTAAAATGAAATTCTTTTGAAATTAAATCATACTATATTAGCAGATGTTATCAACTTATCATGGTTATCACGTATAAGGGCATATCTGTTGGGTTTTTTGCTTCTTCACTAATCGCACATCGGTGGGAAATGAATGAGGAGCAAGGCCCAAGCCCTATAGAAAGAGGGTTAGCCTCCTTGGCTAAGTGCACCAAGTCATAAATTTAGCTAGTAACTTGTGACTCTAGTAAAATTTCGCTATTGTCCTTTTTATGTAAAATGGAAAGAGATGAGAGTTGAAGTTTTACTAGTGGAGAAGCTTTGTGGATGTCATTTGGGGTGAGGAGAAAAATTGTATGATTGTAATAATTTTTCACATAGTGGATTTTCTTCTCTAAGTCTGGTGATTTTTCTCCTGTTTTGGAGGTTTTCCACTTAGATTTCTTGTGTTGTTATTATTTCTAAATGTTTTTTGATATTCCTGCAAAGGTGTATCCTAGGAAATTTGGGAGGTCCAAATTCCCAACAAGTGGTATCAGAGCCTAGTTCCTTTTGGTGGGGTGGAGCTTTGGTGTGGTAATGTGGATACGTACTGTCTAACGAGGTTCTGTTTAGGAAATTGGGATTTAAGTGGACCATTGTGACCCTCCAATGTTTCCTGGGAACTTACTTAGTGAGTACTATTCATTTATACGGTAAAATTCATCAAGGCAATGTCAAGTAATATGGCTTCAAATCTTATCAGATTTGAGGTGGAGAAATTTGATGGGAGAATCTGTTTTGGCTTGTGGCAAGTGCAAGTCAAGGATGTTTTGATTCAATCATGATTACACAAGACGTTGAAGGGCAGACCAACCCCTAAAGTCAGCAATGATACTAGCGATTGTTGAAACAGCTAGTACAAGGAGCAGATTCGGCAATGGTTCTAAGTCAGTAAATGGAGATACTGGTAATGAAGCTAACGTTGTGTCTCTCTCCATGGAAGACGATGTCATTTGAAAAGTGACATGTGCATACGCATGGCAAGCCGCTAATTCCCAAAGTTGTCATGATAGAAGATGTGTTAATGTTAGCGGGTCTACAAGTTTGCACTCAGGCATTAGTTTGGTATTGATGCAGGGTGTGTGGTGGAAATTCATGTCGATGGCTAATGAACTTCCAGGAAAGCGAAACGTGGAAGTTATACCATAGTTTTCAGCAAGGTGGAGATTGTTAGGTTTTTGGCTCTTTGGCTAATCCCACATTAGTGGGAAATGAATGAGGAGCAAGGCCCAAAACCTATAAAAGGAGAGTTAGCCTCTTTGGCTAAGTATACCAAGTCATAAGTTTAGCTATTAACTTGTGACTCTAGTAAAATTCCTCTATTGTCCTTTTTTTGTAAAAGGGGAAGAGGTGAAAGTTAAAGTCTTGTTAGTGGGGAAACCTTGTCGGTGTCATTTGGGGTGAGGAGAAAAATTGTGTGATTGTAACAATTTTTCACATAGTGGAGTTTCTTCTCTGGGTCTGGTATTTTTCTCCTATTTTGGGAGTTTTCCACTTAAATTTCTTGTGTTGTTATTATTTCTCTATTTTTCTTGATATTCCTGCAACGGGTGGATCATAGGGGGTGAATTTAGGAGGTCCAAATTCCCAACAATATCTTCCATACTCACATATAAATATAATTTTTAGTTTTTGAATAGTTTGTCTCGTTTTTCTTGTGACTCCTAACCAGATGTTATCATGGTTTTCACTTGGGCAAGTTGCTGAATTATATACATTTAGACTCTCTCTCTCTCTAACTTTACTCTACTTATGTTGTATATAAAATAGTCGCACCTCAAATTTCTTTACCTCAAATCTGATAAGATTTGAAGTTATGTCACTTGGGCAAGTTGCTGAATTATATACATTTAGACTCTCTCTCTCTCTCTAACTTTACTCTAGCTGTCATCACCACCAGGGCAGAGGGATCAAGGACCTCCCCTCCTCACCTTTAACGTTAGAGCTAATTTTGGAAAGTGAGATAAGATGAGAATTTTGTAAATAATAGTAAAATAATTTGTGAATAGTTAAGAAAGAGTTTGAGTTAAGATGTTTTATTGAATTTTGGGAAAGAAGAGAGAAAATTGAATAAAAATATTATAAAGTTGCAATATTGTTATAATATTATTTTTATTTTAAAATTTGAAAATCTTTGTATTTTGTTTAGAAGTTTAGAAAAGTTGTAATGAGTAGGTAATGATTAAATGAAAAAGTTAAATATTTGAAATTGAAAAATGTTTGCATTTGAATAATATTTAGAAAAGAAATTATGAGAAGTTTTGAAATGATATGAGATCATCTAACTTCCCAAACAAACTCTCCAGACCATGTCAGCCACCATGCATTGACTCTAGCAACTCCTAGCACCATCTGCTTTTTGACGACATGAGTCCTGTCCCTAAACGATAAGTGTGTGAGCCAGTGTCGTCTTCGACGCACGTGGATCTCATACGCCATCACTCCCTTCTTCTAAAACATCGCAAAATCATCACCCTTCACCCTCAAATACCTAACCATGTGTCATCTCCGCGTCACTAATCGACCCATGCCACGTGCTGGCAGTCCATGCCGCTGTTGGAGCACATCCAAAACTACCAAAACAAGACATCTGCTCCGAATTTGGACCGTCCAAATTCCAGTGCATAGATTTGGATGTTTATTTTTAGGAAAAATTTAATTGTAAGCGATTATACGCACTAATACACGCACCCATTCAATATGATTGGTCAGAAAGTAGATTTTATTGAAAATAGTGCTAATTTGAATTTAGAATATGAAGACAACAGCATTAGTACGCAGATTGGTACACAAACTTGCTTGTACATAACAAAACTCTTATTTTTATATGTTGTTTTGTGTAGGTGTGTATGAGCTCAATATTCCAAAACTTTCGAGGTGTTTACCTTCCCCATCCTTTTAAAACACATGATCTTTTCTTTTGTCTGGAAGTTATTTTTACAAACCTACCCCTTTCAAGAGCGCATAGGATGTGGGAGTGGAGATCCTCAACATTAGTCTTGATACAGCTAGACTCAGTGCTTACCAAATTATTGTGGAAACTTCACACGAATATACGAACGGGTGCAAAAGCATACGATGTGTGCTTGTCCACCCAAGCATATACATATTAGATGATAAATATGTCACATCTTACTTAATGTGATAAAAATAGTATATGAATATGATGTATAGAATTTTTCATTTTTTAAAATAAAAAGCATGTGCAAGCATTAATAAATGCTATTAGATACACATTCAAATAATATTGTCACATACATGCAAAAGGAATATCTAATAAATCTTGCTCATGGAATTACAACCACCAATGCACCATAGTAAGTCCCATCCGACTACATAACCCTATCCACTCACTTCATAATAAACTTCTTGCTTGACCTACATTAAGATCATAAACACATACAAATTCCCATTGATATACATCCTCAAACAATCCCGAATGAGCAAGCCGCTGTGAATTCCCACAATCTTCCGTCCTAAAAATTTTGAGCAAAAGAACCAAAAATGTCACGATGGAGGAAACTTTAAAATCATTTTATTGACATCTTGTTAAAAAGCCCTTTTCCCTCTTTACTGTCTTCAAAGATTTAAAAACATACTTTTTTCTTTCACCCGAACAGCCATTTAACAATCGGGGCAACTTATCTCCAATTGAAAGCACAATGTTCTCTCATTTCGAATCTAATGCAAGACATGTTTCAATATTTCTTTATTAAAGACAACAGTGTTATCATGTCAATAATCTGTATTAGATAAACTATTCCTCTATACAACACCTTTCCCTCCAAAAACAACACCAGATCGGAAGGAGGTCCACCATCCCTCCTCTCCTCTACTCCTTTCCCACCACCTTCTGGTGCTTCTCCTTGCTCATCTGAAGGCAAACCCTTTCATAGAGCAAAAACTATAATTTATAGCCCAAACACTTTCTACAACTCATAAGAAAGACACTAATTACCTCCACTCTACAGTGATAATAACAAAGGAATTCTAGAAACTTTAAGAACTTGGAAACTGAAAGAGAACTTGCTCATCTACATTTCCAAAAACCACGAGGGGAGCAAATACTTCTTTTTTATCCTATATTTCACCTTTTACGTTTCTCCTGCTTAGAAATGGTGCAAATTTACGACAGGATTAACCAGAACACCAGAATAGCTCAAGCCAAGCCATATAGCTGGAAGTAGATTTCTATATAGGAAAATAAAAAGGCCTTGAATAAAATTGCAACATTCAACCAAAACTGTAATATTCCATACAGAAATATCCATATATTATAAAAACAAAACTGTTCTGATGCAGAAATAATACCATTTCCAAAATGAAGAAACTAACAAAGGACAGATTTTGATCAGATAAGCCCTAAGTAGCAATAGCAAAGACCTAATAACCACCCTTAAGATCATTAACAACATCATAAGGAATAGGAGTCACAGTTTCCAATGTTGCACCCTCCTCGACCATGAAACCTGGTTTAGGGCCCTCCGGCTGCCTCTTTGTGCTGATGACCTCACCTCTTGACTTTGCCTCAGCCTTCAGTTTATCATTCTTGAGCTTCCTGAGACGGAAGTCCTCCGTGCACCTTGAAGGCAGCACATGCTCCACACGAACATGGATTCTCTTTCTGATTATTCTGTTACCCACCTGCATTCACATACATGCATCACAATTAGATGGAAGATCCTCTATTTACACAGACATATGGTCCACACTACTCAAAAACAACATACGTCCAACAAAGTGACTGAAAGCCATCAATAAACAAGGATCTACTGCTCCATTGAAAATCATTGTTGACAACAGTTATACACTTGTAACATCCAAATGGCAGCCAGATCCATCCAAAATTATATGGCCCGAAATGGGACGAGAGATATTATGTTTTTCAGCATGCAACATCCAAATGGTAGCCACCGGTGACACAACACAACCAAACGTTAAAAAATCTCTCCCTATCAATCTCCATTAGATGAATTACGATAACAATTAATCAAAATATATGGAGACAAGAAAATGGCGCATAGCTCCTACCATAGCGCTTGTCATCGATAACAAATAATTAACTCCATCCCTGGCGTATTGGGTTGTGCGTCAAAAAAGGAATGGCTTCTACGAGCCACATTATGCACTCGATACTAGGTTTGTGAACGTAAACATTCAGTCAATAATAGAAAAGATTTTAGACCAACCGCACCGATTACACGAAAAACTAACAGACGCAAATCGTCAAGCATATCAAGTATACAATCCAAAGCATGAAAAATAATGACCATAACATTCAAACACAAAATGTCGCAAACGGAAGATCAGAGACCCAAAAGAGGAAAGAAAGTAAGCAAATCATCAAGCAAATCAGCTACACAAGCAAGCAAGTGAAAATAAAAAACCTACAGAGAAAAGAACAGAGTTAATCTAAAAGCAATCCATCCACGGCATCTCCCTAAAACATTAAAAACCTCAAAACCAGCCAAGTCCTGCAAACCCAAAAAATAAAAACCATTTCCACCATTTCCACAAGACCGAGAAGCTAATAGGAATTATGAATGTAAGTACCTGCTTGTTGATCTCGACGCCGATGGCGCGCTTTGTAACATTCCAGACTCTGCCGGTGCGGCCGTGGTAGAACTTGTGGGGCATACCCTTATGGACCGCGCCGTTCACTTTAATGTCGACGTAGTCACCGATCTTGTAGGTCCTGAGGTAGGTCGTGAGGGGTATGTAACCCTTCTTCCTGAAGGGTCTAGCGAACAAATCTCGGGTACGGGAACGAAGACCGTGACCAGCCGGCATTTTTGCTTAATCTCCCTCTCGCTCTCTCTCTGAGGTCAAAAAAGGATACGGGCGTCGCAGCTGAAAACCCTAGGTTGGAGACGGTAGGTATATTTATATAGCTGCAGCTGCTGCTGAGCCTGCTTCTAGGGTTTCACTGATTGCTATGCTTCTGGGAAATATGGGCTGGGCCTCACCTTGTTTCTTTTTATGGGTTGGACAGCCCATGTATGCTTATAACTCTTTTTCTTAACTTATAAAAATAAAAGTAAAAATAAAAATATTACTAGTTTTTAAATATATAAAAATAGGTCTCAGCTCATGATTGCCCATAAACTCTTAAGATAGATTGGAGCATTTACATTAGTTTAGCCAAATATCTTTTTATCTTTTAATTTAGTTAATATCATCCATATTTAACCCATATTAAATTATTCAAGTTGATTTCATCTAAAATATGAGGTATAGTAATTCTATCATTCTTTTCAAATATGAAATATAATATAGCAAGTCTAAATGTATTTTTTTATTATATTTCGACACCCTTCTCGCGACTCTTCTTTTTCCCTCTCTCTCTCCCGCGTTCTCATTCTTCCCTCTTTCTCTCCCGCGGCCTTTGTTATGTTGGGCTATTATTTTGGGCAAAAACTATTACCACATGTAGGGCTGTTGGACTGTTATTTTGTTATATGTTTGTGATCGTGTGATTTTCTCATATGTTATTTTGTTATATTTTGATATTATTATATTAGAGATATAGGATTTTTATGAATTGTACATATGAGATTTTTATTTACATATAAAATTCTACCATCTATGCGTATGAGATTATTATATTATAGATTATTAGATTGTGAAAATGAAAATGAATATGATTGTTCAAGGTTATTCAATATTATGAAAATAAAATAAAAAAGTAATTAAAACTTCAAGTTTTGGTAATGGCCTAGTTATTGTCAAGTCTAAATTTTGGCTAGAATTCAAATTTTGGCTATAACATTAATCTTTGGGTAGGTGAATTCATATTGGACTAGTCACATTGGATGAATCAAGACAATGAACAAAACTGTCCAAAGAAAATCACTTTGAACTTGTCAACCCCATGGTTGGTTTTGTTGGTTTTCCTTCTATTTCTTCTGCACCACGACCTGACCAACCCCCATAGGAGCAATGTAGCAACTGTAGAAGTGAAATCATGGTGGTTTAGGGCACTGTTTTGGTCTGCACAAGATGACACAAGTGATGGAGTGCAAATATGGAAATTTCAGCTTATTACACCACCTTCCACCAATCACCTTGGACCAAGGCCAATGTCCCCTCCCTTTGGCTGCCTATAAAAGACCCCTTCACCCCTTCATTTCCTTCACATCTCAACTCCAAGTTTTCTCTTGAGTCTTGAGAGCACTTCTTCCCCTTAGAGTGAAATCGAGTAGGCTTTTGGTGAGTTCTTAAGTGTTATTGAGCAAGGTTGTCTTGAGAGCTTTGAAGACCACAAAATTTGTAAGTTTTCTTGCTCTTGATCTTAGTTTGCTTTTCAAGCTTTGTTTTCAAGTGTTGGTATGAGATTTGGTGGAGTTTAGAGAAGAACATCATGCTTAGTTCAAAACCGGATCATAAAGGATGGTTTAAGTGTTTATAAATGTTTTAAGTGGGGATTTAGCTATGGCATGTCTTAATTATGTTTTAATATGATTTATTAATCTCTTAGAATGATTATGGAAGGTTTGATTCTTGGTTTAAAAGCATGCCTGAAGCTTGATTTGTCACATCTAGACTTGATAATTAAGCATATAGGAACCTTCTAATTAGGATAAGAACGGAATTTGCATGATTTGGATGAATTTTGATAGCATACCTTGATGATTTGCACTTAGAATATCAAACTTGATTAATGGAGGATTATTGAAAATTAAGGTTCTTAGCCATGATTAAGTGTTGGGATGAACTTGATTATCTAAGAATTAGCCTTTATCATATCATTAAGAACTTTAGTGATTGTTTATGATTAAAGAAAGTTGCTTAAGCATGCATTCATAAGAATCAATAGTTGAAAACACATGAAGGCATTAACTAGAGTGCATGCCAAGGGTTTGGAGTATTTGAGATAGTTCCACTTTGAATTTTACAAATCTAAGAATTTAGATGATTTTAGAATATCAAGAATATGAGGTCTATGAAGTTTGGTTGAATTTGAAATTTGTTTGCAAATAGTAAAAATTTAGAGCCTTAATGACAATTTTGGAACGTTTAGGAGTATTTTTGTAAATATCCATTTTTGAAGCCCCTATTTATGAACCTCACCCATAGTAGTATTAATCCTAACTTAGTACGAATTTGATTTCAGCCGCTATGACCTTTATCGAAAACTCAGGAAGTTTGTAAGTTGGCCTCTAACTTACACCTTGATAAATTATTTATGATTTATTGATAAATGTCTCATTTATGTTTCAATTATCACTTTGAGCATAAAATATTATGTTATATGATACATTGAGTGCATATTTACATGTCATGTGATATTTCTACCATTTTAGCATAGCATCTATAAATGTCAATTTTACATGAAAAGCTTGCTACGTATGCACATGTCATGAAACACATTTTTCAACTTAGCATGAAAATAATTTCTATCACGATCCCAAATGCTAGGATGGAGAATTATCCTAGTGAAACTCCTCTATCGAGTGTTTAAGAATGTAGTGGTAACCCCTGAGTTGACGAAGAACAGTCAATGGGCTTCAAATGAGTTTTTTTAAAAAAACACTAGAGCGAAGTCAAAATTTTTAAGACACCTAAGACTGGTGGCGTACATGTTATAACATTATGTTATATTACCAATGCATTGAGAACGAGTCTGTAGACAACGTAGTTTCAACGTGAGTTGTACTACGGTCACTGGCAAGTACTCACAGTGCATATGGGGAACTATGACGATACCACACGTTACGATTAATTTATGAATTGCTAAAAATGATAAAATATTATGATGAAAATATTATCTTTTTGACGATTAAAGTAAAAATGTTCTCTTAATGAAAATATGTGTCTTTATTTTTCTGAAAATGTTGAGGAATCTGGATGGGAGACACGCACATTTTTTGCATTTCATACAATTCATATTTATCATTTTTCATGCATAATTTATCTTTGTGCAAGTTGGTTGTTAACTTACTCAAATTTCATGTAAATCTCGCCCATTGTGGACCCACTATCATTCCACTTACGAAGAGGATGGATTAGATGGAGCACTGGATCCGACTAATTGAGGAGGAGCCTGACCTCGAGACGAGACTAGATTTGATCATCATGTTTATAGCCTTAGTCCTTCATGCTCTAGAATGCATGAAATGATTAATTTAACTTTGAAGACTTTAATATCTAGTTGTATTAAGTTGTGCTATGATTTAGCTTTGAACTTATAATGATCATTAATGCATTGGGATGTTTTAGTTATTCTGGCATAACTTATATTTTCACCCTTCTATCTGCTGCGGTTATTGCATACTGTTAGTTTCATATTATGATGCATTGCATATTATATAATGAATGAGGGTATGTAACCTTGTGTTACATGTCCCGACGCTCTAAGTCTACGTTCCATCCCAAGTGGAGGTTGGGGGCGTCCCAGGGTAGTATCAGAGCGATTACATCTCTGGGTAAACCCACATGTCCTTAGAAATAATATGCCAGAGTATAGGATTTAATCTATAGACTTGTTAGGCTTGAAATCTTGGGACAGGAACTAGATCTGATACATGTGCCTCACAGGATTTGGAGAACTGAAGCAGCATGGCATGTGAAAGAAGGGAAAGAAACCTTGAAGGATCCAATAACCATCAGGATCAGGACTGCTGTTTTAATGGAGGACGTGACTTAGCAAATGCGATTCGTCAAATGAAGGAAACCATGAAACAACTACAAGAGGTGATCCTGAGTCAAAACCAACAACGCCAGTAGTTTAGAAGCAGAAGAACTAATATACAGATACCCCAATTTCATGGGAACTTAAGGACCCATGAAGGCCAACAAGTGGCTACTAGATCTCGATAAGACCTTCGAGATCAGCAGTTGTACTGAGGAGCAAAAAGTACAATATGCGGGGCATCTACTTCAAGGTGAAGCCAGTATCTGGTGGGATATGAAGAGACAGCTTTTAATAAGAGAGTCGAGAAATATCACTATTTTGACTTGGGATAGGTTAAAAGAGGAGTTCAATAATCTATTCTTCCCTGAATTGATGAAGACCCAAAAAGCTCAAGAGTTTGCACTTTGGTGCAAGACAATCTCTCAGTTGAATAGTATGCTGCAAAATTCATGGAGCTAGGGAGGTTTGCTCCACATCTAATCGCCATTGAAAAGATGCAGGCTCAGAAGTTCCAAGGAGGACTACAACCCAGGATTCTCAGTTACGTAGTTGGGTTTCGCATCAACAATTTCTAAGACTTGGTTAACGTGCCTGCAATAACTAAAGCAAAGCAACAAAGTGTGGCAGCACATATTAACCTGGAGTGAAAAAGGGCTTCTTCCTTCCCTGTCGGAGGGAATAATGCCAAAAGAATGATTATTCAATGAGCCAACAAGGGCAAAGGCATTATGACAGCTCCACCTGCTACCTGCAAAAGATGTGGAAAGAATCACGGTGGAGAATGTCGAGTGGGTTTAGGAGTATGTTTTCAATGCGGTCAATTAGGACATATGATTCAGGAGTGCCTTCAGAATAAATAAGGTGGAAAGACGCTCCTAACAATCGGCTCAATCAGAGGTCACCTATTCAAGGAAAGACTCACAACCACGCAAGTACTAGCCCTACTGAACCCCATAAGCCCTATGTGGTTTTCAGTTACGCATCCAAATCAGGACTTGGATGTGTGCTCATGCAAGAAGAGCTTCACGACAACTAAAGAACCATGAGCAGAATTACCCCACCCATGACTTGAAACTAGCTGCCGTAGTTTTCGCTTTAAGGATTTGGAGGCATTACTTGTATGGCTCAAAATGTGAAATCTATACCAATCACAAGAGCCTCAAGTACTTATTCAGTCAGTAGAATTTAAATATGAGGCAGAGAAGGTGGTTAGAAACTATTAGCGACTACCAGTATGAAATCAAGTATCACCTTGGCAAGACTAATATATTAGCAGATGCGCTGAGTCAAAAGATGCAAAAGGATGTTTCCACAGGCCTCGCCTTGGAAGTAGAGTCCCTTCTGCACAACATGAGAAGTTTGCTGATCAAGGATCTTCTTACTGAAGCATCCCTAGCTGTAGTATAAGAAATTGTACCGATGGAATGGGAAGAGGAGAAAAAGTGCTAGATGGAGGATCCTATATGGGCAAAAATCAGGCAGAAGATAGAAAAGATGGAGGGACCAGAAGGTTTCACCCTCAAAGATGATGGGTTGTTGTAATACAAGGACCGGAAGGTTATTCTAGCTATTCAGGATATCAGGGATAAGTAGGGGTGTAAACTCAAACCGGAAAACCGGTCCGGATCGGACCGATTTTACCGGTTTTGAACCGGTCCGGTCCGGAACCGTTTTTAAAATCTAAAAACCGGCCGGTTCGGGTCCGGTTCCGGGATTTTTTGGACCGGACCGGACTGGTAGATTAAAAAAAATAAAAAAATAATATTTTTATATATAAGTTTTATACAAAATATTATATATATATATATTAAATATTAATGTATATAAGTTTTATATATAATGTATAATTATAAATTTTTATGTGAAATTTATATATATAATATATATAATTATATATATTCATATGTGAAATAATTTCTTATTATAATTTATAAATTATTACATAAAATGTTAATACTAAATCACTAAAAGTTTATAACTAATACTAATATATAACTTATAACTATATCAATAGTCTAATATTAATAATATTATATAGTATAATATATTAATAAAAGTATAAAACAATTTTTTTTTAAATCAGTTTTTTTTTTTTTTTTTATAAACAAATTTTTAATGACAAATTGTGAAACTTACATTTAGAAAAAACTAGAAAATCGGACCGAAAATCGGTAAAATCGGAAATACCGGTTTAGGAGGATAACTGGTGCGTAATCGGTTTTGAAAAATACAAAACCGGTACATACCGGTTCGATCCTAGATTTTATCCAAAACCGGACCGAACCGGGCCGGTTACACCCCTAGGGATAAGATATTAAGGGAAGCACATCAGACTCCATACACGGCTCACCCAAGAAGCACAAAGATGTATCAAGATTTGAAACAACACTTTTGGTGGGAAGGTTTAAAGAAAAATGTAGCAGAATATGTTAATAGATGCTCGATTTGTAGAACAGTCAAGGCAGAGCATAAAAAACCAGCTAGAGATTTACAGCCACTTCCAATCCCAGAATGGAAATGGGAGGGCAATCCATGGATTTTGTGATTGGATTACCAAGAACTTCGAAGGGAAACAACTCTATTTGGGTCGTGGATCGCTCGAAAAGTGCTCAATTTTTGGTAGTGAAAAATACCGACCCCATGGAGAAGTTAACTCGGCTACTTGTTTCAGAAATAGTGCGACTACATGGAGTACCAAAAACAATTATATCTAATAGGGATACACGTTTTACTTATTGTTTTTGGCAAAGCCTTCAGGACACTCTAGGCACCAAGTTGAAGTTTAGTAGTGCCTATCACCCTCAGACTGATGGAAAAACTGAACGGACAATTCAGACCCTGGAGGACATGTTGAGAGCGTGTGTTTTGCAAGAAAAGGACGATTGGGAGAAGCTCTTACCAGTAACTAAGTTTGCCTACAATAATAGCTTCCAGGCCACCATTCAGATGGCACCCTATGTAGTTTTATAAGGAAGGAAATGCAGATCTCCCTTATACTGGGATGAGGTAGGAGAAGAGAAGATTTATGGTGTGCAATACTACTAAGCCATTGAATGCTTAATGTTATATGTATAGACCCAATTTATTAAAATCATAAGTCACAGCTTATAAACTTTTATTAAATTCTTTCTTTTAAAAATAATTCAATAACTTTTAAAATAAATCCCTAAATTTTATTAATAATAAATATAATATATAACTATTTCGAAAATATTTTCAACAAAGAATATCACATAAAATAGTTATTGTAGGCTACATGCAACATCATTTGGGGCGGAGAATGTAATGGCCATAAAAGAATTTTTAATAAATCACACTTACAATGAGAAAGAATCACTATAAATAAAAGCCTTGAGATCTCATAAATATTTTGTATTTTTTTTTTCTCTCACGGCCAAATCTTTTTGAAGTGATGTGAGCCTTCTTTATTTTTCAACTCCAATGCTTCCCTTTCTCGATTTTCTCAAATCACTGTTCTATTTGTGTAAGGGCATGTGAAGAGGTCACGATTTTCACATTGTTCTTTGTGAAAGTCCTCACATTTTGAAAAGAAGGTTTTTTTATAGAAAAAATCTTCTTCACACTCTACTATTTATCACACACTTCATACACTTAGTGTATTTGAGTTAAAAAAAAAAAAATTTGAGTGCATAGTGTGTGGAGAGTGTAGGTAGATATGTAGAATTGTTCTTTTTTATAAAATAATAACTCACAACCTCCATTTTTTAGAGATGGGTCTCCTTGGGAAGAGACGCACAAGGACTCATTCTTCTCAATGAGACCCATAGAGACCTACACTAACAAGGAGACCCACGGCAGTTCTCCATCTTAGACGGTTCCCTTCTCAAGAGATCCTTCTCTTTCCTTTGAAAAGAAGACTTTGTGCATCTTTTACGAAGGAAATCCACATGGTCTACTTTGAGAAGGATACCCATGGGTCCTCTCCTTTGAGAAGGAGAGTAACGTGGGCCGGTCTTCTTTCAAGAAATGGAGACCCATGGGTTTCCTCAATAATCGAAGACACTATAGCTTATTGCATTCGTTTCTTATTGATATATATATATATGCATGTGCTTTCTCTTTAATTTCTATCATTTTTTCATTAACAGATTTTTGGATGGGAGATTTGAGTTTTTTTTTTTTCAATTACTGCTGCGCCAAGGTATCTCATTCACATCATCTATCTCTTTCGGCTTTCTAATTTCTAGTCCATGGGTCATTGATATATTAGAATATTTCAATTCAAGCTATCTCATTTGATTCATAGCTTGTGCAACTTAAAGGGTTAAGAAATTATCTCCATGACTTGAAGAACCCATCTCCATTGTCACTCAAGGTAGCTGTTGACAATAGTGATTTTCAGAGAGAAAAAACTTCTCTGACCCTAACAAGCAAGATAATAAAATCCATTAGGCTAATTTTATTATATTTGGGTAAGAGAATGGACTTCCTCATGTGTTAATAGTTTTGACTCATCCCATTATGAGTTCAAGACCAATATAAAATCTATGCTAGTCTACAACAGGAACATCAGAAGTGCAATGAGTTAAAATAGGAATTAAGTGAATTTTATACATGCCATCAAATAATATATAAAAGCCATCCATAATAGAGTCATAATGTATAGTAACCTTTCCATTAATTTCCAAAAGAAAAAGTGTATCCTCATTTGTCTAAACTAGCTACATAGACAAGATTTCTCTTAATGGAAGGGATATAAGCAATGTCTACCAAATTCAAAATATGATTAGACGTCAAAAAAATGTTAACAGTGCCAATGGGTTCAACTTTAACCTTTACTCCATCTCCCATGTTCACCAATAATTCTCTCTCATTCGACTTTCTATTGTTGCTTAAGTCTTGCAAAAAATTTGTAATGTGAATGATTGCACCAGTATCTAACCACCGAGTATCAGAAGGCACATCAATTAGATTAGACTCAAAGCACACTAGCATCAAAGGTGTACCTTTCTTGTCTAACCATAGCTTAAACCTTTTGTAATCCGCCTTCTTGTGTTCAAACAAAGTACAAAAGATGTACTTTCCTTTGAAGGTTTCTACCTTAGGCCTAAGTAGAGTGTTCTTATGATCCAAAATTCTTTACCTTGAATAACTTCTTGTTCAGACCCCCTTTGAGAACTTCTTCTTTGAGTCTCCACCATCTCGTGACACCATGAGAGCAACATGAGACTTTCTCTTATTCATAATTTCTTCCTCTTGTGTGACAATAGCAATCATTTTGCTCAAGCTCCATTTTTCCTTCTTAGCATTATATATGGTCTTAAGTCCATCAAATTGAGATGGTAAAGACTCAAGCACTTGCAACACAAGAAAATTGTCTATCAACTTAATCTTCATTTCCTTCAATTTATTAAAGAAATGAGTGAGTTTCATAATGTACTCTAGAACTCCACCAAGCCCATCATAAGTGGGAGTAAGCAGCTTCAAGTAGGTCCCATTTTCTGCCTTATCAAACTTTGTGAATTTCTTCCCAACGGCTTCTAAAAGTTCTTCGCATTTTCAATATGGGCTATATTTTGCCCAATAGACTTGTTAATAGTGTATCATATGATCATAAGACAAGTTTGGTTCGTCACAGTTCGGATTGGTCACACCGATGGCAGGACTAGGGCTTTTCACTCGAACCGATTTGGCTTGAAAATTTTCTATGTCGACCCAACCCGAAAAAGTAAACTTCCGGATCAAACATATTAACCAAATTTCCGAACTTGAATATAGTTTCAAAAAATCGGATTTTTCCACTATTCCGATTTCCGATGGTTACTAACACCAGCGGTCTAGTGGAATTTCTGTTTTTAACTCTCTCTGCTTTGATTTGTGACATATCAGCGTACAATTGCTAGATTTTTTGCTTGAACCTGCTTTTGTATTGATTCTGAGTCTCGAAGATGCACCTCAAAGCATGTTCTGCTTAGATGCATTCCTCGCTATTTCCATGAGTAACTAAAATAATTCTATTTAGCATCTCATATATCATATATTATATTTTTTTAATTTTTTTTTATGACAAGTATGTGATATATAGATGATAAGTAAAGCAATTTAATTAATTTAATAGGAATAAAATTAAAAATAAGTTTAAAATATGCATATTGTGTAACGTGAAATGATGAGTAAAATAACCCAATTAATTATGATCCTCACTTTTTAACCACTTCTTCCACGTCTAATCTCACGGTCTTTTTTCACCACTACGAACCCGTTTTGTTTGGGGCGGGTGGCTAGGGGTGGGCAGCGGGGGCCCGCCCCCGCTGGCCCACCCGGCTTCTGCCCCGCCCCCGCATGGGCGGGTGGGCTAACCCGCTCCGCCCATGCGGGGGCGGGGTCCCCCGTCTTGCATAGAGAGGGCATAGTGGGGGCGGGGGGCGGGATGACCCCAGCAGGGCCCCGCCCAGCCCCAGCCCCCGCCCCACATTAAAAAAAAAATTTATTTATATATATTAAATAAATATATTGTATATAGATATACACAATTTATAAAAGACTTAAATATAGGATTGTTTTGGCCTCCTAGGCCAATCTTTATATAGGAGGCCAAGGCAATACAATAGTCATCCTTAAGCAATGTGTGACTTAGTAGTAAGTCCCACATTGCTTAAGGATGACTATTGTATTGCCTTGGCCTCCTATATAAAGATTGGTCTAGGAGGCCAAAACAATCCAAAATCTAACTCTAATGAGTTTAAATTTTTTTATATTTATAAATTTTTATTTATTATTTAAATTATATTATAATTTTGGTTTAAAAAAATATTTTTAGACCAAAAAAAAATTTTTTTTAACATAATGACGGGGGCAGGGCGGATGGGGGTTTTTCCCCGCCCCCAGCACTGGGGCAGGGGGCGGGGGGAAAATACCCAACGCATGGTGCGGGGCGGGGGTGTCACAACCTTAGGCAGGGTGCTAGTGCGTGACCATCTGGACAGATTGGACCTGAAAGCTGCCATTTGGCAAGGAGACTTGGGAATGAGTTCCTGAAAGGAAGCCACGTTATTGGCACGTGACAACTGCTACGGGGCACATCTAGCAGATCCTATGACACGCGTGACACTGCATGCAACAGCCTAACCGGTCTCTGCCTCCCGTGTCCTGCCTCCTATGTTGCACTGCCCTGTCCTGCCAATAATATTACTGAATAAGCACAGCTAGCTCATCCATCCATCCCCCTTCCTTCGTTTGAGAATTAAGCAAACAATTACAAAACTGAAGCAACAAACCATGTCGAGTACTCACCCAGAGGTTCCAGGCGAGCCAACCAAGACTGGCACGGCCTTCCTTGAGAAGGCCACTGCCACCATCCAAAGCTTTGCTCCTATCAACCAGATCCACCAGCATCTCTGCGCGTATGATTAATCTCCCCTCTAGCTCCTTTGTTATTTCATTTCTTTGTTCTTGAACTAATCTTCATGAGCTTTTACTCTGGCTCTTTCAGGTTCCATTTTTATTCCTATGACATGACTCGCCAAGTCGAGGCGCATCACTACTGCGCACATCAAAACGAGGAGATGCGCCAGTGCCTCATTTACGACAGCCCCGACGCCGACGCTCGGCTTATCGGGCTGGAGTATGTCATATCAGAGCCCCTGTTCCTGACGCTGCCGGACGACGAGAAGCGACTATGGCATTCCCACGAGTACGAGGTCAAGAGTGGGTTGCTGTTCATGCCGGGAGTTCCGAATCCGATAGAGAGGCAGGACATGGAGAAGCTTGCCAAGACGTATGGGAAGGTTTTCCACTTCTGGCAGGTTGACAGGAAGGACAATCTTCCTCTTGGGATCCCGCAGGTGATGATGGCCTTCACTCGGGATGGCCAGATCTACGAAGACCTTGCCAAAGGTACGTGCGACCTAATTAATTATCTAACGAAGAAATCTTATATATTAACTACACTATTTGTTCATGCTCTATATATAAATACTGTATGCACTCATCTAATTAAGCTATATTTGATCCTACGGATGCAGGTGTTGAGAACCGATATGGGATATCAGTGGCGAAGGAGAGGGAGAATCGAGCTTACATATCGGGGTCAACGCATGGAATACACCCACTGGCAAATGGTGGAGGAAAGGGGCTCAAGACTGAGCTGAGGGAGGTAGACTGCAAGCCCCCAGATTCCGTGCCCAGGGTCTTTGTTTGAGTATTAATAATTAATATTTACTAATTAAATAAGACTAGTAATAACAGTCAATATGTATGTATATATAGGAATATATATGTATGTATTTATATGGTTTTTTTATATGGTGATGGTATTCATGTGTTTGGACTTGGACGTTCCATCAAGCAGTACGTATAAATACCATACTTCGTGTGCCGTAAATTATCCGGTGCTTAAATGTCTCTCTTTTCCTTCTCTCTTGTAATTTATCCTTTTTTTAGTACTCCATGTAATTTATATATCCTTGTAATTTAGATCTCCAGCTTTTGCATATTTGATCAGAAATTGGGTCATGTACCAAAAAAACGCATGCTTTTCCGCACCAATAGATAGTTTGGTGTCTCTGATCAAAGCTTGAGAATTATTAAGGCCCCGTTCCTTTGTTGGACTCTACTCATGAGATCAACTCAGTTCAATCTAATTTTAAGTTAAGTCTAATATCTAAATATTCAATTATTAAATTACTAAACAAATCTCAACTCAAAATATTAGATTTATAATTTTTCAATTTAACACATTTTTACAAGCAAGACTCACAATTTTTTTAAAATTTTTATAAATATATTTAAATTCATTTTAACATCTAAACTTATATGAAGTGGGCTTCATAAAACTTATTCTATCATTTCAAATCAGAATTCAACTCATCTCAATTTAGTTCAACATCCAAACGCAGCCTAAGTGGATAATTGATAATTTCGAGACTCATTGGGGTTGGGAGTGTACTGATATGTTGGCACTACAACACAATTTGTCTTTTGTGACAGAGGAAACCGTCACAAAAAATTGTCAAAACGTCACCAAAGATATTTGGTGACGGTTTGAAACCGTCACCACGACTGTCACCTAATGTGCATTACAGAAAATAATTGGTGACGGTTTACTATTGAACCGTCACTAAAAATATTTTTAGTAACGGTTGGAGGTGTTCCGTTTGGTTGAATGTTCGAACGTTCTCTTTCTTTGTGACGGTTGAGAACTGTCACAGAAAGTAACGTTTGAAAGTCAAATTGAACGTTCGAACGGCAACTCGACCGATTGGCGTTCGAATGAGAGAATTTGACGTACGTTGATTATAGTTTGAATGTATCATATTTACGTTCGAAAGTTCATGCGTCCTAACGTTTATTATAATAAACGTTCGAATATCTGTTCGAACGTTAACGGCCCCATGTTCAAACGTTACTGGTTTAACGTTCGGACGTTATTTCGAATGTAAACGAAGGAGCGTTCGAATGCAAGTAGTACGTTCGGAGGTTTGTTCGAATGTTAATCGTTTAATCATTCAAACGTTTTGTTCGTTTGAGGGTCAGTACGTTCGAACGTAGATGCCTATGTTCGAATGTTACTATAAAATTTTATGTATTCACGTTCGAACGTTGGTTCGAATGAGAACTAATGTTCGAACGCTTTTACTTTACATTCGAACGGACAAATCAGAAATACTAATTTCATAAAATTTAAAAGCATACCAATTGTATCATATTACATAACATCAATTAACAAATACAATGTCTTATAAAATTTTAAAATTAGATATTAAAACTAGCCACCACTACTGATAAAATTTATTTCTTCTTTTTTCCTCGTCCACCGCGATTTTGTTGCAATGACATAACACGCTCCATTTGCACCTTCATATCCCGTTGCACTTGCTCTTGGACTTCACTACGTATTCTTTCCTCCTGGTCTCTTTGTTGGTCCTGCAAACGCGTCTCTAAATGAGACTGTCGTTCTAAGAGAGACTCTAACTCTTGCTGTCTTGACCTCATATACTCATTCTCACTCTGTGCATCTTCTAAATCTTTGGTAAGATTATTAATTTGTGAAGCCGATGAGGTTGAGGAGGATGAACATCTATGCTTGATAGATTGTCCAAAACCTCTTGCCATACTAGACTGTAGCCCGAGCACTTGCGTGAATATGTCTATATCACTAGGAAAGGATTCCTCAGAAGCCGACTGCATCTCCATCATTTTTTCCTGCAATTTGAAAGGTAATGATCGTTAATAAGTAACGTATTAAAAGAAATAGAAATAAAAAAAATTATTCACATGTTACATAATTTATTTAACAAAATTAACATTGTTTACATAATTATCTGCAGCGACTGGATCCATCCACTCACTATGCTCATTAGTGTGAGCAGCAACATAAAAATGAATGAGGGAAAAGTTTTCAGGATCATCACGTTTCTAACAAAAAGACATTAGCAATTTTAAAAATATAATGTTAGTACTTAAATAAAAGAATATCAAAAAAATAAATGAAACCATAGATTTTTTAATTACCATTTTTTCAGCAAGACGGTAGAATGACCCTGAATCGGTATGATGGTGGACAATCAGAGCGGATCTATTTTGTGCATTTGTAGAACTCAAGTGCTAAAAAATATATTAAGAATGTTAATTATAATATGTATACATATAATATATTGAACGAATATGAATGTAAATAATTAAAAGATATAAATGTAAAATACCTGATAATCTGGAGATGCGAAAAGATCACAACACTTTCTCCAATCATCTAACTTCATCTGCTGGAAAGGAGATTGCGCAGCCTTTTCCAACGTCTCAAACTTCTTGAAGTGGTCATGACATCGTCCCTTGTGACGTCGGAATAGTGTAGCCATCAACTCATTCACAGTTCTCAAATCCTCACTACGGCCAAAGTCAAGGTCGAATTCATCCTAACAAGTGAATCAGGTCAAAAATATGATATATTAATCTAGGTAAAAAAATGTACTCTCAAAGTAAACTCACCAACACAAGACTTCGAATGTGCTCCTTAATCTCATTCGGAACATCTCGCCATGAGCACACATAAAATGGATCATAAGCTCAAACTACTGTGCCAATATAGGAGAAAAGCGCTGCTGCACTATTATCCACTCCTCCAGTGGAATTATCAGGAATGGTGATCTTGAGTTTTCCATGCCTTCTATTTTTCTCAAGAGAGATGTCACGTGTATAGCCACGACCGCGACGTGCAGATGCATCAACTACATGATAATAGATAGGATAATTATAGTTATATAGTTATTAAGACAGAAGTATTAACTATATAACTAAATATCAACGACAATATTTCCTTACTAGTAGGTGTGGACTGGTTGTTATTCTCTTGCGTGTTAACTTGATCTTCAGGAGCGGATTCCTCGAGTGGGGAGTCCTCAATGGTTCGGGACTTGGAATTGGCGGAGGCACATTTCTTCGTTGTTGTTTTGGCGGCATTCTTGAAAATAATTAATTATATTAAAGAAAATTAATTAGAAGAAATGTTGATAATTCAAGATATTTTAAATGTCACTTATATGAATAAAATATTTAGTACTTTTATGCTTCATCTTCAAATGTATTTTCCATGCTTGTTTCAGAATCTCCCTCAATAACATCTTCATCATCATCATGCACCTCTTCATCATCCTCCTTATCCACCTCCTGGCCGGATTCTGCTTCGTCTTCATCTTCTTCCTCCTCACATACTTGAATTGAATAATCATTTAATACGGACGGGTCGAGATAGACGGGTGGGACATCATTTCTACACAAGGGGAGCAACTCGAGTGTACCGAGGTCAACAAATAAGTTAATACCTTCTCCATCTTCCTGGTATGCCTCTACAATCAGAGCATCATCTTCATCTCCACTATTCTCGTAATCTGCACTCGTTCCTGCTTCATATATATTTCGAGGGACAAATTTTTGTACGACTCGCCTAGTTATCTCTCCACTATCTTTATCAGCACTTTTCATTGGTTCAATCAAGTAATAGACTTGAGTAGCTTGACAAGCCAATACGAATGAATCATCTTCGTGCCATATAGATGCAGTATTGACACTCGTAAAGTGATTATCCCTATGTATCGAAATCTGACCACCGCCTAGATCCCACCAAACACATTTAAAGACATATATTACAAACCCACCTAGATATTTCAATCCGATAATATCACGTATGACAATAATAGTCAATATCATTTGTTACATGACTCCCCTCGACCAACAAACCAGAGTTTTTAGTCTTTCTATTACGTTCACGGTCAAGAGTATGGAATCTATAACCTCGAACCGTGCATGCAGTGTAACGAAGTGCTCTATTTAAGGGACCACGGGCTAATGCATACAATTCAGAAGAAATTGATCTGGAATCACGAGCACGTTATTCCAAAATCTAACAATTGAAATAGTATATATTTATTATTTAATTATCCATAGTTATAAGTATCAAAATATAACATATATATAATTTTAGTTCATAGACGTTCTTCAAACCATCTGAGAAATTCTTCCTCGTGTCTTGCCTCTATGTTTTCTACGCCTTCCGTCCTAAGTTTGTTAATGTGCTCACTGTTATAGATAAATGCAAAAGAAGTTTATTTTGAGCACAACAGTTATAGTTAAACTTGAAGAACATTAGAATTATTCGAAGTATGGAACAACATACCTGAGATAATAATCAATCTCCCGGCAATTATTTAGCACATACCACCGAACTTTACTCAACTCTCCATCAATTAAATCGTAACCCTTTTGTGCACCCAAGGGTCATACATTCTGCGAAAACACTGATAGCTCACGAGGAGGCGGAGCAGCAAGATCATCATTCTCTCTTGATGGTTAAATCGTGTCTCAACACCATGAAGATATAGAGAGCAAAATGTTAACCATTCATCGTGTATATAGGCCTCTGCTATTGAACCCTCAGCTTTGGCTTTATTCCCAACAGTGCGCTTCAGTCGACCCAAATGTTTTTCAACTGGATACATCCAACGGAACTGCACCGGTCCACCCAACATTACCTCTCGCGGTAAATGTATTACTAAATGGACCATGACATCAAAAAATGATGGTGGAAAGATCTGCTCGAATTTATATAGTATAGTAGCAATGTCTTCTTCCAATTTTCGCAACACATCTTGATTTACTACTCGAGCGCACAAATCCTTAAAAAACATACAAAGTTCGGATATGGCAACACGTACATTAGATGTCAGCTTCCCACGAATTCCCACAGGTAATAACTTCTGCAAAAATATGTGACAGTCATGACTTTTCAATCCATTGATTTTTCAGTCATTAGGACTAATGCATCTACCAATATTTGAAGCATAATCATCTGGCAATTTCACACCTTGCAACCATTTGCAGAAGTCTATCCTCTCCTCCCTCGTCATCGTAAAACATGCATGCGGCATGACCACCCTATTGCCTTCCACTCGTAAATGTAGATTATGTTTAATTCTCATTCTATCAAGATCTTTCCTCGTTTTAATCGTGTCCTTTGTCTTTTTGTTAATGCTCATCAATGTACCCAGTATATTATCACAAATATTATTCTCTATGTGCATTACATCCAAACTATGTCGCAACATACATGATGACCAATATGGCAAGTCAAAAACAATACTACGCTTTGTCCAATTCAATTCTGCTGCGCCTCGTTTTCTCTTGTTCTTTCCTCGACCTTTGCAAAAATTATTCACTCCAACATGTACCAATTGTTCCACTATCTCTTCCCCACACCGCTCTTTCGCTGCAATTCTATCCTCTACTCTACCATCAAACTTAGCACATTCTCTTCTCCATGCATGATTTGCTGGTAGATAACGTCGATGACCCATGAAACACAACTTCTGAGAATATTTTAACCACTCACTAGCAGTTTCTTTATTACACGTCGGACACGCTAACTTCCCTTTCGTACTCCAGCCGGAAAGATTCCCATATGCCGGAAAGTCATTTATGGTCCACATTACCGCAGCATGCATCTGAAAAGATGTCGAAGTAGATGCATCATAAGTTCTAACTCATGTTTCCCATAACTCTTTTAGTTCTTCAATCAACGGCTGCATGAATATGTCAATGTCATTCCCAGGTGATCTCGGGCCGGGGATAAGTAAAATTAACAAAAAGTTGGGTGCCTTCATGCACCTCCATGGTGGAAGATTGTACGAAATCAACACTATGGGCCAAGTGCTATAACTTGTACTCATATTCCCAAAAGGGTTGAATCCATCGGTTGTGAGTCCCAGGCGGACATTCCAAGCTTCTATCCCAAACTCTGGATATTGATTATCGAAAGACTGCTACGCAAGTGAGTTAGCAGGGTGCCTCATATATGTGTCGTCCTTAACCCTTTTCTCATCATGCCACCTCATATCGTGAGTTGTTTTCTTACACATATATAGTCTTTGCAACCTAGGTCTCAAGGGAAAATACCGCAACACCTTAACCAACACGTTTTTCTTACCCTTCCACCTCGAGTCTCTACATACAGGACATGCTCGTTTCTCTTCGTTTTCCTTCCATAACAAAACACAATCATTATTGCATGCATGTATGGACTTGTACTCAAATCCCAATCCATTTCTCAACTGTTTCGCTTCATAAAAGTTATTGGGCAATGCAAACCCTTCGGGAAGCATCTCGTTAAATAAATCCAATACCATGTTTATTGCTTTCGTCGACATCCCACACAATGACTTAATGTGAAGCAACCGCACAATATACGACATTTTGGAATGTTTTGTACAGTCTGGAAAAAGCTTGCGCTTTGCATCTTCTCACGTTGAAGCGAAATTTTCACAATCAGTCCCTCCGCCACTTGAGGCATTGTCATCAACCTAATCCATAAACATCCCCACTTCAATGTCACCCAACATCTCCTCTATCTCATCCTGCTCATAATCATCACTCATGTGCTGCAAATAATTATGATGACCGACCAATACATCTACTGACTGTTAGTACGGCTCACCATGCATTACCCATTGGATATACCCCAGATCCATACCATTCACAAATATATGACTTTCTACTTCATCTAACCCTATCGCACACAAATTTTTACACCCTCGACATAGACACTTAATGTAACCACGACTATCAACAGATGCCCGTGCAAAATCATTGAAGGTTCTTACTCCACCCGCATAGGATACGTAATCCTTTCCAAGTCTATCGCCAGACGCATCCAATTTTTGTCCATTTCTAATAACATCTATCTATTAATAACAAGTACATAGAAAATTCACATGCACGTATGCTCCAATTCTCATTGCTTTTTTCTATAAGGTAGTTGGTCCTATCCCATTCGAGATGATATTATCCATATTGCACAAATCTCGTCACTCTACTAATTTCTACGTTAGTAGAAATTTCGGCAGCACCTTCCAATAGTTCTCCAAGTATACATGTTCAAATAAAGGGATTGTGACCCTTCGAACAATATACTCGAAAAACAGTAGAGGAAGACACCGAAACTTCACATTAAAAGTGGAAAGTAGGAGTAACAAAAATGTGCAATATAGATAATATAATCCCAAGCTGTCCACACTGGACAATTCAAGAATTAGTGGACATATAAATGTACACTAATTCTCAAAAGGGCCGGTCTAAGGTTATTTATGCAATGTCACAACATATCTATCAAAAAACACTACAAACAATATATCCATGTCGTTTGAATTAACAATGTCACATCATAGTAGTGTTATATTCTTAAACTAGAGAGAGATAGAAGATTATGTGAACAAGTTTCCTATCAGTACACAACGGGAAAGAATGATCTTGAAGAAATGTCTAAACTTTAGTCTAATTACTTAACCGTCATAAACTGTCCGACCTTGACAACTCGAAAGGCCGGAGAGACTTTGAGAGTCAAGTAATTTGACAGACATTTCTTCAAGATCATTCTTTCCCGGGGTGTACAAGGCACGAAACTTGTTCACATATTCTTTCATCTCTCTCTAGTTTAACAATATAACACAATACGAATGTGACATTGTTAATTTATAAAAAAATTAAAAATTAATAGTTATGGAATCGAAACTTCAGACTTTTCAACAGGCAACAAAGTTTTTTGGCGTGATTTTCGATTGTCTGGGGCTATTCTATGCGAAAGACTATAATGATTGATCTCGGATTATTATTCCTAAATTATAATTTTAATTGTTATTATATATCTTAGGACATTGTTGATTGGCACCTCCCCATAATTTTAATTCTTATTATGTAATTGTTATTATAATTGTTATATATAATTTCAAAGATTATTATATAATTTTAATTATTATCATTCCCAAAGTATAATTTTAATTGTTTTACTTAATTGAGTGGGTTATTTATTTATATAGACAATAAGTATATAGTAGTTAATAATAGTTATTTATTATTATCATTCCCAAGGGTTTATTAATGATAGTTATTTTTATATATATTATACTTTATATATAGTTAAGTTATAAACTTTTTTTTTCTTTTTTTAAAATTAAGTCTTATACTCATCTTATTCCTAAAGTATCATTTTAATTGTTATACTTAATTGAATGAATTATTTATATTTAATAAGTAATTATTAATTACTTAGTTATTGTATTTATATATTATACTTTATATATAGTTAAGTTATATACCTTTTTTCTTTTTCTTTTTTAAATTAAGTTTTATACTATAGTTGTAATTTGAATAATAATCATATTCTAACTAAATTAGTATGAATATATTATATATACTTATTAAATATTAAATATTAAGTCTCATATTAAATTTATATTAAATTTTTTTAATCTTTACTTAAATCTAACCATATAAACATATTCAATAAAAATTCACAAACAATAATCACAATATTTCAATCCATATTACAACAACAACAACAATATTTCCACAACAATATTTCTACATATATTAATTCATTAATGAATACCATAAACTAACAAATACTACAAACAATAATCAGAATATTTCAAGAGTAAGCATAAAATTACAACAACATCTATAAACATATTCCTGAAAAGATAACTACCACTCACAAATTCTTCAAAGCCAAAAAATATTATATCAAAATATTCACATAAATCCAAAACTTAAACACAAACTATTTCAAACCATGTAAACATATTCAAACAAAATTCACAAACAATAATCACAATATTTCAAATCCATATCACTACATATTCACAATATTCCCACAATAATATTTCTACACATATTAATTCATCAATAATACCATAAACTCACAAAGTATTCACAAACTATACAAACAATAATCACAATATTTCAAGAGTAAGCATAAAATGTATAAACATATTGCTAAAGTTTAGAAATATACCTAACACTCACAATATCCTCTTACAAATCAAAAGTTTCCAACTTGCCAAAACAACAATCCTTCAAAAAAATACAACACTAATTTATTAGAAATATATATAACAAAAACACAAGACAAATATAATAAAATTCAATAAAATACAAAAGAAAAATAATTTTTCCTTACCAAAACTCAACTCAACTCTCACACTAACACTCTCTCACTCTAATTCTCTCTCTCTAACCCACGTCCCTCTCTCACTCAACTCTATCTCACTGAACTCTCTCTCACTCTAACCCTCTCTCTCTCACGTCTCTCTCTTGCGCGCACGGGAGAAGCAGCAGAAATGAGGCTACTGCCTCCCGTGCATGTATTCATTTAAAGTTAAAATTTTTAGATGTAACGTTCGAACGTTTAAGTTTACGTTCAAACGTTATATTATCCCGTCCAATTTTTGGATGACGTTCAAATTTTAAAAAACACGGATAAATTTTCTATAGAAAACACGTTTGAACGTATCTTCCATTGACAATGCCAAAAATCTAGCGGGAAATTTCCCGCATTTTTATTTTCATGTTCGAACGTTAAGAATTTTGGCGTTCGAACGTTTATAAGGTCCCAATGATTTTCATCAACTAACGTTCGAACGTAAAACTTTAACGTCCGAAAGTTCAAATCATCACAGAGATACCTAAATCAAGTGCCAAATTTTCCGCACTTTTATTTTTATGTTCGAGAGATGAAAGATTTACATTCGAACGTAAATTTTTACGTCCGAACGTTTCAGATCATCACAGAGGTGCCTAAATCGAGCGGGAAATTTCCTGCATTTTTCTTCTCCTGTTCGAACGTATTATAATTGTACGTTCGAAAATGAAAATGAGACTTTCATATACCTCCATTAACGTTCGATCATTCAAATTAAACATTCGAACGTCAAAAGATCATTACAGATATGAAGAAATCCAGCGGGAATATATTATTAATTACTTTTATTCTATTGTTACTATTTGTTAATATAATAGTTATATATATGTATTTTTTTCCTAAATACTCATAATATTTCTCTTCAATATAATCTTTTTTTTTTTTTAAGTTGAGAAAAATAATAACTTTTTGTCACTATTTTCTTCTGTCATATAACCCACTTGTATTTTTAGGATTATGAGAGATGGATACCAAGGTAAGTAATCTGGACTATATATAGTAAACTATATAGTATATATACTATGTTATAGTTAATAATATAGTATATATACTATACTATATATATGATTCAATAATATATAATTAATAAAACTATCAACAAAACTTATATATATATAATTCATTATATATATAAAGTACTATATAATATATATAGTATATATATAGTATTATATATATAGTATAGTTTTATAAGGTTTCTTGAAAATTAATCCTTTGCTTAGAAGTTTCTGGTTCTTGGCGAACCATTGTCTTTTTGAGTTTGAGAATATATTCTTCTTTAAGCTCAGGATTTGTAATTTGGGAAATTAGGGTTAGCAACAGATTTTCTTGTTCTTCAGCCTTTGTGACATTGATTATCTTAGCAGGAGGCTTACAACAAGTGTCAGTAAAGTTGCAACCCAGCTTTGGACCAGTGGGATTAGGAGATTCAGTTTCAGAGTGATATTTTGAATTACTAGAACTGAACTCAAGGATGCCTAATGATGACGACGAGGCTATTTCTAGGAGTTGAAATAGTTATTCTTTATCATGGGCATCAATATCCAACTGATTAAGCTTATTTTTTAATTTTTTGGCTTTTTTGGGACATTTATCTGCAAAATGTCCGGATTTGCTACAATTAAAACATTTTCCTTGTGAATAATCTTTGAAATTCTTTTTCTTAGAAAATGGTTTAGAAAATGGTTTTTTATAAGTTTTCTTATAAAATTCATCACGGGGTTTTCTCTTAATACCACTATGAGGTTTAGAAAACTTTTGTTTTCTTTTAGATGGAGCAATAGAAGGAAGGCCAAATTGTTCACAAAATGTTCCCATTTCATATTTGGCCTTCTTGCTATTTCTCATATGTTCTAGAAGTATTCTTTGATCATTACACATACTAATACCAAGTTTCTTAATTACACTGAAAATATCACTGTAGGTGTAATTTTCGTAGTTAAGAAATTCTGAGGTATCAGTAAGTTCTTCCTTTACTTTGTAAGCGAACAAACGAGGTAATCCATCAATAAATTTCTCCGTAATGATGAAGGGTTACCAATCTTTGATGATACTATTGGGATGGCACATCCTGATGGTGTTAATACTTTGATTTATACTATTTTAAAGCACTTTATTGGTACACCATCCAACATACTAATCGCGTTAGCGATCAGTTAAATAATTTGCGATGTCATCAGATGTCAGATTATAGATGGTACCAAGATGTTTTCACTTCTTGTGTAATGCTTCGAGACGATAGTCACAAGCCTTACTGGAAGGAGAAATTTATTGATGGATTGGATTAATCCCTAGCAAATACTTCGAGAAATCTACTAAAAGATTATTCTCGGCAAAATGGATCTTATATGAAGATCAACTATGAGCTAAACAATGCTCATGATTGCCAAAATAATGTTTGTTTTAAAATCCCTTCTGTTTTAGTTAGAAATATGTCTGACAAAGTGATTTTGGGAATCCATTTTATTTCATCTTTATATCCCTTTTTGACTGAGAAAGATGGTATTACTACTGATCCTTTTGGTCAAAAGGTTAAATTCAAATTTGCTTCTCGTTTTGAGATTGATCAGGATAAATGTTTGAAATCTTTAATTCTTGCAAAATAAAAACAATTGAATTTCCTCCAACAGGAAATCAGATATAAAAAGATTTCTGAGCAATTATCCTCTCCTTTACTCCTTTTAAAAATTGATGATTTCAACAAACGTTTAATTTTTTATGTTTGTTCTAATTTACCTAATGCAAATAATTGTGCATAAACCCCAGATGCGAATATTCAAGTTCCAAAGAGAATTTACTGGAAAGATATAACCCTTCCCAGCGAATGGACTTTGGAAAATGAAGTACCTCCTATAAAAAATATTCCTACTGATTGTAATATTGATTACATCAAGCAATATTTAGATGGGATGGTTAAAATTAGTTTTGATCAAACTAGCTTAAGAATAAATTCTTTTGCTGGATCAAGATCCTCTTTTGCTCGGTCTATTTCTGAAAACCCAGAAAGAAGAGACCAACATCTCAAATAATTTATGGAAGATTCAGTTCAAACAACCCAACCTATTAATCCTGTTTTAAAATGGAAAGGACTTTCTACATCCTCTCAGGTTATCTCTACTTACTATTCTACCAAAGAAGGTGAATCCTCTAGTAGAAAAAGCAGATAAAGAAGAAAATTCATCTTTATCACCAACTGCTTCTGATATGGTTGCTCCTGTTGCCCCTATACATCATAGTTTAACTGTTTTAAATAAACCATTTCAAATTGATTTAGTTGCTCTTTTTAAAGAGCATGAGTCTAATGAAAACCGTGATAGATGAAAAGCCTATCATGCGAAATTTTCAAACCTTGAAAAACAGCGTGTTAAACGCAAATGGAAAGAAGAAATGAATAAGCTCCAAAAGCATATTCTTTTCTTTGATTTTGTTGAAAAATATTATGTTTTTAAAAATACTTTAAATGTTGTTAAAACTGATTTTGTCAAGGAAGAAGGAAAGATGGTTGTTCAAGCCAGCCATCCACCTTTAGAGACAGTACATATTCCTTTTAAAGGATCTGAAGTAGCTGCTTCTCCTTTCAAAATTCCTAAGACTGTATCCAGAGATCAAGACAAAGACAAGGTTATAAAAGAAACAAAAAAGATTATTCATCAGAATAATTTTGTAAACCTTGCTCTTCATACGATCGGACAATAGTTGGATAGGATTGAAGAAAAGGTTGACAAGCCTATTTTTACTTCAAATCATGTTTTCCGAAATGAAAATCCTTTGGTTCTTCCCAAAGATCAGCCAAAGAAAAATTTGATTGAAAAACCTTTGATTATTTTGCCAGACAATCGGCCTAAAATTAATTTTAAAAATCCTCAGGCCAAGACACTGGATAAAATAGATCAATTGCTTGTTGATCTTAAAAGAGAACAACCCTCCGTCAGTGCTTTAACCAGCAATGAAATGGAGACTGTTTTTATTGAAACCACAGAAGAATCATCTAATGATGATTTATCTGTAACAAAGGATATTGACTCACTTGAAAGAAATTTTCAAGACCTTGATTTAAAACTTGAAATTGCCAGATTTTCTTCAAAGGGTCCTAAACCTATGACCTTAACAAAAAACTGGTACTCCAGGCCTACTCCTTCTGATTTACAGTTTGAAGAAAAAGTTTTCCAAAACCAATCTTCTTACTCTGCTGACAAAGTTTACGAATGGAATAGTGATGGATTGTCTGAACAAGAAATTCTCAATACCATGAGTAAAATGTCTTTAGTTTCTAATGCATATATTAATAATAATATCAGACAGCCTGATATTGTTATGATTTTAACACAAAGTTTTTCTGGTGTTTTGCGTCATTGGTGGGATAAACAACTCACAAATGGTGCCAAGGAAACCAATACCTGATATGAGCCACTCTTGGTTCATTAATTTCGATGTTAAATTCAATGGAAGCTTTCCTTTTTGGTTTCTCCAATGGTGGAACCAATTTGGTCTAATTCCAGAGAATTTTCCTGATGAGCTCTCCCGAGCTTTTAAACATTATATGATTGTCGGTCCCAAGCTAGATCGACATTTGGCCAAACTTCCTTACTCTCTCCATTTTTGCAAATCCTACAAATTACCTTAGATTTTTAAGTGGAGTTATGAAAGGAATGCAGACGTTATGTCCCGCTCTTACTACACCAAGTGGCGGGATAAGTTTGCATATGTTCAAAAAACTATTGACTGGATAATCAAGGACTTTCCCTCAACTTGCACCAAACCTGCAGAATAAAGAAGAATTTCCAGCAATCACTTCTGGTCCAACCATTCCTGGATATCCCTTGATCCAGGCCCCTACTTCTCCAACTACTTCCCAGGGAGGAAAAGCCACCAGCTCATCCTCAAAGATATTTTCTTGTTAAACATATTCAATAAAAATTTAAAAACAATAATCACAATATTTCAAATCCATATCACAACAACAATAACATTCCCACAACAATATTTCTACACATATTAATTCATCAATGAACACCATAAACTCACAAACTATTCACAAAATTCACAAACAATAATCACAATTATTTCAAGAGTAAGCATAAAATCACAACAACATGTATAAACATATTTTTAAACTTGAAGAAATATAACTAGCACTCACAAATTCAAAAAAATAAATTAATCTAATTGTCATTCATTAGAGAGAGTAATTCAACCCCAATTAATCTATTTAGGAATTTGTACACTATAATTTTGAGTACTAGTTGTCATAAATAAAGTATATCGTTTTGGGCTAATAATAAGAGCTTGTGGTTATAATTTTTTTTCATTAGTTTATAACGGATTATATATATATATATAATATATTATATATTATATTATAATATATAATATAATATTAGATATATACTATACTATATATATAGTACATTATATATATAATATACTATAGAATACATTATATATATATATATATATTAATATACAGTATATATAGATACTATAATATACTATAATATACTATATATATTATAATATAATATAATATATAGTATGCTATATGTTATAGTATACATTATAATATATAACATATATTAATAATATAATATATTATAGTCAATATTTTGGAAAATAAATCGATAAACGTTCGAACGTACTAAGAATTACGTTCGAACGTATCGTGTATATAAGCCCAAAACAGAACGGCTAAACGTCATTTTCACCGTTACTAACTTCGTTCCCATTTGCACGCCGCCACTCCTCCGTCGCCGCAGCCGTCAAACTCCGCCACAACCGTCACTAAAAGATAGGCATTCATCTTTTTAACATGTATTTTATTTGAGATTTGAATTTAGTTTTGTTTAAAACGGGCCAAGTGGTGGCCGAATGTTTAACTCCATTTTCCGGCCACCACGACTTGCCATTGGCCGAATAGTCACAGTAGAAAAGTTTCTTGAAGTGTATACTTCATTTCTACGGTGGCATTTCGGCATTTAGAACCTTGTAGATTGATTTTGGAGATTTCAACTCAGCCATTCTGTATCGTAACGTTCAAACGTTTTACCAAGACGTTCAAAAAAATGAAGTTTCAATTACATAGCCGTTAAGGCTTCTACGTTCGAACGTGTATTGTTTTACATTCGGGCGTTATTTTTTTGTAAAATTTACGTTCAGACGTTTACTTATAATGTCCGAACGTACTACTTTTTAAATTTATTTCTGTCTCAACGTTCGGACGTGAATCCTTTACGTTCGGATTCACATCCGAATGTATAACATAAACGTCCAAACGTACGATATTTAAATTTATTTACTGCTTACGGTCGAACGAGTATGTTATACATTCGCATGTATGTGTTTTACGTGCGAACGTAAAGGATACACGTCCGAACGGTTTTATCTGAATGTTCGAACATTAATGCAGGACAACTTAAAATTAACACAAAAAATGCATCAATGTAAATAATTTGTTTTCCTTTTCTATTTTCAGGATATGGCTCATTCTCTGCATACTAGGAAACGAGGGAGAGAAGGAGCCACTCAGCACATTGCTCATATCGGGGCTCATACTGTTATGGTAGAGCGAGAGGTCCTGATTAATGAGTTCGACGAACTCATATGAGAGCAGACGAATCTAAGAGATGTTTTCCTTGGTAGAGGCTTGGGAAATATCTGAACATTGAGGGGGAAGGTATACCCCTTAATGGTTCAGGAGGTCTATATGGGGATGTGTGACATGCCTCAGGATGCATCCTCTCACACCATGACTGTACGCGGTGTTTCCATTGAGATTTCACCATATGTCATTACCGAGCACCTCAGCATTCGTCGAGGAGTTGAGATATCTTCACACGCTACACCCCGTGAAGATGTAGGCACTTCTGCATCATCTACTGGCTACCCATTTGAGCAAGCATCAGCCAGAGATGCAGACCGGTTAGAGGCCGATGATACTGGCCTCGAGGCTCAGGATGGTGACTGAGACGATGATTTCTACATCCTCACTGGGAGGGAGCACATGCAGATCGAGAGGAAGAATGCCTTCAACTAGAACCATATGCTACCTTTCTTCCGCATGTTGCACCTTATTGTTGCAACAAACGTGGATCCTGTGGCACATAAAACCACATTTAGTCGGCTTCAAGCACAGTTTTTAATACGAGTGGGACGTGGAGATCCCATAGATTTGCCACTGCACATCTTTGAGTAGATCCATTATGAGGCGAGTATCGTCTCCACTGATAATCTCCCATACGGTGTCCTGATCAACCGGTTATTACTTGCACGGAGAGTGCCAACCCAGCCAGAGGAGCAGGTGAAAGATCAGATGAGCCCCCTCGATATGAGCACGCATCAACGTAGCATTGGACAGGCGATGGGATGTCAGCCACCCCTGTAGAGGATCTAGTTCCTCCGATGCAGCCTGAGCCAGGTCATGTGGGGAGTAGTAGTCAGCAGACGCCGAGTACATCTGCGGGAGATGCGCGGCTTGCTTGGGTTGATGCGGTGATCTCACAGCTGACTGCGCATATCGATTATAAGATCGATCGATCGCTCGCAGCTATAGAGGCGTCTGTCGCCGAGATCACCCATCGTGTAGGTATCCTCAACGACAAGGTTGATACCTTGACTGAGGAGGTACGAAGTTCGACTTTCGCGGACAACGCTATCATCTGAGTGTTGTTTACTATCATATTTTGTATTTTACTTTTAATATTTGTAAAGAAAAATATTATTGAATATTTCTATCATTTTTTAATTTCAATTCTCAATTTTCTTTAATGTAATATTTTCCAACTTTAATACTAAATCATTGCACTTCAAATATATATAAACATAAATATATATTTACATATTACAAATTGTGTATATATAAATATATACAAGTCAATTTTTTAGACTTGTACACAAATTATGCACTATAAAAACCACATAAATATTAAATTAGAGTCATATTTAATTTAAATTTAGAATTAACATTCGAACGTTAGTAATTGGTGCAAAACATTTTACGTTCGAACGTTAATTACTAACGTTCGAACGTTGGCGCCAAAACATTTCATGTTCGCACGTAAGTAGCCACAATGTTCGAACGTATATGTGATGTTCGAAAGTAAATTTTCCATACGTTGGAACGTTAAAAAAATCTCATCTGTCTTTAGTGACGGTTTCCTGAAACCGTCACAGAAAAGGCTTTTTAGTGACGGTTTGGGGACTGTTACAATTTCCCAACCGTCACTAAAAAGTAATTGTGTTGTAGTGTGTACGTCCACTCCGAGTTCAGAGAACTTTGATGGACCGAAGGACAACCAATTCTAAAGAACGAAGGTCCGCGAGAAAGGACCATTATCCATATGATTAAAAGAAGATTATTTAGCCACTACAAAAAAATTATTTATTTGTGGTCAGTTATTTTTTGTGAAACTGATTATTTTCTATCAAAATGAGTATGTAATAACTATAAAAATGATTATTTTATGTTAAAATGAATATATTTTTGTCGTAAATAGTCATTCTCATCACAAATAATCTATTACAAACACAACAAAGGACAAAAGCAAGTAGGCAATGGTACACTTTTTTTTTGGGGCCTAATGTCAAAAACAACGAATATATACATATGTTGAGGAAACTCGTAATAATTTTATTAAAGCATGGCCAATGGGCAGCTGAAACTTATATATATGGTGATAATATGAAAACACAAACTTGAAATTCAAAAAATTATAAGACAGAAAATTACTAGGACTGGCCGCCACAGCTTCTTGATAATTGCTACCAAGATCTTTTTCAATAATGACAGGCGAAAGATCGATCATAGGATGTAACCGTGATATTGAAGGTGGCAACCTCATCTCGTGTCCTGTCTTGTTCTCTATTCTAAAGGATCTGAAACATTTGAGACCCAGTTTTTTATTCCTCCTCTCTGCGCTATATATATATATATATATAATCAGTTGTTCGTAGGGTTTGAGTTTGAGATATATCAAATTCCGGGATCATTCTTTTATAGTACTCTGATTTGGCATTATGTATCAGCCATTAGATGAAATTTTATTTTAAAAAATAACAAATCCAAATATTAATAAATAATACACATCACTATAGTACGTAGGATAGATAGGAATAAAATAAAGATTAATGATACACCTACAACTCTTTTACAACTAATATTCAAACAATTAATGAAATCATGCCACTCCATTAAAAATAAATTTTAATATTACAAAATTACCCTCTATTTCATATAGAGTTGTAAACTGTTGGCGTGAGTTGTAATATATGGGTAGATGGGAGGAATTATAGGAAGAGGGATGGAAAGAAATTCTTTCCGTCACACGAGAGCATGATTATAGGAAACTGATTTGTATAGCCAAAAATAGAAGATTTATTTTGGTCTTATATATTTTAACAAACGATTGTGTAAATGATTGATGAATATAGGGTAAATATTTGACATGGTATCAAAGAATAATCCTGGGCCTTCTCGTTGCCGAAAACCCTAATACTTGCCTGCCCTTACCTCACCAACCATGTTGTCAGATTCTGATACAGAGCACCAGTCCATGTTTACTGAATTAACTTAAAAAATCATTGAAGCTCTTAGCAAAGTCCAAACACCGACTCTGTCCACTGGTCTGATTGGCATCAAGTTGGACAGCACCAACTATGCCCTCTGGTCCCAAGTTGTTGAGATGGACATCTCGGACAAAGACAAGTTGGGATATATCAATGGCGATTTTCCATAACCACCGTCGACGGATCCTTCCTTTCACAAATGGCATACAGATAAAGCCATTGTCAAAGGCTAGCTAATTAACTCAATGGATTCCTCATTGATAGGGAATTTCATTCGGTTTCCTACTACCAAAATGGTGTGGGACTCCATTGCTACCACTTATTTTGATGGTAGTGACACGTCTCAGGTCTATGACCTTAGACGTCGTGTGACGCAGCTTAAACAAGCTGGAGGCTCCCTGGAACAATACTACAATGATCGTCAGGGGTTATGGCGTGAGATTGATTCCGGCGTCCTAATCCAATGGAGTGTGCAGTTGATATTCACTAGTATAATACTATCCTTCAAGAAGACCGGTTGTACATTTTCTTGGATGGCCTTGACGATCGATTGGACAAGATTCGGGGTGACGTGCTGCAACTTCGTCCATTCCCTACCGTGGAGCAAGCATATGCTCACGTCTGTCGCGAAGCAATTTGCCAGACTATTATGATCACTGGCGGCGCAGATGCTGTTCCTAGCGCTGCTCTCACCACCAAAGGACTTCAACTTGGGCCTGCCAACCCCACGTCTACCTTGCACAATAGGAACCATACACATGAAACTTGCTTTAAGTTGCAAGGGTATCCTGATTGGTGGAATGATCTCCAGGCTAAGAAACGTTGTGACATAGCTCGCAACGACGAGGGTCTTGGTACTGCAGCGGTGGCTAATGTAGAACCTCACTTGTCTTTTACATCATCGGTTGCCCACGGTTCAGACATTCCTTCTTCTCCTAACTCAGGTAATCTTGGTTGTGTTTGTCTTAGTTCACCTGGTAATGCTGAACGTGGTGGATGGTTGCTGGACTCCAGCGCCACTGACCACATGACGTTTGACGCTAAGGATTTTACACAGACTTCCTTATCGAGACGTACCAATATTGCCAATACAAATGGCGTTATTTCCCCTATCACTGGCGCGGGCACCGTGACCTTAACCCCTACTCTGCAGCTGCCTAATACATTACTTGTTCCATCACTATTTCATAAGCTTCTCTCCGTAAGCCAAGTGACGTCTAACCTTAATTGTATTGTGCTTATGTACCCTGCTTTTTGTCTTCTCCAGGACATTCTCACCAAGGAGATCATTGGGCGTGGTACTAAGCGAGGGGGGCTCTATTATATGGAAGACTTAAGTGTGGGCAGAGCTCATCACATGCAGCATTCTGTTGGTGTCGAAGAGAATGAGATTTGGCTTTGGCACCGTCATTTAGGACACCCGTCCTTCACCTACATGAAACACTTGTTTCCGGATTTGTTTTCTAAATTGAAGCATTTTGATTTTCAATGTGAAACTTGCATTTTAGCAAAAAGTAATAGGGTTTCTTATCCTTTGCGTTTGAATAAAAAAGACACTCCTTCCGCTTTGATTCATTCCGATGTGTGGGGTCCTTCCCCAATTACTAATGTGTCTGGGTTCAGATGGTTTGTGTTGTTTGTTGATGATTGTACCAGCATGACTTGGCTTTATTTGCTAAAACATAAAGATGAAGTTTTCGATGAGTTTAAGTCATTTCATGTTATGGTAAACACACAATTTTCTGCTAAGGCTCAAGTGTTTCGATCGGACAATGGTGGTGAATATGTTAATCACCAATTTCGGGATTATTTTGAACATCATGACATTCTTCATGAAACTTCATACCCCCAAACTCCTCAGCAAAATGATATTGCTTAGCGAAAAAAATTGACACGTTCTTGAGACTGCCCGAGCTCTCTTAATAGGTGCCCATGCTCCTCCTCGATATTGGGCTGATGCCGTTACTACTTCCATGCATCTTCTGAACTGAATGCCCTCTAATGTGTTGGGGTTCCAAACACCATTACAAGCTCTGGCGGCACATACTCCCCTACCCACAGTCTTGATGCTTCCACCTCGTGTTTGGGTGCGTTGCTTACATCCATCTCCATAAGAACTAGCGGACTAAGCTAGATTCGTATGCTCGTCGATGCTTATTTTTGGGGTTTGCATTTCACCAAAAGGGCTATAGAGGCTATGACCCCACTTCTCATCACACCTATGTATCCATGGATGTCACATTCTTGGAAACCGACACGTTGTTCCCACCCATTTCTCCTCTTCAGGGGGAGACTGGCCAAGAAGAGCCAAAATGGGTGGAACTAGATTGGCTGGGCCTGTCCGAAGCAGATGTGGAGCTGATGCAATCAGTATGTGTTTCTCATGCTCCTGAACATCAACCAGTTAATCATCAAGAAGTCAATCAGAAGTTGTAGTTTCTTCCCCCTCTGTAGTACCCGAAGACCCAACTCCTGAGAATGACCCTAAGGTAAGCTCTTTGAACGCCAATATTATAGAATCTCTTGCTAGTTATGTATTACCTCACAGGCACAATTGTGACAAACCACCAAACTGCTACTCACTAAATATTAAAAAAGAAGATCACTATATCCCATTGCCAACTATGTGTCCACAAAGGGGCTGACCAAACCCCTCAAGACCTTCAAGCATGAAGTTTCTACTCATCATGTTCCAACAAGGGTGGAGGAAGCCATGGAAGACCCTAAGTGGATTCAAGCCATCAAAGAAGAAATGGAAGCCTTAATGAAAAATAAGACATGGAACCTAGTACCATTACCGAGAGGAAAGAAAACAATTGGGTGCAAGTGGGTATTCTCTATCAAACACAAGGCTGACGATTCTATAGAGAGGTACAAGGCAAGACTTGTAGCAAAAGGGTATACACAAACATATGGTGTAGAATATCAAGAAACTTTCTCACCAGTAGCTAAACAAAATATTGTTAGAGTGTTGTTATCTCTTGCAGCAAACTTAGATTGGCCGCTACATCAGTTTGACGTGAAGAACGCCTTTCTTCATGGTGATCTTGAAGAAGAGGTGTATATGGACATTCATCCAGGCTACTCAATGACCACGAGAACTAATGAGGTGTGCGAATTGCAGCGAGCTTTGTATGGATTAAAGCAATCGCCGCGGGCGTGGTTTGGGAGATTTAGCTTAGCAATGAAGAAGTATAGTTTCAAACAAAGCAACTCAGATCATACTTTATTTCTCAAAAGACAACAGGGCAAGGTAACCGCTTTAATTGTCTATGTTGATGATATGATTATAACAAGAGATGATAGAGAAGAAATATCACGGCTCCAAGGGCAATTGGCTAGTGAATTCGAAATGAAAAATCTAGGTGGGCTCAAGTATTTTCTGGGGATCGAGGTTGCTAGGTCAAACCATGGCATCTTTCTATCCCAAAGAAAATATATCCTAGATTTATTATTTGAGGTTGGATTGTTGGAGTGCAAATTGGTAGATACCCCGATTATCCAGAATCACAAGCTTGGGAATTATTCAGACCAGAAAACAGCTGATAATGGAAGATATCAACGGTTAGTTGGCAAACTAATTTATTTATCTCATACTCGTCTAGATATTGCATATGTCGTGAGGGTGGTGAGTCAATTTATGCATTGTCCAAGTGAGGAACACATGGAGGCAGTAACTCGGATACTGAAAGACTTGAAGTCGTCTCCAGGGAAAGGGCTCATGTTTTCTAAGAATAATCATTTGGAAGTCGAGGGTTATATAGACGCAGATTGGGTCGGGAGCATCTCAGATAGGAAGTCAACCTCAGGGTATTTCACATTTGTTGGTGGAAACCTTGTGACATGGAGAAGTAAGAAACAAAAGGTGGTGGCACTCTCTAATGCAGAAGCAGATTTTCGAGGGATGGCCAAGGGTTTGTGTGAACTTCTTTGGCTGAGAAGGTTGCTAACCGAGGTTGGTTTTGCTCCCACAATAGAAATGAGTCTTTTTTGTGATAATAAAGCTACCATAGATATTTCTCACAATCCGGTTCAGCACGATAGAACTAAACATGTGGAGGTGGATCGGCACTTCATCAAAAATAACCTCAAGACAAAGACAATTCGATTCCCGTTTGTCAAATCTGAAGACTAGCTAGCATATATACTTACTAAAATCGTGTTCAGCAAAGAATTCTACAACTCACTAGTCAAGTTGTGCATAAGGGATTCGTATGCATCAACTTGAGGAGGAGTGTTGGCATGAGTTGTAATATATGGATAGATGGGAGGAATTATAGGAAGAGGGATGGAAAGAAAATCTTTTCATCACACGAGAGGATGATTATAGGAACCTGGTTTGTATAGCCAAAAATAGAAGATTTATTCTGGTCTTATATATTTCTAACAAACGATTGTGTAAATGATTGATGAATACAGAGTAAATATTTGACATAAACTAGTTGTAAAATAGTTGTAAGGTTATCATTTTCCTAAAATAAAATGATAAACATGGACGATATATAATGTTTGGTTGGAAAATTTCATCTAACATTTTCTCTATTGAGGATTTGGAGACGAACTTTTTGAAGACAAAATGACCAGTATTTGGAATGAAAACTTTTTCTTCCAAAAAAGAGATTTATTCTACTTAATGGCCATGCCACTTCTAAAATGTAAAGTTCATTTATACTTATTTATCTTTGACTTCAATCGGGAATATGGTATAAATGTTAAAGGATATTATTCAAAATAATTATATTTACATATTCTCGTTAACTTAATATTTTGGGACAAGTGATAATCTAACATGATATTATAACATTATCATGGAACAAAAACATATTAAAACAAAAATATGTTTTAAAACAAAAATAAATCGAATACCCAGTAAAAACTACTCTATATATACATATAAGAAAGTAGGTTTTCAATCATCTAATAACATTCACAATCGCATTCAGTCATATTAAAACGACTACATACATTCCCCTTGATTTCTCAATATCTCAATCATACAGTTTAGTCATGTAGTCACATTCAGTCTCAGTTATGCGTTCGCATTCTTTCCTCTTTTAACCTAATCGCCAGTACACACTCTTGATCTCGTGAATTAGGGTTAGTGATCTTTACGGTCTTGGCTCTTCCTATGGCTAGCGGATGAGAATATAGCCTTCTCAGGAATGGGCATCATTAGGTGCACCGTAAGTGATGCATTCCGGCATTACAATTTGTCTCTTACCTCATGATATCGTCTTCAGTGTTGGTCCTTTTAACATTTTACCTCAAATAGTCAATATGGATTTCAATCCATTTTCTTTCTGTTTTCATTTAGCCTTTCATTTCCTTATCTTTCAGTCATTTATATATAGTGATACTCTATATATATACACAATCGGAAAATAAAATCCATTCCATCTGTAATAATAAGGGGCTTTCAATGAACGATCTATACAAATATATCATTAAAAGATGTACATATAGCATAATTTGCAAAAATAACATTTTTGTTTATATAAACCAAGAAAAGTATGAACATAATTACTTACCTTGAACCTTATGCAAAAAAAATAAGAACACCTTCATGCAAAAACCACTTTTAAGTAGTCAAGTCACATGATTCACATCACTTGTCACCTATTGAGACAAATAATTCCTCTACACTTAAATCCTCAAAACTACTAGATGGAAGCACTACAAAGAAGGAAGATTCGGGAATGTCACGCAACACTTCACCTGCAGCAAAGAAGATTTTGTTATAACTGAATGTTGAGGTGGCTGACCACCATTGGTTCATTTATAGGAATTATTGTATTATTTCTTTCTCCTTCATAAATCACAAGTGTATAAATATACACCATTGTAAAGCTTCAATATTCAAGAATATAGAATCATAACAGTTTCTATATAGAGCCACTAGGACCAACGTCCCCTCTGCTACAATGGCCAACCCAGAAAACTCAAAGAAAACCCCTTCCCCAGCTAGCCCAACCATCATTGGCTCCTCATCTCACTTTATTACTATTAAACTTACCTTGGAGAATTATCTCCTATGGAAGGCACAAATCGTGCCCTTCCTTAAGGGCCATCAGCTTCTCGGCTATGTGGACGGCACCATCCCTATGCCACCCCCATGGTTGACAATGTTGTAAATCCTGAATACACGAAGTGGGTATTACAGGACCAACTCATAATATTAACAATTAATGTTTCCTTGTTTGATACTGTATTGGCACAAGTGCTCTCCTGCGCAACCTCCTCTGCAATTTGGGACACTTTGGAAAGTCTATTTGCTGCCCAATCCTCTGCCCATGTTATGCAAACTAAGCTCAACCTCGCCACCTTGAAAAAGGGTTCAGCTACCATAACAGAATATTTTCCCAAGGTCACCACTCTGGCTACTACTCTTAGCGCTGCTGGCCATCCATTACCCACATCTGAGTTCACTATCTACTTGTTGGCAGGTTTAGGTTCAGATTATGAGTCCCTCGTGACCTCACTTACCACTCGGCCTGATCCCCTATCCACCTCTCAAATATATAGTTACCTCTTAAACCATGAGTCCCGTATTTCACATCAGACCAACGCTCTTCTCTCACCCACTCCTCTTACTGCCAACAACACAACCACCCCAAACACTCATACAAATTCCTCTTCTCACTGTGGTCAAGGTCAAAACTCTCGTGGTCGCCATGGTCGTGGCTGTCCTAGCGGTGGAAACTCTGCCTTTCCTCGCCCACCTAACTCTCGCCCCGTGTGCCAATTATGCAATAAACCAGGTCACGTTGCCATGACTTGTTATTTTCGGTTTGACCATTCCTACCAAGCCCTACCACCCTCTTCCTTCTCAGCCAATCTCACTACCATGAACCCTGTGCCTCCTTCCAGCTCTTGGTTCCCTGATATGGCCATTACGAACTATTTTACATCTGACCTTTCTAACCTTCATTTGGATGTTGCAGGTTACCAGGGCCCTAATCAGGTCAGCATTGGGGACAGTTCCTCCCTCCCCATCCATGATACTGGTTCTTCTTGTCTCTACTCTACTTCCCTAAATTTTCTTCTCAATAAAATTTTTCAGGTTCCCTCTATAACTCGCAATCTCCTTTCTGTATATCAGTTTTGCATTGATAATCCAGTTTATTTTGAATTTCATGCTAATGCTTTCTTTGTGAAGGATTTGAAAACTCGGGCGGTACTCTTCTAAGGTCACGTTGAAGATGGTCTCTATACATTGCCACCTGATGTCACAGCTCATCGTCCATCCAACACCATCTCTCCTCAACTCTGTCTTACTGAACGTACAACACCAGCAATTCGGCACACTCGCCTTGGTCACCCGTCAACCCGCACTACATCTCTCACAATAAATGGGTTTTGGCTCCCTGTTACAATGTCAACCAATGTGTCTCCTCCTTGCTTCGCCTGTCTTGAAGCTAAAATCCACGCGCTTCCGCATCCAAGTTCTCCTTCTCAGTCTACTGCACCTTTTAATCTTTTGCTTTTGGACGCATGAGGGTCGGTGCCTGTGCGATCCTCCTCTGGATGTAAATTTTATCTTAGCATTATCGATGACTTTTCTAAGTATCTTTGGTGTTTTCCCCTGCAATCCAAGTCTGATGTGTCTACTTTCTTCACTACTTTTCTCACATATGTTGCAAATTATTTTTCCTCCAAAATTCGTGAAATACAAACAGATGGGGGTGGGGAGTTTCAACCATTGAAAAAATTATGTCATACTCATGGTATAGTTCATCGAGTATCCTGCCCCTACTCTCATGCCCAAAACGGCACAATCGAAAGGCGTCATCCCCAAATCGTGGAGCCTGGGCTCTCACTGCTAGCCCACGCCTCAGTTCCTCAATAATTTTGGACCGAGTCATTTCCCACTACTGTCTATCTAATCAATAGATTTCCTACACCAATTCTCCACAACAAATGTCCCTTCCAAGTTCTTTTTAAAAAATTACTTGATTACAAATTTTTAAAGACCTTTGGGTGTCTTTGCTGGCCCAATCTCAAGCCATTTAAATGACACAAAATGGATCTACTATCCAAACCTTGTGTCTTTATGGGCTACAGCCCAGACCACAAGGGCTATCTTTGCCTTCATGAGCCAACGGGCCAGATTTATGTCTCACGGGACGTCCAATTCCATGAGATCAGTTTTCCTTTTGCATCTACACCGTCTGAGCCTAAATCCACTTCCCAAAACCTTGGCCCACCAACGAATCTACACATACCGCTCCTTTCATTGGTTCCAATCTCTTCTGGGCCAAGTCTTCACCAGCCCACACCCACTACTCAAGTTGAGCCTATATCTCCAACTCTGTCACCTATCCACTCGCCAGCTTCTAGAACACCCAGTCGTCATATCTCCCCTAACGTCTCCCCTAGGGTTTCTCCTTCGAGTCCTAGTCTCCCAATACCATCTTCTTCTGTGCCCTTAACATCTCCTTCTTCATCCCCACCACAACCTCACCACCCTACGACCACTCGTTCTTGAAATAATATCCATTGCCCCTTCAATCGATCCGACGACACTATCGCATGGCCACCCCCAAAACCATCTCTTCATCACACCGAAACCATCTCCTCCAATATTCTAGAGGAACCTTCCTCTTTCACAGAGGCCTCCAAGCACCCTGAGTGGAGTGCGACGATGGCCCTTGAATTCCAAGCCCTTCTCTCTAACCGCACCTGGGATTTAGTCCCATTCTCCCTTGGTTTTAATGTCCTTGGTTCAAAATGGGTCTTGAAGACCAAACGTCATGCCGACGGGACCCTTGAACTTCGCAAGGCCCACCTTGTGGCCAAGGGCTTCCACCAACATGCCGGTGTCGACTTCTCTTAGACATACAATCCGGTTGTGAAACCAGTGACGATTCGTCTCATCCTCTCCATTGTCGTTTCCTCATGGTGGCCGCTACATCAATTGGACGTCCAGAATGCCTTCTTTCATGGGGACTTGGAAGAGGCTATTTTTATGTAGCAACCGCTAGGCTTTGCAGATCCGGACTGCCCTCAATACCTCTGTAAGTTGCGTAAATCCTTATACGGACTTAAACAAGCCCTAGGGCTTGGTTTTCTAAGGTCAGTAGCAAACGTATTTCTCTAGGATTTATTGCATCTAGTTCCGACACATCCCTGTTTATTTTCTCAAATAACATTGACTCTGTGTTTGTTCTAATATACGTGGATGACATCATTGCAATGGGCTCCAGTTTCGTTCCCATCTCTCAATTTATTTTTGCACTGAGTAATTCCTTTCCAATAAAGGATTTGGGCGATTTACACTATTTCTTAGGAAATGGAAATCTCTCGGTCCTCTGATGGTTTGTGCATGACTCAATCCAAATACATCAATGATCTCTTTTAAAAAGCAAACATGCATGAATCAATGTTAAGCTTACGGCTACTGATGGTCCATCCTTTGAGGATCTTCAGCTATATCGTAGCACTGTTGGGAGCTTTTAGTATCTCTCATTTACACGTCCCGACATTTAATTTGTAGTCAATAGCGTATGTCAGTATATGCACTGTCCCCGCCTCTCACATTGGCAGGCAGTCAAATGCATTTTGTGTTATCTCCGTTTCACATCTAACTTTAGTCTTCATTTTTCTCATAAGTCTTCATTTACTTTATCCGCAAGTCCACTGGAGGTTACTGTGTGTATTTTGGTTCGAACTTGGTCTCCTGGGTTTCCAAAAAGCAACCCACCATTGCCCGTTCCTCAACTGAAGTTGAATTCAAAGCCGTCACCAACACAACCTGTGAAATACTTTGGCTTCAGTCCCTACTTTGTGAGCTTCAGATATTTCTTGCTAACCCACCCACCTTGTGGTGTGACAACCTTGGTGCAACATATTTGGCTGTTAACCCGGTCCTACACTCACGCACTAAGCATGTGGCTTTAGACTTTCACTTTGTCCAAGAACGTGTTGCTGCCAAGTCTCTTCTGGTATCATTCGTTTCCAGCAAAGATCAACTTGTTGATATTTTTACCAAGTCACTATCCACTGCCCGGTTCACTCTTATGCGATCAAGCCTCAATGTTTCCCCAATGATGCTTGCCACGAGGGGGGCTACTGGGACAAATAATTCCTCTACACTTAAGTCCTCAAAACTGCTAGATGGAAGCACTACAAAGAAGGAAGATTCAGGAATGTCACGCAGCACTTCACCTGCAATAGAGAATATTTTATTACAACTTAATGTTGAGGTGGCTGACCACCATTGGTTCATTTATAGGAATTATTGTATTATTTCTTTCTCCTTCATAAATCATAAGTGTATAAATATACATGACCATTGTAAAGCTTCAATATACAAGAATATAGAATCAGAACAGTTTCGTTCCTAAGGAGTTTTACTCTCTGTTTTCCAAAGTCTTTTTATCAAGCACATACTGTGCAAAAGTTTTTATATCACCTACATGCAACATATTGTGATGTCAATTTCCTTCTTTAAGCACATCATTAATATAAAAACTTTACCTAGTAAAGCTCTCCATGACCGTACGTAGATCTGTAACACGTCCTTAATTAATTTCTTTGACCGGTGATCCCATATCAAATTTTGACCATCCATTTCTTTTATATGCCATAAACTTGGCATATATTACATATTAACCTCAAGTCCGTCAAATCTATCATAACATGCACTACAAGAAATAAGGCTTTTTGCGGCGATTTTATGACTGTTGGAAATAAAATCGCCGCATAAAGTCTTTAATTGTGGCGATTTTTAAATCGTCACGATCTTTTTATATAAAATTTTGAACATGGTCTTTTACGGCAATTTTTTAGCCTTTTGCGACGCACATATCCGACGCAAATACTAATATGGTCATTTGTAGCGATTTTTTTCTTTTTGTGGCGAAACAAATCGCCAGTATATTTAAAAAATTTGTTACGATGATTTTTAAATCGCTGCAATTGCAAAAGTGGCCTTTTGCAGCGATTTTTTAACTTTAAAATCGTTGCAAATAATAATTTAGCTTTTGCAGCAATTTTAAAAGCGTTGCAAAAAAGAATTTTTATTTTTGGCCAATTACAAGTCGCTGGTTAATCTCAATGCGAAGTGGAAATCACATGGCAGATTAATGTATAATTCACTTTTGCGGCGATTTTTTGACTTTTAGCGGCGCTTTTATTCGTCGCAATAAAGCTTTTAACTGTTGCGGCATTAATCTACCGTCGATTAGGAAAAATCGCCGGTAGAAACAATATTTACGGCGAACATTATCGCCCTAATAAAATTTAAAATGCCCGCCCTAAGTTTTCTTGTTATTTCTTTCCCTCCAGCCCTCATTTCTTTCCCCTCCTCCCCCCTCTCTCTCCCCAATCCGTCTCCTCCCTCAAGCCTCTGCTGCGCACAGCCCGTCGCCAATGGCCCCACCACGCCACCACCTTCTCATCTCGACGGCCACCCCCTCCTTCTCCACTCAGTTTGATTCACGAGCAAGCAAGGTAGTCTCTGTGATGCAATTTCTGTATCGTCTCCTTGTTCTTCTACCGTATCTACTTTTAGGGTTTAAGCCTCTTCGATTTGATTTGTTGGTGATTTTGTCAAATTTTTTAAATTCGATTTTCTGCCTTCATATTTGGATACATTTCTACAAACTTTCATGCAAATAGGGAGAGTTTTATGTAATTAACTCCATGTTACCATACACATAGGGAGAGTTCTGCATATCGCTCGTTGCGGGCTAGCAGTTGTATGGTTAAAACATAAAAATTTGGATGCACTTTAACCTTTTCTGAATTAGCTCTGCAAAAGTAGATACAGATAAGAATTCATGGACATGAGACAAGAATAGAAAAATAAAGCATGATTACATTATAACAATTGTATGCACGTGTTTAAATGTTTAGTGATATCGCCATATTATCACTTTTAGGCTTGATTTTATTTTCAGCCTAGTCCAGAAAAGAATCACGAGCCTTTTTGCAATAAATTCTGCACTTTTGTACCATCTGAGTCACAAACTAGACCATTGATGGGAGTTCTAATCATGCTTACTACACACATTTGTACAATTTGGGCATGGATGAGGCCATCATAACGCAGGGAGTGGCTCTCACAACTAGCTATCACAGAGTAGCATCAGCCCTTTAGTAACGATCAACTAATTCCATGTAAAAGATGAGCTCCTGAAGCACATATTGACCAAATTGATGACTGGAGAATAATCCATAGTTTTTAAGTAAAAATAAAGAGCTTAGACTGAAAAACTAGAACCATCATGCTTTGCTTTTACCTCAACAGCCGTGAATCAACTTCCAAGTTCAGTAATACAGCATACCTGTGAAGGAATTCAATAATGATGGCAACCAAGTAGGAAGGGTCTCCCACCATCTCATGGGTGTCTAGTGAATGCTGTATTGCACATCTCACAGGAGTCTAGCAAAGTCTCTGGTTCTTAATTTTTTATCCAATTTTGAACTAAACACAGCCCAAACTAATTACAACTCTAATGGACTTAGTTTTGTCATTAAAATATGCAAACAAATATTTTTACACTAGCAGTGGTGTTGGCAGTGGGTCCCCCCCGCGCACGCGCGCGGTTTTCTCTGATTTTCTTTTTCATCTCTAATGGTTTATCACCAAATTGAAACAATAATTTGAACTCAGAATTGAATTAGGACCATGGCATTTTTGTTTCATTTAATTGAAATAGATTATGGGAATTTCTTAGTGCATTTCATGACCATTTTTTCCTCTATTGCTTTAATTGCAGTTTTCTGGAGATGTTAGATCCATGTGTCATATAACTGATTTTTGAACCTGTTCATATGATGAAAAAATTTGAAGCTAGATTCTTCTTGGATAAACGCTTGTATTTTGCCAAGCCGCTATGGTGCAGACATGACAATCTCACAATCGGTTTAGTTTGACACATTCTAATCCTTAATTGCCTCAGTCAACATTTAACCTTTTCTATTTTCCAGGCTATACATGGATTAAACTATAAAAATAGTCTAAATATGTGCTAAAACAGTGTACATTTTTCATGGCTTTGCAGGTGCTGGAAGCACAGCTCTACATTATGCTGCATGCGGGGGAAATGCACAATGTTGTCAAGTAAGTTTTCAATTACTCTGAATTTGAATACACTATTGGTATTTATGCTGAAGTTTCTAATTTCCTTTCTTTCTGTTCAGATTTTAATTGCCAGGGGTGCCAGTCTGACTGCTGAAAATGAGAATGGGTATACATTTCAATTTCCTGTCACTTCTAATTAAGGGTGTTCATCCGGGTTCCAGACCGGGTATCCGGGTATACCCGGCCCAGAACCCGGGTATCAAACCCGGGCCGGGTTTCGGCCCGAGTATACCCGGGTTATCACCCAGATGATCCGGGTTTTTACAACCCGGCAATCCGGGTTCCGGATTTCAACCCGGATTTTTTTTTTGCCTTTAGTATTTAATATTTTTCAACCAAAAAAAAATGCTGAAAAGCTTTTTTTTTTTATTTTTTTATTATTATCTAAAAGCCTATATTCTAGTACAATTGTTCTAAGAAAAAATGTTCACAAACATATTTTTATATTTAAAACAATTATTTCCTTTTTAGCTATATGCATATTAAAATAATTCAATATTTATCATGTAAAATGCATGCAATAATGCAATTCACTACATATTAAATTACATTACATTACAAAATAAAAAATTACAACATATAAAATTAAAAAAATATAAAAATTACATATCAAAAGTGGATTGTAAAATTATATATCAAAATTACATGCAATAACATAAACTTCTTCTGTATTGAGTGAAGGCTTGAAATCTCCTTTCCTAGCAACATTAAATCCTGCCAAATAAAAAACAAAAGAAAAACAGTATATTATTTCAATAAATAATATTAATTGAATTCAAGCAATAAGCAATAAACTTGTATAACTCATGTTGAACTAAATGCAACTTAAATTCATGTTCAAATGATTCCACTGCGTTATTTGTTCATCTGGTTCTAGTGTTGATCATGAAGATTATGATGGTTTCTTAGAATATCTGGATCCAAATAATGATAAGGTCATGCCTGAAAGAGCACCCAAGCATCCCTGTCCAGCATAAACAAAGAGGTATGGCTGCATTATTCCAGCCATCCACAACAAATCTAGCAACATCCACATCATCCAGAAAACAACCAATCATATATTATTTGGTATTGAATGATTGGATGAGAAGTAATAAATGATAAATAGTTATCCAATCATTTCGTGCTACATTAAATGATGGTGTAACGATAATGAAAACAAGATGTTGTATAGCACTTCTCTACTAAAGGAAAAGAGTTCTAACATTAACACTCTCTTAGTTAAACAACAAAAAAATATCAACCCCTAATAATATAAGATAATGTAGAATTAAGTATACAGGGTTACTCAAAACATGCAAATATGTTATATATTATATGCCTGTATAACTTTCTGTGAGACAATGACTTACAAAAAAGGTAAAATAATGTTGAATGGACTTGTCAAAAAAGCTGTTCAATGAAACAATTCTCTAGAATTTTCCCTTGTCTTCATTAACTTTACATAGTTTGTATACTCAATATTGCCATTGATGGAAGTATCCGGATCAATTAATCGTAAAGAAATGATGATTCTATGACTTGGCTCCGAGTTAATAAGAGATAGAGCACAAGATCTACCTTTTTCTGCCCAAATCAAATTTCCAGCCTTCTGGACTGATAGTCTGTACGGTTTGAACAGGACACCAGCTCTCTGTAAGTCAGGAAACCATCCTTCCAAATCATACTTCTTTGAAGCTGCATCATTGAGAGCACCAGAAACAACACAACAACAACAACTTGATAGGGGATGTTAAGCTGCAATATGGAAAACTCAAATTGGATACAGGATGTAGGGAAAGAAAGGCACTTTAAATAGGACCCCCCATCTTCCTCCAACATGAAGTGGGAAGAGAAAAAAGCCAATCTCTTTGACGTATACACACAGGACCTTTGAAATTGTATACAATAAAGTCCAGTACTCATGCACACATATCAATATGCCTTGATTTCTACACATATACACACAATAAATACAAATATGTCGCATCTATAAACTGGACAACTCTAAAGTTGGACCACTAAAGGTCGTCTGTGGATCACCCAGGTCATGTCACATACATATAATTAAGATGGTCACAAATATGCTAATCCAGAATTCAAGGATGAACATTCAAGTATTCAAGAAGATTATACCATCTTGTAGAAGTCCTCGGAGTTTCTGATCATTTCCTCATGCATTACCCAAGATTCATTGTTATCTGGCCTGGTAATGCAAAACTGCTCCACCTTCTCAAACTGATGAACTCTGAATATCCGTAGAGTATCTCGACCATGTGAACCAGCCTCTGCACGAAAGCAGGATGAATATCCAGCATATATGTGAAAGATTGAATACAAATGAACAAATGGCCACACCATACTTTTCTAGACATAGAACAAGCTTCATGAAGAAATTACAACCTTATGGGTACCTCCGAAGGATGGATCCAATCATCCAAATGATATGCACAAAGTGGTTGTTCAGCTGTAGCAATAAGATATTTGTCATCTCCCTCACCTGTTACCTAACACTTGCCAACTATATCAGTTAGCTCATATACGGAAAGTTATGTAGTAGGGAAAAAGATTTCAATAAAGCATTGGTCTTTTCGGGATGCAAGACATGATAAGATATTGTCTATGCCGTGATCCACTCTGCTGCATTATTCTCTCCAGCCTAACGTGATTCTAGCATATTTGTTTACCATGTATAGCAGAACAGATTCTCTTGTATAGGAAATATATAGTTGTACATTTACTGTAAATATCTTTATTTGATTCATGTAAATTCCTATTTAAATCAATACAACTAATTTTTAAAAAATAATCTAGAAAAATCAAATATATCACATCCTAAAAACCATTTCTTCCAAATCATAACAAATCTTCATTATATATATATATATATATATATATATATATATATGTTTTCGGATATAACAGATCTAAACAAATCATAAACAGATACTCAAACATTCAAACAGATCTAACCCATAAAAACACTCCTCAAACATTCAAACATTATCATTAAAAAAAACCCAAAATCAACAAAGAGAGAACAAAACAGAGGGACGAAAGAAAAATACCCAAACGGAAATACGTTCTAATCTCTTGGATCCCAAGCTCAAGCACTTCCACCATTCGACATCGCAAATGGCAGAGAGGGAGATAGAGCAGATGAGAGAGTGATTTCGAGAGGGGCTAGGGTTTCGCAGACGCAGAGCAGAGAGAGAGAGAGAGATAGAGCAGATGAGAGAGTGATTTCGGGAGGGGCTAGGGCATTGCAGATGCAGAGTAGAGCGAGAGAAAGAGCAGATGAGAGAAACGAATCGGGGGGAGGGAGGCGTAGGGCATCGACTTCGCAAAGGAGAGAGAGAGACAGAGAGAGAGACGGAGTAGATGAGAGACGGAGTAGATGAGACTGAGAGACTTGAGAGTGTGATTCGAGGGGGCAGGGGGGCGTAACGATGGGTTTTATTTCTAAACCCGGGTACCAGGTTTGAAACAGGTACCGGGTGTAAAAACCCGCATCCGGGCTGGATAGGCCCGGGTTCAAGAAAGCGGGTACCGGCCCGGGGTTATTCCGGGCCGAAACCCATAACCGGAACCCGGTTATCCAGGTTCCGGACCGGGCCGGGAAAAAACCCGGCCCGGATGAACAGTCTTACTTCTAATATATCCTATGATTTTATTCTAGTTTAACTGGGAAGTTTTATTGTTTCTAACAACTTTTGACTTTATCAATTTGTTGTTCAATTGGTTGGGCATAGGAATAAAGTGTCTGGTGATGACATACCATTTATTCAGGACTTACTCGTGATGATTTTTTATAATGCTTGCAGTAGTTTTAAGATAAGGCTTATTGAATCTGGCTTATTCTAGACTTAATTTGCAAACTTTTGGTGTTAAAATGTCCATGGGTAATTCAATGCATTGGTGACATATTGAATGACATCAATTTCCGGTGAATCCCCTCTAAAGGATGGATCATGGAGAGTCAGTTGAGGATAACTCGTTTTTCCTTGGTTTAAGCACTATTTCTGTGATGATCATGTTCTCATACTTTCCTGATCACGAGATGATCACTTAATTTTGGCCAAAAAAGGGATCATGATCTTATAAGAGCTGGCATGCAGCTAATTGCTTGCATGGCAATTGATCATGCATTGAGCTGGGAACATGAGTTATTCGATCCTATCCCAAGCTGTTTGCTTCAGATATTGTTTGCTTCAGTGGCCTTTGTTTCCACCCTTTGTAAATTGAATATATGCAGATATTTTTACTGGCCATACCAAAAAGTCAGTTGGAAATGCTCAGTTTATAGCAGGCAAAACATATACATATGATGCCATAGATGCTGCCATTAAAATTGCTACTATTGCTGTATGTGTTTCTTTTGTATGTAGATATATATTTATTATTGTGTGGAGAATTTTATTTTCCTATTACCTTTGTTGAAATCTTGTAGGTCACCATAGTAGTAGTTGCAGTAACTTGAAGGGCTTCCCTTTATTCTAGTATATCCAGTTTCTTTATTCTACATGACACTTTATTTTTTGTTTTTTTGATAGGAACATGACACTTTACTTGATACTCATTATAGGCTTATGTTTCAATGGTTGCAACAAAAGGGAGTTTCATTGTGTGGTGCAATTGTAGAAGTCTCTGGTTTTCAGGAGCAAGTACATGATGGGTATGAGACTTGAGTCTTATTCTTGGTCCTGTGCTATATCTTTTTTATCAAACTGTTTTATGGAGAAGGAGCATTATACTTGAAGTTGGATTGAATTGAGTACGCGGTTGATGTAGATTAATAAAATGCAGGAGTTAAAATGTGGTGTAGAAACTTAGAGTCAAGAAGTGGAAGCTTGTGTTGTATTGTACTCTTAATCAGATTTTTCAGTCATTAAATACACTTTAATTTGTTGCAAGTGAGCACCCTTTCTTGTTTGGGTGTTTTCTTGATTTAGTTGTTTGCACATGTATTGAGTGGAGCTAGGTAATGTGAAAAAATAAAAGATGTGGGAATTGAATTTAGAGATTTTCTTGGTTATATAAGGTGTACTGGTTGTATATATAGTTGATTCATTATTGTTTGATATAAATGTTTGATATCAATACTAAATTACAATTTATATAGCTTGAGCTTTGTGTGGCCATCCAGAAATTTAATACTGAATATAATTTGGATGTGCAATATTTTTTTTTATTCATTCTGTTTTGTGCATTAGTATATTTCGTCGGAAATAATTTTTTGTTATAGAAGACTATTTGCGGCCGCAAATAGTATATTGCAGCGACAATTAATCGCTGGAAAATAGACAATCTTATTTGCAGCGATTTTAACTGCTGCAAAAAATATTATTCACGGTGATTTATGAACACGCTGCAAATAATATCAAGATATTTGCGGCGATATTTTGTGTATTCGCGACGATAGCAAACGCTGCAAATACTTTTTCGCAGCGAAACGAGACTGAAATCCCAATGTTATTTGCGACGAAATTAAGAATATTAGCAGCGAAAAAAATCACTGTAAATAAAAATTTTTGGCAACGAATTTTGTATTTCGCTGGCTAATCTTTTAAAAGGCTCTAGAATTGCGACAAAAGTCCGGCGCAACATAAATCGCTGCAAATAGGTATTTGCAGCGATTTTTTGGGTTATTTGCTGCGAATTTAAGCACCGGGAAAGACGCTGTTTCTTGTAGTGATGTTAACCATATGCCTCGGATACGTAAATCCGTAATTCATTTTATCATAACATGCATATGTAAAAACTCTAATTTAATTTCATGACCAATAATCATAAGATAAATAATTTACGTCCTTAAAATAATTCATTTTCCATTAATTTGTTTATTATCATTAATTTGTGCATATATTTTTTTCCATTAAAGTAATAAATATTTTTTCCATTAATTTGTTATCATTTTCAAAATATAAAAATGTGTATATATTATATATTATGATTTGCGGTGAGTTATAATATTTATAAATTGATAAATTAATTTTATGTAATTAATTTCAAAACTTTATAGTGATTTCTTTTTTGTTAAATTTCTATAAATATAACTTTAAAGATAGCACATTACTTCAAAACAAGGTAGCAAACATGAAAAATAAAAACTATACATTAATTACATCACAAATATATAATGTTCAATACAACATAAAAAAGTGAAATAATAACTAAACGATCAATATTTGCTAAGTAGATCAACATCCTATTGTAACATTTTAATGTGTCATTCTAGATCCCTAAGCTTCTTCATGATGGACTCAACGAACTCCACAAACAGAGCTCGTACTTGATCCAAAGTAGCCCAGGAGGCTATCTCTCAACAGCGGCAGTACTACTAGAAGTTGTATCTGTCGGTGTGGTACTAGGCTGTTCTGGTGTAGTCTTCCACAAGTGCCCATTGCTCTTGCTGAATGTGATCTTGTTAAGGGGCCCCATCTGTCGCGACCTCCACTCAGTCACAGATTTTGTAACCTCCGATCGGAGTAGGAGGTTAGATATCAGCAATGCAAATGGTAGACTACCTCTACTGAAATAGTGTGCCTTCAATCGAATACGGAGGAAAAAATACAATGCCAAATCAATGGGGTCCCTCCGTGCTATCCACAACAAAAATCTGGCTCGATCGATCCCGAAATCAATCTTGTGTTTTTTCAGATCGATGTTATAGCCAAAAGTCAAATTAAACATTCTGAAAAATGCTATACAATCGGCCTGTCGGATCACCATGCTCCCATCATATGGAGGAGCCGAAGGGTCTCACACTAGCTAACGCAAGTGATCGTCTGTGAGACCATCATTAGGTAAATCCTCATTCTCACTACCATCTGTACTAGCATCCTACTATACATTCGGGGCTAGTGTGGAGGATGCGGCAGGTGTGTCGGAATCAAATGGTGCAACCGCTGGTCTCTGTGTAGCCATTGCAGGATATGCGTCACCCACGCGTGGGATGTCAAGGAACTCAGCAATAATATGGGGAGAGAAAGTGATACTCACACCACAGACCGATAAGGTGTAGAATAGAGCATCAGCGCTATCCTCTCCCATGGCATGGTAAAACTCACCGACCATCTTTGGATATGCAGTCTCCTGCTGCTGACAGATCGGTATCCATCCCCGCGGTGAAGATGGACTGTATGCTTCGTCTCTCCCATGAAAGATCGGAGAAGTCAGACAAAATGATCTCACGCTCGACAAGTATAGGCCTCGTCTCCTGAGCATGAGTTGCTCCACCACTTTGGCCGGGTTGATCTCTCGCACATTTTCTTCTACTGGATGCCATTAGTATACTATTTAACCACAAGAAAAGTAGGAATATAATTAACCATAATATTTAAATTATATTATTGAAGAATTATACTATATTGAACTGAATTGAAATAACTAGCTTCAACGAAACATATTTTGTTTGAACTAGTAAAATCTATTCGAATGGACTATTCTATTCATTCAAACAGGCAATCTTTGTTCATTCAAACAAATTTATTTTGTTCGAACTGAAATAATGTTGTTTGGCCACTAGGCATTCGAACGGACTAGAGTTCGTTTGAACGGGAACAAGCCAAACAACCATGGCTGAGTTGACTCAGCCCCGAACGAAAAAACTAAATCTAGATGTTATCCTTTGTTTTAATCAATAGAAATGATTACGAAGTGAAGCCTAATCATTTCTACCGATTATTTTGATGTTATTTCTACGGAATACACCAAAATGGGAGGTTTTGGATTCGAAATCCATACCCCCCCCCCCCAAACACACCCGATTCAAACATAAAACCAAACAATAGATGTGGAGACTTGACCCATTCTTCTTAGAAGTTCAAATGTGGGGTTGCTACGGCAGTTTTCGTGGCGGTTTTCGTGGCAAAGATAAAGGGCGAAATCGTTGCACTCGACGACTGTTGATTCGAACTGGAGTGATTTGTTTCATTGTATTCGAACTGGGTCTATAATTACCATGGTGTCTCATTTGAACTGGATAAATATCCGTTCAAACCGTTATTATACTAATATATTTCTAATTATATTACTAATATTAATATATAATAATTCTAATATTACAAAGTACAAAAGTATAAAAATAAAACTAATAATAGTATTATAATAATTTTATTTAATATATTTAGTATATTATTTGTAAATATATTTATTCTATTACCTATAACATACTAAGTACTTAGTATAATTACAATGGCTTTATTATATAGCTACTATATATAAGTTATGATAACTATACTCGTTAATATAATTAATATATATATATATATATATAGTACTTATTAGTTATATAGATACTATTGTGTAAGTATTATATAGTTACTATATAGCTATAGCTATTATAAGTTATGATAACTATACAAGTTAATATAATTAATATATATATATATATATATATATATAGTACTTATTAGTTATAGTGCTACTATAGTGTAAGTATTATATAGTTACTATATATCTATAACTATTATAAGTTATGATAACTATACTCATATAAGTTATGTAATAATATAACATTAACTATAGTAACTAGTTACTATTATTATTATTTTTTTTATAATAAAACTGATCTCATTAATCATCATCAAACACTTATATGAACTCACTAGTATAGAGTAAAGAAAAACAAACTTAATCATATCGTTGGCAACCAAAGGTAAAATACAATTTGGACAATTCTCAATGCCATAAACATCTTCTATGCATTTGAGTGCGGCCTTTGCTAAACTGTGAGCTGCCATATCAGCCTCACGATTTACATGTGAAATTGACCAAGCAGCAGCCGAATCTAATATAGTTCTGGCATCTGTTAACAGGCATCCACCTATACTCCAATTGGAAGTAGCTTGGTTCAGTAGGTCCACTACCTGTTTTGAATCCCCTCCAGGCAGAACTGCCTTAATCCAATTTCCCTGCAAAAAACAGCTGCCAAACGTAGCCCATAGGCTTCAGCATCAAAAGCATTTCCTCTTAAGGTTCTGTTAGCACGAAGGGCACCTATGACAAAACCTTGATGATCTCTGATGAGCACTCCTATGCCAATTCTCCCCTCCCTCGATTGTACAGCTGCATCCCAATTGACTTTGAAAGACCCTACTGTAGATTTTGTCCATCTATGAACCCTTGAGTTATGATAACTATACTTATTATATTTTATATAACAAAGTAACAAGTTATATAATATATAGTGCAAAATTAGAAGTAACTATATGGATTACATTTAGTTACTATATATATATATTAATAATTAGTATATATAGTATAAGTATTATATTAACTATTAGACCAAAAGTATATTATATATTATCAATTATAATATAAAATAGTTGCTATAGTGTGTATATATATAAATTATATACTATATAATATTAAAATATTTTATACAATAGATTATTAAAATAGGAAATTACTCATAAGTGTAATAATACTATTTTTAGTTCAAACCCAATAAAGTCTCGTTCCAACGAATTTATCTCGTGGAATGTGTTTGGAGGGAAACTTCGTGCCAAATACTCTGAATGTTAGCTTATTCGAATGTGAAAATTCCTCATCCGAACGCACTGGTCGAATTATGTTATGAAAATACCATTTGAGTTTCTCTACATTTGAAGAATATGCCCAATAATATTTTGATTTGTTAGTTTGAACGACAATATTACTCATTTGAACGTGAATTAAATCACGACAGATTTGACGCCTATTCAAAATTTTCGTGTTTGAATGCGTAAATGTGCAGTTCGAACGAGACTTTATAGATTCAAATACTTCAACCTCCAGTTCATTTTCACAATGAAGTTGGGTTTCTTTGGAGGCAGAGCACGGCAGACGATTTTGTGTGTGTGAGAGAGTGTTGTGGAGAGAGAGAGAGGAATAGACTTAGTGAGAGAGAAAGGATTCTTGAGAGAGAGGAGAGGTTTATAAGAGGTATTACTTTTTTTTTCTATTTTGTTTTTGTATATCGAGTTTCATTAATGTTTGTTTATTGCACATGATTTAGGGTTATCTCATAATGTGTTTTATGCTTATGTAGGTATTGTGGATTCATATTTTGTTTGGATTGCTTAAATTTGAGGTAATATTTATAATGTTTTAGATTTTTGATAATTTATAGTTTTTAATTAATTATGTTAACATTTTTGATATATTTGTGTTTGTGCAATCCCATTTAAAATGGGTTGTCAACCAATATGCATTTTATGAGATTGTGTTGTGAAAATTGTATTTTGTGACAAATTTTGTCTCTGTTTCGTGTATGGAATCTGGGCTTGTCCCGTTCAAACGCTATAATGTTCGTTCGAACGGGATCCTGTCCGAACATAATCTTGTTCGAACATAGCAATTATTAATACTTATATTAATGTTTAATACTTATAAAATATTTAATTAAAAAACTATATAGTATAATTACAAAATATTTTACACTTAAATTAAAAAGGAAACTTAAAATATAATATAACATAGCAATTATTAAAACTTAAATTAATGTTTAGTACTTATAAAATATTTATAATATTAGTGATTAGTAATGTTAATTTTGCAATGTATTTGTGATTTGAAATGTGATTTGGTTTCAAATTTATTGTATAATTGTAGGAGTTGGACAGTTTTGGATTTCAGGATTATTTTTATATGTACTTGAACCTTAGACCTGTTTGAGACTTGTGGCCAAATATTCTCTTAAAGAATGTTTGGGTACAACTCTTGAATTATCCAAAGTAAACAGTTTGAGATTCTATCATCTATACGGCATATATATTCAGTTTAAACTCTTGTGTTAGTTAATTAAAATTTTGGTTTAGTGATTCCTTACATTCTTCGGGTATGTGGTCTGTAAGCTTTTCGGCCCATGAATTGGGTCTACGACTTATCGTGACTAGCATACTTAAAGAATTGTAGGGAATTGCTGCCGAAATGTTTACTAACATTAGACTTTTGGACTGAGTATATATGCGATATAGATGATAGTCTCTCAAATGAGATATGATCAACTACCTTATAAAATAAATGGTAAATAAGTATGAATATATTGTTGATAGTGTTTATCCCATGAATTGGGTGTTTTTGATAGACATCCGACAAGTAACGTAAATACAATCGAAATATGGTGAAAATTCAGAAGAAATCTCACTAGAATTGTATGCTCTGGCATGTGGCCCGTTCAGGCGGGCCATCCAGTACTCAGGATGTTTGGTGTGTGGATATAGATTTCACACAACTGACAGGGAACAATATAGGAAAACTCAAAATTGTGGGGTCGTAGTCGAAGGAAGTCATAGGGATGATAACATTGACTTCTACGGAATTGTGAAATATATCATAGCGTTAAAGTATGTGGGGGGATATATGGTTTGGTTGTTTAAATATAATTGATGTCTCAAATCGTAGGTTGGGAGTGCCTAACGATGGTTATTTTGTGAGTGTCAATACATCTCGTACATGGTATGAGGACGATCCATTTGTTCTCACTTGCCAAGTGAATCAAGTTTTTTATTTACATGATCCGGAGAACGGAAACCCATAGCGGGTAGTGGAGAAGTTTGCACCAAGAAATGTATATGATTACATTCCAGAGGCAGACGAACCACATGAAGAAGTTGATAGTTTAGCAAATGAAGAAGCATATCATGAAAACGAAGTAGGCATCAATCTATTTGTTGATCTAAGCCAATATGATATGGTCTCATTGCGTAGAAAAGATGTTCAACCCGAAGTAATTGAGGGTGAAATATTGAAAGAAAATGAATCAATTGAAGTGTCTAGTGAGGATGAGGGCGACTGGTCCAGCAAAACGGATAGTCAATGAATTTCAAACATGAATTTTTGTAAGTATTATTCTTATAAATATCTGTAACGTTTGTTTGAATAATAATTTATTACAATTTCAAATAGATATGTCTTCCAAACGCAAAGCAACATGTGTGTCACCTGCCATGAATAATGAGTCAACATCACCAGACCCAGAACAAGGTATTTTATCAAATTAAATATCACATTTTATGCTCAATTTAAGTAATATATCTATAAAATAAAATAATTTAATTAAAATACATACTTTAATTACTGTATATATAGCTATTGTAAGCCAACGCTGAGGTAGAGGCGCTACGAGGGGTGTCTGCATAGAGAAAGTAAAGAAAGTGGGTAAAATCAAGGTTGATATTCCTGATGATCACACCAGTGGCTCCAGAGATTCGGCAGAAAAGATGTCGACGTAGATGCATCATAAGTTCTAACGCCTGTTTCCCATAACTCTTTCAGCTCTTCAATCAACGGCTGCATGAATACGTCAATATCATTCCCAAGTGATCGAGGGCCAGGGATGAGTAAAGTTAACAAAAAGTTTGGTGCCTTCATGCACCTCCATGGTGGAAGATTGTACGGAATCAATACTACGGGCCAAGTGCTATAACTTGTACTCATATTCCCAAAAGGGTTGAATCCATCGGTTGTGAGTCCCAGGCACACGTTCTGAGCTTCTATCCCGAAGTCTGGATATTGATTATCGAAAGATTGCCACGCAAGTGAATCAGCTGGATGCCTCATATATGCGTCATTCTTAACTCTTTTCTCCTCGTGCCACCTCATATCATGAGCTGTTTTCTTACACGTATATAGTCTTTGCAACCTAGGTTTCAAGTGAAAATATCGCAACACCTTAACCGGCTCGTTTTTCTTACCCTTCCACCTGGACTCTCCGCATATAGGACATGCTTGTTTCTCCTCATTCTCCTTCCAGAACAATACACAATCGTTCTTGCATGCATGTATGGACTTGTACTCAAATCCTAATCCCTTTCTCAACTGTTTTGCTTCATAAAAGTTCTTGGGCAATGCAGACCCTTTGGGAAGCACCTCGTTAAATAAGTCCAATACCATGTTTATTGCTTTCGTCGACATCCCACACAATGATTTAATGTGAAGGAACCGCACAATAAACGACATTTTGGAATGTTTTGTACAACTTGGGTAAAGCTCGCGCTTTGCATCTTCCCACTGTGAAGGAAAATTTTCACAATCAGTCCCTCCACCACTTGAGGCATTGTCGTTAACCTCATCCATAAACATCCCAGCTCCAATGTCACCCAACATCTCCTCTATCTCATCCTGCTCATAATCATCATCCATGTGCCGCAAATAATTGTGATGATCAACCAATACATCTGCTGACCCTTCATACGGCTCACCATCAGTACCCATCGCATTTTATTTGTTACTTTTATTTGTTATACTTAATTGCAAATATTATTATCACATTTTAATTATTACTATTCTTAAAGTTGAATTTTAATTATCATTCTTAATTTCAAAGGTTATAATATTGTTTTAATTATTATAATTCTTCAAGAGTTACTTTTATTTGTTATACTTAATTTCAAATATTATTATCACAATATTTCAAATCCATATCACAACATATTCACAATAACTCACAAACTATTTACAAACTATACAAACAATAATCACAATATTTCAATTGTAAGCATAAAATAACATGCCACATGTATTAACATATTCCTAAACTTGTGTAAGCAATAAACATGTATTAACAAAGCTTAAGGACAATATATTTCTAACAATGTAAACATATTCAAACGTCATTCACAAATAATAATTTAAATATTTCAAGTCCATATCACAATATATTCCCAATAACTCGCAAACTATATACAAACAATAATCTCAATATTTCAATTGTAAGCATAAAATAATATGCCACATGTATTAACATATTCCTAAACTTGAGTAAGCAATAAACATGTATTAACAAAGCTTAAGGACAATATATTTCTAACAATGTTTCTTCAAAACGTCATTCACAAATAATAATCACAATATTTCAAATCCATATCACAACATATTTACAATAACTCACAAACTATTTACAAACTATACAAACAATAATCACAATATTTCAAGAGTAAGCATAAAATCACAACAACATATTGATAAAGTTTAGAAATATACCTAGCACTCACAATATCCTCTTACAAATCAAAATCTTCCTACTTGCCAAAACAATCAATCCTTCAAAAACATACAACACTAATTTATTAGAAATATTATATAACAAAAATACAAAACAAATATCATAAAATTCAAAAAAAGACAAGAAAAATAACTTTTTCTTACCAAAACTCAACTCTCTCTCACTCTAAATGTTGTATTACCTAACTTACATCACTCTCTAACCCAACTCTCTCTCACTCTAACCCTCTCTCTCTCTCTCTCTCTCTCTCTCTCTCTCCTGCAGGAGACTCGGGCCGAAACAACTCTCAACTCTCTTTCTCTCTGTTGCGCGCACGGGAGAAGAAGAAATGATCCGCTTCCTCCCGTGCGTGTACTGATTAAGTTCTAAAATTATTAGTTCAAACGTTCGAACGTTTAAGTTGTACGTTCGAATGTTATATTTTTAGATAATATTCAAACGGAATGAAAAACAAAAATTATTCCCGCCCAGAATGTTCAGACGTTTTCAATACATGTTCAAACGTACCCTTCTTATGATATAACATAAAATCTAGCGGGTAATTTCCCGCACTTTCCTCATATATGTTCGAACGTATCACAAATTTTCATTCGAACGTTTGTAGATTTACAGATTAACGTTCGAACATCTAACTTAAATGTCCGAACGTACATTTCATCAAAGTGTTACCATATTTGAGCGGGAAATTTCCCGCACTAATTTTCCTAACATTCGGACGTTAACAAATTTGGCGTTCGGACATTCATAATTTTCTAGTGATTTTCATCAACTAACGTTTGAACGTACAGTATAAACGTCCGAACGTCTGAATAATCACACAGATACCTTAATCGAGCAGGAAATTTCCCGCCTCTTAGTTTAACGTTCGAACGTTAACTTGAAACGTTCGAACGTACGATTCCTAATATACTTTATTATAGTATAGTATATATACACAATTTTATATATTTATATATATATATTACATTGTATAGTATGATAGCATAATACTTTAATGAGAATATAGTTTATATAAATCAATAATATATATTAAATTGTTACTTATTAAATTCTGCATTATATACTAACTTATAATATAGTATATATACTACATTTTATATATCTATAACTATACTACATTGCATAGTATGATAGCATAATACTTTAGATGAGAACATAATAATATAGTATATAAACTATACCATATATATAAATCAATAATATATACTAAATTGTTACTTATTAAATTATGCATTATATGCTAACTTATAATATAGTATATATACTACATTTTATATATTTATAACTATACTACATTGCATAGTATGATAGCATAATACTATAGATGAGAACATAATAATATAATATATAAATTATACCATATATATAAATCAATAATATATACTAAATTGTTACTTATTAATTCTGCATTATATACTAACTTATAATATAATATATATACTAAATTTTATATATCTATAACTATACTACAATGTATATATAAATATAGACAATCAGAATGTGTATTTTGGACACCTATCTTGATATCTGAAGATACGTACGGCCCACTTCATAGCCACAAACACAACAAATGAAGGTACGCAACTACAACGTGATCACCAAGCTAGCTAGCTAGTAGGTCCTGTATTTTTTATTTTTTTAAGACATAATTTATATTATACATATAATTTGAATAATAATCAAATTCTAACTAAATTAGTATGAATATATTATATATACTTACTCCATGTTATATATTAAACTTCATATTATCTGTATATTATATGTTTTTAATCTTTACTTAAAATTAAGATTATAAACTTATAATTTTCGTGTTAAACATATTCAAAAATAATAATCACAATATTTTAAATCCATATCACAGAATATTCACAATATTCTCATAACAATATTTATACACTTATTAATTCATCAATGAACACCATAAACTCACAAACTATTCACAAAACTCACAAACAATAATCACAATTATTTCAAAAGTAAGCATAAAATCACAACAACATGTATAAACATATTGCTAAACTTTAGAAATATAACTAGCACTCACAAATTCAAAAAAACTAATTAATCTAATTGTCAATAATATTATATGACATTATAATATATAACATAAACATTTATAATATAATATATTATAGATAATATTTTGGAAAGTAAATTGACAAACGTTTGAACGTAATAATATTTATGTTTGAACGTTTTGTGTATATAAGGCCAAAACCGAACGTCGAAACGACATTTCCAATACCTCCATCGTCAACTCTGTTGCACGCCGCCATGCCTCCGTCACCGCCGCTGTCAAACTCCGCCACAACCGTCACTAAAAGGTAGACATTCATCTTTTATTCATATAACATGTATTTTATTGATATTTGGATTGAGTTTTGTTTAAAATGGGATAAGTGGTGGCCGGATTTTCAACTCCATTTTCCGGCCACCACGGCCAGCCATTGACCGAATAGTCACCGTATAAATATTTCTTGAAGTGTATACTTCATTTCTACGGTGACATTTCGGCATTTAAAACCTTGTAGAGAAATTTTCGAGATTTCAATATTGGCTTAGTCGACTTAGCCTGTGTCGTCACGTTCGAACGTTTCACCAAGACGTTCAAACGTACGAAGTTTCAATTAAATAGTCGTTATGGCTTCTACGTTCGAACGTTCATTGTCTTACATTCAGACGTCATTTTCATCAATTTTACGTCTAAATGTTTAATGTTTACGTCCGGACGTACTACTTTTTAAATATTATTAAACGACATACATTCGAACGTGAGTATTTTACTTTCGCACGTAAATCACATACGGTCGGACGTTTAATTATAACATCCAAACGTAGTGATTTTCTACTTTATTCATACATCGACGTTCGGACGTTCATATTTACGTTCGCACGTAAAACAAATACGTTCAAACGTATAACATAAACGTCCAAACGTACGTCAGCAATATTTATTTGCTGCTTATGTTCGAACGTATATGTTTTACATTCGAACTTATATGTTTTACATTCGAACGTAAATTTATTTACATTATTTTACGTGCGAACATATGAAATAAACGTCCGAACGTTTATTTTGCTATGTTTGAACGTTAATGCAGAGCAGCTTAAAATTAACACAAAAAAATGCATTAATGCAAATAATTTTTTTTCCTTTTCTATTTTCAGGATATGGCTCTTCCACTGCATACTAGGAAACGAGGGAGGGAAGGAGCCACGTCGGACACTGCTCGTATCGGAGCTCGTACTGTTATGGTAGAGCGAGAGGTCATAATTAATGAGTTTGACGAACTCTGTTGGCAGCAGACGAACCTGAGAGATGCTTTCCTCAGTAGAGGCTGGGGAAATATCTGCACATTGAGGGGGAAGGTATACCCCTCAATGGTTCAGAAATTCTATATAGGGATGTGTGACATGCCTCAGGATGCATCCTCTCACACAGTGATTGTACGCGGTGTTTCCATTGAGGTATCACCAGATGTCATCGGCGAGCACCTCGGGATTCGTCGAGGAGTTGAGACATTTGCACACTCAACACCCCGTGAGGATATAGGCACTTTTGCATCATCTACTGGCCACCCATTTGAGCCAGCATCAGCCAGAGATGCAGGCCAGTCAGAGGCTGAGGATACTGGCGTCGAGGCTAGGGATGATGACCTAGACGAGGATTTCTACATCCTCACAGGGAGGGACCGCATGCAGATCGAGCGGAAGAATGCCTTCAACCAGAACCATCTGCTGCATTTCTTCCGCATGTTGCACCTTATTGTTGCAACAAATGTCGATCCTGTGGCACATAAAACCACATTTAGTCGGCTTCAGGCACAATTTTTTATACGAGTGGCACGTGGAGATCCTATAGATTTGCCATTGCACATCTTTGAGAGGATCCGTTATGAGGCGAGCATTGTCTCCTCGGATAATCTCCCATACGGTGTCGTAATCAGCCGACTATTACTTGCACGGGTAGTGCCGACCCATTCAGAGGAGCGGGTCAAAGATCAGATGAGCCCCCTTGACATGACCACGCATCAACGTAGCATTGGACAGGTGAAGGGACATCAGCCACACCCTGTAAAGGATCTAGTTCCTCCAACGCAGCCTGAGCCAGGTCATGTGGGGAGTAGTAGTCAGCATACGCCGAGTACATCTGCAGGAGATGTGCGGCCTACTTGGGTTGATGCGGTCATCTCACAGCTGACTGCGCATATCGATCATAAGATCGATCGATCGCTCAAGGCTATATCGGCTTCTGTTGTCGAACTCACCCATCGTGTAACTATCCTCAACGACAAGGTTGATACCTTGACTGAGGAGGTACGAAGTTTGACTTTCGCGGACAACGTTATCATCTGACTGTTGTTTACTACATTCTATCAAATTTTATATTTATTTTTAATATTTGTAAAGAAAAATATTATTGAATATTTCTATCGTTTTTTAATTTCAATTTTTAATCTTCTTTGATGTTATATTTTCCAACTTTAATACTAAATCACTGCATTTTAAATATATATAAACATAAATATATATTTATATATTAAAAATTGTGTATATATAAATATATACAAGTCAATTTTTTAGACTTGTTCACAAATTATGCACAATAAAAATCACACAATTTTTAAATTAAACTCATATTTAATTTAAATTTACAATGAACGTTCGAACGTTATTAATTAACGTTCGAACATTGGCGCAAACAGCCAAAACGTTCGAACGTATATGTGACATTCGAAAAAATCTCATCTATCTTTAGTGACGGCTTCTGGAAACTGTCACAGAAAATGCCTTTTAGTGACGGTTTAGAGATTGTCACAACTTTCCAACCTTCACTAAAAAGCAATTGTGTTTTAGTGACTGATAAGAACTTAGGTTGTGTTTACGTACTTCACTACTATTTAATATTTTATTATTATTTTTTACTATTTTTCATTACTATTCACTACTATTCAATATTTTATCAGTATATTTTTATCATTTTTTTACTACTATTTATAAATCATCTGAGATCACCTTACTACACAAACGTAATCTTAAAATTGTTGCCACTTGGACATACCAAGGGTTGGGGCCATGGCCCTCAATGCCCCATGCCAAGATCGGAGCCAAACTATGGGGTGACCCTTGAGTCTTCTGCTTGAGTCTGCCCATGTGCTATGGACCAACAAGCTAGCTAGGCACCTGACCCATTTTTGTGTCTACTGACAAATATGGTAATCAGAAACCCCGATTGAATCATTGCCCATTGAAGTTGAAAGTGCAAAACAACCAATTTTGTGGGGGATTAATTATACATCAGCTACAATTCACTCTCACATTCTACACCTTTAATTTTTTTATAAGATGTGGGAGTGTTTTCAATAGAGTATGAGGCGTTTTTCATAGAATGTGGGGTGTAGAATGGTGAATAGTGGCTGATGAGAAGAATTTTCCCTTTTACAAACTCAAGTAAAAACACATATCAAGGAAGTTTTTATCTAAATAATTCTCATTTTTCTTACCTAATTTCACAAAACGCAATAAAACAAGTCTCATCTTTTTTTTTCCAAAACAAAGCTCAAGCCTTTTTTAGGACTGTGCTGGAAGTGCAAGAAAAATGAAGAATAAAAGAGAAGCAAGAAAGAACAAAGAAAACAGAGAGTAAGAACGGAACACGAACTTCAAGAATGAAATTTATTTGAGGAAAGCTCAACCTCCCATGTAATTCACAACAAAGAACTTCGGATTCCCCTTTCCCTCCAACTTAGTTCCTTTTATACAACTATCAGACCCCAAAATGCACCGTATATACTAATTTTACAAAATGCACCGTATATACTAATTTTACAAAATGCACTATTCCCCTAGTAATGAGTCTAATTTTGGATTCCCCTCAAAACTCACCATTTCATTAATGGATAGAACTCCATGTTTTGATTCAAACTCTACTTTTGTTTTCCCCTTGATTTCCTCCTTTACTCATGAATGCTTGTTCCCCTCGGCTCTCTTAACTCTCTTTTCCTCTCACATATGACATTCTCCCACTCTTTAAAGAGCCTAAACCACAAGGTTGACCGAACCCCCTCTTCTCACAGGACTTTCCAACAAGGTGAGATTAGAGATCCCTCATCTTACACAATGACTCCCAAGTGTTGAGCTTAGAAAGAGTTTCATTCCATTTGATCAACACTTCAGTCATAGCTTGGTTTTCAACCTTCATCATGTGTTTGTCTAGGATGGCCTCAGGTTCTGGTTGCATATTGTCTTCTTTGTCTATAGGTGGTAAGGTTGGCAGTGGGAGAATATGTCGACCCAACTTTTTCTTGAGTCATAAAACATGGAAGACAGGATGTATTTTGGATTAAGTAGGCAAGTTCCATTTGTAGGCAATAGTCTTCACCTTAGCTGTGATCTGAAATGGCCCATAGAAACGAGGTGCTAACTTCAAATTGTGGCGTAATGCCACTATTTTTTGTCTATAGGGTTGCAGCCTCTAGAACGCCCAGTCCCCCAACTCAAAGTTCTTCTTAGTTCTTTTCTTGTCAGCAAAGTCTTTCATCCTTTGTTGTGCCTTTTGCAGATTCTCTTTTAGCAAGTCATCAGTTAATCCCTTGTCCTCAATTGTTTATCCACAACAATATTTGCAGTTGTGGCTTGAACATATGACAAAAGCGATGGAGGTTGGTAGCCATATAGTGCCTGGAAGGGAGATAAACAAGTGGATGCATGGACTGTAGTGTTGTAGCACCATTCAACCATTGGAAGCAACAAACTCCAATCCCTTGGCCTTGAACCAATGTAACGCCTTAAGTAATTCTCCACACACTTAATAAGTGCCTCTGTTTGCCCATCAGTTTGTGGGTGGCAAACAGAATTGAAGGCAAAAGTGCTATCTTGGAGGTATTAGAAAGTTGGTTACAAGGCGGCTATGATCATGAAGTCGAATGTGATTTCTTGGTTACAAAACTTGAACTGGATACATAGGAACAACGTGAAGAATCCAGACTTTCTCAATTGGCAAAAAAGAAATGGCTTTTAGAAGGTGATCAGAATGCAAAATTCTTCCATGCAGTTGTTAACCAACGGAGAAAAAAATAAAGTTATATCTAACATGCAGCTAGAGAATGGAGCAATTTTGAATTCGCCAGAACAGGTCCATCAAGGCGCTTTAAATTATTTTCAGAACTATCTTTCACATCCTTCTATTGTTGAATAGGTGAATGTCTCACCTCTTATACAGTGTTCTATATCTGAGGAAAATAATTTGGCTCTTGCTATAGCTCCGTTTGAGGTTGAGACTTTTGCTGCTTTGAAATCAATGCCGAAAGAGAGCTCACCTGGACCAGATGGTTTTGGTTTGAGTTTCTATTTAAGCTGCTGGGATTTGATCAAAGAGGATGTCCTCGAGGCAACCAAGGATTTCTTTGTGTTCTCCTTTACCTAGATTTTATACGGCATCTTATCTGGTATTGATTCCAAAGGTAGAGGATCCCAAGAGTTTTGACAAGTTCCGTCCTATCAACCTTTGTTCAGTTGCTTATAAAATTTTTTCAAAGGTTCTCGTGCAACGGATGACCCCCTTTTTATCTCAGTTGATTTCTCATGAACAAGGAGCTTTTATTCCAGGCCGCAACATCTTTAAAAATATTACTTTGGCACAAGAATTGGTTCATTCTCTGAATAAGATAACAAAGGGCGGCAACATTATGTTGAAGATTGATATGGCCAAAGCCTTTGATCGCGTAGACTGGCAATTTTTGTTAAATATGTTAACATCCTTTGGCTTTTCTTCTTAGGTTTGTAATCTTGTGAGGGAATGTGCCAGTAGGGACGTTGTGCATTCTGAGATCAAAATACAAGATGTTTGGGTTGATGGATCCCGGGATGAGAATTATCTTTGGAACTGATCGGGTTAGATAAAACTGAGGCGATCATGCACGGAATTGTGGCTGGAAAGGTTGGCAATGATATTACCATCTGGAAACTAGTAAGAAAGGGAGAGTTTACATCCGCCTCAGCTTGGGAATTAATTCATGTAAAAGGAACTGAACATTTGGGCATGGTCTGGATTTGGCATCACCTCCTCCCAAAGAAGATATATGTGTGTATGTGGAAAGCTCGATTCAATGGGATGTCGTTGGATTCTCGGGTGCAATCTCTAGGAATCCCATTGGCATCTCGATGTAACTGCTGCTCTCAAGGCCATTCAAAAAATTTAAATAATGTGTTATGTAATGGGAGTATTGCTGAATAAGTTTGGAAGATGGCAGCCATTGCTCTGGGAATCAGTCATGGTTTTGGTATGTCGTGGTGGGCGACAATGATGAAGTGCTTTAGTGCATCAAAGAAATCGAGTCACAGGGGGATTCTTATCAGCATCATCCCGTCTATTATTACATGGCGCCTTTGGGTGCGTCGATGCAAGGCTCGAATGGAAAATTCCTTCAAATCGGCGTCGAGTGTTTGGTTGGCAATTAAAGATGGATAAGGAAGCTTTCATCTATTATGGTGAAACAATGGCCTATTTCTACCAGAGATGAGGCTATTCTTCAGGCTCTTGATGTTCCTCATGTTTATCGTGCCCGGCCTATGCCGAAACTAGTTTATTGGAGGAAACCGGCTAAAGGGTGGATTAAACTGAGTGTAGATGGGTGTTTCCGTGGCAACCCAGGTAGTTGTGGTGTTGGAGCCGTCATTCACAATGAGAGAGGTACTTTCAAATGAGCTTTCTCTTCTTCTTTTGGATATGGTACAAATAATGAGGCTGAATTGAGGGTGTTAATTGCTGGTATATCTTTGTGTAAAGAGTTGGGTGTTAATCAGATAATTATTGAGAGCGACTCCAGTTTGATTGTCTCTTGGTTGAGTAGTCGCAAGTGCACGGCTTGGTACTTAAGAGATTATTGGGATGATCTTTTGATCTTATTAAGAGACGTGCATTTCACCATTAATCATTAGTTTCGCGAAGGGAATAATGCAACGGATTTCCTCGCTAGACGAGGCGAGGAAGGTTATAATAGCACTTTTGTTGATTTTATTTCTTTGCCACATAAGTTGAAAGGCATGCTTCAGTTGGATAAGGCTAGCCTACCTCATGTTAGATTGTAATGCTGTAATGTTTGGCTTTTTTGGGTGGTTTATTTGGTTGCGTTGTTGCTTAGATTTTCTGGTGTAAAAGGTATTCTTCCGCTATAAGTGAGGCCGTTATTTAATAAAGTGCCGGAGGTGCCACCCTCCTTTTTGGCCAAAAACAAAAGTCACAAGGACAAACATTAGATTTTGTTCGGATATATTTGCCTGAACCTATTTTTCACATGGACAATTATATGTGGCTTTATCAAGAGCCAAAACTACTTCTTCAATATGGATTTTAATATGACAAATCTCAACTGATGGATTTGTAAAGACCATGACAAAAACTATTGTGTTTACAAAATTGTTGAGATTAGCATCTTCAAATTAATGTTATACCGGTAATTAGATTTAATTGTATAATTTAAAACTATTGAAACAAAATTGCTTGTTTTATTTAATTTTGTGTTCCCTATAATCACTATTTTGTTCTTTAATTTGTTGCAATTATAGAAAACAAATTATACTTTATACATTCATACAGTTGATATTTTCTTACATTAATAGCCTTCAAGATGCGAATAGTTTATACGTCAATTAAAGACATTATCCCAAGTGCAGGAAATTGGAAAATAGAGATCATTGTGGTAGACAAGTCACCCAAACGAACAAAACAACACTCGCCAGAAAAATACCAGAATCTAACATTGATTAACCCAGAGGTATAGTATTTATTTATTTCATATTTTTAGAAAGAAGTTTTAATTATATCTTTCTTATTATAAAAATATCATCTTAATAATAATTATATCTCAACATTTAAAAACAACTCATTCTCAAGAACATCTTTCCAGAAACATTATTTTTTATAACCAAAACATAATTTTAAAACAAAACAAACTTATGATGGTAATTACATTTTTTTTATATTCTATAAGGAAATCGAGTACAAACAATTATGTTTGATAAAGATATTGATTTGCGGGATGACACTTTACACATCTTCCGATCATATTATATAAAAAATGCATATGTGAAACTATTAGATCCTAAGCATAGAATTGAAACACATCAGTATCAATGGATCTTAAATTCGTGAACAATCTTTGAGAAGATTCCAGATGATGAACAACCATTGGAGCCACCGAAATACAACATTGTCCCATTCAGTGAATTAGATGCTTACAAATACTCAATTGCAAAAGTAGTTAATTTACTTTTTGATATTTTAAAATATTTAATTATCAACAGATTAAGAATTTCGATTTTATTTGTTAGATTTGTTAGCGGTTGCAATCCATGTTAAACCAAGTAGAGAGATACACTCAACATATGGACCAACAATCATTAAGAAAAATATGTTATTGATCAAAGGTAAAAATATGGTTTTATTTCTTTATTTCCTACAATTACGTTTCAATTTTAATTTATTAAAAATTCTACTAATTGTTTTAGTTGAATTTTGTAGTTTAAACCCCATATGTTTAACTATGTGGGGTCAATTTGTACATGCTGAATGTAAAAAAATCTTAGAAATAATTGGAGCTAAGCTAGTTATATATACTTGGAACAAGGCTAAAAGTTGGTTCTTATAATGGTCTTTTTAGCAACTAACAGTCTTACATTTTCGATTATATCATATATGTTTGTATTAATCATAATATATGTTTCCAATATAGGCCTATCTCTATCGTCTCGATCGACAATTGTATTTATGATCAATCATCTCACTGCTGATGTAGTATCATTGCAAAAATGGTAATTAATATTTAAATAACTATCTCTCAATTCATTTATATTATATATTTAAGTTATAAGTTATGTTGAGCCTAATTTTTTTTATTCCTTTCAATATTTAGATCTCCATATTTTTTTTTCTTACGATACATTTTCTTTATAAAGTGGAAGGGTGGTACTTAACGATTTGTTACTCGAGAGTATAATTGCAAAATGCTTGCAATACCCATATGCATCTGTATTATATGTTGGTCTCCGAGAAATAATCAAAATATGTGATGTTGCTGAATTGATGAAAAGTTTGCAAACCATGGTGGTGAAATCTTATTCATAGTACTAAATCAAGATTTCACTACTGTAACATTACAATGTACCTAATCGTTATGTCTAAATATTTGTTCTTGATATAATGTAGAAAGTAAAATTTTGGATCAAGGCAAAAATAAATGTGGTTAACTTGCACCAAATATTTTTTTTACATGTCATGTCTTGGTTGTAACAAAAGAACAGGCTACGAACACAATGAAAGTTTACTTTGTTACCATTGCAAACATACAAGTATTTCACAACCACGGTATGTATTCTTTGGATTCACAGTTCTACTTGTATACATAACAAATTTAACATATAGTTCCTATCAATTCTAACACAAAATAGTATTTTCATCATTTATAGTTGTCGAGCATATGTTAAAGTTGATGATGGCACAGGACAACTAGTTACAGTGATGTTTCGTAAAATTGCAGAAGAAGTATTAGGTTGCTTAACAATTGATTTTATGAATAATGCTGGTGAGGTATCTGTATTCCAAAATCTTTTCTTTTAAAAGTTACTCCAAGTTAACCTTTTTTTAATATTAATAATTTCCTCCAATTTTACGAATTATCTTATCATAATTTTGCATTTTTTTAATTAATTGATATAAAAAGGATTATGAATATTGACATGTTTATTGATATGAGATATATTTTACTAGTACATTTACAATACTATGAATTCTTTTTTATTTAAATTCTTTCCTTTTTATTAATTGTGCAAAACTATTAAATTTGTATCATGCAGGAACATTTACCATATCTAGAAAATATGACAGCACAAACTTCACAGAAAGAATGGATGATTCAGCCTGACGTTGATCCTGATTGGCTCAACCAACAGCGCCATAAAAGTTTCAATATTCACGCAATTGATCCCACACAAGATGACACAAAATGATCTATCAAACAACTGAGATATTTTTAAAACTTGTACTGAATTATGGTCTATTTTGAACTAACACTTTTTTGGATAATCTGTCCTAAGATGTAATTGTTATACTGCACTTACCTATCATTATCTAAAGATATTTTCTAAAATTTCTCCTTTTTTCCCATATACATTACATGTAGAGGTGTAAAAAGAAACGAGAAACCGGAAAACCGGTCCGAATCGGCCCGAACCGATGAAACCGGTTCAGAACTGGGTTCCGTAGTGGTAAAACCAGTCAGAACCAGTCCGGTTTTGGTTCCAAACTTTTTAGGCCCGGACCGGACTGGTTCCATATAATATATATTTTAAATTATTCTTTTAATATTATATATAATATTTTTTATATTATATATAATTTTTATATATAAAATAATGTTATTATAATTTTTATTAAATAAAATTTTAATTTTAAACATTAAAATTTAATTGATCATATGCTTTAAACATAATATATACATATATATTAATAACTTTTTATCATAAATTAATTTAAAAATAAAACTTCTAATAAAGTAGATTTTAGTTCTTCACTTAAAATTAAGTGTGTATATATATATATCGCCAATTTTAGTTCTTCACTACAAGAAATTAGGCTTTTTCCAGCAATTTTTAGATCGTCTAAAAAAAATCGTATCTAATAGTCATTATTTGCGGTGATTTTTAATTCGCCACTGAATTCCAACGCAATTCATAAGAGATTCTGAAGCTTAATTCACTGCTCATTTATTTGCAGCCATTTTTACCTATTGCGGTGACTTTTTTGTCGCAATAAATTATTTTTTACTGTAGCGGTAATTTTATTTCCGTTGAAATTCAGGATTGCTGCAATATCCCTTCTTGCGGCTAAAATAGTCGCCGTAAAATTCATAAGCCTTTTACCAAATTTATTAGACTATTTCCAGCAATGTTTAGTCGCCGCAAATGAGAATTTGCAACATTTTCTTAATCGTCGAATGGGCTTCGCATATTTTGTGGTGAAAGTTTGAGTTTTTGTGGCGATAATAACTCACAGCAAAAAGTTGCCAAAATTTAATTCACCCGTGTTTTGCCCTTTTTCATTTCCCTCCAGCCGCTCCCCCTTCTCTCCCAATTCGTCTTCGTCTCTCAGACGGTGCACAAAATACCTACAGGTTTTCTCCCCATCTCTCTCTCTCTCTCTCTCTCTCTCTCTCTCTATCTCTTCACAGTAGACCCTCTCACTCTCTCCATTGTAGATTTCTAGTGGGTTTGCTGCTACGCGTTTGTATTCGTTGTTGGAGTTCTGAGTTTCCGATCGGTGGTAAGGCCCTTCTCCTTCTCTGCTTCTTACGAACACACCCACATTCACTTCAAGTTAATTTCCACTCCCACAAAATTTTTGTGAAATGAATTTTATTTATGCAGTCCGTGGGTTTTGGGGATTTTTCCTACGTTTTGTGCGGTAAGCTCCCTCTCATTTCTCCTCTGCTAACGCAACACTCCTTTAACTTTATCTTCTATTTATCCTTTATCTTGATATTTCCCATGTCAAATGGCTACGTACATACGGAGGGGAAAACCAGAATTTGGTTTTCCTCTGTTTGAGTCCAAGTCTCTGAAATGGCCCCGGGTTTGTAGAGTTTGATGATGTTAATGGAAACGTGCTAACCTACTCTGCACAAGACAGGTACTTTGTCGGCGTTATACGATTTATTTATGATGCCAAATGCACAATTCTTTTGTGGACGCTAACAAGCCCTTAAAATGAATATTGTCAGTATATACAAGGTGTTTGACCTGAGAATTTGGGTTTTGAGAACTTTTGGTTGAAATTGACTTGAACTTTATAATTCTTCTTGTTATTTGTTTTGCTTGCTATTTTTATGCTATGTCTACCCCTACCCATAAATCATGCTTATTTCCAATTTTTAGTTTGAAATGTTTAAGTTTGTCATTTGTATTTATTTGTTTGCTTTTTTGGGTCGATGAGTTTGTGCGTTTTTATTTATTTTTTTTGTTAGTTTGTCATTTATATTTATTTGTTTGCAATTTCCTGTTTCAAGTTTGATGTGAGAAACAGAGTAAATTTATGAGTTTGTGTTGAAGTTGGTGTGATGATTGTGAGCACCAAATGTATGTTGACATGTGTTGGTATAGCTGAAGTTGAAGTTGGTGTCATGAAATTCTGCAAATGAAATTCAGTTTGTTCATGCAGGCATAGCTGAAGTTGGTGTGATGATTGTGAGCACCACCTAGGTGTCACTTGTTATTGGTTTTGTGTTTCCCATTTGTGCAAAACCTTACACATTCATTTTGGATGATACTAATCATATATGCATGGTTTCTTTCTATAAATTTTCTCCACTCCTTTATGCACTCCATTTTCTATTCACATTTTCACCTTCACTACCTCCATTTCAACTTGTGCCTCTTTTTAAGAAAAAACTAATTATAGAAAGGAAAAGAAAGCAATCCTACCACATAAAGTCATTACTAAACAAAAGATATTTGAAATTTAATTGACAATTGCATAAAACTCAGCTTCTTGTTCAAGTAATAAGTCAATATCCAACTAGATATATGCACATAAAAGGTCAACAATAAATGTTAAACTTTTGTATGTTTGGCTTCATTTACAATCTATTGGACATGACCAAGAGATTTTTACTCATCTTTCATGTTGGTTTCTACACAGTTTGTAATAGTTTACATTTTTTAGAACTTAAAATGACTACACACTACTTAGGTATGTTGAGTTATATATTGTGCCTTTCATAAATAAGCATATTTTCTTCACATGGTTGCTCTTTTTTTTATTGAATCTATATGTAATAACAGTTTTTTTTTATACATTTATGCATTGATAGACTTTACCTGCTTCTTGTTTGGAGAGATTCTTTTTCATTCCCTAATGGTTCTCGATTAGTAGGTGAAGAAATCAAATAAGTGATCCTGGTATTTGTTTCCAATTCATTTTGGTTTCAAATTCTTCAGATCTGGGGTGCAGAAGGCTGGGAGTCCAACTAAGTGAGAAAACTGTTACTTGCGATTGTTTTGTGAAAGACTGAATCTATGTCGAACAGTTCTGAATTGCCAGGATCCAAATGTCCCAACTATATTTTCCATGCTAACGATGGTTAACGATACTTTTGACATGTTTGACTTAAAAACTTATGGGTGTCATTGATCTTGCACATGAATTGATTGAGAATTCAGCAATTAGTGTGTAAACAAAAAGAGAAATATGGATAATTTGTAGCATATTATAATAATAAGATTTTATGCAAATACTGATAAAGCTGTCGATGCATATGTAGATTGTGGCAGCTATTAGAGCTGCACTCTAGGCTTTGTACCAATTATTATTCTTGAACGTTGACTTTGTGCAGGTGAACCATTAATCTTTCTCCTCTTGTTTTTGTCCTTCTAGTTTCATAACATAGGTATGTGGTTTAAGAGATAGAGTTTCTTGCACCCAGTTATATACAAAACTTAATATAAATAAAACTAACTACTATTGCATTTCTTTGTGCCATCTTAATTGGGTTAGCTTTGAAGGTTTTTGAACTTTTTGTTTTTAAGTTTTGACTGATGTGGTTTTATTTTGGTGCCTTCTTATTTGGTTGCAGAAAAGGGTAGTAGAAGCAATGAATATGTATCTTCTACATGTTGTAAAAGTTCTCTCTGGTTATCTAATGAAGTTTTTGCTATGTTTGATAATTCAACTAAAGTCTCTTATACAAATATATGATAGGGTATGGTTTAAAGATAGCATAGATTCCAGTTAGAGTTTGTCTACTACATCCTCATTTTTCTTGATTTTGCTGATTACACATACATTTATTTTCAAATGAATGATTTTAACTCCCAGCCACCAGCTCTCCCTCCCTCCCGAGCCACCACTCCACGCCAAGTTCTGTTCTCACAACATCATAAAGAAATTTCTCCTTTATTTGGATTGAATGAACATATTTGATTGTATTTGGCTTGTTTTGTTATATGTTTCTTATCAAACTTTTTAAATCTCAGGTGAAAAGGCTTCTTTATGATTAAACATTGTTTCTGAACGAGCATCATAAAAGAAATTTGCCGGATGAATTTGGTAAGGACAAGTAGCAATTGATTTTTTTCTCTTCCTCTGTTCAGCTCAAATATACTTAAGCATATGAACTTTTTGTTTGTTGTTTCAAATTTTGTGATCCCATTGTGTGTTTCTTGTAGAAGCAGACTTACTGATACATAAATTTTGTCTTTGATCAAAAGTTTTTATGGTCTTAAAGAGTTAGAAGCCAATTAAATCTGCCAAAGCATATACCAAGCTCTCTCTCTCTCTCTCTAACATAATATTCCCACTTATAATATTTTGCTATTAATGTGCGTGCTTTCTTTATTCAAGTACATCCAGTTTGTGAAAGACTATTCTTGACCAATTGATCTGGCCATAACTCTGCCTAGTTTTAAGTTTTATTTTATTTTATTTTATTTGGATAAGTTATTGAGGAACCTGATTGTTTCTAAAAATATTACTCATCTTTTTTCTAGTTATTTTGCTGATAGTACAAAAAATCATTTGTATTGGTGTACTTTTGTGATGGTATAAACATTATGTGTTTTCTTTTTTATGACAGAATTCATGCAGCCTACATGACACTTTACTTTTTGTTATTTTTTATTTTTTATATAGGAACATGACACTTTACTTGATACTCATTATATGCTTATTTTTCAATTGTTGCAACAAAAGGGAGTTTCATTGTCTCGTTACTCGAGGGTATAGTTGCAAAGTTCTTGCAATACCCATCTGCATCTGTATCATCTGTTGGACTCCGAGAAAAAATCAAAATATGTGATGTTATTGAATTGATCAAAAGTTTGCAACACATGACGGTAAAATCTTATTCATAGTAATAAATCAATATTTCACTATTGTACCAAATATAATGGAGAAGGCAAAATTTTGGATAAAGGCAAAAATAAATGTGGTTAACTTGCACCAAATATTTTTTTACATGTCATACGTTGATTGTAACAAAAGAACAGGCTACGAACACAATGAAAGTTTCCATTGTTACCATTGCAAACATACAAGTATTTCACAACCACGGTTTGTATTCTTTGGATTTTCAGTTCTACTTGTATACATAACAAATTTAACATATGGTTCCTATCAATTCTAACCCAAAATATTATTTTCATTATTTATAGTTGCCGAGCATATGTTGAAGTTGATGATGGCACACGACAACTAGCTGTAGTGATGTTTGGTAAAATTGTAGAAGAAGTTTTAGGTTGCTTAGCAATTGATTTTATGAATCATATTGGCGAGGTATTTGTATTCTAAAATCTTTTCTTTTAAAAGTTACTCCAAGTTAACCTTTTTTTTAATAGTAATAATTTCCTCCAATTTTACGAATTATCTTATCATAATATTGCATTTTTTTAAGTAATTGATATAAAAAAGATTATGAATATTGAAATGTTTATTGATATGAGATATATTTTACTAGTAAATTTACAATACTTTGAATTCTTTTTTTATTTAAATTCTTTCATTTTTATCAATTGTGCAAAAATATTAAATTTGTATCATGCAGGAACATTTACCATATCTAAAAAATATGGCAGCACAAACTTCACAGAAAGAATGGCTGATTCAGCTTGACACAGATCCTGATTGTCTCAACCAACATGCAGTGTGATAAAAATTTCAATATTCTCGTAATTGATCTCATACAAGATGATACAAAATAATCAATCAAACAACCAAGATATTTTAAAAACTTGTATTGAATTTTGGTCTATTTTGAACTAACGTTTTGTTGGATAATTTGTCCTAAGATGTAATTATTATACTGCACTTACCTATCATTATATAAAGATATTTTCTAAAATTTCTCCTTTTTTCCCATATGCATTACATGTAGTGGTGTAAAGCAAAATCGAGAAACCGGAAAAACGGCCCAAACCGGTGAAACCGGTTCTAAACCAGTCCGGAACTAGACTTTTTAGGCTCGGCCCGGACCTGACTAGTTCCATATAATATATATTTTAAATTATTTTTTTATATTATATATAATAATATAAATTATAATTATATATAAAAGAATGTTATTAGAATTTATAAAATAAAAGTTTAATCTTAAACATTAAAATTTAATTGATCATATGCTTTAAACATAATATATATATATATATTAATAACTTTTTATGATTAATTAATTTAAAAATAGAAATTCTAGTAAAGCAGATTTTAGTTCTTCACTTAAAATTAAGTATGTTCTTTTATCAAATATATATATCCTTTTCTAATTACTTTAGGTAGTATATTTCGTCTTACGTACACAGAGAGACAATTAAGCAGCTGCTAGATTAATGCCCATTTGTCTTCCCCGGCCAGCCATTTGAATTCAAGCCATACAACAAAGATGACAGTAGTGTTTCTGCATATATAATTTATATATCTCATTCAAAATAATGTCCATTACTAGTTTTTAGTAAATCAGATTTTAGTAAATAAGATTTTTTTAGTGCAAATTTTTGTAATAGTAACAAATTTTGGAATAAAAGTATAAAATAAATTCTTTTAAAGCAGTTTTTTTAAAGGAAAACTGGACCTGACCCGACCGGAATTGGTAAAACCAGAAGTACCGGTTTAGGGAGGTAATCAGTGCTTACAATATGTTTTTAAAAATGTAAAACCGGTACATACAGGTTTGGTCCTAAGTTTTGTCCAAAGCCGGACCGGACCCGTTACACCCCTAATTACATGTTTCATTAATCAATTTTTTATGGAAAACAAATTATTTTATTAAAAACAGGTTCACCTTACTAGGCATACGTGCTTTGCACATTGCTACCAGCCTAGTCCGAAGAAAAGCACGTAGAAAACTTCTAACAAGTCGGCCAGTACTGATGGAAAGGCTCCCGATCGATAAGAAAACACGATACCAAGGTTTGTGCTTCACTATATATCCAATCAATTTAGTTTTTTAATTGCGTGGATGGAAGCCATAGAAAAATAGATTCACATGGGAATGGGAGGCCGATACCATCACGAGGCCAGCTTGATTATAAAATTAGGGAGGTAAACGAATCGATAAGTAGGTGGTCAAGTCTTGTTTATCTAATTTTTATCCGAACATAGGTCAAGCTTGAACTTACCAACGATCGAGTTCCGTTTTACATTCACGAATAGTTCATTATTATTATTTTTTTTTAAATAGAAGTACTCATATATATTCATGAATAATGTTGGCAATCAGCCATTACAAGATCAGAAATAGAAGAACAAACAGAATCAATATCAATTCTTTCTTCATCTAGTGATACTGCAGCTCTTGCAAGTGCATGTGCAACTTGGTTGGCATTTCTCTTAACATGTTCCACCCTCCAATCAGTACCATCTAACAGTTGTATAATATCTGCTATGATTGGATTTTTACTATAATCAAGCTCCCTTCGGTTATGAATTGCAGACACAACATTTGAAGAATCTCCTTTGAACAAGCACTTAATTAGCCCGAGATCCTTACATAGTTTTACTGCTTCAAACAACCCCCTTGCTTCAGCTATATCTACATTGGAACAGAAAAACATAGGCTTCATTAAGCTTAATAATACAGATCCTTCCCAGTCTCTAAGCACAATGCCAATTCCAATCTTATTTGCTTGATTATGCACTGCAATATCCCAGTTGATTTTGATATACCCCTCAGTTGGTCCTTCCCTTCTTACTGCAACATTTGAACCTGAGACAAGGTTACTAGTGGTGGCCTCCATAGCTTGCTGATATAGATCACATTCATGTATAGCATGCTAAAATAAAATTCTGGGTGAAATAAACTTCTCTTGATGAATTAAGGAATTCCTTCTATGCCATAATGAACGTGCTACATATGCAAAACAAGCAAGATCCCTTCCTTTCAACCTGTCAAGTATCTGTTTAAATATCTGAGCAAAATCAACATCAGTAACAGCCATTTTCTGCATACCCTTATCACCCATCATCCAAACATCCATTGCAGCAGGACATGCCCATAGAATATGCCCAGTGGATTCAGGTTCTAATAAACAGATAGGACAAAAATTACTTGCAATCACCTTTCTTTTATAAAGATTCACCTTAGTTGGAAGTGAATCTGAAATAGCTCTCCACATGAAATTCTTGACAGAGTTAGCAATAGGTAAAGCCCACAGTTCTTTCCAACAGGGATCATACTCAGCTCGGGTAGAGGTCTCACCAAAACCACTGCAGGTTGTTTCCATATAGAGATGATAAGCACTTCTGACAGAAAATAAGCCATTGTTAGTCCCTCTCCATACCAGTCTATTTGGATTTCCCAACACACTGATTGGAATCTGTAAAATTGCTGCAGCCTCCGTTTCATTAAAAACAGACTGGACCAGTTGGACATTCCACCAAGCATTCTATTTATCAATTAATTCCTCAACCAAAGCATTAGAATCCAAAGTCTGTATTTGAGATTGGATCATACCCGAGTTGGTCCTTGGAATCCATCTATCCTGCCATATATGAATCTGACTGTCATTCCCCACCCTCCAAATGAGACCATCTTTAAGAATCTTTATGGCTTGCCAAATGCTTTTCCACATATAGGAAGGTCTTGACCCCAAGTTTGCCTGCAACACTAAAGATGAAGGAAAATATTTTGCTTTAAAAATTCTGCTAGGCAGGTTGTTTGGGCTTGTGAGGAATCGCCAAGCCTGTTTAGCTAATAAAGCCATGTTAAAACCAGCAAGGTCTCTGAACCCACATCCTCCTTTTGGTTTACCAGTACATAAAACATGCCAAGATTTCCAATGCATTTTATTTTTATCTTCCAGACCACTCCACCAGAATTAGAGATTAAAGAATTCAACCTCTAGCATAAGGATTTGGGCAAAAGGAACACACTCATACAGTATGTAGAAACTGACTGAAGCACAGCCTTAATAAGGACTTCCCTTCCAGCTTGAGATAAAAACCTATTTTTCCAATTGTCAATCCTGCTTTGTACTTTGCTCACAATAGACTGAAAAGTCCTCATTCTGGATTTTCCTACAAACAAGGCAGCCCCAAATATTTTTCCACGTTTGAGGTGTCATTTAAACCAGTAATCTCCTTTATATAAGCTCTAGTTGAGGCTTTTGTGTTTTTGCTGAAAAAGAGAGAGGTCTTATCTCTATTGAGCAATTGGCCAGAGGCATTTTCTAAATGCCCAAAATGTGATTCAATCTTCCCCATTCCACCATATTGGCTTGACAAAACATCAAGCTATCATCTGCAAAAAATAGATGATTCATGGATAACACACCCCTAGCAATAGGCACACTAGAAATAAGCCCCTGAGCTTCTGCTGTAAATAGTTGAGAACTCAAAGCCTCAGAACATAGGATGAACAGGTATGGTGAGAGAGGACATCCTTGCCTTAAACCTCTTGAAGGTCTGAACGTTTGCTGACGTGATCCATTAACCAGCACTGAACAGCTAGAAGAGGAAACACATTCCATAATCAAATGAATATAATTCTGTGCAAACCCTAACTTAGCCATAACAGCCTTGAGAAAGTCCCATTCCACACGGTCATAAGCTTTGCTCATGTCAAGCTTTAATGCCATATAACCCTTCCTACCATGCATCTTACTATTCATTGAATGAAGAGTTTCAAAAGCTGCTACTATATTGTCTGAAATCAAACGTCCAGGCACAAAAGCACATTGGGTTGGAGATATTAACTTTGGCAGAACACACTTCAATCTATTGGCTAACACCTTAGCAATCATCTTGTAAAGCACATTACAAAGACTGATTGGTCGATATTCAGATAAAAACTGAGGCTTAAACTTCTTAGGTATCATAACAAGATAAGTGTGATTAATCCCAACAATTGTTTGCCTATCATTCAGAAAAGAGAGAACTGCCTTACAAACATCCTCCTTCACTATTGGCCAATGATCTTGGAAAAAACATGCAGCATAACCATCGGGGCCAGGAGCTTTATGAGGACCCACTTGGAAAAGAGCAGTTTCTACTTCTGTTCTAGTAAAAGGCTGGGTCAGCACTGCATTCATCTCAGCAGAGACCTTTTCTGTTAAATTAGCAAGACACAGATCAATATTAGTAGGAATAGAGGAAGTAAAGAGTGATTGAAAATAGCTAATGAAAGCATTCCCAATATCCTCAGATTTAGTAAATACTGTCCCCCTCTCATCAGCAATCTTCAATATCTGATTCCTTCTTTTCCTTTGAGTAGAACAGAAATGAAAATACTTGGAGTTTCGATCACCCTTCTGAAGCCAATGCACCTTTGCCCTTTGCTGCCATTTGATGTTAATTCTCTCTAAAAGAACATTAATCTTTGTTTGCAAATGCTTAATTTCCTCAACAGAAGTAGCTGTCATAGACTGCTACAGGAAATTCAATCTATCTATTTTAGCCTGCAAAAAAGAGTCAGATAGAGGATCCTTGCTCCTACTCCATCTTCTGAGAGTTGACAGTCCATGCTTAAGCTTAGACATGACTGAACACAAAGTAACTACTGAGTTATTAGAGCCTTGCCAGATTTGCTTTACCATTTCACCACAACCATCATAGGAAGACCAAGTTGCTTCATATCTTCTGATTCTGCAATGAGGCACATGCTGTTGTCCCTGTGGCAATATTGTGATCATGAGAGGACAATGATCAGAGGTGAGTGTAGGCAAAACTTGAATGTTTCCATCTCCAAAGACATCACACCATTGTTTTGTAGCCACGGCTCTGTCCAACTTCTCTCTAGTAAAATTAACATCCTGTCTATTATTGGACCACGTGAAAAATCCATTCCCAAAATCCAAATCACACAAATTACAGTCTTGTAGCACTTTGTGAAAAGGCTACATTTGACTCTGTTGCCTCACAGCACCACCCAACTTCTCATGAGTATATAGAAGCTCATTAAAGTCACCAACACACAGCCACATACTTGGATCCAAACTGTTCAAGGCTCTTAAAATGTTATACCCCACAATTCTTTGTTTAGTCACGGGGTGACCATAAAAACATGTCAGTATCCACTTAGAATTTTGCTCAGAACTCACCCAACTGTTAATATGTCTTTGAGAAAAGGATTGAATAGAGAGAGATACATCATCTTTCCAAAAGATTGCCAAGCCTCCACTGAGCCCAATCCCATCTACAGAAAATAAATTCTGAAAACCAAACTTAACTTTCAAAATATCCAGTTTGAACTTCAACACCTTTGTTTCCATAAGAAAAATAATAGTTGGCTTATGAATCTTGATCATACAATCAAGATCACGAACTGTTCGAGGGTTGCCAATCCCTCGACAGTTCCAACTTAAGAGTTTCATTTCTCCCGGCAGGGCTATAGCACAGCCTCCACCGATTCATTCTTGTTCTGAGTTTGTGCTCTAGACTTCCTAAGAGTTTTGAAAGGAAGAATAGATGGCAAATCAGAACCTTTGGGGAATGACTTTCTCTTTCGACCACCTTTTGAGATTTGAGGTTGAGCAACCCCCAGCCCTCCTCCTTGCCTTAAATGCTTTTTCCATTTCTGCAATGACTTACCATAGTCTATATCTGGACTTGAAGATCCACTCCCAATACTGTCCAACTGATACAGACCAAAAGCATGTGAACTCAACCCTTCCCTCCCCTTCACCTTATCCACACTAACTGCACTCGTTGAAGCCAAAAGAGAGTTGACACCTGCTGGGGACACATGTTGCATCACAGCAGTTTTTTGAGCAGTTACTATTGAGGGCACAATAGAGTCCTTCTCGGGACACGTAGACATAACTACCTTCTCACCCAATCCTGGAGAACTATTCTCAGAAACTTCCTGTAACTGTCCAGAACAGTTATCATTTTCATGCAAATCCTCAGTAACTGTCATCTTCCTTCCTTCAGCAGCAGAAAACAATCCATGGGGAATAGCAGAAACAAACTTGCTAAGTCCCAAGTATGGACCAGTAATAGAGGCTCTCATCCAACTACCATATTGAAGATTTGAAACATCCCTTTCAGAGCCAACAAAAGGCTTTTGAGAGCACCCATTCGTACCATGTAAGAGCAGTCCACAATAGAAACAGAATCTCGGTATTCTCTCATACTTGAACTGAATAAAAGACCTCTTCCCAGAAACATTAATCATCTTCCCACGAATCAATGGCATAGTGAAATCCAACTCGAGCAGAACACGAAGGTACCTTCCCCAACAAATACCAATCTCATCAGCCTCCACATGAACTACTATCCCAACTGAACTACCCAATTGAACACCAATCTCAGCATTCATACATCCAAAAGGCAAGTTATGTAACTGAATCCATAAGTAAGTATGAGTGAAGGGCATAGCAGATGGAGAAGTAAGGCCATCAAAGTATTTGATACAAAGGAGACATTGATCAAAAGACCAAGGCTGGCCATCCCACACCTTTTGCAAGTCAGTTTCATTAGCAAACTCGAAGAGGAAAAGATTAAAGCCCACGTCAACAATGTTTATAGTAGTGTCCACTTTCCATATTTTCAACATAGTACCCTTAAAAGCATCTCGATTCACCCTCTTTTCAGTGATAATCTTACCAATCAAACAAAATCTGCCCCTCTCCAAAGTTGCATGAATATCACCTTCCTTTACAACAACATCCTTAGACTCCTCTTCCGTGGGAGACAATCTATCCCACAAAGTAGTAATATCCTCAGCCATCTATGGCTAGAGGTGAACAAAGAAAGAATCAAAACACTACAAGAATCCTCAGAGAAAATTCACGTTGCAAGAACCAACTCAAGCCTTCGCTTTGTAGGAAAGAGAGAGAACTTTCGCCTCATCCACGAGAGAAAGACTTTCCGGCAAGATTACCCACGTGAGAGTACTAAAACTAGAAGACTGAGTCTTCGAATAGTTCATTCATTATTATTTGAGCAAATTAATTAAGGTAAAATTGATTACCAATATTGTGTCTTGTGACTTTGTCTACAAATTTTGACAATCAAAATTTGTATTTTCTAAATATTTTTATAGTGTAATATATATATATATATATATATATATATATATATATATATCTCAACAAGTATAGTCATAACTCATAAGGGTGAAAACAACATGCATAGTATTACGAACAAGATTTCCTCTTTATCTCTTTAATTAGGTACTTAGATAATCTAATTATATATCAACTTACATATATTATAATACAATCAAAATTAATAAATATGAAATTATTCGATATATAATTTAATAATCAATCAGATATAATATTTAATGAATTGAGTCGAACTCATGCATATTTGAATGAGTAAAATTGTTGAATATATAGTTTTATTTGTTAATTTACAACGCCCACAAGTAATTAAAATTGTTCTGAACTGTAAGTTAATTATGACCAAGATGTTCAATTGTCTCGGTTAACACAAGGATTTGTTGTATCTTTTATCTTTATCTTTCTTTTTATTATTATTGGTTGCTAATTAATCTTTTTGAATAAAATTAAAGTTAATTTCTTAATTATGAGTAGCTACGTGAAGCTACTTCATTCATTAATTAACTCTTTATATAACATTCGAAGAGTACTAGCACTAGAGCGACGGGGTTAGTTTAAAGCATAGTTTTGATAGCGAGTTGAGATCGTTAATTGTGAATACTACTAATAAGATATTTGAGTTGAGATGAGATGAGATGAGTTAGAAATTATTTGAATTAAAATGTTTTATGAGATTTTAAGAAATGAGAAAGAAAAAGTTAAATAAAAATATTACAAAGTTAAAATATTATTAGAATTTAATATTATTTTTGTTTTGGAATTTAAAAAAGGTGAATTATTTTTTGTGTTTTGTTTAGAAGCTTGAGAAAATTGTAACAATTAGGTAATGATTATATAAAAAAGTTACAAAATTTGAAATTGAAAAATGTTTATATTTGTGGTGTATTTTAAATATTGAGATGAGGTGAGATGAGATATTATGAGATAGAAAGATCTCTCTATCCAAACAGGCCTTAAATGGACCCTTGTCAAATGTGAATATGGAGATTACGTACTACTCATGTGAGGGTGCGTTCACATTAATAATTACCACGAACCTCCGTATCTTGAACATTCTCCAGCATTCTAGATCAGCCGTGGAAACTTACATATTAAGACGTTATAAATCGTGTGTACTTCCCTTGATTTTTCCCCTTTTATTACATCCAAATATTGTCATGGCCGGGGTGAACGTAAGGTAAGGGCCGGGGTCCCCTCATGCAAGCTGCTATCATGTAGACCTAAAAGTTCTGATCTCTAAGTTTGGTTGTTATGGGAATACACGCGGGCATGCAAACCGTGGAATACACGACGCAAGTCGACAGTACTGCAAGCATCTTGTAGTCATGATTCTCCCAACCAAAATACACGTGCGATCGATTGATTATTTGAACGGTTCACAATGCTCCTCTTATCCTATTTATTACCCCCTTGATACTATAGAATTTTCTCAGTTAGAAAGCCATATATCTAGCAACAGTACTACGCGTCCCTGCCCCAGGCCCTCTGGTTAGTGTCATTTATTGCATCATATCATATTATATCATGGATATTGCTTGTGAGGTTTTAATTTAATATTCTAGTTTCTCAGATGAAGTACGTATAGTTGATTATGTACTATAGACGTTACAATATGTATGTTTGTTAACGTTGCAGAAGCATAAGATATCCGATCGAGATCAATCCCCGGCCCAGGCCTAGGCCTGTACGTGTTAATGGCTCACCAAGCTCTCCATCTGGCTCTCCATTTGGCCCACCCTTTGGCCCACCTAATCCACCTTATGAAGCACCTCTGGGTCCACTTTCGAAACCGGCGCCGACACCACCGAGCCTTTGGGCAGCGTAGGCATTAGTTTTAGGTCCATGCATGCATGCTTGCATGCAAGCAAGATCTATGTATGGTACCGATGTTATATGAATGTTCCCTTTATATATGCTAGCTTGTGTGTGTGTGTGTTTTGCCAGCTCTAGATATATAGCTTATATAAGGTTTGCTTATGCATGCAAGATATATGCATGTAAATTCTGCTGTTCTTCGTTTATGCGTGGCGTCTAAAATAGGGAACTTGTTCTCTAGAGATGTGATGATATATTTATTTCTAATAGACATCAGTACTTTAATATACGTACGTCTTGATCAATTTTACATTGCATGACTTACACTAATTATTTTATTTTATTTCTCATTTTTACTGACAAAAAGGAAAAGAGAATTCAACTATATATATATATATATATATATATATATATATATATAGGCCTGTGCAATTGCCCGCCCAAGAGAGTTTTTGGCCAATCCGGTCAGAGCCTGCAACAACGGCCAGTAATATATATAACCCGACCCGACCCGACCATTCGGGTTGGGATTTTTTATCTTTTTTTTTTTTTTTTTGGTACAGATTATTATAGATGCCCAATCTCTATTATTTGTAAACCCCTAAGCAACCAGATATAACATGTTTTGTTTTTTCCTTGTACATATTATAATATAATTGCTCAATCTATATTATAGTAAACCCCTAACGCATCATAACATATATATTTTTTTTCTTTTTGCTACATAAAGGAGTACAATAAACATAATAATTTAAAAGAGTACAATAAACATCATAATTTAAAGGAGTACAACCCAGAAAAGTCCTCAAACATGAATGTTTAACAACAAATATAGAATGTGCAGAACATAAGCCTTAAGTCACTCCTCATCAACATAAATAAAGCATGATTTGGGATCAAACTCTGGAAAAAAAATTATTAAATGATATAAAAATATATATTATGAAAAAGTTTAATAAATATGTAAGTAAGAAATATGTTAATTACCTGATTCTGCCTCAAAACTTTCAACATTATCCAATGAGGCATGAAGATCAATAGGTACTGGATCTTTTAACCAATTCTGAGTACAAACAAGTGCCTCAACTGTTTTTGGAGATATTGAACAACGAAATAGGTCAAGCATAGGACCCCATGCACTGAAAGCTGACTCAGAAGAAATAGTAAAATATGAATGACCATCACATCACGTGCAACTCTCGCCAAAATAGGATTCTTTATTTCATTGATCTTCCACCAATCCAAAATATCAAAATTTTGAGCTCGTGCCTCACAACCATGTTCAAGTATTAATCAATCTCTAATTTGTTTCTCAAATTACATTCAATAAGTTCTTACTCATACTCAACCTAAAAACTTTGCTGAGAATCAGAATCAATCATACTAGGATCAACTGAGGAAGGAGGCTCAGAGTATAAAACTCCAATTGAACTCCCATACATAATACTATACTCCAGTACATGTCAATCATCAATTGTTTTACTTTTGCAATAATTTCTTCAACTAAATTACCACCATATATGTTTTTGAACCAAAAATGCAAAATACTAAATTTGCATCTTGGATCAAGAACAACAGCAATGAATATCATCAAGTTAGTCTTTTCAATTGATCCTCAATATTTGTCAAACTTACTCATGATACTCCTAGCCATACCTCTCAACACTGGATCATTACTTTGACTCATTTTTTATAAATGCGATTGGATGCCAAAAAACTATTGGAAATATGCAATAGATGTGACATACAAAGAGCCAGAAAGTCTCACAGTAGTATCATAAAAAATCTTCAAAAACTTAGCCATTATTTAAACTCTCACCCAATCACTAGAGCTTGGGGGCTCAAGCTCACACTATTGCAATAGAAAATAACCATCATCATTCTCCAATCGCAAAAATGGCTTTTGAAATATTTATGCAACTTCTAGCATGAGATAAGTGGAGTTCCATCAGGTGGGAACATCAAGACACACCAATTTTGAACAGCTAATTTTCTCCTTCTCTATGCACTTTTTGAATTTTTCCATTCTGTAAGAGATGATCTAACATACTTAACTGCATTGCGCACCCTTGTGATTGAATCATCACAATCTTTTAGCCCATCTTTTATATATATATAAGAGTCAATGCCACATGTCCAAGAGTGGCCCTTATCTCAAATTTATTAAAAAAAACCCTCACTTGTGGCGGAGGAAAACCGTGGAACAAAAACACTTGAATGGAAAGAATTAAACAATAAACAACCCGAGCCCAAGTGTTTTAAAACTCCTAGCACAAACCATATTCTGAAAACAAGACAAAAGAAGTAGCCAGAACACACTCGACGCCAACAACCAATCACCAAATTATGACCTCAAAGAAGGAAGATCTAATTTATCCCTCTTTAAAATACCTTTGAGCTTCCACGAAACATCATTAAAATTAATCCAGGTACAAGACTGATGATTAGAGGCCAGACGAGCAAGAAAATCAGCTCCTGAATTTCCTTTTCTATAAACATGACTGATCTTGACTTGCAAACTGGATAAGATCTCTTGGATTTCGTCCCAATAGTCTTCAAGATACCAAATGCCACATCTACCTTTTTCCAACCAATTTACTACAAGGAATCAAGCTCAATCTCAATTATATGCAAATCCAACTCCTTACAATGTTTCAGCCCATAATAAAGAGCTAATAATTGCACTTCATTATTAGAGCCATGAGCCAACTCCTAAACAAAAGCCAACCTCAAACAGCCCTGATCATCCCAAATAAGGCCACCCGCCCCCATGCAACCCGGATTGCCCAACGAACTCTCATCAACATTCAACTTAAACCACCCCCTATTCGGTTTACACCACTTTACCAAACAAATCTGCTTAGATAAAGGAGCTTTAACCGGAATTGAAAAGGCCTCCAATATTTGAGCATCACCATTTTCTAATTTTTTACTCGCCCTCAAACGTAATCCTACCTATGCAATTGCTGCTTTAATTGCACTCCCCAACGACTTCACATAAACATTTTTCCCTTCCATATGAGCCTTACACTGCCACACCCAAAGAGACCAAGTTAAAATAATTGGAATCAAACCAAGCAATGTACCTTTTTGAGAAGAGTGTGAGGCCCTTCTAAACCAAAGCTCCATAGTATTCTTCCAAGGCCTGGATGGGTCATAAGGCATCCCAAACACAGAGACACCATGCGCCAAATTTCTGCTGCCAGAGAACCTGTGGCCAGGACACTTAGGCATTCACATCTTGATCTTCCATACAACCCCATACACAGCATTCACATCTAGAAACCATGGGCATGCCCAAATCTTTAATGCGCGCATCCACACTTAGGCAAAAATTCAAAACCTTCCACAATGTAACCGAATACTTCTTTGGAAGCGCTGAGTGCCAAATCCAACGAGCCCATTCAGATTTTGGGGCCCTAACACGAATACATTACCAAGCCGATTTCGAAGAGAAATTACCATTCACATTCGGTTTCTAAATCAGGATATTTGCCCTGTCTTTATGCTCACCTAAACATGTCAAAATTTCCTCAAGTTTTGACTCCCCCACCAGTCTTCTTAGCAGTTCCACATCCCACCCATTATGAATTCGACACTCCCTTATTGTGAGAAGAGGAAGTTTCGAAATCTCACAAGATTCTATAAGAGCACAAGATGACAACCAATTACCCCCCCAGAAAGAGACTCAACCATCCCTTACCTTCCACACAGAATTACACAACACCTTAGGTATTACACCTACTATTCGCTTCCAGAATAAAGAGCCCTTACTAGCATCAATCAAAGAGACATGTCTATTCTTGACATATTTTGCCTTAAAGAAATTAACCCAAACAGAGTTTTCAGTTAATAGATTCCATGCAAACTTCATAAAGAGCGACACCTGCACGTCTTCAAATTTCCGTAGTCCCATGCCCCCTCCAAGAATCAGATTACACACTCTAGCCCAAGAAACTCACTTCCTTTTTGATTTACCATTAACTGAACCCCATAAAAATTACTCATGAGCCGATTAAGACTTGCCACCACAGCCTTAGGAGCATACAAAACAGAAAATAGATGAATCGATATACTTGCCACAATATGCCTCAACAACAAAATGCGAGCACCAGACGATAGGAACTTCTTTTGCCATCCTTCAAGTTGGCCCCGAATCCGGTGCATTAACCCATCAAAATGAGTCACTTTCAGCCTTCCTGAAATCAAAGGCGCGCCTAAGTATTTCACCAGAAAGGAGCCCTCTGAGAAAGAGATAATTCTCAAGGACCTCCTTTTTTGAGCACTCGTAAAATACTTAGGGAAAAAGATAGATGACTTCGCTTTACTCACAACTTGACTAGACCAATCTTCATACTGAGCAAAAACATCCCTGATAACACGAAGCAAGGATTTTCCACCATTAGCAAACACAACAATGTCATCAACATACAATAAATCAGATATAAGAGGAGCACCCCGAGGGTGAGAAAATGGAATAATCATCCCATTGCCAAATTTATGCTTTAACAATCTGGATAACAAGTCTTCCACAAGAATAAACAAATATGGAGATAAAGGATCCCCTTGCCTCAAGCCACGCCCATTGGGGAAGAATCCTTTCATTGTACCATTCATAACCACAGAGAACCATGGAGTGGAAATACATTGTTTGATCAACTCACAAACCCGAGAGCCAAAACCAAATGAGGACATGATCTGTAATAAGAAACCCCAGTCAACATTGTCATACGCCTTAGCCATATCAACTTTAATTACGACATTGCCACCATGAACCCGCTTATTCAACAAATGAATCATCTCTTGAGCGAACGTAACATTCTAAAAAATGCTTCTTCAAGGTAAGAAGGCCCCCTACTCCGGAGAAATAAGCTTATTTAAAATAGGTGACAATCTACGAACCAAAATTTTAGAAAAGACCTCGTAAATCATGGAACACAACCTGATGGGTCTAAATTTGTCAAACCCAATTGGGTTTGGCACTTTCGGAAGTAGCACAATATATGAAGCCTAGTAGAATCTGGGTAGAGGGCACCACTAAAAAACTCCCAAACTGCTGCCACCACATCAGCCTCCACAATATCCCAACACGAACAATAGAACCCAGACCCAAACCCATCTGGACCTGGACAACTATTACTCGGAATAGAAAACATAGTCTCTTTCACCTCTTGGATTGAAGGGAGCTGAAGAAGAATATTGTTTTCCTCATCTAAAACTACATTCTGCACAAACAATGATAAATCCAGGGTGACCCTCCTTGGTCTTGCCTTAAGGAAATCACTCAAGAAATCCACAGCGCCAGCATGGATAGCCTCTGGGGGAGTTAAACAAGAACCATCTCAGAGTCGCATTTCCTGCACAATCAGCTTATTCACAGAAACAAACGTTTTAAAAAACAAAGCGAAGGCCTCGCCCTTCTCCATCCACCCAATTTTGGCCTGTTGAGTTAGTCGAGTCTCCTCTCTGAGAAGCCAAACCACAAGCTCGTCCTTGGCATTTAATAATTTTGTCTCAACCTCTTCAGAAAAGCTAGCTTGCAATTGACCTTCAAGTCTTTCTATCTGCTTCTCCAAGTCACTAATATCTCTGTATGTCAAAAACACTACGATTCCAATCTTCTAAAACCACTTTCAACTTTTTTAATTTAGCAGCTAGATGGGAAAGCCCCACATCAGCAATAGGAGCCTGCCAAGAGCCTTGCACAACCTCTCTAAAATTATCATGAGACACCCACATTTGTTGGAACTTAAACGACAAAGGGCCATATCTACATGCCAGAGTCTTTAAAACAAAAGTCAGTACCCTATGAACTACTCATTCAGACAGGGACCTTCATAGACTATTGTAGGGTTGATAAAGTGGGAAAGTGGGATTGACAAAGAGCACACGGTCTTTGTATTTGCACAAAGCATCCGGTAACAAGTCCACAACCAAAGGATTTAGCAGACATCAGTCCAGTTTTGACCAACTTAGCCAAGCCTCTCTACCCATTACGCCAAGAAAACTTGGTACCCATTGACTTCATTTCAGTTAACCCACAAGCCTCAATAAAATCATTGAATTCATCCATTGCAATTCTTGACCGGGGTCTACCACCACTACGTTCATCATCTCCACGAATAATATTGAAATCACCAAGACATAGCCAAGGAATATCTTGCACGACATCCAACTATAACAGCCTCCAAAGATCATGCCTCTCCATATGGTTACATTTTGCATAGACCACAGAAACCACAACAGAGCCAGAGGCAAACTTCAGCAAGACATACACATGATGAGCACTAAACTGACTAACCGAAACCTCTAAACCATCCTTCCATAATAGCCATAATTTCCCACCAACACTTTGATTATAAAAACCATAATCGAACTTCAAACAATTTTTCAAAACATCCAAATGACTTTCATCAACAAAAGGTTCAGCTAACATAATGAAATTAACTTGGAACTTCCTTAACAACTTACATAGACGTCTCCGGGATGATCGAATCCCACGAATATTCCAAAAGAGAGGTTGATAAATCATAAATTCATCCGAGCAAGCTTGCTAGGAACCCAAGATGAGCTTCTGAGAGTTCTTCCACCCTTACTTACATTATTTTCCGCTATAGCATCCCTATCAGAAGGGTAATCTTTATTTTTACATCGATGCTCTACCCTGTCTTCATCAGGCTCTGAGACGTAATCCTCAACCACTCCCTCAGATGGTAACGCCACCCTCTCAACCTGAATCATGGCAACCAAAGACCCCAACCTTCTATCTTCCACATAGTCATGTAACGCCCCATCCTCTGCCACCTGCTCAATTAACGCCTCTGTCACCATCATACCACATGGCTCCACCCTCTCCACACCATGATTTATGGCCACTATACCAGGTTCAACAGTGTGATCACTCTGGTGGCATTCGAAAGCTTCTGCTACCAACACTACTGTTATATCCTCATGGACTCCACCCAAATTATGCACTTTCGATGAACTGGGAACAGTCCCAGCTATATCCACCTTTTCAGCCATCAAAGCATCAACAATAGAAATATTAGTAGGCATATCATGAAGCCGCATATCCGTTACGTTACTTACTACATGTTCCTCTGCCATCGGTTCCTGACTACCACGCACAAGTGCAATACCAACACAATCTACACTATCACCCTACATTTTGGAAGAACTAGGACTAGCCAAATCCTTATCCACACTTTTAGCAATTCCCACATCAGCAACAACGTCATTCACAAGCAATTCATGGGATGAGAATCCTCCATCGTTTTCAGCAATGGCAACGACTTCTCCTTTGGCGCATCAACAAGAGGCATAACCTCCTTTGTCATGTCATCCGCAGCAGCATTAGGCTTCCACATGTTCACCATCTTCTCTGTTTCCTTTTCAATCCCTTTCTTCTTGCGATCATCAGCCTTAAAGCCACCTCCTGTCCATTTGCATGTCTTTAAATTATGCCCCTGAATACAACATTTAGAACAAAAAGCAGGGAGCGTCTCATACTCAACCTCTATATAAAAACTTGAAGCGTGGTAAGGATTTCCAATCCAAATTCCCCTTGCAGGTTCGTTTGCTGAATCTAGTTCCAAACAAACCTGTGCCCTATCGATTCTCGTCACACATTTGGTGGCATTATCACTATGCAAAAATCGACCCAAAGGTGCTGAAATATTCATCAAGGAGGATTCATAGTTGTAGTTTGGTGGTAATCCAGGGAGGAAAACCCACACCAGTACCAAGGAAGGATCTGAATCCTCATCAAAATCAGTGTGCCAATGGAACCCACGGTAAGGAACCCCATGGCTACTACCTCGACATTACCTTCACAAAATCAGCCTCATTAATGAGTCACATGTCACATGAACACATTCCGAGGTTTCATCATTGCTGAAACCATCGACTGCGAGCTCAACCCCCATCGATTTCGGATAAAAGTCTAATTGCATCAAGGGACGAATGTTGCCTAAGAAACTTAAGGACCATCGAGAACGGAAATGGAGCAGCAGGTTTTTCAATTTCTTCCTTGGAGAACAGAACACAGATTTGTCCATCATTGGTTTTGGCTGGACAAAGCGGGACGTTAATCTCAGGTAGAGGTTGTGGCATCTATGCCACCAAATCTGCAAACGTGCACTACCGACCAGCCGTCGCCGATGGCCTAGGAGGAGCCTCGACGGCTGTCATACGACACACGGTCAAGCGAACCCTAGCAGAGCATGAATTAGGAGAAAAGGGTATTATTGGGAATATATGAACTTTTAGCCCTTCATTCACAATAAGGTTCATAATATGGGCACAACACCTTATGTGAATATACTTCCCCTCCAACAAATGACCTTTCACAAATCTTTTTAAGTAATCGATGGCAACATCATTTGAGGAAGCATTGTCAACTATAACAGTAAAAATCTTGTCTATTCTTCAATCCTGTAGACATGACTCTACATGTTTTTCAATAGTGTCCCCTTTATGATTAGGAATCAAACAAAAATTTATAATTTTATTGTGTAATTTCCATTGACAGTCAATAAAGTGTACAGTAGGACACATATAATTGAAGTTTTGATTGGACGTAGGGCTGCAAATGGTCCGGTCCGGTCCGGCGATGGACCAAATATTTTCGGTCCATCATTTTTCTGGACCGGACCGGACCGAACACCCAAAGGGACCGGTCGGTCCGGCCTAATTTTTTTTTTAAATAATTAATAAAAAAAATTATTTAAAATACTAAATTAAATTAAGTGACTTATTAATGTGGATTATGTAACAAACTCAATAAAAAAAATATTTTATATGGTCAATGATAATAAATTAGATGAAAATTATATTATTAATTTATATAATTACTATATAATTAACTAATTGATATTATATATTTATTAATTCATACAATATTAACAAGTGTTAATAGCATATTTAAAATTTTATATTGTTAATAGTGATAGGTTAGATGAAGATATATATAAAATATTGTTAATTTATAGAATATTAACAAGTATTAATAATATATTTAAAAATTTATATTGTTAATTGTACAATTATTATATATAAAATTTTTTTTTTTTTCATTCGGTCCGGTCCGGTCCGAAAAAACCTTGGACCGTGGACCAGACCAAATGTTTTTGGTCCTCTAAAATGTGGACCGGACTAGACCGGTCTAAGTCTCGGTCCGGTTCGGTCCGGACCGAAACGGTCGGTCCGTTCGGTCAGACCGTACCGTTTATCACCCCTAATTGGACGTCCAAGTGTTAGTCGTTAAACTAACCCAACCAAGTGCCTTAAATACTTTCCTCAACTTCTCCTTCTCTTTTTTAAATAGTTTAATACAATCTCTCGCTACAGTGGTTCGAGATGGCACTTGGAATCTTAGTTCTAGTGATTTACATACCTTCCTAAATCCTTGTGCTTCCTCCACCCTAAATAGAACCTCATCACAAACTATCATCTTTGCAATTGTCATTCGTACATCTTCTAGGTCAAACTTATGTGTAGTTTGTTGATCCATGGGTCTAATTCTTTTAGGGCTTTTCCTACAAACACCAACACGATGTAGCATACTTGATGTACCATGTTTTTTGGGGTGACAAGCATAAGTTTTAATTAGATCTTTATGTAGAGTTAATGACGAACCTTGGTTAGTGATGGGAGATTTTAATGAATTGATGTACAATCATGAGAAGAGAGGAGGTAAACCTAGGCCTAAAAGACAACTTTATGCTTTCAAAGAGGTTATTGATGAGTGTAATTTGAGGGATTTGGGTTTTTCAGGCCCAAAGTTTACATGGTCTAATAGGAGAGCTAGGGGTCAATGCATTAGGGAAAGAATTGATCGACTTTTTGTTAATTCTATTTGGTGGTACAATTTTCCTAATGCACGAGTAACTCATGGTGTGGTAGCTTATTCTGATCATTTACCTATTTAGATAAATTTGGAGGGTGCAGCTGCTTCCCATTATATTAAAAGGTCTTTTAAATTTAAGGCCATGTGGGTTAGTGAGAAAGAATGTGAGGATATTATTAAAGGTGTTTACAGGAAGTGTGCTGGCCCAGCTAATATGGATGATGTTTTTTATTTACTAAAAGATTGTGGAACTCAGTTGCAGGGGAGGAATAAACATTTTTTTGGGCATGTTCAGAATCAGCTCAGTAAAGCACAGAGAACTCTGCACAGTTTGCATGAGAGGGGGCTAGAAACAGTTTCTATGGAAGATTTGAATTTTGCAAGGGATGAAGTGCAGGTTTGGTTGGAAAGAAATGAGATCATGTGGAGACAGCGTTCTAAGGCTCTATGGCTCAAAGAGGGTGATAATAATACTAAATATTTTCACAAGAAGGCATCTCAGCGAAAAAGAAAGAATAAAATTTTAAAGATCCAAGATGATAATGGACATTGGCAAGAAGGATTTCAGAGAGACAGGGTTATACCTGATTATTTCCAAAACCTTTTTACAAGCTCTTCTCCGACTATTGTTGATGATTCTTTGGCTTTTTTAGAACCTTTGTCTGGGAAAGTTTCAGATCAAATGAATCTGGATTTGATGAAGGAGTTCAACGCTAATGAAACGAAGGAAGCTTTGAATCAAATGGATCCTACGAAGGCCCCTGGCCCTGATGGCATGTTGGCATGTTGGCATGTTGTTGGTCCAACAACATTACATCAACAGTGTTGCAAGCCCTCAACTCAGTTTTTTTCCCTCTACGCTGAACCATACTCATATTACTCTTATTCCTAAGAAGAAGTGTGTTGTTAAAATGGGAGATTATAGGCCCATTAGTTTGTGTAATGTGGCATATAAACTTATTGCAAAGTTCATTTCAAATAGACTCAAATTTGTATTACCTAGTATCAAAAGTGAGAGTCAAAGTGCATTTGTCCCAAGGCGACTCATTTCTGATAATGTATTGATTGCTTATGAGTTGGTTAATTTTCTCAAACACAAAAAGAAAGGTAAAAGGGCTTTATGTCCTTGAAATTGGATATGAGTAAGGCTTACGATCGTGTGGAGTGGAGATTTATAAAGTCTGTTATGGAAGTGATGGGTTTTCATCCGAGGTTTATTGAGCTGACCATGTATTGTATTGGGTCTGTTTCTTTTTCTGTGTTGATCAATGGAGAGCCGAGAGGTCTCATTATGAAAACTAGAGGATTAAGGCAAGGGGACCCATTGTCCCCTTACTTATGTCTCATTTGTACTGAAGAGCTGATTTCCCTGTTAAGAAATGCTGGGCTGAGAAAATATATTTCTGGTATAAAAATTTATAAAGGGGCACCAAACATAAATCATCTGCTCTTTGTAGATGATAGTGTTGTTTTCTGTCGGGCAGATGTGGAAGAAAATATAAGGGTACAAATGTTATTTGAGAGATATGAAGCTGTCTCAGGTCAAAGAATTAATAAAAAAAAAACTGCTATTGTATTTAGTGGCAATGTGAGTGTGGATACTCAGAATGAGATTGAGCACCTTTGGAGCAATTGTGAAATAAAACAATATAAGAAATATTTGGGACTTCCACCTGTTATTGGGAGGTCCAAACACCGTGCTTTTCAGTCTAACAAACAAAGGGTACGGCAAAAGCTTCAAGCTTGGAAAGAGAACTTATTGTCGCAAGGTGGTAACAAGATTCTTTTGAAAGCAGTTGCCCTAGCCATCCCAACATATACAATGAGTTATTTCCTTCTACCTTCTAGTTTTTGTGCTAAGTTGGAAAATATGATGTCAAGGTTTTGGTGGGGTCAAAAAGGAAATAAGAGGAAAACTCATTGGTTGAGTTGGAGCAAATTGTGTCAGAAGAAAACCCATGGAGGGCTGGGTTTTAAAGATTTAAGAAGCTTCAATCTTGCTTTACTAGCAAAACAAGGATGGAGATTATCTCAAGATGATAGCTCTTTACTGCACAGATTAATAAAGGCTAAAAATTTCCCCCACACTAGTTTCATGAAAGCAAGGTTGGGTAAATGTCCATCCTATACTTGAAGGGGCATTTGGGAGGCACGAAAATGGCTAGTGGCAGGCTGTAGGTGGAGAATAGGGAATAGGAGATCTGTTAATATCTGGCAAGACCAATGGATTCCAGGGCATAATTCTTTGATATTGGAAGGGGTAGTGGAAAGGGATGGTACCAACTCTGATTTTGTTGATTCTTTATTTGTTTACAATGAAAGCATGTGGGATGTTCAAAAGTTAAGATCTCTCTTCAATCCAAATCTAGTCTCAGATATTCTTAAAGTTCCCTTATGTTCTAATAATGTAGAAGATAGAAGTGTTTGGGCACATGAAAGAAATGGAATTTTCAATGTGTGAAGCTGTTACAGATTCATTTATGCTCAGCTTGGTCACCAATGTGCTGAATCATCAAATATGCAGGCTTAACAAGTACTTTGGAAGCATTGTGGAAAATGAAAGTGCCTAACAAGATTAAAATTTTTGCATGCCATGCATGCAAAGATGGATTACCTACTGCTGCAAATCTGGTGAAGAAACATGTGCTGACAGATGATACTTGTAGATTCTATTTAGTAGCAAAGGAAGATATCACTCATGCAGTGGTTAATTGTGGTGCTGTTCAAGGTATGTGGCATTTTTATCTACCTGAGTTAATGCTTGATAATAATGTGCCATTCTTTGAGATCGCTTTACAAATCTGTGAAAGGAAGATATTTGAGAATTTGGCTGTTTTATTTGTTTTGGCCTGGGGCTTCTGGTTTCGAAGGAACAAGTATGTGCAAGATCAAGAGCTGTTAAGTCCTAAAACAGTAGCCGAGAATGCCTTTGTAATGCTGCAAAGTTATGACCAAGTTAGGCAGAAGACAAGAGTTCAGCTTATGAGACATTATAAGTGGCAACCCCCTCAATCTGATTGGCCTAAACTAAATGTTGATGCTGTAGTTTTTCTTGAATGGGATAAGACAGGTGTGGGGTAGTTTCGAGGGATGCTACAGGCAAAGTCCTTATGGCACTTAGTAAAGCAGAGGTTCAGATGGAAGGTTCAGAAGGTTTAGAGCTGCTTGCTATCTTTCGAGGTTTGCAACAATGTGCTACTATGGGCGTCTCAAATATTATTGTGGAAAGTGACAGTTTTTTAAGTATTGAAGCTCTCAATGATTATAGCGTGACTAACTCTCTGTTAGGGGTGTTATATTATGAGATAAAGAAGTTTGCAACATGTTTTCATAACTGGTTGTTTTCACATGTATATAGGGAAGGAAATATGGTAGCTCATAAGTTGGCTAGAAATGCTTTCAAGGTTGAAAGTAAGATTGTTCATCTAGGCCAGGTTCTGGAACCCGGATAACCGGGTTCCGGTTATAGGTTCCTGCCCAGAATACACCCAGGCCGATACCCGCATTTTAAAACCTGGGCCCATCCGGCCCGGATGCAGTTTTTAACACCCGGATACCAGTTTTAAACCTGGTACCCAGGTTTAGGTATAAAACCATCGTAAACGCCAAACGAGATGCCCTACCGCCCCCTCCCCAGAATCACACTCAACTCTCATCTACTCTCTCTCTCTCTCTCTCTCTCTCTCTCTCTCTCTCTCTGTGAAGTGCGATGCCTTACGCCTCCCTCCCACCGATTCCTTTCTCTCATCTGCTCTCTCTCTCTCGCTCTACTCTACGCCTGCGTCTACGTCTGCGATGCCCTAGCCCCTCCCAAAATCACTCTCATCTACTCTATCTCTCTCTCTACTATCTGCGATGCCGAACGGTGGAAGTGCTTGAGCTTGGGATCCAAGAAATTAGAACGGATTTCCGTTTGGGTATGTTTTCTTTCTTCCCTCTGTTTTGTTCTCTCTTTGTTGTTTTTGGATTTTTTTTTAGAATGTTTGATTGTTTGAGGACTATCTGTTTAGATCTATTTAGCTGCAAAATGCTAGAGCCATGGGTTATTATTATTTGGAAGATCTGTTTAGATCTGTTTAGATCTGTTATATCTGATAACATATATATATATATAATGAAGATTTGTTATTATTTGGAAGAAATGGTTTATAGGATGTTGTATCTTTGATTTTTCTAGATTGTTTTTAAAAAAAATTAGTTGTGTTTCTGGGTGGAGTTTGGAAAAACAATTGGGGCCTTTGGGTTCCAAAATATTTTTAGGAAAAGCAAAGACTTTAGAGAGTTGTAGCCTTCCTCTTGTGGTCCATTCCCATTGCTATGTTCCTGTCCATTGACCTAGTAATTTTGTTTAGGTGGGAAGATCTACATTGGCTTACATTTTTTAAAGCTTCATGTTTCCATCAAGCTGTCATTATCTTTGGTGAAGTAGCTAGTCCTCTAATCACATTTCTCATATTTAATTGTAACTATCTATTACAAGTTTCAACCTCATGCATTTATTTTTCTTGTAAATATCTAAAGCTTTTAAGTTTATGAATTGGAGTAGTTATCGTCTTTGCTAGAGAAACTATATATACATATTAATGTTGATGAGATTTGCATGGCCTTTCGGTTTTATATTGGCATGCACTATAAGTGGTTAATGCTTAATATATACAAAGTCACCATGCACTATGTTGTTATTAGGTTAATTAAGATAGTTATTAGGTACATATATGTTTTCTCAAATATAAAAAACTAGAAAGTTGGGCAAGATTTTTATTTTCTTTTTTGTGGGAGCATGATCTGTTCACCTATGATTGGTCATATTCTATATGACATGTGGTGGTGCTTTCTCCACTCTGAGGCCAACTTTGGGGATGAGCAACAATTTCATGTTTGGCTCCATATTAACGATTGGTGTAATGCTTGGTGCTGTCACAAGTGGTAGGATTGCAGACTTCATTGGTCGAAAAGGGGTATGTTGAATTTAAAACTGTGATTTGGTAGTGCTCAACCTTTGTCATCTCTATTCTTACTAAACCATGTATTTTAACCTTTTGGAGTTTTAATGGAAGCAGGCAATGAGGATGTCAGCTGGTTTCTGCATTGCAGGATAGCTTGTTGTATATTTCTCTAGAGTATGCACTGTTTGCACATTTCAATTCTTCGTGTAAGAGATTAAATCTTCTCATCTTGCTGAAACTTCTTGCTATTATGGTTTTTTTGGTATGACTTTAATGTAGGGAGTTTTTCCCCTTGACATGGGTAGGTTATTCACAGGATATGGAATTGGAGTTTTCTCCTATGCGGTAATTATTATTGCTAAGCGAGTGAGGACAGAGAGAATGTGTAGCTTTTTGATAGTTGAGTACTACTCTATTTTATGTTCTTGTTTATTAATTTTGCTAAGAGAAGTGGTTGTCTATGGATATCTATTTGAATGAAAAACTCTACAAAATATTGTTAGTGTGGGTGTATTTGGGGAAAAAAACAAAAATCCATTCTCATCTTAATCTTTAATTTATTAAGTGGAATTTGTCTTAATTCTTGTATATAATCATTGTTCAAAACTTTGTGTGTTTTGCAGGATCTGTCAGTCCAATTACTTGAAGTTGCTATTTGGTGTGGAGATTAAATCGTTGATGGAAATGTTACTGATTTTGCAATTCATATATTGTAATTTTGTATATTGTAATGTAATGTATAAATAACAAATAATTTAATATGTAATGGATTACCTTGTGATGCATGCATGGATGAATTTATGCATTTAGTATTTAGAACACATTAATATGCATTCCAACTTAACTTCTTTAAAAAAAAAAGGCTTTTGTATAAAAAATAATTATGGTTTGAAATTTTGTGTTTTGCTAATTGAGCTTTTAGAACACAAATATTATGCGTTTCATAAACTTGACTTCTTAGAAAATAAATTTAATAAAATAAAAGCTTTTACTTGAAAAAAAAAAACAGGGTACACCTGGAATTTCGGGTTTCAAAAACCCAGACCCACTCGGGTTTCAGCCCAGGTTTGAAACCCAGGTTCCGGTCCGAGTATACCCGGCTTCCCAGGTCGGAACCCGGATAAACACTCCTAATTGAAAGTATTTATGTTTGGTGGGATTATTTTCTAGACTGTATTTCTCAAGTCTTATGGCTTTATACTTGTCTGTAATCATTTTCCTGTTGATTAATAATAATATCATTTTTATCAAAAAAAAAAAAAAGAATCAATAAACCAACTTGCAAAAAAAGTTCTTTTTTTTTTAATTTTCTTGAACTTAATTATAAAGATATGTATTTTGGTCATTTCAAGTGCTTTCTCCGATGAGGGAGATGATCTCAGCTTGGTGTTACTCAATTTTGTTTTTGATAGGATCTTTATAATAGCAATGATAAAGTCATGCCAATGTTCCTTTCGATTTTTGAAAGTACGTCATGCGGTACTGTAAGCTGGTGATATGCCAAATAAAAAGACTATATATTATAATCATCTCACTTTTACTCTACTAGCTATATATATGATTGATATTAACCAATAACAACTGATCAAGAATCAAGTGTGTATGTAACGCCCCGATCCCGGAGGTCCGGAGAGTTAGCTCTTGTAACCTAAATCCGACTTCCATAACATATTTAAATACTCCAATATTTCTAAAAAGTACAAATCCATTTATTCAAAATCCGAAAATCATAAACCTACTCAATAAGACTCTCAAATAAACTTGTACCCTCAGGCACTTATTCCACTACGATCATAACACCATGAGTAAACCACTATGCTTAAATAATCATCTCAGCGATGCTCCATAATCCTGATCCTTAGCTGGACTATTCAAAATTATCTGAAAAGTAATTGGAGATAAGGGGTGAGTTATCAACAACTCAGTAAGTAGAGGACATATACTAGTATGTAAACATGAGCATTTACAGAGTTCAAAATGCATAACAAAATGTTTTCTTTCAGAATGCAGAATCAGAATAATGTTTTCAAAATGCAGCGTCAGAACATGTTATCAAAAATATCAGAGCGAAAGTTCGAAAATATTCATAATCAAAATCCCTTTGGCATAGCATAAACTAAAACATCACATCTTATCTTATCATATCAGAACAAATACCATGTTTAACCCCCATGGTAGGGTTGTGCAAACCTCGGTAGCTAACCGAGCAGAAACAGAATGTGAATCTTCCCCTTATTCATTCTCAGAGCCCCGAGTGTGCACATAGGAAAGACCACACAGAAAACCACTTTATTTCCAAAGTGGGTGCACCAGAAACAGAAAAGTTGGTACCAACCCGAACAGAGGCCACAGTTTTACACCCGTGGTGAGGTCAGAACGGAACAGAAACAGAAACAAAATGTTATGCCAAAGGTTTTCAGAAATCACATCAGATCATATCAGAGTACCAAAAATCTTCAAAACAGAACAAAAATCATATCAAAACATAATTTATGCACAAATTTCATATTTGCTCTCTTTTTCAAAGTTCAGAAACAGAATGTCAGAAATAAGCTCATGTCTACACCAATCATGACAAAAATATACTTTCTTCTTAAACAAAATCTCATGAGTAATGCTGAATAAATAACTGAGGTAGTTCAAATTTATTTTCATAACCAAATATGTATATTTTCCAAAAATCAACCTCAGCTCATTTTAGTTTAATGCAAAGTCTAGCATAGGAACCCCGCTTACATGAACTTCTTAGCTTTTCAAAAATTTCCTCAAAATGTCGAACAAATATTAATCGTCACCTATAAAAATCACGTAATTCTCGTAAATTTCCAATTAATCTCATATTTCGATATTCAATCCTATGCTTCTAAAATAACCTATTAAATTCCTCAAAACCTAAAATTTCAAATCGTCACGTTCTAAAATCATCTCTGTTGATTTAATAACTATGACAAAAATATTTAAAAGTCAGATCTATTTATTATTGAAAATCAACTATAAAGTTTAATACTGGATGATATAATTATCCCAAAATATTTTTAAAGTAAACCATAACTATTTTTTAATTGTGAAACCCCATATGATATGGATAAGGGTAGGTGGTGTATGGGATCCCACATTGCTTGGGAAGGAGAAGTTCTAGCTCTTTATAAGGTTCCATTGGGGCTCCAATTGTATCATTGACTAATCCTTTTGGAGTATAGGCCATGTGGTTTGGGCCTTCCATTGGGACGTTACAAATGGTATCAGAGCCTATCCCAACCAGAAATGTGGGACTTGAGCCATGCCACCTACAATGAACAGGCCCGAAGAGGACGTCGGGAATTTAAGGGGGGTAGATTGTGAAACCCCATATGATATGGATAAGGGTAGGTGGTGTATGGGATCCCACATTGCTTGGGAAGGAGAAGTTCTAGCTCTTTATAAGGTTCCATTGGGGCTCCAATTGTATCATTGACTAGTCCTTTTGGAGTATAGGCCTTGTGGTTTGGACCTTCCATTGGGACGTTACAGTGTAGCATATTTTAGTGAAGCGAGTTTTACGGAGAGATGTGTTGCGAGTTGCGTGAGGCGATTTTCATTCTAGGGTTTAACGTGTTTTTGCATGGCAGCAGCGGGACCCCATGGTGGTCCTTTGCCACAGGCCAATACTCGATCATTTGTAGATATGGTATCTGCCATTCCTCAGCCCCTCCCTGAGATTCCTTTAGCCATGAGAGCTCCAAAAGTGATGGATGGGGGACATGTATTTTCAGTTTTCGAAAGAAAAGATTCAGAAGACAGCGGAACCATTTCGGTTTTCGTTGGTTTTAAAATTCCTGAGGCAACGTCCGTTTTTGGATGCCATTCGATTGTTCATAAAGAGTAGATGGGGATTATTAGGGGTGGCAGTAGTCTCGGCCATGAGATTGCATCGAAATGTTTTCATATGTCTCATTTCGGAAGAGGATTTCAATAAGGCATTCTCGCGTAAGGTTTGCGACATTAATGGTACTCAATACAGGCCGTTTCGCTGGACTCCAGATTTTATTGAAGAAAAGGAGCCTTCTGTGGTGCCAGTCTAGGTTTTCCTACCTGGTCTAGCCCCAAACTTTTATCAGTCATCTATTTTACGCATTCTAGCGGCACCCATTGGAAAGTTTATTCTTAGTGATAATTCTATGCGATGCATGACAATAACGGATGGTGCGAGGGTCTGTTTAGAGTTGGATGCAACAAAAAGCCCTATTACTTCATTTTGGATTGGGGTGCCGGCGAGTCCTTCCAATCATCGTCAAGAAGTGATTTATGAAACACTCCCGGCTTATTGTATTCAACGTAAACAATAGGGTCACAATGAAAAAGCTTTGAAAAAAGAGAAACTGTGTAGAGATAAGAAGAAGCCGTTAGTGAGAACAGAATATAGGGTGGTGAGGAAGAATGATAAGGAGTTAGTGGAGTCCAATGGAGAGGCTGAAGAACGAACAGAGGTTCCGATGCTGGGCGGGTCAAATGATTTAAATTTGAATAGAGTGGTTGTGAGTCCTGAAAGTGATGTAGAGCATGGGGTGGTGGCTTTGATCTCTGTTGACTGTGTGAAGGGGACAAAGGACGAGATAGAGTTACCAGTGACTCATCCAGTAGTTGTAGATCAGGGAGAAAAGGAAATTGAGGTCAGAGCAATTGCTGATGGAACAGAGAATGAGTGTCTTAGATTAAAAGATGTGGAACAGCAGGAGGAGATGCATGGGAGGACTGAAGAATCGGTTCCAATGGTCGATAACCATATTTAAGAAGACTCCGTGATGTTTAATGAATCTCAGTCAAAGGAAGAGGACTCTGTTTTGGAAGGGGAAGATGATAAGATGGTCAGTATTTCAGATAGTGAGCCTGGGGAGGAAAAAGAAGAGGCCTCTAAAGAGGTGTTTTCAGACTCAGAAGTGTCTAACAAAAAGAAGAATATATCAGAGGATAAGTTGGTGAAGGTCAAAAGTTTGAAGAGGGTGGGGACCCGTTCCTCTAAGTTTAATCTATGATCAGTCCAATAATTTTTTCGAATGTCTGAGGGGTTGGAACGTCAAGAAATAGATTGAAGAAAATTGTAATGAGATATAAGCCAAAAGTTTTTGCTTTAGCGGAACTGTTTTTAAGTGAAGTTTCCATGGCAGCTATCAAACATAGTCTTTCGTTGGAGGGGTGCCTCTCGAATGAAACAGTGGACGGGAAGCTGTGGTTGTTTTGGATTTCGGAGGCAGGAGTGACAATTTTGTCAATGAGTGATCAACACATTATAGTTATGGTCTCGGATGGTCAAAAAGAATTCAAAATATCATTTGTTTATGCAAAATGCACATATGCACAACGCCGGAGACTTTGGGAGGACCTGGAGAGGGATGGGGGGTCGAGTATCCCTTGGCTAGTGACTGGTGATTTTAATGTCATTTTAATGATAATGAGAGGAGAGGTGGAAGGCCTCACTCTTTGTAGGTTGTAAATGAATTTAATTCATGGATTCAGACTTGTGGATTGATTGAAATGAAGTTCCTGGGGAAGAGTTTATCTTGGTGTAATGGTCAGCAAGGATTATCTAGAAGTTGGGCTCGATTGGATCGTACGCTGATGAATAATAATTTTTTGCTTTGTTGCTCGGAATCTTCTATGCATTATTTACCTCGCTCTACATCGGATCATGCACCAATGGTAATCTCCTTATCAAGCAAGTCAGTAGCATACGGTCTCTCTCCTTTCTGCTTTCAATAAATGTTGGTTGAGCATGATGGGTTCTTAGACTGGAATCGAAATGTTTTTGGTTCGACGGCTCAACACATTCAGGCATTGGAGACTCGGTTAGAAGGACTCGAATCCAGTTTATAGAGGCAGTATAGTGAAGATATAGAGCAGAACTTGATAGCTACCAAGCTGGAGCTTGACACTTGGGAAAAACGGGAGAGTATGCGGCTTACGCAGTGTGCTAAAGTTCGGTGGATGGAAAAAGGAGATAAAAATACCCGGTATTTTCATACATTACTCAAAGTTAGAAAGCAGGGATAGGTTTGTGAGATGCGGCTTTAGAATGGGGTTGTCTTAAAGTCTCCACAAGAGGTTCATGATGGTGCGGTTGCTTATTTTGAAGAGTTTCTGGGTCAATCTTCTAGTGTGGAGTGTCCAATATTAGAGGTTGTAGTTGAGCCTATTATATCAGAGGAGCAAAATAGCCTTTTGAGTCGTTTACCTTCGGTCGAAGAAGTGAAAGAAGCTATGTTTAGCATCCATGTTGATAGCAGCCCCGACACTGATGGATTTGCTTCCGAGTTTTATAGAGCATGTTGGGAAGTAATCTGTGATGATATTACGGATGCAGTCAGGGATTTATTTGGTGGTTCTCCATTGCCAAGGTTTTATACAGCCTCTGTGTTGGTGCTTATTCCGAAGGTATTGCAACCTTCAGGTTTTGATAAGTTTCGCCCTATTAGTTTATGCTCAGTGTTTTATAAGATATGTTCCAAGGTGCTTGTTAATCGCTTAACACATCTCCTTCCGTCTATGATATCTATGGAACAAAGTGTTTTCATTCCCAGAAGAAGCATATTTGCTAACATTAGTTTAAGACAAGAAATGGTTTCTTTTATCAACCGAAAAAGCCAGGGAAGTAATGTGATTTTCAAGATGGATATGGCAAAGGCCTATGAAAGGGTGGAATGCGATTTTCTTTTCAATGTATTGGAGAGGTTTGGTTTTTCTAATGGTGTCCGTGGGCTGATCAGGAATTGTATTCAGTCGCCGTGGTATTCTATTATGATGAATGGAACTATCCGTGGTTTTTTTAAGGTCAAAGAGGGCTGAGGCAGGGAGATCCCCTCTCGCCCTACCTTTTTATTATCATGGAAGAAGTATTATCTCGTCTATTGAAGGAAAATCTCTCAAATGGAAGGATTGGTAATTTTTCTCAACCTCAAGGGACACCAATAATTTCACATTTGCTATATGCGGATGATATTCTCATTTTTGCAAATGGATGTAAGAAATCTGTGAAAGCATTGATGGAAGTGATTGGTATGTATGAGAAATGGTCTGGGCAATGCGTAAACAAAGACAAAACATGGGTTTATTTTGGAAAACGTTTTACTGTTGTGAGGAAAAAGGAGCTGTTGAGGATTATGGGCTTTGTAGAAGGATTTTTTTTCCTTTTACACATCTTGATGTTCCGATTGCTTCTGGAAAAATATTTAGACCCACTCATCACAAGAGTCCGGGATAAGATTGGGGGTTGGAAAAATAAGTGTTTGTCTGCTGGGGGTAAACTGGTTTTGATGAAGCATGTTTTAGCAAGTTTACCAATTCACTTGCTTGTTATTTTGCAGCTTCCGAAATATGTTTTGAAGTTTTTAAATAGTATGTTGAGTTCCTTTTTCTGGGGTGAGGTTAATGTGAAAGGTAGAAAGCACTGGTTCTCTTGGAGTCGAATATGTCAACCAGTAGAAGAAAATGGCATTGGCTTGAGGAAATTTGAGGATGTTCAGGCGTCACGTCATGCCAAATTTGCATGGAAGATCCTTCAAGGGGATGATTTGTGGTGCAGATTTTTTCGGGGAAAGTATGCTGCTAATAGACATCTTTCTTTGGCAGAGCCGAATAAGGGCTCTCGATTCTGGCGTTTGGTAGTCCATAGCATCCCCCTTGTGCTCCAACATTCTAAGTGGAAGGTCAGGGATGGAAGGCTTTCTTTTTGGTTTGATAACTGGTGGGATGGGGGTCCTCTTGCTAATGATACTCAGATCGTGGAAGAACCCAAAATACATATATGTGAGCTGAAGGTAGAGAATCGTGGAAGAACCCAAAATACATATATGTGAGCTGAAGGTAGAGAATGGATGGGGTATTGATAAACTGGACAGGATGGTTGGCCATGAGAGGGCTACTGAAATTTGTAACTTCCTGGGTTCATTTAGAGAAGGCCAGGATAGACTGGTTCGGACGAAAAATAATGATGGTAGGTTTTCTACAAAAAGTGCGTGGGAGTGTGTTCTTGTTCGTGCCCTGGAAGTGTGTTGGTCTGATTGGGTATGGCATGAGAGATTACCAAAAAAACATTTATGTGTTTATGTGGAAGGCAATGAATAATTGCCTTAGTGTTGACGAGAGGTTGAGGAGGATTGGTATTTCAATACCTTCGAAATGTGATTGTTGTGCAGGTGGGGCTACTGAGGATCTAAATCACGTACTTATGGGGGGTGAAGTTGCTTTGAATGTTTGGAGATTTATTTCGGATTTGTTGGGTATTCCCTTTGTCTCTAACAGGACATGGTACCAAACGATTTTGGTGTGGTTCAGGAGAGCTTCAAGATCGACGCAAATGGGTAGTATACTTGGTTTGCTTCCGTCGGTTATCTCATGGAGGTTATGGTTCCGTCGGTGTAAAGCAAGAATGGAAGGGAAAATATTTTCTGCTGAGGAAATAAAGCAGCTGATCCGTTTCACAGTGGGTAAACTACAGAAGGTAAATGCGAAGGTTACAATATGTTCTTGTGTGGACGAAGCTCGGCTGCATGAGCTTAATACCCCAATCATTCATGTAAAACGGAAGATCATACGAACTGTAAGTTGGAGGAAACCAAGTGTCGATAGAATTAAAATAAACATAGACAGAAGCAGCTTGGGGAATCCGGGAGCTTCTGGGGCAAGAGGTGATTTACGAGATGCTTACAGAAATATGGTTCTGGCTTTTTCGAAACATCTTGGTGCGGGTACAAATACTAGTGCTGAGTTGCAGGCAATGGTTTTTGGGTTATGATTTTGTCGAGAGATTGGTTTTCAAGGCATAGATATGGAGTCAGATTCGCAAGTGTGTGTGCGAAGGGTTCACTGGCAGCGATGTAACGTGTGGTATTTAGAAGACTTTTGAGAGGAATTAATGGAGGTCGTTCATGGTAGAGATGTTAATGTGCAGCATATTTTTAGAGAAGGAAATGCTTCGGCAGATTATTTGGCAAAGCTAGGAGCAAGTGGAGTGTCGTGTGTGTGGAATTCTTTAAATCAGGCGCCTAGGATTTTTAGAGGGTTGATCCGTATGGATAATTAGCTTTACCTTATTTAAGGTACGGTTAATTATTAATTATCTTTGGGTATGTTAGTGTTCTTTTTTGTTTTAAGGTTGGTCATAAGGTTGTTTTTATGTTATTAGTGGAAAAGTTGTTAAATGGGAATAATGTAACCAAGGTATTCCTCTGCTACAAGTGAGGGCTTATGAATAAACCTGGGGAAGGATCACACTTGAACATGTGGCCTGGACTCTTTTTTTTTAAAAAAAAAAAAAAAAAACCATTGATCAATTTGTTACTCTAAAAAATAATAGAAGATCTAATGGTTGATAAATAATATCATATCAAAACAGTGTGATGAAAGTGATATGAGAGTATAGTATAGTATATAAATATAATGTAAGGGGATTCCCCCCCCTAAGAAAGGCCCATCGGGCCTCGGCCCAAAAGGTTCCCTATCCAAGCGAGGACCAGAACGTCAGCTACAGAGCGGTCCCGTCCAGTCGACAAGACAGATTGACCTGACACTCTGCGGCCACCCTCGGGAACATTATCTACACAAAACGCATAGAAAACACGGAAGACCCTTGATTCATCGGCATTAGGTCATCTACGGCTCATATAAATCGGATCAGAAGTCAAGAAATTACACCATTTAATAACACTGTTGATCAAGTCACACGCCACATTCATGGAGTTGACGTAGAGCCATACCGCATTAAAGAAAGTCTGACAGTAAGCACAAAAAGAAAAGCATGGACTCTATGGGAAAAAGACTATCTGGATCCTCCCTAGACACGGTATAAATAGCAAGCTCTAAGTATCAAAAAACGCTCTCTAATCCCTAGACTCTCTACTTAATTGCTATACTCTAATAATATTTACTAACTTTGGCATCGGAGGTTACCCAGCCCCTAGGCTGCCCTCTCATAGCCGCAATCTTTTCTATCCTGTGCAGGGTCCGTTTTCGAAAACCTGAATTATTGGAGTTTGGTCCAAAGGCATGCGAAAGAATAGGTTAATATAACTCTGTCAAATTTAACATGAAGATTGTACATGATATGGATCAGTTCCCCAATGTAGGGAATATATAATAATTAAAGAAATTCATAAATTTATTTTACAACTCGTTTTATAACTAATTATATAACACTTGCATCAAAATATTAATTTTTTTTTTTGTTTGAACTTATAATTTTACATAATCGCTCACCATTTCAAACAAAAATTGTAAAAAGTTTATGCGTAAAATATTATTACCCATGTTAAAAAATATCATAAATTCCTGTTTGATCGGATTATTGTAGAAAGTGAGAAGTTTTATTTTTTTTTATTTTGTATTTTCCCTCAAAGATATATAGAACTCAATTAGTTTTGAACCTACTTTGTTTCCTTCGATGTTATTTGAACAATTGTCCCACGCTAAAAAGGTTCAATATTATTGGCTACACATGGTTATGCTGGACACACCTTGTCGCAAAGCTACATTGGTGCTGTTGGCACATAATAATGAATTTTTGCACCATCAACTAATATTAAATTTGTTAATCTCCTATTTTTTAGTTTTTTCTGGCATTAATCTACTTTATTAGCTTTTTACGTTTCTTTCTTTAACTCGGGTATTTTGCTAAGAGTATTACTTACAGTTTGTTGGTTGTTATTGAAGGAATTACATTATAGTTTGGTTACACAAAATCAAACTATCTCATTTTATCTCATCTCATATAATTATTATAATTTTTTTAAATTTCTACATAAATTATAATAAACAATTCAATTTTTTTAAATTTTAAAATAATAATAATATTAAAAAAGTATATTATAATAATATTCTATTCAATTTTTAATAAAATATCGCATCTCATCTCATCTGAACGGTATAACCAAACAAGACTTAAGGCTATATTTAGATACTCTATTACTATTTAATGTTTTATTATTACTTTTTATTACTATTTATTATTTTATTAATATATTTTTTTATTACTATTTATAAATCAGAACATTTCACTGCCCAAACATAATCTGCCCAAACATAATCTTAAAATTGTTGTCACTTGACCTACTCAGTGCCCCATGCCAAGATGGGAGCCAAACTATGGGATGACCCCCTACTACTTTAAGCCAGCTTGAGTCTGCCATGTGCTATGGATCCCAACAAGCTAGCTAGGCACCTGACCCACTTCTGTGTCTACTGACAAATATGGTCATCAGAAACCCGATTGAATCATTGTCCATTGAAGTTGAAAGTGCAAAATATTATTCATTAATTACTGTTCATTTTCGTGGAATGAGAATACCCTTGAGAATAATTTTTTTTTTTATAAACTTAAATAGAAACACATCAAGAAAATTTTTATTTAAATAATTCTCATTTTTCTTACCTAATTTCACAAAACGCAATAAAATAAGCCTCAATTTTTTTCAAAACAAGCCCATGCCTTTATTAGGATTGTGCTGGAAGTGCAAGAAAAAGGAAAAATAAAAGAGAAGCAAACAAGAACAAAGAAAACCTGAGTAAGAATGGAACATGAACTTCGAGAATGAGATTTATTCGAAGCTCAACCTCCCATGTAATTCACAACAAAGAACTTCGAATTCTTTTTTAGAACTGCTAGGTACAGTCCGTAGAAGGGCTTCCCGTGTACTCCATAGTTTGTCCTATTATCCATGTCAGCTTATGTCCAATGACCAAAATGCCATCCTCCCCAATACCCAAAAATCGTATACGCAGGAACTCTACTCTTTTTTATTTGGTTTTGCCGCTGCCCAGCTCGACTGTTTCTCTCTATGCCGTTCGAAATCCGACATCGTGGTCAGCTCCTCCACCACCAGCATCGTCCTCAGTTCCTCCACCAGCGACGTCGGTAACGTAGACCCAGCCCAGCCCAGCCCAGCCCACGCGAGGTTCTTTTCCTCCAATCTGTTCGAGTTCCGACGTCATGGTCAGCTCCTCCACCATTGGCGTTGTGGTCAGCTCCACCACCACCATCAAAGGTAATGTAGACCCAAAAATAAATAGTTTATTTTTTCACCCAGCCCACCCCCCATTTACCTTCTCTCTCCTCTTTTGGTATCAAAGTTTTAATACCAAACTTGCTTTGTAGATGAAGAACGTCTTTTCTCCTTTTTTTTATAAAATGAGTTCTACTCATGCTTGCTATGATGAAATTGGCTGCATTCATCGAAATTTTTTTTACAGTGAACTCACATGAAAAGTGATACTTGGGGTCTAATTCCTTCCATTTAGCATCTAAATCTTCGTACTTGATTTCTTTTTTTTTTTCTTTTTTTTTTAAAGCCTGAGCAATTGTTCCCGGGATTATTAACACGCCAAAGTTCATATTTAGAGTAATAATAGATTAAAATAAAATGTTTATAAAGAATTCAAGATCAAGTTTGGTGAGTCTACGAGGGAAAGATTTCCAAACCTTCCAAACTGATGGGAAATGAAGTCACAAACCTCATACCTACTGGCCGATGGTGGTGGAAGGGTCCCTCTGTGGCGTCGTGGTCAGCTCGAAGGGGACAGAAATGGAATGGCTAGCAGCTCAGAAATCATCGCCCAACTCAGAAATCATTGGTCAAAAGTGGCGTCGTGGTCTGCTACGGTTTCTTCGCACCGTTTCAATAGTAGTTCTCCATATCTGTTTGATTTCCTTCCTTCTACGCGAAAATCCAACTCCCTCAGTTTAATAAAACGAATTGTTTTGAACACGTTGGGCGTGGGCGTGGGCGTGCGCGTGCGGATGCAGACCTCTGTTTGGGGACTGGAACAACAATTTCTCATTCCGCTTTCCCTCCAACTTAGTTCCTTTTATACAACTATCAGACCCCAAAATGCACCGTATATACTAATTTTACAAAATGCACTATTCCACTAATAATGAGTCTAATTTTGGCCTCCCCTCCAAACTCACCATTTCATTAATGGATAGAACTCCATGTTTTGATTCAAACTCTACTTCTGTTTTCCCCTCGATTTCCTCCTTTACTCATTAATGCTTGTTCCCCTCAACTCTCTTAACTCTCTTTTCCTCTCACATATGACATTCTTCCCTCTTTAAAGAGCCTAAACCACAAGGCTGACTGAACCCCCTTTTCTCACAGGACTTTTCCAACAAGGTGAGATTAGATATCCCTCATCTTACACAATGACTCCCACGTGCTGAGCTTGGGAAGAGTATAATTCCATTTGATCAACACTTCAGTCATAGCTTGGTTTTCAACCTTCCTCATGCGTCTGTCTAGGATGGCCTCGGGTTCTGGTTGCATATTGTCTTCCTTGTCTATAGGTGGTAAGGATGGCAGTGAGAGAATATGTTGACCCAACTTTTTCTTGAGTCATGAAACATGGAAGACATGATGTATTTTGGATTAAGTAGGCAAGTTCCATTTGTAGGCAATAGTCTTCACCTTAGTTGTGATCTAAAATGGCCCATAGAAATGAGGTGCTAACTTCAAATTGTGGCATAAAGCGACTGTTTTTTGTCTATAGGGTTGCAACCTCTAGAACACCCAGTCCCCTAACTCAAAGCTCTTCTCAGTTCTTTTCTTGTCAACAAAGTCGTTCGTTCATCCTTTGTTGTGCCTTCCGCAGATTCTCTTTTAACAAAGTCATCAATTAATCCCTTGTCCTCAACTGTTTATCTACAACAACATTTGCAGTTGTGGTTTGAACATATGACAAAAGCGATGGAGTTTGGTAGCCATATGGTGCCTCGAAGGGAGATAAACAAGTGGATGAATGGACTGTAGTGTTGTAGCACTGTTCAACCATTGGAAGCAACAAACTCCAATCCCTTGGCCTTTAACCAATGTAACACCTTAAGTAATTCCCCACACACTTATTAAGTGCCTCGGTTTGCCCATCAGTTTGTGGGTGGCAAACAGAATTGAAGGCCAAAGTGCTATCTTGTAGATTAAAAAGCTCTCTCCAGACGGAACTTGTGAAGATAGGGTCTCTATTAGAAATGATGATTTAGGCATGTCATAGAACTTGAATACACCACAAAAAAACACTTGAGCAACCTTCACAGTTGTATAAGGGTGTGCTAGTGTGAAAAAATGAGAGTGCTTTGTGAATCTATCAACAAAAAATACATATATATACCAGTAAAAGCTTGAGATAATGGCAGCCCCTCAATGAAATCTATTACTATATATGTCCAAGGTTGAGCTGGTATTAGCAAGGGTTGTAACAACCCTGTAGGGTGGAGGGTTTCATAATTTTGATGTTTGGCACACATCACACTCCCTCACAAACTTTTTGATGTCCCCTCTCATACCTTCCCAAAAAAAAATCCAATTTGTCCCTATGTAAGGTCTTGTGATACCCTACATGTCCAACCAGTGGATTATTGTATATATGGTGCAGAATTTTGTCTTTAAAGGCAGAGGAAGGAACCACTACTATCTTACATTTCCTGAGCAACAAACCCTGCTGCTACAGTGTATAATGCTTGATAGTTTTTGTTCCCTCTTGAAGCTTAACATAAATTTCTTGAACCTTTTGGGACAATGGGTAACTACCCTTTAGCTCATCTATCCATAAAGGGGTAGGAAAAAAAATTAATGCCAAGGTAGCAACCTGTTCCTCTCCCTTCCTAGAAAGCACATCACTTGTTTTATTTTCCCTTCTTATAATCAAGGCTAAAGTCGTAGCCCAACAATTTCGTGATCTACTTTTACTGGGCCTTAGTACCAATCTTTTGCTCTAAGAGAAACTTAAGAGCTTGTTGGTCAGTCTTAATTTTAAATGGTTGTCTGAACAAGTAAGGTCGCCACTTCTAAACTTGGGTTTCTAGAGCCAACAATTCATTCTCATAGGTATAAAGTAACATGCTTCTACCTTTGAGAGTCGTGCTGAAATATGCAATTGGTTGCCCCTTGCATAAGAACTGCCCCTAAACACTCCACTGTGAATGGCTTGGGAAAATCTGGCAGCCTTAACACTGGTGGTTGTGTAACAATCTGCTTCAATTCCTTAAATGTTATATCTGCTGATTAAGACCGCTCAAAAGCAGTTTTCTTCAACGAAGCTAAACTTCATGTAGTAGCTAGTGAGCCCAAGAAATCCCCTTAAGAACTTAAAGGGAGTGGGAACTTGCCACTCCAGCAAATAATCCACTCAGCAACCCCAAATCTACATTTGGACATCTTTGCAAAAACAATTGATATTGTCTCAAGGTCCCCAACACCACCCTCAAGTATCGCAACTAATCAGAAAAAGACTATCTACACATTAGTATATCATAGAAAAAAAAATAGTACAAATTTCCTTAGATAGGGCTTAATCACACCATTCATTAGCCCTTGAAAAGTTGCAAGAGCATTAGTGAGCTCAAATGGAATCACTAAAAACTCAAAATGACTCTCATGGGTCTTGAAGGCTATCTTGGATACATCTTCACCCTTCACTCTGATCTGATGGTACCCAAATCTAAGATTTAACTTCAAAAATATCTTAACTTCAAACAACGCATCAAGTAATTCATCAATTACAGGAATTAGGAACTTGTCCTTGAGGGTTTCTTGATTCAAGGCCCTATAGTCTACACACATCCTCCAACTCCCATATGCTTTCCTCAGCATGAGAACAGGTGAGTAGAATCGGCTCTGACTTGGCCATATTACTCCTGGCTTTAATAAATCTTACAAAGTTTTTTCTATTTTAGTTTTCTGATGAAAGGGATACCTGTAGGGCCAGAGTGAAATAGGTTCTATCCCATTCTTTAACACAATTTGGTGATCACATGACCTAGGAGGTGATAACCCAGTTGGTTCCTTGAAAAAACCCATGAAAATCCCTATGCAACTCAGTTATATCCTTTTGGATTGTATCATTGTCTTCATTGGTTGTTGTAGAAAACAGCTGCAAGAACCACCCTTGTTTTCTCAATAAACATGGCCTCAAAAACTAATTCCCATCCTCCATGGAAGTATTTCCCACTAGTATGAATCTCAGATTGCAATCAATCACCTTGCTAGGAAAGAAAGTCTAGCCATATCGAGAAGCCCTATCGGAGGATAGAACTAGAAAACTAACTTGGTGTCAAAGGGCGAGTTCCTTTCTTGTCTTGCCCAAAAACTTTCTTTATTCTCATTGGAGAAAGACTCTCCCGCGGCAAGGTTTTACACATAGGGCTAGCTGCTTTCTTTATCTCGCTTGCCGTTAGTCCGTCTAGCGCCTTTCGGTTGGGGTCCGCCCCGGGGGGTTAGACCGCTTGGATTATATTTTAAAGTCTCGAAGGCAGTCAACGTGTCAGCCATTCTTCTCCCATTAGACTTGTAAATCCTTTGCTCTTTTTCCTTCTCTCTTCCAGTTCTCTCCCTCTACTTTACTTGACAGGGGCGGAGAATACCACTCTATCAATAACAAGAATCAAGTAGCAATTCAGTTTCAAATGGTTTGAGCTTGGAAGCAACCTACTATCTATCGATAGGCGAGAACAGACTGCTATTGGCTGCTTTGCCTATCTATTCTATTATGACTGGCTTGGAGACATCAGAGGAAGACCATCATCTCTATCCGGGTACGATCATAGCTTCATTCATTCGTTGAACCTTGGGGATAACCATTAGCATTGAGGTCAATCACCACACCACCTCTATCATACATACGACATTACATGACGCGAGAGTGCATGGTCAACACACACCTAAAGCGCCTACGTTCCGCTTGCAGCCAATACAACCACAACCTAACTTGCACGAGATTCAACAACCGAAACTACTGGTAGTCCCGAGGGGACGGCATCCTCCCATAATAGTTAGCAGTACTGAACAAGCCAGCAAGTCTTCCGGTGACTAATCTCCCATCGCTAGCAAGCCCAACCGGATCTCCTTTATCTGGAAACAAAACCCCAACTGGTAACCAAAACAAGCAAGCCAGAGCTTCGGTAGTGGTAGTAGCTTCAAAGAAATTGGTAGTGTATGTCTTGAATAGGAAAGCATTCAAAATGTATGAACTCAACCCATGTTCAAGAGCTTGTTTCAATGAAGTGAAGGGCTTGACTTTAGAGTTCAATCTGTTGATTTTTTCTCAGATTTTCAATTTTTCTTTTGATTTTTTCTTTCTTCTTAGTCAGTACGTATGTTGGTCTTGTCCCATCAAAATCTTGTGAGTCTTTATAGTATCAGTCCCATGTTAGGTTTTGTCCTCAATTGAAAGATTACTAAAGCATAAAAAATATTGATATACCACATATGCAAACTAAAAGGTCTACAAAGAGCAAGCATATGAACTGGTTTTTCTACCAGAAAGGATAATCAGACTAGGAAGAGTACTTTCTGGACACAATGCATGATGACGTGAGTCACTCTTGAAAAATTAATGCATGGAAGGCCTTGAAGAAGAAGAAGAAAGTAGCACAGAATATGAGACTGAGGAAGCTAGAAAAGGCAGCAACACAAAATTGGAATAGCTGAATGAAAATTAAAATTGACTCAAATTACAAGCTTCGATCAGGTTTTAAAAGAATCCGACTCTGCCCCAAAAACCCTTCAATATAATGCTAAAACAACATTATATTTCATATAAGAAATTGATTTATTTTATTTCTGATCGAGTCTAAGTTTCTTGTATAAGAGATCCGGGTTTTCATTTCAAAGATGACCTCTGACAATAAGCTTTCATCCCATAAATTAAACTGATAATAAATCATTACAATGCGAAAATATCATTTTTTATAACTTCTCCTTTTACATTAATGGTATAATATTCTAGAATTAATGTGTAATAATATATAAATATCTACTCTATTATAATAAGTTGCTATCTAACTATGAATAGTAACTTTTATTTTTTTCTATTAATTTTTGTTGTTTTTCTGTTAAGTCTTTTTTTACCAAAAGACCCTTAAAATCTTTGACTATTTGGCGTGTAGCTCCCTTATAGAATTTAATGAAGGATCCTGTTTTACCAAAAGGTTCTTAAGACCCTTGACCATTTGACGTGCAGCTCCCTATAGAATTTAATGAAGAATCATATTTTACCAAAAGGCCGTTTATAGCCCCGCTGCGCACATGAATTGACGTCTCTTTTTCATGTCCTTTTTGTTCTGACAATGTATTATTTTCCCTTCTTTTTGTTTCAATTTTTTTTTAAATAAAAAATTAATAATATTTTATTATTATATAGAGAGTAAATAGATAATCCAATATGGATGCAAATCAATGCCCATACTTTGCTGAAGTTTAGATTTTTTTTTAATCTTTATTTTTTGTCTTTCTTTAACCTTGTATTTTCTTTTCCCAGACAAATAAGTTACTGAATTTTTCACTGTTTTTGTTTTATTTAAATCATTATGTCAGGTGCACCATGGGATTAACGCACCCGAGACCGTTCCCTAGTGTATGTATATATATATATATATATATATATATATATATGTATGTATGTATGTATATATGTATAGTCATAACTCTTTTATAACCATTATACAAATCTATTTTAAATGAGAGCTATTTTTTTAAGTATCATTTAAGAAATTTTCCATCATTTAAGAAATAATTTTAAAATTATTGTAAAAAATGTTTGTATCTTATATATCATATGTCATAATTAAAAGATAAAATTGATAACATTAAATATTTCAATAATAAAACTCAAAAAACAGAACAAAAACAGGAAAACATAAAAAGATAAAAAAAAAAATCGAGAAAAAAAAAACTAAATACACACTAAGATAAAATGATAAATTTATAGTAAGAAAAACTCAATTGGAAGGGAGGGCCCCTCACTCCATCTCCCACTCCTTTCCACTAGGCGGATCAGGTGAAGAGCCGAAGAGCTAGGCCGGTTAGATCGATCGTCGACCTAATTCCCAACCACCGCCCATTGAGATTTTAAATTGATAAAATTATGAGTAATGTTAAGTTAAAGTCGTAAATGGACAAACTTTATGCAGATTTTTTTATAAAAAGTAATTTCCATTAAATAAAAATATATTTTTTTTTATACTTTTTTAATATAAATTATGATTGAGTTTGTCTGTTGGAGCAATACAAATCATTTCTCTAAAATTATAATCAGTCTTCTTTTGTTTGGCAGTGTATGATCATTTCAATGCTTGTTTTCCTTTTCTTAAGTCAATATATATCCTAATGACGACGTTGGCAATTATGACGGAAGGCTAGACGAGTCTTTGTCTCGTTTGTTTTTGTAGATAAGATGAGATTAGAAGAGTTGAGATAAAAGTTAAAAATTAAATAAAATATTATTAAAATATATTTTTTAATATTATTATTGTTTATTTTATTTTATGTAGAAATTTTAAAAAAATTATAATAATGATGTGAAATGAGATGAAATATATTGTGAAAATAATCTGAATGATATGAATCCATAAAAAAAGATATGCAAAAGTATTATTTCTCATATTATAGTTTGCATCATTAATTATTTCCCATCAAAAGAAAAATAAAAAATGTAACACAGTAGAGGCCCCGCTCCTTGGCTCCATTCAAAAAGATTAGGACGCAGGTGGAAGTTCTTTTAAGAGATAAGGCTCCTCTTGAGAGATATTTAGTATTTTAGCCTATACATAAAGCTCCTCTTAAGAGATAAGGTCCATAAGGAGTTGAGTGGCAGCAAAGATGGCTCACAAGGTCTCTCTTATCCTCGTTATTGTCCTCTTAATTTCGTTCCAGATGGGAGCTGTCAGCAGCAGGGAAAGGGAAATCATCCAGTCCGGTTAGTACTATATATAAACTTAATTCTCTTGTTGGGTAATCTACTTAATTAACATATATAGATCCGTCTATACGTTGAAGTTGAATGACTCTTGTTTTTGTTGGCTGTGGCAGAAGAAAAGGAAGGACACCGCAAAGAGTACTTAGATGTGAGTAAACCACGGCGCCCTCCTCATTGCCCACCACCGGACCCATACTTTAGAAGGCGATATCGATGCAACCCCCCGGCAGAGACTCGAGGCTGAAGCATACTATTATATATCCTGCATGATCTTTGTTTTCTTAGATTGTTTCTTGGTGGTGGTGATTTTTATTGTGTATTTTGCAGCTGATCATCCCAATTTAAAAGGCTCTGAAAATAAGCTGTTCATTTTAAAAATGCAATGGACAATAAATTATTCAAATCCACATGATTGTTTGAAATTGAAAACCAAGCTCCATCTCAGCAAACAATGAAAACGAGAATTTCTCATTTTTAAAAAAATAAAAATAAAAATAAGAAAGGAGGGGAGGTGCTTGATAAACCAGCACAGACCAATATTCAGCAATCACTCTTGCAAGGTGAAAACGAGCTCGAGAGTCAAGATTGCAGATAATTTTGCTTGTGAGCAATCCCAATATAAATATTCCAAAGATTATTGACCCAGCTGATTATGATGGTTGTCATTTCCCTGGGACTAAAATGTGTATTTTCAAGTACTCCAATTGCAAGGAGAGATAGAATCATAGAGAGGTTTGGAAGAGAGAGCATCGACGCAAATCTCATAATTATTTAGTCCAATTTTATCCTAATTAACTTCACCAACTCAGAGTCAAAATCTCTTTCTCTAAATTATGGACAACTATATTTTAGAATTGGGGTATTTTTATAAAATGTTAATACAAATCATAACACCAATCTTAATAAACAAGACAAATTCGGGTATTGCATTGCAAGCTTAAACGAAACAATGCGTTTCATTAAAGGGAAATTGAAATCGCCCCCCACAATGAAACAACCCCCCTCACCCAGATGAAATTAAAATCACCCCCCCTCACAGCCCCCCTCGCCTAGATGAAATTAAAATCGGCCCCCATACCCAGATGAAATCACCCCAGGCCCTAGCCCCATCGCCCTCGCCCTCACCCTCGCCGCTCATGCTACGTCGTCGTCCCCTTCCTCAAAGAAGAGTAAATCCCCTTTCTTCCTTGGATGTGTTTGGTTCTGGTAATTCATAGATGTGCCATGTTGTGTAAAAATATTGTTGAATATGCAGATTGGTTGTGTAAATTTGTTCGCCCGTAAGTTTGGTTCTTTTAAGTAAATTATTTAATTAAATAAGTACTCAAGTTAGGCAAGGAAAATACAACTTTTTTACGCTGGCATCATTCCTACCAACTGCACTGCTTTCTACTTTACAAAGGCAATATGAGAACACAATATCAAGAAAAAGAATATAAAAGCCAACTTTTAAGGCATTAGTCTTACATCCATTAGTTGGGACCTAAAGACAGCAATGAGTTCAAGTTACCAAGAAGCAACCGAGCAACCCACTAGAGGGCTTTCTATTGTTTAATTTAATCTTTTGACACTTCCATTCCATTGTTACCATATTTACCAAGAAGCAACGTTTCAACTCCACGGCAAACACCCAAACTCCACAACAAGAGAAGAATTTAGAATAGCACATTAATCAAACTCCAAAAACGTAAATTAAAATGAAGAAAATTGATCAAAATAATATGAAAGGGGAATAAAGAAAAAAAAAACTTGAGGAAAGCAATGGAATGGGAGCTGTCCTTTGCGTCAATGGTGGCCAAGGAGGCCGTCGGCAACGGAGTATGTGCCTCTATCGATGGTGGAGGAGATTGGGTTGTGGTGGTCGACGATGGTGGAAATCAGCTGTGACAAGCGGCAGAGAAAACAAAAATCTTCAATTTCAAATGTTTTGGCTTCAGGAAGAAAGAGGGGTAATGTAGTCAATTCAAGCCTAAAAATGAGGACAATTTGGTCATTTCATACACTGGGACTACAATACAATCCTCTTAGAGGACTATATATAATATAATGGTGTGATAGCTTATTCTGATCATTTACCTATTTGGGTAAATTTGGAGAGTGTAGCTGCTTCCCATTATATTAAAAAAATCTTTTAAATTTAAGGCCATGTAGGTTGATGAGAAAGAATGTGAGGATATTATTAAAGGTGTTTGGGGGAGGTGTACTGGCCCAGCTAATATGGATGATGGTCTTGATTTGCTAAAAGATTGTGGAACTCAGTTGCAGGGGTGGAATAAACATTGTTTTGGGAATGTTCAGACTCAGCTCAACAAAGCACAGAGAGCTCTGCATGGTTTGCATGGGAGGGGGCTAGAAACAGTTTCTATGGAAGATTTGAATTTTGCAAGGGATGAAGTGCAGGTTTGGTTGGAAAGAAATAAGATCATGTGGAGACAATGTTCTACGGCTCTGTGGCTCAAAGAGTGTGATAATAATACTAAATATTTTCAGTGAAATAGAAAGAATAAAATTCTAAAGATCCAAGATGATAATGGACATTGGAAAGAAGGATTTCAAAGAGATAGGGTTAGACTTGATTATTTCCAAAACCATTTTACAAGCTCTTCTCCGACTATTGTTGATGATTCTTTAGCTTTTTTTGAACCTTTGTCTGGGAAAGTTTCTAATCAGATGAATCTGGATTTGATGAACGAGTTCAATGCTGATGAAGTGAAGGAAACTTTGAATCAAATGGATCCTACAAAGGCCCTTGGCCCTGATGGCATGTCTCCAATATTTTTTCCAAAAATATTGGCATGTTGTTGGTGACAACATTACATCAGCAGTGCTTCAAGCCCTCAACTCAGGTTTTTTTCCCTATACGCTAAACTGTACTCATATTACTCTTATTTCTAAGAAGTGTGTTGTTAAAATGGGAGATTATAGGCCCATTAGTTTGTGTAATGTGGCCTATAAACTTATTGCAAAGGTCCTTTCTAATAGACTCAAATCTATATTACCTAGTATCATAAGTGAGAATCAAGGTACATTTGTCCCATGGCAACTCATTTGTGATAATGTATTGATTGCTTATGAGTTGGTTAATTTTCTCAAACACAAAAAGCAAAGTAAAAAGGGTATTATGTCATTGAAATTGGATATGAGTAAGGCTTACGATCGTGTTGAGTGGGGATTTATAAAGTCTGTTATGGAAGTGATGGGTTTTCATCCAAGGTTTATTGAGCTGATCATGTATTGTATTGGGTTTGTTTCTTTTTTTTGGTTGATCAATGGAGAGCCGAGATGTCTCATTATGCCCACTAGAGGATTAAGGCAAGGGGACCCATTGTCCCCTTACTTATTTCTCATTTGTATTGAAGGGTTGATTTCCCTGTTGGGAAATGCTGGGCTGAGAAAATATACTTCTGGTATAAAAATTTATAAAGGGGCACCAAACATAAATCATCTGCTCTTTGTAGATGATAGTGTTGTTTTCTGCTGGGCAGATGTGGAAGAAAACAGAAGGGTACAAATGTTGTTGGAGAGATATGAAGCTGTCTCAGGTCGAAAGAATTAATAAAGAAAAAACTGCAATTGTGTTTAGTGGCAATGTGAGTGTGGATACTCAGAATGAGATTAAGAACCTTTGGAGCAATTTTGAAATACAATAATATGAGAAATATTTGACTTCCACCTGTTATTGGGAGGTCCAAACATCGTGCTTTTCAGTCTATCAAACAAAGGGTATGGCAAAAGCTTCAAAATTGGAAAGAGAAGTTGTTGTCACAGGGTGGTTAGGAGATTCTTTTGAAAGCAGTTGCCCTATCCATCCCAACATATACAATGAGTTGTTTCCTTCTACCATCTAGTTTTTATGCTGAGTTGGAAGATATAATGTCAAGGTTTTGGTGGGGTCAAAAAGGAAATGAGAGGAAAATTCATTGGTCGACTTGGAGCAAATTGTGTTAGAAGAAAACCCATGGAGGGCTGGGTTTTAAAGATTTAAGAAGCTTGAATCTTGCTTTACTAGCAAAACAAGGATGGAGATTATTTCAAGATGATAGCTCTTTACTGCACATATTAATAAAGGCGAAATATTTCCCTCACACCAGTTTCATGAAAGCAAGGTTGGGTAATGTCCATCCTATACTTGGAGGGGCATTTGGGAGACACGAAAATGGCTAGTGGCAGGCTGTAGGTGGAGAATAGGGAATGAGAGATCTGTTAATATCTGGCAAGACCAATGGATTCCAAGGCATAATTCTTTGAAATTGGAAGGGGTAGTGGAAAGGGATGGTACCAGCTTTGATTATGTTGATTCTTTATTTGTTTACAATGAAAGCATGTGGGATGTTCAAAAACTAAGATCTCTCTTCAATCCAAATGTAGTCTCAGATATTCTTAAAGTTCCCTTATGTTCTAATAATGTAGAAGATAGAAGTGTTTGGGCACATGAAAGAAATGGAATTTTCAGTTTGCAAAGCTGTTACAGATTCATTTATGATAAGCTTGGTCACCAGTGTGCTGAATCATCAAATATTAAGGCTCAACAAGTACTTTGGAAGCATTTGTAGAAAATGAAAGTGCCAAACAAGATTAAAATTTTTGCATGGTGTGCATGCAAAGATGGATTACCTACTGCTATAAATCTGGCAAAGAAACATGTGCTGCTAGATGATACTTGTAGATTCTATTTAGTAGCAAAGGAAGTTATCACTCATGCAGTGGTTAATTGTGGTGATGTTCAAGGTATGTGGCATTTTTATCTACATGAGTTAATGCTTGATAATAATGTGTCATTGTTTGAGATGGCTTTGCAAATTTGTGAAAGGAAGATGTATGAGAATTTGGCTGTTTTATTTGTTTTGGCTTGGGGCTTCTGGTTTCGAAGGAACAAGTATGTGCATAATCAAGAGCTGTTAAGTCCTAAAACGGTAGCCGAGAATGCCTTTGTAAAGTTGCAGAGTTATGACCAATTTAGGCAAAAGACAAGAGTTCAGCTTATGAGACACTATAAGTGGCAACCCCCTCAATCTAATTGGCTTAAATTGAATGTTGATGTTACAATTTTTCCTGAATGGGATAAACCAGGTGTTGGGGTAGTTTTGAGGGATGCTATAGGCAGAGCTCTTATGGCACTTGGTAAAGCTGAGGTTCAGATGGAAGGTTCAAAAGGTTTAGAGCTGCTTGCCATCTTCAAAGGTTTGCAACAATGTGCTAATATGGGCGCCTCAAATATTATTGTGGAAAGTGGCAATTTGTTAAGGATTGAAGCTCTCAATGATTGTAGGATGACTAACTCTCTATTATGGGTGTTATATTATGAGATAAAGAAGTTTGCAACATGTTTTGATAACTGTTTGTTTTCACATGTATATAGGAAAGGAAATATGGTAGCTCATAAGTTGGCAAGAAATGCTTTCAAGGTTGAAAATATTGGTGTTTGGTGGGATTGTTTTCTAGATTGTATTTCTCAAGTCTTATGAGTTGATAATTGTCTGAAATCATTTTCCTGTTGATTAATAATATTATCATTTTTATCCCAAAAAAAAAAAAGAATCAATAAACAAACTTGAAAAAAAAAAATCATTTCATGATTTTTTTGAACTTAATTATAAAGATATATATTTCGGTCATTTCAAGTGCTTTCTCCGATGAGGGAGATGATCTCAGCTTGGTGTTTCTCAATTTTGTTTTTGATAGGATCTTTATAATAGCAATGATAAAGTCATACCAATGTTCCTATTGATTTTTGAAAGTACGTCATGCGGTACTGTAAGCTGGTGATATGCCAAATAAAAAGACTATATATTATAACCATCTCATTTTTCCTCTTCTAGCTATATATATGATTGATAATAACAAATAACCATTGATCAATTTGTTACTCTAAAAAATAATAGAAGATCTAATGGTTGATAAATAATATCATATCAAAACAGTGTAATGAAAGTGATATGAGAGTATAGTATAGTATATAAATATAATGTAAGGGGATTCCCCCCCCCCCCCCCCCCCCCAAGAAAGGCCAACCGGGCCTCGACCAAAAGGTTCCAATCCTAGCAAGGAACAGAACGTCAGCTACAGAGGGGCACCATCCAGTCGACAAGGCAGATCGACTTGACACTCTGCGGCTGCCCTCGGGAACAGTATTTACACAGAACTTATAGAAAACAAGGAAGACCCTCGATTCATCGACATCAGGTCATCTACGACACATATAAATCGGATCAGAATTCAGGAAATTACACAACATATGACACTGCTGATCAAGTCACACGCCACATTTATGGAGTTGACGCAGAGCCACGCCGCATTAAAGAAAGTCTGACAGCAAGCACAAAAAGAAAAGCATGGACTCTATGGGAAACGACTATCTGGACCTTCCTCAGACAATGTATAAATAGCAAGTTCTAGGTACCGTAAAACGCTTTCTGATCCCTAGACTCTCTTGCTTAATTGCTGCACTCCAAGAATATTTATTAACTTTGGCATCGGAGGTTACCCAGCTCCTAGGCTGCCCACTCATAGCCGCAATCTTTTCTATCTTATCCAGGACCCGTTTTCTAAAACTTGAGTTGTTGGAGTTTGACCTAAAGGCATGCAAAACATGACGTTAATATATAATATAATATAATATAACTCTGTCAAATTTAACATGAAGATTGTACATGGTATGGATCAGTTCCCCAATGTAGAGAATATATAATAATTAAGGAAATTCATAAATTTATTTTACAACTCGTTTTATAACTAATTATGTGATAATAACAGTTGCATCAAAATATTAATTTTTTTTTTTTTGTTTGAACTTATAATTTTACATAATCGCTCACCATTTCAAACAAAAGTTGTAAAAAGTTTATGCGTATAATATTATTACCCATGTTAAAAAATATCATAAATTCCTGTTTGATCGGATTATTGTAGAAAGAGTGAAGTTTTATTTTTTTTATTTTGTATTTTCCCTCAAAGATATATAGAACTCAATTAGTTTTGAACCTACTTTGTTTCCTTCGGTGTTATTTGAACACTTGTCCCACGCTAAAAAGGTTCAATATTATTGGCTACACATGGTTATGCTGTCATCAAGGACAAAGTTAAGAGTAATGTTACATGTAGTCGTGAAGTGTGCAAACGCCGTACAATCATTTTGAAAAAGAGTGAGATCCACTATTAAAAAATTAATTTATTTTCATGTGGATCTCGTATATATTTATTTTTTTAAAAAGTGATTACTCGATGCTTGCACACTCACAACTGCAACTATCATTTTTCTATAAATATATATAAAGCTCCTCTTAAGAGATAAGGTCCATAAGGAGTTGAGTGGCAGCAAAGATGGCTCACTAGGTCTCTCTTATCCATTTCGGTCCAGATGGGAGCTGCCAGCAGCAGGGAAAGGGAAATCATCCAGTCCGGTTAGTACTATATATAGACTTAATTCTCTTGTTGGGTAATCTACTTAATTAACATATATAGATCTGTATATACGTTGAGGTTGAATGACTCTTGGTTTTGTTGGCTGTGGCAGAAGAAAAGGAAAGACATCGGAAAGAGTACTTCCATGTGAGTAAAGTGTTCCGGCGCTCTCTTCATTGCCCAATACGGGAGCCAGTATCACGCAAGCGACCACGGCACCCACCATACGTTAGACCAGGACCACCGAGAAGGCAATGTCCCCTCCCCCCGGCAGAGACTCGAGGCTGAAGCATACTATTATCCTGCATGATCTTTGTTTTCTTAGATTGTTTCTTGGTGGTGGTGATTTTTATTGTGTATTTTGCAGCTCATCATCCCAATTTAAAAGGCTCTGAAAATAAGCTGTTCATTTTTAAAATGCAATGGACAATAAATTATTCAAATCCACATGATTGTTTGAAATTGAAAACGAGCTCAAGAGTCAAGATTGCAGATAATTTGGCTTGTGAGCAATCCCATCATAAATATTCCAAGAAGATTATTGACCCAGATTATGGTGGTTGTCGTTTCCCTTTGACAAAAATTTGTATTTTCAAGTACACCAATTGCAAGGAGAGATAGAATCAGAGAGATGTTTGGGAGAGAGCATCTGCGCAAATCTCATAATTATTTAGTCCAATTTTATCCTATACTTTACCAACTCAAAGTCAAAATCTCTCTCTAAATTATGGACAATTATATTTGAGAATTGCGTATTTTTATAAAATGGTAATACAAATCATAACACCAATCTTAATAAACAATGTGCGTTAGTGTGTGAATATATATAAATATATATATATATATATATATATTATCTATAAAAGAAAATTGATATTTGCAGTTGTGAGTGTGCAAGCACCATGCAATTCCTTTGAAAAAAGTGAGTAAATATAGAACGCACATGAAAAAAAAAATTAAGTTTTTAAATAGTGGACTTCACTCTTTTTCAAAACAATTGTGCAGCACTTGCGCACTTCACGACTATATGTAGCATAACTCTAACAAAAATATAAAGAAAAAGTTGCAATGAGATTAATTTTATATATGAAAGAATAAATTAATTAAGTAGTTCGTGATGAAAATGTTCATGAATTCTACATACAACCGTGAAGTGCGTAACCGCCGCGTAATCGCTTTGAAAAAGAGTGAGATCCACTATTAAAAAATTAATTTTTTTTATTTGAGTCCCATATTTTATTCATTTTTTTCAAAGCGATTACGCGGCGGTTATGCAATTCACGGTTGTAAGTATCTTTTCTCTTTATTTTTATATGCAATTACAACGTTAAACACTTCTAAATTTATTTGTTCAAGTATAACCCAATTGCAATTTATGATACATTTACTGGATGTATTGGATTTACACTAACATAGAATTGAAAAACAAAACTATTTTGGGTGTGGTGGAGAATAACTCTCAATTCACCCACATAGAGTACCCTGCAAGCGTAAGGATGAACACACTTGCAGGGTGCTTGAGATTTTAATTTTTACACCTTAATAAATAGAAATTTCGATGCGATAATTAGCTTTAGATTCTTCCCAGGATGAATGGTGCATTAGAGATGTACAAGGACAATATCCACAAGGAAAAAGAAAAAAGGAAGTCTTCCTCCACGAGGAGTTGTTTCCTCTCAACTCATGTCATCTCATGCCATCTAATCATTACAATTTTTCCAAACTTCAACACAAAATACAAGAAATAATTCAACTTTTTCAAATCTTAAAATAAAAATAATATTAAAAAATAATAATCTAACAATATTTTATTCAACTTTTATCTCAATTCATCTCATCTCAAAATAATATTTTAATAATATTTTAACAATCTTTTGTTAAACTCCTTCAGAAATAAAAGCCAGGTGTCAAGGGATGTCTAGCTACAATATTTTTCCATGCCAAATATGTTCGTTTTTTAAAAATTAGTAATTCTGCTATCAACACTCCCAAAAGAATTTGCTTGGAAATAGCAACACAAGAACAGCAAAGTAGATATCAGAGTCTAGTCATAAACTACTGCAACGGTTTGTACAACATTATGAATAATCCTTAAAACTAGAATATAGCTACAATTGAAGTTTTTTCCCCAAAAAAATAGGAGTATCTGGAGCAAAAACCTTGTCTAGACACGCCAAAGACAAGTCAAAGAAATACTGCTCTTGTTGCAGCAGCCTCTTAGAGTAATAAGTGTAGCTCAAAGGGAATCCAATGACATGAAGAAAACAAAAGGAGCAGCACCTAATCCTTGCGCTTTGGGAGCAAGAACCTACACAAATCACGGTTACAAGAATGAGATCAGATTTGAAAGAAAAAAAAAAAAAAAGGGAGTAACATTTGCACTTTTAGGGGTGTGGACAAAAATGTGCACTTTCAGAAGAGTAACATGAATACCAGTAATGACACAGAACAGAAACAATGATGTCACATAAATCAACTTCCACCCTTCTGCTTGAGAGTAATCTTATCCCCCAAACTGAGAGCAATCCCCTGTGTCTTGCTTCTTATCCTGATGTAGCCACTCAGCTTACCATCTGCCTGTTTCTCTATGCTCACATTCACCAAAGCATCCTCTCCAAATACACTCTTTGCATACAAGTTGGCTGCCAGGAATCCACACTCCCCATCCAGTGCTGACCTGAAATTTAACCACCCAGATAACAAAGGGGAAATGCATATGTAGAATGTAATATTACTGTGAATCGAAAAACGAGCTGGAAAATTGTTTCTTCACAGCACATGAATCAGCAATTCGAGCATTTTTCCCGTGCAAACATCCTCTACCTTTGTTATTGTCTTTTGCTTTGCATTCCCAGTTTTGTTATCTCAAGTTTTCTGTGATTTAATTTTCTTTAACTATTGAGATAGGAGCCTCCGACCCAACTTCAGCAGGTGGAACTCAAGACACTCTTTCCCAACTAATGTGGAAACTCTGGTTCAACAATTAGAACGAGCTAGGGTTTTGGTTGACATAATTTACGAATAGATTAAACTCCTTCAGGGTCTCGGCAAACCCATAGCCAAACTCAATCCCAATCATACCTAGGGTAATGGTATGATAAATTTTAATCTACATGGGGTATTAATAATGTTACGTTGGTCATAATTGTGAAATGGCTGGTTAAATTACTACCATGGGCTGCACTTAGGTTACCATTGCGAGAATTCTTCTCATTTCTCAGTTATGGAGTTATTTGTTAGTTAATACTCGTTTTTATCTTTTATTTGTAAGTTACATTTACCTAGTGGATCTTGCACTTATGACCACACCCTCCAAATAGCTAATCGACACTTGTAACAAACCTTGATAGTGTATATAGCCTGTTCTACGAAATTCATAAAAAGAGCATTACTTGCAGAAGCTCAACGAAAGAGGAGAGCTTCCCCCCTGCAAGGCAGCCTCCCAAATAAAACAAGGAAAGAAAAGAGCTTCTCTCTCAACCTAAACCACCCAAACATGCCTATTTAACAAAGCTTTTTAATTCCAACAACTTGGGGATCAGAATCCCTTTTCAAATTCAGTAATTCATCCCTTAAACTATAAACAAATGATGATCTAATTGGCTTAAATTACATTCCAATCCAGACCCACCCCAGCCTGCCCAAAGTTTCAGCTTTGGTATCCAGCATAGGCACCTTTCTAATAACACAGTGAAGGCACAGCCAAATATTGTCATACTTGTCCATATGAGCTATTACCACTTCAATGTCATAATACTCAAAAGACTGTTGGGATGTGCTCCATGCAAAGCCACAACTAGTGACACCATAGCAAGCAATTCAGTCAAGTAATTTCTATTCCCAACGTTTTTTGGAAATTATAACTAGCTGCCCTGAGACCTAGATATGGCACAGACATCAAATTTACTGATAGTAAGAAGATATAACTTACGGTGCCGTGAGGCACTTCATGTTGGTTGATTTGATAATGTGATCAAGGAAATCTTTCTCATCTTGAATTACAGTGTTGACAGCAACCTGCAGAGCATAACACGTGAAAATGAACATCAACACAAAGTCATCAACCAATCACTACTAACAAAAAAAAACGATCCTTTGGCTAGGGGAAGCCAACAACATTTAACTAAAGAAGCAGAGCTTGTGATAAAAGTAGAAGCAAGATGGCAACCAGGAAGGTAGCAAGTTAAAAGAAGCTCAGCTTATAAATGCAGATGTTGCTCCATGTAAACAAGAAAGTCAATGAGTAACAAAACCAATTATCTTCCCACTGTAGCTAACAATTATTTTCTTCAAAATGGAGTTTTGACCTTTGAATAAGCTTGTTTTCTGCACGCTTTCAGTCTTGATTCAACAAGTAAATGTGTTTGAAGAACATCATCAAAGGCTTAATGCACATGCACCTTAGATTTAACCAATTGAGCCTTAAGCAAAAACCAATGTTGCCACTATTCTTCGTTTTAAGCTAAACAATAGTGCCATTTCTTTCTCCATTTTCAGCTAATATAACAGCAGGAATAAAAACAGTCAAGCAAGTTTGATTGTGTAATAGAAGTTACTGCAACCTAGAGGGAATCTTTATTTTAAGATAATATTTAGATCAAGTTCCACTGTAGTGGCTATCAAGTATGCAAAAGTGCAAGATTAAGGAAATGGTAACAACTACCAAGCAAGAAGTGACTCTCAAGTACGCAAAAGTGTGTGTGTGTGTGTGTGCATACATACATACACACCCACACAGATGTGCATGTGTGTGCGCAAAACCAATTCAGGTTGAATTGATTGAAAGAGAGAACTACAAATAAATCTCGTCTTCGTATAATGGTGGTAGAAACTTTTCAGCCCAATGACTAGTTGGTTGCTACCTTTGTTTATGAAATATTAACAGTAGTACTACGTGATTCAAGGAATTCCACATGTACCTTGTTTTCCCACTCAAATTCTGCCCACATCGTTCTAAAAGCTACATCACCACAAACTGCAGGAGAGATGTAATCCATGATATCTATATGAATGTCATTCAGCACAACCACTGTTCGCTCATGTACATTTGAAGTCTCATAAACTATGTTCCCGAAAATGACTCCAGTCTCAGTTGAGGAAACTTTGATGTTGGCCTTTATTTGTTTGCTTGATTCAGGAGCTAGTGTATAATTCTGTGGACGTTCAACAAGTTTAAGGTCACCCATAGTTGCCAACTCCAAGCACAAATTCTGTAAGGTCTCCTTAGTTCGATTGATAACTGTAACATCAAGAACAATATCATAATGATGAACAGTCACATAAGCTTCAGCATACACTGGATCACTAAAACCAGTGAGTTGGAGAATGCGGTTAAGTTTATTTGCATCATCCCCATCCTTTACAAACTCTCCAGTTGCACGCTTAAGATCATCTTGCACCGCATCTTCTAACTCCAGTTGGCTCATACCCTGGAAGTTAGATGCAGCCAAAAATAAACATTAAAATTTATTTTGTTATACTTGTAACCACCACTAACCAAAGATAGTTGAGATATCTAACCACCAATAAGAAACACCAACAGACTCACAAAAGCAGTAATATCCATGCGCTCTCCTCATATTACACACACACACACACACACAATCACATAACTTTTTTACCTTCCTGCTCTTTAAATAGTAGAAGTCACACAGACACACACAGAACCTTTTTACCTTCCTCTTTAAAATGGTAGAAGTCAAACACACACACACAACACACAACACACACAGAACGTTTTTAATTTCCTGCTCTTTAAATAGTAGAAGTCAATTAGGTCATCTGGTTGCGCGCGCACACACGCACGCACACAATCATAGAACCTTTTACCTTCCTGCTCTTTAAATGGTAGAAGTCAATTAGGTCATCTGGTTGAGCATGAGATATCTGCGCCTTCGCCATTATTTCTTGTGTTTCCTGGAGTTGCTTTTCTGAGAGCATTTGGACAAAACTCTGACGACAGGATTGCAACCATATTTTTCTGATATCATCACCAGTATTGCAAAGCAACCTTATGCAGAGGACAATTCTATCATAAGAATCATTGTCGATTGGGTGAGGAAGAACCGAAGATTGTCCTAATTGCAGAATAGAGACCATGATCAGCAATGCCTGTGTAGATTCCTTATTCACCTCAACTTTAGATTGCTGTACCTCTTCCAACCTCAGAAGAAGCTTAGTCAGTGTACAGGCCACAACTGCCCCAAGAAAAAAGTCACCAGTGAGAAGCAGGGTTCTAAGATTCCCAGATGTCAAGGATCCTTGAACAAGTGTAGGAGGAGAAAAAGCAGTTTCAGAGGCCGCACTCTGGGTCGCATAGGTGCCATCAGCGAGGATAGCTGGTCGTTTGGAAGAAAGAGTGATGGAGTTCACTTGCTTATCCTTCTTAGAAGATTCGGTAGCTTCCTCTTCTTCTGAAACAGAGTAGAAAGGTAACTCTCCAAGGCACTGTTTAATGGTTGCAATGCCACTTCCAACTTCAGAAAGTGACAGGCAATACTCTCCAATGATCCAAAGAGCACAGGAACAGACACGTGCAGCTCGGATCTGGTAGAAAGTATCCAATAGCCTTGTTATTATTGAAACCCTAAGTTTAGGGTTGGTTTCAATTATCTCTCGAACAAAAACAATGACATCAACAGCGGAGCCAACATTGCTGTCACCCAAGAAATCCATCAACAGGTGTACCACTGTGCTTGCAACTTCTGGGAACTTAATTGCGCAAGAATGAATGGCCTGAATAAGCATCTGCCTGTATTCACCATTCTTCTCAAGCTCTCCACTCTGAGTTTTAACAACTTCTTTCTTCAAGGTAAGAACAACCTCATTGATGTTCCGTGGAGTAATAAGATCAAGAACAATATCCAGCGTCTTCCTACGGATGTCAAGATTCGGGCTAGAAAGTGCCCTTAGAACATCCATTATAAGGTCAACCAAAATATCCCTATGAGAAGACTTGAGCTCATTCAACCGATCAAGCACAATAAGCTTCACATTGTTGTCACTTTGAGAAAGAAGAAGCTGACAGTAAGTGTTTGCAGCAGCTCTAATAGCAGTCGGAGCAGAAGACAGAGAGACAAGTGTCCCGGCACATTCGTAGATAACCGCAGTGGAAGGCACATTCAGTAAGGATATAATAATTTTAATGTACTTTCCCTTCTCACCTCGATTAGTTCTGCACACCTTTCGGATCAACTCCAGCACAACCATCTGAAGCATATCACCCCATTCAGAAACCCTCTCAACATGGGTCAAAAGGTAATTAATTGCACGATCTTGGGCACAATTGAAAAGCATGAGAAATGCATTCCGCTTAGCTGATTGGTCCTGCTCTGTCAAAAGAACCTTCTCAATCATATCAGGTGCATCACCCAAAATTTGCTCACCCTGAGGAAGCTTATATATCGACATCACAGCTAATATGGCATTCCTTCTTATAAATGGGTGTCGGTGCTCCAAATTTTGCAAAACGGAAGGGATCAGTGGCTCAATTATTTCAGTCTCTTTCAAGCGGCAAAGAAACCTCAATGTTACACCACGAATATACTCATTTGGGTGCTGAAGGTTGTTCCTCAAATTTTGGCATATCAAGATCATTTCAGGTAACACCCTACCTTTTGCATCAGTTTTTTCAATGATCTCCAAATATAGCAGAAGAAGCTTTTGGATTGTATGGTCCTCTGAGGGCAAAACATATCTAATAATTGTAATAAAAAGCTGAGGTAGTGTTTCACCATTCAACAAAAGCATGATCGCTTTCATCATCGCATCAATTTTGGCAGGCAGGTCATTGCCTTCAAGAGCTTCCTTAATCTCATTTGCAATTGCAGGTGTTCCTTTGTCAAAGTGAACGAGCAGAGAACAAGATTTCTCCATTTCTTAACTGCACAGATAGTAGATCGGACTCATACTAATTCATATCGAGTTTTGAATATGAGCAACATCATTAACGAAGAACCATAGAAAACGTGTGCACTTTGTTTAGACATTGAAAGCATTAGAAAAAGCAAACTTTCTTATTGATGATAAGCGACTAACTTTATGGTTGAGTGTCAGCCTATGCAATCCTTCCTGGAAAGGGTAGACTAGATTGAGTTTTAGGGGGGATTAAGGCTAAGTTTGATTGAGTTTAGTTTAGTTTAGTTGTAAAAGCCCAAGTTCAAATTCTGTTTTTTCTCTTTCGATTTACACTGCTTCTGAAGTCGAAAATTCAGAGGGAAGGGAGAAAAAAACGCATCAGCGTTACCTTTACCTTGACAAAAAGTTACGTCTACACCTTCCATTAAACCTTTGAATTTTCACAAAAAATGAAAGGTTCCAATACACTTAAACATAAAAAAAAAATAGTGCATTCAGACTCGTGGAAACCTATGTCCCAAAAGCGTGCGCCAACAAGGCAGAAAAAAATCCCGATTTAAAGCAGACTGAAGTTCAGTCCACACTTAGATCAAGTACCAAATGATAATCCTGAAAGTACATTTTCTGTTTGATATCTCAAAAAACCAGATCAAGAATCGATATGTGGCATCTAATTCACCAACTTCGGATCCGGAAATTAATCCAACACCTAAATGACAGTCTCCCAAAAAACGTAGGAAAGGATTGGAGAAGAAAACAGGCTCTCTCGAACTTTAAGATTTTTATCACTAGGTAAGGGGCACTCAATTAAACAGAGAAGCCAGAAAAACTTAAATTCAGATTTCATTTCTTCTTCGATTAAGATTACAAACAGAAGGGGACTCAGCAATCCACAAGATCTTCGAAAGAAAAAACAACAAATGAGAGAGAGAGAGAGAGAGAGACGAACCTGTTGGGATTGAAATGCTTGAATGAGACCGCTGGGGAGGGATGGGTGAGCTCCGAGTGCCGAGATCAACGAAACTAGATCTGAAATGTTTTGGTATTTAGGTGTAGAGATTTTTACCCAGAGCGCACACTCGATCCTTTCGATCTTACTCTCTACTGCTCATTCGGGTTCTTCTGATTCGCTGAGGGTCCGTTCAAGAAAGCTAAGATATAAAATTCATAATTTTGTATTTTTTTTAAGGAAACTTTCATCATTTATTTACAAAAAAAAAACTTATATTCATGATTGGATACATTCTGGAATATCTCTAACAAACATGACATCATAAACCAAAATAATGTATTTGGAGTTTCACTAATATACTATTTTCTTTTGTGATTAGTTTAGTCTTCACTATTACTGATACTCTCTAAAGATAAACGTCTAAGAGACAACATTCTCTGCCTAAACAGAAACTCAACCTCACCTTTCATAGAAAGAAATGACTCATCCTCTACAAACAAATACCCGATAAACGAACTCTTTTTTTATTTTAATTAACAATAAGGAAATAATAAAATAAAAAAAAAGCAGTAAGATAGATGCGAAAAAGAACGGATTATAGTTTAGACCAATTCCAGTAGACTTCGAAATCTGTGACGACTCGTGAAGGTAACACACTTGTCTATTTCTAGCCACAAAGGTCAAATCTGAAAGGTTTGGTGGTGGTAAGTCTGGTGATCTGGTGTATGTGTCGAGAAGAGATGCCGGAAAACTATGCGCAGATGTGGGCGAAGCGTGAGAACCACACGTGGTAATTTTCGCAAAACTACAATTTTCCTCCAAACAATTTTCGACCTGTGAATTTGCTTGTGCCGCACGTGTCTCTCAAGAGTTGTCGAAAAGTTGTAGATCTATCTTTTTTGACCTTGAAGAAAGTAAAATAAAACTAAGCAAAAGAAATATTGATAGATAAAGTGGGTGAATTGAGAAAGGAAGGAAGGAGATGGAGGAGGAAGAGGAACCTGATACCTCCTCCCTCTTGGGCAAAAAACAAATCTGGAGCCCTTAGGTTTTTAAGCAAGAGAGAGATGGGAGAAGGAGGCGCCTAGGGTTTTAGAAAAATGCTTTATATTATCAAAAATCATGATTTTGTAAGAACGCAACTTTGGATTGGCAGAACTATACTACAATCTAATTACAAGCTGAGTAAAAAATAAAAAAGAAAAAAGAAAAAAAGGATAGATGTACAATTCTTTTTACAACTTTTTATATAATATGTTTTAAAATGAGAATATTTATGTAAAATAATGTTATTTTTATAAGTTAGTCTACAAAATGGGTTAATTACACTTTACCCCTTCGAACTTTTACTTAATTCATAATGTACCTCCGAAACTAATAATTGCATCAAAGTGGACCATTGAACTTTCAAAACTTCCAAATCTCCCCTATCTACCAACAGAGTTAAATCTAACGAAAATTCACTGCATAGATATAATTTTTATCTAATTTATTATCATTGAACATATAAAATATAAAATAATATATACTATCAATTAATAATAAATCATTAATCATTAACAATATATAAAATTATTTTATACCTAAGTTGCAAGTAAATATGAATAATCTATGTACACAATGAAATTATTTGATATTCATTAACTATATATAAATTAATAAAAAAAAATTATTTAATGATTTATAATTTATTATTAATTGATAGCATATATTATTTTATATTTTATATAGTCAATGATAATAAATTAGATGAAAATTACATCTTTACAATGAATGTTATGCATATGAGCAACACGTGTAGTGAATTTTCATTAGATTTAACATTGTTGGTAGACGAAAGGGGGAATTGGGAAATTTTAAAAGTTTGAAGGTCCATTTTGATACAATTATTAGTTTTGGAGGCACATTGTGAATTGAATGAAAGTTTGATGGGGCAAAGTTTAATTAACCCTTTACAAAAATATCTCTCATTTAAAACATAGTTATATAAAAAGTTGTAAAACTGATTATATGGCTATTGTGACGCCCCCAACCCCTGTTTGGGATTGAACAATGACTGAAGTATCGGGACATGTAACATAAGGCTACATACCCCTCGTACATGATAGTTAAGATGCAATACACCTAATGATAACTAGTAGCATACAATATATCGCAACAGAAAGTCTACTTAGGTCAAATAAATAAGACAGATATCTTGGTACCGAAACACATAAATCCCAAAGTGGAAATTTCATAAAAGTCGGCAAAAGACTTAATTGTTCCAAAAAAGACTCCCAACACATGGGACCATTACATCAAGCGTCATCAAAATAAGTTATTCATCAAAAGGGATCCCATAACATAAGTCCTTTAGTGAGGCTGATCCTACTTGGCCTTTGATTCAGAATCCTCCTCAGTTGCTCAAAAAGCTGCAACACCTCAGTGATGGATTGGTCAGAAAGTTCCAACCTTTTCAAAATAGACGACTCCTGAGAAACCTCACGTCTCTCCGTAGACTCCTTAGGCATTTGGGGAGCTGGTCTCTTGCGTTTCTCCATTACTATCATCTTGGGTTCCTATCACAACTTCTACCATTCCGAGTAGGGGAATGGTAGTGAAGATTACAATAGTGAGATTTCGAGAAATCTTAGTAACTAAACAAATAACATGTAACAAATAACGTAAGCATATGTAAGCAAACTTGAAATGAATGCATGAACATGAAACTTTACTTATGCATTTGACTCTTTCGTAAATGACGTGTATGTCATGGCTTTCATAACTCTTTTCTTCCATAAAATATCTTTTTGTCATTTCATACTTGTTTATTTAATATACTTGTGAGATCGAATTCTTGTTCATATATCATAGCATAACTTGGAGCTCAAGGCCTTTCTTTGACTTTAAAATTATAAATGGATATCTCACGGCTTCCCTATGCACTTTGTGTTCACCGCTAGTTACCACATCAACCATTGGACACTTTGACCAAGGTGACTACGTCTTACTTTTAATCATTCATATTACGGCAGTTCATTTTTCGCCTTCACCGTAGAGCACCCACTAGCTTTAGGTGCAACCGCACTCCGGTATCCTTTTCTTTATGAACCATTTGAGGTTTGCCAACTGTACTTCGTCGACCCAAGGGTTACCACTCCATTTTAGACACTCCTGAGTGGACAGGGGAATTCCACTAGGAGATTTCCTCATCCTAGCATTTGGGGTCGTGACAAAACTTTTAAAAGACTCCTTATCTTTTTGAAAGATTTTCACAATCTCAATGCATGTGACATGAACTATGAAACTTATAACTTTCATGGAATACATGCAATGCCAAAGCTTAATCATGATCATGTAACAAACAATCATGTATATCCATGTACATTTCGCATTACGGTTTGAAAATATTAGAACATGAAACCATGATCTTTTTCATAAATTCTGAGGCATTTGAATAACAAGCAAGAAACAAACATTCAAAATTTCACATGTATTATGCAATGGCCGAAACATATAAACCCTAGCATGCTCGAGAATTGGTTTTATGTTTTTAGAACTAGTCGCATAATGTTAATACTTCATCTATGGTCATGGCCGAGACCTAACAATCTTGAAATATACATTGCACCAACTTTTCATGAACTTAGAATCTTCTAATGTGTCTGATAAAACTTTATCAATGAACATCCATGCGTAGCCGAAACATACTAGTGAACATACTTATGGAAAGACAAGTATTTTATGGGCTTGATCCTATAAAAGATTCAGTCATATAACAAATATCCATGAACATGTTAAGAATCATGCAATCCAAATCCTAAATGTGGCCTCTCATTCTATTTTTATGACATGAACTAACAACAATAAACCATTTCAACCATATATTGAACAATCATACAAGGAACCGATTATATCACATGGAAGAATATCATCATTTCTAGGGGTGTAAACTCAAATCGGAAAACCGGTCCGGACCGGACCGGTTTTATCGGTTTTGAACCGGTCCGGTCTGGAACCGGTTTTTAAAATGTAAAAACCGGCCGGTTCCGGTTCCTGGATTTTTTGGACCAAACCGGACCGGTTGATTAAAAAAAATAAAAAATAAAATTTTTATATATAAGTTTTATATAAAATATTATATATATATTAAATATTAATATATATAAGTTTTATATATAATGTATAATTATAAATTTTTATGTGAAATTTTTATATATAATATATATAATTATATATATTCATATATGCAATAATTTCTTATTATAATTTATAAATTATTACATAAAATGTTAATACTAAATCACTAAAAGTTTATAACTAATACTAATATATAACTTATAACAATATCAATAGTCTAATATTAATACTATTATATAGTCTAATATATTAATAATAGTATAAAACAGTTTTTTTTTAAATCAATTTTTTTTTATAAACAAATTTTTAATGACAAATTGTGAAACTTATATTTTAAAAAAATCAGAAAACCGGACCGGACCGGAAACCGGTAAAATCGGAAGTACAGGTTTAGGAAGGTAACCGGTGCGTAATCGGTTTTGAAAAATACAAAACCGGTACATACCGGTTCGGTCCTAGATTTTATCCAAAACCGGACCGAACCGGACCGATTACACCCCTAATCATTTCAAGTACCAACATGCAACCAAACAACAAACGGGTTCACATGACATATGCATAAAATATCCAAGTATAAGTTAGAAATTTACTTACAAAAATCCACAATCGATAAGTGAGCAAGCTGAAAATATATATATAACAATTATTAGGATCGGTTATCCAAAACCCTAATCCGTGTGTGTGAGTGTTGTGTTCTCGACATATTTCTAAGAAATAATCTCCCAATATTCGGACCTCCCTTCCTCAAGTCCGAATCTTGCATAAAACAAAACCCTAGTTCATAAAAACACTAAAGTCGTGGCCTTCTTTCCTCAAAACATCATGCTTATGAGCTTAAAGCAAATGGAGTTGAGTCTATATCCCTTTAGAAGAAAACAAAAACCCTAATCTAGCGAGTGTGTGCATGGGTATGCTCATGAGAGAAACTTCACAAGAACCGAAACTATATTCTTCTTGGTCGTGGGTGTGTGTGTTTGAGCATGTATTCATGGTGAACTCAGTCAAATCCGAAACTTGCTTCCTTTGGCCGTGTGTGTAGTGTAAGGAAAAAGAGTGTTCTTGCTTCTTACCTTGCGTGACTCCATTCCTAGAAAGTATCATCTAGCTTTTCTTGCACATAAAATGGTGTTTGAAAGAAGTGAGTGTAGTGTGCATGGTGTTTGGATGGAGAGAAAGTGATGGAAAGTAGAGAGAAATGTTGTGACCGAAAGCTTCAAGAGAAATTGACCAAGTGACTAAATTTTTAGGGTTTTTGGCTCCTCTCCCTTTTATAAGTATAAGAGGCTTCTTAAACAAGCTAGACTTTCTTTTATGGATGCCATTTGGCACCTAACCCTTGAGTCTCTTCCCTTTCTCCATCATTGGATTGTGTTGGGAACACAAGGGAGCTTTTTGGACAAGTGGCGCCTCCCTCTTAAAACCGAAATCCTACATCCCCTAAATGCCCTTCATCTTGTGTCTGGGTTTAATGAACCTTATGGCAAAATGGTCTTTCATCTAGCTAGGACCTTCCTTAATCTCCTACAAGGGTGCATGTGTGTCAAGTGGCATGTGAGAAGTGTGTGTATGCATGGTGGCCGAAATTTCCATCTCCTCCCAAAAGATTTTCTTTCACCAATATTTTTGGACATTGTGTGATTGGTCATGGTGGGTGGCAAAAATGCACAAACTCCCTTGCTCTAGCTGTCCATCTCAAGTGTGTCTTCCACAAGATTTTTCTAGAATCTTCATAGACGTGTAGGCCTTCTCTTCCCAAGCAAGATTTTAACATTTCCCAAGACAAAATTCTTCACCTTCCATTTGCATGCCTGACATGGCAAAAAGCAAATCTCATTTCTCTATGGTTGTCGTGCATGCCCTTTGGGCTTCCCCCAAGTTCCAACTTTTCATGTCTCCTCATCTTCTTTCTAGAAGCTCTCCCCCATAGTGACAAGTGTCACCATACTACTACCTCACAAAAAAGCATTCTTGCAGTATGATACATGGCAAGAGGGAATCCATTCCCTACAGTAGGCGCACCCTAATTCCAATGGGCTCCAAAACCCTAATTCCACTGCAAGACCGAATTCCTCATGGGCTTGGGTCTTCCTCAAGATTTCATATGCCTTTTATTCTAACCTAATTTCTCAATGGATTACTCCTCCTCTCTGGGCCCAAATTAACAATATATAATAAAATGCATAAAAAGTTTAGCAAAAATCTTGATCGTCAAAGTTTGATCGTCAAAGTTATCATTTTCCATTCTATTCTTTGTAGAATGGTATGATTTGATTGATTGTTTAAAAATGAGTTGTAAAACAGTTTATTACTCTAAAAATTTTACTTTTTCATTTACTTTGAGCAGCTGCAAGGACAAAAATTTTGAATTATAATAAAAAAGAAAAATTAATATTTTAATATAAAGCAATACTTGAGTTGTAATATAATTGTGTTTTATCATTGTCCATTGTTAAAATACTAGCTGGTTTTAATATCAATGGTTTTTATGAATAATGATATACGTACAATCATGTTTTAAATTAAAGGTATTTTTGTAAAATGATATTATTTTTATGAATTATTTTACAAAAATATCTCTCATATACAATAGAGTTGTGTAAAAAATTGTGAAAATATTATATGTATATCATTTTCTATTTTTTATGATTCACCTAAGCATTTTTGGTTCCGTTTGGGTGGTAAGGTATTCTCATGTATTCTCAAGTATTCTGTGAATAGTAGTAAAAAAATAAGAATAGAATATTCACTAGTTGTGAATAGTAGTAAAAAGTAAGTAAAAATCAATAATGAAATAATAAATAGTACGTAGCGAAAAATACATACCTGGCTACCCAAATTAGGACTTAGTCTATCACCACTCTTTTTTTGGTTAGAGATTTTGTGTTTAGCAATTAATATATATATATATTAGAAATAGGACGTTTCATTAATGTTTTCTTCCATTATCATTAATCTAGAATATTTTGCCAAATCACAGATTGTGATATGTTTAATTAATATTTTTTTAAATGATAGAAAATTACTTTTTTATATCAAAATAAGTAGTTTTCTTTAAAAATTGGAAATGAAACTCAGCATGGCCACCCATGGTAGCTATCACTCCAAATACCACAGGTGGGCCACTGATGATAGCCAGAAATAATTTATCATGATCTTTTATACAAAAGAAATATTTCGTCAACACATGAATATTACAAAAGAAAGCTTATAAACTAATGTGTTTTTTTATATAATACGTCACATTATAAAACATTTAATAAATCTAACGCATGATACAAAATTTCTTGAGTTTGTATACTTTTTTATAAAATCCATATGTATATCTATCATTCCTCTTTGCTCAATGAATCCAAGGAAGAATTTTGAAACATGTTTTAAGGAATGCATCCCTCAACGACAGGATGTGGCTTCATGATCCGTTTGTGCACTTGGATGTTCATGCTACATGAAGCTTTTACAACCTTTCATTCTTCTGTCTTTAAGTAGATATTGCAGATTTTAATCTCTTAGAATTGGAGAACTCTAGGCTTAGAGTGTGAGAGAAATATATATATATATATATATACTAGTAAAATGTTACGTGCCTAAGCCACGTATGTGCAGTTCAAAGCACTAATATATTTTATTAAAATAAAAATAAAATACATATATCTTATTATTTTATTACTAATATATATCTTAAAAGCTATTGAAAAATAGGCTATTTGTAAATTATTATAATACTTTCCTATTATAATGAATACAAAAAGACAAATCTACATAAATCTGTTTTCCTATTATAACGTATTTTTAAATTGGAAATTGAATCCATGATTATTATTATAATAAATCTGCTTTATTAGCATATTTAAACATATTAATAGTGGAATATAAATCAACAGAAATAATAAAAGTAGCCATAAATAGAATGTAAATGAAAATACAATTGTATCCCTGTGTTCTGTAATTATTACAAACGGATGGAAAGTTAATGAAAACCAGCATATTCCGTTAAAACAAGAAAATTCCGTTTCATAGGCTCTTTATATATATAGAGAGATATATATATATGTCTGTGTTGCAGGTAGCTATTAATACTGTAGAGGTCATTTTATATATTGATTTCTCTCTTACTTTGGGTGTTAAAAGCATAAATTTGTACAAGCCAGAAAATGAGGAAAGAGTCATCCCGGCCCGCAATGGTAGTTTGAGGTCTTGGTGATGGAGTAAAAAAGTCATGATAGTGATTTGGGGATTGATACGGTGCTCAAACATACATCCATGAGAATACATAATAAATAATATATAAAAAAATAAATAGAGAGATATATAGATTTACGTGATTCGGCATAAAGGCCTACGTTCATTGGTTGTTTGAGGGCAAAATCTACTAAGCTTAACGATTGTGCAATCTCTCAAGACCTCGCCTACCTCTCAATACAATGGAGGAGTTTAGAGTTTCTGAAGGTTGAAGAATATGCCATCCTCCTCAAGAGAGAAGATTTTTGGAGTCTTTATGGGTAATCAAGTTTGTCAAAATATGACCAGATTGCCTCCATTTATAGAGGTCTCTTTCCTTGAAATAATTGAGCTATACTTGCATTATGAATTTATTTCCTTTTACGTGCCTAAGTCAACTTGTCTTATAAATCTCTTTCCTGTTGGTGATAGACTCCCAATGGGCCAGACCCAAACAGATCTCTGTGATTCTTAAGGTTGATTTTTTTCAACAAGAGGGCCTTGAGAATCTTCAAGTCAACCGTGTTAAAGATAATCTGAAAAAATGTAGAAAAATAAATTAGGGGAAATTGCTCCCAATTTTCCGTTTTCGTGTAATGCAATGGAGATCTCCATGCGCAGTCCTAAAGAAGAACCCGCGAAATTCATAGTAAGGGCTTTCGAGGATGGGCTTTTAGGAAGTTTGTTTTTGCGAATGCTTGCCTGATAGTCATGCGTACTGATGGTCATATGTGACTGTTTATTATTAGTAAAGTATGCGTATTTCAATAATCATTTTTGTTTTCATTGGCACTAGTGGATTTTTTGCCCCTTGAGGTGATTTCCTATTAACATTGCCATTTTGGTATTAATATTAGAGTTTTATTTGTTGTAATCTGCGATGAGTAGTCAGGGAGCCTATTGACCCCTAGGTCCATCTCAAGCAGTTGCCGAGATCGTCAACCCGTTATCGGAGGTAACCCGTTGGCAGCGGTTATGGAGCTTGGAGGCTCGGAGATAGATAAGAGATTTTCAAAGGCCAAGATCAACGAGAGGTGGGCTTAAAACTTTTCTTGGTGGGAGATGTGTTCGACCACTCTAATTGACGAAGAGTGATGTACTCAAAAGAGTATCGTCTTCTTTAACCATCAAATGCAAGTGTGTGGGTGCTTAGTTTTCATGTTAGGTAGGGGATATACTCGACCATGCTCATCAGCAAGAAGTGATGCATTTAAAGGAGTATCATCATCCTTTAATCGCCAAATGCGAGTGTAAGGACACTTGGCTTTGTGGGAGAGAAGTGATGGGAGAGGAGTGATGCACTTAAGGGGTGCCATCATCCTTTGATCGCCAAATTCGAGTGCAAAGCCACTCGACTTTGTGGGCGAGGAGTGATGCACTCAAGGGAGTGTCATCATCCTTTGATTGCCAAATTCGAATGCAAAGCCACTCGACTTTGTGGGCGAGGAGTGATGCACTCAAGGGAGTGTCATCATCCTTTGATAATCAAATTCGAGTACAAGGCCACTTGACTTTGTGGGTGAGGAGTGATGCACTCAAGGGAGTGTCATCATCCTTTGATTGCCAAATGCGAGTGCAAGGGCACTTGGCTTCATGGGCAAGGCATGAGATATGCTTGACCGCGCTAGCATTGACGATGAGGTGAGAGTGGGGCCAACACTCGGCTTTGAGGGTGGCAAGAGAGATGCTTGACCACGCTGGTGTTGATGGCAAGGTGAGAGTGGGGGCAACACTAAGCTTTGAGATACTCTACCATGCTACTTTTGCAAGAGCCGTACTTGACCACTCTATCGTAGCGGGAGATAGAGCTCAACCGTGCTACTACGGCGGGAGGTGCACTCAACCACACTGTTGTGGTGGGAGGCACACTCGGCTGAGCCAAGTGGCATGATGTCTGGTTAGCATCTTATCCCTGTAGTGCTCAAGCAAGGCTCGAGGCATTCTGGTGAGGCTTAAGGGCTACTCAGTCCTTTAGTTTCTTGGGGTGAGCTTTGATGTCGTTCGAAAGAGCGATGTTTCTCAGAAAGAGCGTTGTTGCTCGGTGTGTGCCTCTATTCAAGTGAAGGTAAAAAGTTGAGGTATTCAAGGGTGACCCCACAGCTAACGCTCCAGGTTAGGTAGTTGGTTCCTGATTTTTGGGGGTTGATTGTCATTGTGCAACCTCCTTATTCCATCTACCTGCTTTGGGACTCTTGTTTGGGGTGTGGATTGCTTGAACTTGCTTCTGGTTAAGACCAGCAAGTAAAGTACATTCCTGCTTATTCACCCATTAGGATTCTCGTGGAATCTTGAGGATTTCCATGGGAAAAACCTTCACAAATTAAATCGATTAGCATAAATAAATTCAGACAGCAAGTAAAGAGGCTAACCCAAGCCATTTGGCTCTCTGTTGCATCAGGCAGAGAGTGGTCGCTGATGGGAGTGTTAGACAAAGACCATTGTTCACGTATCTTCTAGACTCCCTTGTTCACCATTATGTTCTGTTTTTGTTACTGTGTGTAGCCTTACTCCTTGCTTTTTGTTGCCTACAACATTATTCTTTTCTCACATTGTGCATGTTGCAAGACTTCTACCAGCCTTGGTCCATTTGTACGTGCTGATCATATGCTGTCTTGTTTATGTCCATTGTCTTGTTGTTTTACTCGCCATAATGAAAGCAAGGGCCCTATAACAATAACATAATAAACTGAATAATTGACCCGTTTACCAAGGAGAGTCTCACATAATCTTCCCTCTTTACCTTCAATTGCATCCAAAAATGACTTGTAAACCTTATTATGACCGTCCCTCCTCGGTTGTCTACAAATTCCATTATCAAGAAGTTTATGCACAGCTTCTTGTACTAATTTCTCCCAACACATTACTAATTCCCCTGAAGTAGATCTACTTGTTGTTAATAGACTGATAAGAGTGTTGTTATGATAAATAACTCTTCTATGAAGTTCATTAATATCCAAGCTCATTAGTTTACCCCCATATATCTGAATGATGGGTCTCAACTCGAGAGGAAGAACTGATAATAGACATAAAACCATCCATTCTGGTTTTATATTTGTTCGAATAAAATGCTTAGCTAATTCTATGCATTTAACCAAAAAATCTTCTTCCAACTTTTCGATCTTCCTATTCATTATCCATGGACCCTTCGTCACCAAATTCTTTCCATTCTACAAATAATCTATAATCATTCACAAATCCATATCGGCTAATTGTTCTCAGATAGCATCTACTTCAGTAGAAATTTCTCGATTTTGAGATGTATCGAAGACGGGGAAGATCGGCAGGTGCAAGTCCCACCAGCCATATGCATCACCACGATATCATAAGGATGCTGGTGGGCATGACGTCTGCTCACTAGCATTTGTTTTGGCTATTGCGGCATTTCACACCCCCAAAACACATCGGCGAGCAAATGGTGACCATGGGCAAGCAACCCGTTACTTATGGTGTCTCTACGCCACCAAGGGTGGATGTGTGAGGTGTGCCAGTCAAAGACCAACTCTGCATACCATGTTGCATGGGGCCTCACAATGTTTACCATCGACCTCGAGGTTGAACATGGTGATACTCACAATCCTGACAATAGGAAAATGTTGACGAGCCAAGCTGGGTTGAGAGAGCTTCCGTGGCCAGCAATAGTTTTGGTGTAGAGCAACTCCTATGGCGAGCACTGATGGTGGTGGCAAGGAACTCTGTGATGGGTGGAGCTCCACTAGCTCACGAGAGCTACAAAACCGTGTTGGGCGATGAGGGGCTGGTGGGAAAAGCTTCTGTGGTCGAGGACTTCTTTGCCAGTGGCAAAAAACACCATTGGGTCAGATGGCGGCTGGTGGTGGCCATGGATGCCTGGCTTATGGATCTCTGGGGTGCATGGCAACATGCACCTTCTGCATGCACTACGCAATACTTGCATAGCACACCATGGCTGCGAGGAATCGGCGGAAGGCACAGCCATGACTGTCTGCACATCCAAAAATACAGCCGGCCTCGAACCATGCCATGATGTTGTGGCTGCAAGTCGACCCTGTGCATCTTACATGCACAGTGCACACCATCCATCTTGGGCTCTCCTTCTATTTTTATTCTAGTAGTGCTAACTAAATAAAATAATAGGTGAAAAGTTGAGAGATCTTAACTACTTCTTCGAAGATGATCTCATGTGTTAGGGAATCATCCTTCTCCCATTTTGCAAACAATAAGTTAGATCTCACAGACAACGCCAACAATTAAAGCATAAATTTTGCATAATAGGCCAGAAAATTATGAAAGAGTCATCCTCGGCCCACAACGGTAGTTTGAGGTCTCGATGATGGAGTAAACACGCCCACGATGGTGGTTTAGAGGTTGATACAATACTCAAATGTAGACATCCATGAGAATAAATAATAAACAATACATATAAAAGATAATAGATAGAGACATAAAATTTACGTGGTTCGGCATAAAGATTTACATCCACAATGTTTTGGGGGGAGGGGGCAAAATCTACTAAACTTAATGATTGTACAATCTCTCATGGCCTCACCTATCTCTAAATGCAATGGAAGAGTTTAGAGTTTCATAACGTTGAAAAAGATGGCATTCTCCTCAAGAGAGAAGATTTTTGGGGTCTCTGTACGTAAGAACATCTGTCTAAATCTGAGGAGATTCCCTTCCTTTATAGAGGTCTCTTAGAGTCATACTTGTCTTATGAATTCATTTCCTTTCACGTGCCTGGGTCAACTTGCCTTCTAAAGCCATTTTCTTTCGGTGATAGACTCCCAATAGGCCAGACCCAACTCATTTTATCCCAAACACGAGGCTTTAGAGTTCTAGTGAGAATGTGAATGTGATTGATTGTCTTTAATGATAGGAGCAATCTTTTAATTTAAGCACGTGCATTTTTCATTGTAGTAATCTAGCGACCATTTCCAAGTCACCTTCTAATCTTCATAAATACCCACACTTCATTCATAGCCGAATAAATCCTTAATATTCCAGCTATGTTAGCTGTTTCATCAACACCTAATTTAGACCTATTTAGACCTTCAATAAATTTTGTTCATCGAATTTTACACTCTTAGTTAATGGCTATGTTGATATCGTGTTTCGCATCCTGGGCAGCTCTTCGCTCTACTTGCTGGTCCTGCAAGGTTCACTAGAGTAGAGACTTGGGGTGGTGAGGGACACCTCTGATGCTTAAGTTAGTATATAGGTCTTGGAGGCACGAGAGAGGAGAAGTATTGTAAGAAGTGTGTTTAAAAAGATCCTTTACCTGAGCTCTAGGGGGGGGGGGGGGTTTATATACCTCAGTTGGGATGGCTCCAAGTGCTTCTTGTATGTTGTGCAGGGGCCGTACGTTGCTTCCCTCGCACGTTTGTCCTCTGTGGTAGGCAAAGGGAGCTACTCTAGCTTTAGGTACAGGCAAGAGGTTGGCTCTGGACATCGTTAGCTATCCTTTCTAACCACCCCCTATGGTGTGTTCCTTGTCCTGTTGCGTGGGCCACGATTTGTGCAGGTGATATGATTGTTCCTCTTTCCTCCTCGGATACGTGCTTCGCAGGCCCTGTCTGGTCCTTCTTCTGGGGTGAGTTGTCTACCTGTCAAGTGGGCCTTCATGGAAATGGAGCCAGTCGACCCAACACAGGAAGGTGAAAACATCCTCCCTAGTTACCCCGCGAATTCCCACCACGTGTGCGGTGAGAATTCAAAAGTTGTTTGGCACGTTCTACGTATGCCGCTTAACTTTCATTGTGGGCCATGCCTACGTTGAGTGTGTCAGTTACTGATACCGCCCGTGAGATGTCGATCTATCGTCCCGTTTGTCAATGGACTGGCCCATGTCCCCCACACGGATGACTCTTCCTCTTACGTGCCTGAGGAAGAGTCCTCTTACTTTCCCTATCATTATACGTAGCGGGGATCTCAAGATTTGTCTCTGGCATTATGTCTTTCACGACTCTAGTCATTTCCATGTGTTGGGTAGCTCAATCGGCACAAGTCCCTATTTAAGCTCAATATCCTCGTTATTTTCCCCTTCTCTTCTAGTTCTTTTTTGTGTGCTTCTTCCTTGTTTCCTCTGTTCTTCCAGTTGTTCTCTTAAGCTTCTCTATGCCTGTCATCGGCCACCCTCCTTCTTACATTCACTTCAATTGGCTCCTAAGCATACTCCTTGCCCTAGCTCCAAGAAACCCTCTTCTGCGCGCCTAGAAGGGACCTCTAGGGACTTCGAGGGCGCGGCGAAACCCGCCGCCGGTGAGAGCCCCTGATTCTGTGAGGGTCGGGCTTGGGAGTTGATAATCTCTCCCACCGACCTACGTACGCTAAAGGGGGCTTTTGGCATCCCTGATTAAGTGGTTTTGGAGGTTCTTGGGCCTCTCATCGTAGTCGTTTATTCAGACAACATGGCGGAGAAGGTGGCCCTCTTCCCTTTGATGTTTGCGAACGGGCTATGACTGCCTTTTACCGTCCTAACTGGGATGTTCTGGACTACCTCCGGCTTACCCTTGCCCAGCTTCATCCGAATGCTTGGTGGCTTTTGGTTTGAAGTTGTGTGATTTATCGTATGGTGTTGAGCTTCAGAACCGAAGAATACCCTAACCTGACCACAAGGGAATTTCTATATATTTACAAGGTGTTGCATTTGGATAGGAACCTGTTCAGTTTCAAAGCGAGGGGGCAGAAGGATCACTAGTCTGGAGAAATGCTTTTCTCACATCAAGGACTGGACCAAGCGTTTCTTCTTCGTGTCATGCTTGGGCTAGGAATATCCCAAGGGGAAAGCTGTTCACCAAGAGTTCTCGATTGGAGCCATTTGGGAGGTTGTCCTGGATGACAAGGCTATCTCCATTACCTTGTCCGACGCAATGCTAACCGACGCCAATGTTCACCACCACCTTTCCACTCTGGATCGCTCTTATGTCCTGGGTTGGCATTTCTTGAGAGAGCCCTCTACTTCCCAGAGCCAAAAGAGGTCTTCTAGACCCTCCGTAGCCGGTGGTGGGGCAAGAAGGCCTCATGTTGATCGCAAAGCCGCTGGTGTGGCCTTGAGGGCTTGGGGGGGGGGGGGGGGGGGGCATCCCACTCGAAGGCATCGAGTAGTGGGGCCATGGTGGGTACTTCTTTTGGTCGAACCGTTGTTGCTCTGCCATCGTCTGGAAGGGCGACGGTACTAACTCAAGTGGTTCCTCCTATTCCCACCCCGCCAGTCGCCATTGGTGGGGAGTTTGACGACGAGGAGTTCGGCCTTCGAATGGCCTTCTTTGAGGCCTTCTTTAATCCTGCTCCAAGGGGGATTCTCGTGTCAGTAAAGCTGTTCGAGGATATCTTAGAGGCATCCTAGCCCGCCTTTCTGAGCCCCAGGTCAATGTTCCCAGGGTCGCAGATTTATCCACTGTGGTGGGGAGCCTGGGCCATAATGAAAACAGCTTGGCCGTCCATTAGTGGTGGAACTTAGCGACAATCTGGTCTCCATACCTTCCTCTCCCTTCAGCTAGACCTTTGAGCCTGAGCTTGCTTTGTTCCTCATGCTAGAGAAGCATGTGGTTGATGCCACCCATACTGACGGTGCTGGGGCCTATGGGGCAGGGGCGACTGCCATGCTCGAGCAGGTGACGGTGCAGGGATCTCCCAGTCTACAGGAATCTCCCGGTCGAGGAGAGTCGCGATCCGTGGCCAAGAGGGTTTGTGGGTCCTCAAAACCTCTTCTCTTGGAGAGAATAATTCTCAACGTTGGGGGCGTCAACTGGGAAGCTACGAATCTAGAGGTAGAAGTTCTGAGGGATGTGCCGTTGAGGATTCTCGAAGAGGGGTTGGAGCCCAGGCATGCTTCAGGTGGAAGGCAAGCCGACAGGCCGACAGGGAGGTTTTCTACGGTGACAGTCCATCCCAGGCATCCACTCTGTGTGTCCCTGACCATTCTTGGAAATTTGAAGGAGCCCGTCCCTCTACGCGCCCTGGGGGGGCCATCCTGGGAGAACTGGCCTAGGTTTCGACAATTCGCTGGGAGAGGCCATCGAGCGTGAGGCCAAAAGACTGAGGGGATTGTTCTCACAGTACTTGCATGGAACTTAGTCTGCCTTTTCTTTGTTGGTTTCTCTTTCGTTTTCGTTCTCAAATTTGTGTGTTTCTTAGGGAACCGATTAGTTGGCCACCCTAATTGTAGAAGAGAGGGGGGAGCTCAAGTCAGAGGTCTGGGCGCTCAGATCCCTCATCTTCCCTGCCTTCCTGGAAATAATTAAGGATGACCAGAAAGTAGAGGAGGCGACTCACGAGAAAGACGTCGTGGTGGAGGATGTGACGGCCCCAACCTTTGCTTGAGATGTAATGGAGATTTAGAGTGTCAGGACATGCAACACAATGTTATATACCCCCATACATGTTAGTTAATATGCAATACATCCTAGAAATGCAGCTAGCAGTATGCAATAATCGCAGGGAAAAGTAATGGTGAAAATGAACTTATACCAGAATAACTAAATCATCCCAATAATATTGATTAAACCATAAGTTTCAAATCATCGGGTAGCTTAATCTTAGTACAAAATACCAAGTTTTCAAAAAAATAATCTAAACCTGCTGCATCATGCGTTCTATGGCACAAAGGGCTAGGCTTACACATATCAAAATAAGATCATGTCTCCTGCCGACGTCTGTTTCCTTCACAATCAGCTTGATCCATTAGTCCATTGGGTCCAATTGCATCTATAACTTCTATTATTTCGAGTGAAATAATAGTGGGTCCACAAAGGGTGAGATTTACTTGAAATCTCAGTAACTTAGACAACTAACGTGGACAAAGATAGACTATGCATGAAGAATGATAAGCATGAAATGCATGTAATGCAGAAAAACTGTATTTGTCTCCCATTCAGTTTTCTCAAGAAAAATAGACTTTTGATGTACATTTTCTTACAAATAACATAATTTTACTTTCATCGTTAAAAACTTGGTATTTCATCAAGAATTACATAAAATTATGGAATTAACGTAACGTATAGTATCATCATAGTTCCCCTTATACACTGTGCATACATGTCGGTGACTGTAGTACAACTCACATTGAAACTACGTTGTCTATAGAATTCCTCAGCAACTTTTGACATTTCAGATTCCAAAAAAACAAAGCCCATCTCACTATCAATTTCAACAAGAAAACGCATAGGAATTTTGAAAGCAGAGTGCTCTGTTTTCTTATTCACCGCCTGCGCATAAGATTTCATTACAGCAGCATCAGACTAGGCATCACCCGCCAATGGTGAAGCCATCAGAAGGGTGAAAGGCGCCATCGAAAGGCAACCCTAGCGGTAGAAACCAGCCAATTTGAACGAAAAATGGAAATCCCTGTAAAAACAGACTTTCCAACTTCCAGCAGAAAAAGTCGCCCAACAAAATAAAAACTTAACCTTGAGCAAGTTCATCCCAACATTTAGAATGTAGTTTCATCAAGCTTAACTAATTCTTGAAAATTATTGATACAAAATCTGGCCATAAAGCTACGAATCCAAGGTTGCAGTCATCCTTGGAATTTCTAGGCCTGCATCTTTTCTGTAGCAATCAAGTGGGGAGCGAACCTTCCAAATTCCATAAATTTTGTGGCATGCTGTTCGACAGTGAGATTGCCTTGTACCAAAGTGGCAAACTCCTAGGCCTTTTGGATCTTCATCAATTCAGGGAAAAACCGATTATCAAACTCCTCTTTGAACCTATCCCAGGTCAAATTAGTGATATGACCCAATTCCCTTATCAGTTATTGCCTCTTGGTGTCCCACCAGATACCAGCTTCCCCTTGAAGCAGGTGCCCTGTGTACTGTACTTTCTGCTCTTCCATACAGCCACTGATCTCGAAGGTCCTGTCGAGATATAGTAGCCACTTGTTGGCTTTTAGGGGTCCCTTGACACCCATAAAACTAGGGTATCGATAAATCAGGAATTTTTCATACGAACAACCTCGATTTTCCTGCTTCTCAACCTAAGGGTTCCATCGCAGAATTAACTCTTGTTGCTATTTCAAGGTTTTTGTCATCTGACGAATTGCATCTGCCAACTCGTACCCTCCATCCAAACCATGATCCTACTCATGACGAATATTGGATCCTTCGGGGTTCCTTTCCTTTCCTTCACTTGCTTTCCTGTCCGGTACATCTGTCAGATCTAAATCATTGCTCCATGATTCAAGCCTACTCGATCTAAAATCAAAATCTATATTCCAGCTTATACCTAAGGACACGGGGGTTTATCTAGAGGCGTAATGACTTTGATACCACCCTATGACCCCAACTTCTGCTTGGGATGTAACAAAGATTTAGAGCATCGGGACATGCAACACAAGGTTACATACTCCCGTACATGTTAGTTAATATGCAATGCATACTAGAAATGCAACTAACAATATGCAATAACCGCAGTGGAAAATAAGGATGAAAATGAACTTATGCTAGAATAACTAAATCATCCCAATATATTGATTAAACCATAAGTTTCACTATCATTTCAAGTTAGACAACTATCTTGCACAAAGATAGACTATGCATTAAGAATGATAAACATGAAATGCATGCAATGTAAAAAAACTATATTTGTCTTCCATTCAGATTTCTCAAGAAAAATAGACTTTTGATGCACATTTTCTTACAAATAATATAATTTTACTTTCATCGTTAAAAACTCGGCCTTTCATCAAGAATTACATAAAATTATGAAATTAACATAACGTATAGTATCATCACAGTTCTCCATATACACTGTGAATACCTGCCGGTGACCATAGTACAACTCACATTGAAACTACGTTGTCTATAAGCTCGTTCTCAATGCATTGGTAATATAACATAACATCGTAAAAATCATAACATGTACACTCATCAGCATTAGGTGTTGTAACGTATGACTTTACTCCGACGTTCTTTAAAAAGAACTCATTCGAAACCTATTGACTGTTCTTCGTCAATCCAAGGGTTACCACTCCATATTTAATCACTCTAGTGTGGACATAAGAGTTCCACCAGGATACTTCCTTATCCTAGATTTTGGGGTCGTGACAAAATAATTTTTCATGCAATACTTTTAAAATTAATTTTCATGATACGCATGTATGTGGCATAGTTCAAAAATGATAGTTGTATGTGAAATGACAAAAGATCGAATATAAGGTATGAAATTTCATGCTCAAAATGACAGTTATAAAATAAATGCGGCATTTATCAATAAATAAAAAATAATTATCAAAGTGTAAGTTAGAGGCCAACTTATAGACTGTTGAAGTTGGAAGTGAGGTAGTGGCTGTGATAAAAATTGAACTAAATTAGAATCTATACTATCTTAAAGAAAAATAAAACCTTCTAGATAAAGGGAAATTTTGAAAATACCCCTAACTTTCAAATACTATTGTTCACATAAAAATATATCTACAAGTGCACAGAATCGTAACAAGTAGTAAAGTGTTTTAAAGAAAACGATTACCGAACCCACAGGGAATAATTTTTCTATTGAGTATTGAAATTGACTAAATTAATTACTATTTGGAAAACCAAAATTTGAAGAATGGTTTATCTAAATTAAACAGAAGAAAAAAATATTAAAATTAAGATTTTAAAAATAATAAGAATAGATCTAGAGCGTTTGACTTCACTGAACAAATCCCACATAGTTTATTCTTCCTTGTTATAGAATCACAATTATCCCAAGTTGATGATAAAAATCCCTTAACTATTCAATATTTTCTCTCGAACAATATCAAAAATATCTCTAATTAATAATTACATATCTCTACGTGAATTTAACTAATTGGAGACTTATTAAGTTGTTTGGATTTTTCTTAAAATCACACTAGTCGCGGTAAATCATCTCTATTTTCTCTCAACTAATGATGTTTAATCCTACAGCTTTAATTACAAATCATCTCTCGGTCTCATTGTGATTCAATAGTGATAAGTATTATTTTTATGTGATTTTTATCACACTTTTATTTATGACAAGTGTCATTTTCCCTTTAATACTATTGATTTTATTTTATTTCTACATATTTTTATTTATTTTCTTAGATATGAAGGAATGAGAAGATTTAGTGCAAAATGAGATTATTAAGGTTAAAAAGAAGAGACTATGGATCCATACCGATGAGAGGCAGCGAGATCTGAAGAAAGCCGATGAGATTTGGGCGATGAGTCTTGTCCTGTGGGCAGCAAAGAGATTTCTCTCACCCAAAGGCGAAAAGACTTACCTCTCGGTAGGCGAGGAGACTCGTGACCAGAAGGCGCGAAGACTTGGCGACAAAACTCTAGGCGGCTAGATTGGGCGACTAGTCTAAATGACCAACCTAAACGACATCGTGGGCAACAACTAGAAAAAGCGAGAGGAGTCTTTCATCCCGGTTGGGAGTCTTTCCACTCGGTAGGCGAGGAGAGGGCCATGTAGTCTTTGTGACGTCCACACCAATTATATTCAGCACACACGACATCTACTCGGTGGGATAATTCCTCCCGACCAGGATTAGTCTACTGCTGCCCACCAAATCCGAGTTCCGCAATCAATCTGTTGGCAACCGAATCCTCCTGAACCCTGCAATTCAAGCCGCATATCACTGAATCTTCCATTTTAGTTAATCTCATTATTATTGGGATAATTCCTTTTATGTTAACATTTATCTTTAGAAACTATTTTCCAGATCTTTAGGCTAAATTGTAGCTACAGTTATCATGTTTCCAGATTTGAATTTCAACATCTATTTAATCCCATCTTGTGGGATGAATAGAGGAAGTCTTGAATTAGAGTGTAGAGTTTTTATGTTTTAGAGTCTGAGTCTGAGTTTAGAGTTCTAGAATTTATTATTGAAGTGTTCTTTCGAGAAGACGGAACATGAGGGTAGAGGCGAAAGCCGCATGCTTCATCAACCGACTTCAGCGAAGAACACCAGTTTTATTATTTTTCTTTTCAATTTCATTATGAACTAGTTATATTTTCTAGAGCTTTGATGTAGCCTAGAATTGAACACATATTTTATATTCCAAGTTATTTTTTTTTCAATATTTTCATGATCGAGTGTTAATTCCTTGTTTTTAATGCTTACAATTTTCTAGCTAACTATTGTTTGATCTTTTGGATTGCAATGAGATCAATAGGCGATTTGTTATTAAAGCTCTAGGATTAAACACCATTAATTGAGCGAAATAGATGCTTCACCGCAACTAGTGTGATTTTCAAGAAAGATCCAAAGAACTTAATGAGTCTCCAATTAGTTAAATTCAGATAGAGAAATAGAGTTATTAGTTGGAGATATTTTGGTATTTTTCGAGAGAGAATTTTAATAGTTAAGGGACTTTTATCATCAACTTGAGATAATTGGAATTCTATAACAAGGAAGAATAAATTGTGTGGGATTTGTTAGGTGAAGTCAAACGCTCTAGATCTATTCTTATTATTTTTAAAATCTTAATTTTAATGTTCTTTTCTTCAGTTTAATTTAGATAAACTATTATTCAAATTTTGGTTTTTCAAATAGTAATTAATTTAGTCAATTTCAATACTCAATAGTATAATTATTCCATGTGGGTTCGATAACCGTTTTCTTTAAAACATTTTACTACTTGTTACGATTTTGTGCACTAACAGATATATTTTTATGTGAACAAGTTTTTGGCGTCGTTGCCGGGAATTAATTAATTTTTATTGATATTGATACTAGCTAGATTTTTACTACTTTAGATTTTATTTTATTTGTTTAAATTAGATCTCAGTTCGATTTTTTTCTTTTCAAGAATTAGAAGTGCATGAACGGATCTAAATCATTAGAGCATACACTTTTCAATCTCGAGATTGAAAGAACCTTACGTTGGATCAATAAAGAGAAAAAGAAAGAGGTCACCGCCTCCAAAGTTAATGTGGCACCCTCGACCCCCACGTGTTATTTTTGTAGAGTTCGTGACACCAGGATGATGACCACACGGATCACGCACCCCAACGACTAGTGCTCAGAGTGTGTATAACATGCAATAAGTGTACAATATAATATTCACAGCGGAGATATAAAAAGGTCTTTCTTTATTAAGTACTAGAATTGTTCAAAAACAATAAAATATCTTTACAAGAATTATAAAGTCATCCGACAGAAAATTTAAAGAAAAATAAATAATATAAGGGAAAGAAATCCCAAAATGCTGAACAACATATCAGCAACTTAAGCTTCTGGCAGTGTCAACCCCTCAGGTTCATACTCGGGCTCTGCGTCAGACTCTACGGCACCATAAGACGAAACCGTATGATAAAACACCATAGTGAGATTATGACATCTCAGCAAGTAATTAACCAAAACAATATCCAAGAGATTTAAAATATATTAATATAATCACACGTCCCCATACGGACAAAAATGCAGAAAACAAAACCACATTCTTTTTCCCAAAAATACGCTTTTAATAACTTATGCCAAAAATCTCATTTTGGCCCAATCATAACCATTATTTTATTATGCAAGCACCACGGACTCCCTTATGGACCGTCCGCACACCCTGGCTCTCATCGTCACACCACGGGTAATGTCCGTGCATGTGACTTCGTAACAAGCGATGCCCAGTTCTGCACCCAACGCACACATGGACAAGCATCCTTTAACCTCGCCAGCTAAAAGGTCACGGAATCGGTACGGGAGCGTTACCGTCTCGTCCATTCTCGTCGTCGCCCTGCAACAACTCGGGGGACATCATGTCTGTCTGTTACGCTCCTGAGTGACCAGAGGAACTCCACCGAGATAATGCCCCATCTCGGCTTGGGGTCATGATACACACGCACCCATATAATCAGTCTCAATTTTCAAAAGAGACAACTTGACTTCATAGCACCATTTATTTAAGACGATAATTGTGCATGATAACAATTTATTGGATGACATATTAAATATCTTATGTACATAAAATCTCAACCATTTACAAATATACAGTTTCACAACTACACACGTAATCACATCGTCCAAATCCGGACCAAGGCCCAACACCAACATCAACTGCAAAAATCCCCAATACTTCAACGGCCCACGACCCAATTCCAACAGACCAACAGATTACAAATAAATGGCAATTATAACAATGATATTTAAAACTCATGGGTTGCGTTGGAAAATTATATACACAAAGATGGAAAATTTCTGGAAGATCGCGCAGAAGGTGTGTTGCCAAAAGTGGCGGCACAGCGGCAGAGCTCACGGCGGCTTAGTGCCAAAAGGAGCTCTCAACTCACAGGTTGCTAAAGCTGGCTCTCGGGGATGGTCAAAACACCAAGGGAAAAACACCGTGTGCGGTGGTTCGCGGTGGTGCACACGGCAAAAAGCCTAAAGCTTTCGGGACAACAATTACAAACTTTGGAAATTAAGGTTTTCAGTTGAGAGAAAAAGAGAGAGAGAGATTAACAAATTTCGAATCCCCTGAGAAGCGAGGAACTCGGACCTATTTATAGGCCAAGCAAGGCAGTAGTAGGTGGTCGTGTGTCACTCGGGTAGAGAAAATGAAACCAGCAGTGCAAGCCGTGGAGGAGGGGGAGGCTAAGGCGCGGACGTGTGGCATGGCAGCTAAGAGATCTCTAATTTTCATGTGTTTTTAATTCCTTATTATTTTATTTAATTGTGTTATTTTATTTTATCTTTTGGTGTATTTTCGGTTTGGGTTTGTGAATTTTAGTGTTTTTATTTTTCTGGGCCGTGTGTGTGTTTAATTTTGATCTAGCCCATGCGTTTAAGTGAACCCAGTCCGCGTTTTGAAGCCCAGCCCATGTAAGTCTCTTAACCCAGCCCTTTAGCATGTTAAATGGCGCCGTTTTGGTCAGAAATCTAGGGCTCCATCACTTCCCTTTGGTGCCGCACTGCACTTCTTCTTCCTTCTTCTTATTTTCTCCTCCTTTCTTCTACCTTCTTCTTCTTCCTTCGAGTTTCTTCTTCTACGTAGCTGCTGCTGACACCATTTGGACCTTAGTCATGCTCTTTAGCCGCAAGCTGCCACCTCCTTCTCCCACTTTCTTCTCCGTGTCGTTCGGCATGAACCCCGAAGCCTTGCTATCGAGCTGCCGCTCCTCACGACCACCACCACCTTCCACCTCCATCTTCCATTGATTCTCCGTGCCATTTGGCAATGAACTCCGAAGAGTTGTTGTCCAGCTACCGTGCCACACGTTCACGCCTAGCCTCCCTCTCCTCCATGGCTTGCACTGTAGGTTTCGTTTTCTCTACCTGAGTGACACAGGGCCACCTGCTACCGCCTTGCTTGGCCTATAAATAGGCCCGGGTTCCTCTCTTCTCAAGGGATTCAAAATTTGTTCATCTCTCTCTCTTTTTCTCTCAACCCGAAACCTTAATTTCCAAAGTTTGTAATTGTTGTCCCGAAAGCTTTAAGCTTTTTGCCATGTGCACCATCGCGAACCACCGCACACGGTGTTTTTCCCTTGGTGGTTTGACCATCCCCGAAAGCCACCTTTAGCAACCCTTGAGTTGAGAGCTCCTGTTGGGTTTTAAACGGAGTTGTTGTTGGGCCTTGGGCCGGATTGGAGGACGGGATTACGCATGTAGTTGGTTGTATTTGTAATTGTTGCGAATTTGTAAATGAATTATTTAATATGTCATCCAATAATTGTATTCATGCACATTTATCGTCTTAAATAAATTGTGCTATGAAGTTACGTTGTCTGTTTTGAAAATTGAGACTGATTATGTGGGTGTGTGTGTATCACGACCCCAAGCCGAGATGGGGCATTATCTCGGTAGAGTTCCTATGGTCACTCGGGAGCGTAACAGACTGACGTGACGTCCCCTGAGTTGTCGCAGGGTGACGACAGGAACAGATGAGATGGTAACGCTCTCGTACCGATTCTATGACCTTTTTGGTTAGAGGATGCTTGGTCATGTACGCGCTGGGCGCGAAACTGGACATCACTCGTTACGAAGTCTCATGCACGGACGTTACCCGTGATGTGACGATAAGAGCCAGGGTGTGCAGACGGTCCATAGGGGAGACCGTGGTGTATGCATAATAAAATAATGGTTATGATTGGACCAAAATGAGATTTTTGGCGTAAGTATTAAAAGTTTATTTTTGGGAAAAAGAATGTGGTTTTGTTTTTTGCATATTTGTCCATATGGGAATGTGTGATTGTATTAATGTGTTTTAAATCTCTTGGATGTTGTTTTGGTTAATTTCTTGCTAAGATGTTGTTTTCTGCATATTTTTCCCTTATGTTATTTCTTGTTTTTAATTTATCTGTCGGATGATTGTATAATTATTGTAAAGATATTTTACTATTTTTTAACAATTCTGGTACTTAATAAAGAAAGACCTTTTTATTTCTCCGCTGTGAATATTTTATTGTACACTTATTGCATGTTCTACACACTCTAAGCACTGGTCGTTGGGGTGCGTGATCCGTGTGGTCATCATCCCAGTGTTACGAACTCCACAAAAATAACACGTGGGGGTCGAGGGCGCCACAGGTGGTATTAGAGCGGTCTGGCTCTGGGTAAAACCGTAAAAATACCTAGGTGCAGTACTAGAAAATTTACTGTATTTTAACATGTTTATTTAAATTAAATATCGAGTTTTAAAAGAAGTATTTTAGTAAAAAGATGGACCTACCAAGAATGCCACATCCTGAACCTGAGGATGACTTGTCTCGTATTGATGGGAATCTCGCTATGGCTAGAGTCTTAACTCGTATGACAGAATTTCTTCAACAAAATTTTCCTCCACAAAGGGAGCAGCAAAACGGTTGTCGTATGAACACTTTTTAGCTCATAGAACCCCTGCTTTTTCCGAACAAGAGGATCCACTTCATGCTAGGAGATGGATCAGTGATCTCGAGAAGACATTCGAGATCTGTGGGTGTACTGAAACCAAGAAAGTGTTATACGCAAGTTACCTGCTGCAAGGTGATGCAACTGCTTGGTGGGGGACCAAGCGGGAGCTTCTGGAAATGGAGTTAGGATCAATTGCAACGGTATCTTGGCCGCGTTTTAAAAAGGAATTCAATGATCGTTTCTTCCCGAACACTATGAGGAAACAAAAGGCAGAATTCAACAATCTAGTGCAAGGGGAGATGACGGTATAGGAATATGCCCGGAAGTTTATAGAACTCGGGAAATTTGCTACGCATTTAATTGCTACAGAATAAATGCGGATCGAGCGATTTCAGGAGGGTCTACGGTGAGAGATCCATAGACAGGTCGCTTGTTTGCAAATCCTGACCTTCCAGCAGCTAGTGGAGGTCGCTACGATTACAGAGCGGGAGTTTATTGACCCTATTGCCCCTCCAATTGGTCAAAAGAGAAGAGGTTTCAGGGAAGGTAGTAATTCCAGGTCTGCACCTAAGTCTACTACCAGGACTAGGGCCCGACCACAGATGGCCACCGGAGTACGTATGGGAGGACGAGCTCCAGTATGTGGCAAATGCAATAGGTCACATGAAGGCGAGTGCCGTCTGTCTGGGATTCAATGTTTCAGATGCGGACAAATGGGACATCTTGCTCGCAATTTCCCTACCATGATCCAGCTGAATCGAGGTGGTTACCGTGGTGGGAGAACTACCCCAAGACCAACTGTTCAGGCTAGGGTGTACGCAGTGACCCCTGGCGAGGTTGATGATGAAGCTCCGGAAACTCAAAATGCTGGAGTCATCACAGGCATTGATTTCTATCCAATCACTTGAAATTACTATACCGAGTGATTTGATTTATAGATTTCATCAGGAGTTTAATCTCTTTAGGAAGAGTTCAACTGTATGAATTTTATGCTTGCACCTTGTTTGATTTGGGAGCATCTCAGTCGTTCATATCTACCACTTTTGCACGGATATGCAACCTGGTCTTTAAACCTTTATCGCAGTCTTTAGTAGTGAAGTTACCAAATGGAGAGACTGTGTGGTGTTCAAAGGTTACCCTAGGTTGTCCTTTGATTATTAGTGGAATGACTCTTAAGGCAGATTTGATAATGTTTAAATTACTTGAGTTTGACATTATTTTAGGAATTAACTGGTTATATCAGTATTTTGCCAACATTAATTATCGTAGTCGGATAGTTAGTTTCCAACTACCTGGAGGGAATTTTTTTAGAGTTTGCATGAAGTAAGATAAAGGTCAAAACTGTAGTTATACCTGCCATTCAAGCAACCAGAGACTTAGCAAATGGAGCGGATGTCTTCTTGGTTCAAGTGGGGTCTACACTTTCGGAGAAGAAATCTATAGCAGATATTCCGATTGTGAAAGAGTTCTCTGATGTGTTTGTGGATTATTTGCCCGGCTTGCCACCTGTTCGTGATTTGGAGTTCACCATCAATTTAGAATCCGGTGAAGCACTAGTTCATAAGGCTCCGTACCGAATGGTGCCAGCGGAGTTAAAAGAGCTGAAAAGTCAATTGCAGGAACTAGTAGATAAGGGGTTTATTCAGCCTAGTTATTCACCCTGGGGAGCACCAGTGGTATTTGTTAAAAAGAATGATGGTACCCTTAGAATGTGTATTGATTACCGAGAGCTCAATAAGGTAACCATCAAGAATAAGTATCCCCTACCTCGAATTGATGATTTATTTGATCAACTCCAAGGCGCAACTACTTTTTCAAAGATTGACTTGAAGTCAAGATACTATCAATTAAGGATAAAGGATCAGGATATACCCAAGACTGCCTTTAGGTCTAGGTATGGGCATTATGAGTTTAAATTGATGCCTTTTGGACTAGCCAATGCCCCTGCAACATTTATGGATATGATGAATAGAGTATTCCGACCTTATATGGATTCTTTTGTGATAGTTTTTATTGATGATATATTGGTCTATTCTCGAGAACCAGAAGAGCACGCCAGTCACCTTCGATTGGTTCTCGGTAAGTTGAGAGAGCATCAACTCTATGCAAATCTGAATAAGTGTGAGTTTTGGTTGGAGGAAATTAAATTTCTTGGTCATGTTATGTCCCGAGATTGAGTAGCAGTTGATCCAAGTAAAGTCGAAGCTGTCTTAGCATGGCCACGTCCTTCAACAGTGCATGAAATTTGGAGTTTCTTGGGACTCGCTAGATACTATCGCAGGTTTGTGGAAGGCTTTGCTCGATTGTCTGGTCCACTCACTACTCTTACCAGGAAGAATGTTGAGTTTGTTTGGTCTGACAAATGCGAGAAGAGTTTTCAAGAGTTGAAAAAGAGGTTAACTACAACACCTGTTCTGGCACTTCCTGAACCACACAAGCCGTTTGTGGTTTTTAGTGATGCTTCCAAATTTGGTTTGGGATGTGTTCTTATGCAGAAGGGAAGAGTTGTGGCGTATGCATCCCACCAATTGAAAGATCATGAGAAGAATTATCCCACGCATGATTTGGAGTTAGCAGCTATGGTTTTCGCTCTCAAGATTTGGCGATACTATTTATATAGGGAGACTTGTGAAATCTACACTGATCATAAAAGTCTTAAACATCTCTTCTCGCAGAAAAATTCTAATATGAGACAGAGGAGATGGTTAGAGTTAATTAGTGATTATCAGTGTGAGATTAAGTACCATCCAGGAAAAGCAAATCAGGTTGCGGATGCACTAAGTCAAAAGTCTTATTCGGTTGATGAGTCTGAGTCATCAGGGTTAGACTCTCTCCTTTGTGAAATGAGGAGACTTCTTGTTGAAAGCTCACAGCAGATGTTGACTTCAATACATGATATCCGAGTTCTTGATTTTGAGGAACTAAAGACTCTACAAGAAAAGGACTCAAAGTTGTTAGATATTAGAGAAAGAGTCAGGAAGTCACACGGACCCGCACATTTCAGTCTAAGCAAAGATGACATTCTTTTATTCCGAAATCGTAGGGTGATTCCTACAGATTCAGAATTTAAAGAAAGAATCTTGGCTGAGGCCCATGCAGCCCCTTATTCCGTTCATCCTGGAAGTACAAAGATGTACTGAGATAGAAGAAAAGTTTTTAGTGGGAAGGAATGAAGAGAGACATTGCTTTGTTTATTACAAAATGTACAACTTGTCGGCAGGTTAAAGCTGAGCATCAGAGGTCTGCTGGCTATCTTCAACCCCTCCCTATTTCCAAGTGAAAATTGGACGATATTGCAATAGACTCTGTAATAGGACTACCAAGGACGCCTAGTGGGAAAAATTCAATCTGGCTAATTATTGATCGGTTGACCAAGAGTGCCCATTTCTTACCTATTTCTAACACTGATACTTTGGGAAGTTTGACTCGGTTGTATGTCAAGGAAATTGTGCGTCTTCATAGAATCCCAAGAGTATAGTGTCAGATAGGGACCCACGATTCACGTCTCATTTCTGGAAGAGATTGCAAACAGCTTTGGGCACCAAGTTGAAATTTAGCAGTACTTATCATCCTCAAATTGATGGCCAATCAAAACACACTATTCAGACCCTTGAGGATATGTTACGAGCTTGTGTCTTGGATTTTAAGGGAAGTTGGAAAAATCATCTGCCGCTTATAGAGTTTGCTTATAATAACAGTTTTCAAGTGTCCACACAAATGACCCCTTATGAAGCTCTTTATGGGAGGAAGTGCAAATCTCCTTTTTTTTGGGATGAAGTTGGTGAAAGGAACCTACTTGGACCAGAAATTGTTCAGGAGATGAGGAATCAGGTTCAAGTTATAAGAAACAAGATGGCAGCAGCGCAGAGTTGTTAGAAAAGCTATTCGGACACAAGGAGAAGAGATCTACTATTTGAGGAATTGATTGGGTATACCTCAAAGTCTCACCAATGAAAGGCGTTAAGCGTTTTGGTAAGAAAGGGAAACTTAGCCCAAGGTATGTTGGCCCTTTTCAGATTCTAGAGAAGGTTTAACCAGTCTCGCTTACAGAATTGCCTTGCCAGAATATTTTGGAGAAATTCATGATGTTTTCCACGTGTCGTCACTAAAGAAGAGCTTTAGACAATAAGAGCCATGTTTCGTTGACCCAGGAAGCATTCAACTCCGGCCCGACCTCACGTATGAAGTTGTGCCGACTAAGATCATGGACAGAAAGGAGCAACAATTGAGATCCAAGATGAACTCAATGAGTCCTCTCGGGTATTTAAGGGATCTGTCCGCCAACTGTAGAGAGATGGTGGTCAACTTTGCTTCTCCAAGACCTAGTTCCTTAGGTGGCTGTTTCTTTTGTACAATTACACTGCTCTTTTCGGTTGCCAACTGTAGAGAGATGGTGGTCGGCTTTGCTTCTCCAAGACCTAGTTCCTTAAGCGACAGTTTCTTTTGTACAATTGCACTACTCTCCTCGGTCGCCAACTGTAGAGAGATGGTGGTCGATTTTGCATTCCAAGACCTAGTTCCTTAGGTGGCAGTTTCTTTTGTACAATTGCATGGCTCTCCTTGGTCGCCAACTGTAGAGAGATGGTGGTCGGCTTCGCTTCTCCAAGACCTAGTTCCTTAGGCGGCAGTTTCTTTGTACAAATGCACTGCTCTCCTCGGTTGCCAACTGTAGAGAGAACTGATTATCAATCTTATTTTTTCTTAATCTCTACGGAAAAGGAATTGGTGGATCGTAAATTCAAGGAGATTTCAGAAAGAAACTCCCTGGATTTCTTGGGTTTTGCAGCCCCTTTATTCTCTCTAGTCTTCTCAGCTTACTGGTCGATCGCCTTGCGATTGGTTTCTTTCACCTCGTCCTCGGTTTTCTTCTTCTCGGACTCCACATTTTCGGCAGCTTCTTCATTTTGCTCGGTATTTACCGACTAGTCATATGTCCGCCTACTTCTCAATGTTATGGCTTTGACAAGTTCCTTCGGATTGGTCACAGTATTGCTCGGTAAAGTCCCTGTTGTCCTCTTGATAAGCATGTTTGAAAGCTGACCGATTTCTGGCTTAAGATTGCAGATCGAAGTCGAGTTGTTTTGGATCACCATGTTAGTCTTTTGGATCACCATATCAGTCTTTTGCATGTACTACATAATCATATCTTCAAGTGTCGACTTCTTCTTTTGCTGTGGAAACTGTTGAGGTGGTCTAGCCGGCACTTGGTTATTTCTCCATGAAACATTAGAGTGATTTCTTCATCCAGGATTGAACATGCTTGAATAAGGATTATTTTAACGTTGGAAATTGGACACGTAATGGACTTGTTCATGACTCGATTGGACAAAAGGATTCCCCACTTGGCAATCTACACTTGAGTGATTTCATGCGCAATGATCATAAATAACATTAGTTTGAATAACATTATTGTTCATCTTAACTATTTGTTGTGATAGATTTGCCATCTGCACCACCAATGTGGTAATAGCATAATCTCTAAACGTCTTGTACTCCTGGTCGGCCATATTAAATTTGGAGGCTGCGACCTCTTTCTTCTTCTCTTTATTGATCCGATGTAAGGTTCTTTCAATCTCAGCAACCTATTTCTTCTTCTCTTTTTTGTACGCCTTGTTCTCTTTTTTTAAAAAAAAATAAAATAAAATTCAAAATAGTAAAAATCTAGCTGGTATCAATATCTATAAGAAATAACTATTCCCTGGCAACGGCGCCAAAAACTTGTTTGTATAAAAATATATCTGCAAGTGCACAGAATCATAACAAGTAGTAAAGTGTTTTAAAGAAAACGGTTATCGAACCCACAATGAATAATTATGCTACTGAGTATTGAAATTTACTAAATTAATTACTATTTGGAAAACCAAAATTTGAAGAATGGTTTTTCTAAATTAAACTGAAAAAAGAACATTAAAATTAAGATTTTAAAAATAATAAGAATAGATCTAGAGCGTTTGACTTCACCTAGCAAATCTCACACATATTCTTCATTGTTATAGAATCACAATTATCCCAAGTTGATGATAAAAATCCCTTAACTATTCAATATTTTCTCTTGAACAATATCAAAAATATCTCCAACCAATAACTCCATATCTCTGTATAAATTTAACTAATTGGAGACTCATTAAGTTCTTTGGATTTTTCTTGAAAATCACACTAGTCGCAGTAAAGCATCTCTGCTTTCACTCAACAAATGATATTTAATCCTAGAGGTTTAATCACAAATCACCTCTTGGTCTCATTGTGATTCAATAGATCGAATAATAGTTAGCTAGAAAATTGTAAGCATTAAGAACAATAAATAAACACTCAATCATGGAAATATTGAAAATAAAATAATTTGGAATATAAACTGTGTTTTCAATGCTAGGCTACATCAAAACTCTAAAAAATAGAATTATTTCATAATTGAATTAAAAAGAAAAAGAATAAAATTGGAGTTCTTCGTTGAAGTCGGTTCATGAAGCATGCAGCTCTCGCCTCTGTCCTCCAGTTTTGTCTTCTCGAAAGAACACTTCAAGAATAAATTCTAGAACTCTAAACTCAGACTCAAACTCTAAAACATAAAAACTCTCAACCTCCTTTCAAAACTTCCCTTATTCATCCCACAAGACGGGATTAAATAGATGTCGAAATTCAAATCTGGAAATAAGATAACTACGGCTAAAATCTCGCCTAAAGATTTGGAAAAAAGTTTCTAAAAATAAATGTTAACATAAAAATAATTATCCAAAAAATAACAGGATTATCTAAAATGGAAAATTCAATGATATGCGGCTTGAATTATGGCATTCGGGAGGATTTGGTCGCCAACAAATTGATTGAAGAACTCGGATTTGGTGGTCAGCAGCAGATTGATCCTGGTCGGGAGGAATTATCTCACCGAGTAGATGCCATGTGCACTGAATATAACTGGCGTGTAGGTCATAAATGAACGGGCGTGGAGGACCACACAACCCTTTCCTCGCCTACCGAGTGGAAAGACTCCCGATCGGGATGAAAGACACCTCTCGCATTTTCTAGTTGTTGCCCACGATGTCGTTTAGGTTGATCTTTTAAGTTAGTCGTTTAGACTAGTCACCCAATCTAACCGCCTAGGGCCTTGTCGCCAAGTCTTCGCGCCTTCTGGTCGCGCCTTCTAGTCGCGAGTCTCCTCGCCTATCGAGAGGTAAGTCTTCTCACCTTTGGGCAAGGGAAACCTATTTGCTACCCACAAGACAAGGCTCCTCGTCCAAATCTCATCAGCTCTCTTCAGATCTCGCTGCCTCTCATCGGTCTGGATCTGTAGTCTCTTTTTTTGTACCAAAATGCTCTCCTTTTGCACTAAATCTTCTCATTCCTTCAAATCCTAGAAAATAAATAAAAATATGTAGAAATAAAATAAAATCAATAGTATTGAAGGGAAAATGACACTTTGCATAAATAAAATAGTGATAAAAATCACATAAAAATAACACTTACCAACTGCTACTAATGCAAATGCTCTCCAAACTTAACTAGAATCCATAGTACTCATATGTTGCACATTCTAAGATTGTCTATGCCTTAAAATTCAAAAGGGATCTTAGCCTATTCATCCTCAATTCGTGGCATGCTTTCTAGTTGATGCTTGTATGAAATTTTGACTATTGATCCTTATAAATGCATGCATGAAAGATTCATCCACTAAAAAGATGATCACCAGAAATCCTCAATGAAGAAATTTAACTTAAGCAAGTTCATCCCAACACTTAGTCATGCCTAATAAAATCCTTAAATTCTAACTAAACCTCAAGTGATGCATGATATGACCTCTCCATCAATGACATGCTAGAATTAAATCATGCATTCTTCTTATCCCAATCAGAAGGCTTTCTAAAATACTCATATTTCAAGCCTAAGTAAAAGAAGCTAATTTTCTCAAATGAAGCATGATTAAAAGTCAAACCATATAGAAATGAAATTAAAAGTCAAACCATATACATGCTTTGATGATCAACACAAGATAAAATGAAATTAAAGCCTATTATGGCATGTTTCTAACCTCAACAAAACCTTCAGAATTTATTCCGAATCATATCATAGATTATCAAGGCATGCCATAACTAATATCTTCACCAAAAATAATAATTCAAACACTAAACTTATCCACCAATATTTCGGCTTCTAGCTAAACATGGTATCTCATGCTATACTCACCCAAGATTAATGCTAACACTCAAAAACACTACTTAACACATAAATTAAGATCTAGAGAGAAACATTACGATGCTTTCGTGGTCCTCCTAAGCTTCTCACTCAAACTCACAAACTCAAGAACTCACTTAGAACTTCAAGAACACTCAAAGAACAAGGGAAGAGAGTCTCTCAAGAACACTCAAAGAAGACTTGAGGAAATGAAGTGAGGAACTAGTGAATGGGAGATGAGTTTACATAGGGCTCCAAGGGGTGGTGAGGCGCGGCCAAGAAAGCCTGTCATTAGTTGGTTTGGGTGTGGACGATGATGCCGCCTAGAAGCCTTTTGCTGTGTGTGGTTGGTTGATTCTTCATCATCCTTGCATCTATGTAGGGCTGAAATAACTAGGGGAAGAGGGAGAGCTGTCGTAGGGGAGTGGAAAAAGGGAGGAGAAGTAAAGAATGGCATGAAGGCAAGCCATCATGCCGCCGGGTATGGTTCATTCCCAAGGCCAACTATTTTGTCTTATTTATTTGGACACATCTCTATGGTTGTTATGTCTAGCTTAAAGGCACTCTCAAGTGCCCTACATAGGTAGCAGACAGTGGGGGATTGGTTTCTGAATGAAGAAGAATTTGAAGCCCAATGAATAGGTGTTTTAATGGTGGTTGCTGAGAGGTGCATTCGGATTGGTTCAAATTTTAGGGTTTCAGCTAGGGTTCTTGAAACAAGCTTGGTAGGAAAATTTCATGAATAAATGAGGGGCCAATAACAATTGGTATAAAAATAATCAAGCTAGGGGCACATTAGTCCGTTGCACACAAAAGTACACGTGGGTGCTGATTTTTGGATTTGACATGTCATTACCCTAAATGACATGTGTAAGGGTTTATCTAAAGTTCTAATATGATCTAAGAATAATGGAAATGGGTACCCAGACAAGGAGATTTTAGAACAAAAGGATGAGAAATGATAAGAATAACAATCAAGCTTAAAACATGATTTCAAGATCACTAATCGTGTCGTGATCGATCAATGCTCTTAACCAAAATTCTAAACTTAATTTTATCTTTCTAAAGCTCTTAGGGTCATGGACTACTCTAATGAGCAAGTTTTCTAAATTCTAGTGTTGATCTAAGAGCTAATCTATAAAAGTAAGTAGGTTGGGTGTTACAGAGGACATGGTTTAATTGCCAATCGCAAGCATCAGAAGTGCGAGCTACCGAGGCTTCGCTAGGACGTGGCCTTCCTAACAGAAGACATGGCTAAGTCGCAGGACGAGGCCGGGCACTCCCACATAGAGGCTCAACTCCTAGAGAAGGAGTGGGATTGGCTTCGGGACTCGCTATAGAAGCGCGAGGTGGAGCTGGAGGAAGTGAAGGGGTTGCTCAATGCCCTTCGCGAGGTCAAGGTGAAGCTGGTCAAGCAGCACAACATGAATGTCAGGCAACACAACTAGCTAATGGGTAAGTATACCAAGTTGACCAAGTTGGTCAAGAATAAGAGGGAGGCCCTAAAAAAGCGCGTCGCCCAGATCCAAGCCTTGGAGTTTGAGCTGACTTCAGTGCGTGACACAATTCGATCCTGTGAACTGCAAATCCAGGCCAAAGAATCCAGTTGGGAAGTGGCTCGTGTGTCCTGGGAAAGCATGTCATCTCGGATGAAGAAGGCCAGAGACGTTAAGCAACTACTTGAAAGGTTAAGCGACCACTTGCTGCAGAACCTAGGGGTCGACTTGGGGGCCCTTGACTTGGCCTCCCTCGAACCTGATCCACAGGCCTTCCATTTTGTTAGGTCCTTGAGCAAAGATTTGGTGTTTGGTGTTTTTCCTGATCCTCGCCCACATCTATAGCGCTAAGGGCTTTTGTAATCTCCTTTCTTCCCCTTTCCCTTCGTGTACATGAGTTTTTTAATGAATAATATTATTTCATGCCATATCTTTGGCTTTTCCAAGCCTTTTTTCCTCATGATGCTCACTTCCCTTTTGTCTTCTCTTTTTTCTTTTTCTTTTTTAATTGTTTTGCTTGGCCCTTCTTTTTTTTTCTTGTCAGTATGTAGGTTGTCTGGGCGACAAGTCCAAGGACTTATGTCTGACTCGGACCCCGCGGTGAGTCAAGGGACTCAACTTTATCCACGCGAGGGTCGCCAGGTGAAGGGACTTGTGTGCTGTTGGTCGGTGAGTCCTGGGACTGGTGCCTAACTTGAACCTCGTGACGAATCAAGGGACCCAACTTTATCCATGCGAGTGTCACCAAGTCAAGAAACATGTGTGTGACTCAAACCTTGCAGCGAGTCAAGGGGCCCAACTTTGTCCACGTGAGGGCCTTCAAGTCAAAGGACTTGTATGTGACTAGTCGACATGCTACGGCACTCGTGTCCAAGGTAATAGGGGTTCATATCAACTCGAAGTCCGGCAGGGAACACAACTATGCAATCAGGTTCACTTTCAAAACAAGCAATAATGAAGCCGAGTATGAAACGCTGCTGGCCGGGTATGGGAAGCACGGAAAGTCAGGAATAGGGCGGCACACTTCACGATGGTAGACGGCGTTCTGTACAAGAGAGGCTTCTCTGAACTACTTCTGAGGTGTGTCTCACTGGACGAAGCCTAGTACATACTGACCGAGATACACGAGGTAGTCTGCGTAAACCACTTGTGAGGCAGATCACTAGCAACAAAGTAATGAGAGTTGGATACTACTAGCCCCATGCCCTCCAAGATGCCAAGGATTTCATAAGGAAATGCTCAAAGTGCCAGACACACAAGCCCGTTTCGCACTGTCCACCGGAAGAATCGACATCAATCATGTCCTTGTGGCCTTTCACGCATTGGGGTCTGGATCTAGTCGAACCTCTTCACACGGGCAAAGGACGGGTCAAATTCGTAGTTGTAGCAATAGAATATTTCACCGAGTGGGTAGAGGTGGAATCCCTAGCAACCATCACCGCCGCAGCCATCACGAGATTCTTGTGGAAGTCTATTGTTTACGAATTTGGCAGAGCATCATATCAAATAACGGCTGGCAATTCGACTCTTCCCATATCGAGAATGGCACATGAAACTAGGTCCTAGCAGAGTTTTATTAGTCACTTCAACTTGTCCATTGGATTGTGGGTGCCCCGGGAAAGAGTACTTGAATTTGATTCCCAATTCCGTGCACCATTCTCGATAGTGGTAAGAGTCGAGCTGCCGGCTGTTATCTGATATGATGCTCTGGGGAATGCCAAATCGGTAGACAACAGACTTCCACAAAAATCTCTTGATGGTTGCTAGGGTTTCCGCCTCTACACACTTCGTGAAATAATCTACTTCTACAACTACGAATTTCACATCTCCTTTGCCGCGGGAAGAGGTCCAACTAGATCTAGACCCCGCTGCATGAAAGGTGACGGGGACATGATTGATGTCAATTCTTCCAGTGGATAGTGCGGAACGGATGCATGCGTCTGACACTTCAAGCATTTCCTTACAAAATCCTTGGTGTCTCAAAGGGCATGGGGCCAGTAGTATCCAACTCTCATTACTTTTGCTGCTAGTGCTCTGCCTCCTGAGTGGTTCCCGCAGACTCTCCCGTGTATCTCCGTTAGTATGTATTGGGCTTCATCCAGTGAGACACACCTCAGGAGTTCTTTAGAGAAGCCTCTCTTGAACAAAATCTCGTCCACCATCGTGACTTTCCTGACTTTCCGTGCCCTATTCCTGACTTTCCGTGCTTCCCTTCTATCACTTGGTACTTCGTTGGTGTTGAGCCATTTTATTATGTCTAAGGCCCATTCTGGTGCTTCAGGGCTAACCGTTGAGACCTCGATCTATATGGCAGGGAAATCCACCTTCCGAGCTACAATGCACTCAGGTGGACGCGAGTCCTCCTGTACCCAAGTGATTTCCGCTAGCTTGTTGGCCTTTTAGTTCTCCCACCTTTTGGTATTTGTTGAATACTGAAGTACCGGAAGAAGTCGCGCTCTTCCCCCACCAACTATAGATACTTCTTCAACTTCTCGTCCTTCGTGGTGAACTCGCCTCACACCTAGCTAATGACTACTTGGGAATCTGCCTTGACTTCTACCTTCATTGCTCCTAACATCCTAGCCATAGACAACCTGGCCAGCAGCACTTCATACTCGGCTTCATTATTGATTGTTTTGAAGGCGAGCCTAATGGTGTAGTTGTGTTCCTCACCAAACTCCGAGATGATATGCACCCCTATATCCCCTCCCGCCCAGCAAGACGAACCATCAATGAAGACTTGCCAGGACTTTCTTGTTAGTGTTGTTGATATTTCCACTGGGAAGCTGGCGAACTCGACCACGAAGTCTGCCAGCACTTGCCCCATGACAGCAATTGGGGGGAGGTACTCTATGTCAAGCTCACATGATTTGACCGCCCAATTCCCCGAGGTGTCCAATCTTTGTAAGACCTTCTTGAGGGGCGTATCAGTGAGCACCTTTATTGAGCGAGCTTGGAAGTACGGCCTTAGCTGCCTGGCAACGATTACTAACGTGAATGCCATCATGTCCATGTGTGAGTATCGTGCCTCGGCTCCTCAGAATGCTCATTTTGTATAGTACACCGGCTTTTGCCAGCCCTTTCATCTCAGACCAAAACCGTGGACAAGGCATGTAGGGATACAGAAAAGTACACCAGTAGGTCTTCCCCCAGTTCTACTTGGCTGAGGATTGGGGTTGAGCCAGATATTCCTTCAATTTATTAAAAGCCTTGTTTCATTCGGCATCCCAATTTTGCTCCTTTCTCAGCACTTTGAAGAACAGCAGGCATTTATCTGTTGAACGAGCAATGAATTGATTCAAGGTAGCCACTCGTTGGGCCAGTTTTTGTGCCTCACTGATGTTTCGTAAATGGAGCATGTTGACTATTACTTCGACCTTCTCCGGGTTAGTTTTGATTCTCCGTTTAGAGACCATGAAGCCAAGGAACTTTCCTGACTCCAACTCGAAGGCGCAGCTCAACAGGTTTAGCTTCATCTTGTACCATCATAGGACCGTAAAGGCCTCTCATAAGTTAGCTAGGTGTTGCTCGGGCCGTCTTCTCTTGACCCACAAGTTGTTCACATATACTTCCATATTGCGATCTATCTGATTCTTGAACATCTAGTTGACCAGACGTTGGTAAGTTGCTCCTGCATTTTTCAACCCGAAGGGCATGGCTTGATAACAATAAAGTCATCGGTCTATGATGAACGTCATTTTCTCCTCGTCGTTCAGATTTATACGGATCTGGTTATAACCCGAGTAGGCATCCATAAAACTGAGCAACCGATGGCCCGCAGAGGAATCGACAATCAAGTCTATACGAGGCAGCGAGAAGCTATCTTTTGGGCAAGCCTTGTTTAAATCAATAAAGTCAATGCACATCCTCCACTTTTCATTTGGTTTCTTTACTAGCATGACGTTGGAGAGCCATCGGGGTAGCATGGTAGTGCGCTTCTCAGATAAATCCCACTGGTAGGAGACGATTGAATTCTTCAGCGATAGCAGCGTATTTCTAGGCGCTGAAACTCCTACATTTTTGCCAAACTATTTTGGCCCCAGGATCAACACACAAGCGATGTTCAATGATCGTGTTGTCGATTCCGAGCATCTCTTCATGACTCTATGCGAACAAGTCTTGATGCTCGAGTAGGAGTTGTTTCACGGCTTGCCTCATCTCTGGCCCCATTTTGGTCCTGACTCTTACAATGTTCTCAGGTTGCATACGATCCACGGGAACGAGTTCCAGGGGTTCGTCTGGCTTTGCTTGCCGAAGGGTTTGTTTGTCTCGGACTTCTTTATACCGATTAACTAGGCAAGGTGGCGGTGGAGGTCCCACGATCATCTCTTGTGTTCTCACATCCTTCACTTTGGTTCTTGGACGTAACATTCTCGAAGATGCACTTGTTCTCCCTTAAGTTCGCCAACTCCCGCATTGGTGGAAAAATTCATCTTTAGGTGATAGGTCGACGTTATTGCCTTAAGGTTGTTCAACGTGGGTCGTCCCAATCTCGCATTGTACGACGACGAGGCTTTCACCACCAAGAAGTGTGTCATTGTTGCAGAGGTCCTAGGAGCCTTCCCGGCCAAGACTGACAAGATGATTGCACCGACTAGCTGGACCACATATCTTGAGAACCCCTTGAGTGACATCAAGGCTGGGCATCGACAATCCGAACTTATCCCCCCATCTTCATGAACGCGTCCCAGAACAGGATATCAACTGAGCTGCCGTTATCGATCAGGATTCTCTGCATCACAAAGTTGGCAATCTGTATGGTTACCACTAGGGCGTCATCATGGGGGGTAGAGCACCCCTTCGTCATCTTCTTCGACGAACATAATGACGGCGCCCCCCGAGGGCCTCCTCTGCCTAGCTGGGGCTTTTTAAGCCATGAATGCTTCTTCATACCGAGCCTTACAGCCCTATGAGCACGGTCCTTCCATCCCGAAGAGGTCGAGCTGCCACTCGTATACCCACTTGCTATGGTGCGGATTTCGCCCAAAGGGCTATTTGGCTGGGCTGGGACCCGATAAGGGGGCTTTGAGTGGTCTCTCTCCTTGGCCTACTCCTTTTGGGGCTCTCACTCCGTTGTGGCCTCGAGGGCTCATTTCCTCTATTCATGGGACGATGGTCTCTTGTGTGGCACTGAGCCAGCAAGTTTTCTAGCTCTTTCATTCTTCGCTTCAAGGTGTAGCAGTCTTCTGTGTGGTGTCAGTCTGTCTGGTGGTACGTGCAGAACCGCTGGTCTTTTTGGCTCTGTCAAGAAGATTCCTATGAGACTACCGCGTGTTCCTCTTCTACGGCCAGACTAGCGTGGGTCTGTTTCGCTCCATGCTCTCTGGTTGGCGCATTGTCTCCTTGCCTAGCGTCTTGTTGGTTCTTCTTGGGTTTTTCATGACTCTTTCCTTGTGTTGACCCGCTGGCTTTCCTATCAGCCAGCTCCAATTCAGTTTTCCTAGGGGCTGTCAGGGCAAGCAGGGTGTCTTCCACGTTGATGAAGTTATCTGCGCGGTCTATGAACTCCTACAAAGTCATTGGGGGTCTTTCTCGCTAGTTATTGCATGAACAGGTTCCGCGGCCAGATGGCTCCCAATAGGGACAAGTATGCCTTCAGACTCTCATCATCACATTGTTTGACAATCAAGAGATTTGCAGCCAGTCGCCTCTTCTTTCTACTCACCATAAATTGTGTCAGGAATATGCGGGCCAACTCTCTAAACCCATCAATAGATCGCGGTGGTAGTGACCCTAACCATCCTCTCGCTGCACCCTTCAATGTCAGGGGGGAAAGCTCGGTGTTCTTTCATTTCGTGCATGCGTATGCTTCCCTCCCATGTCTGTCCTCTGTGGCAGGCGAGGGGAGGGGTGCACCCACTACTTCAGCTTCAGTGACAAGCGAGGGGTTGGCTCTGGACATTGTTAGTTGTCCTTTCTGACCATCCCACGTGGCGTGTTCCTTGTCCTGTTGCGTGGACCATGATTTGTCACTGTTCCTCTTTCCTCCTTGGATACGTGCTTCACGGGCCCTACCTAGTCCTTCTTCTGGGGTAGGTTGTCTACCCGTCAAGTGGGCCTTCGTGGAACAGCCCAATCGGCCCAGCACTGGAGGGTGGAAAACATCTTCCCCAGGCTATCTATGCTATAAATAGCCCACCCCTAAAGCTCTCCACCACACGTATCATTTCTCTCTTCTCACTTTCAATTCCTTATCTCATAATTTACTCCATTCTCCCTGATCCCCATTCACTTTGCTCTGGTTCTAAGTGATTCTGTTAACACTATCAAGTGACAATTTGTGTATCAGCAAAATTAGAGACAATGGGTTTGATTAATCTAGTTTTCTCTCAAAAATACTCAAGTGCTTTTATTTTGTTAAACATACTGTGAATCGTTATTGCTCATGAATGTTGTTTCATTGTATGATAATTTATGGAACATTAAAATATCTCACGGATAATTCTACTTTATAAAATGTGTGACTTGAGTGTAAAGAAAGCAACAGTTTCAGAAGCATGAAATCATGTTTTGACATGGCATATTGATAGAACGCCTCGAGAAGATTTTTTGTGATTTATTATACAATTACACACCTACGTGAAAAAATTGTATACAACCACATTTTCACATTATTATTCACATGATATGGTATATTATCTTTGAAATCTGAGTATAGTTACAGTATTATTGATGCTAAGTTATTTGGGAGGATAAGTATACCAAAGAATATTGAGAAGGTGATGTAGTGCCCTATACCTTGAAAATTTTATTGGGAGAACAACTATACTGAGAAATGAGTAAATCTCATACATTAAGAAATTTATTGGAATGATAACAACATTAAGAAGGTGTAATCCCTTTACAGAAGAAGTTTTGGGAACTACTACTGCACATGCTACAAAAACAATTTTTATGCTTCGTATCGTGGTGAGCATTTGTTGTTTCTATTCTTAAGTTAAGAGTGAAATATTTTTATTTACAGCTTTTATATATATATGTTTGATATTTGAGGCTCATATGTTAAGCGCGGCTTAAATTTACCCATAAGTATTTTTTCAACATGATCTAAAAGGACGTTGAGTTTCATTTTGTAGTTGGTTAAGTCGTAAATTTAAATATATTAAGAAAAAAAAATTCCTCTTTTGTTTATACTTTGTTAAGGCTAAATTAAAATGTGTTTATTTGTTATATATTAATTTAATATATTTTTTAATCAGTAGTAATATATTAATTAAGAAATGGTACTTGCAGTCGTGAGTGTGTAAGTGTCGTGCAGTCGCTTTGAAAAAAGTGAATCAATATGGGACCTACATGAAAAAAAATTAATTTTTTAATAGTAGACCTCACTCTTTTTCAAAGCGACTACATGGCGTTTACGTATTCCACAACTATATGTAGCATTACTCATATTAATTTAAGGATTCAATTACGTACAACCGCTCTGCAGAACTGCCGTGTAACCTGCTGAGATGGCAAGTTGCCACTTCATCACCCGACAAAAAAAAAATGAAATGAAAAACGAGAGAAAAAGAAAGCATTGGACTGAACCCAACAACACTTCACCCGCCGATTGAAACCTAGAGTGAAAGAAAGAAGGGGACTGCGAGTGAACGTTGAAGGAAGAAGGAAGAAACTGAGAAGTCCCTATTTTTGTCGCCCAAACCCATTTCTGCAGAGAATTTCGAGTGACTAAAAAATGCCCAAATCTATTTTTGCAGAGCTTTTCAAATGACTGAAAAATGCTCAAACCAGTGCTTTCTAGTGACTAAAAAATTAGAAATGACATGAAAGTGGCATAGAAATATTTTCCAAAAAAAAAAAAAAACAAAATATGTTCAAGAATGAGAAAGCGAAAGGAATTTACCAAAAAAAAAAATGAGAAAGCGAGAGGAGATTACCTACAAGCTGAGATTGAACCAAAAACGCATGACAGAGAGCAACTAAGAATAAGAGAGGGAAAAGTTTGGTGGGTGGTCGGTTGTTGGCTATGAAGAAATGTACAGTGTCGGTAGCTTTAACAGAGTTGCACGCAGAAGAAAGGTTGAAGGGATACACTGAGAAGGAAGGGAGAACGATGGGAAATGTCAAAACGGTGTGTTTTGATTTGATTGAAACACACCGTTTCGCTCAGTCCCACCTAGGGGTGTGCGGAATTCCGAGAATTCCGACTCCGTCCGACCTCCGCTCCGATGCCGACTCCGACGGAGTCGGAGTTGTCGGAATTCGGAGTCAGAATTCGGAGTAGCTCCGAATAATTATTCGGAGTCGGAGTCGGAGTTCGGAGCTCGAAGGAGCTCCGAACTCCGACTCCGAATTTTTTTTTTAAACCCAGCTCCAAAAAAAAAAAAATTATTGAACAACACCGTTCCACTTAATATGGAACGGTGTCGTTCGGAAGTTCCTTCTTGAAGGGGCTTCTTCTTCAGAACGACTCCTTCGGCCTTCCTTCTTCACTTCTTCTTCCTTTTCACTTCTTCTTCTTCCTTCTTCACTTCTTCAGTTCTTCTTCCTCCTTCACTTCTCTCTCGCATCTCCCATCCCAGTGCATGAACCAGTGAACCCTCCGTCTCGCGTTCTTCAGAACACCGTTCGTCGTTGCTCCTCTCTGCCGCCGTCCCTCTGTTCAGCTTCCACCTAAATTTAATTCAAGCACGTCTCTTATGAATTGGAGCCAGCAGTTGTGATTCTTGTGATTCTTCTGTATTGAATATTCAATATAGTCACCAACACGGCGCTCAAAAACATGAATTTTACACTGTTTTGAAGACTTGCGCTCGAGCGAGATGTCGAGCGCAAGTCGAGCGCACGTTGTATTGAACATTGCTCGAGCGATATGTCGAGCGGAAGTCAAGCGAACCTCTCTGGAAGAGTTCTGCTCGAGCGCTGCGTCGAGCGCTCATCGAGCGAACCTCTCTGGAAGAGTTCTGCTCGAGCGCTACATCGAGCGCTCATCGAGCGAACCTCTCTGAAGAGTTCTGCTCGAGCGCTACGTCGAGCGCTCATCGAGCGAAACTCTCTGTATGCTGCTCGAGCGCGACGTCGAGTGCAGGTCGAGCGATCCTCTCTGTATGGATTATGCTCGAGCGCCACGTCGAGCGCACGTCCAGCGAACCTCTCTGGATGGATTCTGCTCGAGCTCCACGTCGAGCGCACATCGAGCGAACCTTTCTGGATGGGTTCTGCTCGAGCGCTACGTCGAGCGCACGTCGAGCGAACCTCTCTGTATGGCTTCTGCTCGAGCGCACGTCGAGCGAACTCATTTGGATGGGTTCGTCTGAGTCAAGCGCACATCAACCGAACCTCAATGTAATAATACATCGATACATGTATTATTATGATACAATAATACATGTCCTATTGTATAATACAATAGCCTAGTTTATTTTTAAACTAATTTTTTGCTTCTAATTTAATTTTTTCAGCTTCATTGATTGTGATATGGATCGTAGACATAGTGGAGATGATCGTCCACAAGGGGATGTGACGGATGCCAATGCTACAACTCCTACACCGGTGGGTACTTCCACCCCTAGAGCCACATCTAGGGCAGCCACATCTAGGGCAGCTACATCTAGAGCAGCTACATCTTGTGCGAGTAGTCGACTCCCACTCCCAGTTGATATAGAGGATGAAGATATGTTCAACGAGGAGGAGGAGATGCCCATTGAGCAAGATCAACCACCACGACCTTCTAAAAAGAGGTCGTGGACATGGGAGCATTTCACCAAAATTCCTGGTGAAATTGCGAACCCAGTGGCAAGATGCCATTACTGTGGATCACTTTGTGGATGCAATTCGAAGAAGCAAGGTACCAGTGTGTTAATAGCACATCTAAATGGTTGCCAACGATATAAGATAGCGAAGGGATTGTAAGCCACTGATCAGACCAACCTCAGTTACCAAACTTCTACAGCCACTGATGGTACACAGACTAAGAAATTGGTCATCCCTCAATACAGTGAGAAGATGTTGAGGAACATGCTTGCAGAGATGATAATTACTGATGAGATGCCATTTACCACAGTCGAGAAAAGAGGCTTTCGAAAGTTTCTAAATTTTGTTGAGCCACGATTTCCCATTCCATCACGGTATACAGTGATGCGAGATTGTATGAAGAGGCATGCGAAGGACAAGGAGGAGATGAGGAAGATGTTTATTACCACTGGCCAGAGAGTGTCTTTTACGACTGACACATGGACTTCCATACAGAACGTCTGCTACATGTGTATCACAGCACACTACATTGACAGTGAGTGGATTTTGCATAAAAAAATTATTGGTTTTAAAGAAATTGTGGATCATAAAGGTGCATCCATTGGGACGAAGATGGATGATTGTTTAAAGGACTGGGGAATTCGAAAAGTGTTGTGTATTACAGTTGACAATGCCAGTGCGAATGAAACAGCAATTGATTGGTTTAAGCGGAACACGACGGTGAGAGATGATGTCATTCGGGCCCACGAGTTTATTCACGTTCGATGCTGTGCTCATATCATTAACCTCATAGTTGTTGAGGGATTAAAAGAGGTTCATGATTCCATAACCCGAGTCCGCAACATTGTACGATATGTGAGGGGTTCCCCTCAAAGGCTTGCCAAGTTTAAGGCAATAGCAGAAGATTTGAAGATTGAATGTTCTAGTATGTTGTGCTTGGACGTTTCGACTCGATGGAATTCTACATACATGATGTTGGATGTGGCACAGAAGTACCAAAAAGCATTCGAGCGGATGGAGGTCGAGGATGGGGGCCTGAGATATGCTTTGTTGGAGCCAGCAGGACAGGGGCTCGGTGCGCCAGACGCACATGATTGGACCAGTGTGAGTTATTTTGTTGAATTTTTAAGAACTTTTTATGAGATAACCATGCGACTATCTGGATCCAAATATACGACTGCGAACTCATTTTTCAGTGAGCTCTCGGAGCTTCACTTCCAGTTGGAAAATAGTTGTACTGACTCTGCTGGATTGTTATCTGATATGGCTACGAGGATGAAGATCAAATATGATAAATATTGGGGGAATATTGAGAAGATAAATAGATTGCTATTTGTGGCTGTGATCCTTGACCCCCGAGTTAAGTTGGCCGTTCTAGAATTTTGGGTAAATTCCGTCCTCGGGCAGTGAAGGCTGGAGAGTTTATTAGATTGCTAAAAAGTGATGTTGATGACTTATATCATCACTACAGTACTAGTGCTCAGCCTTCATCCGCAGTTGGTAGCTCCTCACATTCGAGGCCGACAGCATCGACAGTTCCCTCAGGTGATACTGAGCCATCTGTAGGGGTTAGAGGCAATCGTGTTATACGGCAGTATCATCAACTCATGTCAACAAGGAATATTATGCATTGTACATCTGAGGTTGAACGATATTTTATGGAAGCTGTCGAGGCACCTAGTGATGTATTTTAGTTATTAACTTGGTGGAAAGTTAATTCCACCAAGTATCCAGTCCTTTCCCGTGTGGCCCGAGATGTGCTAGCCATTCCTGTCACTACGGTTGCCTCAGAGTCGGCATTTAGCACTGGAGGTCGCGTGTTGGATGCTTATCGGAGTTCATTGTCACCGTCAACCGTGGAGGCCCTCGTTTGCACACAGAATTGGATAAGTGAAACGCCCCTTGGACTAGATACCGTTGGCATTGATGCCGAGAGCTATAGGCTTGAATCGGGTAAGTTTATATGCTTTTAAATGATGATTTAATTATTTTTAATGTTTCTAACTTCTACTTTTTATGATTTTATAGATCTAATTGTGAACCCTAACATAATTACCGATGATTGAGAGTTTGGAACGGACGCTACTTGAGAGTTGGGATGGAGTTTAGAGAACCTCCTTTCTTGGTAAGAATCAAATTATTCTTTTACCGTATATAATTTTTTATTATCAATTTTTTTTCATCTATTGATTGCTACTTTCTATCTTCATTTCAGGCGTGACCAATGGAACATTGGGGTTTGAGTGAAACCCGTGTTTAATTTTTGTGTAGTTATATTTCAAGACTGAGTCATATTGTTATTACGTTATAAATGAGACTGTTATAACTTATGGCTGCATCATACAAGTTATTTACTTTTTAAACTATTTATATAGTTATATTTATGTACTTATATCCCGAGCAAAGACGTGGGATAAATATTCTTTATTCTATAATTTCTATTAGTACTTATCCATCCTCTCTCAAAAGTTTATAATTTATTATCCAACTGAAAGTAATCGAATTATACAAATTCGTACCATCATTCTTTTCTATAAAATTTTAAATTTGTGTAATTTTCAACTCATGAGTCATGAGCACTTTTAATGCTAAATTTCAGGCGGACATAAAACAAATTAAATATATAATCAAAATTCAGTAACAAAATCAGAACGAATATTTAAATTATTGAAAACTCTTGAATAAACCAAATATTTGTAGATGGTTCACTTTTAAAAAAATATATATTTGTTGCCCACTATCTGAAACGAAATTGAACAACAAAATTTAAATAATAATAATAATAAAAAAATCTGAAATTGAGTTCGGAACTCCGAACGGAGGTCGGTCCGACCTCCATTCGAAGTTCCGATCGGAAGTCGGAGCTCCGACATCCGATCGGAATCGGACTCCGACTACGTTCGGAGTCGGAGTCGGAGGGGAACTTTGGCTCCGACTTTTGTCGGAGTCGGAGGTCGGAAATGACAACTCCGACTCCGTCGGAGTCGGAGCCCACCCCTAGTCCCACCTCCCCACATGGCTATCGATTTCTGTCCTCCCTTTAAATAAAGGAAAAATTTAGTAGTAAGCGATTTTGCGCACTAATACGCACACTCATTTAATATGATTGGTCAGAAAATAAACTTTATTGAAACAATGCTAATTTAAATTTAGAATATGAAGACAAGAATATTAGTACGCAGATTTGTACGCAAACTTGTTTGTACATAGCAAAACTCTTAAATAAAACATAATATTTCATTAAAATGATGTGGTAATTACACCAAATGAGAGAAGTGTCAAAACGGTGTGTTTTGATTTAATTGAAACACACCGTTTCACTCAATCGTACCACCCTGCATGAGATTTCCATCCCCACCTTTAAATGAAACACGCCATTTCATTAAAATGATGTAGCGATTACCCACCGATTGCATTAAGAATTTTTCTTAATTTAATCTTAAATCTTAATATATTTTGTCATTCAAGCTCTGGCCTTTCTTGATAAGAAATCCAAATTTCATACTTAACCCACAAGATGATAGTCAGCAAACTCTTAACTGGTGCTCCCCCATCAACCCCACCATGTTAACTTGGAAGCATGTGGATGTCGTACAATGCCGTATTATGTGATAGAACATTGTCCTTCGGCCGTCTTTCCTCTACCATATGAAAGTCTACATTCTTGATGCTGCGGAACAGAAATCTCCTTTAACATCTACATTTCATATAAATCTAGCATTTGGCATAGCCTATTTTGTTGTTGTACCATAGGCAATGGTGGCTGTTGCCCAAGTCCCCAACAACCCGTTTGCTAGACTGCTAACTCAAAAAGTTTTTAAAATGTTTTGTCTTGGCCAATGTAATAGTCTATTGACCAAGAAAATATGAGATCGAGACTACTCTGTTTGTCTCACTTTCCTCTTTTATATATAAATAAATAAATATATATATATATATATATATATATATACTTTTACATTATTTTTGGTGTTAATTAGTATTTTAGTATGAATATTTATAGGGAATGGTAAGTTCCTTAACTCTCACTTTTTTTACATTGAAATTTTTAGTAATATCATCATAGTAGAAAAAATAAGGGACTTGAGAAGGCTATGGGTGACATTTGGGCAGGAAATAATGAATTTTTTTTTTAATAGTGAATTTGGACAGGAAATAGAGAAGGAGGGTTTCGAACCCAAAACCTCCGTTTTAAAAGCTGGAGGTTTATGTCAATCAGGCATGCCTTTGACGGGAAATGGTGATTTAGAATCAAAGCAATCTGGCAAAATAATGGCACCATCTTTTCATGGAAGACGTTTTAGTTAATTAGTGGTTAACATAGAGATTTAGTGCATTGAAAAGAAATTAGTGTTTATCATCCTCTTAATCATTATTTTCTCATCATCTCCTTATATGATATTAAGTTATTGAAAAATAAGTAAATAATGATAAATAATTTTCCAATCATTTAACGTTACACATGAAGATGATGGTTAAAACTATGATGAATAGTATTTTCATTTTGAAAAATAGAAAAATTCTATATTGCATGTCAACCTTTGAAGTTTTATTTTAAAAAAGGTGTCGCATTTTACATAAAAGTGGAATGAAAGTGTTGTTGGTACAAAGCATTACTCTTATATCCATATAATTCTCAAGCAGCCAATGAGATGAAAAGTCTATTTATTAGTTATTTCAATCTCTTAATTTTAAATTTAGTGTGCATTTGCATAACTATAAAACAATTGAACTCATTTTAAATTTGAGAACCAAAAAACGATAGAACCTCTAAGTTTTAAAATCCAATATAAATTTAACAATTATATTGCAATGGAAGATTTCTCAATCGTTTACGACATTAAATTTTTTTATTAATCATTTTTTTAACTATCATCCTTTCATCATTTCTTTCTCAAATGATAACCAAATAAATAATAATTTGCTTTTTAAGAAAAAATAAATTATATTTGCGAGCATTGTAAAATGGCAAGTTTGTAAGAAAATTTATTGTTAACTCATTTGTTTTCACAACTCATCTCAACTCATTTCATCTCATCTAATCATTACAACTTTCTTAAATTCTCACATAAAATAAAATAAACAATTCAACTTTTTCAAATTCCCAAAACAAAAATAATATTAAAAAGAGAAATGTTTTGGGTCTCGAATGGGACTTTTTTTTTTTTACAGTGATTAAAAAAATATTTTTTAATGATGTTGTGAATTTTTTATTTTTTTAAAAAATGTTTATGATGATTAAAAAATACATGAAATAAAAGAAATAAAAAAAAAAATTTGCCTGTTCGGGACAGTTTCGGGCTACATCTCTTGGGAGATATAGCACTGCTCTATTAAAAAATATATTCTAATAATGTTTTATTTAATTTTTAATTTTAATTTCAACTCATCTCATCTCATATTATCTATAAAAAATAAACAATGCTTAAATAATTTTTATAAATCAAAGTCCTATCATATCATTGAGACAGTGATGTAGAGTGATTATTCTTTGTACCAACTTGTAAGCTAAATGATTTTTTTCCCTTAAAAAATCCCTAATACTACCACATTGATCATATTTAAGATATTTTAAACGTGATAAATATTGATATAATAAATTCTTAATAATATTACTTGAAACTAAAAAAGAAATAAACTGAAAATTAGCCTCAACCTGGGATGAGTAATAAAAAAAACAGTCACCGGTTCGAACCTACTGTTGTGATTAGATAATTAAGGCTTCGTTTGGAACTAAAACTCATCTCAACTCTTCTCAACAACTTTTTCAAATTCCAATATAAAATATAATAAACAATTCAACTTTTTCAAATCTCAAAATAATAATAATAATAATAAATAATATTATAACAATATTTTATTATCTCAACTCAACTCAACTCACTTCAACATCCAAACGCACCCTAAAAAGGAGCGACGACTGATCATCCTAGTTTTTAAAACCACCCCCCCCCCCCCCCCAAAACAGTTATTATTTCATTATTTCGAAAAAAAAAAAAAAAAACAGTTATTATTTCATAAATGCTGTTTTTTTAATCTCGAATTTTGTCACTTCTAGTCACACAAATTGACTTGTTATATTTTAAGTGGCTTTTTGTTAGGGTTCTGATGAAGAGCTTGAGAGAAGGATACGGGGAAAAGATGGGAGCTTTATTTGGTGAAGGTAAAGATCGAAGAGTTAGGGCAATTGGGCAGCAGGAGGATTGGGGCTTTTCATATGGGAACGAAACGGTGCGTAGAGGAAGGATCATGCGGTGTCGTTTTGGAGCATCAGAATCATTACTTTACAGCTTTTACTTTAATAAAGTAGTACGGGGCAGCAAGTGTTGTTAAATGCTGCGTTTTATCAGTTGAATATGTAAGGGGGTCTTTTCGTCTTTTAAATAGTATTCAGTTAGAGTCATGCATATAAGGTGGGGAAAAGGGGATCGGGTTTGTTATGTAAAATCTGAACCATTTGATATTTCCTTTGGAGGTTTTGGATTCCTCGAAAATCCAAGTTATCAGTAATGGAAGCACTGTAGCTTCCTTTTTTCATCATCTTCCTGTTTTCCGCATTGAGCTATATTCTACTATCATTTACCCTAGTTACTGTGAGACCCTAACAATTGGTATCTTAGAGCCAACGACCCTTACAAATTTTCATTTCCGTATACATAACCCAGAAATCCAAAACCCACAAATACCACTCTACATCCAGATTCTTTTTACCAACCATCCAGCCAAGCCATGGCCGAAGGTACTAGATCCAAGCAAGATAACAAGGAGAACAAGCAACGTAAGGCAGAAGATCAAGAACAAGCCATCCAACGCTTGACTGATCGATTGGACCAGATGTCTGAAATGCTACGTACGGTATGGGAACAACAGCAGCAGCTTGTACCTGAAAACAGACAAGAAAGGGAGCATGAGGGGAATGAAAATCGAAGAATGCTCACAAGGGGAATCAAGTTAGATTTTCCTCAGTTTGATGGGAGTGACCCAGCAGGTTGGGTGTTCAAAGCAAACCATTATTTCGAATTTCATCAAACACATCCATCACAAAAATTACTAATGGCTGCTTATCACATGCATGGGGAGGCACTTATCTGGTACAAAGGGGCTTGGGACAGTGGGCAGTTCACCAACTGGGAGACCTTCACTTGCATTCTTCAAATCAGGTTTGGTCCTACTACATATGATGACCCAATGGAAGCTTTAACAAGGCTCAAACAAACCTCTACAGTGTCAGCTTACCAGACTCAGTTTGAAGCATTAGCCAACAGAATCAATGGCCTATCTGATGCACACAAATTAAGCTGTTTCATTAGCGGGTTGAAGGACGACGTTCGGCTGCTTTTAAAAATGTTTAACCCTACCAGTTTAATTGGAGCATTTGGTTTGGCAAAAATACAAGAAGAGTATCTTATAAGTGCTCGGAAGGGAATGAGACCAGGAGGGGATAGGAGTATATTTCCTACAGCTACTAAAACATCATCTGAGAATCAATCCACTGAAGGTAGTAGTAAGTGGACTAAAACTTTCCAGCCCACACGGAGGATTTTTTCTACGGAATGGGATGAAAAAAGAAAGAAGGGCCTATGCTACCATTGTGATGAGAAGTGGCATCCCAACCATGTGTGTAAGAAAACCAAGATTTATCTGTTGCAAGGGTGTGAGACCCTAGAGGAAGATCAGCCTGAAAAAGTTGATGAAAACAGTCAGTTGGAAGAAAACAATGTGCTGGTTACTCAGGTCGAAGCGAATCCTGAGATTTCACTTAATGCTATTGCGGGTACTCCTAGCCCAAGTATGATGAGGGTAAAAGGAACAGTGAGTGGAGAACCAGTGGTAGTCCTAGTAGACTCGGGCAGCTCTCACAGTTTCTTAGACCCGACGATTGCAAAAAGGGCAAAATTAACTATCAACCAGTCTACGAAGTTAGCGGTGAAGGTGGCCAATGGAGCCATTATTCACAGTGAAGGCCATTGTGAGGCGGTACCCCTCAAAATGCAAGGTACTCAGTTCTGTCCATCTCTTTACATTCTGGAATTGGGTGGTTGTGACATTGTATTGGGGGTAAATTGGTTGGTAACTCTTGGTCCTATTGTATGGGATTTTTCAAGATTATCGATGCAATTTGTCAATGGTGAGCATAAGGTGGAGCTGAGAGGATTGGAGCCCAAACCAATCTCTCTTGAGGGAAATAGTAAGGCAATGTTGTCCTCGATGTCCAAGGGGAGAGGGTTTTTGTTACAAATTCAAATGGAGTCTAAGGTGGATAGTGTGGTGGTGCAGAATAATGAAGTTAGTGAGCTGTTGACACATTTCCAAGGGGTATTTGAGGAACCTAATGGGCTTCCTCCGATAAGGGACCATGACCATAAAATTGTTTTGAAAGAGGGTACTCCTCCTATCTCAAATAGACCCTATCGATACCCATTTTATCAGAAAACCGAGATAGAGAAAATAGTGGCAGAGTTACTGAAAACAGGGGTTATTAGACCCAGTTCCAGTCCCTTTTCCTCACCTGTATTGTTGGTACGTAAGGCTGATGGGAGTTGGCGCATGTGTGTCGATTACCGCGCCCTAAATCAGCACACAATTAAAGATAAATTTCCCATTCCAGTTATAGATGAGCTACTGGATGAGTTGGGAGGAGCAAGGGTATTTTCAAAATTGGATCTCAGGTCAGGATATCATCAAATTCGGGTGATACCCGAAGACATTGAGAAAACTGCTTTTAGAACTCACGAAGGGCACTACGAGTTCTTGGTAATGCCCTTTGGGCTTACCAATGCCCCGTCCACTTTTCAAGGGCTTATGAACCAAGTATTCAAGCAATTCTTGAGGAGGTTCGTATTGGTGTTTTTCGATGATATTTTGGTGTATAGCAGAAGCTGGAAAGAACACTTACAGCACTTAAAACAAGTGCTGGAAGTACTGCAAAAACATCAACTGTATGCGAAGATGCCTAAGTGTAGATTTGGGGTAGAGGAGGTGGAGTATTTGGGTCACATCATATCATTTGAAGGGGTCCGGGTAGATCCAAACAAAATAAAATCTATGCTGGATTGGCCATCGCCAAAGAATACTAAGGCTTTGAGGGGGTTTTTGGGGCTAACGGGATACTATAGAAAGTTCATAAAGGGGTATGGGGTGCTTGCAGCTCCACTGACCAGTTTGCTTAAAAAGAATAATTTTGGGTGGAATACAGAGGCAGAACAGGCCTTTAAGAAGTTGAAAGAGGTGGTAACTCAACCTCCAGTGTTGAAACTTCCAGATTTTTCTCAACCTTTTATCATTGAGTGCGATGCTAGTGGTACAGGAATAGGGGCTGTTCTAATGCAGTTGGGGCAACCTATTGCCTTCCTGAGCAAGGTGTTAAAAGGTAGGGCTCTTCTCTTATCCACCTATGAGAGAGAATTGCTGGCTCTAGTAACGGCTGTCCAAAAATGGAGACCCTACTTGTTGGGGCAGTCATTTATAGTCAAAACAGATCAGCAAGCACTGAAATTTTTATTGGAACAAAGAGTGGGCACAGAAGCTCAACAGAAATGGCTCACTAAGTTGATGGGGTATGAATTTAAAATTGAGTACAAGAAAGGCCAAGAGAATAGAGTGGCTGATGCTCTCTCTCGAAAGGAAGAAGAAAATGATGTCGTCGAAGCAGTATTTACTCAGATTACACTTCCAAAACCTGATTGGGTAGAGGAACTGAAACTGAGTTACCAAACTTCTCTGGAGTTCCGAGAGATCTTTACAAGGGCAGAAACACAACAAGAGATCCCTAAGGGAATTTCTATCATACAAGGACTTCTTTTAAAAAAAGGAAGATTGTTGCTGGTACCGGGAACACCTTTCATCAGGAAGGTGCTCCATTACATTCACAATGAACCCATGGCAGGCCACACAGGGTATCTTAAGACTTATCAACGAGCTAAGAGGGATTTCTATTGGGCTGGTATGAAAAAAGACATAAAACGATGGGTGAAGGAGTGCGAAGTGTGCCAAACAGTTAAACATGAGACTATTCCTCCTGCCGGGTTACTCCAGCCTCTACCCATTCCAGAGCAAGCTTGGACAGACATCTCTATGGACTTCATAGAGGGTCTGCCTACCTCTAAAGGAGTCTCAGTGATTCTGGTGGTAGTTGATAGACTTACTAAGTACGGTCACTTTATGACTCTATCGCACCCCTATACATCACAAAATGTAGCTCAGGTCTTTATGGATACAGTCTTCAAACTGCATGGACTTCCGAGGACAATTGTGTCAGATCGTGACTCGGTTTTTTTGAGTGCGTTTTGGAAGAGTTTATTTGAGTTGCAAGGAACTACATTGAACTTCAGCTCTGCCTATCACCCCCAAAGTGATGGCCAAACAGAAGCTTTAAATAAAAATCTGGAGGGGTATCTAAGGTGCTATGTGGGACAGAAACCCAAAAATTGGGCGCAGTGGCTATCCTTAGCCGAGTGGTGCTACAACTCAAGCTACAATAGTTCATCAAAAATGTCACCTTTTGAAGCTTTATATGGATATCCACCCCCGAGACTTGTTTCTTACATAACGGGAACATCAAACAACGATGCAGTAGACAGGGAGTTACGCAACAGATCACAAACGTTGGAGCTTCTAAAGCAAAACCTTAAGTCAGCTCAAAACAGAATGAAAACATTCGCAGACAGGAAAAGGACCGAGAGGGAGTTCAAGGAAGGTGACTGGGTCTACTTACGGCTTCAACCTTACCGACAGAAGACAGTAGCCGTGCGACACAACCTGAAGTTATCCCCAAGGTTCTACGGACCTTTCCAAGTGATTCAGAGGTTGGGATCCGTGGCCTATCGACTGAAACTGCCACCCACAAGCAAGATACACCCGGTGTTCCATGTGTCCTGCCTAAAGAAGAAAATTGGTGAGCAAGTTCAAATCATGCCTTCTCTTCCACCTACAGACGAAAATGGGGAGATTTTACCTGAACCGGAGAAAATATTGGAGCGTCGTATGAAACAACAAGGAGATCGCGCGGTGACGGAGGTACTGGTGAAGTGGACTGGAGCAACCATGGAGGACAGCACTTGGGAGAAATTATGGAACCTCAGAGACTTGTACCCACACCTTGTGGGCAAGGTCTTGTAAGTGTGGGGGATTGTTAGGGTTCTGATGAAGAGCTTGAGAGAAGGATACGGGGAAAAGATGGGAGCTTTATTTGGTGAAGGTAAAGATCGAAGAGTTAGGGCAATTGGGCAGCAGGAGGATTGGGGCTTTTCATATGGGAACGAAACGGTGCGTAGAGGAAGGATCATGCGGTGTCGTTTTGGAGCATCAGAATCATTACTTTACAGCTTTTACTTTAATAAAGTAGTACGGGGCAGCAAGTGTTGTTAAATGCTGCGTTTTATCAGTTGAATATGTAAGGGGGTCTTTTCGTCTTTTAAATAGTATTCAGTTAGAGTCATGCATATAAGGTGGGGAAAAGGGGATCGGGTTTGTTATGTAAAATCTGAACCATTTGATATTTCCTTTGGAGGTTTTGGATTCCTCGAAAATCCAAGTTATCAGTAATGGAAGCACTGTAGCTTCCTTTTTTCATCATCTTCCTGTTTTCCGCATTGAGCTATATTCTACTATCATTTACCCTAGTTACTGTGAGACCCTAACACTTTTGATTTAAGTGGTTGGTCCATAAAAATTATTTAAAATGTGTCGTACCAACCAATATAATTAAAGATCATAAATCAAGGATTTTACTCTTACTATTTACAACCAATCAAATTGTTTTGTCTCCACAAAATTTGAGCCAAGTTTGGGAACCTGGAAACCTGAATTCAATCGAATTGTTCTTCAATTCCAAACTTGCAAAACACATAAATTTAAGAAAAGTCGGTAGTTTTGGACATCTGAATTCACTACACTTCAGCTCTTTTTTTAATACTCTAATTTGTAAACAGCTTCTGCAGGTTTATCTTTTACGGTTAGAGATGGTTGTTGACCGTTCTATCGCTTAAGGAGTCCTGAAATGGTCCATCACTCTAGTCATCACATTCAAAACTGATCCCATGAAAATAGGAGCACGTGGGAAACGTAAACACCGAAGCTTAATGGAGGCTTCAGCTATAAATACAGTGTTTGGTCCCCAGACTCACACACTCAATTCCCTTCGGTATTACACCATCTAAATAGAGTGGAGAAGAGTTTAGAAGTGCCAAACACAGAGAGAAACGCAACAATAACAGTGAATAATATTAATAGCTGGAGGTACTATTCTTGGCATTAAAACTTATCAATTCTTGTTTCTAAAGAGTTATTCCGCATTCTAGAATTGTTTTTAGTCTAACAGTTGGTATCAGAGCACCGTTTACCCCTGCCTTGGTGTTTCAATTTAATACTCTGCTCATCTCTGTTTTTTGGCCGAAACTTTGAAAAAATTGAGTTTTGATTTTTGGACATTTTTTATTTGAAAGAAGTTTAGAAATCATAAAGAAATAGTTTTTCTAAACTTTCTGTGATTAAAAACGTGTTTTTTGACATGAAAATGGCTGGAAAATCGCGAATCTGCTTGCTATTTGGAGGTTGAAGACGACCCAAACGACATGTCATTTTCAGCCTTATTGAAAACGACATGTCGTTTAAGCAGGGAATCGTTCATTCAGTAATTCTAAATGACAAGTCATTTTCAATCAGATGAAAACGACATGTCGTTTACCTGAGGAATTTGTGCCCAGTATAATGATAAACGACACGTCGTTTTCAATTTGATGAAAATGACATGTCGTTTAATTCGAAAGCCATTTATCCACTATAATGTTAAACTACACGTCGTTTTCAATTTGATGAAATCGACATGTCGTTTAGTTCAGAAGTCATTTATCAAGTATGAAGATAAACGAAATGTAGTTTTCAGTTTTGTGGAAAAACGACATGTCATTTATATGGGTCTGTTTAAAAAAAATAAAATAAAAATAAATAAATAAAAATTTTCTCCACTTTTATAGATGGTTTGTAAAGTGGGTTTTTTGGGCCCATGCCCATTGTGCTTATAATTTTTATTTTAATTATATGCAATTTTGATAATTGTAATGTAAATTTGTTTATTATGCTTGTATTTTAGTTTGCATAAATTGATTAATTTTGTTTTATATTAATACACGCAATTTTGGATAAGTATATAGTTTAAAGCATGAAATTAAATGTTATGCATAATATTATAGTTTTGATTATGCAATTTTTATGCTTATATTATGAATATTTTGTGCATAATAATATGTTAGTATTAGTTAAAATTATGTAATTCATAATATTAAGCCAGTCTTATGCAATTTAAAAGTATAGTGATCTATATAATTTTATGTTAATTAGAGAATAGCCACATCATCTTTAATTAAATAAAATTATTATGATTGATTAGGATCACATAAAGAATATTAGACATTAATTGTAATTAATTATACTTAATATAATAAATTTTATCACACAGGAATTTTTATTATATTTATATTATTAATTAGGATAAAATATCAAATTATTCATAAATTACCCACATGAATTATGAATTAAGTAAATAATTTGATAGTTTTATCATAAAAGTTTAAGATAGAATATATATCAAATCATAATATACCATTTAGAATTATGAATTAAGTAAATAATTTGATAAAATTCTATCATAAAGATTAATTGGATCTATTTGAATTAAAAATTTAACCCACAGGCAATTTTATGTCATTAGATTCAATTTTTAAGCATGATTTACATTGGTAAAAACATGAATATTTATTTAGGTCTCAATTTTAACGTAAGCATGTAATCTATATGCAGTTACACAAACTACAAATTTCTCTGATATTCGTTATGATATTCCTGAACTTAAGGGAGATAATTATAAAGTCTAGAAGGAGAGAGTTCTTCTTCATTTAGGGTGGATAAACATAGATTATACTATTAGGAAAGACGAACCACCAGCACTCACTCATACCAGCAATACAACAGCCATCGCACTTTATGAGCAATTAGAGCGATCTAATCATCTCAGCATGATATTCATTAAGACTAGAATTTCTGCTGGTATTTGTGGTTCTGTCGATCAGCATGAAAAGGTCCGAGACTTGCTAAAGGCTATTGATGAACAATTTGTCACTTCAGACAAGGCACTAGCAAGCACCCTAATCATGAAGTTCACATCCCTAAGGCTCACCAGTGTGAAAGGTGTGCGTGAGCACATCATGCAAATGAAGGACAATGTGACTCAATTGAAGAAACTCGAGGTTGAAATGTCGAAGTCCTTCCTGGTGCACTACATCTTGAACACCCTCCCGCATCAATATGGACCCTTCAAAATCTCATACAACACACATAACGATAAATGGTCAAAATCTCATACAAACACACATAAGGATAAATGGTCAAAATCTCATACAACACACATAAGGATAAATGGTCAATTAATGAACTCATGACTATGTGTGTTCAAGAGGAAGGGAGACTAATGATGGAACAGGGTGAAAGTGCAATGCTGGCAATGCATGGAAATGGCAAATCTCAAGCCAAACTGAAAGGAAAATGCAAAATACCTCCCCAAGATGGTATTAAGAAAAATTCCAGGTGTTTCTTCTGTAAAAAGAATGGACATATGAAGAATGAATGCGCCAAATTCCAGAAGTGACTTGCAGACAAAGGTAATCCAACCTCACTTGTTTGTTATGAATCTAATATGGTTAATGTCAATATTAACACATGGTGGATTGATTCTGGATCAACAATTCACATTTCAAATTCCTTACAGGGTTTGCAAAACCTAAGGAAGCCAGTAGGAAGTGAGCGAAGCATCTTATCAGTAAACAAGATAGGCTCGCATGTGGAAGCTGTAAGAACTTGCTATTTAATTTTATCTAGTGGTTTTGTTTTAAAGTTGGAAAAGACCTTTTATGTTCCAAGTTTCTCTAGAAACTAAATTTCAGTTTCAAGACTAGTACATTTTGAATATTCTTTTAATTTTTCAAATTCATTATTCAGTTTATTTTATAAATCTGATTATGTTGGGAATGGTACTTTGTCCGATGGTCTTTACTGCATTAATTTACAAAACAATACCATTTATGATTCAATGCATGTTCACACTGGCACTAAAAGATGTGTTATTAATGAGGATTCCTTTAAATTATGGCATAGGAGATTAGGTCATATCTCCATAGATAGAATTAAAAGATTAATAAATGAAGGGGTACTTAATACTTTGGATTTTACTGATTTTGAGACTTGTGTGGACTGCATAAAAGGAAAGCAGACCAACAAGTCAAATAAAGGTGCCAATAGGAGTTCAAACATATTAGAGATCATACATACTAATATATGTAGTCCAGACATGGACTCACATGGTCAGAAATACTTCATCTCTTTTATAGATGATTACTCACGATATATGTATCTCTACATTCTTCTTAACAAGAATGAAGCATTAGATGTCTTTAAAATCTTTAAGGATGAAGTAGAGAAACAATGCTGTAAGCAAATTAAGATTGTGAGATCAGATAGAGATAGAGAATATTATGGTAGATACACAAAGAATAGACAAGCACCTGGGCCATTTGCAAAGTTTCTTCAAGAACATGAGATTTTTGCCCAATACACCATGCCTGGTTCACCGGACCAGAATGGTGTAGCAAAAAGAAGAAACCGAACATTATTGGACATGGTGCGGAGTATGCTTAGCAGCCCCAATCTTCCTAAATCATTGTGGGCTGAAACACTTAAGACGGCAGTGTATATATTAAACCGAGTTCCAACCAAGGTTGTTCCTAAAACACCATTTGAATTATAGAAAGGTTGGAAACCGAGTTTGCGACATATGCGCGTTTGGGGATGCCCGTCTGAGGTGAGAATTTATAATCCACAAGAGAAAAAACTAGACCCAAGGATCATTAGTGGGTATTTCATTGGATATCCTGAAAGGTCTAAGGGTTATAGATTTTATTGTCCATCTCACAATACTAGGATTGTGGAATCAAGAAATGCAAAGTTTCTTGAAAATGACTTGATCAGTGGGAGCGATCAAACTAAGAACATAGTTTCTGAGAATGATTATTCAGAATCTCAACCTTCCACCTCAAGTGATATATTGGTTATTGTTTACAACACCCCTCAAGTACAAACTGGTGTTGAACAACCAATCATTGACATTCCACAAGCTGCTGACGACATTCCAATAGATCAGGTAATTCAAGAGTTGCCAACAACTTTTGAACAAGTTGAACCACATACTTCTCAGGAAGATAATGATGTAACATTAAGAAGATCTGTTAGAGTAGGGAGATCAGCAATTCCTAGTGATTATGTTGTGTATCTGCAAGAATCTGACTATAACATTGAAGTCGAAAATATTAAACCGAGTTTCAACCAAGGCTGTTCCTAAAACACCATTTAAATTATAGAAAGGTTGGAAACCGAGTTTGCGACATATGCGTGTTTAGGGATGCCCGTCTGAGGTGAGAATTTATAATCCACAAGAGAAAAAACTAGACCCAAGGACCATTAGTGGGTATTTCATTGGATATGCTGAAAGGTCTAAGGGTTATAGATTTTATTGTCCATCTCACAGTACTAGGATTGTGCAATCAAGAAATGTAAAGTTTCTTGAAAATGACTTGATCAGTGGGAGCGATCAAACCAAGAACATAGTTTCTGAGAATGATCATTCAGAATCTCAACCTTCCACCTCAAGTGATATATTGGTTATTGTTTACAACACCCCTCAAGTACAAACTGGTGTTGAACAACCAATCATTGACGTTCTACGAGCTGCTGACGACATTCCAATAGATCAGGTAGTTCAAGAGTTGTCAATAACTTTTGAACAACAAGTTGAACCACATACTTCTCAGGAAGATGATAGTGCAACATTAAGAAGATCTGTTAAAGTAAGGAGATCAGCAAATCCTAGTGATTATGTTGTGTATCTGCAAGAATCTAACTATAACATTGGAGTCGAAAATGATCCCGAGTTCTTTTCACAAGCCATGAGTTGCAAAAAATCAGAATTATGGTACAATGCCATGAAGGAAGAGATGAATTCTATGAAGAGTAACGAAGTCTGAGATCTTTTTGAATTGTCTAATGGTGTAAAAGCCATTGAATGTAAATAGGTCTTTAAAACTAAAAGAGACTCATTGGGCAACATTGAGAGATACAAGGCAAGACTCGTTGCTAAGGGATTCACTCAGAAAGAAGGAATCGATTACACAAAGACTTTCTCTCCTGTATCTAAGAAAGATTCATTGCGTGTTATTTTGGCATTAGTAGCCCATTTTGACTTAGAGTTGCAACAAATGGATGTGAAAACATCATTTCTCAATGGAGATCTAGAGGAGAAGGTTTACATGAAACAACCTAAAGGATTCCCTCTAGTGATGGTTAGCAATTGGTTTGCAAGCTTAAGAAATCCATATACGGTTTAAAACAAGCATCCTGCCAATGGTATTTGAAATTTTATAATGTAATTTCTTCATTCGATTTTGTCGAAAACATTATGGATCAATGTATATACCAGAAGGTTAGTGGGAGTAAAATATGTTTTCTTGTTTTATATGTGAATGACAATTTGATAGCAACCAATGATAAGGGTTTGCTACATGAGGTAAAGTAATTCCTCTAAAAATTTTGATATGAAGGATATGGGTGAGACATCTTATGTCATTAGCATTAAGATTCATAGAGACAGATTTCCAGGTATCTTGGGTCTGTCTCAAGAAACCTATATTAATAAAGTTTTAGAGAGATACCGAATGAATGATTGTTCACCAAGTGTAACTCCCATTGTAAAGGATGATAGGTTCAATTTGAACCAATGCCCAAAGAAAGACCTTGAAAGGGAACAAATGAAGAACATTCCATATGTTTCTGTTGTCGAAAGCCTAATGTATGCTCAGGTCTGTACAAGACCTGACATTGCATTTGTTGTGGGAATGTTGGGACGATATCAAAGTGATCCAGGTTTAGACCACTGGAGAGCTGCAAAGAAAGTAATAAGGTACATTCAAGGAACTAAAGAATACATGCTTATGTATAGACGAACGGACAATCTAGAAGTAATTGGCCACTCAGATTCTGACTTTGCTGCCTGTATTGATTCACGTAAATCAACATCAGGATACATATTTTTGATTGCCGGTGGAGCTGTATCATGGAGGAGTGCCAAGCAGACTTTGACTGCCACTTCCACTTCCACTATGGAAGCCGAGTTTGTTTCTTATTTTGAGACTACTTCACATGGTGTATGGCTTAAGAGTTTCATTTTTAGTCTTAGAATCATGGATTCAATCTCTAGGCCATTGAGAATGTATTGCGACAATTCAGCTGCTGTTTTTATGGCTAAGAACAACAAAAGTGGGAGTCAGAGTAAACGCATCGACATTAAATTGTTAGCCATAAGGGAACGTGTTAAAAAAAATAAAGTGGTCATTGAGCACATAATCACTGAACTAATGATCGCTGATCCTTTGACTAAGGGCATGCCACCGTTGAAATTCAAGAATCATGTAGTGAATATGGGACTTGGTTCCATTATGTAGTTTTTCATTATATGAACAATGTTATTTTTAATGAAATTCTTAATCATTTTGATGTTTTTTCCTCATATTAATGTGCACCTTAATCTATTTTTGAGAAAATTCATCTGTATTGGACCAAGAATAAAAACATAGGGTTTATTCATTAAGAAATTGTTCCCACATAAATTATAATGTTTAAAAAATAAATACATAGTAATACATAGAAGATAATACTCGTCATTAGAGGACCTATTGACATGATTCATGTTTTATTACTTAAATGCAGATTTTCGATGGGTTTAAGATGAAATCTTAGAGTAGAAGTGTGGACCAAGTGGGAGAATATTGACCGTTTCTCACGGAAGCCGTTCGTGAGAACGAGTCTATCGCTTAAGGAGTCCTGAAGTGGTCCATCACTCTAGTCATCACGTTCAAAACTGATCCCATGAAAATAGGAGCACGTGGGACACGTAAACACCGAAACTTGATGGAGGCTTCAGCTATAAATACAGTGTTTGGTCCCCAGACTCACTCACTCAATTTCCTTCGGTATTACACCATCTAAATAGAGTGGAGAAGAGTTTGGAAGTGCCAAACACAGAGAGAAACGCAACAATAACAGTGAATAACATCAATGGCTGGAGTTATTCCGCATTCTAGAATTGTTTTTAGTCTAACAATGGTTTTATATAAATGTCACTTTTAGGCCCATTTTCCCACTTTACAATGTGGTATAGCTACGTTGTTTCTGGTATCACTAAAAATTTCCAATTGGGCAATTAATGGCGCAGGGATTTTGAAGTCTGCTGGTTTCCTTCCATCCCCAGCCTTGCCCAACGCCATTTGGAATAGAAATTATTAGGGATAGATTCATGTCAGAGAAGACAAGGCTATATGCTTCCTGTTGAATTGTCTCCTGACATAATAAACTACCATATCAGGAGGCTGCTAAGTGAGTACCTGTGGCCTGACTGCTTTTGCCTTCCTGTGTCCATGGACATACTTCTCTAATCCACTTGAAGATTTCCCCCTATCCACTTGGCGAGCAAACCAATCAAATAAATGATTTAAAACTTGGACTCACAGACTTTTCTCCTTCCTTTTAAGATCTTTCTGCAGTTCGGCTGTCTCCGTGATTGGAGGTCCACCATATCCATCCATCATTACATGCAAACTAAGATCTCCCTTTCCTTTCATCAAGATTCAACAGGAGTTAGGAATATGGAAGTATTATGGTTAGACGCATCATGGAATAAGAGAGAAATTGATACCAAATCCATAATATATTGTGCGTCAAGTCAAGAAGATGGAAGGTAAATGATTAAGGGAACAAAAGAACAAAAATCCAAATAACCAGAAAAGGGCTGAAGTAGGAGTGAATAAAAGAATATGAGGATTCAATTCTGATACCTTATGAACTCAGGAATCTGAATTGAGAAAGAGCAATGAGAGAACACGTATATTGGTTTTCACGATTGCTACAAGCTTTACCAACCACATGACCAGTAAAATATGCTACTACTTTGGAGCTATGTAACAAAAACTGTTGGTAGTACATACACTTTCAGCCAGTAACTTACCATCTATATGTTGCATCGATCATAACCAGAGAACCATGATGAGGGTTCGGTGAGTTTTGGCAAGTCACCATCTTCACCATTATAGAATGAGTCAAATTCCTCTCTCCATCTCTGATCACTAGCAATATGAGCCTCCCCTGTATCGTACTTGGCAATATGAGTATCATCATAAACTGGTCGGATTGCTTCTCTGGGTAAACGAGATTCCGTAAGGAGCTCATTAAGGGCACTAATCTCCTTTTTATGTTTTTTCCTCAATCTATCAACCTGTTTGTGGGCCTCCTCAATTTCTTGCTCTGCCTCCATGGCTCGCTTCTGCATAAAAATCTTAAGTAAATCAAACTTTGTCAAAGTAGAAGGTTGAGACACAAAAGGTTCTGTTTTGAGCAACATTAGAGGGAATTACTAGCATATTTCTTCTAAGATCATCACTTGGCTCTAAATATTGTGAAGTTCACCATTGTCCAACACGTTCAAAGCTTAATTCAAATTAAAAGCAATATAGCAACAATTTTTATAATTTATAGAGCATGATTCTGTGCGCTTTTGAAGCTTCAATAATAGAAACATTTGGTCAAAAGTGTAAGCTCATTATGTAACATGTACAGCTGTTCAAGTTCAGGACTTTTTAACAGGTCTACTTTTAAGTACAACCTCAGCACTGTTCAACGGGAAAAATGAAAAATTTAAAGTCCATCTAAACAACTTAAAATAAAATTTTAGAACAGAGTATAAACTGTGAATGTATAGTTAAAGAGGAAAGCATGCGGAAAATGGTAATCTTAGACTTTAGGAGGGAGATATGTAAACATGTCCAAGTTAACAGCTAATGTAGAATGAAGAGAAAGAAACTGAGCGAGCAGATCTGGTTAATTGAAAGAATAACTGTGCTTGTTCTATTCGCTCAAGTGTAATTGTGTGAGACTATGGGAACTGTATGTGTGTGTGTGTGTGTGTGTGTGTGTGAGAGAGAGAGAGAGAGAGAGAGAGAGAGAGAGAGGAGAAAAAAACATTACGAGGATTGAGGAGATTACTAGAATGTGGAAGACAAAGTATGAGATTTTGAAGAGAACATGATAGGATATCATAACGTTCCAATATTTGAATCATGAGTGGTATCACCCATTAAGAGTCTTCTCATCAAGATGGTATTGACCCAGAATAAGTCGTATCTCAAATGTGATCTTCTTCCCCTTCCTATTAGGTTAGAGATTGATACCACAGATTATTAATCCATTGAATGCATGTCTAACTTACCAATAAAAAAAATCGTATAATGTGCGTACGAGTTTGGTAGAGGGTGAGGTCTGTAATACCAATCAAAAGAAAAGGAAGAAAATTATAAAGCCTCAACAACAAAAGACTAACAAACTTACCTGAGAAGACACAACAGCCTCTTCTGCTTCTTTCAGCCGCACAAGTAATTCTCCCGCAGCCTGCACAGCTTCAGCTGTGTCCCTCAATTGAGCCTGAAGTCCTTTATTTTCATCCCTATAATATCGCCTCTCTTTTTCTCTTTCTACTCTTAATGCTGAGATTTCTGCTGCAAGGGCATTTATGAACTTGGACTCAGCACCCTTAACTCCTGCTTTTGCAGCTGCTTTCTTCACGTCCTCTATTCCTTCCCGGATCATCCTATGCCTTGCAAGCAACTGAATATGTTTCTCTTCCAAATCTGCATAGAGTTCCAAAATGCGTGCATGCCCCTCTATAGCCATCTGCATTGCTTCCTTCAGCTCTTCGGCACATTTCCTCTCAGTTTCTAGTTCTTGCTTTGTCTTTCTGGTTAGTGACCTGCTAGCTTCAAGTTCAGTTCTCAATTCTTCAGAAAGAGAAATCCACCTGCTCTCTGCCTCAGTCCAATGAATTCTTTCCTGTTCAAGTTTCTCCTCAGCACTCACAGTGGACTCCAGAATTCCAGTAAGAGGTGGAGCCAAATGAGGCTGACATGAATAAGTCAATTGCGGTGGTGGATTTTGTCTTCGACATGAAGTGGATGAAGAATCTATGTAAAACTGTAGCTGGCTTCTTAAATTTTGAATCTCTTCCATCAACACTTCCTTCTCACCCATATCATAGAAATTCCGATAATGTTCCAGCTCATCTTCAACTCTTTTCAAATTGATTTTGGACCTTAAAACATCAGGATGATTCTCATACTTTTCCTTTAAGATCTGTAGAACAGAGGTAAGATATATGCACAAGGTACTAAAGGGAACTTTGAGAACAAGTTTCTACCTTATGCTCCTGTGTGAGGGACACGAGCTCTTCCTGCAAGAACTCCTCAGTGGGTAAAAATCCGTCCATAAGGTTCTCAAGGCGAAGAATTTTATCCTCCCTTGTCTGTGCTATAATGGCATTGCATTCCCTCTCGTGCTTATATTGTTGCATCTGTAAATGATCAATAGAAAAGATCATGTCAACACTAAAAAATAGTGGCTATAGTCTGTTGTCAGAAAATTTTGAAAGAGACCAACCAAACAATTAAGCTGCACAATCTCAGAAGTTTGCTTGGCACAGAAATCTTCTAGTGCCATTTCTCTCCTGATAGCTCCTGCCAAAACCTTCTCCACTGCCTGTGTAATAGGGAAAGGTCAACTAAATCATGCATGCTAAGATCCTAGAACGATATATGGAAATCCAGCTGTCTCTAAGCTTACTTTGGGAACATGCTTCTTCAATTTGTCAGCAGGCTCTGAGCCATCAACAGGTACTAGCTGTAGGTTTGAACTGTCATCAGCCTCTGTGGCCTCTAGCTGCATTTTATTCTTGCAACTGGTACACATAAATACAACTGAATCTTCTTCTAGTGTATCACCAAGAGAGGTTTGGACACCCATATCAACTTTTTTAACTGGTAAAACTGGCTTAGATTCTGTATGTTTTAACGAAAACCTGAATGATGACTGCCTTAGAGCTGAACTTTGGCGATGACTATCAATAATTTCAAGGCCATGGTGGATGCTTGCTGCCAAATGCTCAGTTGATGAAATAAAGTTTTTACTTTTCTCAGCAGACAGAGTATTAGATCTCATCGATTTCTTGAAAATATGAGCAGCCTCTGGGCCTAACTTCTTGTCATCTTGCAGATCCTTCTGTGAAGCAGTCAGCATTGATGAAGTTCTCAAGCTTTTCCTGCTGTCGCAGATTCTGGGTGAAACACTTTGAATTGGAGACTTAAGTACTGGAGAGACATCAGATGGGACAATGCTCAGGCTAGGAGACACACAATTCACCGAGCCATTTGAAAAATCATTCAGTGCTTCTGCACTGGAGATGCCAGAAGAAACTCCATTAAGTTCAGAGACTGAGCAGGAAGAATTATCCCTCACATTTTTGGTAGGTGATTCTTCATTTTGAAATTTACTGAGAGACGAGCTAAGAATATCTGTTCCCTCCGCAGGTTGCCAAGATGGATCTCCATCAAGGACATTACTCTCTCTGTGATTTTCCTTTATGAGATTGGGATCAGTTAGCGCATTAGCATTAGAAGAATGTGAGGGGTTTCTAACAGAATCTGTACAGTCAACAATCATCATTTCATCATGTTCAGATGCTCCTTCTTCCATACTAACATCTGTATCCTCAGAACTATGTTCTTCAATGCATCCAACTCCAGATGTGTAGCACTGAGGCACATTAAAACTTACATCTTCAGAGTCTACAAGTTGCAAGTCTAAATTTACAGCATTGTTTTGGCCCAGATCAATTGTATTGTTAGTTTCACTGTAGGCTATTTGCTTATCCACTTGAACACAGAGCCTCTCAACAGCTTCCTCATCAATCTCCATCTCCTCATCACCATCATCGTCCACATGGGTTAATGTCACTGGACAATTGAGGCTACACTTTAGTAGATTCAAGCTTCTACGGATCCATGCTGCTGAGTGACCTCCATTTGAGTCAATGGCATATCCGCGGTTAGCCTTATATCTATCTAGTTCATCCTGTTGAATGCATCTATTAAATTCATATTTACGAGTTTAAGTTTGTGTATTGGACAAACACAATAGTTATGAAATACAATATACCCTTAGCTGCCTTATCACTTTTCTTAAGTGATTCACATCATTCTGCATTACTTCATTAACAACTGCCTTGTTCCTAATCGCCTTAGCACGCTGCGCAAATCTCAACGTACTGAAAGTTTCACTCTTACAGCTGCAAAATTGAGTTATGTGACCATTTCAAAAAGAAGAAGCAAGGCTGCTATGATAAAAGATGAGCTCAGAAGTATTACCCTTGTGAAGGAGAAACAGCACAGACCATCGCTAATTTTGAATTTCCCCCAAGAGATTCCTGCAATAAGAATGTCAACCTGGAGTCTCTATAGGGGATATGCCTTTGCTTTCCCGTTTGAGAAACTTCAGCAAGAATGTTGATCAAATTCCTGCACTCCAATAATTTATCCCAATTAGAACTTAACCTCTTTTTTCAGACACATTAACACATAGTTAACCAAACGACTTCAGCATAAGTTGACAACAATTATCAGTCTTGCTGTAGAGGCTGCTCAAACTCACGAGTACATGCAGATTAAGACAAAATAAATTTGGCAATGCCATTGGCAATTATGATGGGAAGATGCTGGCTTGTACCACCAAAAACTACAATAGCTATCTTTTTTTTTTTCCATCTAGTTAAGCATGGCATAGGCCTTTTCTCTAAATTGTCAAAATTAGTTCCATAACATGTAGTTTATCATTTAATAAAAGTCTCACTTGGAACGTTTCATACTAAATTTTATGCAACAATCTTTCAATCCTTCCCTAATTCTTGATCCTCTGTTTCTAAATACCACCAATGGTCAAGTGCTTCAAAGGAGATAAATTCCTCATCAAGGTTACTATATTGAGACTAGTTTCTAAATACCACCATTGGTCAAGTGCTTCAAAGGAGATAAATTCCTCATCAAGGTTACTTATATTGAGACTAAAAATTTGCAGGAAAGAATTTCTATGCATCAAAGATCTCTGTTAATTATGATATTATTGATGATATAGTATCTTCAGAGTAGAAATAAAAATGTAAAAGACTCTGTCATTCTCCCGTACCAAAACATTAGTTCTACTCTACAACATTTATGCTCCTATCTTTTGACCATTATGTTTGCCCCTTCAATTTATCCGCTTATTGCATCCATAAGTTGTTAACTTCCATTCTCCTTCCTTCAATGTTGCTTAGAATTCTAGGAAATTTAACCCAAAAGGAAATAAGTCAACTTCACCAATTAAGATAATTTTTATTATTAAATTAAACTTCATTTGACAGTTCTGAGATAATGGTAATTGAAATAGCTCTGAAGACAAATGGATACTGATGACATTAAATTGAGAACTTGACGATGAGCAATGTTATGTTATGCCTATTTGATCATAGTAAAATGTTAATCTTGCATGCAATAGTGCATTGGTAAACCATAATCAAAATGCAGGATGACATTAAATATCATACGAAGGTTTATATGCTAAACTATACCCAAGCTGTGAGAGCGATCGATTAATGTTCCCTGCTTCCTTTAAACGCTCTCCTGCTGCACCGGTTAACTTTTGTCGCTCTGAACCAGCTAGATCAACAAGATTTATTCTGCTTGTTTTGAAGCTGCTTAAAGCACCTGCTTTGCTCTACCAAAATGAAAGTTTACATAAAATTCCACTAGCAAATACGTGATGCAAAATCAATAAAGAAAAAAGAATTATTTACAATTCTCTTGTTCGTTAAAGAGTATATCCCAAAAGCTTAATTTGTAAGGAAATAAGCAGTCCAATGTTGTCTAAGCCGAACTGGGCACTCAGGCAGGGCAAGGTACAACCCAAGGCACCACTGAAGCCCTGAGGTAAGATGCCTTTGGCTCTCACCTTCAGCAAGGAAAATGCCTGTAGCCAAACACCTTAAGTGAGCGCCACTCTAAAGTTGCTACATTGTAAAGGTTGTCCAAATAAATCTCTCAGGAAGTGACTTTTAAACTTAAGTTCAATAAAAGGATAACTTTTTCATTTGCAAGAGTGTTCTTTAAAATGATAAAAGTGGGTTTTTTGCAAGTCCTGACAAAACCAAAGGCCTTTTCAAGAAATTTTGGGGGGGGGGGGGGTGTTCAATGAAGAAAGAAAAGCATGTGAACAATAAAAGTCTCCTTTTTTGCATTTGATATTGGAGTCAACAATAAGGATTAATCACTAACACCTAAAACGCCGGGTAGGCTTGCATAACAACCAAGAACAAATTCTGGGCCATGCACTCAAATACCAAAAGACTTCCCCAATTCACGTCATTTAAATCAAAAGCTGAAATCTATAGAATTTTATGCCACAATCTAACCAACAAATTCACAATCAAATACTGATGTCAAAAGCTTCGCAAATGCACTTTACTTGGCTAGAAGAGTCTTGTGTTTCTTATTTCTAACACCCCTCTTAACATACTTAAATCCTAACCAGTGTATTTTAGTATTGATAATATAGCTATTACAACTCAATAATCTACAATTCTCAATCATGCTATTACCTTACATCTTGATTCCACAACACAAGTGAAAACAGTATGTGAACGGGAACTCTCAGCATTTATACTTGTTGCACCTGTCCTCCTATTTGACAACCCCTGCATAATTTATTCAGTGACTTTAAATATGATGTTTGCATAAATAATCAATCTGCGCTTATATTCTGTGGTAAAATATAAACAATTTTTCCAAAGAAAAAATGGTTGAAAATTAGGAAACTGCACAACTAATATTTAAGAATAAATGGAACAAATTATGAAAAGTATGAATAGTTAGCTTCATAAATTTTGTTTTTAAATAATGATTCAGTTATTGTCTACTAATCTTTTTTTGATAGGTGAATATAGTAATCAGTAGTGCGTGCCAGATAGGGGTTAAACCTAAAATTAAATAAATAATAAATGGTGATCTGGGACTCGAACCTTGATGTGCAGTTTAAGCAAGATTGCCTAGTAATCATGACGATGACAAGATTGCCTTCAAACAAGGACAGAGTCCAGATACTAGACATGCACTTTATGCAGGCCTTACCTTATTATTCATCTTCTTTTTTTTTATGATTTGTTAAGTTTAACTCAAGGCTTAAGAGGCTTGTGCATATCCATGAATGTCTCAAAGTGAAGAAGCAAAAATAATCTTCTTCTTTAAGCATAATAACCAACTTTTTTTTGTAAGTAAGAAATCTTTATTAATAAGCACAAAGGATGGAACACAAATACATAGAAAGCATGAAAACCGCGTTAATGAACTTTTGACATCATTGAAACAGGTGACCTTAACACTTCTATCCTATAATATTGTTTGCCCAGTATTCCATCTTAGGATGTCCCAAAAAATTGTCCTCGACAAAAAGTCCATGGAAACAAATTTAGTAACCTTGTAATATGGCCTCTGTTTTATCCAAAAGTGACTGATGTAAATAATTTGATAAATTTGCCTGACTTTTTCAGGAATGTAATCTTGAAAATTTGTAGAAAGTGGACAAACAACATGAAACACTGCGTACTATTACGCTTCCCATCATAATAATTCTGCCAGTTTGCACAATATTGCGAAATTAACTTCCAACTACATTATTCAAATCTCTGGCTTCAGTTAGTTCTGCCCCGTTTTAACTTGTATGTAATCTAGATTGCTGGTTCAGAAGGTAAATACAGCACTCAATGCCATTCAAACTAGAACCCACGCCTACATATGAATCACCATGATCTAAAATTAACTGTCCCTCTTTTAGTCAAGTCTCTGACTTCAGCTAATTCTGTCTGTTTTTAATTATAGGTAAGTTAAAATGCTGGTTCAGAAGGTAAATACAGCACTTGATCTCATTCGAAACTAGATCCCATGCCTACATATCAACCCTAGGGCTGGGCGGTGGGCCCCCACAATCTGACCTGCCCGCCCAATCTGCCCGGATGCAGGGGTAACGGTTTTCTGCCTGTTATCCTCGGTGGGCGAGCGGATAGTTTAAGAAATAAGTTTAAATGGGCGGCCCGTTTATATAAGTATAAATTTTTTTAAAAAAAAAAAAACCTATTTTGCATTGTTTCTCATTTCTTCCAATCTAGCTGCTCCTCCACCCTCCTTCATCTATTAGGCCACTCTCCTATTTCACCTCTCCTTCACGGTTTTCAGCCCGTTATCCTCAGTGAGTGAGCGGATAGTTTAAAAAATAAGTTTAAATGGGCGGCCCATTTATATAAGTATATAATTTAAAAAGGAAAACCCTATTTTGTATTGTTTTTCATTTCTTCCATCACTTAGGCCAATCTCCCATGTCTTCAAAGTGGGCATAAAGACCCATGGTGGGTCGTTGCGCTCATTGCGCATAGACCCTGTGGGTCGCTATGTAGAAGTGGGACTCTGTGCAAATCTGTCGACTTTGGTTGGTTTATTTGTAGATATGTTGATTTGTATTAAAGGATGTTGATTGTGGCTAATCTCGATGGATTTATGGGAAAAAATGGGCTGAAATCCGTCTGCCTGTTCAACGGATACAAGCAGACAGTGATTGGGGCTAAGCAGGAGACGGGGGACAGAGAGGACAGCTATGGGCGGGTTATCAACCCCTACAATCTAAAGTTAATGAATTTTTTTTTTTTTTTTGCATTCTCTTTTAAATCATTTAGAAACAAAACTTGCCTTCGTCATTGACACTTCTTAAATTTCGATTTCTAATGCATTCATGTAACAGGGTGTAACGACGTAAGGAATGTTCAAGCCACATCTAGGCCTATACTACAAAAGAACTACTCAAGGTTACAATCGAAATCCCCTGGGAAATATTATAAAATACTTGAACTTCTCCCTCCCAAGCAAGGTGGGATCCCCATTCACCACCTTTATATACATAATCACACAAGCCCTTAAATCCCCGATGTCCTCATAGGGCCATTCTACCATAAGTGGCATAGCTCAAGTCCCACACTTCTGACTAGGACTGATACCAATTTTAACAACTCAAGGAAGGCCCAAGCTACATATGGGCATAAGTTCCAAAATGACTGGTCAGGATTACAATTGAAGCCCCTTAAAATCATTAAAAAATGCTTGAACTTCTATGTCCCAAGTAATGTGGGATCCCGCTCAATGAATTATTACAAGGGGAACAAGAAAGAAAAGAAAATATTACTCATCAAGAAGTATCGAAATGTAATCAATGACAAAAAGGATTTAAGAAATTGAAATAAATAACAATTAAAATATTTCCTCTAGTTGACATTATACACTGAAAAACTTTAGTGTAGTAACAAGCACATATAGAATTACCTAACCTGAGATGAAGTCAACTACTCAATTTTTTCCATGTAACTGAACTAGAGTGCCTCCAAATATGTTGAGATAAATAGCCATATATAAGATTTTATCAATTTAACTTTTATAGGTTCATATATATTGTTTATCTAACTAGTGTTGAATTTTATGTAATTTAAATTATTTTGGGTGAAAAGACATAAAACAGCTATAATTTACATATGAAAAACGTTTTTAACCCTAAATTTTTTGTTCAACAATTACCCATGATTTGTTTTCTTTCAATTAAATTGATTCAACATTGAATGATATTCTCGCTATGGATGACAATTCAATGTCTGTTACCATTAAGTCAATTAAAAAAAAAAAACTGTTAATTTGCTTCTCAAACATTTATCTTTTTGTGCATACATGGATTCAACTTGCAAACACCATAAAAAAATATGTATTCTTGCCATGCCTACGGTAGAAGTATAACAAAGAGCACCTTTATCAAGAGTAGAGTCACATCCTTCATTGTACAAACAGACTCCTCTTTCAGATTTTCAACATAGACTCCAGATTTGACATCCTCCCTTACCTGGGAGAAAAAGCAACAAAAGAGCTAAGAAGAACAGGTTTATATCAGCAATAATAAATAAAGATGAAATAATGTTAAGTTCCTTTTACGTGGAGATTTCTTTGATTTGGATCCAACAAATCTGTGATTTGCTCATTGTAAATCTGCAAGACAAAAAATAAAATAAAATAAAATCAAGTGGCATAGCAGTACAGGTATAAGTAGGTCAAGGATTCCAAAAGAAGTTTTTATCATAATTCAACCTCAAGAAAAGAACAGTAACACTGATACTCAAGTTGTTTGTCAGCATGCTTGATTTGCTCCTATAAAGATAGCACAAAAGCACATATTAGAGCCACTGTTCGTTAATATGATAAAACCTTCAATGACTGCAATAAAGTACATAATACCTCACCTCAATTATGCGAGCAAAGAGTTGCTCAAAAACACGAGGGGTTAACCCCTGTTGGTCACTGGATAAGTTTTCTTGCAACAAGGCATTGGCTGGACCCCACATAGTATAAGTCTTTCCACTTCCCGTCTAATGACATCAATTTTCCAATATATGAAAAATAGGATCATTAAACTCAATAAATGAGAAAAGAATAAAAGAAACAGAAAGATACCTGTCCATAGGCAAACACAGAACTATTGAATCCAGCCAGACAATTTTCAACAAGGGGCGCTCCCACAAGCTGGAAGATATCTTGCTGCAAATAAAATAAATAATTTAGCTTTTCGCCACTAGAAACAAGTCAAAAACCAGAAAACAATCACATTGATATGAAGCATGCCTGTGTCGCTTCAATGTCAGCAACCGAGTCAAATGTGAAGGTTTGTCCATTAATTGATAACGACTCACTAGAAGTTTTCTGAACTATTACGTCACCTTCATCTCTGTCCTCATGTGGCGGTCGCATTCGGACAATTACCTGGAAAATTATGACAAGATCCTCCAGAAATCAGTGAAGACTCCAATGCTATGTTCAGGTACTGAGAAAATGCAGTGAACAAAGACATCAAAATCTATAATCTCAAACCTCCTTGGACTTTTCTAAACCAAAAACCCATGGTGAGTAAATCCTAGTAAATAAATTCAATGGAATTAACCTAAGTTGTTGTCATTAAAAAACAAATAAACAAAATAAACTTAAGCAACACCACTATACCAGGTTTTAGAGGTGATGAGAAGATGTAGGAAACGAAGACATAAAAAATCTATAATCTCAAACCTCGATAGCTTTATTTTCCTAAAAACAATGCTGAGTTATTAAAAAACAAAACAAAAAGAACTATACCAGTTGGTCGAGGTGTCCTCTTCATTCATACAGAAACCAGCTTAACATAAAATGTAAGATTTGAGATGCACAATCTCTTAATGTGTTAATATAAAGAGTAAGATATGACATTTGGGGATGCTTGGGGAATGAAATGAGATGAGAATGTTGTGAATAGTAGTAAGATAGTTTGTAAATAGCAGAGATAGTTTGAGTTAAGTATTTATTAGGTTTTGGGAAAGGAGAGAGAAAAAGTTGAATAAAAATATTATAAAGTTAAAATATTGTTAGAATTGTATTTTTTTAATATTATTTTTATTTTTAGATTTGAAAAAGTTGAATTGTTTTTTCTGTTTTATTTGGAAGTTTTGGAAATTTGTAATGATTAGTTTGAAAGTGTTTGTATTTGAGTGATGTTTGGGAAGGAAATGAAATGGGATGAGATGAAAATTATTTCCAAACAACCCCTACTCTTACTAATTTTAAGAACAGCAGGGCAAAGGTCAAAAAGCAGAATATCCAAATGGGTTCAAATTGGTGTTACTGCATTTGGGACAGATTATTTGATCTCTTTTTTTTCCCTCTACTTTTCCTCCACTATCTAAGCAGCGAAACAAAAATATAGTTTCACTGTAGGTGACTTGAATTACACGATTTCTGGAAACCAGAACTTTCTAAGCATAAAAGTTGATATTCATGTCCATTTCTATGCAAGCAAAATTCAATCAGAAGCGGGAAGTACGAAACAAAGTTCAAAAAGAAAGCTGAATAGAGAAATGTTTAAAAGTCACATCAAATTAATTACGTGGCTTTACATTATCTAGGTAGCCACGGATATTAGTGAAAATCGTACGCATAACCAGAAACCCTAATCTCACGTCAAACAATACCTTGACGCCAGAATCAGAAGCCCCTGGGACAGAATTCTCAGGCACGGTCTCCATGATGAGCTTCCGCTTGAGAGGATTCGAAGAAGGCGGCCTCGGCGGCAGAGGGCTCTTAAAATTGGCCGGAGATTGCTTCGAATCGCGCTGCATAAAGTTCGGATCGGGCGGAAGGGCGTTCTCCTTGGCCGATATGGTCTTCCTGGACAGCCTGGGCTTGGTCGAGCTAGGGCTGGGGGACGACGGTAGGTCCGCGGAATGCATCTCCCTCAAGATCGGGTTCTTTGGTTGCATGTAGTGCTTCATTTTGAGGACAAATTGGAGTATGATACAGAGAGAGAGGAAGGGTTTGGAGGGGACAAGGAAGCGAGAGAGAAGGGTGAGGGAAATGTAGCCGTTGCAGGAGGGGGAGAGAATTTGAATTGGGGAAATTGTGAAAAGCACGTGCACACGGTGACGGTGTATTAGGGGAGGGGCCTTTGCTACCGTCTTTTTTTTTTTTTGGCTTTACTGAACGTGTGGTAGAGACACGTGGCATTGTGATTGTGCTTTCCTTTCGACACTTCCTTTTTGTTTTTTTAATTTCAAGTCAGTGACAGGGTTATTATCCTTTTATTATCTATTTATTATTTATAATATATTTATTTTTTTATTATTTTTTTTAAACATTTTTTTAACATCCTTAATTATTAAAAAAAATAAAAAATATATATATAATTTTACATAGGTAGTAGATAAATAGATAGTAGGGGAGTAGTAAATAAGTAATGGGAGGGTAGTAACCCTATCATTTTCATTCAAAGAAAGTCTCAAAAATAAGATTTTTGAGAAATGATCTCTACAATATTTTTCAAATTTCATAATAGTCTCCATTCAATTCTAATTAATTATCAATTCTTCTATACACAATCGTCCCATGTAAACGCCGTGCAATCGGTCAGGCCATGTCAGCTGATATTTAAAAATAAAAAAATGAAAACGTATACAAAAACGGAAAGAAAAGTAGATTGAAACCCATTTCTCTAGTTTCCTGCACCTACCAAACTCTTCTGGAAAAACCCTACATCCAGTTCCCACACGTATGTCTTACAATTTTGCGCGAACCAAAACCAAAATCTTATGGTTTCCTGCCTTACAACTCTCCCTCTCTTTGGCAATATACACACGTATGTCTAGTCCGACACATTTACAGAAACTCCATCTAATTGCATGGCCAGTGAAGAGCTCAAATCAATTCAATTCAAGCTCACATTTACAGCAACCCCATCACGAAATGCAGCAAAATAAACGAAAGAAAACATAGCCGCCTGCAATTTAGAAAACTAATTTTCTGTTCAAAATAAACATCACGAAAGTTAGAAACCCAGCTTTTCTCGTTTTCTTTCGTCAAGTAAGTTGCTGACTTTTGCTCTAGCGATTGCCCCATACTCATATTTATAAATCAAGAAGCAAACACCAGCACCTTCATGACCCGGTGGGCTAGGTCTCTTGAACTACTTCAACTCCTTTCTTTTCCACCAACGATTAATTCACAAACCCATCAACAACAACAATAAACTCCCATATCCATAGATTTGATTACCTTAATCTTGAAATTGAGTGAAATTAGAGAGAACACAAAGCACTTCAGACCCAACGAAAGGAAAAATATAAACATCAACAGTACCCACATAGAAATGACTACCATTACTACAAATCTGATTTGGGGATCGCCGAAGAGAAGAGAGAGAGAAAGAGAGAGGTGGAATCGCTTCTATGGGAGACGAACCTGAGGCCGCAGTGGAATCGTCTTCGACTCTGTGTGGGAGTCAGTTTCTTCGTGCAGAAGAAATGCAGAGAGGGAGGGAATTGAGGAGAAGGAAACTGAGGAGGGGGAAGTGCGGCGTGGTTTTGGTTTTTAAACGAAACAGTGTGTTTTGTTTTTTCCGCATCAGCAACCATTTGTGCACCGTTTACGTGAGACAACTGTATTTAGCATTTTACATTAATTATATGACGAACAATCCTAATGTGACAATTACTTGCCACATTAAAACTAAATCTGTGATAACACATGTAATATAACAAATGAAGAAAAATATTTACAGTCATAGAGTACTACGCAAGTGTCGTGCATTTCCTATTTAAAAAATGAATAAATAAGAGATTCACATCAAAAAATTAAATTTTCAATAGTAGACTATACACTTTTTCAAAATGAGTGTTACGGCATTTGCACAACTTATAACTGTATTTAGCATTACTCAAAAATAAATACTTAGCATTTAAAAAACATATATATATCAAGGGATAAATACAAAAACTTCCATCAAACTATCACCTAATTCGTAATTTCTCTAAACTATCAGTTTTGACAACTACTTCTTGAAACTTTCAAAAAATTGCAATGTATCCTATCCTTCAAAAATTTAAGAAAAATACCCTTTATAAAATATTAAAGAATGCAAAAAACTTAAAACGTTAAAAATAAAGATTTTAGAACATATTAATGTAAGAGTAGAATGTTAAGAATATAATACAAAAAATAAAAATTTATCTACTCCCATCAGCTTAAGTTTTTGGGACAAGTGGTGATTTCACATTGTATCAAAGCAGAGGTCCTGAGTTCGAACCCTGACTCTACACTCTACCCATTTAATTAAATATTATACGTGTTGGGCCTATTCATTGAGGAAGATACTGGCCCAAACGTGAGGGGAGTGCTAAGAATATAATACAAATAATAAAAATCTACTTATTCCTATCAGTTTAAGTTTTTGGGACAAGTGGTGATTTCACATATAAAGAAAATTTAAAAGTGAAAATAATATTTCAAAAACTGAAACCAAAAGTATGAAATTTTAAAAAATGAAATGAAAAACTTAAAAGGTGAAAAAATAATTTTAAATTAGCTTTTAGAAAATATTTTATTTTTTGACAAATTTTAAATAAGTGTTTTTATTTTTTATTTTTTTACCTTTTAGAATTTGTATGCATAATATTTTCTTTTAAAACAAACAAAAATGGGAGTATACACTTATTTATATAACAGATCATGGTGGGTCATAAGTTGGGAGAATCGGTATCTACTCTAAGGGCTAATCTGGATTTAGAGGTGAGATAGTTTTAGATGAAAGATGAAAGTTGAAAAAATATTATTAGAATATTATTATTGTTTTTAGATTTGAAAATGTTAAATTGGATTTGAAAATATTAAATTGGATTTGAAAAAGTTGAATTATTTATTATATTTTGTGTAAGAATTTGAAAAAGTTGTAATGATGAGATAAGATAAAATGAGAAGAAATGAAATATTTTTTAAATCCAAATAGGACCTAAATTTTCAAGAACACACAAAAATTGATAGTTGATCTCGTTAAAAGTCATTAATAATTATTAAAATAAGGTGAATACAGATGCTTATAATTCATTAATAAGAGGTGAATCTTGTGAAAAAGAAAGAGAAAGAAAATAGCAAAAGCTCCTTTTCCGTTATGTATGGCAATGTATGATCAATCATTATTAGTATTATAGTAGATGATCGGGACCAAGTAATTATTATTTCTTTATCCACTTTTGTGTTATACTTTTTTATTTATGTTTAATAAATGATTCGCTATAAAAGGATTTGTTGCCCAAATAATTAGAGCATCTTCAATGGATTAGCTAAAAGCTAAATCCATCACATATTTAGCCATTATATCCCAAAATATCATCATAATGGATTAGTTAAAATCTAAATATTTGAACTTTAGCTACAGTGAACACCAAAATCATTTTCAAATTTGCTAGTTATTGTAGATACACCAAATGTATATTTTATCATTTATTTCTCTCTCTGCTTTCATGTCTACTTTCAAGTTGAATGAAAGTAATATTACCAGGTGATATTTGGGGGTCACGGCTTTAAGTAAATTAACAACTTTCAAGTAAATGCCTATATTTTCTAAGTAACTATCATGCACGGCTTCAGTTTACTCATAATAAAAAAAAAAAAAAACCATTAATGCACGGCTCGTGTGGGGGGGGGGGGGGGGGGGGCACACGATACCAGACCTTCTCTTTTTTATTTAGAATATGATTACTAATTAATATACTTTAATTAGAATATGATTACTAATTAATATATAATACCTAGAATGGTAAAATATGATAAAATGAAAACAAATTATTAATTTAAAAATTAATTTTTTAAATTATTAATTACTCATTACTATATACTGAATAAATGGATAATCCAATGTGGGGATTTGATGTGAATAGCCAAAATCAAATTCATCTTATATTATTTATTGTTATATAAAGTCATCTTATATTATTTTATTGTTATATAAAGAAAAAATAGCTATTCCAATGTTGTGACTTATGTGAATGGAATAGTCAAAAGTCAAATTTATTTCACATACATCAAAAGTGTCATTTAGCTTTGGTTAATCCATTGAGGATGCTCTAACCCAAAAAAGTGGTGAATTGGATTTTTTTTTTTTTAAAAAATTAACAATCATAAATCAAATACACGATAAAAAATATGAACAAAATATTAAATAGTAGTAAATATAAAGAGCAATGGTAAGAGAAATGCAAACTCAATATTTTAACGAGATTTAACCCCCACTCCATATGTCTTCACCTCAAGTTACTCATTGAGGATTCTCAAGTTCATTATTCAACCTTCTTTAAGTAGAGATAAAAACCTATTACACCTCTAAGCAACATTGCTTCAAACAATTTGTATACAACATCTTCTACACGTACAAGTGGTGATTTAGCTATTCTCTATATAGAATTCCTACTAGACTTACAACTGTTACACAAACTCTTTTACTGTTTATACAAGCTAATAATATGTAAGTTATCAAAGTATACTCTCAATGAGTGAAATGAAAACCATACAACTTAAACTATATATCTCTCAAAATGAACAAGTGTTAAGACTATTCTAGAAAAAGAAAATTGAAAGCTTTTGATGAATGAAAGTTGTAAAGCTTATAGCTGTTGTTGTAATTTTAAAGATCTCATATGAGCTATTTATAGACATACGAGACTTCATTTTCAAATTTAAAATGATTCAAATGTCAAAAAGGAGCATCATTCAATTTTCAAAAACTCAAACAAAAGTTTCTCATTTTATAATTGAAAAATACAATATCATTCATTTTTTAAAATTTTCAAACAAAAACTTCTACCGTTTTGCATATATCAACAGGAGAATCATGCACTTTTCAAAAATTTCAAACAAAATTTTCTTCTACCTTTTGCAGGTCAAAAAGAGTATCAATCACTTTTCAAATTTTCAACATATCATGCATGTTAACGTCCTGTTTCGTATACTTTGGACCTGGTTCCAGCAACTTGAGTTCAGGTCCTTGTACCTGCACACAACTGAAGGCAAGGGCGGCCTAGTGGAGTTTGGGGAGCCTCCGATACCAAAGTTAATTAATCTTCTTAGTAAATTGTGTGGGAGTACCAGGGTTCAAAGAGAGACATTTGTACCTGAAGGGCGGCTTTTATATGAGATTTTTTGGGGAGGGGGACACTTCATACTCTATGTCAGGACGTTCATGTCACCTCCCACTGTAGCCCAGTTAGGAGTGTTTGCATAAAAATATATTTGTAAGTGCACAGAATTGTAACAAGTAATAAAGTATTTTAAAGAAAACGGATATCGAACCCACATGGAATAATTATGCTACTGAGTATTGAAATTGGCTAAATTAATTACTATTTGGAAAACCAAAATTTGAAGAATGGTTTATCTAAATTAAACTGAAGAAAAGAACATTAAAATTAATATTTAAAAAATAATAAAAATAGATCTAGAACATTTGACTTCACCTAGCAAATCCCACAATTTATTTTTCCTTGTTATAGAATCTCAATTATCCCAAGTTGATGATAAAAATTCCTTAACTATTCAATATTTTCTCTTGAACAATACCAAAAATATCTCCAACTAATAACTCCATATCTCTATGTGAATTTAACTAATTAGAGACTCATTAAGTTTTTTAGATTTTTCTTAAAAATCACACTAGTAGCGGTAAAGGATCTCTACTTTCACTCAACTAATGGTGTTTAATCCTAGAGCTTTAATTATAAATCACCTCTTGATCTCATTGCAATACAAAAGATCGAACAATAGTTAACTAGAAAGTTGTAAGCATTAAGAACAAGGAATAAACACTCAATTATGAAAATATTGAAAATAAAATAACTTGGAATATAAACTATGTGTTCAATGCTAGGCGAAATCAAAGTTCTAGAAAATAAAATTAGTTCATAATGAAATTAAAAGGAAAAGGAATAAAATTGGTGTTCTTTGTCGGAGTTAGTTGATGAAGCATGCGGCTCTCGCCTTTGTTTCCCCAGATCTGTCTCCTTGAAAGAAACTCAAATAATAAACTCTGAACTATTGAAACCTAAACTCAGACTCTCTAAAACTCAAAACTAAAATCTCAAAAACCAAAAAAAGACCCTATTCATCCCACATGACGGGATTAAATAGATGTCAAAACTCAAATCCGGAAACAAAATAAATTCGGTTAAAAATCTAGAAAATAATTTCTAAAGATAGATGTTAACATAAAAGGAAATTATCCCAAGAATAACGGAATTATCTAAAATGGAAGATTCAGTGATATGCGGCTTGTTTTGCGGAGTTCAGGAGGATTCGGTCGCCAATAGATTGATTACGGAACTCAGAAGGGTAGAGGCGAGTAGATGCTGTGTGCGCTGAATATAAGTGGCGGGCGTGGAGGTCACAAAGGAATGGGCCTCTCCTCGCCTACCGAGTGGAAAGACTTCCCGACCGGGATGAAAGACTCCTCTCGCATTTTCTAGTTGTTGCCCACAATGTCGTTTAGGTTGGTCTTTTAAGTTGGTCATTTAGACTAGTCGCCCAATCTAACCGCCTAAAGTCTTGTCACCAAGTTTTCGCACATTCTGGTCGCCTACCGAGAAGTAACTCTTCTCGCCTTTTGGTGAGAGAAATCTCTTTGCTGCCCACGAGATAAGGCTCCTCACCCAAATCTCATCTGCTCTCTTTAGATCTCGCTACCTCTCATCAGTCTAGATCCGTAGTCTTTTCTTTTGTACCAAAATGCTCTCTTTTTGCACTAAATATTCTCATTTCTTCAAATCCAAGAAAATAAATAAATATATGTAGAAATAAAATAAAATCAATAGTATTGAAAACAAAATGGTATTTTTCATAAATAAAATAGTGATAAAAATCACATAAATATAACACTTATCAATGAGCTTTTAATGTGGCGTGGAGCCTGGGGTAGCGCCATTAATGCGACATGGGTTCAAGGCATGGCACCATTAATGCGGCGTGGCTCCCCGAGTGGTGTCCTGTTGATAGATGGTCGGCGTCGTGCTCCCCATACCCTCTGTTAGGGAATCAAGGCCTGTCTGCATTTCCCACCCATCAATTGGTGCAGTTCTTCGAGTACTAGGTGTTGCAGGGGACGTCAGGGCCAGTGAGTCCTCCCATCTGTCCTTGTCAATTAGTTTTCCCGCACTAGGCTTGCTTCCCGGGTTGGCATGTTTTGCGGGTCAGGATCTTTAAGTGGCACTTGGGCCCTCCTTTAGGAAATGGGGCCCGGGCTTGGTTAGGCCCCCCATGGTTCTGTATGGGCCCGCCCCATGGGTTGGGGAGGGCAAATCTCTCTCAAAGTTATCCCACCAATTTACATCGGACTGGTTTGGTGGGAATTTCTTTTCACCATTTTCCTCTTCTTACTTTGTGTGGCCATGTCCGCTGGGCTTCCACGGTTTGAAATGGGCGGCTGTTCTTCTTCTCAACTTTAGTGGCTTGTTTCTGACAGCTTGTAATGTACTCGATTGCGGGTGTTCGGCTCCCCTTGAATTAATGGTGACAGGCAGTTGTTCCTCTCCCAGGTCGTTTCATGCTACGCGTGTCGCGGGGTCCATGTCCATTTCACTTGTCCTGTGGGTCGTGGGTGCACCCACGACCTAGGATATCCAACTGCCACAAGGGTCTATTTAAGCCCCAACCCCTTTGCCTTTTGAGAGTTTACTTGCTTTCTTGCTATCTCCTTCCTTCCCCGAATCCTTTCGCATGCCCTATACTTCTCTTTCCCTCATCTTCATTGTGTGTTCCTTGCTCCTTTTCCCTCTACTCTTTCAACCAATGGCTCCCAAGAACTCTTCTCATGCAACTCCCCAAAGCTCCAGCTATGTTAACCCTCTTTGTGCCTCCCGAAACCCTAAGGGTATGGACCCTTCAGAGGCTCACATTGAGTCCCGACGATTTGACGGGCATTTTTGGCAATCAATGGTGACTCTAAGCGAGTTGGAGTCGCTGAAATCAACCTTCAAGGTACCCAGTGTCATCTAGTTTGTGGTGCTTAAGTCCCATGAAGGGGCAGTGGATTCTAAGGGTTATGCCCTTGTACCCAAGCATGTTCTAGAGCGGCCTTTGGCTTCCCTCCAACCGCCCGGTTCGTGACGTGCTAGATTTTCTTCATCTAGCCCCCTCACAACTCCATCCTAACGCATGAAGGATCTTGGTGTCTTGTTGTATCATCTGGCAACGGGCATTGGAGGAGGTGGATTCAAAGTACCCCGACCTCACTGCCCGCGAGTTCCTTCTTACCCACAATCTTCTAAAGCATAATGGTAACACATGCAGCTTTTGGTCGATTCAAGCACTGGCCCGCTTGGAGCCATAGTACAACCAGGTGAAAAGGTGGACCCAATGCTTCTTTTTCTTTTCGGGTAGAGGATGGGAGTTTCCAGTCGGCCAGGTCAATCGACACAAGTACCTGGTTCGCGCTATCTGGGGAGTTGTAGACGAAGACAAAAGCATTCGACCTATGGAGACTCCCGAAGAGGTGAGTCGGGTAGAAGTTGTCAGGGCTTGGGTAAAGGCACACCGGGACGACGTTTACTTTGAGGCTTTGCTGGACGAGGCTAGCCTCCGACGATATCTGGCTCCCCCAACAAACACACGCTATGACGACCGTAGCATACCCATGCGGTCGGTCGTTCCCCAAGTTCGCAAGCATTCCCCTAGCCCGCCAGTGGAGGGGAAGGGAAAGAAACCCAGGAGGAAGGAGCCTAATGGTAGCGCCGATGCCTCCTTTCAGGCAACCTTCTATTCCCTTGGTCATTCGTCGGCTAGAACCAAGCCAATGTCGCCTTCTCCCACTCCCAAAGCTACATCTTCTTCTTCTGGCGGGTGAGGCGAAGGCATCCCAATAGGTTCAGAGGTACCTTCTGCCACCCCTTTGGGCGACGTGGGGGGTGTCAAGACCCTTACACGAGGGGAGGAGCTACTCTCATTGCGATTTTATGGGGTCCTTCTTAATCCTCCTACCAGAGAGTCTCGGGTAGTGATCCCGTCTCCCAAGTTAAAGATTGAGATGGTTCCTTCCCCAGAAGCTGAGGAGCGCTCAACCGAGGGTGAGGATGTGTTCGACAGCGTTTCCATCCCTGAGTCCCTTTTCGTTTATTCTCTTGAAGTCGAGGTTTCCTCAATTAGAGCTACTCTTGAGGGTGGTGAAGGTGATGAGGCCATGTCGGGGGTATAAGTGGGAGCTGCGTCAGGAGTTGTTGAGGCATTGGCCATTTCGCCCGAGGCAAGGGTTGTGACGATGATAGTGGAGGTCAACGAAGCTTTGGCAGTCATTGCTGATGTTGGGGCTCCACTGCACTTCACTGTCAACGACTGGGCTCCAGCGTCGACCAAGGTTGCTACCAAGGCATTAGAGGTGGAGGTGGGGGAGGTTGTCCCTTCCCCTTCAAGGTCCGAGGCCATTGTGGCGGCAGTGGGAGCCGAAGAGGCCCCGAGAGTCTCAGTTCCCCCCGTGACGCTGACGGACCTCCTCGAGGTAAGTGTTGGGGAGTTTGGCCCCTTTGCCGTTGGAGGGCCTGATGGTTTTGAAGATGGCTACGACCAGGTAGGCTCGCCCAGGGTGAGAGTCACTGATGGTGTCAAGGGCCAAGGTACTGGTTCATTTGGCAGCTCCTTTCTCAGGGTTGGGGGCACCTGCCTCGGGGCCAGTTGTTGATAGGGCTCGGGCAGAGTCCATCCAGGAGATGGTGGGAACACTAAGGGAGTTCTTTTCTAGGGTTAGTTCTAACTTACTACCTTCTCCTCCCTGGCTTTTGTTTCCTTCGAATACTTACTTAAATTTTGACTTTAGGGCGGCTTTTCTTGCAGAGTGGAAGGCAGCTGGCAGCCTTTATTATCAGTGGCCGAGAAGCCTTGGAGGGTGAGAATCTAGCTCCTCGCTCTTTGGCATGGCTAACTTTGCACCATGCTAAGAAAAGAAGGAAAGGAATGAGGAATTGGAGGAGACCCTTACTAAGGCGAAACTTAGCCGTCAGCAAAAACAAAAGAGAATTGCCCGACTCCGTCGCCGAAAGAGCCGACTCCAGTCTGAGCTGGGGAAGTCATGAGAGGAGGCTGATCAGCATCGCCTCGAGGCTGCCCTTAACAAGGAAGCGTGGAAATAATTTGCAAGACTTGCTTCACCGTCAATTTGAGGAGCTCAACCACCTCCAGCACGACAATTCCAGGTTGGACAAGCAGCACGACTCAGATGCTTGGGCATACAAGTGGCTTGAGGGGAAAATGTGAGGAGCTTTCCCAATCGCTGTAAAAAAAATTCGAATCCCTCAAGGCTAAAGCCCAGAAGTTAAAGGATCTAGAGGCGATGAACGTTGCAACCCGGGTCGGTGAAGCCAGCGAGAAGAAAAGGGCTAGTGAGCTAGAGACCAGACTAGCCGAGGTGGAGTGCACGATTGCTACTCGTGAGGCGACTATTATGGATTTGCGGTCCCATTTGGATAATGTTAAGGCCACCATCCCTCAACTGCAATGAACGATTGCATGTCTGCTTGGTTTGTGATGACGCCAAGTCCTATGGCTACCTAGAGGGTTTGGAGAGGATGCGAGATGTGATGCTCCCAACCTCTTCTTGGGATGGAGCGAAGACTTAGAGTGTCGGGACATGCAACATAAGATTACTTACATACTCTCGTTTGTGATAGTTAATATGCAATGCATCATAAAATGCAACTAGCACTATGCAGTAGTGGCGAAAAAATGGATGACTAAGTAATATTTATGCCAGAATAAATTAAAACATCCAATATCATTAATGACCATCATAAGTTCAAATCATAAGGTAGCATATTCGTAATACAAATACTTTTGATAATAAGTCTCCATGACTAGATCAACTGCTTCATGTGCTCTAAAGTACAAAGTGTTAGAGCTATAAACATCAAAATAAGGTCTAATCTTTTGTTGAGATTTGGCTCCTCCTCAATCAGTCGGATCCACTAGTCCATCCAGTCCGTCCTCGTCGGGTCTAGACATAATTTTTATCATTCCAAGTGGAATGATATTGGGTCCACACGGGGTAAGATTTACTTTAAATCTCAGTAAGTTAAACAACCAATGTGCACAAAGATAAATTATGCATGATAAATGATAAACATGAAATACATGCTATGCAGAATATATGTATTTGTCTCCTATCCAAATTCCTCAACATTTCTCAGAAAAAGATGTGATGCATATTTTCTTAAGAGAACATATTCCAATTCATCTTTAAAAAATATAACATTTCATTATCGTTATCAGCTGACTCTTTCTTAGTGCATTGGTAACATAACATCATAACATTATAACATATATACTCACCAGCCTTAGGTGTCACAACAGTTTGACTTCGCTCCGGTGTTCCTTAAAAAGAATCCATTCGAACCTCGTTGACTGTTTTTCGTCAACTCAAGAGTTACCACTCTATTCTTAATCACTCCAGAGTGGACAGAGGAGATCCAATAGGATAATTCTACATCTTAGCCTTTGGGGTTGTAACAAAAATTAAGTTATTCATACCATGCTTGAAAATATTTTTCATGACATGCGTTTATAAGTATGCTTCATGTGAAAGTGACAATATTGTATAGTATGCTCCAATGATGAAAATAACACATGTCATGTACTCAATGTATCATATAACATGATGTTTTATGCTTAAAATGACATTTATAACATAAATGTAGCATTTATCAATAAATCATAAATAACTTATCAATGTGTAAGTCAAAGGCTAACTTACAGACAATCCTGAGTTTGAAAACTTGTAGCGGCTGTAAACAAGGGCATATTAGGTTAGGAATTGAGTTTCTAAGGAAGATTTTCATAATAAAAAAGGGTTTAATTATAAGTATTTATAAAAATACCCCTAAACTTTCTAAAATTTCCACTAATGCCTTAATTTTTTACTATTTGTAAATAAACCCCAAATTTAACTAAGCTTCATAACCTCACATTTTCCACATTCTAAAACCATATATTCCCTTGAAATTTTAAAATTCAAAGTGCAACTATGCCAATCACACCCAACTCGTGGCATGCAATTCACTAATGCCTAAGTATGATTTTAACTAATTAACCCCCACAGATGCATTTGTACTCCAATCATCAAGTGTCAATAATAACTAAAACCTTAATGATAAATTAAAAACTTAGGGTTAGGATCTGCAAGTTCATCCCAACGCTAAAACATGGCCCAAGACCTTAATCACCATTAACCTAACCCTTAAGCATGCATGATATCTCTTAGTCTTTTTCATCAAGAAATGTTTCAAAACTTAAATCAAATCATGCATTTTCCTTCTTATCCCAATCACAAGGTTTTTCTAAATGCTTATTACTCAATCCTAGGTAACATTAATCAAAACTTTCACGATTTAACTTAAACTAGTCAAAACCAATGCATGCTAGATGATCAACAAAAGTTAGAATTAAATCCTATCATGGCATGCTTCTAATTTAAAAATTAAACCTTCAAGACTCAAACTAAGAAATTTATGCAACATATAAAAATCATAACAATTCATGCCATGGCTAAAAATTTCACCCAAAAAAATTTATTTCATCAAAACACAAATTCTGACCCGGTTTGATCTCTATATGCTAAACCTTAATTAAACTTAGTCAAAAACTCATTCTTATACCATAAATTAAAACCTATCATGCTATTATAATACTTAGCAAGAGAATAAGCAAGAATACTTACAAAAATCATGGACCTTAAAGCTCTCAAACACACTTCACTCAAGAACTTCACACAACTGACTCAGTTTCACTATTTTGCATACTAAGAGGAGAAGAGCTCTCAAGAACTCAAGAGAATGATTGAGAAAAGGTTTGGAGAAATTAGGGAGTGAAGGGAGGTATTTATAGTGTTCAATGGAGGGGTGAGAGGTGAGGGCCACGTCAACGGAGAGGCTTGTGAGTGGTGGAAGTGGGCAGTGGTGGTGATGAGTGCACAATTCCATATTGTGTCATCTTTGTGCAAATGTGAATAGTGCCATATGCCACTATGATCTCATCAAGGTCAGGTTCTGCAAGGAGGCTAAGGGTGTAGGGCTACCGTGGTGCAAAAAGAAGAGAAAATAAAAATAAAAATAAGGCATGAAGTCATGCCATGATGCCGCCGGGTAGAAGTCTGAAAATCTGGACAGATTTTCACTTCATTGCTTGCATCCCTTTGTTTTATCTCCATGGCTAAAATGCACAGGTATAATGGCACTTTTTTATGCCCTTTTCAGGTGGTGGAAGGTGGAGGGATTGGCTGCCAATTGATGATGAATGTGCAGCCCATAGAAAAGGGTGAAGTGGGGTGGTTGTCAAGTGATGTTTTGCACAAAAGCCAGTCGGTTTTGGCTCTACTTGGGGTGACTTGAGTCAAGATTTACCATGATGGCTAGAGGGGCTCTTGGGGATTGGAGGAGGAGGGAGGTGGCATGTGGTGGTGGTTCAGCCAAGTGTAGAAATTCAACAAAATGCAAAGTCATTCGGTTTGGCTTCCACTAGGCTCCCAATGGAATCGGTTGGGTCTTTATGGTTTGGTTTCTTGGAGCCAAATCGACCAACACTCAAACTGAACTAAGAGGGATAATCTGAGGGGTTAAAATATGAAAATCACCTTGAGAAAAAGGTGTAATTGGCGTGGGTTAGGGGCTGAATTGATACAATGCACCAAGTGATGCATCAAGGTGTCAATTGTGGTGTTTTGGTCAATGACATATCTTTCCCTCAAGTTACATGTGTTGGATCAAGACTAATATTCTAATTTAGTCTAAGAATGATGAAAAATACTAATAAAAATAATAGAGTTCAGATAAAAAAAGGTGAGAATTAATTAAAAAAAATAAGCTTAAAACATGTTTAGATATCACTAATCATGTGTAAGTAGATTAATACTCGTAACTCAAGTTAAAAACTTAATTTAGGCCAAAGAAAACCTTAGGGGCATGGGATAAGGAAAAGTTTTCTTGCAAGCGAGTTCGCGTACCAAACTGTACACTGATGTTGATATGTAAGGCATGTGTTTAACGAAACTGTGCGAATTGAACACGAAAACAATTTTCATGAGATAGATTACCTTTTTCTTCTCTCAAAATTTTCTTCTTTTGTTTTTCTTTTTAATAAAAAAAACCATGTAAGCATCGGTACGCGGTTTGGTATGCGAACTCGCTTGTACCTAGCAAGGTTCATGGGATAATATATGGGCTTGGGGCAAACCTATGGTATGGTATATTTGGGCTTCAAATCGAAGTGTAAAAAAAAGAAAGACAGGGCTTTTGGGCCATGTTGGGCTTAAGGGGCCTTTTGTGTAAATTTTTTGATGTGGCTTTTTGGTGTGGGTTAAAGAGTGGATCTTTGGTCTAGATTTGAGGACTTAATAGGGGCTTCAAATATCAACCAAGATTAAGCCCACAAAACATGTTTTTGTTTTCTAAGGTCTTCACTATAACCAAGTTAAGGCCAAAGGCTTCAAGTCCTTCTCATACTTGGGCCTATTTCCTAAGGTTCTTCAAGAAAGGCCTATTATCCCCAAAAATCTTAATGGGTCTAGGCTTAGGTTCCTTATTCTTGGCCCATCACAAACTCCTTAAACACTCTTGGGCTCAACCTAAAACCATCCACACTTAACCTTTCTCTTAACCCAATGGTAAAGCCAAGTGTCACTCCACTAATAAAGTAAAATACTAATTCCCTTCCAAAAATTATAGCTAAGTTTAAAGTGTGATTCTAATGCTAAGAATAATCCAAAAAAAATATCCAAAACAATGCTAACCGAGGTTAAGGGTGCTAAAGGCTAAGTCTTAATGGGCCTTTTAGGCGGGATGTTACACGGGACCATGTGCCCAAGAATCCTCAAAGTGACTTGAGATCCTTGAAGTTAGGGAACCTTCCGCCAGACCCTGCCGTGTTGAAGAAAGGTGCCTTAATAGGCAAGGATTTGATCACGAGCGTCCTTTCAGACAACCCCGCCAGCTGATTTTGACCGCCCTTCCTTCCCTTTGTACTTTTGTCTTTTTTCTCATTGTATATTTTTGTTTTTCCATTCTTCACCTATATAGACACTTTGTAATAGTTTTTAATGAACTCTTACAAGCATTATTCTACCTCCGTTGCTTTTGGTTTTGTTTCTGCCTCTTGTTCCTCTTTTTTTTCTTTTTTTAGATATCCAGGGAGCGTAACGGGCAAGGGGAGCTGAGTGGACTTGGTTAGCCTAGGTAATGCTACTCGTATTCACTAGACGGGCTGGACTGGGTCTAGGCCAGCGGCCCAGGTGACTGAAGGCCTGTATATGGTTGCGGGCTTGTCCATATTACCCGGGTTTCATGGAGGGAGAGTTATACGACACGATCAACACAAATAACACGTAATTGTAATTGTAATTATGGAGTTCGCAAATTCTGGGTCGTTTTGATGAGGCATGAATTGTCGTTTCTTTGTTGGAGAAGGTGTCATCATGGAGTCAAAGTCTCGCAATTGAGGGACTGAACCTACACTCCACCATGGTAGAGGTCAAGATGCCTTAGGCAAAGCTCGCCTCTTTGGTCCCTATGGGAGGTAAGTTGCCGAACAGCTAAGGAGGTAGGCTTGCTCTTCGCCATGAAAGGGGGACAGGGTAAGTCGTCAGGCAGTCGGTAGGCTGGACCCGCACTCCTCCATGGGAAAGGTTGAGTTTCCAAAGGCTAAGCTCGCCCATTCGTGCCTCGACTGGGAGGTAAGTCGGACAGTTTGATGCTGGACTTGCACCCACCTGTTGACGCCTACAAGGAAGGTAAGTGTCGGGCAGCTAAAGGCTAGACCCACACTCCATCGCGAGAGAGATAAAGCAGCCTTAAGGCGTAACCCTCCCCTTTGGATCCTGCGGGAAGTTAAGTTGTCAGACAACTAAGGAGCTAGGTCTGCTCTTCACCGTGACGGGGGTCGGCGTAAGTCATCGGGCAGCCGAGAGGCTAGACCCACACTCCTCTGTAAGGGGGGTCAAGTTGCTTAAGGTTGAGCTCACCCCTTGGTCCTTTATTGGGAGGTAAGTCGGGCAGTTTGAGACTGGACATGCTCCCGCCCGTTGACATCACAAGAAAGGTATGTGTCAGTCAAGCTGGCACTGATCCTGCTCTTCGCCGTGATGGAGGTCGGGATAAGTCGTCGAGCAACCAGTAAGCTGGACCCGCACTCCTCCATGGGAGAGGTCGAGTTGGCTAATGCTAGGCTCACCCTTTTGTGCCCCTACGAGGAGGAAAGTCGAGTAGTTTGATACTGGACTCGCACCCGTCTATTGACTTCTAAGGGGAAGGTAAGTATCAGGCAGCCGAAAGCTAGACCCGCACTCCACCATGGGAGAGATAAAGCAGTCTTAAGGCTTAACCCACCCGTTTGGATCCCGCGGGTAGGTAAGTTGTCGAACAACTAAGTAGTTGGGTCAGCTCTTCACCATGGCGGGGGTCGGGGTAAGTTGTCTGACAGCCAAGAGGTTAGACGTGCACTCCTCTGTAAGGGGGGTCGAGTTGCTTAAGGTTGAACTCGCCCCTTGGTCCTCTACGGGGAGGTAAGTCGGGCAGTTTGAAACTGGACATGTTCCTGCTCGTTGATATCACAGGGAAGGTAAGTTGCTGGCGAGGGAGTTTACGTTCTTGGAGCGGGGAAATGGAGATATGGCCAAGGAGAGAATACTCGAGACAAAGTCATTCCTGAGGAAAATCACAACTTTGTTAACAACTTTTACATTGTTAATTATGGTAATACAACTTACACATTTTACAATTTTTCAATAATAAAACTTCCACAAATGCCTTGAAAGTCTAGGGGTGTGGCAGCTTCTTTCCTTGAAAGTCTAGGAATCGGTAGAAGCCTGTGCAGTTGCTGGTGGTAACAACATAGGGGCCCTCCCATCGGGAGACCAATTTTCCTTCATCTTGAGTGGTCGTCCCTACCTGTTTCAACACCATGTCCCCAACCTTGAATGCCCTCGGTCGTACTCGTTTGTTGAAACATCGTTTAGCATTCCTCTTATTGACCGTCGTCCTCACTTCTACTTCAATCATTCTCTCCTCCAATAAGTCAAGCTGCTCTTCTAACTACTCTTCGTTGGAGCCTTGCTCAAAGTATTGTACCCTGAAAGTAGGAATCCCCACCTCGACAAGCAGCATTGCTTTGTGTCTGTAGGTGATAGTGAAGGGAGTTTCTCCCGTCGGGGTCTTGACTATGGCCCGATACACCCATAATACACTGGGAAGCTCCTCTGCCCAGGCGCCTTTCCTTCGCTGAGTTTCTTCTTGAGGATCCCCATCAGTGTCTTGTTGGTTACCTTAACTTTCCCATTGGATTGTCAGTGTCACAGAGATGAGTACCAGAATTTGATTCCCAGGTCCCAGCACCAATCCCAATAGTGCTCAGAGTCAAACTGTCACCAGTAGTGCTCAGAGTCAAACTGTCGCCGTGATCGTCGTCAGTGCTTTAGCCTCTACCCATTTGGTGAAGTAGTCTACTGCTACTACTGCAAATTTTAGTCCTCATTGCCCAGAGGTAGGGGGCCCGTCAACTCCCAATTTTGTGAACGACCACGGTGAGGTAATTGATGTTAGCTCCTTGGGTGGGTAATGAGGCACCAAAGAGTATTCCTCTGCATCTTGAAGGGCACGCAGCTAGTAGTACCCCGCCCTCACCAATATTCCTACCAATGCATTTCCCTCGGAGAGGTTACTGCAGATTCCCTCTTGCACCTCTGCCAACACCTACTGGGCTTCTTCGAATGAGACGCATCTTAGGAGAGGCAAATAGTAGCCTCGCTTATACAAAACTCCATTAAGCAAGGTGTAGTGTGCTACTCTATTCCTAATCTTCTTAGCTTCCCACCTATCATCGGGTAGCTTGTTGGCGTCTAGATACTTGACTATGTCCATCGTCCACTCTGGGCTCCTGGCCTTACTCCATGACTTCAATTCCTACGGCGGGCACCTCAATAGTCCTGACTACCATTTGCTCTAGTAGAGGAGAATCTTCATGTTCGGACGCCGCTCGTGCTAACTTGTCCGCATTTTGGTTCTCAGCCCTTGGTACTTGTTGGATCTAAAAGTATTTGAAGTGGGCATGCAAGCCTTCTATCAGCATTAAGTACTTCTTTAGTTTTTCGCTCTTCATAGCAAACCCCCACCCGCACTTAGTTGACAACTACTTTAGAGTCGGCCCGCACCTCTATCTCTTCCACACCCAATGACCTAGCAATCACCAAACCAACAAACAACACCTCGTGTTCTGCCTCGTTGTTGGTAGTTTGAAATCCTTTAACAATATTTCTAGGTGCGCATTCAATGTTGAACTCATTCAGCTTCACTACCCAGTTCGTCAGGCACCCTAAGGCATCGGGCCTTTGCAATTCTTCTTCAAGAGGGCTTCAGTCAGAACCTAGACTAGGTGAGCTTGTAATACATGGGCTTTTGCACTACTTCCTCATCATGTACCAGATCAATGTCTCCCCACATCTAGGCTGGCTAAGTAGTGGGGGGCTCGTGAGGTTGAGAGCCTTGAACGCTTGGTCGCATTCACCATCCCATGCTCGTTCTTTTTTTAATACCTTGAGAATGGTAGGCACTTGTCAATGGACCTCGACACAAATCTGTTAAGGGCCGCCACCCAGCCAACGAGTTTCTGCACCTCGTTGATGTTTCGAGGTGGGGCCATTTCGAGTATTGCCTCCACCTTTTTTGGGTTAGCTTCTGTTCCCAATCTAAAACCATGAAGCCTAAAAACTTCCTGGAACCTATGCTGAAAGCACACTTTGCTGAGTTGAGCTTCATATGGTATTGTCATAATACTACAAAGGCTTCACGGAGGTTGACGAGGTGCTGCTATGGGCCTCCACTCTTGACCAGCAAATCATCCACGTAGACTTCCATGTTTCTCCATATCTGACTCTTAAACATGCGGTTGACCAACTACTGATAAATGGCCTCCACGTTCTTCAAACCAAAGGGCATGGCTGAGTACAACCCCCTGTCAGTGATGAACGATGTCTTCTCCTCATTGTCGGAGTTCATGCGGAACTAGTTGTATCTGGAGTAAGAATCCATAAAACTCAACATATGATGACCAGCAGTAAAGTCTACTATCAAGTCAATCCAGAGGAGTGGAAAGATATCATTCAGGCAGGCTTTGTTCAAGTCCATGAAGTCAACACACATCCTTCACTTGCAATTGGTTTTTTTACTAACACAACAGTAGACAGCCAGTCCGAGTAATATGCTTCATGTATGAAACCTACTATTAATAGGTGGTCAACTTCTGCAGTGATGACGGAACTCTTCTTAGCACAAAAGTTTCGATGTTTCTGTCTGACCCCCTTGGCTTTTGGGTCCACGCTCAGGTGGTGTTGCATAACATTCGGGTCAATCCTGGGCATGTCCTCGCGACTCTAGGCGAGGACATCCTGGTGTTCCGTGAGGAATTGTTGCATGGCATGCTGCATTTCAGGCGTCATTCTGATACCAATCCTAGTTGTTGCTTCGGGGTGACTCAGGTCTAGGAGGATTAACTCTAGTGGCTCATTCAGCTTTACCTTCTTAAGGGCTTGCTCATCTCAAATCTCTCCCTTTTTTGTGGCACATTCAGGCGAGAGTGGAGGGATGTGGTCATTATCTGGGCAGTCAACTACATGAACCCGCCACCCTTTGGCTTCATTTTCTGCACGTAACATTCTTGTTCCAGGACTTGCTCGCCTTGGACCTCACCCACTCCTAGGGGGTTTGGGAACTTCATCTTCAAGTAGTAAGTCAATGTCACCACCCTCAAGTTGTTGAGGGTAGGCCGACCAAGTATGGCATTGTATGTATAAAGGTGTCCATAGTTGAGGTTGTACAAGGGGCCTTGTCTGCCAAGATTGAAAAAGTGATGGCGCCTACTAGCTAAACCACATCCCCCGAAAAGCCTTTCAACGGCATTGGCGCCAGCCAGAGACAGGCAAGATCAATCCCCATCCAAGTGAAGGCATCCCAAAAGAGGATGTTGGCGGAGCTGCCATTGTCGACGATGATTCTTTTGGTAGTGAAGTTGGCAATTAGCATGGTTACCACCAGAGCGTCATCGTGAGGGTAAAGGAACCCCTCTTCATCAATTTCCTCGAAGGAGATGAGGGGTGTAGGTTCATCTCTCTTATGCTTGGTGGGGTGGTAGTTAGCCGAGTATACCTCTTGGTATCGTGCCTTCCGGCAGGACAAGATCGTGCCTCTACCGATTAACCCCCGCAATGGTTCTGATTTCACCCAATGGGGGCCCCCTTGGGGCGGTGTTCGAGAGAGGCCATGCAATGGCCCCAGTTTGGCTACTTTTTTTCGTTGTTTTTCCTCCCTCCTTGGCCTGTCGAACCTCTCCACACTTCTCTCTTGCGATCTCCTACTCCAGGCTCTGGCCAGGAATGTACCGAGACCTTGAGTGCTCAAGCTCTTCCCTTTCCTCCTTCAAGGAAATGCAATCATTTGTGTTGTGGGTGTTGGATTGGTGGTAGGTATAGTAACAGCGTCTACTGCCCTGTGATCGGTTTCTCGGGCGGCAGGTCGATCTTCCTTCTGGATAGAAAGTGTTGTCCAGTCAAATCGAGCCCCCAGGCCTCTCAAGGGGGCTTTTTTCCCTCCTGCTGTTGTGTAGCCCCCTTCCCACCTTCTCGTGGACTTTCTTCTTACCTGATGCCTTCCCCTTTCTATATGCCTATTTCAGCTCTTTCTTCCTAGGCTCAATCAAGGCCTGAAGCATGTCCTCGACATTGATGAAGTTATCAGCCTGATCCATAAACTCTCACAGCGTGGTGGGAGTTCTCCTTGCTAATTCTACCATGAACTGGGATAGGGGCCATTCCCACCCCAAAAGTGCTGCCAGGGTTATTTTCTCGTCTTGGTATTTGTTGTCATGTGTTACTTGTTGAACCTAAATAGGTATGGCTTTAGGCTCTCATCTTCCCCTTGTTTGATGGTCAGAAGGTACACTATAGGGCACCTCCTCCTCCCCGAAGCTGTCTATGGGTCCAGGTGTTGGAGACCCGAACCATACTCTTGCTAGTCCCTTCAAAATTAGCAACAAAGCCCTACAGGTGACCTCCACTGGAAAACCATGCAGAGTCATGTGGGCTCTGAAGGTCTCCAGGTGTTTAAGGGGGTCCCTAGTCACTAGTCCCATCGTACATCTCCATGAGGGGAAATCGGAACTTGGGTGGTAGTGGCACAACCACCACCTTTATGCTGTTGGGCAAGCCAGTGCTGATGAGTAGCTGGTCCATTGATGACGATGTACCCATCCTCTTCGCCATTTCTTCATACTTCCCTTTGAGGTTACGCAGCTCGTTCTGCATGTTCCTCCTTTCTTCCTTAGCGTCACCTCATCGTCTAGTGCTTCTGGATTCCACATGCTTACTGTTGCTTGTTCTGCATCATTTTCTACTCTATTGGTGTCTACCTAAGTGTTTCATTCTCCTCTGAAGGGTCTCTACCTCTGCGGATTTCCTACCAGTTGCTCCATCGACGCGAGCCTTGCTTCCATACCTGCCGATGTCACTTCTTCTTGTCCCCGAGTTGTCTAAAAATGGGTTATTGCAGGCATACGAAGGACACGTGAAGTCTATAGAAATCCCACAGACGACACCACTATTAATGTTGTATTTCGTACGCTTTAGGCTTAATTCCAGCAACTCGGGTTTGGGTCTTTGTACCTGCACACAAATGAAGGCAAGGGAGGCCTGGTGAAGTCTAGGGAGCCTCAGATGTGAAAGTTAGTTAATCGTTTTTAGTAAATTGTGTGGGAGTACCAGAGTTTACAGAGAGACAATTGTACTTGAAGGGCAACTTTTATAAGAGATTTTTTTTGGGGGGGAGGGGGAGGGGGAGGGGGGAACACCCCGTACTCTATGTCAAGATGTTCATGTCACCTCCCACTGTAGCCCGGTTAGGAGCTTTTAATGCGGCTTGGAGCCTAGGGTGACGCCATTAATGCTGTGTGGCTCCCCGAGTGGCATCCTGCTAGTAGATGGTCGGCATCATGCTACCCATACCCTCTATCAAAGAATCAAGGGTTGTCCATGTTTCCCGCCCGTCAGCTAGTGTAGGTCTTCGAGTACTAGGTGTTTCAGGGGCGGCAAGTCTCATCTGTCCTTGTCAATTAGTCTACCCACACTAGGCTTGTTTCTCGGGTTGGCGTGTTTCATGGGTCGGGCTCTTTAAGCGGCACTTGGGCCCTCCTTTAGGAAATGGGGCCTGGGCTAGGTTGGTTCCCTCATGGGTCCTATATGGGCCAGCCCCATGGACCGGGGAGGGGAAATATCCCTCACAATGCAAATGTAAAAAATGACAATCAATCATCCTTAGACTTTCATGCCTCAACCACCTATTTTCTCCACTAAGACTATTAAAGCCATGGTAGGAGCAAAAAGATGTTTGACTTGCAGGATTGATTCTATGGTCATTGCAGAACCAAGGACGCTTATTGCTCAGTATGCTGCCTCTGTTACAACCATGTCTTGGAGATTATGAGCAAGAATGAGTGAGGTTGATCAATTTAACAATCAAGTTTCTGAATTGCATTGAATGTTTGTTGATAAAAACAGAAAGAATAAAAGGTTAAACACAAAAACAATGAGTTGAAAAAGTTGACGAACTGATATGCTAGTTACCTTCAACCCCAAGTAGAAGAGCGAGAAAGAGAGATAGAGCTCAAATTTAAAGTCAACAACATGAGATAATAGCAGAGGTTAAGGGAAGATTTGGCTAGTGAGTTGAGATGAGATGAGTTAAGATGAAAGTTGAAAGTTGAATAAAATATTATTTTTAAATATTATTATTGTTTCAGGATTTGAAAAAGTTGAATTGTTTATTATATTTTATGTGAAAATTTAAAAAAATTGTAATAATTAGATTATATGAAGATGAGTTGGGAAGACTTTTGTATCCAAACCGGGCCTTAGTGTTTAGGAGAAAAATAATTTTCGAGAAGATCGAAAAAAATTTGGGGGAACAAGCTATATTTAATTCAGCTGGCTTAGTAAAAACAACTTTTGACAAAATGAGTCCAACATATCTTGTAATGTTGATTGAGTAAGATATGAATAAATATCATGTTTTATATTGTGCTCATGTTTATCTCTATAGAGATAGTCTTCAGTTTATCCAATTCGCCTTCAATTTTCTTCGCATATCTGTAATCATTCTGCATTCTTACTCTGTAAATTTTCTATTTTAGCAATGGCTCAACAATCTTCTTCCAACAGCCATTTTAATTAATATATGAGGTATTCTATACCCCAGTCATTAATTTTCTCAGCATCTACCCTAGGTGCCATGGTGCAACAGGAAAATGATATGGCTAATAAGTTAGATGATGAGACCATATATGAATTGGTTACTCTTGGTACTCAATATTCATCACCCATTATCGCTTTTTCTCGACGATTGTAGTCTAGAACAAGTGAGGTTGAAAAGTTTAACGAGAATATTTCTTACTCTAATGGCTTTTTTACCAATCTAACATAAAGATATAGGCCTTAAAACGAGAAAATAAGGAGTTGAAGTCCTTGTTGGACTCTTCCTTTCGATTGCCTAATTCTTTAGATAAGGATAGTATGCTAATATGTGAAGAGCAATAGCACTTAAAAATGAGGCTAAGAACCTTAAGTTTTTATGAGTAATTTTTAGATAATAAAAAAGTATTCAACAAATATCTATAGCATCCACCATTCCTAATTCTCTACTAATCATGTATAATCTATGATCTGACAGAGGTTTTGTGAAAATATCTGTCAACTAGTCATGTGATCTTGTGAAATCTAATACAATATAATCTCAATATATTTAGTCCTAGAATTTGGTATCGAGTTCTTTGAAAGATTATAGCACTGATATTATCACATTTGATTGGAATGTGATTATACATGAGCTTAAAATCCTCAAATTGTTGCTTCATGTATAGGAACTTGAGCACAATAACTACCCGCAACAACATATTCTAACTCAGCAGTAGATAATGCAAAAAAGATTGCTTTTTAATAAACCATGAAACAGGTGCATGACCTAAGAAATGACATGTTTCGTTAGTATTTTTTCAATCAACTTTGCAACCGGCATAATCTGTATATGAGTAGCTGATTAGATTGAAAGAAGTGTGCTTAGGATACCACAACCCTATATCAATCATATCAACAAGATATCTGAGAATATGTTTAACACTAATCAAATAAGATTCTTTTGGAGATGATTGAAAACATGCACATAAGCATACACTGAACATAATATCCGGTCTACTTGCTGTCAAATGTAATAAACTGCCAATCATACCTTGATATAACTTTAAGTCAATTGGCTTACATGTTTCACCTTTTTGAAATTTGGTGGATGGGCTCATTAGTGTTCCATTTTCCTTTGCACCTTCCATTCCAAACCTTTTGAGTAATTCTTTGATGTATTTTGACTTATAAATGAATATTCCACTTTTTGCTTGCTTGGTTTGCAATTCAAGAAAAAAGCTAACTTCTCCCATCATGCTCATATGAAATTCTTCATATATACTCTTAGCAAATACTTGGTACATCCTTTCATTAGTAGCACCAAATATTATTTTATCTACATAAATTTGAATCAAAAGAATATAATCCTTTCATGTTTAATGAAAATGTTTGTGTCGATTTTTCGTCTTGAAAAACCTTTTTCAATAAAAAAACCAATAAGTCTCTCATACCAATCTCTAGGAGCTTGTTTGAATCCAAATAGTGCTGTTGTGAGCTTAAAAACCTGATTTAGAGAAATATGATTTTTGAAACCTGGAGTTTGCTCAACATATAACTCCTCATTTATAATACCTATCAATGTAAAATGAGTGTGTTGGCATATGCGTGTGACAAACCTGATTCAATTGAGTTGTAATTCTCTTGGGTGAAAGTCATATGATCAATTGTTGAAGGAAATTGAAGAAAAGACAAGAAAGTTTCATCTACTCGACATTTGCTCGTCAGTGACTCAAACGAATGTCAGACAGACAGTTCATTCAACACTCACTCGAGCAAAGCTCAAATCGATAGTTCATTTCACACTCGCTCGAGCAAAGCTTAAATAGAGTTCGCTAAACACTTGTTCAACTCTTCGCTTGAGCTAATATCAAATAGAGAGTTCGTTTGAATAGAAAATGTAGAAGCTGCACGACTTCCTCAGGGAGAGCAGCTAGAGTAGTGTGTTCTTGAGAGAAATATTTTTGAAACTCCATTTTGCATCCAAGGTTAATTTTCTCTTAAAAATCATATCTCCATCTTACTTTACTTGAGGTCAAGTACTGCTAGATCCATTGGTGTGGACTAGCTCTTTGGCCAGAAGGATTCCGGAGTTGCCATTGATGCAAAAATCAAGTTGGTTCTCGTGGTGAAATAGAAAGGTCGATGGTCCAGAGCTGCATGGGATGCTCAGGGTGTTGCAAACCAGATTTAGCTACTACAAGGGTCTTATGAGTGTTTCTAAATTGGTTGTAACGAATTAAAATTCTATAGTAGATATTAGGTGGCGATACACCCGGAGTGGTTCTAGATCTTAAATATGGTCTTCAAATGAGATTTTACTTCGTTATTATTGTGTTAATTATTTTTATATGATTTTTTTCATTGATTGATTGATTGATTGATAAAAATTTTCAATAGTCCATTAAAATTGGAAAAACACCTATTCACCCCCTTCTAGATTTGATTTGAACAACCGATTTTTCAATTGGTATAAGATAGGGTTCACTCCGCTGGGATTTAGTTCCTGAGTGTGATCTCAACCGCTTGCATCATGTGGTTAGAATGGATAGGTCTCAATCGCTTGTATCACCACCCTACTTTGGTGGTAGTAATTATGCCTATTGAAAAGTTCGAATGAAAACTTTTCTAAAATCCATTAATGAACAAGTGTGGTTAAACATTGCAATAGGTTGGAAACTTCCTGTCATGATTGTTGATGGAGCTGAGATTCCAAAGAATATTGAGAGCTGGACGAGAGATAAAATAGACAAATGCAATTGGAATAGCACAGGCCTGAATGCGATTTTCATGGCCATTTTCTCTGAGAAGTTCAATTGAATCTTCATGTGTGAATCAGGCGAAGAGGCATGGGATATTTTAGAGGTTACCCATGAAGGTACTAAGTCTGTCAAAAACTCCAAACTCCAAATGTTGACCACTAGTTTTGAAGAACTTATGATGAAAAATGATGAATCATTTTATGAGTTCTATGTAAAACTGAATGACATTTTCAATTCAAGTTTTAATCTAGGCGACAAGATTCCTAAAAATACAATTGTGAGAAACTTCCTTAGATCTCTGCCTGAGAGGTTTCGACCCAAGGTTATTGAAATAGAAGAGAACAAAGACTTAGACAACATGAGGATTGTAGAATTGGTAGGATCCCTTCAAACCTGTGAGTATACTTTTTCTCAGGCAAAGAAAAAAAGTCTATTTGCTCTCAAAACTGTTAGAGAAGAGTCTAACGAATCATCTGGCAATTATACAATGAGTGATAATAAGGAAATAGCCTTTTATACTAGGAAATTCAGGAATTTGTTTGTATCAAAAAAGGGTAAGAACCAAGGAAAGAACAAGAAAACTTTTGAGATATTCAAGGGAAATTCTAGTTGAGCAAATAGGGTGAGGAGTTCTAAGAAAGACATTAGAGTTACAAGGACAATGTACCATCAAACATGTAGTGTCATGAGTGTCATGGTTTTGGACACATTTGCATTGATTGTGCTAACTACAAAATGGCCAAAGGAAAAGCAATGGCTGCTTTCTTGATTGACAATGAGTCTAAATCAAGTGACTCATCTGAGAACTCTTCTTCAGAAGAAAATCTCAATTACATGGCTTTTGCATCCTCTGTTGGTGGCAAAAGTTGCAACAATAATAATGTCTCTGATCACCAGATGGTGTTTGAAAATGAATTCGAGCATGAGGCAAATTGCAGGAAGTAAATGAAGAATTTTATGACGAGCTTTTGAAATTAAAGAAACTCAATTAAGCAAATCTTAAGAAGCTAGAACTCTGCAAAAATGAAAATGAGCATCTTCATGACAAACTAGATGAATTCATGGGTCTAGCAAATCAATTATAAACAATAAATGTCTCTTGAAGAAAAAGTCAAAATTCTAGAAAGTGAATTGATCTTGTCAAGCACTAAAATTTAAAAAATTCTACTAAAACTTGATAAACTCCTGAGTCTAGGGAAGTCATCAAGTGGCAAACGTGGTCTAGGCTATATTGAGAAAAGACCTCATGTCCCTTCTACTTCTCAAGCCTATCTTGCTAGTATGGGAAAAATAATGTTTATTCTTACCTCTTTTGAAGATAAACTGTTCACCTTTCTGAAAAAGATAAGAAACTCATGCATGTGCAAAGGTATGTTTCACCTCCCAAGAGGCAGAGAGCTCGCAAGCAAGTCATGTGTGCCATCATTGTGGAAACATTGATCACATTTAACCAAACTATTTTGAATTTAGAATTCACCCTCGTAAAACTAAAAAATTCCTCAAGGAATGGACATTGGAATTTAATTAGTCAAGTATGGCCTTAACCAAACAAACTGATATTATCAATGAGAAGTTAGACCAGTTGACTCCAAGCACGAGGGCTAATAAGATGAATTCTCCATACTATAAAAAATTGTGGATGAAAAAAGGGTAAAAGACACCTGTCATGTAGCATACATTGCTCTAAAGACTAGGGGATCCTCTTTGTGATACTTTGATAGCAGATGTTCTAGACATGTCTAGAGATAGACCTTGGTTCAAAATTGTAGAGGATTATAAATATAGAACTATAACTTTTGGAGATGGTGGTAAAACTCATATAATTGGCAAAGGTAAAATTGAAATTCCTGGATTACCTATGTTGCATGATGTCTTATTTGTTGATGGCCTTAAAAGCTAACCTACTTAGTTTTAGTCAAATGTGTGATAATGGTGTTAAAGTTTATTTTTTAAAATGAATGTGTTCTGTGTCTGATATTCACGGTAACTATGTGCTGAAAGGAGTAAGGACTTGTGATAATTGTTATAGTATTGTTCCTAACTCACATTACATTTGCAATAGTGCTAAGAGTGATGTTGATGACCTTTGGCATCAAAGAGACTTGTCTAAGATCTCCAAGGAAGAAATGGTAGTGGGATTACCCAAGCTAGGTAAAGTGGAGTCTTCAGTCTGTTGGCCATGTTAATTAGGGAAATATGTTAAGAGGATCTCATAAAAAGATAAAAGTTATACTGACCAAAAGACCATTGGAGTTGTTACACCTTGATTTTATGGGACAATTTAGAAGCTTTTTACTTGGCTAAAGCACTGTGTAAGAGACTTAAAAATGAACAAAAAAGTGCCATAGAAAAAATTAGGAGTGACCATGGTAGGGAGTTTGAAAATTCGAGCTTTGAGAGATTCTATGATGAAGAGGACATTCACTAAGAACTCTCTGTAGCTCTCACTCCACAGCAAAATGGAGTGGTCGAAAGAAAGAATAGTGTCATTCAAGAAATTGCACGGGTTATGATTCATAATAACAGCCTACCTACTCACTTTTGAGGACAAGCTGTAAACACTGCATGTCACATTGTGTACCTTAGACTAGGCACATCCAAAACACCATGAGCTGTGGAAATGAAAGAAGCCAAATGTTAAGTATTTCAAAGTATTTGGAAGTAAATGATACATATTCAGATATTGGGAAAACTTGGCTAAGTTTAACCAAAAGAGGGATGAGGGCATTTTCTTAGTTACTCCATAAATAGTCGTGCTTATAGGATCTACAACCTACACACTCAAACTATTATGAAATCCATAAATGTGGTTGTAGATGATACATCTAGAAAGGCACCAAGTAAGGGGAAGCAAGTAGATGCAACATGTGAGACTAAGATGAAACATCTAATAACTATGATGAAAATCCCAAAACATCTCCAATCAAGAAGCCTGTCCACCTAAAGAGCCCTCCTCAAGAGTCAATTTAAATCATTCACAAGATACATCATCGATGACTTAAATGAATGAATGAGACAAAGAAAGAAAGTACTAATATGGGTGTTTTTATGTAGACACCAACGTTGTGGCTTGGATGAAAAAGAAACAAAATTATATATCATTGTCCATGATTGAGACCGGATACATTGATGTCGAAAGTTGTTGCACACAATTGCTTTGGATGAAGCAGATGTTGAGTGAATATGGCATTACTCAAGGCATCATGAGTGTGTATTGGGATAACACCAGTGCCATAAACATCTCAAAAAATCCTATCCAACACTCTGGGACTAAGCACATAGATATCAGGCATCATTTTATTTGATATCTTGTGGAAATACAAGTTGTATCTCTTGAATACATCCACACTAAACACCAATTAGCCGACCTGTTTACCGAGCCCTTGGATGGGCTCATATTTGAACGTCTCAAAAAGGCTATTGGTATTTGTGTTTTGACCTGAGAGTCCTGCATTACATGAATAGTGTCCTGTCAACACTACCTCTAGATAACATGTGTTCTAATAGGCATGTAGTCAGCCTCTCTCATACCAAGCTCTAGGAGCTTGTTTCAAACCATACAAGACTTTCTTCTACCTATAGACATGATCTGGATACTTAGGATCCTCAAAGCCCTTAGGTTGCTCGACATATACCTCTTCTTGAAGGATCCCATTCAAGAATACACTCTTGACATCCATTTGATAGAGTTATACCTCTTCTTGATGGCAAGCAGTACAGAACTTGAGCATAGCCTTGAGCAACCAACCTTGCCTTATTTCGCACAATAGTACCAATTTAATCAGACTTATTCTTAAAGATCCATTTGGTACCAACAACATTGTAATTATCAGGTCTAAAAACTAAATACCATACATCATTCCTAATAAATTGATTTATTTATTTCCTTCTCAGTCTCATTCCTTCATTTTAGTTACAGATGATGTTATCTTGTGGATGATTTAGCTTGGAGCTTATCCAATATGGCACATTAAATCTAATTTAGACCCAATAAAATTATCCATATTTCATCACTAATAATATTGGATGGTGTCATTACATTGATAAAAGAAAAATAATGTAATTTGCAGGTTTACGAGGAGTCAATACAGACAACTAATTATGATAGCTTAACACAAAGGGAAGTACTCAATGGTGGCATTTTCTTGGACCACAGTGTGTTAAAAAAAAGGGATATTGATTCAAATAAAATAAAAAAAAGAGCAGAACGAGGGTTGGCTTGTTATTCAAATTGAAGAGGGTCAGGTAGTGGCTTCTAAACAAACTTCAAGACAGGGTTTTTGATCACCAAATACTGCTGAAACGTTGGGTGGTGATATGACTGACATGTTCTATATAGAGCGGGGTCATCAAATGGTGGAACTGAAAGGAGATACAAAACAAGTGGTTGACGTCACCCAACAGGACTAGGAGGATCTTAGCAGTCGTTGCCACCGATACCGAATTTCAACTAAAGTCATTATAGCCTGATAAGATATCTTATGTTCGACAATTTGCAAATGAAGTGGCAAGCGATGGGAAATTCAATGAATTATTAGGCTGCTAATACTAACTGCTAGGTCAAATATTCCTCTCAAGGGAGTGGATGGAATCATATTTGATTAAGGTCCATGGGCTTTGGGGCCCATAGGCCGGCCCAGTGGTTATTAGGAACATAACTGTCTCAAGACAAAGTGAGCAGGACCGCCAAAACACATGAGCGCAGAATGCAAACCCTGGCGGTATTAATAGGGGTTTAATAATAAAACGGACAACATGAAAAATTAATAACCCCCAACAAGATAATCGCCCCCACACTAGCGAGATTAGGGCCCTAATGGCCTGCATTCCAATAAAGAAGGAAGGGAGCCAAGCCGAAGGAAGAGCCTTACCATATGAGAGCAATCAACCCATATAAATATTGATCAAGGTACACATCAAAAGACTTCTTTCAGAATAAACAAAATATACACGATTTACTGTCACAGACTTGCATCGAATGTGTCCCACCACCCCGAGCGATTTTCCATTCTTTGGTTTCAGGTTGTCAAGGACTACTTACAGGGACTACGAAACATGTCCACAACACAAGTGAATCCATATTCGGATTCGAACCTACATGCCAAGCCACTTGTGTGGAAGAATCATTGTGTCGGAAAAATCTAGTTGTAAGCGATTTTGTGCACTAATACGTGCACCCATTCAATATGATTGGTCAGAAAGTAGATTTTATTGAAAACAATGCTAATTTAAATTTAGAATATGAAGACAAGAATATTAGTACGCAAATTAGTACGTAAACTTGCTTGTATAATATATACACACATAATATGCAAGTAAACAGCTGTCTCCATCTTGCTGTATTTTTCTTTCTTTCTGCTTTAGTTTTTTTTAATTCTAGGCAATCTTTAAGAGGCATTAGAGCTCCAGTGGAGAGGATCAAACCCTCTAGATTTTAGTCCCCTGGTCCCAAAAGAGCAGGGTGGACGGTGGAGGCCATTGGCATATCTTTCTCTTTCGTTTTTAAAAGGATTGTCTCTCTATTTGTCTGTGTTTTTTAGAATATTCTGCCCATAATTGGAGACGAATTAGTCTAGTTTTTTGCCTTATTCAGAAGTGTCATTCTGATATTCTTTTCCCCGCTATGGTCACTTGATCAGCCCAAAAAAAAAAAATCCTGTCAAAGTCCTTTAGAATTAGGGCCAGCAACATAAGTCATCTTGCTCCCAAGGCAAGCATAAAAACTCCATACCACTACCATGTCCCAGTTGTGGGTTTGCTGCTCTGGCCACTGTGTCTCACTTACCAAATTGTATGTGTTAATGGTGTCAATCAAGATTAGAATGGTGATGTCCTCAAACTATCCAAACACCTTAAATAATTACCAAGCATCCGACCCACCAAGTACATGAAGAGAAATCCAAGGAATTTCTGTGTCAGAATAGTCGATGCCATCATCTTCCATAAAGACTACATATCCCCTATCCCCATCTTCATCCACTTGGCATGCCTTCATGATCATCAATACCTAAAACATAGCCACTTCATCCGCTACTCCCTTAGTTCAGTTGGGTTTAAATGTCTTATCGGTAATGTGGTTGTTCTTGTGGTGACCGGATGATTGTGCAGACGTATCGTTTGATAAACTGTCAAAGTGAAGTGAAGAGAAGAGTTTTAATTAGTCTCATAGTGTTGAGCTTTGCTCGTGGTTGAGTTTCTGACTTTGTAGCAATGACCCAATCATCATTGAGGAGGGAATTCAGGAATTGGGACTGGTAGCAAGCCCATCGGCTTTGATCTGATCAGTTTTTCAAGCCGCGCGCTGAGAAAGCAACTGAATTTTTCCTCGTGGTAGTAAGCCTACCTTTTCAAGAAGAGTCTCAAATTTCGTCTGGTATTAATCCCTCAACGGGCCTTCCTGGTGCAATTTAAGTGGTTCGCCAAAAAGGATTAGAAATTTGACTGGGACAATAACTTGCTTGCAAACCTGAGAACGATAATAATGAGGAGTTTCTTGACAAGTCTGTACATAAGTTGTTACTCTCCACGTATTAGTTGTTACGAATGTTGAAGTAGAATGCTAGAATTTTATGAAAAAACTCAAAAAAGTGGTTGCCTCGAGGGAGCCAAGCCTCCTTTTATTTATTTATTTATTTTTTATTTTTATTTTTTTTTTGAAGAAGAAGAGGAACTCCAATTTTATTTATTACCCTCACTTATGGCGGAAAAATACAGTAGTAACAGAAGAAGACCCATGGGGTATACAGATATTCAATAAAGCATCCCATGTATCAAACTTAAAAAGCAGTCCAACATTAAAGTTCAGAGCCCACAAAAAAGCGAAAAATTCAGGCAAAAACAAAAAAACTAGAAAAAGCGTAAAGAAGGTAGTCCAGAATAATCCATATGAATAAGACATTTCAACCTACGAGGAGAATCCCCCAAGCTATTCAAACAAGATTAGACCCTTATGCCCCTTGTTTAGCCAACCAATCTGCCACTTGATTTCCTTCTCTTAAAATATGTTTTATGGAGCAGGTCATAGACGTCCTAACCTCAGTGATTTCCTCCCAGAAATCCTTCAAGTACCACACCCCGAATCTTCTTTGGTTCCACCATGAGACTACAATTAAAGAATCAAGTTCAATTTCAACAAAATTTAAATTCAAAGAAATGCAAACCTTGAGACCATGAAGAAGGGCTAGTAATTCAGCTTTGTTGTTAGATCCAACTCCAACATGAGAAGCCAAAGCGTGGACCAGTTTGCCATGATCGTCTCTAATGATACTACCCACACTAGAAGAGCCTGGATTGCCAAGACTGCTACCATCTGTATTCAATTTGAACCAACCAGTATGAGGTTTTGTCCAAGCAACTAAACGACACATGCGAGCTGTAGAGGTGATAGTAGAAATATTTAACCATTGAAGCACCTGCACATCAAAATTAGACAAATTAGAAATTTTATGTGAGTCGTAGCATAATAAGCCAATCCAGTGTTTAATGGAATGCAATAGATCAGGTAAAGAGACACTAAGACCCTCCATACGCGTCGAACATCTTCTACTCCAGAGTCTCCAAGTGATTATCATCGGGATAATCCCCATAAGTAAACCCACTTGAGTAGAGGATTTTGCACGACGAAACCAATAGGACACCATATCCTTCCATGTTCTGCCAACAGGGACACCAAACATGACTCTAAAGAACTGCCACAACTTATGGGGTAACTCACCTTCAAACAGAACATGGTTCTGATCTTCATAGTGCCCAGCAACACAGCAACAATCACATCGAGAAACGATCGGAATACGAATACAGCGGAGACGATCATCAACACTTAAAGTTAAATACCAAGCCTTCTACATAACAATAGACATTTTTAGTGGAATCACCTTATGCCACACCCAGGGATGCCAATCTAAATGCGATCGCCTGATGCGAACACAGTCACAAGCCGATTTAGTAGAAAAATAGCCATTATCATATTGAGTCCAAATAAGAACATTCGAACCAGTCTTACAAGTGGCTAGAGTGTCCAAGATATCATCAACATTTTCCGGGCCAACTAATAATAGATGATTGCTCCTCGGAGCCAAAAAATGAAACATCCCCTAAAGTTCTCCCAGAGGACAAAGACTATCATATGGAGTCTAAAAGCTTGCCTAGGAAGAAGAAATATCATATGAAGCATTTTGTGAAAATCAGAAGCTCCACTTGGGTTCATGCCTGGAACATTTCAGAGTCTCAATGATTGGTCCTATAGTTGCTTAGAATTTATCGGGTATTGGTACTTCTAGAGATCGTTTAAAGAAGATTAATGACAAACTTAAACCGAAAATAATTGCTTTATTTGAACCTTTTTAGAGTTCAGATCAAGCTCAAGGATTGATGACCCTCCTTACATATGAATTATGTGGTTGCTAATGACATTGTACGTGGTAAAATTTGGGTTTTCTAGGAAAAGGATACTGTTGTGCAGATTGTTCATGTGGGCTTGCAGTTCATTATGTTAAGAATTAGGGATGGATCCTCCCAATTTTTGTCTACCTTTATGTATGCCAAATGCAATAGGTATGAGCATCAAGCTTTATGGGATGATATGAGCCTTCAAGGGTCGGAAGCTGGTCCTAGACTGCTTGTTGGGGATTTTAATATCATTAGATATGATTATGAAAGAAAGGGAGGTAGACCGTGACCTAGAGCTGCTATGTCTGAGTTTAATAACTGGATTCACCTAGAGGGATTGATTTAGATGAAGACTAAGGGCAGTGTGTTTACCTGGTGCAATGGACAGTTTGGAAGGGCTAGATCCTGGGCTAAACTAGATAGAGCTTTACTAGATGCCTCTTTGTTGTCATTGTGCCCGAATACTACAGTTTCTATCATTCCTAGACTCACTTCAGATCACTCTCCCTTAGCATAGAGTTCCTCCCTGATCCTTTTTCCTATGGGCCAGCGCCTTTTAGATTCCAACAAATGTGGGTTGAGCACCCTAAGTTCTTAGATTGTGTTAGGCAGGTTTGGTCTGACGAGGTGCCGGGTTAGGGTTTGAATAAACTGAGTGCTAAACTAAAGAAGACTAAGGTGGCTCTCCAAGAGTGGAATAAGCTTTGTCTTTGGCAGAACTAATGATAAGATTCATAGGCTGGAAATTCAAATTGTTGCGCTGGAAAACAGGTTACAAAGGGGTTGGGATGAGGAGACGGATAGGGAGCTTCTCAATACTTCGACTCAGTTGGCCTCTTGGCGACGTAGATAGGACATCCGCCTAGCTCAATTGGCCAAACTGAAGTGGCAAGTGGATGGGGATCGGAATTCCAAATTTTTTCATGTTGTCTTAGCTAATAAAAGGCGTAAAAGAGTCCTTGATATGAGGTCCCCCTCCGGTATAGTTTATGAGTCACATGAACAGATTCACCAAGGGGCCACTGAGTTTTTTACTAATTTCCTTCAAGGGGAACCTCTTAAAAAGACTCCAAATTTGTCTCACTTAATATCCCCGATGATTTTAGAGGAAGAGTGCGACCACCTTTGTTTAGTGCTCAATTTGGAGGAAATTTTGGTTGCAGTGTCTTCCATCCCTCCTAACAGTGCTTCGGGGTCGAATGGCTTTGGTTCGGGCTTCTTTAAAAGTTGTTGGGAGATTGTGAAATTTGATGTCTTGGATGCTGTTTCGGATTTCTTCATTTATAAACAAATCCCGAGATTTTTTTCCACCTCTTATCTTGTTTTAATCCCTAAGGTAGATAACCCCACGGGCTTTGACAAATTCAGGCTTATTAGCCTCTGCTCAGTTTTCTACAAAATTTGCTCCAAAATTATTTTTAACGGGTTGTCTGGTTTTCTTCCAAGGATGATCTCTCTGGAATAGGGTGCTTTTCTCCCAGGTAGGAGCATATTTGAAAATATCAGTCTCGCCCAGGAGATGGTTAACTCCATCAATAAAAAATCTCATGTTGGGAATATTATGCTCAAAGTTGACATGGCCAAAGTTATGACCGAGTCGATTGGAATTTTTACTGGAGGTCCTTCGTTGCTTTGGTTTCTCTTCTCAAGTCGATGCTCTAATTCGGGAGTGTATTTCTACTACTTGGTATTCTATCATGATGAAGGGTACTATGAAAGGTTTCAATCATCATCATTCCCCATTTCTTTTAACAAACTCTTGTCTTTTGCTTTTCTATCACTCCTCTGATTTTCCTCAGGTATAAACAGGATATCATTATTTAATCCAAATTGATCTTCTGAATCCAGAACACCCCTGGGCACTCTAGTCATTTTTTCCTCAGCCTCCTTCCTAACTTGGGATGGAGGAGAACCTAACTCCACCAGATTACTCTCTGTATTTTCCACATCTTCAACATGATTTTTTTTTTCTGATTCAATTTCTTTCAAATCCTCCTTTTTCTCCATATCACTAACTTGTAAGTTGTTCACATTTTGTTCCTCATTCTTACGAATCCAAATTTGCTCCACAGGCCCTTTTTTTTCCAGATCAACAGTTTCTAACATTATGGCCTTGCATTTTGCATATGCAGCAAAAGGCAAGGAGGGTCTCATATACAATATCTTTTTTTCTACTAGAGGAGACCCCTGTTGCGTCGATCCAAAAATGAGAGAGAGGCTCCTTGGCTACGTCCATCTCCACACATACTCGAGCACCATCCGTCCGAGTTGCGCACCTTGTAGGGTTATCCCGACGAATGAATCGTCCAAGAGGTGCCATGAGAATTCGTAAAAAAGATTCATGGTAAAAGTTAGGAGGAAAACCTAGTAGGAAGATCCAGACGGGGACCGATGACAGCTCTTCCTCTTCCTGAAAATCTGGGGTCCAGTGGAAGACACGATACGGGACTCCATATACTTCATTTGATTCACGGGAGAAAGCCTTCACGAAATCGGATTCCATGGCAAGCCGAATAAAGACATTTCATGGCCGCCTCATGGCAGAGACCACAGGCAAAGACGCCAAGCCCCATCGACTGTGTATGAAAGCTCGAATGGGTCCAGAGAGGGGTGTTGGCGAAGAAATTTTAATCACAAATGGTAGCATGAGATCCATTAGGGAGCTCCTAAAGGTGTTTCAACAATATGAGAGCTGGTCAGGACAAAGTATCAGCAAAGACAAGATGGTCTTGTTCCTCTCTAAACGTATTTCATTGTCTCGTAAGAGGGAGATCATACAAAGAACTGGTTTTTCGATTTGGGAGTCCCTATCGTCTTGGGTAGACTCAAACACACGCATATGGAGGAAATGTTGACTAAAGTGCGCAAGAAAATAAGTGGTTGGTGAATGAAATTGTTATTTGCGGGTGGTAGACTGATTTTATTACGACATGTGTTATCTAGTATGGCTCTTCATTTATTTGCCGTTTTGCAGGTTCCTCAAACCTTTAGAGGAAGAAGGCATCGGTTTGAGACACCTTGACGACATGCAAAAAGCCATTCATATGAGATTTGCTTGGAATTTAATTCAAAGTAACTCCCTTCGGGCTAATTTCTTTAAAGATAAATATATGGGGGCTAAGCCTTGGACCCTTATTAATCCTAATAAGGGTTCCAAATTTTGGAAAATGATTATTAGAAGTATGCCTATTTTAATACAGGATGAAAATAATCAAATGAGAAAAATGCAAATGTTTCAACACCAACCACCTTACATTTATCCGGAATTATGCTCTTTGACGGCCATACATTTATTGGAAAAGAAAGACACACTACAAGCTCGATCAGTTGTGGTCATGAGTTATTTCTTGCGAAAATAACTATTTTCTATCAAAATGAGTTTGTTTTGATCGGAAATAATTATTCTCGTCGCATATAATCCATTACAAATGGTCATTTTTCTTGTAGTGACGAGGCTAATTGCAGGAATCACTACAAGAAATCAGGCCTTTTTCAGCGCTCAAAATCGTCAGAATTACATATAATAATCGTTGCATTTGATCATTTTCGGCGATTTATAAATCGCTGCAGGTTCGCCGCAATCCTAAAGCCATTTTTGATCAATTTCGGCGATTTTAAAAAATCGTCAGAAAAACTACTAATTCCGGCGATTTTAGCCTGTCGCAAATGCTAAAAAAATCGACAGAAATGGCTTTTTCGTTTATCATTAAAATCGCTGAAAAAAGTCATTTGCGGCGATATTAACTGTCACAAAAAGTTAATAAATCGCCGCAAAAGCTTATTTTCGGCGATATTAAATCGCCGAAAATAAATTTATGCTATGAAAAAATATTTCCGGCGATTTTTACTCGCCGGAAAAAGTGTTTCAGAAAATAAAAAAAAATTCACAAAACATGCCTTAAAAAGAAAACAGATGCCTCAAATGAGATGAATTGTAGAACAATGATAGGGAGAAACCTTTTTAAGTTATAAGATCAAACATCCAACAAATTGAACTTCTTAAAGGACCAACACTCAAAAGTTAACCAAATCAAACAGCTGACATTCCTAAAAGTAATAGTCAAAGATGAATTAGATAGATAATGAGCAACACTGACCCCAATGTTTGACAGAGACGAAGGTTCACCTCCACCATCTATGTCAACATCTGCACCCATAGGAAGAAAACAAAATTAAAAAAAACAAAAACAAATTACTGAAGTATGTGGGAAACACTGCATGCTTTTTTTGTTTTTTGGTTAATTAGCTATCTGATTCATGATGTGGCATTGCATTAATATACCACTGCTAGTTAGTTATGCAAGGTTAAGGGCTCTATATGTATATAATATGGTACTGAAGCATAAAATATATATAATATAATGTGTGTGTTTGTATTAATATTTATACTTAATTATGGAATGGCACAAAAAGATTAATTATGTGATTGAAACACATTTGCCACTAAAATAGACTTTGCCTTGAAGGAGGCATCCATAGGCCAAAGTACTTCATGAGCAAAGAGGATATCTTGCATCCCAATATGCTAGCCATACCATCCACATTACCCAAGACCATGCAAAAAATGCCAGCTGAAAGGATTTTGCATGCAAACCCAAAAACAATACTAAATGTAGATCAAGATATGAACTAAATCTACTGAGGATATATCCTACTTGGAGATAAGGGACCCTGCAAATCTACAGATATGAACTAAATTTACTGAGGAAAATGTCCAAGACCTGTTGATATATATATAACAGTACAGCGGTTCCTTAGTCTTAAAAGATCATGACCTGCATGCACCTCTTTCACTTTGAATCATGCAGAAAAATGCACAAATACATAGATAATAAATTACAAATAACTAAGTAGAAAGTTGTTATTACTGTGTAAGGAACCTAATACATATATAAAGACAAAAGATGGTTATTTCAAGAGATCAATTATACATATATGCAAAAAAGTGTCCCTGTGCTATGAAAAATTGATAAAAAAAAAAAAAAGGTCACACCTCAGTACTTGGATATTGCAGATGGCATTCAATGGTTTCCTCAAGTTTTTTCTAGTAATAAATAAAATCAAGAGTAATTAAATAAGTACTGCTATTGTAATCAAGCATGATTATTAGCCAATATGCTTTAGAGCCAAAACAAATAAAATATCAGCCATAAGTACAAACCAAAGCAAAAACATTTGAGCACCCTTGATGAGCTATTAACCATTCCAGAGCCATAGTTCTATGGATAGTTTGAATTTGAATAATGACAGAAAATGAGCATCTAAAAATGAAACAATCATAACCCAAAAAGCAGCAGTAAGATGATCACCTTTGAATATCTATGATGTTGTAGGTCGACAAATATTTCACCACAAGTAGTCTCTACAATCACTTGTATAGAATGCAAAGAAACATGTCAAAGAAACTATATATACAAACTATGAATACAACCAAATCTGCATGCACTTTCATCTCATATTATTTCCTATTTACTATAAGTCCATAATGTACCACCCACTTCTAGTACTTCTATTCTCATCTCACAAAAAAATGCTGATAAAGCCATTTTACAAAGTTCATATTCAATAAAGACAAACCAAATTCTAGAATGCTGTCATTGAAAACAAATATCATAGATGTTAAGATGGTGTCTCTTGGGGTACAAACCCCAAGAGACACCATATATAAAACCTTCCCAAGATTGAAGCGTGACCTTAACAACCATAATCTCAACTCCAATAGCTGCTGCCCAGATTTGCTGAGAGCACTTCACACACCTTTAATATCAATTATATTATGAAATGAAATAACTACCCAACAAATGAGAGCATCTTATCATACCCAACAAATGAAAGCTATTATTAATAGAGAAAAACAACTTCTCAAATGGTCAAAATAACTACAATCCTTTAATATCAATTATATTATGAAATGAAAAGTTTTCCTCTTCTTAGGCAGATAAGGCTATTTTGGGAAATAATGAGCATTCAAGATAATCAAGCTTTTTGGATATTAAAGTTATATTGAATACGTTACCTCAATAGGCAAGGTACTTGGTGTGTTGCCTAAAACCCAGCTCTTGATTTAAATGAACTAGCCTTCTTGACTCCGACAACCCCACAATTGACCATTGCATGCTATATTGGACCATTGCATGCTATGCTCATTGTCAATTGACATCACACGGTCACACTTTCTTTTATGATAGCTTCAAATCTGACTCCTTTTTGCTTTCTTGAAGAACTATCTACAATCTAAGACTAGAAGAATGGAGGGTCAAACGAAGGGATACAGAGGAGTGGATGAGGCACCGTCAACTACCTCCAGAGTTGCAAGAACGTGTCCGTCGGTTTGTTCAGTACAAATGGCTTGCCATGAGAGGTGTAGATGAAGAATCCATTTTGCGCTCTTTGCCCTTGGACCTCCGTCGTCAAATTCAAAGACATCTTTGTCTGGCCCTTGTTCGCCGTGTATGTCCTTTTTACATCATATCCTTTATATTTTCAAATAATAATTTTGATAATTAAAGATATAACTAGTCATGTTAGGATAGTTTCTGAAATGTCAGCCTCTTCACAATCAACAACTCATGTTTTGAGTCTTGACCATTGAAGATTCTCTGTAAAACTCACTCTCTGATACCCTCAAAGATAAATAGCTGCAAAAGAATGTCTTACTCAAATCGTGTATCAGTATCTTCTTTATTATCATACTTGTAATATGCCAATTACTAATTTTGTGAGTAAGAGCCAACTAGTCATATATAATTCTTGGAATGGACAGAAATCTTATGTGATGCAGAATTTAAACTTCAGTCTTCAAGGCTGCAATTTTAGCAACTTCATGGAAGCTACTGGCAACAATATCCTATTTATAAGCAACTAGGGTATATGATCTTAGAACCGAAGTCCTTAATCTACAGCCTTCATGAATCTCATGTTGTATAGATATTTCTAAGTAGGTATGAGTGTGTATGATCAGGAACTTAATACAAGGTAAGTGGCTATTTAAGATATGCCAATATCGCCTACTGTAATCCAGAAATGAAAATATTGCCTATTGTTGTCTACTTACCCAATTGGCATGCCCTGCAAAGGAGGAGAAACACTAGCTTCCTAACTACACGTTGCCTGAGATTCTTGTTCTTAATAACATGGATTTCCTTGACTATAAGTCAACATAGGCGATTCTAGCCAAGTATATGGAAGGACAAAGGAAGGGCTTTCATACCCTTAGATTTGGGGGTCAGATGGTGGCATCAACTGCAGATTGGGGGAGTATATTAAGGCTATAGTGGATACTTATAAGCCTGGACTACAAATCCAAGGAGAAGGCAAAGCTTCCTTTTATCAGATACTTGAGAACTAACTAACAAGTCTTGATATTGACTGTCATTTATACTGTCTTGGGGTATGGCCAATACGATGGTTTACAAGTGGATAAACTGGTGCATCATCTTTCATTTAGACAATTACCACATGAATTGTAATAAGATCAAAGGCTATTACTGTAGAAAACTTTTTGAGACAAAAAATTCTCTATTTGTGTTTTCTGATATTTTTTATTTGCTATAATAACGTATCATGTGTTGATATTTCAACTTATAAATAAATTCCATTCTTATTATGCCTGACAAAATTTCCTGATCTGGATCCACTGAATTGTGGAAAGATATTGAACATGCAGTTGCAGGGGGATGGATCTCTTCCTTTCTAGCTAGGTGGGACCCACTTATCAAGTGTCAACATTTCCAATCCATCAAAGAATTCTTAATTCTGGATCATTGAATCTAGACCATGCAACCCCCATCTAGCTAGCTAGGTTGTCTAGATCACTAGATATTTTTGTATTGGAGCAAGGATCTGACATCCCATGTGAATGATAAAGAAATTAAATAACCTATATATGTACTCACTAATCATTCAGCTAATCATGTATTAAACTACTAATGTTTGAAGTTTCATATATATATATATATATATATATATATATTCAAACCAGCCATTAATCTAAGTACCACATGTATATTGCACTACTACTACTAGGATTTATAAGAGAATTATTAACCAAATATAGATATATATATATATATATATATATATATATATTGGCAACATTAATAAAGTCATGAGTACTGGCTTAGTGATCATACGCATTAATGGATACACACACATGACATACTTAACTCTCACACTCTAGAGTTCAAGCCGCCCGAATGAATTCCCATGACATACATAACCCATGGTGCTCAAGTAAAATAGAATTCCCCCAGCTGGCTAGAGGTCAGCTATATACATCTCTTTCATACCAAATGATCCAAAAGTTAAAAGTAAAAAAATCAATATACTTTGATATCATGGATGAATACAGAAAAATATTGTCCAAAGCAATATATAAAGACAGAAAATTAATAAATATTGTCCAACGCAATATATAAAGACAGAAAATACCCAATAAAATTGGCAAGCCTCAGTTGCCTCATCTGCCCTACTCCCCGCTCCTCCTCCTCATTTGGTGGCAGTGGGTTGCAAACAGAGCAAGGGAGGGCCTCGGGCTGCTGGGCTAGGCGTAGAGGAGAAGGGGCTCCGACGGAGGACTGGCAACAGCGTCGAGGTGTGGGTGGCTGCGAACGGCGCCCCTAGCGACGGTGATATGGAGAAATCCGAGAGCGAGAGAGAGAGAGAGAGAGGTGAGGCCAGAAAGAGATTGGCGTGGGGGCTGGGGAAGAAGGAGGGGGTGGCCGTCGAGGTGAGGTCGCGGAGGCGTGCTGGGGCCATTGGCGACGGGCTGTGCGCGGCGGAGGCTTGAGGGAGAAGAGGGACTGGGTAGAGAGAGGGTGAAGGGGGAGAGACGGCTACAGGAGGGAACGAAATGAGGAGAAAACCTAACGCGGGGGTTTTAAATTTAATGAGCTTTTCCGGCGCTTTTGACTCACCGCAAATAAGTTTAAATAGGCGCATTCGTTTTTACAGCGACAATTTTCGCCGCAAATAGTACATATTGTGGCCATTTTATTTAATCGACGGAAATTTAATAAGCTCAGTTAATACAACATTATTGCGACGACACAAGTCGCCGCAATAAGTACAAATGTCGCCGCAAAAAGTAATTTGTACATTTTTCCTCCATAATTTCCCATCATCGCACCGAAATTAAGCGGCGACTTAAAAATCGCCAGAAATAACCTATATTTGCGGCGATTTGTTTGCGACGATTTTAAAATCGCTGAAAAATGCCAGATTTCTTGTAGTGAATGTTGCTACCTTTAACTGGCTTAACAGAGATCGATCAATCCTTAATTAATTGGAGCACAATTTAATAAAATGCAAATGTTTTAACACCAATTCCAGTACCTTAGCCCTCTTTTATCATGAGTTTATTCATATTGATCAGTTCGTGTGCAAATATACATTACAGACTTACAACACCACAGGTCCACAACATGACCAAATAAAGAAGAGAAAGAGTCGGATAAAACTACACCACTGCCCTTACTATAAAGGCAAATAGACCAGATACAGACACATTTGAAATACTAATAGTTATTACAGCGACTGCACATTGTCGTTATTAATTATTCAATAGAAGTGGAAGGCCCAAAGTTGAGAAGCTGCTTGGAGTGAACCCAGGGCTTTACCACCACCACCGACTCAAAAACTTTTGTAGCGCCATTCTCGGTGGCCGATATCTTGAGGTAGTACTTTATCCCCGACACCACCTGCCTCTGCGCTTCCACCACCTCCACAAACGTCAGCTCTCCGCCGTTGCCCCCGTGCTTCAGGCTCCGGTTGTACTCCTCCACCGAGAACTTCCCCAGATCTTGCACCTCCTCGTTCGTCTTCACGTCCGTCACGTCCGTTCTCCCTCCCACCATTGCTCCTGCTGATCCGTACGCCGAGACAAAGAGGACGAAAAGGATCGCAACCGTCGCTAAGCTCGCCGCCGGTGATCTCGTCATCAACGGTATATTGTTGAGTTTTCGGGAATGAAGTTGGTTGGTGTGGGTGCATATATGGGGATGTTGTTTTTTTATTTTTTTTTTAGGAAATATATGGGGATGTTGTTGGGTATATAAAATTATAAATGAGAGAAGAAAGAGGCCAGTGGTAGTGTTTGGACACGTAAATGAAAGGGAAACACGAACGGCGTGCCGCGTAGTTGAAACATGCGGGAAAGCGACGAGAGAGAGAGACAGACAGACTTCTCTCTGTTTGTGGTACTACATACGGACGTAAAAATAAGCAGCAGCTGCCACATTACATCGATGATTGCATCTGCCTTTATGCATTGTGGCAAGCTCCCGAGTTACCGAGCCATGCACCATTAGGTGTAATTCGTTCGGTTTGATTCGATTGGATTCGATTCGATTTTATATATTTTTAAAAAATTTAATTGATATATATTGATTTTAAAAATTTTAAAATTAATATCAAACTAATTCATTATTAAAATTGAAATTTTTAATTTTTTAAATTTCTATATGTTTTTCTCAGTTTTACAGATTATCTATGTTAGTAATAATATTATATTTACATATATTAAACTATTAGTATATTTATATTATAGTATAAGTACATTATTTTATAATAATTAACACATGCTAATATAGTATTGAATTTAACTATATTATATATAAGTTGATCTAGACTTTTTATTAGAGTGTATATGATCAAATGTGTAAAAATATATTTATAAAAAGAATATAGATTATAATTTATTATGCTAAAAATGTATTTATCCTTTATATATATATATCAAAGTAAGTTTATATTAATAACTTAGTATTAATGTTTATGTTTAAAACTAAGATTTATATGTTATATTAAATGTTACATTAAAAATTATAAGATTTATGTTATATCACATATTATATTAATTTTCTGTTATAAGATTAATAAACTTGAATAATAAGATTAGAATTTTATATTACATTAATTAGAAATTTAGCATATAATATATATAATATAATATAAAAAATTATAAATATATATCGGTCTGGTTCAGTTTAAACCATTTTCAAAATATGAAAACTAGTACCCCACTGGTATAGGACCAATTTCTATTATTAAGAACTGATACCGCACTGAACCGCTTACAAATCGGACATAATTTACCGGTTCAGTCCGATCCAATTCAATTGGTTTTCCGGTTTCTATTTACACCCCTATACATCACTATCCCCAACTTCTCAAATAAATTAGAAAAATTCTTTGATTACAAAGGAAGTTTACAAAGGTAAATTTATAAATTGACGTGAGTTAATGTGATAAAATTATTTTATTATAAAATAGATATAACGTATTATATATATAAAACATTTTTCAATTTATTTTTATAAAATTTCCTTCTACTTACTGTTCTTCTAATATTATTAAATATTTTGAAAATGCATACACGTACATGATAGTCCATGACTGTTACATCTTTTTTTCTTTTTTTTATCTCTTTTTGTCTTATAGCAACCTATTTTCAGGAAAATTAAAATATGGCCATGCTTATACAACTGAAAGAATTAGAAAAAATCTACACAACCTCTTACTATTCACACAACCTCCACACACCACATATTTTTTAATTTTTATTATTTTTTTCTTTTATTAAATATTTAATATATGAATAATGAATAGAAAAATTAAATTATTTTAAAAAGAATAAACTCAAAAAAAATTAAAAAAATATTAAAATTTAAAAAAATGTGGTGTGTGGAGGATGGAGAGATTGTGTAGAATTACTCAAAGAATTATGCGTGTCACGTGCATGTGTAAAATTGATACGAGTCATGTCACATGTCAAAGAAAATACAGCATACAAAGAACTTTTTTTTAATATTTAAATTTTAAAATTTATCTTTTAAATTAAATTATGATATATAGACTATGCGCCGTGTAAGAATTTTTAAATAAAATTATATATATATATAATAATTGAAAACAAGCGAAAGAATTAAAAAAAAAAACTTTATAAAAGCCAAGTATTCTAAAAGAGCGAGATAAAAAATAATAAGAAAATGAAAGATAAAATCTTAATAAAATAAAAACACAAAAAAAAAAAAAAGTGTCCAGAAAAAAAATGTTGCATGTGGATCATTGATCATATGATTCCACCAATTAATCACAACAAACAACTATCAAAAGATATAAAACCGATCTCTGTTAGCCTATGGTTTAACTTAGTGACACAATAATTATTAGAGTTATCATGATTCCTGTTGATGTCGTGTTTCGCAGGTCTAGGCAATTTTGCATCCCCGGTGCAGCGATGTGAATTATTTGGAGCTCCCGGCAGTGTTCCGGTACAGCTGTACGGTGGCGGTTCATACATCCATGACTGTGAATGGAAAATAAGTGCAGGAAAAGTAAGAGAGACAACTCAAGATTTACGTGATTCGGCAATATGCCTACGTCCACGGGGTTTGTGGAGAGTAATCTCCAATACAATCACTCTTGAATCCTCATGTCTCTCTGTATATAGAAGCTGGAGCTCTTCCTATCTGTATATTTCCATCGATTCATTCGTCTGGATGGTTTCTTTTTCATCAGTTCAGAAGAAGTCCCCTTTAATGTTGTCTGGGCATCCCTTCTTATAGGCTTGTCTGACCCCTCTACTGTACATGCCAGTCTGCCTATGGTAAATCTCCCTTACGTGATTCATTTGCCTTCCTCCTCTGACCCTCTGCCACTTTACAGCTCTAATATCTCTCTTGTCCTCTCATCTCTCCTGACATGTGCAGCTCGTCTCACTCATGTCCCTTCTATCCTCCCTGACATGTGCAGCCCTCTTTTTATCTTTAGTAATATCCTGATGGGCCGAGCCTAATTTATGGGCTAGTGTATTTTTTCCCCCAACAATTCCTTTTATTGAGACAAATTTCTCTCTGTTGAAAACTTCTGTAAACTCATTCGCGCAGGACCTACACACACAAAAGATGTCTCGAGGTGATCCTAGTGGGAAAGCATCCAATGGCTAAGGGCTTATTTGGTGAGGGAGATGAGATGATCATAATTTTATGAATAGTAATAAAATAGTTTATGAATAGTAATGAAATAGTTTGAGTTAAGTATTTTTTAGGTTTTGGAAAAGGAGAGAAAAAAAATTGAATAAAAAATATTATCAAAGTTAAAATATTGTTAGATTATGGTTTTATAATATTATTTTTATTTAAAGATTTGAAAAAGTTAAATTATTTTTTGTTTTTTGTTTGAAAGTTTGAAAAAGTTATAATGATTATGTTGACATCGTGTTTCGCAGGCTTGGGCAACTTCGCACTCCCGGTGCAGCGATGTGAATTATTTGGAGCCCCCGACAGTGTTCTGGTGCGGTTGTATTGTGGCGGTTTGTACGTTCATGGCGGTGAATGGAAAATAAGTGCAGGAAAAGTAAGAGAGACGACACAAGATTTACGTGGTTCGGCAATATGTCTACGTCCACGGGGTTTGTGGAGAGTAATCTCCAATATAATATATATCTATTTACAATCACTCTTGGATCCTCATCCCTTCTTATAGGCTTGTCTGACCCCTCTACTGTACATGCCAGCCTGCCTTTGGTAAATCTTCCTTGCATGATTCCTTTGCCTTCCTCTTCTGACCCTCTGTCACTTTAGAACCCTAATATCTCTCTTGTCCCCCCATCCCTCCTGACATGTGCAGCCCTCACGTCTCACTCATGTCTCTTTTATCCTCCCTAACATTTGCAGCCCTCTTTTTATCTTTAGTAATATCCTAATGGGCTGGACTCAATTTATGGGTTAGTGTATTTTTCCCCACAACAGATTAGTTTGAAAATTTTTTATTTAAATTATGTTTATGAATGAAATAGAATGAGACTCAAAATTAATTTCCAAACAAGTCATAAGTCATGAATAGCACCATGAGCATAAGAGGTTAAAGAGTGCCATGGGCTTGGTTTCGCCTCAGACTCTTGGGGGATATGTATGCAAGTTGTGATTATCACATACCTTAATTTTGTCCTTACCCCTCTTTCCTTCTCCCCCGGCCCTTGCCTTTCTTAGTCTAGTTTGTTTTTACAATCATTTTTATCTTATTTTATTTTATCTAATTATTATAATTGTTTTAAATTTTTACATAAAATAAAATAAACAATTCAACTTTTAACTTTTATCTCAACTCATCTCATCTCATCTCATTTCATCTACGAAAACAAACGAGGACTAATAACAATATTGTCATATGAGATCATTACTTAAAAATTCTCCTTTTCCCGTTCTCTATAAATAAGTAAATAACCCATTTTTTTGGTAATGATCTAAGAACGGAGAGAGGAGCTCATTTCCCTACCCGTCCAAGGTTTAAAAGTTTCTTTTTTTTATTCCAATTCCATCCCCGTGACATCCAGCAGTAGTAGCATCTCCTTGCGTGCAAGAGATTTCTATGCCAGTTGTTTTCCCAACTCAATTATGAAAAAAAGCGGGTAGGGAATACCTGTAATTAAATCTTTATAGGCATAGCAAAACTCCTACTAACATCCCTCGTTAGGGAATACATGTAAGATGAGTCTGCCGCTTTTTTTCATCAGAGTTTTATTACATACAGTCACTTTTACGTATTTCTTATACACTCTATTAAAATAATTGGCCAAATGAGTTATTTTATATTAATACAAAGTGACGTAACCAATCACATTAGTGGATTGTGTAAAGAGTACACAAAAGTGACTACACATAAAATTTTTATAGTAGGAGATAAGGGTTTCTATTTTATCTCCTTCATCCATCTATGGAGGTATCAGAATCCAAGTTAATGAAAAAAAGAAATGATATTTGCAGTCGTGAAGTGAGTAAGTATTGTTCAATCTTTTTGAAAAAGTAAATAAATAAGGAATTCACAAGAAAAAAAAAATAATTTTTTAATAGTAGACCTCATTCTTTTTCAAAATAATTACGTGGTGCTTGCGTATTCCAAGACTATACGTAGTATTATTCAATGAAAAATATTAAACCCAAATCATTTAATTTATATTCTTAAATAGATTTATATAAATTTATACAATTTGTTTGTTGCAATTTTGGAATATGCAAATGCTTTAGAGCACTGGTATTGGCTTAGCCAAATGCCAGTTGTGACCAACTGCTCATTTTTCTCTCGATTGGTCACGAGCCTCGCCTTTACGTTTTAAATCTCGAAGTTATGTTTTAAAATTAGCAAGTGATTTTTAAAGCGAGCCGAGTATTTTATAATCCTCAAAATATTTTAAATGTCCAAAATTATTTTAAATTGGATATTTTTAGTGTTATTGAACCAAACTTAATTTTTAATGTAAGCCTCTTCATAGTTTTGAAGTCCCGAAAATCATATAGTTTTAGAAAATCATTTTATTTAAATGATTTTGTTTCTTTGAGAATATTATTTAATATTCATCATTTTATTTTATGTTAAAAACTCTACTTATTTAAACGATTTTATTTCTTTTAAAAATATTTAGTAAACTTCATCATTTTATTTTATGATGAAAGATTATATGTTTAGAGTCAAAGTTGGATTTTAAATTATTCCTATGCTATTTCTATTTTAATTCCTATTTTTTGTTAGTTTATTTTTAATGTTTAATTCCTACCGTTAGATCAATTTGAAAACTCCTAGATGTAGGGCTAGGATTAAATCTCTAGAAACCCTAATTTTTCCTCCATTTTCCCTCTTCCCTCGCTCTCTCCCTGATTTCCTCTTCTCCCTCACGCCTCCACCACAGCCACCCTGTTAGGAACCCCGGTCTTGTCCCTAACACTAAGGGTCCGCGACTAGTCTTGGTGGTGATGGTGACCGAGTGATCTTGCCAACTTGCTTGGCCTTTCACCAAAGGATGGTGTTTAAGTGATGGGATGATGGTGTATTTGGGTAGGCTAAGTGTTTAGGCTAAGGCAAATCAATGTGGGAGGATGGCCTTGTTCTTGAGTAAAGTGCCAAGATGATGGAGGCAATTGTTGAATGGATGAGATGAGGTTAGGGTTTGGGTTGGAAGCACTTAGGGTTGTCGTGGGCTAGGGTAGAATGGCTTGGATTATGGGTGTTTGATGCAATGGGAATGGCTTAAGGGTTACCCTTAATGTTTGGGTCACTTGGATGGTGGTTAGGGTAAGTATGGTGAATAGTAGCTAGGGTTTTATGAGGTGGCTAGAGTGGATTTCGAGATTGGCAAGAGATAGCTTAGGGTTGGAGTTTAGGATGATGCTAGGGTTTGGGAATGAGTTGGAAGAGTGAGGCTAGGGTTTGGTTGGCTTGAGAATGGTTATGGAAAGTTTGTAAGATGGAAGGAATCTTTGAGTGAGGGAAGTTTAAATTTTGAATTAAGATGACAAGTCAATGGTTGACTTGGAGAGATTGTAGGAAGAGTGATTTAAGGAATTGAAGATGATTTACAATTCCTTAAATTAAGGAATTGGAGTTGGGATTTGAATTTGAATTGGAGGGAGTCAAGACTCCTAAAAGGAATGAGTTTCCTTATAGGACTTGGCTAGGGTTTGATGGAAGATGGAGGCAAGACTCCTAAAAGGAATGGGTTTCCTTATGGAGCCTTGAGGTGGGCGGCTAGGGCTTATGTGGAAGATGGAGGCAAGACTCCTAAAGGGAATAGGTTTCCTTATGGAGCCTTGAGGTGGGTGGCTAGGTCAATGGGTAAGATGATGGAGTTGGCACTTAGGGTTTTAGAAAGTGATGGGGTAGCCGAATATGGTAAATGGAAGATGTGTGCTAGGTCAAGTCCCACTAAGACAAGTAGTGGCCGAATAGGACTTTACACTAAGGGGGAAATTGTGTTTCGGCGAGGCTAGGGTTTGAAGAGGCAAATCAAATATGGAAAGTTGACACACTTATAGAAAAGATGACAAACACTATGGTGGTCGAGTATGTGGAATGGAATGGATTGGAAGAGCAAAAATAAGATGAACACCAAGAATAAAATGAAGAACACTTAAGAACAAAAGCACCAATACTCATGAACTTAAATGATCAAAAGAACAAACAAGATAAATTAAACACTTGATTCATGAATTGCACAAGAGTTGAATATAACTCATAAATTGATAAACACAACTTGGATTCACGAATTGCACCAAGTTGCAAGAACAAGATAGATAGATTGAACTACACCTATTTAATAATTGCAAGGTGTGATCCTCTCTTTGGGATTCATGGATTGCACCCAAAAAGCCCAAGTGCCTAGCACCTGTTAAGGTCTCACAGTAACTATGGTAAATGATAGTAGAATATAACTCAATACGGAAAACAGGAAGATGATGAAAAAGGAAGCTACAGTGCTTCCATTACTGATAACTTGGATTTTCGAGGAATCCAAAACCTCCAAAGGAAATACCAAATTGTTCAGATTTTACATAACAAACCCGATCCCCTTTTTCCCACCTTATATGCATGACTCTAACTGAATACTATTTAAAAGACGAAAAGACCCCCTTACATATTCAACTGATAAAACGCAGCATTTAACAACACTTGCTGCCTCGTACTACTTTATTAAAGTAAAAGCTGTAAAGTAATGATTCTGATGCTCCAAAACGACACCGCATGATCCTTCCTCTACGCACCGTTTCGTTCCCATATGAAAAGCCCCAATCCTCTTGCTGCCCAATTGCCCTAACTCTTCGATCTTCACCTTCTCAAATAAAGCTCCCATCTTTCCCCCGTATCCTTCTCTCAAGCTCTTCATTAGAACCCTAACAATCCCCCACACTTACAAGACCTTGCCCACAAGGTGTGGGTACAAGTCTCTGAGGTTCCATAATTTCTCCCAAGTGCTGTCCTCCATGGTTGCTCCAGTCCACTTCACCAGTACCTCCGTCACCGCGCGATCTCCTTGTTGTTTCATACGACGCTCCAATATTTTCTCCGGTTCAGGTAAAATCTCCCCATTTTCGTCTGTAGGTGGAAGAGAAGGCAGGATTTGAACTTGCTCACCAATTTTCTTCTTTAGGTAGGACACATGGAACACCGGGTGTATCTTGCTTGTGGGTGGCAGTTTCAGTCGATAGGCCACGGATCCCAACCTCTGAATCACTTGGAAAGGTCCGTAGAACCTTGGGGATAACTTCAGGTTGTGTCGCACTGCTACTGTCTTCTATCGGTAAGGTTGAAGCCGTAAGTAGACCCAGTCACCTTCCTTGAACTCCCTCTCGGTCCTTTTCCTGTCTGCGAATGTTTTCATTCTGTTTTGAGCTGACTTAAGGTTTTGCTTTAGAAGCTCCAACGTTTGTGATCTGTTGCGTAACTCCCTGTCTACTGCATCGTTGTTTGATGTTCCCGTTATGTAAGAAACAAGTCTCGGGGGTGGATATCCATATAAAGCTTCAAAAGGTGACATTTTTGATGAACTATGGTAGCTTGAGTTGTAGCACCACTCGGCTAAGGATAGCCACTGCGCCCAATTTTTGGGTTTCTGTCCCACATAGCACCTTAGATACCCCTCCAGGTTTTTATTTAAAGCTTCTGTTTGGCCATCACTTTGGGGGTGATAGGCAGAGCTGAAGTTCAATGTAGTTCCTTGCAACTCAAATAAACTCTTCCAAAACGCACTCAAAAAAACCGAGTCACGATCTGACACAATTGTCCTCGGAAGTCCATGCAGTTTGAAGACTGTATCCATAAAGACCTGAGCTACATTTTGTGATGTATAGGGGTGCGATAGAGTCATAAAGTGACCGTACTTAGTAAGTCTATCAACTACCACCAGAATCACTGAGACTCCTTTAGAGGTAGGCAGACCCTCTATGAAGTCCATAGAGATGTCTGTCCAAGCTTGCTCTGGAATGGGTAGAGGCTGGAGTAACCCGGCAGGAGGAATAGTCTCATGTTTAACTGTTTGGCACACTTCGCACTCCTTCACCCATCGTTTTATGTCTTTTTTCATACCAGCCCAGTAGAAATCCCTCTTAGCTCGTTGATAAGTCTTAAGATACCCTGTGTGGCCTGCCATGGGTTCATTGTGAATGTAATGGAGCACCTTCCTGATGAAAGGTGTTCCCGATACCAGCAACAATCTTCCTTTTTTTAAAAGAAGTCCTTGTATGATAGAAATTCCCTTAGGGATCTCTTGTTGTGTTTCTGCCCTTGTAAAGATCTCTCGGAACTCCAGAGAAGTTTGGTAACTCAGTTTCAGTTCCTCTACCCAATCAGGTTTTGGAAGTGTAATCTGAGTAAATACTGCTTCGACGACATCATTTTCTTCTTCCTTTCGAGAGAGAGCATCAGCCACTCTATTCTCTTGGCCTTTCTTGTACTCAATTTTAAATTCATACCCCATCAACTTAGTGAGCCATTTCTGTTGAGCTTCTGTGCCCACTCTTTGTTCCAATAAAAATTTCAGTGCTTGCTGATCTGTTTTGACTATAAATGACTGCCCCAACAAGTAGGGTCTCCATTTTTGGACAGCCGTTACTAGAGCCAGCAATTCTCTCTCATAGGTGGATAAGAGAAGAGCCCTACCCTTTAACACCTTGCTCAGGAAGGCAATAGGTTGCCCCAACTGCATTAGGACAGCCCCTATTCCTGTACCACTAGCATCGCACTCAATGATAAAAGGTTGAGAAAAATCTGGAAGTTTCAACACTGGAGGTTGAGTTACCACCTCTTTCAACTTCTTAAAGGCCTGTTCTGCCTCTGTATTCCACCCAAAATTATTCTTTTTAAGCAAACTGGTCAGTGGAGCTGCAAGCACCCCATACCCCTTTATGAACTTTCTATAGTATCCCGTTAGGCCCAAAAACCCCTCAAAGCCTTAGTATTCTTTGGCGATGGCCAATCCAGCATAGATTTTATTTTGTTTGGATCTGCCCGGACCCCTTCAAATGATATGATGTGACCCAAATACTCCACCTCCTCTACCCCAAATCTACACTTAGACATCTTCGCATACAGTTGATGTTTTTGCAGTACTTCCAGCACTTGTTTTAAGTGCTGTAAGTGTTCCTTCCAGCTTCTGCTATACACCAGAATATCATCGAAAAACACCAATACGAACCTCCTCAAGAATTGCTTGAATACTTGGTTCATAAGCCCTTGAAAAGTGGACGGGGCATTGGTAAGCCCAAAGGGCATTACCAAAAACTCGTAGTGCCCTTCGTGAGTTCTAAAAGCAGTTTTCTCAATGTCTTCGGGTATCACCCGAATTTGATGACATCCTGACCTGAGATCCAATTTTGAAAATACCCTTGCTCCTCCCAACTCATCCAGTAGTTCATCTATAACTGGAATGGGAAATTTATCTTTAATTGTGTGCTGATTTAGGGCGCGGTAATCGACACACATGCGCCAACTCCCATCAGCCTTACGTACCAGCAATACAGGTGAGGAAAAGGGACTGGAACTGGGTCTAATAACCCCTGTTTTCAGTAACTCTGCCACTATTTTCTCTATCTCGGTTTTCTGATAAAATGGGTATCGATAGGGTCTATTTGAGATAGGAGGAGTACCCTCTTTCAAAACAATTTTATGGTCATGGTCCCTTATCGGAGGAAGCCCATTAGGTTCCTCAAATACCCCTTGGAAATGTGTCAACAGCTCACTAACTTCATTATTCTGCACCACCACACTATCCACCTTAGACTCCATTTGAATTTGTAACAAAAACCCTCTCCCCTTGGACATCGAGGACAACATTGCCTTACTATTTCCCTCAAGAGAGATTGGTTTGGGTTCCAATCCTCTCAGCTCCACCTTATGCTCACCATTGACAAATTGCATCGATAATCTTGAAAAATCCCATACAATAGGACCAAGAGTTACCAACCAATTTACCCCCAATACAATGTCACAACCACCCAATTCCAGAATGTAAAGAGATGGACAGAACTGAGTACCTTGCATTTTGAGGGGTACCGCATCACAATGGCCTTCACTGTGAATAATGGCTCCATTGGCCACCTTCACCGCTAACTTCGTAGACTGGTTGATAGTTAATTTTGCCCTTTTTGCAATCGTCGGGTCTAAGAAACTGTGAGAGCTGCCCGAGTCTACTAGGACTACCACTGGTTCTCCACTCACTGTTCCTTTTACCCTCATCATACTTGGGCTAGGAGTACCCGCAATAGCATTAAGTGAAATCTCAGGATTCGCTTCGACCTGAGTAACCAGCACACTGTTTTCTTCCAACTGACTTTTTTCATCAACTTTTTCAGGCTGATCTTCCTCTAGGGTCTCACACCCTTGCAACAGATAAATCTTGGTTTTCTTACACACATGGTTGGGATGCCACTTCTCATCACAATGGTAGCATAGGCCCTTCTTTCTTTTTTCATCCCATTCCGTAGAAAAAATCATCCGTGTGGGCTGGAAAGTTTTAGTCCACTTACTACTACCTTCAGTGGATTGATTCTCAGATGATGTTTTAGTAGCTGTAGGAAATATACTCCTATCCCCTCCTGGTCTCATCCCCTTCCGAGCACTTATAAGATACTCTTCTTGTATTTTTTCCAAACCAAATGCTCCAATTAAACTGGTAGGGTTAAACATTTTTAAAAGCAGCCGAACGTCATCCTTCAACCCGCTAATGAAACAGCTTAATTTGTGTGCATCAGATAGGCCATTGATTCTGTTGGCTAATGCTTCAAACTGAGTCTGGTAAGCTGACACTGTAGAGGTCTGTTTGAGCCTTGTTAAAGCTTCCATTGGGTCATCATATGTAGTAGGACCAAACCTGATTTGAAGAATGCAAGTGAAGGTCTCCCAGTTGGTGAACTGCCCACTGTCCCAAGCCCCTTTGTACCAGATAAGTGCCTCCCCATGCATGTGATAAGCAGCCATTAGTAATTTTTGTGATGGATGTGTTTGATGAAATTCGAAATAATGGTTTGCTTTGAACACCCAACCTGCTGGGTCACTCCCATCAAACTGAGGAAAATCTAACTTGATTCCCCTTGTGAGCATTCTTCGATTTTCATTTCCCTCATGCTCCCTTTCTTGTCTGTTTTCAGGTACAAGCTGCTGCTGTTGTTCCCATACCGTACGTAGCATCTCAGACATCTGGTCCAATCGATCAGTCAAGCGTTGGATGGCTTGTTCTTGATCTTCCGCCTTACGTTGCTTGTTCTCCTTGTTATCTTGCTTGGATCTAGTACCTTCGGCCATGGCTTGGCTGGATGGTTGGTAAAAAGAATCTGGATGTAGAGTGGTATTTGTGGGTTTTGAATTTCTGGGTTATGTATACGGAAATGAAAATTTGTAAGGGTCCCTGGCTCTAAGATACCAATTGTTAAGGTCTCACAGTAACTATGGTAAATGATAGTAAAATATAACTCAATACGGAAAACAGGAAGATGATGAAAAAGGAAGCTACAGTGCTTCCATTACTGATAACTTGGATTTTCGAGGAATCCAAAACCTCCAAAGGAAATACCAAATTGTTCAGATTTTACATAACAAACCCGATCCCCTTTTTCCCACCTTATATGCATGACTCTAACTGAATACTATTTAAAAGACGAAAAGACCCCCTTACATATTCAACTGATAAAACGCAGCATTTAACAACACTTGCTGCCCCGTACTACTTTATTAAAGTAAAAGCTGTAAAGTAATGATTCTGATGCTCCAAAACGACACCGCATGATCCTTCCTCTACGCACCGTTTCGTTCCCATATGAAAAGCCCCAATCCTCTTGCTGCCCAATTGCCCTAACTCTTCGATCTTCACCTTCTCAAATAAAGCTCCCATCTTTCCCCCGTATCCTTCTCTCAAGCTCTTCATTAGAACCCTAACAGCACCGATGGTTGATCTCAAGAACTAGTCCTACCCACTTAGGGAATTTGCCAAAAGTTCAAAAGATAGAAATGCAATGCCTAAGGGTCCAATTTATAAGAGTTACAAGTTGGAAACCCCCAATAGGTCTCTTGGAAAATAAATAATTAAATAATAAAAATAACATAGTTGGCATGGGTCAAGTTGACCCATGGCATGCATGAGCCCATGGTGATTTAATATTAGAGTATCAGTATTAGTTATAAACTTATAGTGATTTAATATAGCTATATAATAGTATTAATATTATACTATTAGTATAGTTATATATTAGTATTAGTTATAAACTTATAGTGATTTAGTATAATTATATCAGTATAAGTATAACTAATACTATATTAGACTATTAGTATTAGTTATAAACTTATAATGATTTAGTATAGCTATATAATATATTAGATTATATAATAATATTAATATTATACTATTGGTATAGTTATATATTAGTATTAGTTATAAATTTATAGTCATTAGTCATTAGTCATAGTGATATTAATAATTTAATACTATATATAGTTATAGTCTTATAGACTTATAGTGATTTCTTTATAATTATAGACTATAGTTATAGACATAGTGATTTAGTTTAGTTATCAATTTATAATTATATAATTATATTGATGATGTTAATTGTTATTTGTTACTAACTTAGAGTATATTAATGTATTATAATTTATAATAGTTCTAAGTTAATGCATAATGAGCTATTTACAATTTTTTACATTTTGTATATGAAGCAATAACTAATAAGCATAAATAATTTAATTATCCATGATTCCATACATCCATACATGCTTTATATTTACTTGCAAGTTGCAACTTAGGTCATAGTCTCATAGATGTCACACATTAGTTAATTGTGAATTGATAGGTTAATTGATAATATACGATTAATATAATATTAATTTGTAATTATATATTTAAAATTTTATATTGAAAATGGGGATAGGTTAGATGAAAATTACATAATTTATTATATAATTATTATATAAAATAATATATTTAAAAAAAATTGAATTCGGTCGGTCCGGTCCGGTCCGAGAAATCCCCACCCCGGGATCGGACCGAAGACCGAAATTTTCCTACTTACTGGACCGAAACCGACCATGCATTTTTTCAGTTCGGTCCGGTCGGTTTCTCCAATCCAGACCGACCGTTTTACACCCCTAACCACAGTCGAGAATCAGGTTAAATAATGAGATGTCATTCTCGGACAATGGACACACCTGAACCCTTGTACAATATGAAAGGTTGTGGCTTATGTATAGAGTAAGTATGAAAGGAATAGAAAGTGAAAAGAAAGTATTACAGTTTATGAAATGAATGATCATTGGTAAAGTTTATGGAGTTAATAATTTAATTGACAAAAACCAATAGCAATCACATATCTAATTTATGGTCTCGAACACTAAAATGTAAATCTCACCGTAGTGGACCATCTATTGTTTCAGTATTTATGGATCTTGAACACTGAGATGTACAACAATCACATGTCTAATTTATGGATCTCGAGCATTGAGATGTAAATCTCACCTTAGTGGTCCACCTGCGGTTTTGGTATTTATAGATAACAAAATCGCAGATTTTATAGCAACACACACAGGACCCCACTCTAGAGGAAGAGACTGTCAACAAGGATGGTCATGATTAGGGGTGTAAACCGGTCGGTCCGGACCGGAGAAACCAACCGGACCGACCAGTTCGGTCCGGACCGACCAAATGCATGGTCGGTTTCGGTCCAATAAATAGGAGAATTTCGGTCTTTGGTCCGGTCCCGGGGTGGAGATTTCTTGGACCGGACCGGACCGGACCGACCGAATAAAAAATAAAAATAAATAAAATATTATATATATTATTTATATAATAATTGTACAGTTAATAATATAAAATTTTAAATATGTTATTAATACTTGTTAATATTTTATAAATTAACAATATTTTATATATATCTTCATCTAACCTATCACTATTAACAATATAAAATTTTAAATATGTTATTAACACTTGTTAATATTCTATGAATTAACTAATATATAATATCAATTAGTTAATTATATAATAATTATATAAATTAATAATGTAATTTATTATCATTAACCATATAAAATATTTTTTTATTGAATTTGTTACATAATTCACATTAATAAGTCACTTAATTTAATTTAGTATTTTAAATAAATTTTTTTTATTAATTGAAAAAAAAAAAAAGGCCAGACCGAATGGACCGACCCGACCGGACCGGACCGGACCGGTAATTACCGGTCCGGTCCGGTCCCTATGGGGTGTTCGGTCCGGTCCGGTGAATATTCGGTCCATCACCAGACCGGACCGAACCGGTTTACACCCCTAGGACTCATGATGAATAGGAGCCTCTTATGTACTTCTGTAAAAGTCTTTTTGTAATAATGAAACAATATTATCTGATACTTATATTTAAAAATTGTTGTATGATTATTTTGTAAGTTAATGAGTTCTTGAGAACTCAAGTGTGACAAGGGTAGATCAGGCTTGGGCAAAGAAAAAACTTCAGTCCTTCTCTCAGGAGTAAGGTTGGTCTCTCTGCTTCTAACCAGTGAGCTTTGTCTCCCTACGTGGTCAGTGGAGGTTGAATGCATGGTGGAAATGGATCTTTCTACCTTGTGGGAAGGTCTAAAACTAACAGAAAATGAAGATGAAACCATTATTTTGTCAGAGAAATCAATGGAGGCAGCAACTATGAAAGGAAAAAACTGTCTTATAGTTCTAGCCACAACAGATAAGAACTTCAACAAAGAAGCTTTTCAGTCAACAATGCCTCTAGTCTGGAGATCAGAGGGCTGGGTCCTTTTCACAGATGCAGGTGAAAACACATTTTTAGTGGAGTTCCAACAAGTTTTAAATCTGCTAAAGGTCCTTAACGGCAGGCCATGGTCCTTCGACAGGTCTATATTAGCCATTCAAGAAGTTGATGGCAGTATCCCAACCAGTGCCATAAGATTTTCACACGAACCCTTCTGGGTGCAGCTGCACAACATCCCCTTGGCTGGTATGAACAAACACTATGGTGAACTGATAGTTTCTGGTATCCGTCAGGTCTTAAATGTGGAAATAGATGCAAATAACTTGGGCTGGGGTCACTTCCTCAGGGTGCAAGTGCTTGTTGATATCAATAAACCTCTGGCTCGAGGGAGATGGATTCAAGGTCCTAATCAGAAAACTTGGATTGCTTTCAAGTATGAATGCCTCCATAACTTTTGCTTCAAATGTGGAGGATAAAACATAAAGAAAGGGATGCCATTTGCTCAAACAGGATGAGAACCAGCCAATGCAGTTTGGCTCATGGCTGCGGGCTGGAGCTCCAAAATCTTGCATTAAGGAGTACAAGAGATGTGGAGTTGCCTCAAGATCTGCTCAACCAGAAGAAGCCTCAGGCCACCAACCTACGACGAATGAGGAGGAGCATACCAGCAAAAGGAAATCTACAGTGATGGAGAAATTCACAACAGCGTTTCAGGCACCAATCACAGGTGAAACAACTCGAGTAACTCCTTTGTCCCCCACTGTCTCAGCTCTCAAGAAGCAGCCACCCATCAAGGATCCTATACTCCATGTAGTGGACTCCACCACTAACACTTGCCCCCCCCCCCCCCCCCCCCAATCACACCTCTGAGCTCTCTAAAGGTCAGTCTTCTTCTGTATATAGTGATCTTTACTCCCAATTTGCAAGTTCTGATAAAGAAAACATGGACCCCTTATCTGATAAGAGGACAACACTCCTTAATGATAACAAGTCAAACCTGATGGCTAGTGAGCACAACTTTAAAATGGAAAAGCCAGCTGAGATGAAGGTCCCCACAGCGATTTTTAATACTCCTATCCTAGCTAGTGAGGAGGAAAATGTCCCAATGACTCTCTGTTTCAACTCAACCAAACCAGTGAATAAAAAGAAGGTAAATTGGAAGAGGATAGCCCGTGAAGTCCCTCCTTTAACACTGGAAGGGGGCCTTGCCACCAGAGGAGGGACTGAAAGGAAGGCAAGCACCAATCCCTTGGACCCTATCCCCAGCTTCTCAATGTGAAAAAACAAAAGGCTCTACACAACATTGAGGTCCATAGCTCACCTTCTTCTCGGGTGGTGGCTGCAAGGCAGCCCCACCAAACACTATGATGTGACTTAGCTGGAACTGCCGAGGGGTTAGGAACCCTCGGACAATTCGTGAACTACACCATTTGGTGTGTCAAAGAGCCCAAACTTTGTTTTCCTCATGGAAACAAAGTGTACTCGGTGCAAGGTAGAACAAATCAGAAATATATGTGGTTACTTCAACAGTTTTACAGTTGACAGCAGGGGCCTTAGTGGGGGTATAGCATTGCTGTGGAAAGGAGACTATGAAGTTCAATTGCTTTCCTATACCAGGTACCATATCTCAGTTAAGGTACTCCACCCCACAGGGAATCAGGCTTTCCATCTCATTGGATTTTATGGTCACCCAGCGTCAAGCAAAAGAAGAGGCAGCTGGGATTTACTTCGACTTCTTAAACCTTGTGACAATCAAGCTTGGATCTGCCTTGGAGACGTTAATGAAATTTGTCTTCAATTTGAGAAAATGGGGGCAGCAGAGAGGCCATATAGTATGATGGAAAACTTTAGATCAGGAATGGTGGACAGTGAATTAAATGAAGTGCCTTTCGAAGGTGATTACTTCACCTGGAGCAACAGAACAGAGGGAATTCATTTCACAAAAGAGAGAATGGATAGGGCCCTAGGGAAACTGTCTTGGTTCTCCCTCTTTCCTGACTGCTATGTTTCAACCTTAAGTGCCTACTGTTCTGACCACTGCCCCATCCTTCTAACTACTGAGGCAGGCTTGACAACTAGTATGAGAAAGCAAAGGCCTTTTAGATATGAAGCCAACTGGGATTCTCGAGTAAAATGTGGTGATTTGATTAAGAAGGCCTAAAACAACACCTCACACCAAAGACCACAACTTCAGGGAACTTTAGAGAGTCTTCTCAGGTGCAAGGAAATCCTGCAGCAATGGAGTAAAAACAATTTTCAGAACCAGAAGAAACTAATCAACCAAAAGCTCAACCAAATCAAACAGCTCCAAATGCTTAACACAGGAGACTGCAATGAGGAGATTTATCATCTCAGTCGAAATTGACAAGCTACTTGAAGAAGAGGACACAAAATGGAAACAAAGAGCAAAGCAAACTTGGCTAAAGGAAGGAGACAAGAATACAAAATTCTACCATATGTGTGCAAACCAAAGGAAGAAGCACAACGAAATCAGGAAAATATCCAATGAAACAGGAATTATGGTTGACAAGCCTGAGGAGGTCAGTGACATGTTCAGAATTTCTTTCAAAACCTTTTCACATCCTCTCAGTCCAGTCTCATACCCAAGTGCCTTGAAGCTCTGGAGAACACAGTCACTGCTAATATGAATTCCTCCCTCACAAAACCAATCTCCATAGTAGAAGTCAAACAAGCTCTCTTCAGTATGAATAGCCTAGGGTCTCTAGGACCCGATGGTTTTCCTGCCCTCTTCTACCAAAAACATTGGGATGTAGTTGGTCCAAGGATCTGCTCAGCAGTGCAGGAGGCTTTCAACTCTACCTCATGGCCTCAGGACTTTAATGTAACCCACGTTGCATTAATCCCTAACGTTAAAAACCCCTCAAAAGTCTCTGAATTCAGGCCCATCTCCCTTTGTAATGTTCTCTATAAGATTCTGGCCAAAGTTCTAGCAAATAGGCTTAAACCAATCCTTTCACAACTTATATCTCCTTCTCAGAGTGCCTTTGTTCCAGGCAGGTTGATAACAGACAATGCCATTGTGGCCTTCAAAACCATGCATACTATGAACACCCTTCTGAAGGGTGAATAAGGCTATATGGCACTAAAATTGGATATGAGTAAAGCCTATGATAGGCTTGGATGGTCCTTCTTAGCAGTAGTCATGAATAAATTGGGCTTTGCCACAAAATGGATTGAGATTGTCATGCAATGTGTGAATTCTGTTTCGTACTCAATCTTTCTAAATGGTACCCCTCAAGACCTTTTCACACCATCACGAGGCATTAGACAAGGAGACCCCCTCTCCACATATTTATTCATCCTATGTGTTGAGGTCCTAAGCAAATTAATCCAAAAAGCATAAATGAGAGGAGCCATCACTGGTGTCCCTATTGGTAGCTAAAGTCTACATATTACTCACCTATTTTTTGCAGATGATTGCCTCTTGTTTTGTAAGGAAAACCCTCTTGAGTGGAGCAGGCTTTTCTTCCTTTTGGAGATATGAAAAAGGCTCAGGTCAAAGACTTAACAAAGAAAAGACTTCCATCTTTTTCAGTAAAAACACAAGGCCAGAAGCAAAGGATCTGATCCTTACTGTTGCTGGCATCAAATCCTCCCAATCTTATGATAAATACCTTGGATTACCAATTCAACTAGGGAGAGACAGAATCAAAGACTTCAAAAGCATCATTGATCGAGTAAGGAGCAGGATTAGCAACTGGAAGATCAAGCATTTAAGTCAAGCTGGCAAAGAGATTCTCATCAAAGCAGTCCTTCAAGCTCCCTACCTATAGCATGGGAGTTTTTAAACTCCCAAAATCCATGTTGGAGGAACTTACCAGATTAATAAGACAATATTGGTAGGGTCAACAAGATGATAAAGGTAAGATCAATTGGTGTGCCTGGGACCATATGAGAAGGTCTAAAGCTGCTGGTGGTCTTTGTTTTAGAGACCTGAAATTTTTCAATATGGCCCTACTAGCAAAGCAAGGCTGGAGACTGCTGCAATACCCAGATTCATTAGCAGCTATGCTCCTTTCAACAAAGTATTATCCCCATGGGAATTTCATGCAGGCACAAATCAAGAGAACAACCTCCTTCATATGGAGAAGTATCCTCTTAGCAAAACCTTTATTGGAAGCTGGACTTCTGTGGCGTATTGGAAATGGGAGACAAACTTGTATCTGGAAGAACAAATGGCTCCCAAGCCCCTCTCCACACATGATCCTAAGCCCTATCAAGGATTCTGACCCTAAGGCTGTGGTTGCATCTCTAATAGACTAGTCCTCTATGACATGGAAGTTAGATACTCTATAAGTCACTTTTCTCTAAGGAAGAAGTCAATACTATTACACAGATCCCCATTAGTATATGCAACAGCTCTGACAAGATCATATGGAGTGGGTCCAAAATGGGGGTTTTTTCTGTTAAAACTGCCTATTACTTGCAATTGGCTATTCACAAGTCATCTCAGGGCCAAACATCATACTTGAACTGCTATCAAGAAAAATGGAACAGTATATGGAAGCTTCCCATCACCAGCACTGAAAAACTCTTCCTTTGGAAGGCTTGTAATAATGCATTACCTACAAAATCCAATCTCAAAAGGAGGCGAATCATTGATGACTCTTCAAGCCCCATTTGCTGCCAAGCAGATGAAACCATAGAGCATTCCCTTTGGGAATGCCCCTCAGCTAATGATGTCTGGAGCTACTGCTAAGCGTATTTCCAAAAGAAGCAGGCATCTCAAACCTCTCTTAAAGATATGGTCCTCTTTATGCTAGCTGAATTGGAGGAGTCCCTTCTAGTCAAGGTTGCAGTTGTGATTTGGAAGATTTGGAGGAGAAGAAATGAGCTAAATTTCAAGCAACACTTCACTAACCCCCTCACTCTATCCCTTCAGTCAAAACAGAAGATGGAACAATTGAAGACTCTGGGCCATCTCAACTCGACACCTCCTCTTTTGGTTGGGAACTCAGTACCCCAATGGGAACCTCCCCCTCCTGACTTTTATAAGATCAATTGGGATGCAAGCCTTCAAAAACACAACTGTACAAGTGGTGTTGGTGTTGCCATCCGAGATCATGCAGGCCACTTTATTGCAACTGTGAGGATGACAAGTCATCTATATCCAGATCCTCATCTTGTTGAAGCTTATGCAGCCCAACAGGCAGTCCTTTTAGCTGTCAACATTGGTCTTCACAAGATCATCCTTGAAGGGGATGCCCTGCAGGTGGTGAATGAGCTTAAAGGCGCAACTGAAAATTGGACTCAAGCTGGTTTAATCTCCATGGACACCAGGAACGTACTCAACTCTTTTGAATCATGGTCTGTTCAACATGTAACAAGAGCATCCAATGAGATTGCTCATGTACTAGCTAAGAATGCCCTCACTAGTTATGATGTCCTTGTAGAACTCGAAGACATCGCTGGATGTATTGGCCATTTGGTCTTTTCCTGATGATTATAATAATCTTGATTTAAAAAAAAAAAAAAAAAAGTGTGACAAGGGTAGTTTTGTAACCTTGTATTGTACTATAAAGGTTTGTTGTAAATATTTTATGGTACTTAATTTTGTCTTTGGTGCAATAATTATAGTTAGTTTTTTTTTTTTTTATGGAAATAGTCTCATTTCATTAATGAAAATGAAGTTACAAATGTGACTTAATACATGGACAAATCTAAACTATAAGCCAACTACGCCTAAACTCTGGGGCTTCCCCACACACAAATTTCTTTGTAGCGGACATTGTCTTAACTTCTCAATAAACTCTCTCCAAACAGAGAAAGTGTTCTGTAAACAGAACTAGAAGGCCCCTCTATCCTCCTAGGGAGGAAAAGTACGGGACACTGCTATGGATACTAAATCCAATAGCCTATTTTTATTTTATTAAAACCTAAAAACAACAAAAAACCAAATAAAGCACATTAACTAACAACTACTAACTAACAACTAAACTACAAAGCCACAAGTCTCGGTGTGACCCGGACGACACGCCCACCGCAAGCATCGGCATCTCGAGTCCTGAAGGCACGTGCACCCAACTCACGCACGGACACAACAGTCTCCACTACGCAGGTAGCACCTACGCTTATGTTAGTTAAAATGCTTATGTTTCATCGTAAAAAAAATATACCTTATTTTCTATAAATTTCAATAGCATGACGGGATTGTAACTAAGGGTTCGGTGGCGAAACCATGTTGATGCCCAAAAGTTTTTGGAAGCTCAAAATACCCCTTAAATTTTATTCATAATTTTATAAATATAGAAAATGGCTCCCCAAAAAATAATTTATAATTCTCTCCAAAATTTTCTAAAATTTCAATATATATAGAAATGCATCTCTTCCATTTTTTTCCTATAGCCCCAAATTTTTGTGTAATTTGTATATATTATCTATTTTTAAGGATGTGGCCCCACCAGAACTAAATCAAAAGTAAGTTTAGTAGAAATAATGAACCTATTAATATGGATCTCGTAGTTTTCTATTATACAATATTAGACTTCTTAACATGAAATCCAAAATGAAAATACAAGAAAAACATTTAAGGTTGATGATCTATATGAAAAATAGTTGAAATGTTTTATCATCTAGACTTCATTGAACAAAAAAAAAAGATTATTTAAGGTCTCAATTATAACATTATATGCTTAATGTGACACAAAAATATCTAAGTTTACATGAAACTTGATAAGCAAGTTTACAACCTAGAATGAAAGATGGACTTCCTAAAAGATCACTTGATAGTTTTTATGAAGAAAACATATTATAAATATTTCATTACAAAATAATAATAGATGAATATTATTCAATCAAACAGTGTCGTCAGAAATATGAAACACCTATTAAGTTGTGTTTTTATAATTATATTTTTATGTGTATGTAGCAAATTCTCTAGATCTAATTTTATATATAGTTAAGTTTTTATGATTTTTAAATTTCTTCTTATTTTACATAAACTTGTCATATGGCATAAAAGTTCGATTCCACCACTGTAAGGGTTATAGGTCCGATGTCTCAGCGACCCATTAAAAATTGAAAAGGGGAAGTTCGTGCGGGGGGTCCTCCAAATTTATACAGTGAAGGAGTCTTCTTCAACCATCCCAAGTCCTATTTTCTTCATTGTATGAAGAGTTGTGAGAGGTAATGAGAAACTGTAAAATTAGCCAACATAGTGGATTTCACTCACAAACCACTCGTGGATGTAGACCTTTATGCCAAACTACATAAATCTCTATGCTTCTCCATTTTCTTTACACTTTATATACTTTATTTATTATTTATTTCATGAACGAGCATCCGAGTACCATATCAATGCCCAATCGTTACTGTTGGCCATCCAATTGTATTATTAGGCTTTGGCCATGTTGAAAGAATGAGTAATGTTAGATACAATTTGAAGTGTGCAAAGTCTATCACACTCATTTTTTTGAAAATAGGTGAGGTTCACTATTAAAAAAATAATTTTTTATGCGAGTCTAAATTGAATTAATTTTACAAAAAGAATGTATAAGACTTACACATTCTAAACTTGCAAATATCATCTATCTAAAAAAAAATTGCATCAACACTAGCAATATTGTTAGAATAACCGGGAGGCATGACTCAATTCCTTTTGGGCTTGAAGTGGTAAACAAGGCATTTATAGTAGTTGCTAAAAGCTTTAATTTCTTTTTGATCCTGCCATAGTCGGCTAGATTTTCCACCTTGTGAATGTAATGTATTGTCTTTTTTGTATTATGATTCCCATACCTCAACCAAATCCCGTTTACCCCTTCATTTTCACTTGATATCCTCTTTTTTTCCGTAATAACTTTATAGACATATTTGGATGTAGTAGAGATATGTTTGTGAATGGTTATAATTTTTTTTTTTTTCTTAAAAGGAAATCTTGAAATGTTTGATGAATAGTAAAAAAATATTTTATTTCTAACGTAATAAATGAAATAAGAAAAAATCTTATTGCAAGCAAGTTTGTGCACCAATTCGTGTACCAATATTGATATGTAATACATATGTTTAACGAAACGATGTGAATTAAAGATAAAAATAATTTTTATGATATAAGAGATTTTCTTTTACTCTCAAAAAAAAATTTTTCATTTTTTTTTAAATAAAAAAAATTATTGGTACGCGATGTGGTGCACGAACTCGCTTGTATCTAGCAAAACCCATGAAATAAATATGGCGGCAGACTCTATGGCCATGATTGGGAAGCCCAAATTTGCAGTTCATAGTGACTAGAATCGGCGGGATCCTACAGCCTATGATGGCAAAGGAACCACCACAGGCTCGTGGGCCAGTGGCCACTAAGCCTTTGGGCTAAAATCTTTTTGTTTTGTTTTTTTTTATAAATTTGATTTGAAAATTAATTTTTGTATTTTTTATATTTTACAAAATTTGAATATACAAGAGTATTGTTAGGTATATCTATTGAGTGTGCGCGTCTTCATTTTAAAAAAATGAGATCCATATTAAAAGTATATTTTTTTTTATGTGGGTCCTATATTTACATTCTTTTTTTAAAAAGAATAATGTAAATTTATATATTAAAAAATTATATAAATAATTTATATTCAAATGTTTGAAAATGAGATGAGATTGAAAATATTCCATAATTTTTGGTTTCTCAAACATCATCAGTCTTTTGGACATCCTTTTTAAAAAAAAAAAAAAAACAACCAACATTCAAATTTATTAAACTCATCAAACATTACACTCTTTCCAGAAGAATACAAGGCATAACTATCTCAGGACCCTCTTCCAACCACACTAGTTCATTTTCAAACCTCAAGGCTAACTTTCCCATTTGGTGAGCTGCACGATTACACTCCCTAGAAACATGTTGAATCTTCCAAGATACTCTTCCCTTGAAGAATGATTGAATATCTTCTATAATCACAATTGATTTTCTTCATTTTTCTGAACTCCATTAATCATTGTGAGAATATCACCTTCAAAAACGACATTATCTCCATGCAAAACAACACAGCTCTCTGTAAGGCTAATGCCTCAGCCACAACTGGACTTTTAGCATAACCTTTTGGCATACTCAAAGAAGCTATTAACTCCCCTTCCCAGTTATTGATTACCACACCAACAACCCATCTTGGAATTTTCAGCATCTAAGGCAGCATCTCAATTGACTTTATAAGTATTATATCCTGACTTCCTCCATTTAAGAACTCTATGAGAAGAAAGTGTTGATGTTGTGTGGCCCTTCACCTTCTCTTGTGATTGCTTGAAGCTCTCATTCTCTTCTCTTGCCCATTTTAACACTAAGTTGGGACTGTCAAATTTGCTGTCAAATACAAACCTGTTTCTTCTCAACCATACTATTCTCAACATGCATGCAGTTTCCTCTAAATCACTTTTCGATAGTTGCTTAGCCATACCTTCCCAGATGTTATAAAAGCCAATGTCTATAGAATCTCACTTCTGCAAAGAACCTCAATGAATTTGCCCAAACATCTTGAGCAGCAACACAACTCCACACTGCATGACATGTCAGACTCCTCTTCTAGCTGACAGATAAGACAGAGTGCATTTTTTGTGATTTTTCTTCTAAACAGATTCTTCTTTGTGGGAAGAGCTTCACTAGCTACTTTTCAAAGAAACACCTTGACAAAATTTTGAGCCTCTGACTCCCATATTTTCTTCCAACCTGCAGAAGAGTTATTAGACTGCTCTCCCTTCCCATTCCTTTTCAACTAGATAGCCAAATGGTAAGCAGACTTCACAGAAAATAGCCCAGACTTACTAGGGCACCAAATGAGCTTGTCTTCTGCACCTCTACAACTGATTAGTAAGCACTTAATTACAAATGTGTCTTCAGCACACATTACTTCATCAATCAAACCAGTTTTTCAACCTCCATGATTATTAAGTAACTCTCTGATAGTTGCATCTCTTGGAATGACTTTTACATGTGATTGCACCATGTGAGTTATGGGAATTGGTAACTGTTTGTTATCCCATATCTTTATTTTTTTTTCCATTCCCCACTCTCCATCTCAAACCTGCCCTTATTAAGTAACTCGAGCCCATAATACTCCTCCACACTTGTGATGGACCACTGCCAAGTTTAACATCCAGTAAATTCCCATTCTTATAGTACTTTTCTTTCATTACCTTAGCCACTAAATAATTGGGATTTATTAATAATCTCAAAAATTGCTTAGCCAACATAGCTTGATTAAAACAATCCACATCTCTAAAGCCCAACCCTTCATGACTTTTAGACAAACTAATCTTACTCCACTCCTTCCATTGAATCTTCCTATTGTTATCCATATGGCCCCACCATAATCGAGCTAGCATATTTGATATCTCTTTACACAACTATTTTGGTAATGTAAAAACACCCATTGCATATGTGGGTATTGTCTAAAGCACAGCTTTTATAAGTACTTCTTTGCTAGCCTATGTTAAAAACTGGTTTTTCCAACTGTTGATCCTCTTACAGACTCTATCTTTAATGCCTCTGAATGCATTATACATGGATTTCCCTATCATCGTGGGCAGACCCAAGTACTTCTCAACATCCCCACAAACCCTTGCACCTATATCCTGAGCTAACTCATCTACTGTCTCCACCTTAGTATTAGTACTAAAATAAACTTAAGTTTTCTGCATATTTTATTTCTGTCCTAATGCCCTCTCGTACCTTTCTAGTAATTGTTTCATGGCCCTCTATTGTTGCAGTCTAGCCTTGCAAAATAGTAAGTAAAAAAGCAGATGATTAATTATGGTTTCACCCTTACTCATAGCCACACCCCTTATAGCTTCTATTGCTTCTGCATGTTCACAAAGAAGTTAATCCTTCTCCACATAACAAAAAGAGATATGGTGACAGAGGGTCACCTTGCCTAAGTCCCCTTGTAGGCTTAATTACCTCTCCAAGTCGACCATTAACAAGCACTAAGTATTGTATTGTTGATACACTGCATTATCAAACCTATCCACCTTTTCCCAAAGCCTAGATTATCCATCACATCCATCAAATAACTTCACTCCACTCTATCATATGCCTTAGACATATCAAACTTCAAAGCCGTAATCCCTTCTTTCCCTTTCTGCCCTGTTTTCATAGTATGCAAAGATTTATAAACTAACATTATATTGTTTTTAACAAGTCTACAAGGAATAAATGCGCTCTGATTGTAAGAAATAACTTCAGGTAATACATTTTTCAATCTATTAGCCAACATTTTTGCAATTATTTTATACAAAACATTGCACAAGTTTATTGGTCGAAAATCAGTTACACACTTTGGATTCTCTAGCTTAGGAATTAGAGCAATGTGTGTATAGTTGATCTCTTCTGCAAACAACCCATCATTAAGAAACCTGAGAATTGCTGTTGTAGTATCTTCACCAACTATCTTCCATAGGTCTTGATAGAAGCATGCTCCATAGCCATCAGAACCAGGTGATTTTAATGGCCCAATCTGAAACAAAGCCACTTCCACTTCTTCTCTAGTGAAACCCCTCTCCAACTCCTCATTCATTTCCACAGAAACTCGTTGCTCCACAAAATTTGAACAATCTGTTATCTCATCTTGAGAGAGCTGAGCTGAACAATATACATCTTCATAATGCTGTTCAAAAGCCTACTGAATCTCCCCCTGGTCTCTCCTGAGTACTGAGTGAGAATCCCTCACCTGTGAGATGAAGTTCCTCTTCTTTCTCTGATTTGCACACAGATGGAAATACCTGGTATTTCTATCTCCCAATTTATACCAATTACTTTTTGTTCCTTGCCTCCACCTCATATCTTCTTGTTCTAACAAATAACTCAATTCCTGCTGTAAGTTTTTAATCACTTCCACATTGTTAGGCCGTTCAGCTTCTTGTAATCTTCTTAGTTCTTCAGTCTTTTCTTTAATCATCCTTTATCCACCAGCCCTCAATTCCTACTCCATCTAGACAATGAAGTAGAATATTGGGACAAAGTGTCCTGTATCTGCTCCAAATGCTGTGCATTTAATTTACCTTTTTTTCCAAACCTCCTCAATAATCTTCCCACATTCCTCATCTCTTAACCAGCATGCTTCAAATCTAAAGACCGTTTTTGTAGTGTGTTGTCCCCCCTCCCCTCTCCTAATAGATACTAACAATGGTTTATGGTCTGAGCTTCGAGCAACCAGAGCCTCTACCACTACTTGTGTATACAACATCTTCCACTGTGCATTAGCAACAACTCTGTCCAGCCTCTCTTTAGTAAAGCTATTATCCACATGTCGATTACTCCATGTGAAAATATCTCCTTTGCAGCCTAAATCAAACAACTGATTATCTTTAATGGCAGCTCTAAAACCCCTCATTAAGTATTCACGTCTGTGTCTACCCCATTTCTCAGATTGCATCAACAATTCATTAAAATTCCCCATAACACACCAAGGAAAATTTCCAAGATTTAGTCTTGACAGTAACTCCCACGATTGAGCCCTCTTACAAGTTTCAGCATACCCATAAAATCCTGATAAAAGCCATCTACTACTATGATCACCCATTGAAATCCATCCACTAATGTGCCTCAGTGAAAAATTATAAATAGTAAACTGAATATTAGATTTCCATAGCATAGCCAAACCACCACTTCTCCCCACTGGATCAACCACAAAACACCCATCAAAACCTAATTTCCTTTTAACAGATTTTTTTTTTTTTTAAGAAGAGCCGGTAGCCACCCACATAGTAGCCTCGTCCCAAGTTTATTAATAAACTCTCACTTGTGGCGGAGGAATACTGTAGTAACAGACGGACACTTGGGATTTACAAAAAGACCCCATGCATCAAAACAAATTAAAATAAAAAAAATCATCCTATACCAAGCCCAACAAGAAACCATCTAACTTCCTACCACACACAAAGAAAATTCCTACCTTATGGAAGGAAAACCAATCTTATCCAGTCGGATCATGCCCCTAACATCACAAGCTAGAAGGTCAGAACCTGATCCATACGTCCTCGTGATCCCCGATTCCCCTTGACGAGCAAAGAAATCGGCAACTTGGTTACCCTCACGGAAAATATGTGAAATGGAAAAAACTATGCCTACTAGACATTCAAGCAACAACTCTCAATAGTCCTAGAGGTACCACACATTACAAGCACCCGAAGTCAACCAATGAACAATTAACGCAGAATCACACTCTATCTCCACATGATTTAGGCCAAACTCTTTGCAAACCATGATACCTCTCAGTAGGGCCCTTAATTCAGCCACATTATTAGTGCCTATACCCAGGTGTTTCGAGAAGGCAGCCTTGACATTCCCCAAATGATCCCTAATCACTCCACCCCTTCCACAAGATCCCGGGTTTTCCCTACTACTCCCGTCAACATTCAATTTCACCCACCCTGTCGCTGGTTTTCTCCACACCATTGCACGAGGTTGGCTCACAGGAACCTGCTTAATAGGCATATTAATATCGGATAGAATCTCATAATCTCTAGGAGAGAGCCTCTTAAACTTAGATATGTTTTCAAAAATTTGGCTAAGCCAAAACTTAACCGCAAGCCATACTTCCTCTGTCGATTCATAAGTCACCTCCATTCTAGCCTTACACCTTCTTGCCCACAGTCTCCAAGTAACCAGACATGGAAGCAAGCCTACAAGTACACCCCGTTGGGATGCGCACTTCGTACAGCTGAACCAACAGGAAATACGTGCATGCCATGATGAAGTTGTCATGCACCGAACATCCAATGCCATCGAGGCCTTCCTCCATACTGCCGTAGCGATATCTCCAGAGCACAGAACATGATCCAAAGTTTCAGAACTTCCATTCGTACAACAATCACAACGTGAGGCAAGATTAATACCTATAGTTATAATATGAGCATCCACTGGGAGGCACCTGAACCATGCCTTCCAAACACAAACAACCACACGTCTAGGAAGAAGTTTATGCCAAAACCAATTCGTCCATGGACAGCTTTCCCTTCGAACCCGTATAATGTCCCAGGCGAAAGACACGGAAAAAAGACCATCTTGATTCGGTTCCCAGATGTAAACATCCGACCCCTCCTTACCTGCCACCACTGACCGAATTACCTCAAGAGCTTTATTCTCTCCAATTAAATTTACTAGAGCAGATTCATCCCATACATTACCAACCTAGAGGTCCTTGATTTGGAGATTAGAATTTGTAATATTCTGAGCATCAACATTTAGAGGTCCACTCGAAAGCCATCGTTCATGCCAAAAAGAGACTCTTCCTTCCTTAACCCGCACCCTAGAATGCTCATAAACCTCTGGAAAGACCTGCATAATAGATTTTCAAAATCGTGAACCATTTACACGTGAAACCGCCAAAAGAAGATTTCCTTCCTTCACGTATTTAGCTCGGAAGAACCGGGTCCAAAGATTGTCTAAAGTTAGGAGATGCTATGCAAATTTCATATGAATGGCTTGCTGAACTTCATTACGGTCCCGAATTCCTAAGCCTCATTCCTTGATCGGTTTACAAATATCAGACCATGCAACCCACTTCTTTTTTACCTTTCCATTATACTCACCCCAGAATAAAGTAGAGAGAATAGAATTTATCTGAGTGAGAAGAACCTTAGGCACATTAAGCACCGTACGTGGAAAGCGAAACGAAGAAGGACCATAAGAAATCACTTCCTTGTCAAATCAGATCAACATAGGGCAATGATCTGATGACTTACGATTAAGAACCTCAAGATGAACTTTCGGGAACCATTGGAACAAAGCAGTATTCGATAGTGCCCAATCCAAGCGTGCCCAGCATCTAGACGTTCCTCTATGACCATTGCACCATGACATTCTACAGCCACTAAGGCCAATCTCCACGAGTCCAGAATTATGAATGCATGAGTTAAATTCAGCCATAGCCGATAAGGGCCTTGGGTTACCACCTATCCTCTCTCCGTCATCCCGAATGGCATAAAATCCCCTACTACAATCCAGGGTGCCTCATCCTTCTAAGCATCCTCAATATCCTGCCAAAGTTCTCTATGTTTCACTTGCGAGCACTTGCCATACACAAATGAAATATAGATTTGCTTGGCTTCCCTTATAAAACACCCATGGATAAATTGGTCCGACATACTCTGTACCTCAAAAATTAAATCAGCATTCCAAAACACCCAAAGCTTACCACCCATCGCTTCATTTGAACAATAAGATGGAAAATCAAGAAACCGCGCCCAGAACTCCATAAAAACCTCACCAGCAAATGGCTCTAAAATTGCTAGAATCGGAGGCCTATAATCTTTCACCAGACGTTTTAATCTTCTCTTGGATGTACGCAAGCCATGCACATTCCACACCAAAATCTTCTCAATCATACATTCAGTTTTGCAAGTCGAGAACTAACCCGTCGAGAGTGACGCAATTCTAGGCTCACTAATTTCTTCAAAGCAGACGCCGAATTATTTAAATCTGACTCTGAGCCATAACCCTTCTCTTTGGCCAAATTATGACAAGGTTCACTCTCTTCCTGATCCGAACTATATGCATCATTAACCACAGCCGTTGTGGCAGTATTCTCTTGTGCTAACATTTCAGAAACCATATCTGGATGCCCCTCAGCAAATTGCCAAACCAACGAGACTCCCTCCTGCATGGCAATATCACCCGTAACCTCCCAGTTCCTCTCTAAAGATTTACTTAGAACCATCTGCAACTCAGCACATGCATAGTCACCGAGAGACTCATTTTGCATATCGTTTGAAACAACCTATGCCAAAACCTGTCCATCCTCACATCGCACCTCATCAAACTGCCACCTCCTCAAATTGCACCTCATCACATTGAACTGAGTCACCACCAACAACCCCCTTTCCTTTGAGTTCTGAAACAAACTCCACACTCCCAGTGCACTCCACCAATCCACTAGCCGAAGGTTCCTCCCATACCTACACTACGGGATCTGTACTAGGGCCCTCAGGGGGCTCTTCTACAATAACCAGTTGCTCTGGAACGCTAGGGGCACTTCAACCCGCTGATCCTCCCGCTCCTGACTAGGCCCCGCTTGTACCACTCGCCATTCCTCTTTGGTGTCTTGTTTTACTTTCTTCGAAGCCGCACGATCATCCCGTTGTTGCTTCTTGACCCCAACACGGCATACTACCTATGTATGGCCCTGACGACAACACCGCTTACAATACGACCCCTGCTTCTCATAACGTACCTCTTGCCAATTTTCTTGTGCGCCGAAACCACTATAGGGAATCCTTTTACTGGTTCCTCAAGAAGATCCACCTCTACACATAATCTTGCACCTGAAGCACGAGTCTTGTTCATAGTCGCATTATCAGTACCTAAGAACCTTCCGAATCTTGATGCCAAAATCTGCAAATAGTCAATCCTATACAGATGCAGGGGAAGACCTGGCAAGAAAATCCATTGGGGCGCCGTAGTGGGTTCACTCTTTAACTCAAACTCTTTTGTCCAGTGGAACAGCCGAAAGATGCATCACTCAATAACTCACCTTTCCCTCGCCCATGCATGGATAAAATCACGTTCGGACTTCAATTGAACAAAAACATGGTGAGCATCCATGAAGCTGATGATAGGAATCTCCAGCAAGCCCCACGTCTTAAGCAATGCAAGCCGAATGATATCAATGGAAGGATGTGAATGTAGAAATTTCAAAACCAATGCGTAACGGAAATCCTCCGCTACCCTTGTCATCTCGGCCTTTGAGAAAACAAAGCTCAGATGGCCATCAACATCCACAGGAAAATGCAAAGGTAGTTTGTAAGTGAAAGACGAAAAAGTCTTCGACACTGCCTGGGCATATGATAAAGACGTAACAGGATTCCCTTCTGGTGGAAAAGACACCAGAGGGGCGGCTGCTGCCTCCATGCAGCAACCCTAGGCAGTGAGAACGAGGAAACTCAAGAAGATAATCTTGGAGTTTTCTTGGAGAGTTTTAGTCGTATTCACAAGGTTGCCCAGAAGTACCTAGCTCCAAGGATCCAAATTCCAACCATATAACTTGAGCAATATGGATGGTCTAGCTAAATAAGGCTTGTTCGAGCTTGGATGATCATTTATCTTTATGTACATGATTAGTATGTAAGAGTTTTATTCTAATTGGACAATCCACAGTACACCATATAGTCCAACTACTATAAGGCCATGGTTCAGACTAATTTTATTTTTTAACAGCTTCTACCCATGAAGTTTTAAGCAATGTTTTCCATTAGAAACACCACTTTGGAATGCTTATCATTTACCTATTGATAAAGGTCCTGAACTGTCCGAGGGTTCCCAAGCCCTTGGCAGTTCCAACTTAAGAAGAGATTCATAACCCTTGGCGTGGTTGGCTAGCAGCCTCCACTGATTCCTCCACCACTATATTACCCTTCAACCCATTAGTTAATTTTAGCTTCTTGATTCTATCCTTGGTTATATCTTCATCAACCAAGAACAAACTAGAACGTTTTTTAGCAGAAAAAGATTGAATATACGAAACCGAGTTTCCTTGCCCCTTGCCCTTCTCTTCTAATTTCTTGTCTTATGAACCTCTTTTCTTCATGATCCAACAACAACTGCCTCTGATTGCTTCTTTTCGACCGTTAGAGGCAAGTCTTCTATCCTAACCTCTTTATCCATACACTTATCGTCAATGTTTGTAATGGGCTTAAAGCCCAATTGATCAGCCATAGTTTTTTTAATGAGAAATGATAGTTGCAATCGTGAGTGTGTAAGCGCCGTGTAATCATTTTGAAAAACATGAATAAATATGGGACCCATATAAAAAAATAATAATATTTTAATAGTGGACCCCACTCTTTTTCAAAGCGACTGTACGACGTTTGCGCACTCCACGACTGCATGTAATGTTACTCTTTTTTAATAGAGGTAGGGCCCATCACATCCACGTCCTCTCCATCCCTTGAACCAAAGGATGTAATCAGACTGTTATGGGTGTTCATCTCCTTGCTCACATCTTGATAATTCTGGTATAAATTCAAACCCACATCCATTCCTTCAGATCCCTTATCTTTCTCCACGATAACCAATCCACCAGACTTAGCTACATTTTTGGCATCAACACCGGAACTACCCTTTGTCGCACGACCCAATCCCTCTTGTTCCCCACTCGGACCATCAATGGAGCATGACGGTCGAAATCTAGAATTTTGATTATAGGTGTTGCTCGGAGAACTGGACCTTGATTCATCCTTGCTTGCCAGTTGCCCACCTTCACAACGTGTTCCACCAAATTTTGCCCTGAGCCACACCTCGAATTCCCTCTCACCCCCACTATTCTGTTTTCTACTCCCCATCTCAACCTCACACCCACTATCATCATGAACTATTTTACCACAATTAAAACAAATCTTGGGTAGTTTCTTGTATTTAATTGGCACCCACATACTCTTCGAGTTGAAATTAATGGTTCTTCATCGCGCAATAGCCTTCCGCACATCAATTTCCACCCTAACTCTGAGATAACTTTCCCATACTACTCCGTCCTCAAGTACATCAATCTCCACACTCTACTAATTGAACGACCAATTTGCTCTCCAGTATGACGATTCATACAAGCCATAGGCAAATTATGCAACTGGATCCAATAATTCTCACTATTAAACGTAATTTGATGTGGTTGAATAGAAGCATTAAAAGGTTTCAACACAAACATGTTATAATCGAATAGCCACGGTCTCCCTTCCAATACTCTGTCCCTATCATTGCAATTTGCAAAAATAAGAACGCAAGTATTTGCCTAATTTCTTTAAAGGTAACTGCTTTATCTACCTTCCATATTTTCATCATAGTAGACTGAATAACTTCTTTCCCAATAATTCTATCTACATAGATTCTACCCATTAAGCTTCTTTCACAATTCTTCAAATCGCCTTCATCGCTTACCTGAATCTCAATTTCAACCTTTTCATCATCATTGAGACCCAGATGTTTGCATACTTCACTCAAGTACTCCATTTTCGAAAATACCACCACCATACAATGTGGGACTTCTCCTTTCGACCCACTATGAGTAGAAAGTCACACACTTCTCTATCGTTGCATACAACAAATTGAAGACTCTGAATCTATGTGATTTACCTTTTTTTCTTTTAGACATCCTTGATTGATTGAATGGAGTAGATTAAAGAATATATTTCTATTTTTCGTATTCTCAAAAAAATTTCAATTATTCATGAAGACCATAACTCAAATATTAATTTTGCACTTATTCATTTCTTAAAAAAGAAAAAAAGAAAAGGCTTGGTATGTATGGATTTATGATTTTATCAACAGGTTTAACAACAAGAAACAAGACAATTTCCATTGGTGATTCGGTTTTATCATAGAAAAATTATATCTGCAACCGGCTGGGGAAACCCCCGCGAAACCGGATGATAAAATATATATATATATATATTTTACCTCTCTCTTCATTTCATTCTCTCAATTTCTCTGTCAATTTTTTCCTACCATCTTCTTCCTCTCTCTTTCTTCCTCTCGATTTCACAGTTTCACTCTCTCTTCGGCGCAGCGCAAGTTTAATATCCCATAAGTTCAATACCCCGGACAATCTCGCACCAGTTGATTTCTCCTTCAGAAATCGATCAAGATCTTTCATTACAATGATGGAAGTTCCAGAAGGTTTATCTTCGAATCCAAATCTGCAAGTTCATTTGCGAGATCTACAAATAATATAAAAAATATATTTAATAATTAATTAGCTGCGCATAGAATACACTGACATTTCTTCTCGTTTGATCACAGCTCTAAGGTGCCTCTCCTCCTCCATCTCTCCAGATCACTTAGAGTAGCTTCTTGCTAGCTGAAGCAGGTACCACACAAATATCTTTCCCTCTCTCCCCACACAATATCTTCCTTTTCCTATCTTGGTGGGTAGTGCAGCTGTAGATTATATTAAAGATTTTTTCCCAAAATGTGAACTCATTGCCAGAAATGATTGTAAGTATTTTCCCTTCTATTTTTTATATAAAAAAAATGATAACTAGTAATGGTGTTTTTCTTCTCAGATAAAATGCTCACTCCGAGTTTCACTCTAACAAAGAAAAATTAAAGATGGAAAGAACGAAATGTTTCTTCCCAAATTTCACTCTAACAACGATGCAAAAATCGATTCTCTGGATGTTTATTAGAATCGTACGGTGGCTCTTCTCGAAGATTGCAAATTGTAGATGAATAGACAACGCCAATTGATTACTTTTTTTTTTAAATGTAAAAGTTTATGGGAAATATATTACAAATATACGAATAAAAAATGAAATTGTGTCAGTCGGTTGCACAACGATGCCGCATGGGCGGTTGTACCTAGCAGGGCTATATTTGTAATCTCTTTCCCATAAACTTTTACATTTTAAAAAAAAAAGCAATCAATTGGCGTTGTCCATTTATCTGCAATTTGCAATCTCCGAGAAGAGCTGCCATACGATTCTAATAAACATCCAGAGAACCGATTTTTGAATTGTTAGAGTGAAATTTGGGAAGAAACATTTCGTTCTCTCCATCTTTAATTTTTCGTTGTTAGAGTGAAACTAGGAGTGATCATTTAATCTGAGAAGAAAAACGCCATTACTAGTTATCATTTTTTATTTTATATAAAAAAATAGAAGGGAAAATACTTACAATCATTTCTGGCAATGAGTTCAAATTTTGGGAAAAAAACATTTGATAAAATCTAACGTTGCACTACCCACCAAGATAAGAAAAGGAAGATATTTGTGTGGGGGAGAGAGGGAAATATATTTGTGTAGTACCAGATAGCAAGAAGTTACTCTAAGTGATCTGGAGAGATGGAGGAGGAGAGGCACTTTAGAGCTGTGATCAAACGAGAAATCAATTATTTGTAACTCTCGCAAATGAACTTGCAGATTTGGATTCGAAGATAAACCTTCTGGAACTTCCATCATTGTAATGGAAGAACTTGATCGGTTTTTGAAGGAGAAATCAATTGGTGCGAGATTGTCTGGGGTATTGAACTTACGGGATATTAAATTTGCGCTGCGCCGAAAAGAGTGAAACTATGAAATCGAGATGAAAAAAGAGAGAGGAAGAAGATGGTAGGAAAAAATTGATAAAGAGAAATTGAGAAAATGAAATAAAGAAAGAGGTAAAATAAATATATTTTATTATCCGGTGTTGCAAAAGTTTTCTCAGCCGTTTGTAAATAGGATTTTTTGTTTACAAATATACGAATAAAAAATGAAATTGTATCAACAGATTGCACATCGATGTCTTATGGACAGTTGTACCTAATAGGGCTGTATTTTCAGGGAGCCAGCTTTAAAAAAAAAAAAAAAAAAAAAAAACGTCTGTATATATTTTACAAGAATTAAAAAAAAATAGGAATGGAGAAAAGAGTGCCACCACCTACGACTTTGCTGTCGTCGGCCTCGCAGTAGAAGACGAAGGTAGTAAATGGAATTTCTGTTGTTCATCTTTTTTACTAAAAATGGCGTCGGATCTATAATTTAGCAGTAAGGATTCATTATTCTTATTTCCTCCCTCCTCTCCCTCTCCGGTGACCCCTCTCTCTGATTTTGTAAGGGGTCGCCTCTAAATTCCGCGGTATTTGAATCCTTTAGGGAAATAGATATGTCGGAGATGGCGAACACAGATCCGGAGGGTATCGACGGAGTGCGTATGTCATGGAACGTATGGCCGCGCACCAAGGTCGAGGCGAGCAAGTGCGTGATCCCACTCGCCGCCTCCATCTCACCGATCCGCCCCCACCCGGACATCCCCACCCTCCCTTACGCGCCCCTCAGATGCAAGACCTGTTACGCCGTCCTCAACCCCTTCTCGCGGGTGGACTTTACCGCCAAGATCTGGATCTGCCCCTTCTGTTACCAGCGCAACCACTTCCCTCCTCACTACTCCATGATCTCCGAGACCAACCTCCCCGGCGAGCTCTACGCCCAGTATACCACTGTGCAATATTCCCTCCCCCAAAATCCTGACCCTAATCTCGGTCCTTCTCCGCTCTCGCCCGTGTTTTTGTTCATGCTTGATACCTGTATGATAGAGGAGGAACTTGGGTTCGTTAAATCGGCACTAATGCGTGCCATCGGGTTGTTGCCAGAGAACGCGCTGGTGGGGTTCGTTTCGTTTGGGACCCAGGTTCAGGTGCATGAATTGGGGTTCTCAGACATGTCCAAGGTGTACGTGTTCAGGGGGAACAAAGAGATTTCCAAGGAGCAGGTTTTGGACCAATTGGGGCTTGGGGTTTCGGCCAGGCGAGCTGGCGGAACAGGGTACCAGAAGGGCGTGCCGAAAGGGTTTCCGAATTCAGGCATCACACGGTTCTTATTGCCCGCTGCGGATTGTGAGTACACGCTCAACGCGGTGGGTTTTTGAATCCTATTGTGTGATTTGGTTATGTAGGGCTGATTTTTGATTTGTTGAGGATTTGTTTTTGAATTTGTTGTGCATTTCAGTTGTTGGAAGAGTTGGAAACTGATCAGTGGCCTGTTCCGCCGGGGTGTCGGGCATCGCGGTGCACGGGAGTGGCTTTAAGTGTTTCAACAGGATTGCTTGGAGCCTGTTCCACTGGCACTGGTGCTAGAATTATAGCTCTAGTTGGTGGTCCTTGTACAGAAGGGCCCGGCACGGTAAAAGGAAATCCTGTCTTATTTGCTATTACTGCTTTTAATATGTGCTGGATGTTATCTTGTACTTTAATTGACCTCCACGGTTGTAATGCACGTTTATTATTGTTTACGGTTCTTGTAGTTTTTCATTTGTACCCTATTCTTTCAAAGTCACCTTGTTTCATATTTTCGTGTGTAGTACTATGAATGCATGGTAGTATGGAAAAAAATGACAAGGAATTGAGCATGATTTTTTATTTTTTTTGATGATGGGGAACCACCCCACGGCAGAGCCCTTAAAACTCACCCATGGAACCTAAACTCTCGGGGAGACTAGCACAACAACCCACTGCCATGGTCTCCCACTTAATCGCAGTTTGATCCCAGGGAGAATCGAACTTGTGGCATGGGGCTCATGCACACAAGTTTGCCCTTGCCACTTGGGCTACCCACGGGTGGGTAGAGCATGAAAAATGAATGATAAGGATTTCAACATTATTTCACAACATTGGTGAGTTTAGCTAATATTGTTAGGACTCTTTTTAGATAATATGTCTTGCACCATAAGAGTGGAATCAAATAGTTTAGGTAAGTTAAATAGGATACATCTACCATGATTGCTGACTCATGAGATGAAGTGTTGTTCATTGGGTCTCTCATTTTTATTAATGGAATTCTTATTTCCAATTTTATTATTAATGGAGTCAGTTATATGTTAACCCCTAGGGGTTGGCTCCAAGTGGTAAGAACATTGGTTTTGAGGGTTAACACTTTTCTTTTCAAGGTAGAAAGGAGGCAATTGTTCATTGGGCACGATTACGCGAGCCTGATTGCACTAAGGCGATTCATTCGCCCCTACTATCCTACAGAGAAATTCAAACTCTTAGTAAGACTAGGGCTAGGGTGACTCATTCTATTCTCTATGTGGTCGGGTTGGTGAAGCGTCTAGCTTAGGGGGGTCTGTTGAATCGCTGAAAGACTCCCCCAAGTCTGAGGTTCAAACCCTTGGGTGCAAATAATTTCTAGGTGCTATGATGTCCCACGTCGCATTGGTGAGAAGCCAACGACTTACATGATTTGTGTGATGGGTGCAAATTAGAACTTAGATGGGGTTGGGGTTTAACTGAGTATAAGACTTGTTGCATTTGCACAGTCTCCAGGCTCAAGCCTAGTGTCATGCCAATATGGTCCCATGCATTTATAACATGAGCCAAGGCCGAGGCACTCACACATCATTTCCTATTCAATGTTTCATGAATCAAACCTGAGACTGGTTTATGCTCTGTTCCATGTAGAAGAAAAGCCTCTTTAATCTGGAATTTATCCTGGAATTTACTCATTAGACCTGATAGTCAAATGTGCAGCATAAGAAAGTTGGGAGACAGCTTTGCTTATCAAAAAAAGAAAGTTGGGAGACAGAGCTACTTTTTTTTTTCTTTATTAAACTGATAAATTTCCAAGGATTATTTTTGTTCTTGTAATTTCTTGATGGTAACAACATTGGTTTGAATATATTTTTGCAGATTATATCAAAAGATCTATCTGATCCAGTACGATCACATAAAGATCTTGATAAGGATGCAGCACCTTATTTTAAGAAAGCAGTCAAATTCTATGAAAATCTTGCAAATCAGCTGGTTAGCCAGGGTCATGTTTTGGACCTTTTTGCTTCTGCCCTCGATCAGGTCTGTGTTAGTTTGCTTTTTAATTCTTTTATGACTTCTAGAAGTCGTTAGCCTATCATTTTTCATGTACCCTCAGTAGGGCTGTAATCAAGCCAAGTTTGAGTGAGTTATGCTTGGTCAAGCTTGGTTCAATTGTACTAAAATCAAGCTTGAGGTTGACTCAAAACTCAACTCAAGCTTTTTGGGTCACTCAAGCTCAACCTGTATGGAACATTTGCATATTTATAGTGCCTAATATCTACTATATGTAACCATATGAACTTATATAAAAAATGAGTATATTTTATAACATTTATGTTAGTTATATTTATAAATAAGGAATTAAAACTTATATTATATATTTCTTATATAATATCGTATTTATTGATAATAATCACTATATATACGTGTATGTGTTTATTTCATAATATATACATATATGATAGAATGTATTTATATATGTATGGTAATATTTTGAACGAGCTAATAAGTCAAGCTGAGTGAGTTTTATGAGTTTGTATCGTTTGATAATAAAGCCTAATTTTGTGTTCTTGAACGATTTATTTAATAATCAAATCGAGTTAAAAATGACAGTCAAATTTGAGTTGAATATCGAGTAGCCTTGTTCATGCAGGTCCCTAACACTCACAAGCAAATGACTAATTTTCTCGTATAAATTTTACTTTTCATATCTGTTTTTTTATTTGAAATTTGTCAAGTAATCTAAGATTCCTTCTTGCAGTTCTTGTTATACTGTCAAAGTGTGGGTCCTGACACCTTCTTTTCATGGTAACATGTCATGTAGAGCTTACATGTGGAATAATTGATTTTTTATGTAGACTTTATTTACAAAGAAACTTACATGAGAAAGTGGGGGAGGAAATTGAGCCTCCCGTTTAAATATTGTAGTAGATTTATTACGGCTTTGAAGAACTCATGTATGCGTACTTATCAAAAAAAAAAAAAAAAAAAAAAAGAACTCATGTATGCGTGTATGATTTGGAACATTTTATTATTTATTTGAAGTGACTGTCAATTGCCCTTTTTTATTAACTTCTTTGATTACTTTTAGAAAAATAAAAACTAAAAAATAAATTGTAAAGTGTGTTTTTCATATTTTGCGTTAGTATAATCTTTCTTTTTCTCTATTCTTGATGCAGGAACGGTCAACATTTAAGAAGGCCGATGGTCTCACATTAAAACATAAGCATGTTTATAATTTAATGTATTCAAGAAATAAGATCTTGTTTACTTCTTGAACTTTGTTTATTGTCATTGATTAGTATTCAATATATTGTTGTTTAGGTACTTCTTTTACCTAGTGGGTTTTTTATTACAACTGATTGCAGCAATTTACTGTTTGAAGTAAAACCTGATGCATAACATGTTAATCCCAGGTGCTTGTGTTGCCTTTGCTTCTTCTGTAGGGCTGTTTTTGGGGAGGTTTTGTGGCAAAAGTTTTGGCTTCTATCATGAAATTTTAAATATTATAGTTACGAACAATTAATAAATCACAATAATCGAGTTTTATTTGATAATCACAACTTTATGCGTTGTAGATTGTACCTGATATGCTTTTACTCTTGGGAATTTTAAATATATAGGTTGGGGTTGCAGAAATGAAAGTTGCAGTCGAAAAAACTGGTGGCCTTGTTGTTCAAGCTGAAAGTTTTGGTCATTCTGTATTTAAAGATTCTTTCAAGCAGGTATTCGAAGAAGGGGAGCAGTCTCTGGGCCTTTGTTTTAAGTGAGTTTGTCATTATTGAACACTTGATGTCTATTTTCTACTTCAATGGATTGGACCCTATGTTTTTTTTTTTTTAAATTTTTGCTTTAAGGTCCCTTTTATTTCAAATTAAATTGTGCCTGTGAGAGTAGGACTTCTCAAGTTCCATCATTTGTGCTTCACACAATTGCTCTAACCCGTGCAGACTCTCTTTTACTTTTAATTCTTCTTTTACTTTGGTTTTATGCTGCTTACTTATAAAATAAAAAAAGCTTTGGCTTTTTGCTGCTATTATTCATGGCCCATGTAATGCTTGTAATTAATTGTCAATCTCACTTAACTAATTTGTTTCAGTGGCACACTAGAGATCAATTGTTCAAAGGACATTAAAATCCAGGGGATAATTGGGCCTTGCACATCGTTGGAAAAGGTCGCACCATTTAATTCTAAAAGCCTGATTTTATTTAGCTTGATGGCATCATTTTGGTCAATTTTTTAAGGTCCATGGAAATAAGACCGAGCAAATTTGTAATGGTGGTGTTTGATGCTGATTATTGCAAACCTTGCAGAAAGGACCTGCTGTTGCTGATACAGCCATTGGGGAAGGTGGTACAACAGCATGGAAATTGTGTGGTCTTGATAAAAGTACTTGCTTGACGGTGTTTTTTGATCTTTCATCAAGTGATCGATCAAATACCCCAGGAACTGTAAATCCCCTGTTGTACTTGCAGTTTCTCACTAGGTATGTTTGTGGATTGTATCAGTGTGGGACTACCATATGCGTATATTCATGTGTGTGCACACATATTTGTGCCACTTTTTCTTATTTGGTTTTGGTTTTTAATTGACTTTTTGAGGTCTTATATGTACTTGCAGTTATCAAAACCCCGAAGGTCAATTAATACTTCGAGTGACAACCATTAGTAGAGGATGGATAGATAGTGCAGTGAGCTCAGAGGTTTGAGACTTCAGTTTTCATATCTTTTTTTCTGCGATGAAGCTGATTTGTCTGTGACTGTTCAAAAACTAATCGAATCCTTCATCCATATGTTGTGTGTATATATTTTAAGGCATGAAACCATAGATTTTATGTGAGATTTACTGGTTTAATTTACAGGCTAAGATAATCACCAATAACTACATCAACATGTTGTAAATGAATGGAAAACAGCACATGGGTTGCTGTCAGTTCATTGATGCTGGAACATCTCCTTCTTTTTTCTGGTGCCAAAGACGGCGGATATTTATTTATTTATTTTGATAAGAAATATTTTATTTAAAGAAGTAATAGGTAAAGCCCAAGTATATAGGAAGTATACGAACTAGAAAAAGATACAATAAAATCATGAATACTAGTTCCATTTAATACAATAGTTGAAGCCCAAAGAATGGCGGTTAATTTTCTCAGATTGTTGTGGCATAACTCAATGGGGAAGTCTTATGGAGTTGGTATGAAACCATGGAACGTGCTCTATGCCTATTATGTAAATTTTGTTTTTGACCTAATTTTGTAGGGTGAGCTAGGATCGTACTTGAGACTGTTCACCACATTTGACACACACCTGTACCTGCTCCCTCGCATGGGTGTGCACACACATTAGTAACCATGCGTGCATGCGCATACTTAATTTTCTAGTTACTCCTTTAAATAAAAAAGGGAGTGAATGTTCATGTATGTTGCAATTTCACTTTCAACAAACGTGGAATACTAATAAAATACCAAAGACTTTTGGGGAAATAAAGATTCACATTGTTACTCCAACTTTTCAATCAAGCCCCACTAGAATGAATGCTTTTAAAGGCGTGCCTTATTGGATGTGGATGATATATGTGTTCCATGGACGCGACATATTGGCTTGAACTTCTGAAGGTCCAACTTCTCAATTGTAAGATGGAAGTCTATGCAGAAGGAATGCTTCTAAAGGCGAGTACGTCATATTGGATGTCTATGACACATTTTCCTTGGAGGCATCATTTCGGATTGTATACAAAGAATACACCTAACAACAACTAGGAAAGAATAATTTTATCTATTGATGAGTCCTTGCGATGGCTATCTCATGTTTCTACGATTTGTCTTGTCATGTCTGTATTTTCTTATCACATCGAATAGGTTTTGTTCCTCAATGATTGCCTTGGTTATGGATGTTAAAATTATAATACATTCTAGTTCCCTAGATTATGCTAGGTGAAATCCGTGAGTACTTCCTGTGTACTTGGGCTCTGCCTCTTTCCAATCAACAAAACTTTATTCTTACTTATAGAAAGAAAATTATAATACGTCTATTGGTAAGCCTCTGTTAAACATATGTTGATTTGATTAAAGCTTCTGTTGAATGGTTGGCCATATTTAGGGTCCTGTATGTGTTGTTGCATGATATTTAATCTCTCACTGCTTGTATTGTTTATTATGACATTAATTTTCTATGAAAAGTTGAGTTCTGCTTATCTCTACTAGTTGCTTGGCAATCTTGTTTGATGGTGTTTCACCATTGTTACAGTATAATTAAAGATGTGTCCATGAAGTGGAGGTAAATGCTGATAGGAAAATTATTTCTTATATAGGAATTGGTACAAGGATTTGATCAGGAGACTGCTGCTGTGGTAATGGCAAGATTGACTTCCCTGAAAATGGAGACTGAGGTATCTTACAAGTTTTTTCATCAGCTGTTAATTTCTCATGCGTATATATTTATTAATCATAGATATTTCACCATCTGTTGTATCTCTAATTGTTTAATTTGAAAGCAAGTTCTATTATTGTTTGAATAGATGATAGTGGGGAGTTCAAAGGGAAATGAAAGAAAAAATTCATGGAGATAGTTTTCATGTGTGAGACCAAGTTCAAAGGTATTTGAAACTCGAGAATTGTAGAGTAACGCTCCGTCTGAGCGTCTGATTGTAATGATCTAGTTTTGTTTTAATCAAATGTTTTATTGTTAGAATTTATATATTGGGTTTGGAGTGTTGAATACTCTCTTTATTTTTTGGCACCGGGTGTCTAGAACAAAGTCCTGACTAATCCTAGGGGTGCACATGCCTTTCACAAAGAGTTTCTCGAAAGTGTACCTTGGGTAATTCAAGGGAAAACTTCCCAGTCTGATGGTCCCTATAAATTGTTTGCACCTAAGGGATCGAACCTTAGATTGGAGGGAGCATGTCATCAAGACCAAGGCTCTTACCACTTGAGCCAACCCCTATGGGTTGATTATTCTCCTTTTAAGAGCATATTTATTTTAAGAATCTTGCTTCGAAAAAGTACATGAGGATTATAAATTCTTGCATCTTCACTATTGCAACAATAGATTTGTAACATGTTGTGTAATGACGTTATCAAAGTAGCACACCTGATGATTGATTTTTATTTATCTTTAATCAGGAAGGGTTTGACGCTACAAGGTGGTTGGATCGGTCTCTCATTCGTCTCTGTTCTAAATTTGGTGACTACCGGAAGGATGATCCAGCGTCTTTTACATTAAATCCTTCTTTTTCATTGTTCCCTCAATTTATGTTTAATCTGAGAAGATCACAATTTGTACAGGTATTCATGACTTGGATGTTTTTTTCTTCTCTTCTTTTTCTTTTTCTTCTTCTTCTCCTTCTCGCATATGGTAGTTGATGTCTACATATGCACCTAATGTACTTTATTATTTTCCTTTGGGGGGGGGGGGGGATTCTGGTTGGGTGTTGGCAGGTTTTTAACAACAGTCCAGATGAGACTGCCTATTTCCGCATGTTGTTAAACAGGGAAAATATCACAAATGCTGCTGTTATGATTCAACCATCTTTGATATCCTATTCATTCAATTCACTGCCTGCTCCAGCATTGTTGGATGTGGCTTCCATTGCAGCGGACCGTATTCTCTTGCTGGATTCCTATTTCAGTGTTGTAATTTTCCATGGAATGCAAATAGCTCAGTGGCGTAATGCAGGATACCATAATCAGCCAGAACACCAGGTATCAATGCAATGGTTCTGGAAATGGTTGAAATATTAGTGTTAACAAGTTTTTTAATTTTATCAATAAAAAAGAAACGAGTGTTTTAATTTTTTATTTATTTTTTGGATAGTTTCACTACACAATGCAAGTCTTTACAAGTAAACTTCATTTCAGAGATTGAGCTTTTTCGCTTAACTGAATATACTTGTTTTCTTTCAGGCATTTGCACATCTATTGCAAGCTCCTCATGATGATTCCCAGGTGATCATTCGGGAACGATTCCCTGTCCCTAGATTGGTGGTATGCGATCAGCATGGCTCCCAGGTTAGTACATTTTTTCCAAGTTTGAGTTTTTTGAGCTTCTGTTGTTGCTATTAATTATTTTTCTAAAATCCATTTTCTTTGAGCAGTTGCTGATGCTTAACATAAATTCATCTCTAGTCAATTGAATCTCACTAGAAGCTTTGCAGTTGTTTACATACCAAAGACTGATTCTGTAGTTTGTAATATGTATTCTCAGCTACATAGTCAGATAGAACGAATGTAGTATAGGAGATTCTCTTAGGGAGATGGAATGCTGAAATGGTTTCTCTTCTTGGATCTGCATAGTGACAAATCTTAGAATATAATGGTGAATTTTGTTGCATTTGAATTGATAAAATGGCAATTCTAGCCTGCAAAATGGTGGCTTACCCTTGGCCTATGTAAATATCTTCCTTCAGTGCCGGTAATGCCATTACATAATTCCTGCTAATTAGCAGAATTAAGAACTCACTGCAAGTAATTTATATTGAGCTCCAGTGATATTGAGTTGTTTAACCTCGATTATCTTCTACAATTCTAATAACACCTGCTTGACAAACAATTCTAATAACTCCCGAAAGTGATTTGAACTTTTGTTCATGATGTTTTGATTGTAATATTTGAGGGTTTTGTTATTTTTTTTTTGTTTGGGTGGGGGAGGATATTACTGGCCTATCCTTATCTTCAGCTATAGTGGTTCTTTATATTCATGCCCGAGTTTCATGCAAAGCTTCTGTCCTTGGATCTGTTTTGTGTTCTACAATCTTGTGATCTTGTCTAGTAATACGTTTCAACAAATTGAATCTTGATTTAGATAATGTAATTCAAGAATCAAATCTTTGAAAATACACACGTTAAGTTTGGGCTTGAAGGTTGCCTTTAGGTAAATAAAATTTAATTTAGCAGAGTATTGAATAGGGTAAAAACATCAAACTATGATCATTTCAATTTAATGAGAAATTGTCAATATGTGCATTATTCTTCAGAATTTCTCTGTTTGTTTAAGTTATTGTTCTGTTAACTACTCCTTCCTCATGATGGATGAAATGTTATTCATTTTGCACTTTCTCAACAAATATATGGGACTTTGAGACAATATTTCATGCCCTTTCTCCATTTATACCTTTTGTAAAACAGTTTTTTCCCTCAAATAAATTCCCTTGTTTGAACTTGAACTTTAAAGGTAAGAGAAGTCAATTAACTTGGGGCCTGTTCTATTCACAATGTAAATCTGTCAAGACTTGAATTATGTCTCTTGCAATATCTATGGGACTTCCATCATGAAAATAGTTACAGTTACGTTCTTTTTCTAATCACATTTGAAGAAGCACCGACTAGTGTTACTTGAACCCTTTGCTTTACCCGGGGGTACTGATGCCTATACAAAAAAAGAAGTAATTTTAGCATATCACTTGAAATACCTTGGTCTTTGTTTAGGTGGAGATGATATGAGGTTGGGGACGGACTAGGTCTTATGTTTAACCTCACAACGATGGGTTCTTTGAGGAGTCTGGTTGTGGAAACTAAGGATTTTGATTGGGAAAAAGCTTCAGGCCGGATGGGTTTAAAACCCATTTTCACGACCAATAAAAAAATGACACGTAGGCATTCCATAGTATTCTCATTGCAGCCGCATACACCCCAAAATGTCTCCCCCTCCTTTCTCCCCATCCCTCCCCCATCTGCAAGACGCACAAAGACCTAAGCCCAAAAAAAAAAAAAAGCACGAAGCCGAAGCCGAAGCCGAAGCTGAAGCTCCCTCTCCCTCCCCCATTTGCGCTCAACGCCGATGGAAGGTAGCCCTTGCAAAATCTTCTTCTGTTTGAAGCTCCCTCATGCCGAAGCTCCCTCTCCCACCAATACCTCAACCTTTTCGAAGAAAATAATCCCACCACTTGTTGCACCAAGAGATTTAGGACGGATCAACAGACTGAATGCGAATGGTTTCCCCTGCCCCAGAAAGAAAAGAAAACAAGTTCTGAACGGTAATTCTTCGAACAGTGCTCGATTGGATCCCACTACAGTCACTGATGCTCTTGGAAAACTTTAAATGGAGTTTAAATCACCAAAATGGTTCCATGTGTTTTGTGCAATACGTAATTGCTTGCTTGCCTCATCGAAATGAATGCTACCCATGTGCATGTGCTGCTTTTCCCCCATTCCCAATCGACCCAAATACCCATTTTGACATATTTTCTAATATCTTGATACTGAAGTCCAATTTACAGAGATTGACATGATATTTTTCAAAATTTTTTGAAAAGGGTATCTTTATAAAATAAAATTTATACATTTTTCTATCATTTTCTTACATACTCATGCATTACACTGATAGTGATGAAACTTGAGCACCCGTGTGCCGCAGTTTGGTTATGCAACCCAAAACCAGATGTAGCATCTCGGTAGATTCTGAGATGTAGCGGAAAGCAGGGAATTAATCCAACTGGGGTGGGGGGATGGGGATGGACCTCTTGAGAGTGACTCGCGCTAAGGAACCTGTCCGGAGATTACTCCATTTTGTAAATGAAATTCCCTTGTCGATTTCTCAATTGGGGGAGGGAGAGGAAGCTTCGGCTTCTTGCATTTTTTTTGGGGCTTTAGGGTTTCGTGCATCTTGCAGACGGGGGGGAGAGAGGGGAGAAAGGAGGAGGGGGAGACGTTTTGGGGTATATGCGGCTGTAATGAGAATTTCTATGGAATGCCTACATGTCATTGTTTTATTGGTCGGTGTGAAAATGGGTTTCAAACCCATCCGGTCTGAAGCGCGACTCTTTCGACTACGACAAAGTGGACCAACAACATTATTGGATTATGGAAAAGAGCATTATTGGATTACGACAAAGTGGACCAACAACGTTATTGGATTACGGAAAAGAGCAGGAAGGTGAAGAAGTTCATCACTTTTGGTTATGGAAGATGGGTTGGTTGGTGCAGACGGTGGAAGCCTATGTTCTGTTGGGTGGTTCCAGCAAGTTCTTTACAACTTTGCGTGAGGGTAATCGTACCTTTTTGGATCAATGTTGTTCAAGTTTCTATGGTTGATACTTGGTGATTGCGGAACACGTGGATAGTGGTAGGCGTGGTTTTATTGTTATTCTTGAGGGGTGCATCGAAAAGGATGGATCAGTTTTGCAAAAACTTTTAGGGAGGTTTGCAGTTTTTCATCCCCTGTTTCGGAGGTTGAGAACAACGGTATCAGCTAGTGGGCCAATGGCTTGTCATGATAAGTAGTATTAGTTGAGGCTATCATAATCTGGGATCTTTTCAGGTGGGGGGAAATCATTTAAGGTAGTGTTGGAGAAGCTGGTGCTTCATCCGCCATCTCAGAATTTTTTGTTATGCGTGGCGGTTTTGGGGTGGGTGGTGCGTCAATTGCCAGTGGTAGTGTGATGGTCTTGGCTTCAAAGGGCTCCTAATTGTCTACCACATGCAAAGGATGTTGTGGCCAACTTTCTTGAGGGTGGTGTCTGACAAGGAAGACAGGGGGATGTTAATGGCACTACAGATCGAGTTGCTCAAGATTATGGAGAAGATCAACCATCTTCTCTCAAAGGTCGATGCGGGTATGGGCCTGTTAGTGGGTTCAAGTCTTTCTACTGAGCCCAGTCCAAATGAGTTGATTAATGGTCCTTAGCGTGGGCTTACCCTTTGTGTCATGGGCTAGCAACAATGGTAAGGAGTATCTATTACTGGGCCCCAGAAGCTTACCCAGCCAGTTCCCTTGTGGCAGGTCAAACATGTAAATGGATATGCTTCTTTCGAATTGGGTTCTACTTTGATAGCCATTCCTAGCATGCTGGTAGCTATTCCTCCGCCACCTGGGCTGGTACAAAATTGGTCATCGACCGTTTCTGAACATCCGACTACTTCGCTGCTGGTGGCCTCATTGATGAGGGAGATATTGGGTGTGACGTCTCGAGAAGCTTCGTTTTGCATTATTGTTGCCTTTGTGGTTTCTGAAGGTGTTGATTTCATGTTCTTCCATTTGGTGGCGAATTCCTATTGGAGGAACAATTCTATTGAGATGCTCATGTTGATGGTCATGTTGTTTGATGTAGGATAATAGTGGAATAAGAAAGAAACAAAATAATAGTAGAATAGAGAAGAAAAGAAGCTAGAAAAGATAAGAGAAGAAGAAGACAGAGAAAGGGGGTTGGAAGAATGGCGGCTGTAACACGCGATCAATTGTTTAATCTCAAAAACTCCCCCGCAATGTTTCATTATAAGGATTTAAATAGTATAATAACACAAACCCTAAATAAATCCTAGAAAGTCTATGGGCTAAAGCCCAAGCCCATTAATACAAATCCAAATAAAATAAATAAAACATAAGTAAAATAACCAAAATAACAATAATAGGAGATGTCCTCATCAACTCTCCTGGGGTGGGAGAATAAACTCGACTCTGTCGAGTTGACAAATCACAATAAGGCTGCAATCAATCACCCAACCATTAGCTAAGTGGTTGTGCAAGCTTCTTCCTCCGCCCATAAACACGTGTGAGTGGAGGCCTGAATTTGGTGTCCCCACCAACTCCCTCGGAACGGGTGGACGGTAACCCGAGCAAAAGAAGATCTTGCTGACTCCGATAAAGCTCCAATAAATCTGGATCAAGCTGTTGGAGTGTCTTTGGGAATCCATGTACAGTTGGAATCAGGTCGATCTACCCAACGAACAAGGAAACGTTGAACCTCTCCATCATTGGTCAACACAATCTGTTCATCTAAAATAGCATCAATTTTATCTGTGTGCTGTGATAGATGGTATTAGAGTAGGAGTGACAAAAGGTTCAGGGTCAAGGTCTACAGATGGAGGTAGAAGAGGATCATTGGAGGGATTGGAATGATCTTTGTAAGCAACTAAGTCCTCAACATTGAAAGTAGAGGCAACCAAAATGTGATGGAAGATCAATGACATATGCAATTGGACTAATGCGCTTTAAAATTTTAAAAGGACTAGCACTACGAGCCTGCAATTTGGAAGTGGATCTAGGTGGACACCGTTCCGGTCTAATTCGGATCATAACATAATCCCCAATATTAAATTCAATATGTCGTTTATGCAAATCAACTCGAAGTTTATATGATGTATTACTGGTTTCAAGTTGTTTATTGATCTCAATATGCAAATCATGAAGATGTACAAATGACTCAGCTGACACAGACACACTAGCATGTGGGGACATGCGAATAAGGTCTAAAGGCTTTCTAGGCTTATAGCCATGAACAACTTCAAAGGGAGTCATACCTAAAGATCGATTCATAGAACTGTTATATGTAATTTGAGCTATAGGGAGAATCAAATCTCAATTCCAAAGATTTTCCTGGACCAGACATCTTAATAAATTGTCAAGACTGCGGTTAACAACTTCAGTTTGACCATCCGTCTGAGAGTGGTAAGCGGTGGAGAATTTTAGTTTAGTGTTGTAACATCTAGACCCCAAAAGTGTAATTTTAATTATTATTACTATTACTAATTTTAAGATCTGTTTTAAAATAGTGATTTTATTTGAGTGAGTTTCTTCCACTATCTTCACCTGTAAGCCTCAGTGTTTATCTCCTAGTTGAATAAGTTTCCTAATGGGAAACCAACTCCCAACTCCAAACTCTATCCAATCTCCTGGACTCACGTTATTTCCTCCCCCTCATCTATTTAAAAAAAAAAACCACGAGACCCTAAAAAATAAACACAAGAAAATCCAGTTAACCCAAAGAAAGAAAACTCACTCGCACAACTCTGTGTTTTTGCCCAGCCACTGCCGATCACCCCAGGACATCGGAGCACCACCCATGGTGCCAGAAACTGTTGGTCATCCTAGTCCTGTCACACCCACTCCTTTAGGTAAGCCACTGCCGTCGCACTCCCCCTCCCCTTCCTCTATTTCCGTCGGCTTGACAGATCCTCTCTCTAACTCTCTCACCCTTCTCTCTCTTGTGTCGCACCACTTCCTAGAGACACCCAGTTGCTCCGTCGGTCCCTCCCAACCACCCAAAGCCGCCGCACATCAGCTCGTTCTCTTGGTGACTCCCCTGTTATCACACGGCAAATTCCTTTCAGTTGTGTTGGTCCCGTGTGTTTCCAGAAGGGCAGCCGCCCTTTTTAATTCATAATGGGCCTTTGGGCCCTAAGTCCATACTGCCAAGTGCCTTCTTAAGACAAAAGAGGGCTGGGCTATTTTAAATGGACTTGTGTTTTTAAATTAATATGGGCCAGAAACTATTCTAATGATTTTAAATGGACTGTTTTCTCAATTAGGGCTGGGCTGGAATTTAAATTAGGCCATAGTTTTATATGAATAATTATGAGCCCATAGACATAATTTTTATAAAAAGTACTTTAGAGATTTTAAAGTATATTTTTAAAGTATACTATGGAGCCTATTATTTTAGTTAAATTCCATTATATGTATTTAATTACGTAGAGTATTATGACACGTTTTTCTAGGAAATTAGTAACGGCTAGTACCTCGTATAGGTAAGACGCTACAAAGTGGGAATCTGGAAGCGGTGCTAGGAGGTAATTAGTATGATCATATAATTGCATGTGTACTGTAAATGTTCTAATTGTATATGAAAATATGATGTTGTCTACGCTACGCTACGAGCTAAGTCAAGGTTAGATCCCTTTTATGATCTTTAATGAATTATAATGATATGTATGTAAGTGAGCTTATGTATGTTATGCTATTATGGATTGCGATTTGATGAATGATATGTCATGAAATCACATGTATGCCATGCAATGTAATGTCCTGAAGTATTTAGATCATATAAGTCATATAATGTTGATGCAGTAATTACTTATAAAAAAAAAATGTTGATGCAGTAATTAGATCATGTATGCCATGGAATGTTTATGTCCAGATCACATTATGTCATGCCATGTTATGTTATGCTATGTACAAGTGTATGCCATGCTAGAAAAGTTCTTGAAGTCCAACAAACTTCTCATGCACTAAGAAAGATAAGATGTTAAGGGTGATACGGACCTAAGCGTGTTCACCAAAGGTTATGATAAGGATGACTTGGACCTAAGCGTGTTTCACTCCAAGTTATGTTAATGGTGACACGGACCTAAGCGTGTTCATCACAAGTTATGTTAAGGATGACACGGACCTAAGCGTGGTTCACCATATGATAAGTGAAACACGGACTTAAGCGTGTTTCTCTCCATGATATATTAAAGGGTGACACGGACCTAAGCGTGTCCACCACAAGTTATGATAAGCGGTGTCACAGACCTAAGCGTAGTTTACCATATGTTAGATGAAACACGGACTCAAGCTTGTTTCACTCCATGTTAGGACAAGTTATGCGGTGCCACGGACTCAAACGTGGGTCACCATATTGCCTAGGAAGCCTTTAGACCTTATTCCCATGTCTCCACATGCTAGTGTGTCTGTGTCAGCTGAGGCATTTGTACAACATCTTCATGATATGCATATTGAGATCAATAAACAACTTGAAGCTAGTAATGTATCATATAAACTTCGAGCTGATTTGCATAAACAACATATTGTATTTAATATTGGGGATTATGTTATGATCCGAATTAGACCAGAACGACGACCACCTGGATCCGCTTCCAAATTGCAAGCCTATAGTACTGGTCCTTTTAAAATTTTAAAGCGCGTTGGTCCAAATGCATATGTCATTTATCTTCCATCACATTTTGGTTGCCACTCTACTTTCAATGTTGAGGATGTAGTTGCTTACAAAGGCCATTTCAATCCCTCCAATGATCCTCTTCTACCTCCATCTGTGGACCTTGATCCTGAACCTTTTGTCACTCCTACTCCGATACCATCTATCACAACACACAAAGATAAAGATGATATTTTAGATGAATAGATTGTATTAACCAATAATGGAGAGGTTCAGCGTTTCCTTGTTCGTTGGGTAGATCGACCTGATTCCAACGGTACATGGATTCCCAAAGACACTCCAGCAGCTTGATCCAGATTTATTGGAGCTTTATCGGAGTTAGCAAGATCTTCCTTTGCCCGGGTCACCCGTCCACCTGTTCCGAGGGAGTTGGTGCGGACACCAAATTCAGGCCTCCACTCACACGTATTTATGGGCGGAGGAAGAAGCTTGCTCAACCACTGAGCATATGGTTGGGTGATTGATTGCAGCCTTATTGTGATTTGTCAACTCGACAGAGTCGAGTTTATTCTCCCACCCCGGGAGAGCTGATGAGGACATCTCCTATTATTGTTATTTTGGTTATTTTACTTACGTTTTATTTGGGTTTGTATGAATGGGCTTGGGCTTTAGCCCATAGACTTGGACACTTCTATGCCCACCGCTCCCAACTCCCGCTGGGAGCCATCGTTAGTTATTTTGGTGTGTTTTATTTTTTTTGGCTTTTTTTACGTGTATTTTTTTAACACTTTTAAATATATATTTTTTTAAAAAAATTCACAACATCATTAAAAAACACTTTCATGATCATTAAAAAAAAAAATTGAAAAAAAAAATGCCAGCGGTAGCTCCCAGCGGTCGGTGGGACTAGCATTATTCCATAGATTTTCTAGGGTTTATTTAGGGTTTGTGTTATTTTACTATTTAAATGCTTTTAATGAAACATTGAGGGGGAGTTTTGGAGATTAAACAATTGAGCGCTTGTTACAACTGCCTTTCTTCCAACCCCCTTTCTCTGTCTTCTTCTTTTCTTATATTTTCTGGCTTCTTTTCTTCTTAGTTCTACTATTATTAAATAGTTTCTCTTTCCACTATTATCCTACATCACTGTTTCTGAACATTCGGAAATCAAGAACCATATTTGCTCATTATTATGAGGGACTCCTTATGGAGCAATTTTCTTCGAAGCCAAAACTTGATGGCTTAACCTTTGGTCTATTGATCCTTGAGTGCAAATTGGTTGGAAAGACTCTTTGAGGTACAAGAGGTTCAACATGTGATTAGTGGGATGGCAAAGGACAAAACTCCTGGTGCGGATGGTTTCTCCATGCATATTTTTTTTAGGATATGTTGGGATGTGGTTGGGGAGGATATCATAAAGGTTTTTCATGAACTTCATTCTCATGGGAATTTGAGGAAAAAAGCCTTAATGCGGCTTATTGCTCCTATTCCAAAGAAGTTTGAGGCCTTGGATGTAAAGGATTATCACCCTATTGGTTTGTGAATGAGGTGCTATGTCCAAAGTCCTTGCTAATTGCATGAGGTTAATCATGAATAAAACCGTTTGAAAGCCTCTAAAGGCTTTTGTTAAAGGAAAACAAATTTTAGACTCAGTTCTCATTGTCACTGAATGCTTGGATAGTAGAATCAAAACTGGAGCTCAAGGTATCTTATGCAAGTTAGATATGGAGAAGGCATATGATCATGTAAATTGAGATTTTCTACATTACTTAGAAGATGTGGTTCCTTTAAACTCAAGATAAAGGAAAACGGAAAATTGGATTCGGCACTGTTCCTATACCCAGATCCAGAAGAGTATGGCGGGTCAAAAGGAAGTCTGGGTTATTTGAAGTGGGTTCTACGTTGGGTATCGGCGTAGAGACATCTGCAATGGAATGTCATTCGCCTCAGGTGACTTCTGTACTCGAAGAGACTATGGCTCCCTCGTCGGAGTTGAAGGAAAATGGTGTTAGACCATTGGTGAAGGGACCCGCTGAAGTTGCACATAAATGGTCACCAGAGGTAAAGGGACTTGATGCCATACCATTGGAGAGAACCAATGGAGTTGCTGAGGAGGTACGGGATTTGAATATGGATTTGGTGTTGGTGTAGTTGGATACTGTGTCTGGGGATATTGTGGCTCCCCTAGTCTCTCTTCCTCCAATATTGGATTGGATTTTGCCTAAAGTTAACGAGATTCAGCAGTTCGTGGGAATTTCACATGGAGGATGTGAAGACCAATTTAAAGAACTAATGACTGCGATCGAGGCAAGCCACGCGCTTAAAACCAAATAAAGTTTCAAGAAAAGCCGGGAGTTACAACGTCTTTTTTGGGGAATCAACTACGATGCTAAGGGTGGTAGCTCATCTAGAGGGAAGTCTAAAGGGAGGGCATTGTGAAGACGGGAAAACAAGGGGTTGGGGTGGGGTTTTTGGGTAGAGTTTTAGTTCTACGGGAAGCAAGGAGTTTTTCACGGGCTTTTGGGTTATTAGGAGTTTTCTATTATGGGCAAGGTGTTCTCTTGTATACATTCAGTGTACTTGGTTACTCCTTTTGATATATATATATATAAAATATTTTTACTTATAAAAAAAAAAAAAGATGTGGTTTTGGGGAGAGATGGTGCACTTGGATCAAGCATTGTGTATCTACAATTCGATTCTCAGTTTTGGTGAAAGGCTCTCTGGCGGGTTTCTTTTCTAGTATGCGGGGGTTGAGACAAGGAGATCCTTTTTCCCCTCTACTCTTTGCTAATATTATGGATGCATTGACTTGTATGTTGGATGTTGTTGTTGGAATGGTGTTTTAGGCTTTTATGTGGGGAGTCTTAATTTTGTGTATTTCAATAATTCTCACCTTTTTGTAGATGACACGTGCTATTGGCGAGCCGGACATCGGTCACATTCAAACTTTGAGGGCACTCTTGCTTTGTTTTGAAGTTGTTTCTGGTTTGAAAGTGAATCTTGTGAAGTCTGAAATGGTTCCCATGGATGTTATGAGAAATATCCAAAGTTTGGCAAGTATATTAGGCTGCAAGATTGCTTTGTTACCCATGATTTTCCGTGCTTTTCTTTGGTGGAATTGGGGATGAGGCCAAGTTGCATCTTGTTAGTTGGGACAAGGTTTGCTCCCCAATTTCTAGAGGTGTCTTGGGTTTTTGTAAATTGAGAATTTTTGATAAGGCCCTTCTTGGGAAGTGGTGGTGGTGGTATCATTATGAGGAGACTTTGTGGAGGGTTGTTATTGATTTAGGCCTCGTTTGGATGTTGAGACAAGATGAGAAATCTGTGAATAGTAGTGAAATAGTTTGTGAATAGTAGTGAAATTGTTAGAGTTAGGGTAGGTTTGGGGGGTGAGATGAGAATTTTGTGTTTTGTTTTGAAGTTTAAAATATTAAGTTTTGGTATTATTATTGTTTTGGGATTTGAAAAAGGTGTATTGGGATTTGAAAAAGTTGAATTGTTTATTATATTTTGTATGGGGATTTGAAAAATGTGTAATGATGAGATGAGATGAGATGAGAATTTTGTGTTTTGGTTTTGGCCCCAAACCTGCCCTTAGGCCTGGTTTGGATGACAAAGTCTTCCAAACTCACCTCATTTCATTTCATCTCATCTTAATATCCGAACACCACAAACAAACATTTTTTAATTTTAAATTTTAAATTTTTTCATCTAATCATTACAAGTTTCCCAAACTTTCAAATAAAATACAAAAAATAATTCAACTTTTTCAAATTCCAAAACAAAAATAATGTTAAAAATTATATTCTAATAATATTTTAACTTTATAATATTTTTATTCAATTTTTTCTCTCATTTCCCAAAATCCTATAAAACATATTAACTCAAACCATTTCACTACTTTTCATAAACCATTTCACTATTATTCACAGATTATCTCATCTCATCTCACTATTTAAACTAGGCTTTAAAATGTTTTATGGATCTTTGAGAAATGAGAGAAAAAGTTTAATAAAAATATTATAAAGTTAAAATATTGTTAGAATATAATTTTCTTAATATTATTTTTGTTTTGAGATTTGAAAAAGTTGAATTGTTTTTTGTGTTTTGTTTGAAAGTTTGGAAAAATTGTAATGATTAGATGAAAAAGTTAAAAATTTGAAATTGAAAAGCGTTTGTATTTGAATGGTGTTTGGATGTTGAGATGAGATGGGTTGAGACCATCTCAACATCCAAATAGGGCCCAAGTATGGGAGTGGGTTTTTTTTGGGGGGTGGGGGGTAAAATTTTCAGATTTGAAGTAGGTGAGGGTTCTAGAATTCGTTTTTGGCATGATACTTAGTGTGGTGATAGGGCCCTCAAGCTTGTGTTCCCTATTCTTTTTTAAATGGCATGTGATAAGGAGGCTTTGGTGGTATGTATGATGGATAGATCTTGTGGCTCACTGCAGTGGAATGCTATTTTCAAAAGAGCAGTGCAGGATTGGGAATTAGGAGCTATTTCTGGTTTTTTTCAGCTTGTTGTATGCTATGAACATTAGTAATGATGTGGTGGATAGGATGGTTTGGTTTCATAATGGGAGGCGATTCGTGGTTCGATATTTGTACAAGACGCTAATGGTCCAGACCCATGATTCTTTTCCTTGGAAGTGAATTTGGAGCTGTAAGGTTCTGCCTAAGGTAACTTTCTTTGTCTGGACAGCTGATCTTGGCAAAATCCTTACCATAGGTAATGTGAGGAAATGTGGGCTTATTGCTGATAGGTGTTACATGTGTAAGAAAAATAGCGGATCTGTGGATCATGTATTATTACATTGTGAGGTGGCTTTTGTGGAATGACATCTTTAACAGGATTGGTTTTGTATGTGGCCTTCAGGGTAACTCCCAAATAACTGCTGTGTGGACAATGATTCCTGTGTCTTATGTGGTGTCTTTGGTCAGAGAGAAATGGTTGGTTTTTTGAAGGTCGGGAATGTTTTGTGGAGGAGTTAAAGAGATTTGTCTTCAATACTTTATTCAGTTGGGCTATTGTCATTGATTTCATTAGGGCTAGTTTTTATGATTTTCTTGTAGCTTCTACTAGTTCCTAATGTGTATTTAGGTGTTTCCTTTGTATACTCCTTATGTACTTGGACTATGCCTGTTTCTTTTATGAATAAAAATGTAATTTACCTATCAAAAAAAGATTTTTAGATCTCGCAGATGGTACAAAGTCAGTGTCTTGAGTATTCAAATCCACACAATGTCCAATACAATTAACTGCTGTCTACTTGATGGTTGCTCTTGCCTCTGGGTCCCCAGAGTTTTTGAATTCTATATGTAATAATGCATGTCTAGTTGAAACAGTGTGGTTGATATGATTTTATTTTAGCTTTTATCTCATGCAAAGGTTTATATGTTTGTGATTCCGTGCTGAACAGGCTAGATTCTTATTGGCAAAATTGAACCCATCAGCTACATACAATAATGCTAATGAGATGGCTGCTGGGTCAGATGTGATCTTCACAGATGATGTGAGCCTTCAAGTCTTCTTTGAGCATCTTCAGAGGCTGGCTGTGCAATCTTGACAGCAGGCAAGGGTTGAGAGTTATACACTTGCTCAAGGGGTTTTGTTTCGAGTAAATTCCCAGTCTGGTTTCGGTTTCGTCCTGCTCATTCGGGTTCGCCCTCTCTTTCCCTTGTTTTTAAAGATGACGGATCAGACCCCGGGTTATATAAAAAATAAGGACAGCCTAGGTTATTCTTTGGGGGATCTGGGGGAGGTATTGCTTCCTTATAAGAATAAGGGAGGGACAAAGTAGTCGGTTGAGTTCTGAATTATGGGAAAAGAAAGGTATGATGATAATGTAAGTTAGAGGATTCAGCAGGGGAGCCAATCAGGAAGATATATTTGTCTAAAGATATTCTTTTTCCATCTTTACATTTTTGTATTAACCCAAATCAGAAGTATGCCTTGTGTATCTAAATTTTAAAGTTATATATACTCGATGGAATTGATGCTCCTTGTTTGGACAGTTCTGGAACTCTAGCCGCTTTGTTCATTTTCTTCTTCTCTATGTATCTCTTAACTTAGTTAGCGTGGCGACTCATATTTTTATTTTTGACTTTTCCCAACACTTTCTTTGGCGGGGATGGGATGAAAGGCAATTGCATTATTCTTGTTGAAACTTTCATTGAATATAAATAAATAGGGATAAGTACATTTACAAGTGGTACATTCGATTCTAAATTATAAAAAATTATTACTTTTAATCTCCATTAAAATCACACTATTTAAGATTATATCATGCCATTTATTTTTTCATCGATATTAGCAATAAGATTTGGTAACTATTTTATAGTTGGAAGGTGTAATGTGCTAATTTAGTTGTTTGGAATTCAAATTTTAAACATTGATAGTTTGCGAGCGTATTGTGTTAGTTTGGTCCATGGCCTGTCAAATTGCTTTCCAGACCTTTTAGGTGAACTTTTTATTCATGCTAGTTTCAAGAACGATCAAACTAGGGCTGATTTGATTGGTTATCTCATAATCTTGTGAATAGTAGTGAAAAAGTTGTGAATAGTAATTAGGAGTGTAAAAAAAACCAAAAAACCTGTTGAACTGGACCGGACCGAACCAGTGAGTTTAGTCCAGTTTGTAAGCGGTCCTAAACCAGTGTGGTACCGGTTTTCATATTTTGAAAATCGGTTTAAACTGAACCGGACAGATATATGTTTATAATTTTTTATATTATATTATATTATATATATTTTATGTTAAATTGTTAATTAATATAACATGAAATTATAATTTTATTATTCAATTTTATTAATCTTATAACATAAAATTAATATAACATGTGATAAAATATAAAATTAGTTTTATAATTTTAATATAACATTTGATATAACATTAATATAACATAAAACTTTAATCTTAAATTTAAACATTAATATTAAGTTATTAATATAAACTTACTTTTGATATCTATCTATATATATATATATTACATTTTTGGCATAATGAATTATAATATATATTTTTTTTGTAAATATATTTTTACACATTTGATCATATATACTCATACAAAAAATCTAGAACTTATTTAGACTATAGTTAAATTCAATACTATTTTAGTATCTGTTAATTATTATAAAATAATGTATTTATATTATAATAGTTTAGTATATGTAAACATCATATTATTACTAACATAGATAATCCATAAAATCGGACCGGACTGTAACTAGTTTTTCCGATTTTGGTAGTGAATCGGTCTTGTATCGGTTCTTAAATTTTCAAAACCGGTATATACCGGTTCGATTCTAAAAAATGTATGAAACCGAATTGAACCGGACCGGTTACACCCATAATAGTAATGAAATGATTTGAATTATGCTGTTTTATTGGGTTTTGGAAAATGTGAGAAAAAGTTGAATACAAATATTATAAAATTAAAAAATTGTTTGAATATAAATTTTTAATATTATTTTGTTTTAAAATTTGAAAAAATTGAATTGTTTGTGTTTTGTTTGAAAGTTTGGAAAAATTGTATTGTGTTTTGTATTTGGATAATGATTAGGTAATGATTAGATTGAAATGTTGAAATTTTAAAATTGGAAAGTGTTTTGTGTTTGAGTGATGTTTGGAAAGAAAATTATAAAAAGTTTTTAGAATATTTGAGAATATATAAGAATATCTAAGTGTCCAAACAAGCCTGGAGTTGTTTGAGAACTTAGATGAGATGACAAGTTTTTCATCTCATATCAAAACTTCTTATAATTTCATTCTCTAATATCACTAAAATACAAAACACTTTTTTAATTTTAAATTTTCAATTTTTTCATCTAATCATTACCTAATAATTATAATTTTTTCAAATTTTTAAACAAATCACAAAAAATAATATTACTTTTCAAATTTCAAAATAAAAATAATATTGAAAAACAATATTCATGCAATTTTCTAACTTTATAAAATTTTTATCCAACTTTTTTTGTTTTTTTTCCAAAATTCAATAAAACATTTTAACTCAAACTATTTCACTACTATTCATAGAATTTTCATCTAATCTCATTGCCTAGTCTTTTCTTAACCCAACAATGATGCCTCCCATTTGCTTCATTTACTTCTGTGACCTAGTCCCCAACCTTGTCTACCTTGGTACCTTTGTGTCTGCAACCCTCTCCCCCTTGTACTCTCCACTAAGGCCATCACTTTTTGGCATATCCCGCAAGTCCAATATGGAATAATAAGGTTGAGGTTGAACTTATATTGATTCGAGTAAGCTGACATGAATCCAATTGACCCGATTATTAATCGAGTAATTTTTTGGATCTTATGACATGAAAAATAAGGTTGAGGTTGAACTTATAGTGATTGCATAGTATAATCAAATTATACTCTCATTTAATGCTATCGTTTGAAAAATATAACCACCGAACAACTTAAGAAATCACAGCATGTGTTTTATTAGTTACTAGCAGCAAATATAAACAACTTAAAGAAACACAACAATAAAAATATGAGAAATGATAGTTACAGTCTTGAGTGCACAAGTGTCGTATAATCACTTTGACAAAAATTAATAAATAGGGAACCCGCATGAAAAAATAATAATTTTTTAATAGTAGACCTCACTCTTTTTCAAAGCGACTGCACGACGCTTGCGCACTCTACAATTGCATATAGCATTACTCTAAAAATATATCATCAACATGATATTAGTTACCACATCCACAAGTGTTGGTTGCTTGTTCAGATGAAACACTAGAACCAACATAAAACACTACCAGCATGCAGGCAGCATGCTATTAGTTTCCTTAGGATATAAGATAACAAAAGAGAGAAGAAACACTACCTGCATGCCATTTCAAAGTTCTTTGGGCTCAACTAGCTAGTCATGACAGGGGCTAAGCAAATGAGTTGTTTCTCATTATCATGTCTCTAGAAGTCTTTTAACTTACCTTAATTTTACTGCTAGAGAACAAAGTTCACCATAGATTCATCTGTCTCAAATAATTTGTTAGTGTTTACAAGATGTCAATGCTTTTCTTCTTTGATTTCTATTAATCTGATTACCATATCATCTATGTTAAATAAGCCAAGACTAACCTTTAATGATTGATATACAATGGTATTTGCATGATTGATATATCCATTGGAACAGTAATGATTGATATACAATGGTATTTGCATGAAAGATGAGCAAACCGTGACTGAGACCAAGGTGTATGAAAGTGGTTTTATCTTCTTTATTGGTTTGGGCTTAATGGAAATAGAAGAAGAAAAGGTAGTAGTTGCCGAAGCAAACACAACAATCATGAAAGATATTGAAAAGACAAAAAAATCTGCAGAAGAAAAAGAAGACGAATCATCTACACAGCTGTTGAAGACTAACTTACTAGTAAGGACTCCAAGACGAAAGGAACAAAACCATGGAAGCTTTTTGGTCTGTAATATTCTACTGGATTGTAGACCAGAAGAACTTCACATTCCATTTGAGAGATTCAGACTTGTTAGGGATGGGTGTATTCCCAAGGACTACTACTCAGGGCAACCTCGAGGATTTGCAATTTCATTTGAACATCGAAAATGCTGGCGATTGTGACGTAATTGCTGTATACCCGAACAAGTTATGGAGGTTTTGTGGCCACCTCTTGTGGTTTCACAGGAGGAGCACAAGAACAGATTATGTGTATGGGAGGATGAAATAGGACCATTTCATTACCAAGGTCAGCTTGAAAGGGTGCCCACTGTATCTGATACAAAGTTGAATCTCCTTAAGGCGTATGATCGGCCTATTCCTACCGTCTATAACAATGTGCTTCAGGAACTTACTGTCCAGGAACATTTGATGAGGTACGAGAGAATATACCAATATGACCCTATGTTCGCCCTTGGTTTTGTTACCGTGTTTGATCAACTCATCGAAGGATATCCTAGTGATGAGGACCGAGATGCCATCTTCCAAGCATACATAAGGACATTGAAGGAGGACCCAGATCAATATAGAATTGATGCACAAAATTTGGAAGATTGGGCTTGGGCTCATGGGGATATTGAAGGACATCGCAGGAAGAGCTAGGGGTAAGAAGAGTTTCAGCTATAACCGTTTCTTTGCTGGGGATATTGAAGGTCAGCTTGAAGGTGCATAACTTGTTACTTACTACCTAGTATTAATGTTGAAAATGATTAATTTTGTCACAATCTTGATTCTGGAACTTTTTGTTTTTTGATTTGGATGAGCTAAGTGATCTATATGATCATAGTGAGCCGGGATTGTATGGTAAGAATGGGTGTCTGGGTTTTGTGCCTAACTTGTTCGATACAATGCATAAGCGAGATTTTATTTCTTGGATTTGGAATAGGTGCTTGCCAGCATTTCCTCTTAAGCTATACCAGGCTTCGCTTTTGTTCCTCTACACTTGTTTGGCACTGCGAGAAAATATTTTGAGAGTGAATGGAAGTGATATTCATCCATGGTGGATATACCATCCCTACAGTGCTATGGTTATGGCCCTCATTAGTCTCAAATGGGGGACTAGAGGACAACCAAATTGTGCACAAAGGCAGAGAGGGGTTCAACGTTTCCTACAATGGGCTATGATGCAAGGAGTTGCGATGCTTTTGCAAAATAGATGTCAACGCCAAAGACTTTTACACTTGTATTGCATTGGATGTTATTTCTGAATGGCAGGATCCTTGGTTCTAACCAGAGTTGTCTAGCACGTATAAATAAATAAGGCGCAGTACTAGTTGTAACCGTGACAGTGCTGGAATCCACTGCACATATGAGAGATGGTATGCAGAGATGAGCTCTAGCAGTGGCATGCTTGGTGAGGAAATAATTTCCTCCGGCAATGAAAGCGTGCTTGTGCCCCAACTTACTGTTTTTGGCTGTGAAAACATGGAAACTGGAGATCTTTCCACTCCATGTGTCAACGGTATAATGGGGCTTAGTGTGATAGATCAACTTGTCGACAAGGGTGCCATTAGTGACCTATTTTCATTATGTTATGGTGGGATGGATGTAGGCGGGGGTGCCATGATACTTGGTGGTATTTCTTCTCCCCATGATCTGGTATTTACCCATTCAGACCCTTTTCACAGTACATATTAAAATATCGAGATGAAAGAAATACATGTTGATGGAAAGCCATTGAAGTTAAAGCCAAGGATCTTTGATGGAAAGCATGGAACTGTCTTGGATAGTGGAACTACATATGCTTACCTTCCAAAAGAAGCTTTTCATGCATTTAAAAATATTGTGATGAATAAAAATCATCTCCTCAAACAAATCCATGGTCCATACCCAAAATTTAATGATTTATGTTTTTCTGGTGCTGGAAGGGATGGTTCCAAACTAATAGCAGTTTTTCCTTTAGTTGATATGGTAGTTAGTAATGGAAAAAAATTGTTGCCTCCAAAGAACTACTTGTTCCGGCATACAAAGGTTTATGGGGATCCTTTGCCTTACATCGACTATTATCATTTTTTGCAAATACATTCAGACCCTTAGAATTCCTCATCTGCCACTTCAACCACCATTGCCAATGCAACTCATACCTTTTAGTTCCAACTGACTGTCAGTAGCATGCTACACAAATGTGTCCTAGTGGGGATTTCAAACATCCTAGTGCTTCTCAAAGTCTGTCGTAGGCTTTTTTTAGTCCTGGAGGCAAACCACCTACTAACATTGGTCTTTCATTATCCCAGAGGCAAGTTGTATTGACCTTGTAGGCAAGGCCTTCTAAAGTGGACGGTATTGTCATACGCCTAATTGGGTGGAAGCCTAAGGTCTAACTTGTGGGCTTGGCCTATATTTGGTTGAAGGCCCATTAGTTCAATCATTTGTTCAAGTGTTGATTGTAGGCCTTATAGAAAATTATCCAGAAGCTTAATACAATAGATTTTTCATTCTATCTTCTTTTTTTGGAGGTAAGGTTAACCTCGAATTTGACCAATTTTTTTGTACTTTCCCACATTGTCTATTCATCCAAACACCTTTCATCTGGTAAGTTACAATTGTTGTGTGTAGGATGTGCATCTCGAATGGATGTGTTTAAATGGAGGATGTACCTCGATGAGAGAACTAATCGATGGCTTCACTCCATGTGTGAATGGAGGAATGAGAAAAACTTAGGAGGACGAAGATGAGTATCGAGTCATTGAGAAAATCTGAGAAGAGATGGTTGATGATTGGACAAAAAATATGATGATTCCACTGAATTTTCTTTCGTTAAATCGATGGAAAGGGAAAAAAGCATGGGAAGACTTACTTGCATGAGGAAAAGGAAAGGAGAAAGGGTAGTTCAGTATGGATGAAATAATCATAAAAATCTAGCATGACTTAGTTATAGTACATGTCAAAGATGTTGAACCACGATGCCTAATCCATTGCAGGCCGGTTTTAGGTGATATTAGTCATTTAAAGGATTCTAGTGGCATTTGACTAAAGTACTACTTAAACAAAATCATTTCCATATATTTAGGTTAGCATATTTATTTTAGAGCATTAGCATCAGCTTTCCCATCCCATTAGCCAAAGTTTGCCTAATATCACACATTTTACCTTTTTCGTATCCCACTCAAAGCGTATCATCCACATACACTAATAGAATAATATAGTTGTCAAATGCTGAACATGACAACAATGGTTTGCCTGAATTCTGGTGTAATATGGACGGCACACAAAGTTGTCAAACTTTATGTACCACTATCTCAGAGTTTATTTTAGGTCAGTTGCATACAACGTTATCAAGGAAAATACCACAACGGATCTTATGGTGGCCTTGTCTGGTATGTAAGAGAAGTTGTAAGCTAATAACTAGGTGCATTTGATGAATAAAATGTTCAATTTGAAAATGGTAGAAAGTACGTCTGTTGCACATCATTTGAATAAGTATAACACTACTACAAATGAATTGTCATCTATTGAGATCAAGTTTGATGATGAAATCCAGGCATTGATTCTATTGGTCTCATTGTCAAATAGTCGGGAGGTAATGAGAATGATTGTGATTAATTCTACTAGAAAAACAAAGTTGAAATATGACGATATCCAAGATTTGATTCTTGTTGAAGAGGAGCATAGGAGAGATTATGGTGAGACTTTGGGTTCGGGGTTCTGATTGACACTTGGGGCAGAGGACATGACATGAACTCAAATAGACAAATTCACTTCTTTTCCGGCCATCGTTATCACTCAAACCCAAACCTGACTTTTGATACCAGGTGTTAGGAATGATAAGAGAAAAAGTAAACAAAAATTAGAATCAATTATATACGACCAAGATTTACGTGGTTCGATAACATGTCTACTACATTCATGGAGCTGTAAAGGATTATTCAAATGATAATCAAAGATACAATTTGGCGGTCGTACAAGGGTTTAATACAATATATAGTAAACCTTAATTAGTGGGTTGGATTATTAGTGGGTTGGATTAAGAGCCAAAAACATGTCAAAATTTTTCACGGGGTGAAGCCCCTATATCCCCATGAGGCTTCTTCATGATTGCTCCGGCATGGGCCGATCCTTCGCTCCATGGCTTAAGCCTAATTGAAAATCCACCAAAAAATCACAACAAAATATTGTCTAGTTGGATTATCAAACTGGGCTGCAAAGAAACAGAATCATGCTCCACACAAACAAGCCCAACAATCGCTGGGCATGCAGGAGACAAAAGTGATAGAAAAGAAGAGTTGGCTTAGGATTATTGAGGAAGGGATACATATCTGCATCTCTGTTGGCTCCTCGTTTAGCCTCAAAATCTTAGGGATGCTTGGGGAATAAAATGAGATGAGAATTTTGTAAATAGTAGTAAGATGTTTTGCTAATAGTGGTGAGATAGTTTGAATTAAGTATTTATTGAGTTTTGGGAAATGAGAGAGAAAAAGTTAAGTGAAAAAGATTATAAAGTTAAAATATCGTTAGAACATGATTTTTTTAATATAATTTTTGTTTTAGGACGTAAAAAAGTTCAATTGTTTTTTGTTTTTAGTTTGAAAGTTTAGAAAAGTTGTAATGATTAATTTGACAGTATTCGTATTTGAATGATGTTTGGGAAGGAAATGAGATGAGATGAGATGAGATGGGATGAGATGAAAATATTTCCAAACATCCCCTAACATCACAAGCCTGCAATTCATGTAGTTGTTCTGTTCCCAAACTCCAAAAGATTCCGGAGTGGATGAGATTATTGATCAATGATACATGCAGGGTCAGCTGTTCCATAGAGTGAGTCAGGCGGTTGCCTAAGGCCCCACAATGAAAGAAGGCCCAAAAATACTAAAAGTTAATTATTAATTTTTTTTAAAAAAAATTAACTAAACTAAATGATGTTAACCTTGAAAATTAAAAAAAACCAATTCTTAATTGCATGGTAAAAAAAAAAAAAATAGACGTTAATAGGCTTTATATAGATTTTGCAACTTCACTTAGAAAAGCCAAAAGTCACAATAAAATCTCAAAAAAGACGTTCCAATCTATCTGTCAAAAACATTTGAAAACATTTCAAGAACTCTCATTTTATACCTAAAATTTACAAATTTTATTTCATCTCTCTTATACTTTAGACTCCAGTCTACAGTCTCTAATATCTAACTCTCTTACATCCATCTTGCTCGTATTTGGCATTGACAACCTCTCCCATCGCCCTCTCCCATTGTTGCATCTCACTTGCAGACATTGAACGACATCTCTGTTGTGCTATGGTCGATGAAGGTAAATATAAAGCTGAAAAATTTGTGTTATATATATAGTAAAATTTTGTGGCAATAAAACAGACACGTGACTTGTCTTCTAGTCTCTAAAACATCATTTGTTTTCTATTTTTATTGTCTTCTTCTTCTAGACTTCAACCGACCACGACGACCAGAGGTTTCACAATTGATTCCATAGCCCATAGGCCACGTATTCCTTGACTTTTTTTTTTTTTCAAATTTTGTTTTTTTTTCAACTTCTATGTATAATTTATTTCTTGATTTTGAATATTAATATTAATATTAATATATTTTATTAATATTAATATATTTTATTTTATTGTGCATATTAACAATTTTATATAAAAAGTGGTGCTCATATGTTATATAAAAATGAATCCCATTTGCTAAACCAAGTTATATTGTTTTATGTTAATATTTATTTTATTCTAGAATATTCATAAGCATAGTAAGAATATTCTAGCCATATTATCAATTGAGAATGAAATATTAGAAAAACTTGAATATAAAATTTTAATTACCAATTTTGCATCTCAATAAACAAGAATAATAATTTTTAAATAAAAATATACTTTGATACAAGAAAAATGTCACATTTTAACTTCTCGCCTTAGGCCTCAAAATCTATTTCTTTCATAATTGAAAACCCTGCAGCGAGTAATGTGAGCACAGAGATGGTATTTTCTTTTCGAAAGCAACTGTTTTTTTTTTTTTTTTCTTTTGTAAAAGAAAAAAACAGGAGCTACTGAATTTTGAGTTCCTGAAGACTGAACAGATTGTTAGCATGAATTGAGTACTCCAGGTGACAGTTCCTTGTTCTATATCACGCTCTTCCAGTAATCAGTATAGCAATGAAACATAAGGATTAGTTGTTTTGTTTTAGATGTCATGCATGAGCAACTTTCAATGCCATTATTTCTCACTAGTTGCCATTTTTATTGGAAGGATTCATAAGATTCAACCGGTTGACATCGGATGACAGAACCAATCAAAGGCAGTGTAATAAGAAAAAGAATAACAAGCACTTTTAATACTCCTGCTTGCAGAAAGCAAATATGCATACTGAAATTACTCAAGATGATCAATCAGGTGAGCATGTAAAGAAGATGGCTACCACCCCAGATGATTTGGGAGAGGCTTGAGAGTATGTCTCATTTACTTGAGGTCGTTTGAGTCATCTCTAGATATGGATTCTGGGGGATTACATTTTGGGAATAGGACGCAGTTAGAAAAGATAAGACTTGATTTTTAGGACCTTAACAGTGTAAGACGACAGCTATAGCAATCACATCAGAGCCATTTTGCCATATTTGAGTGAATATCCCTCATTTGATCTTTTCTGGCAAATGTGTATGACATCAATTTTTACAGAACCATCAAGCCTAATCATCAAGAAATTTGGTGCCTCGAATAATCTTTAGTCATTCGGTGTAATCATCAGGAATACAGGGGAATCTGATAAACTAACGGTCAACATTAGAATGAAGTTTATTAATTTGGTCTGGGCTCTACTGCTTGGGAGCTTACGGTTTCCTTCCAATATGAGTGTCAGACTTGCATCACATTACCTCCTGTACTAAAAAAAAAGCAGCTAACTGAAGTTTATACTATTGAGTTTGAAGTAAATTCAGAAAACAGTTACATCTTAAAATACAATTTTACCGGCAACATATGATTATACACCATCATCAATTTCACCCTACTCCCAACCAACATACTGCGCCCCATCCCTGACGGCAAGCAACCATCCATGAGCTACACCTACTAGCTACTACACTACAACTACAGCTTTTTTTTTTTTTTTTTTATAACCGTGGGTGTCCGGGCCAGCTTGTGCGCACCTCGACAACCACAGCTTGCGCTTCCTGCCTTTCTGTCCTCGCTGAAATTGGAATTAATGAAGTATGAATACCATCAAAAAGTTCCTTTCAGAAGCAACCACTGAACTTGTCAGGGCTAACACTATCTCACTACCAGATGGCATGTGAACTGTAAATCCTTACCTCACCAACATAACTTCAAGAAACAAGTGTAAAGCCATTACATCGGAGAAGCGGAGTGAAATTCTAATGATCTTAATTGCAAAGGAAACTGAGAAAGGATTTCAAGATGAGCAATGAAAATGAGAAATCTTTCTTCTTTTTTTTGTACTCTTTCCATCAGTCTCTCCTTGAAGAAGAGAAAATCGTGAAGGCCATCATAGCAATCTTGATTCTTATTATTTAATGAGTTTAACTTGTTGACATATATCGTTTTACTTATAAAAAAAAAGAAGACATATATTGTTTAATTATTATTTAATAATATCACAAAGGAGGAGTGGATGATGTGGCTTTATAGGACTAATTTATCTACTGTCTTCAATTCAAAATAGATTAATGATATCCTTACAACTATTTTACTACCCATTTTACAACCAACCAATAGAGTAGTGCCACTTCATAAAAAATACAGAAGTTTTTTTTTAAATTTTAAATTTTACATAGCTGTCTTCCATTTAAGACAGACTTGATAACAATTGTAAAAACAGTTTGTATGTATATCAATACCTCTAATAGTAATAGAGTGGAAGAATGGTAGATCATGTGGCTTCATACGAGCAAAGCTCTATATATGGAAAATATATAGTGTATAGATGTAGATTTTGATAAAGGTATCATTGAAGAGCTTACCTCGACTTCATTCAACTAAGGCTTCCCTAAAACCAAATCAATGAGGCTATCATAAGTCCACGTTTGCTGTTCTCTAGCTTGAGGTTCAAGGGAGCAGTATACCTCTTCACAGTTTCTCAGGAAACGCCCCTTTCCAAATGCAGTGAGAACCAGGGGATCAGTGTTCATTTCCACAACTCTGTAAAGATCGCCCGTACTTCTCCATGTTTCTACTTCCCTAGCTCCTTCAAATCCAATCATCATAGCATCAAATAAAATTCCAACTGTAACTATATCGGGCTTCACACAAAGGAATGGTAATTGGTAAAGCAAGGATTTTAGATGAGTGAAATCTTCAATTTTCAAATAAGCCAGCATGAGAATATTTGCAACTGTTACATTCCAAGGAACTTTTGCCTCTTCCATCTCCCTAACAATGGAATCCATACCCCTTCGGCTCAAAAGACTAGCATGAGAAAGAAGACGCAGGCACCAAACAAGATCAGATGCGCCAAACCTTGTTGAAACATCAACTCCCAAGTCATCTAATCTTGAAAACATATAGTTCCCAATATAAACCCCAGCCACTTTCCTTATCACATCATCCTTCAAATGGGTTTTCGAGTTCAAAACTCTTCTAAAAACCTTTTCCATCTTGTCTACGATTCCAAATCTAGCATAAGCCTCTAGCATTGCAACCAAGGTAGATGACTGCAAATCCATCTTTTTAGAAAGCATGGTCTGATATATTCTTTCCATTCTTTGAAGTAACCCAGCTTGTGAAAACTCTTGGATAAGCAAATTATAAGTAATTTGATCAGGTGAACACCCGTCTAATACCATCTTCTTAAGACACATACCCATTTCATCATACATATTATATTTCCCGTAAGCTTGAATTAACACATCATAGGTATAAGTTTCAGGTGTCACATTGGCTTCTTTCATCTCATTGAGGTAAAATAAAGCATCTTCAAAGCTCCCTTTTCCTGCAAAACCATGAATAATTGAATTATAAGTCTCCAAAGAAGGGATAAGGCCACGGCTTTTCATCTCTCGAAATGTCGACACTGCTTCTTCAATCAGACCCTCTTCACCTAACAGCCCTATTATCTTCTCATAGTAGAATTCATTAATCCGCGATGCCTCAATGTCCTTCCACATATCAAACACCTATTCGTACATTTAAAAAGTCAATTGGAGACACGCGAAGAAACCCCCTGAAAAAAAAAAAAAAAATAAAAAAAAATAAAAATCGGCCAATGCTCCTCTGGCTGCGGAGAAAACAGACGCAAAGAAATGATATCGAATTTTAGAATACTCGTCCTTAATTAAGATTCTCACGAAACAGAGTTCCGTTTAGTTGAACCTAATAGGGTTACAGGTTGAGTAGTTTTAGTTTATTGGAAGAAACACAGGTTACAACCACAAACATAGAATCCAGAACCATATCTATTCTATATTACTAACGAAACGTAAAGTAACTAAGAAGCCAATCAAAGATTAAGGTACATATTATCATAACCCTGAAAACCCCAATAGCTATAACCTTGGTGTGCACTTATGTGGATGCGAGAGCGAGAGCGAGAGCGAGAGCGAAAGGGAAAGAGAGAGAACCTGAAGAATTTCATGGGACCTAGAGGCGTGTTTGAGGAATCTGATGACAGCCCAGAAATGGTCTTCAGTCCAATCTCCATCATCTCTAAGCGTTTGCAACGGGCATGAGTTCTTCTGGCGCAGCTTTGCAAGCAAGTCTCTGAGCCTCTCGCGCTCAGAGACTGTGTTGAGAGGAGGGGCAGTGTGCCTTGTCCTTGTGCCATTACCATGTGAGGCGTTTGCACTTGATTGCGCTGTTGAGGGCTGGGGAGAGGAAATGCTAGTTTTGGCGGCCGAGAATGTGAATTTGGAGGAGGCTACTTTGGTTATGGTTTTAGGGAAGAGGAGGAGGTTGTTGTAACTGCAACCGGAGTTGGAAACCGAATTAGGTCTCCATGTGAATGCCATCTTTTGCACTGAACATGAATGGCAATGTGGCTTTCATTCTCCTGCAATTTTGCCTCTATGTTACTCATAGTACTTACAAACCCAAATAGTTTTTGTTATTATTGTTTCAATTTTGCCATCTACTTATCTCTACATGAAAGTTTTGAATACCGTTTCGGTGATCATTTTGAGTAAGATATTACAATGAAATATTTCAATATCGATACTATTTTAGAATAGTTTATATATAATAAATTAATTATATATATAAATTATATTTCAAAATAACATTAATACAAGTCTTAAAAAATTAAAACACATATTTATAAAACTCAATAATACTTCTAACTTCTCAATCCAACTATTTTAAAAAATAATTACTTATCTTCATCATGAAAAAGGAAGTAGAGATTTAATTTTTAGTCCTTGAGAAAAAGGGATTAAAAAAAATTAAGAAAATAATGGATTAATTAAAGTTATGAATTTGTATATTAATGTGATGTTATTAATGCATTAAGCAATAGGAAAGGGCAGGGAGAGGAGGGTACCTAATTATGTTGTTACTAAGGGTGTTCATCCGGGTTTAAACCTGGGCCGGATTTTGGCCCGGATATACCCGGGTTATCACTCGGGCCGGAACCCGGATGATCCGGGTTTTTACAACCCGGCAATCCGGGTTCCGGATTTCAACCCGGATTTTTTTTTGCCTTTAGTATTTAATATTTTTCAACCAAAACAAAAATGCTGAAAAGCTTTTTTTTATTTTTTTATTTTTTTTATATTTAAAAGCCTATATTCTAGTACAATTGTTCTTAGAAAAAATGTTCACAAACATATTTTTATATTTAAAACAATTATTGCCTTTTTAGCTATATGCATCTTAAAATAATTCAATATTTATCATGTAAAATGCATGCAATAATGCAATTCACTACATATTAAATTCCATTACATTACAAAATAAAAAATTACAACATATAAAATTAAAAAAATATAAAAATTACATATCAAAAGTGGATTGTAAAATTATATATCAAAATTACATCCAATAACATAAACTTCTTCTGTATTGAGTGAAGGCTTGAAATCTCCTTTCCTAGCAACATTAAATCCTGCCAAATAAAAAACAAAAGAAAAACAGTATTTTACAAAGATGAAGCTGCATTGGTTAAAATAATCCCATTGAACAGTTTAAATAAAGATGACCTACACCTACAACACTGGAATAAGATCGAGAATGGGTGAATCTTCTGATGCAACAGAGAAAAGAGGGAGTTGATATGGAGACTTAGAGTGCAGAATATAGTGAATCAATTTCTATGGAAGGCAGCACATGATAAACTCCCAACTAGAGAAAATCTGTTAAAGAAAAAGATAACAGAAACAGACTTATGTCTAGTATGTGAGAGAGAAACAGAAACTACAATTCATGCACTTTGGAGTTACCCTGCAGCAAATGATGTCTGGGGTGAAACCAACAGCCCAGTTAAAAAATGGTCCAGTATGGAGTTACACTTCTTGCAGCTATGGAAGAGGTTAAATGACAGATTAAACAGTGAAGACATATAATTAGTAGCTTCTATAATGGGGAGGATCTGGTTTAGAAGGAATTCCCTGTTGTTTGAAAACAAATTTGAACACCCAAGACAGTAATTCCAGTCAGCAAAACAAAGTCTAGAAGATTTTACTTTAGCACAAAGTACCAGAAAGGAAGGGAGTCACTTGAGAGGTTTAGGTAGACAACAAACTAATTGGAAAAAATCAACTGAGCTGAAGTTTAAAGTTAATCGGGGTTGTGGTCAGAAATAGTGAAAGTGAACTTATAGCCTCTCTATGTCTAAACATTAATCACTATGTGAAACCTGATATAGTTGAAGCATATGCACTTAGAAGAGCTGCAACTCTGTGTCAAGAACTAGGAACTATCTAATGTGGTGTTAGAAGGTGACTCCAAGGTTGTAGTAGCATCTACACATAGTCGGGAGGAAATTAATGCAGATTATGGTATTGTGATTGAGGATGTGCGCAGTATTCTTGCAAATCAACACAACTGGAGCATTTTATCCAATAAAAGTGCCATGTTTTGAGATTTTTTTTTCTTTTTCTTTTATATATGTAAAGACATGATATTTGTAATTTTAAGGAGCACTCTCTTTAAAAAAAAGGTAGGTAAATTTGAAATTTACATAGAAAATATCATTTTTTAAAATGGATATTTCTCCTACTTTTATATGTAATATTTATAACCAATAGAGGAATACATGAGTAAAAGATGAGGAAACCCAAATAAACACTTTCTAACTACTACAGCACAAAAGAATATGAAAAATGAATTATACAGTTTTAAGATGTGACAGTCTTGCATATTCGTTTTAACAAAATGAATAAATATAAAACTCATATAAAAACTTATTTTTTAATAGTATATTTAAAAAAAAAATGCACAGTATTTACATAATCTGACAATGAAGGTAGTAGTACTCAAAGAAGATTAGTCTTCTTTGTCATTTGAAAAAACAATTTCTAATGGACTTTGGAATACCCGAAAATTCCAAACCTTTTCACCTATCAAGTTCCGCATTCACCGCAGGCACTAGAACATGAGATGGGAATATGAATTCTATAGATTCTTTTCTTCTCCCTTTTATAAATTTGAATTTTTTTTATCAAAAGATAAGGTTATGATCAAACAAGCTCAGCTTGTAAAACGAGGGGAGGCCATCGTAGAAGATGGTAATTAAAAACCGTCGACCCAAATTTACAAGTTCCAAATCATTAATCTAAAAATCCCACATTTAGCTATTCTATTGTTTTTTTTCCTGATCTTATCAAAATTTATCTAAAAATCCAATTTTTTTTCCAAACTCCACCCAGAAACACAACTAATTTTTAAAAAATAATCTAGAAAAATCAAATATACTGCATCCTAAAAACCATTTCTTCCAAATCATAACAAATCTTCATTATAGATATATATATGTTTTCGGATATAACAGATCTAAACAAATTGTAACATTTGGGTCTAAATCTAGGGCTTAAAATTAGTATTTTATTTATTTGTCTATTTATTTATTAGTATTTCATTGTCTTCATATTTATTTATTTATTTATTTATTATTTTATTTTTATCATTCTTGACTAACAGATAGATTAAATTAGTGACTCAATTCCCTTAAAAACCTTCATATATTCTATCCACTTAACCCCATTCTAGTTTCGGTTTCCAGAGTTTGTGGGCAACACCAAGTCAAACCTTTCAAACTCTCTCAGAATCGGTATCCACGTGAGATTAGGTTCCTAATGTTTAGGCAATTTCAATTTCAGCCAATCACTAAGTGTTCACACTGCCTCCTCCCATCGCCTATAAAAGACTCTCAAGCCTCTGTGATTACACGTTGATATAGCAAGAGAAACCACATTCCTGCATAACACATACCTCTGCCCAACCATCGTCGACCATCCCGGGACGTCGGAGCCCTACCCACGGCGCCAGAAAACGCCGGCCAACTCAACCCCGTTGAACTCATCCCCTCAGGTGAGCCCCTGCGACCGCGCGCCACCTTCCTCCCTTTCGGCTGCTTGAATTTCGAACCATCTCTCTCTAAACTCTCACTGTTTTTCTCTCTCTCCCTCCCTCGGTGTCGCACCACCATAGGGACCCCCCCCACTCACGTCGCCGGTCGCTTCTAGCCACCTAGAACCGCCGACGCACGCTGCTCTCCCTCGGTGAGCATCGCGTTACACTCTCGCCCGTAAGTCCTGTTGTTACTCCTTCGTCTTTTTATTTTCTTTTCTTTAGTTTCTTTCTCTTTTCTTTCTTTCTTCTTTCTTTTCTTTCTTTCTTCTTTCGTTTTCTTCTTTCTTCTTGTTTATTCCGTGTGCCTCAGTTTCCCCATAAAGCCCTCCATTAAATTCTGTAATTCCATGCATGCCCTTTTGACCCGTGAGGGTGTAATCTCATGAGCCTCTACTTCTTGGGGCCTTAAGTCAGTCAGAGAGTTCTTTAAGTGGCTAATCTCTAGGTCGACAGAAACTGGTTTACAATTTTAAAGAAGGCTAGTATATTTTCCGAAATACATTACTTTTACGTGGGCTTCATCTACTTGAATAATTATCAGCATTTAGACTCAATTTTTATAAAAGATTTTTAAAGGATTTCAAAGCGTTTGTTGGAGTCTATTAGCAGTTAAATTCCTTATACGTATTTAATGACGTAAAGTATTACGACACGTTTGCTAGGAAGTTATTAACGCCTAGAATCTCGTTTAGGTATCGCGCTACAAGTTGGAAACCAGGAAGCAACGCTAAGAGGTAAATAGTATGATCATATAATGCATGCATCCTGTGAATATTCTTATTATGAATAAAAATATGATGTGCTTATGATGGTAATCTATGCTACGCTAAGAGACAAGTCAATGTTCGATTCCTTTCATGATCTTGAGGAAAAATGAGATTATGCTTGAATGAATGAAAGTGTCGTTTGAATGATTGAATATTACTAAAATCATATGAAAGCCATGAGATGTTCATTTAGTAGTCCAAAGTCAAGTATGCCATGTAATGGAATTGTCAGATTATGCAAACCATGTTCATGAAATGCTTAGATTGTATATGCCATGTCTATATAGTAACTAGATCATGTATCATATTATTTCATACCATGTACAAGAATATGCCATGTACAGGAATATATCATGCCATGTTATATCTATGCCATGTACAAGAACATGCCATGCTATATCATATTATGTTGTGCCATGTACAAGAATATGCCATGTACAAGAATATGTCATGCCCTATCATGCCATGTATAAGATTATGCCATGTTAGAAAGGTTCATGAAGTCTAATAAAAATCTCATACATTAAGAAAGATAAAAATGTTATGGTGCCACGGACTCAAGCGTGGTTAACCACAAGTTAAGTGAAACACGGACCCAAGCGTGTTTCACTCCATGTTATGCAAGATAAGTGAAACGCGGACTCAAGCGTGTTTCATTCCATGATATTCAAGATAAGTGAAACGCGGACTCAAGCGTGTTTCATTTCATGTCATGCAAGTTTAGTGAAACACGGACTCAAGCGTGTTTCGCTCCATGTTAGGCAAGTTCAGTGAAACACGGATTCAAGCGTGTTTTACTCATGTTATGCAAGTTAAGTGAAACACGGATTCAAGCGTGTTTCACTCCATGTTATGTCAGATAAGTGAAAATACGGACACAAGCGTGTTCACTTCATGTTAAGACAAGATAACCAAGATATTATGCATTCACCATTTTATGTGTGGATTATATATGTTCTGCCTATATTAAAGATGTATGCTATGTAAAGCCTGTGATGATATAGATATATAAAATCTTTCAGAAAGTCATGCTACGTGTATAATTGTAAATTCATGAAGCTGTATGCATGTATGAAGGGTATCATAGAAATAAAATGTATGTTAGGCAATATTATATTTTACGATATGATGTACTACTTACTGAGTATTTAACTCATTATTTTTGTGTGTCTTCGTGTTTTTTTCTTCCATGTCTGGTTTTTCGCAGATAATGTCTATGATGATGAAGAGCTGGAAGGCCAGGAGTAGATCTAGTACCAAGACTTAGGATTGAATAAGTGAATTTATCACCAGAATCTAGATTTCTTTTATGTCATTCATAGGATTGGTCTATGATCTTTTGTACTTCGTTCAGTTTCCATAACAACCATGTACATTTCAGTTTTAATGTTTTGAAGAATTTCAATAAATGAGGTATTTCAGGATATGGATCTCTTTACCGGGTACTATGATCTAAATGTTGGTAATATCTCTATCCTACGGGATGGGGTGTTACAGATACTCAAACATTCAAACAGATCTAACCCATAAAAATACTCCTCAAACATTCAAACATTATCATAAAAAAAAAAACCCAAAATCAACAAATAGAGAACAAAACAGAGAGACGAAAGAAAAATACCAAAACGGAAATACGTTCTAATCTCTTGGATCCCAAGCTCAAGCACTTCCACCATTCAGCATCGCAGATGGCAGAGAGGGAGATAGAGCAGATGAGATAGTGATTTCGAGAGGGGCTAGGGTTTTCGCAGACGCAGAGCACAGAGAGAGAGAGAGAGCAGATTAGAGAGTAATTTCGAGAGGGGCTAGGGTTTCGCAGACGCAGAGTAGAGCGAGAGAAAGAGCAGATGAGAGAAACGAATCGGGGGGAGGGAGGCGTAGGGCATCGACTTCGCAGAGGAGAAAGAGAGACAGAGAGAGAGACGGAGGAGATGAGAGACTTGGATTCGAGGGGGCGGGGCGTAACTATAGGTTTTATATCTAAACCCGGGTACCGGGTGTAAAAACCCGTATCTGGACCGGATTGGCCCGGGTTCAAGAAAGTGGGTACCGGCTCGGGGTTATTCTGGGCCGAAACCCATAACCGGAACCCGAATAACCGGGTTCCGGACCGGGCCGGGCCGGGCCCGGATGAACAGTCTTAGTTGTTACCAAGAGCAAAGAGTTTTATTAGGACGATCGTGAAGAATATTGTCCAGTTCTGGTATAGTGCAAATTAGAGACACAACATCTTCATAAATTGGTTAATCAGATCAATCAACACATGCCGTAAGGCTTTAGTTGGGAGGTTGGTTGTTCACTTTTCTCTCCTATACTTCTAGATGCTTTCTTCTTTACGTCCTAAGGTATCGATATGGGCACATTGCATCTTCAAACTACCAAGAACTAGTTAGCAAGTAACACCCTCGTCAAGATATGGCTATTAGGATAATGAAAAGGGACTTGTTAGGTATAAACGGTTTGGTGCACATAGTTTTTTTTATTATAAAAAAATAAATAAAAGAATGTCTTATATTTAATATTGGTAGGCAGTTTGCAAGCGCCACCGAGAGTGGCCCCCGGAGGATTCTTACCTAGAAATGCAAAATGTACTTTTTTATTTTGTAATTTTTTTTCAAGTATTTTTTAAATCCCTTTAATTTTTTTTAAAAAGAAAAATATTCAAAAACTAGTTTAAAAACACTTCTTTAACAATAAAATAAAATAAAATAAAATGGAAACGCTAGTTTTTGTCGGGATGCATCTTTGGTGGATGCAACATTTTCCTTGGCTATATATTTTTGGACAATGTATCCATTTTCTTAGTTTCAAGTGCAAAGTACAAAATATTAATTTGAGACTTTAGGGATGATAAGTACTATAGATAATCCTTATATTCAAGTCTCTCCATTCAAGCATTTTTTTTTTGAGAAATGATAGTTGCATTCATGCACAAGCGCCACACAATCACTTTGAAAAATGTGAATAAATATAGGACCCACATGAAAAAAATTAATTTTTTAATAGTGGACCCCACTATTTTTCAAAGTGACTGCACGGCTCTTGTGTACTCCACAACTACATGTAGCTAGGGCTGTAAGTTGGACGGTCCGGACCGAGAAAACCGACCGGACCGACCGGTCTAGACCGGACTTGACCAAAAATATACACTCGGTTGTGGTCCTCACAAAATAGGGTTTTCGGTCTTCGGTCCGGTCCTAGGTTCAGGGGTTTTCGGACCGAACCGGACCGGACCGACCGAAAAATAAAATAAAATTTTAAATTTTATATATATATTTTTTTATATAATAATTGTATAATAAATTATGTAATTTTCATCTAACCTACCCCATGTACAATATAAAAGTTTAATATGTAATTACAAATTTACAAATTAATATTCTATTAATTATATATTACCAATGGTCCAATTAACCTATCATCAATTCACCACTAACTAATTACTAAACATCTACAAGACTACATCTATCTAAGTTATTAGATAACATTTTTTAATATATCTAAGTTGTAAGTAAATATAAAGCAATTAAAAGTAACTAATGTAAATTGTAATTAACTAATGTATCCTGATTCATGTATAACATGAATATCAATTAACTCACCTATCACTAATTCACCATTAACTAATTACTTCTATGACCTAAGTTGCAAGTAAATATAAAGCATGTATGGATAATTAAATTATCTATGCTTATTGCTTCATATCCAAAATGTAAAAATTTGTATATAAGTCATTATGCATTTTAACTTATAAGTTAGAACTATCATAAATTATAATACATTGACAAGCTTTAAGTTAGTAATAAAGTAACAATTAACTATAATTATAACTGAACTAAATTTATAACTAAATGAATGTAAGTCTATAAGTTATTATAATTTATAGATTATAACTACAACTCTACAAGTCTATACATAATATATAGTATCAATACAACTATGACTAATGAGTATTACTAATGAGTAATGACTATATCACTATGACTCTATGAGCATATATTACTAATTTACTATTAGTAATTTAGTATAGTATAGTCCATAATTTAGTATCAATGTATTATTATATAATATATAATATATAACATATATTATTAGTATCACTATTAGACTATAATATATAATATTATCATTAATTATTTTTTCAATGAGTTAAAAGAATAATCACCATTAAATAGTTTAATTAATTTTACTAATTTAAATAATTTTTTTAATTAATTTATGTGCCAAAAAGATAAAAAAGTCACAAGTTAAAAACACACAAAATCTGTCAAACATCAAACGGTGCCGTTAAGTACAAAATTGGACTTAAACGGCGCCGTTTAAGTCCCAGCCGGATGAATATTGACACTGGTTCTGTGAAATGGCGTCGTTTCCCGTAACCTTTTATTTTAAATAAAACTAAAGCTTACTTAAACGGCGCCGTTTTGTCACCCCCACTTCCCCAGTCCCCCCCCCCCAACACCCCACGGGCCACACATCCCCTTTTCTGAAAACGCAAGTCCCAGACTCCCAATTCCAAAACCCTAGCAGCCGCGCGATAGCCCCCCTCTCAAGCAGTCCAGTCCCTCCGTTGGGTCCCCTGAAAATTCCAGCCGGCAGTCCGTCGTCTCTGCCTCACTAAGTCACTGGTCTCGTGAGTCCGTGAGCTCGTCTCTGTCTCTGTCTCTCTGCAATCTGCCCCACTCAACAGGTCCGATGCTGCCTCAGTGCCTCATTCTCGGTATGTTAGTTTCATTTCATCTACTTGTAATTTTAGGAGTACTGATTTATAAGTGTCACTTAGTCATATTTCCATTGAGAGATGTTAAAAAATATTCCAGAATGTCCTCTTGTACTGCTAATGCTCGAGTGGCCTCTGAGTTCTTTTAAGCCAAAGCTACAGTCTTTAAGATTTATACAAACACTTGGGATGAGTTGAGTTGGGATTAAAGTATGATTGAATTGGGTTGAGTTAGAAGTCAACAATGAGAATCTGGTAAATTGAATTAGTTACCAATAAACATTGTGATATATAACATTTTATCAATATATACAATTCCTCATACCAATATCTGGTTTACGAGAATGGATCCTAACCAAGTCAACCTGTCAGAAAGCCAGCTCTTATACAAAATGCTAAGGGTATAGATGTCTTTTTGAACTCCATCCATGCTTAACCATCAACTTACAAAAAATCACATCTCCTTCTAGGCTACTACTGCCTGTCCCTAAAAGCACTAAAATCATCTGATTCAACCATCTAGTAGATGACAACTTGTTGGAGCTTCCAATAATGCTTCTAAACTTATAGGCACCCACTAGAATACATGCCATGCCATTTTATAGTTAATAGTGTTGACAACAAATGTACATTCTAGTGCCTGAATTTCCATGCAGTGGTAACTAAAGAAACAAAGACCACTTTTATCTCGACTAATATTGTTCGTTCATACTTGCATGCTAATTACCAACTCCACTTTGTAAGTCTCACCCCTTGGATCCCATGATTTGAGTATATATGTTTGTGGCTTGCTGGCTAGCTGGGTGGCATTATTGATTATTCTGTAGCCAAAATGGTTATCAACTTATCATTGGCAATTATTTTGCCAAGTCAGTATGTTATTTTCATTTAATTCCATATCTTTCTTTTCTAAATGGAAACTATTCCAGAATTATTTCGACAAGATTCTACTTCAGATGATGTAAAGTCAACACAGGCTACACATGGGCAAGGCATTCCTCCACTCCCACCCAATGTAAGTGTTAATACTACACAAAGTGGTAGTGGTAGACATAGGTCAATGGTTTGGGATCACTTTACAAAAATACCAAAAGGTGATCCAAGTAAACCTAGGGCTGCATGTAATTACTGTGGTGCCTTCGTATTCATGTGATACGAAAATCAACGGTACAAAGTCCATGAGTATCACATTGAAAAACAGTGTAAGAAATGTCCATTGAGACAGATCGATAAGTCCCAAACTACACTCGGTTGGAAGGCGGGTGTAGGAAGTGATAGTGGGGGATTTGTGCCCATATCATTTAGTGTTGAGGCTTGGAGACAAGCCTTAGTAGAAATGATTATTCTTGATGAGTTGCCCTTTAGGTTCGTTGAAGGGGAGGGTTTCAAGAAGTTTATGCTCGTTGTTTGCCCTAAGTGGGTAGGGATTCCATCTCGTGTTACGGTTGCGAAGGATTGCTTTAGTGTGTATATAAGGGAAAAAAGTAAGTTGAAAAGTGCTCTTCAAGGGCAACGAGTTTCCCTCACCTAGGATACATGGACATCTGTGCAAAACCTCAACTATATGTGTCTCACTGCACACTTTACTGATGATAATTGGAAACTACACAAAAGAATTCTTTGTTTTTGTTTGGTTGAGCATCACAAGGGTGATACACTTGGTAGGGCCATAGAGATATGCTTGCATGATTGGGGGAGACCGAAAGTACTTGCAATCACACTTGATAATGCAAGTTCTAATAACGGAGCAATTTCTTATTTGAATAAAAAAACCAAGTATAGGAAGGACACTATTTTGGAACATGAATTCTTGCATGTTCGATGTTATGCCCACATCCTAAACTTAATTGTCCGTGAGGGGTTGAGGGAATTTGATGAGTCTATTGTGAAGGTGAGATGTGTTGTGAAATATGTTAAGTCTTCACCTCAAAGGTGGACTACATTTAAGAAGTGTATTGGGTTGGAAGAAATTGCAAGTAAAAGTGGCATTTGTTTAGATGTACCGATTAGGTGGAACTCCACCTATCTTATGTTGGAGGGGGCTTTAAAATTTTGAAAAGCTTTTGAACGGTTGGAAGAAGAAGATTCGGGGTTCCTTAGTAGTGTTGGAGACGATGATGAAGATGATGATCAAATTGGTGATGTGGTGAATAGGAGAACATCAAAGAAGTTAGGGCCTCCCAGTAATAATGATTGGGAGAAGGTAAAGTTGTTTGTAAGGTTTCTTGAATTATTTCATAATGCAACTTTATCTTTTTCGGGGAATCAATATGTAACTTGCAACTCCTTTTTCTGGAGTTAGTTAAAATATCCGATGTGACGCCCCGACTCCCACGTACAAAAGAACAGGAATCGTGACGTCAGGATGGTGACAACACGGTCACGCATCCCAACGAAATGTGCTCAAGTGTGTGTGCAACATGCAAAGGTGCACAAAAAAAGTCGCAGCGGATAATATAAATAAGTCAACTAAGTACCAGAAATTTAAATACAGGTATCCAAAATAATTTATCTTTACAAATTTATACAGTCATCCCAAATATATTACAAAAGGTAAATACATAAAAGACTAGGATAATAATATCGATGCACGAGAGCAATCCCAGATCGCTCTCACCATGGAGCCAAAGCCTAAAACTCATCATCCTCATCTGCATCAAAAGCTGCGATACCATAAAACGGTACCACAGGTAAGTATAACCCAAAATAACAACGTAATATAAATGCATTAAATGCGACCAACATGCATGCATAAAAAGAATATACATTTCTCTCAAAATACCATTTTCCCCAAAAAATTATTGTTTCCAACACACGCCAAAATCCCATTTTGGCCAAAAAATCTAGTCTGTCATTTTCCCAGAAAATGATTTACACAAAACTCAACCATTTATCGGACACTGTAGGCGGGACTCACAGGCGGGACTCTACCACCGTCCCTGCTTACCATCATCCCTACAGTTCCTTTCCACACAATGGATACATAACAGAGCACTATAGGCGGGAATCACAGGCGGGACTCTACCACCATCCCTACTTACCACCATCCCTACCGCGTGCACCGTAGGCGGGAATCACAGGTGGGACACAACCACCATCCCTGCTTACCACCATCCCTACCGCGTGCACCGTAGGCGGGAATCGCAGGCGGGACTCTACCACCATCCCTACAGTCTCTTTCTTTTTTTTCTCAATTCAATCAATCCAAACAAATCCAATTTTTCACACATGAAATCATAACTTTTCCAAATCACACATGCACATGAGTGCAATACACGAAAATCCAGTTTTCTTTACAAACATGATCATGCATGAAATATTGATATGTACATGCACCAACACTGATCCATAACAATCAACAACCAATAACCAATTCAATCAAACAACCAAACCACTCCAATCACAATTCCATCAGACCCTCGAGTTCCTCGGACTCAGTCCGGTATGTCAAACAAATACAGTGAAATATGTTAGTGCAAAAATACATTTAAATTACGAAAGTTCTTTAGAGAAATACTTACAGTGCAATATAGCAATTTCTGAAGGATCACGAAGTTGAAAAAGACGACGTTTGAGCAACACCACAGTGTAAAATACACTGTGGCCGTGGGTCACAAATACCAACTTTTCAACGGAGACAAACGAAGACCCAAAAATGATAAGGTAGGGCCTAGGGAGGTCGGTGAAGCTAGTGGTGGTGAAGGTTGGCCGTGGGTGGCGGCGAAATGAGCGGTAGAAGACCAAAATACCCAAATCGGAAATGTGGATGGTGGAGCTTCACCGGTGGCGGATCGGAGCTGAGGTTGGGCCCAATGGGTTGCCAAGAGGTCGGGAATGAAGTGATGAAGAGATGGTGGCCGGAGGTGGCGCGACGGCGGTGCGGCAAGGAAGTGAAGGCCGTGGCAGGGTGTTGCGCGTGGAGGCTAACGGCGGCGAAATAGGAGCTGAGATTCACGGGGAAGGGTCGCCGGCCGATGGGGAGGGGAACGGAAGGGGCGGTGTCGCGCACGGCGGCGTGATGGCGGCGGGCTGGGTGGAGGAGAAATCGGACGGGAGAGAGGGAGGGGGCTGGGTCGCGCGGGAGGGAAGGAGAAATAAGGAGGAAAAAAGAAAAGAAAGAAAAGAAAAGGAGGAAAAGAAAAATAGGGGGAAAAGAAATGAGGTCCAATCCTCATAACTTGGGTCACAAAAATGATCCAACGGAAACGATTTTAAAACCACAAGTTAATTAAAATAATTTAAACGTAATGGTAAGGTCAAATTGAAATAATTAAACCCCACAGTAATTAATTTAAATATTAAAAGCAATTTAAATGCATAACAATAAATAAATATTAGGAAAGCACATAAAAATAATTTTCACCAAATTAAAATCATAGAAATAAACTCACTAAAAATCCAACAATCTTAAAATAAGAGGATAAATTTTTGAACAATCAAAAATAATCCTTCAGTAAAAATACACTAAAATATGGGGTGTTACATCTGATGCAATTGAAGTGGAGTGTGAAATAGGAAGCCCCGTGGTGGGATTAATGGCCACAAATATAAATAAAAAATCTGACAAATATTGGGGCGATTTAGATAATATGAATATGTTGCTGTTTGTTGGGATTATTCTTGATCCTCGGTATAAGATGCGATATTTTGACTTTGCATTGGAATGCATGTATGCCAATGATCCCATAAAAGCGGTTGATTTGAGTTGGAAGGTGAAAAATGTTTTAACCCGCATGTATGAGGCATACGCTGATAATGAGGGAGGCAACAATTCTGATCTACAACAGAAGCACACAAGTCCCCCACGTCAAGAAGTAAATTCTACAGATGGTAGTGGTAGTGGTAGAGTTGATAGGATGGCAGAAAGAATGGCCATATTCAAGCAACGGTTACAGTCGGAAAACACTTTGGGGAGTAAGAATGAGGTTGATAGATACCTAGCTGAAACTTGTGAGGAGGCATTCCTAAGTTTTGACATTCTTATTTGGTGGAGGGTTAATTCAGTTAGATATCGTGTACTTTCAAAAGTTGCATGAGATGTATTCGCAATACTGGTATCTACAGTGGCCTCAGAATCTACATTTAGCATAGTGGGTCGTGTCCTTGATCCTTTTCAAAATAGTTTATCTCCGATGATGGTTGAGACTCTCATTTGTACACATAATTGGCTTCGTTCTTCTTCTACTCCAATCAACCTTAGGACTTTAATGAATGAGGTGGAGGATTTTGAGAGGCAGTTGGGTATGTTTCTTACTTACTTCATTTTATAATTTTTTTTATAAGTACTTCATTTTATAACTTTTATGATCTATAATACTATATGTTATGTAAATTTATATAATTTGTTTTGTTTCTTTATTGTATAGAACTTCTTCGGGACGGTGACAATTCTATGGAGGGTTCAAATACAATGTCTACAACCAATGCAAGTTAATGAGGTAAATCTATTTTAGCTTGTCAGTTTTCAATTTTCACTTTTGCTATTTCCTAATAATTCATTTGTTTACACTTTACAGCGTACTGTGAAAACTGAAAAGTATGCCAAGCCAAAAGATGTAGGAAGCTAGGACTTAGGAGCTGCCAGGAGAATAATTGTATAATTTGTATTTAGAGCTTTTAATTTTTCGGTTATTTGGGAATTGTATAATTTTTAGTTTTCATTATCTATGCTTGAGAATGGTTTTTTTTTTTTCTTTCTTTCTTTCTTTTAGAAGCCAAATTTTCTTGGGTATGTTATTTCAATTTTCTTTCATTATCTAGTATAATTTTTAGTTTTAACCTTGTTTAAATTGTTTGGATGGATTAGTAGTAAGAAAATTAAGTAGCTATTCCTTTTTTGAAGTTTTTGATGGATATAGAAAAATGTTATTTTTTGTAATAAAACATTTTATTCAAATTTATTCACTGTAATTTAGTTAGCATATTGATTGGCAAACAAAATATCATGTTTCAGACTCTGCCTTTATAAGTATTTTTTGGGTGGACCGTGGGTATGTCTCAGACTCTCAAGTCTCAATGCTGTTTACAATGCCCAACATATCATAGATTCATATGTTTGCAACACTAGTATACATTGGGAGATCCAGAGTAAGTATTATTAATTTATTATATTGACAATTTTTTTTTATGATTATTTTTATTTTCCCTTCAAGTTCTTTTTTTGTATTTTTTGGCTTCAAATTAGATAAAATGTTAGTGGGCTTTCACCATTGGGCCGAAAAAACTGATGAATAAGATTGGGCTATTGGCCCATCAGGTATAGGGTTGGACCGAATAGGACTGACTGGGGTCCGGTCCTTTTGCCTTTTCGGTCTGATTTAGGGTGAGAAAACCTTGGACCTAATTGGTCCGGTTCGGTCCACAAAACCTCCTTCGAACCGACTGGACCGGACCGAATTCACCCCTACATGTAACATTAATTTTTTTATTTTTAATTTTTTTAATTAATTAATTAATTTTTTATTTTTTTATTATTGCAACTCTTATTGTATGTACATGCATTGTCTTTGTGTGAAAGAATTAACAAGGCATCGCATCTTCATGGATAGGCCTCCTAGATAATGCTTGGGAGTATTATCCATAGAGCATTTAGCTCTTGTTGGTCGAGCCTGCAAGATGTAATGCGTGATACTATTATTTGATCCATAGGTCATTTGCCTATTTCTAGTCGAATCCTAAAGATGAAGTATGGGAGTGTTAAAAAGTTTAAATGAAGTACAATTTGCCTTTCTATTCTTGGCTTCTTTCCGTTCCTTTGTTTTTTGGGAAGGTTAATGCCCAATCTAGTACTACTTCTTGGCCAACCCAACACTATATGTGTGCCGCCATTTGCATTGACCAATCTGTTGATCTACCACATTCATAACCCACTCTCCATTTTCCACAAACATATGTATAGAGAATTTGAACACTTAGTGTTTGTATTGAAAATTTCTATCACACTGTGTAGTACAGAGGAAGTTCCTATTTATACATATCTACCTATATTGACAACAAAGGAAAGAGCATTTGATTTACTTTGCTGTACATAGTAAAACAACTTGATACATGAGCTAAAAATATGGAAAGTAAATACAATTGACTGCGCAATGCTTGCTAGACAAAGATCAAGGAAAAACTGATTTGTTGTGATCAAGGCTGATTTGTTGTGATCATCTATTACGCCCCCGCAAGATGGTGCTCCCATCAGCGACACCAATCTTGGAACGTAGAAGCTGGAACTGCGGATGAGATAGTGCCTTAGTCATTAAGTCAGCAAGTTGATCTTGAGTGGATACATGTGCAACTTGAAGTAGACCTTTGCTAACATAGTCTCGCAAAAAATGTAAATCGATTGCAATATGTTTCATCCGTGAGTGAAGCACTAGATTCAAACTTAATTGTGTAGCACCGACGTTGTCACATAAGATTTTTGGAGTAGACAAAAGGATGAGACCAAGTTCATGGAAAAGGGATTGGAGCCATGCAATTTCAGAGGTGGCACTCGCAAGTGCCCTATACTCCGCTTTGGTGGAAGAGCAGGCTCGCTGTTTTCGAGTGCACTAAGGAATGGGATTGACACCAAGAAAAATTATTTATGCTGAAGTAGAAGTGCAATCATCAAGGTTCCCTCCCCAATCGGCATCTGAGAAGATGAGGAGCTGAGGAGTGGATGAACAATGAAAGTGGATGCCATGATAGAGAGTATTTTTGAGATACATGAGGAGCCTCTTGACTGCAGCCCAGTGACACTCCTATATGTAGTGCTGACAATGGCACTTGAACCATCATCCAGTTGAAGTCGATTTGAGGTTGCCAGAGGAGTGGTGAAATCTTTAGCACCAGCCAACCTATTTTGAGAAGAAGCTCACGCACGTATTTGTGTTGTGTGAGAAATAAACCATTAGTTGTGGGGATTACTCCAATACCCAGAAAAAAAATGAAGGGGCCCGAGGTCTTTCAATGAGAACTGATGGCCAAGCTGATGAATGACTTTAGAGATGAACTTAGAGCCATTTCCTGTGAGAATCAGATTGTCGACGTAAACAAGAAAGTATGCCACTGTTATTTGTTGATTGTAGATGAACAAAGATGGGTCAGATGCAGACTTTATAAAGCCAAAACTACAGAGGCAGTCATAGAGCACGATACCAAGCCCGCGACACATGTTTCAGTCCATAGATGGGATTTTGAAGATGGCAAACATGCTGAGGGTATGAGACATCAATAAAACCTGCAGGTTGCGCCATGAACACATCTTCATTGAGGGTACCATGCAAAAAGGCGTTATTAATGTCGAGTTGGTGAATGGACCAACCATTCATCACAACAAGTGAGAGTATGATGCATATGGTGGTAGGTTTTACAACCAGGGAAAATGTTTCTGTGTAATCAATTCCCAGTCTTTGATGAAACCCCTTGGCAACTAGACACACTTTGTAGTGGTCAATGGAGCCATCGGATTTTCTTTTGATGCGAAACACCCATTTTGAGCCAACTAGGTTCTGTTGGAGATGAGGAGGAACCAACTTCCAGGTGCCATGCTGAACAAGTGCTGTGAGTTCATCGCTCATGGCTTGACGCCAGTGAGGGTCTTTTAGAGCTTGTTGAATACCAGTAGGCTCTAAAGCTGGAGGTAATGGATGTTTGGTAGCCATGAAGAGCCTTTTGGGTTTATGGATGTTATTCATGGAGCGTGTAACCATGAGAGAAGGCTAAGGTGGTTTGGGTGCAACATCCTTTTCAGTAGCTAAATTAGGAGAAGCCATGGGTGTAGGTACCTCATCATGTAAAGGTTGCGCAGGGGAGACACTAACACAAGGAGGTGACGACGTCTGTTGACTAGCAGCTTCCAACAAGGAACCCGAGGCAGCTTGACCAATGGATGGTTTCTTGGATTGAGTTGGCATATGAGCATCAAGAATTAGAAGCTTAGATGAGGATAACTCAGGTTGAGAGAGTGGAGTAGTGGGAGGTTTGTGAGTGTGAGGAAAAACAATCTCATCATGTCGAACATGACGAGATAAGAAAATTCGACTAATGTTGGGATCTAGGCACTTGTACGCACTCTGTGAGGTGGAGTAGCCAATAAAAATGCATGGACGGGACTTAGGATCCAGTTTGTGTTGAGAATAAGGTTTAAGCCATGGAAATTACTGACATCCAAAAATTTGAAGTTTGTGGTAATTGGGACTGGATTTGAACAAGACCTCAAAGGGAGATTTGAGAGAGTGTAAAGGGGTTGGCATTCGATTTATCAAGTAAACCGAGGCTTGAAAGGCCAAATTCCAATATGATGGTGGAAGTTTTGCTTGGTGGATTAAGGACATGCCTGTTTCCACTATATGCTGGTGGTGGCGTTCAACCACTCCATTTTATTCTGGAGTGTGAGGAGCCATCGTTAGGTGACTGATTCCATATTGGCTAAGATAGCCTTTAAGATAGCCTTTAATGGGTAAGGAAAATTGCTTTTCAAGAATGGCTTTTAGTTGGGGAAAAATTGTTGAAACTTTATATTTTAATTTCATGGGAAAATACCAACAGTACTTTGTAAAGTGATCAACAAAAAGAATGTAATAGCAATATCCTTCAAGATATGTGTGAGGGGCAGGACCTTAGACGTCTGTGAACAAATATTCAAGAGGCAAGGAACTGGAAATGGTAGAAGCATGAAATGGAAGTTTGTGACTTTTATTAATAGAACATGCAGAACATAAAGATTTAGAGAGTCGATTATTTGAAGGCAATTGAAACTTGTTGATCAAATGATGAACAAGAGGCCGAGAGGGATGACCCAAACGGTTATGCCCGATCTCTGAAGAAACACATTCAGTAGAAAATGCTGCCTTCGAAGTGCCATTACTGCAGGAGGAAGCATATAGTTTATAGATGCCATTGTCACATTGTCCTTGCATTAGTATCACCCTCGACGTCGGATCCTTCACAAAAAAATGATAAGGGTGAAATTCAAGGGCAAGATTATTGGTCTTGGTGAATTGATGGACAAAGATTACGAAAACACGTCTGTTGGTCCTTGCTACGTAAGGCTGCATGGCAGCCGCAAAAGGTAGTGCTGGTCGGCAGACTTATGCTAATCTAGTGGCGGCGATCCCTCAATCTTTACTAGAGATGGTTGTTGCACCTCGGGCGCAAAAGTGCATGGATGGGGAAGTTTTCTTTCAATTCTCTAAGGAAGAAATTAGTCGGTCTGCAGAACCATTCCATTTCTCCATGATTTTAAAATTTCTTTGCCAATGCCCATCTCTGGATTCTATTCGTGCTTTCATTCATAGTCGATGGGGCTTGGTAGCTATGCCCGTGGTCTCTGCTATGAGACGGCCACGAAATGTTTTTATACAGTTTTCCTTGGAATCCAGCTTTGTGAAGGCTTTCTCGCGTGAATCAAATGAAGTGAATGGAGTTCCGTATCATGTCTTCCACTGGACCCCTGATTTTCAAACGGATGAAGAGCCATTGTCGGTCCCTGTTTGGATCTCCTTACCATGTTTTCCTCCAAAATTTTATCATGAATCATTCTTACGAATTCTCACGGCACCTCTTGGATGTTTGAATTGACGGGATAATCCTACAAGGTGTGCGACTCGGACGGATGGTGCCCAAATATGTGTATAGATGGATGCAGCCAAGGTGCCTCTTCCTCATTTTTGGATCGGTGAGCCAGGGGTCTATTCTAGTAGAAAACAGGAGATTGTGTATGAAACTCTCCTTGCTTTTTGCTGTAAATGTAGATTGCAGGGTCATAACTCAAGTAACTGTGGTTGCGGAAAGAAATAGGGGCCTGGTGAGAAAGTTTGGGTTCGCAAGAAAGTGCAGATAAAAGGTAGTACTGAGGAAATGACTACGGATATGAATCTACAAGATAGTGATACAGGGAAAAATAAGGAGTTGAAAGATATTGAATCTGATAAAAATTATATTGAAGGTGCGGAAAACACTGCCGCAATTACAGATGCAGAGAATAATTTGAATGAGTCAGGTGTTCTTTCGTCACATGTTAAAGCAACAATTGAGACTGAGGAACATCTGATTGGTGTGTCCAGGGGTGTTGAAAGTATAGTTTTGGTTCCTGCATATCTGTCTGGGTTACCTAACGAAGCTTTGTTTATTCTTGTGGAGAATCCTAATGGTGATAAATAAGTTAAGGATAGGGGATTTCAAATGAAATGGGGATCGTGGATGATTTTGTTTTGGAGGATGATTGCTCTTCGGAGCCAGAACATGAAATACTTCCTAAAGTCCTCCCACAAGAGAAAGATTATCATACATACCATAAGAAGCAATTCGTGAAAACAGCTCCACTCAGGTTCAGGCCCAAAATTCATCTGTGTCTCAATGATTGGTCCCATATTTTCTTGGAATATACGGGGTATTGGCACTTCAAGGGGCAGTTTAAAGAAGTTGATTGACAAGTTTAAACAAAAAATAGTTACTTTGTTTGAACCGTTTCAGAGTTTAGATCGAGCTCAAGGTCTGATGACCCTTTTGCATATGGATTCTATGGTTGCTAATGATAATGCAAGTGGTAAAATTTGGGTCTTCTGGGAGAAGGAGATTGCTATTCAGAACGTTTATGTGGGTTTGCAGTTCATAATGCTACAGTTTGGTGAAGGTTCTTCTCAATTCTTGTATACTTTCATATATGCGAAATGCAATAGGTATGAGTGTCAAGCTTTATGGGATGACATTAGTCTTCAAGGGCTGGGAACAGAACGAAGACTGTTTGTTGGGGACTTTAATATCATTAGATACGATTTTGAAAGAAAGGGAGGAAGACCTAGACCTAGAGCTGCTATGATCGAGATTAATAAATGGATTCATCAAGAGGGATTGATTGAGATGAAGACCAAGGGCAGCATTTTCACTTGGTGTAATGGGTAGTCTGGGAGGGCTAGATCCTGGGCAAAACTTGATAGAGCTTTATTGGATGCTTCTTTGCTGCCTTTGTGTCTGAATATTGCGTGTTATATCCTTCTAAGGTCCATTTCAGATCATTCTCCCTTACTCATTGAGCTCCTTTCTGATCCATTCTCTTATGGTTTGAAGCCTTTTAGATTTCAACAAATGTGGGTTGAGCACCCATGCTTCTTAGATTGCGTTAGGAAGGTTGGTCTGAAAAGGTGCCGGGTTGGGGGTTGTATAAACTGAGTGCTAAACTTAAGAAGACTAAGGTGGCTCTTCGTGAGTGGAATAAGTTGGTCTTCGGCAAAACTAATGACAAGATTGATAGGCTATAAATTTATATTGAAGTGCTGGAAAGCAGGTTACAAAGGGATTGGGATGAGGAGATGGACAGGGAGCTTCACAATGCATCGATACAGTTGGCATCTTGGTGTAGAAGAGAGGATATTTGACTGGCTCAATAGGCCAAATTGAAGTGGCAAGTGGATGGGGATCATAATTCCAAAATTTTCACGCAGTTTTAACAAATAAAAGGCGTAAAAGAGTTCTTGAAATGAGGTCTCCCTTCGGGATTGTTTATAAGCCGCCTGAACAGATTCACCAAGGGGTTGCTAATTTCTTTACTAATTTCCTTCAAGGGGAATCACTGAGAGAGACTCCTATTTTGTCTCACTTAATATCGCCAGTTATTTTGGAGGAAGAATGTGACCATCTTTGTTCAATTCCCACAATGGAGGAAATTTTGGATGCAGTGTCCTCCATTTCACCTAATAGTGCTTCGGGGCCGGATGGATTTGGCTCGGATTTTTTTAAAAATTGTTGGGAGATTGTGAAACTTGATGTCTTTGAGGCTATTTCAGAATTTTTTACTCATAAACAACTTCCAAGATTTTTTTTTGCTTCCTATCTTCTTTTGTCCCAAAGGTAGATGTCCCAACGAGTTTTGATAAGTTTAGGCCTATTAGCCTATGTTCGGTTTTTTGTAAAATTTGCTCCAAAATTATTGTTAACCAATTGTCAGGTTTTCTTCCACGAATGATCTCGTTGGAACAATGTGCTTTTATTCCAGGTATGAGTATTTTTGCTCACTCAAGAAATGGTAAATTCCATCAATAAAAAGTCTCATAGTGGGAATATTATGCTCAAAGTTGACATGGCTAAAGCATATGACTGGGTCGATTGGAATTTTTTGCTGGAGGTCCTTCGTTGTTTTGGTTTTGTGCTCTTATTCGGGGTGTATATCTTCTCCATGGTATTCTACTATGATGAATAGTACAACAAAATGTTTCTTTCATGGTGGTCGGAGGGGATTGAGACAGGGGATCCTCTTTCACCTTACCTGTTTATCATTTTACAAGAAGTGCTTTCAAGGCTGATTAAGCAGAGTGTGAGGGCTAATCGGTTTGGACAATTTTCACAGGCCAGAGGTACGACTATTATTTCTCATTTAATGTATGCTGATGATATGGTAATCTTCACAAATGGTAGCATGAGATCCATTCAGGAGCTTTTAGTGGTTCTTCATCAATATGAGAGATGGTCGGGACAAAGTATCAATAAAGAAGAGACAGCAATGTTTTTCTCTAATCATATTTTGTTGTCTCGAAAGAGGGAGATTATGCGGAGAACAGGTTTTTCGGAGGGCTCTTTCCCCTTCAAATACTTAGGGGTCCCTATTATATTGGGTAGACTCAAGCATATGCACGTGGAGGAAATGTTGACTAAAGTGCACAAGAAAATAAGTGGGTGGAGGATGAAATTTCTTGCTGTGTGTGGCAGACTGGTTTTATTACTGCATGTGTTATCTAATATGGCTCTTCATTTATTTGCTGTTTTGTAGGTTCCTCAATTAATCATTAAAGAATTGCATCGTTTGATGAGTACCTTTTTCTGGGGGGAGGCCAATGGTAAAGGTAAAAGAAAAAAGGGTATCTTGGCATAACATTTGCAAGCCAATTGAGGAAGGAGAACTTAGTTTGAGACATCTTGATGACATGCAAAAAACTCTGCATATGAGGTTTGCTTGGAATTTAATTCAAGGTAATTCTCTTTGAGAAAATTTCTTTAAAGACAAATATATGGGAGATAAGGCTTGGGCTCTAATTGATCCTAATAAGGGTTCTCGATTTTGGAAAATGATTGTTAGGAGTATTCCTCTTGCCATGAATAATGTGAAATGGAGGATTAAGGGCGGTAATTTTTTTTTTCTAGCATGATAAATGGCAAGACCGTGGGCCTCTAATTGACCATCTGAATTTAGTGGGTCATTCTCTCCTTCGAGTAAAAGAGTGTAAATTGAATGATAGTTGGGATGTTGATTTTCTTGTGGGGTTAGTTGGTTCGGAAAATGTTGATGATATCTTGGATACGTTAGCCACTTGCAAGACTGGCTCGGATGTATTAATATGAACTAAATCTGACAATGTCTGTTTTTCTACTAAGTAGGCTTGGGACTGTGTTCGTATTAGGGGATCGCAATTTGATTGGTATCCTTGGGTGTGGCATAAAGTGATTCCGTTAAAAATGTCTATTGTTATGTGGAAGGTCTGGTATTTGGCCTTAAGCATTGATGATCGTCCTCTTCTATTGGTGTACCGTCCTCTTCTATTAAAAAACAAAAAGTAAAAAAAAGTAAATTTGTTGATTTCCAATTTACTGAATAACTTTTGGCCGATCCTTCAATTCTCCCCCAAATAACACCCTCCAATGGGTGTGTGCCACATAGGCACCCCATTTTAGTAACCATACGACCACACTACAGAGGGTATAACTCACGGGAACAAAAGATGATTTTAAAACCCTTGAACCCAACCTTACATCCCCCTCTCTCTCTCCCCCAGAATCGATCCCAGAATCGATCTGCTATGTCTCTTTTGTGCCCCTAACTAAAAAAATTGAAATAAAATAAATAGAGAAAAGGTCGGCATCCAGAGGTGTTGTACGTTTGCGATGCTGAGGTATTGTGCTACGACATCCATATGCTGCACCGTCACAGAGTTCATCTCCTACCATTCATCCTTTTTTTTTTCTCTTTTCCATGACATGACACCACACCAGATATATTTCCTCCTTACGATAGAAATACAAGATTTGTAATGATGTAATATCATCAGAGCTGATATCTTAACCGCAAAATATTGGCATCCACAACTTCATGTCAAAAGATAAATGCAACTTGGATATTGTAGAACCCAAAAAACTACTTAAACTAGTCCTATACAACATAGTTGCTCAGGAGAATTTCAGCACTGGTTCTGAGCATTACATATATAGAACCGTAGTTATTCATAATACTAATCCATAATAACCAATATGGAGGTTGTGCTCCGCTTTGGAGGGGGTGAGCCGATGTGGAGTTCGTGCGCCGTGCGGCGGTCAAAAGTGGATGCAAATGTGTAGAGGCCAGCTGCGGGTTGAGAGAAAAGCTTGTGTTTTCAGAAGGGATAGGGGATGGATGATGTGATTATTGGAGTGTTGAGGTGTCATGTGATTATTGGAGGGTGTTAAACCCCTGAAATCTGCCGGTCTGTTCCAAAGAGTTTCTATTACAACTATTAAAGAATGATTATGTTATGATCATTTTATTTATATGATCGAATCTTAAATGTCATAAATATGTACAATTAGTAAACTCATTCAAATAATCATAAATTTTTTTCCCTAAATGCATGTTTTAGGAATGAGTTTTTCATTTGAAAAAACTACCATACCAAAAGATCAACATTATTGTACTCTCTATATGATCTCTCCCACATTAAATTCTAAAGTTAAGATAGAAATTGTAAGGGATCTAGATATTTAACAATTTTTGTAACAGCAACTACGTTAAACAAGGTGAAGAAGTAAACATCTTTTTAATGCCCAAAATCTCCCCACATGGCGGAATGGGAAAAGGATCCATTCCCAAGCTACTCGATCACTCAGGTATCGATTGGTGTCGTCTGAAGCCCATGATGGCAGTTTGGAACAGCGGTACGGTATCTGTACATACATCCACAACAATGAATAGAAAATAATTACTGTAAATATAAATAGAGAGGAAGACATAAAAATTTACATGATTCGGCACAAAGCCTACGCCCATGGGTCATTTGGAGAAAAATTCACAATAATGAGAGTATTTCATAGTCTCTCATGGTCTATTGTATCTCACAGTATAAATGGGGTTAGAACCCCTTCAACCCAGAAAAGTTAAAAATGGAGTTTTCCGTTTGGAGGTTGAAGAAGCACTCTCTTCCCCTTTGTTAAGTCACCCCGAAGTGCCCCTAACTTTAGTCGATCAGATTCCTTTTATTGAATCCTTATCAGTGGTAGGTGAAGAATCCGACTTTATGTTACTTCATCCTTTTTTCCCGCCTGACTTCACTGCATTTCTGACCCTTTTCTCCCTTTTTTCCTCTCTTACTCTCACCTCCGCCTTCTCCTCAGCCTTTTACTTTTGTCCTTTCCTCCCTTTTGCATCCTGATGGTGGCATTCTAGTGGACTGTACCTTCCATCTAGGGTCTGGTATATTTATCCTATGCCCACAATTAATAAGGTCAATTTTCTCAACAAGAGGGCCTTAAGAATCTTCAAGTCAAGCAGTGATAGAGACAGTCTGCAGAATCCAGTAGAAAAATGAGTTATGGGAGCCGGTCCTTGGTTTTCTGTTTGTTTCTGTCAAGCAATGGAGATCTACGAGCGTGGAACTCTGCTTCTAGGCGTGAGATGACTCGACCGTGCTAGGTGCGAGCGTGGAGCTCGACTTGGAGTCCTATGAAATTTGTGGTAAGGGCCTTTGCGGATGGCCCTTAGAAAGTTTGTTTGTATGAATTTTGCCTGAGAATCGAATGTTTAGATAGTTGCATGAGACCATTGATGATTAGTAAAGAGTGTGTATTCTTTTGTATTCTTATGATCGATTCTGTCATTGATGGCATTAGCCGTTTTTTGTTCCTTGATGTGAGTTGTTGTTTGATGTTTTCATTCTGGTATTGATGTTAGAGCTTGTTTGTAGAAACCTGCGTTAAATGGTCAGGGAATCAGGGGGTCCATCTTAGGCAGTTGCTGAGCTCGTTGACACGTTCCCAATAGAAATCCGCACGAGGCGGTTGTGGAGCTCGGAGGCTCGTTCCCATAGGTAACCTGCTGATGGCAGTAGTGGCACGAGTATAAACTCTTGGCATTTGATGGAGAAGATGTTGTATTGGCATTGTTGTCTAGGTGCAAGCGCATAGCTCGACTTGGATAAGGAGGCAGGAGATGTGCTCAATCGTGCAGGGTGGCGAGAAGAGATGGGACACTTAGGATAGGTATTCCTACCTTTGTTCGTCGGGTGTGAGCAAGGAGCATCGACTCAAGGAACTAGGCGGGAGATGCGCTCAACTCTGCTGGTGATGAGGAGAGATGAGATGCTTAGGAGAAGTGTTCCCTCCTTTGTTTGCCGGGTTTGAGCGTGGAGCATTAGCTTTGCTGAAGGAGATGTTCGACTGTGCTAAGTGGCAACCCGTATGCTCAAGTGGTAGAGGACAAGACGATCCCACATACGACACTAACTATTAATGCCTTAAATCTCTCCACATGGCAGAACGAGAGAAAGAGTCTGTCCTGGCCTACATAGTCACTCGGTGTCTTCAAAAGCCTATGATGGCGGTCCGAAGTGGCAACACGGTATCCGTACATACATCCATAGCAGTGAATAGAAAATAAATGCAATAAATGTAAATATAGAGACACATAAATTTACGTGGTTTGGCACAAGGCCTACGTTTACGGGTCATTACGGGGAAAACTCACTATAATGGGAGTATTTTACAGTGTCTCATGGTCTTTCATATCTCACAGTACAAATAGGGTCAGAACCCCTTTAGCCCAGAGAAGTTAAAAATGGAGTTTCTAGTCTGGAGGTTGAAGAAGACCTTTATTCAACATAATCGTTGCAAAATAACTATTGCAAAAAACCTGGGGTCTAGAATGGCAATTCATTTAGCAACGATTTTGAGACAATAGCAACGGCATTTTTTCGTTGCAAAAAGTTTCTATCCATTGGCAACGGTTTAATTTTGTTGCAAAAACATGTATGCTCATTAGCATCGATTTTATTCTGTTGCAACTTAGTTGACCTAATTAGCAACGACATAATTTCGTTGCAAAAAACATGTATCCTTATTACCAACGAATCAAATTCATTGCAAAAACATTATGTTATGACCAATGAAGGAAATTCATTGAAAACAAGTGAACCCATCAATATGATTACCAACGAAATTCAATCGTTGCAAAAAGGTCATTAGCAACGATATAATTTTGTTAGTATCATCATTAGCAACGGCATGATTTCGTTGGTAAAAAATAATTAGCAATGATTTTCAATTTCCTTGCAAAAAACACCAATCTCATAAAAATTAAATTACCAATGATATGATTTAGTCCTCCAAAAATAAAATACATAGGGGACTACTTCTAGATCTATATTATACTAGTATCAATGTATCTCGTACATGGTATAAGAAAGACCCATTCGTGTTGGCATCCCAAGTGCAACAAGTCTTCTTTCTCGAAGATTTTAGATTGGGTGATCATTGAAAAGTATTGCAAAAAATGTCGGCAGGAATGTCTATGATGTGTTGCCTGAAAAAACATCTGATGTCAAAGAGGAAGAACAAGCCCAAACGTATCAAGAAAGCGAGTCTTCATCTATGTATCCAACCCCTGCTGCCAAAGGGCCTAACTACGTTCCATTATGTAGAGAAGATGTACCACCTGTCTATGTTGATGCGTCTGTCATTCTAGAAGGTGATGTTCATGTTGACCCTAGTGATTTTATTAATGATCAAGATAGTGATGAAGATTGGGAGGATGAGGAAGAGGACATTCTCACCGAGGATGATGATAATGATGATGGTATGCAATATTGAGATAAGGCCCAGCCTGGCGACTATATCTCGTACTTCAGGTAGGTATTTATGTAAAACATTACTTATACATTGCATTAGTATTTATTTTCTTCGCATGTGTTTGGTGTGGTATTGAGTGAACCACTTGCTAATTTGATGGAGACACAACATTTAATGCTATCTAAAATTCATCTTATAGAACAATGTTACAAACAGATCAAACTCTTGCATTGTATTAAAAGACATCCGACACTAATAATGTAACTTGTTACATAAAATTGACCTTTTGAATATTTGGCCAAACATATAGAAACCAAACTTTAAATAAATACATCATTCTCAATCAGCATCATTATTATCATCATGGGTCCTACGCTGCAGAATAGCTTGTACATCATGATGTGTTTGCACTAAGAGGTCATAATCACGTTGAATCTAGTCTTGAAGTATGATATGATGAGCTTCCATAAATGAATGACCTTATCGTAACTCGACCACCATGGAGCGAAGTTCATATAGTTGATCCTGTATGGAAGACAGTTGGTGCTGTATTTCCTAGTCGTTTGTCTCCGGGGATGAGGTCTCACATGGTCTCTTACCCGCAGCTTTCAGGTTCCTTGACCCACCTGGTATGATGGTGTGATCAATAAATCTTGCCTCCATCTCTAATATTTGGGTCACAGACTTCCGAATAGTCAGTTTATAGAAAGGTAGTTGAGGTTTTTGATTAGATTCGAAAGTGTGAATACTCACAGATAGATGGCACAAAAGTTGAGTAATCAATACGCCATAAGGCAAGCTAGTTGTTTTCTCGTGAAAGACCCATTCCATGATGCCAAAGGCAAAAGATGGAAAAAAAAAATACTGTCATCATTGAGCAATGCATAGAGGAACGTTGCTCTTTGAATGTTAATGCCAAATCGGTGGTTGATAGGATGTTTTGAAAAAGTATTCGTGCAAGTAAATGAATTGGATTTGACATATCAACCAAACTGAATGAACAATCCTGCTCACACCAATAACGAGGCTTATCTACATGGACAAACTTTGTTGACATAAGTTGTTTTAAGGGAGCATTCTCCTTAGAATAAGGGTACGTAGGATTATCTATTATAGGAATGTTGGTGACATGGGAGATAAGTTCAGGGGTTACCTCAACTTGAGTGCCTTTAACAAATGTAATAAATGTTAGGGGATCCTCAATAAATGATGTGAAATTTGCATAGAACTCATGAACAAGTTCAATATAGGTTGATCTTGGTTCGCAAGTCAAGTACTCCCAATGTTGGGACTAAAATATCTATGGTATAAAGCTGAAAGCCTCACCTGTTAGATTAGATAGCTTAATAGCCCGTTCACCTAGTATGGGTCGGTTCTGGAACCTGTTATAGTACGTCTTCTCACTCCCTCGATTCCTGAACTTGGTACCAACATCACTACTTGTGGTCGAAGAGGGCCCAACCTAGGTTTTTTGCTTCTTCGACTTGCCAGCAGGCATCTTGTAGCATTTATCTTTTGATCCAGTCATCACTGCGTACAAAGATGTATGGGAATAATGTATTAATTTTGTGAGATCAGGAGGACAAATCCTAACTAACATGTCACCATGACAAGATATAACAAGTTTGGACGATAAATGAGTAAGCCAATTTAGGCCGTCATGTATATCACCAACCTACTGTTGGATGGAAAAGAAAGAGATCTATATATGTTACTGTCCACTATGAAGTTATAGACATCAAGAGATTGAGTTACATCCAATGTAGTATGATTGTGATTGTGAAATAATGACATGAGTGATGAATATGATAGACTTAATATACTTACATGAATGAACAATATTGTATTAATAGACAAGAAACAAAAGTCGAGCAACCAACAACTCGATTCCTGGTGGTGAGTGAGAGTTTTTGTGAAACAGTTAGTGTGCAAGAATCGATAAATTCAGAACAAATGATATTGAACAAAACGAAAGACTTACCCTTGTCCAATTTAACCTGTACAATGGTTCTCTTAACAAATATCACAATGGTAGGTATCCTGTTAGTGTCCACTATGCTTTTACATACATAAAGACATTGAATTACATAATTTTAGTACGGTTGTGAATTAAGGACATGAGTGATGTATATCAAGTGTTGTTCGTAAGCATGAATGAACATATGTCGCATTAGAAATGTCTAAAGCAATGAACAAATGGAGTGGTCGTGGTGAGTTAGAGTTTTTTCAAATAATTGGTGTGCAAGATTTGAGAAAGGGAGAACAAAGTATATTGGAGAAAACAAAAGGCTTCCTTAAATAAAAATCATGATTTTAAACACATTGGAATCCAAATATGACAACACAACCAATCTCATTTGAGAAACAAATAAATAGAGAAGAATAAGCACCATCGAATGGAGTTTTGAGTGACATTGAAGTTGATAGGATCTAGGGTTTGAATAGAGTCCAGATTTGTGAAGAATTAGAAGAGAATGGTCCCTTGGGAGGGTTTTTATTTAAGCATTCAAACAATCAACAAAAGGAAACCGTTACCTTTGTGCTTGGTGGTAACCATTTTCTTTTTCAATTTGTTTAGGCGTCGTTTGATCACAGAGTGTGGGGGAGGGGCTTCAAAACGATGGAGTTCAGACACACTAGATTTGGGAGTATTTAAGGCAAGTGGGTCGTTCGAACGAGATATCCTTTGAATCACCGTTCAACCATCACTACCTGAAGCATCGTTTGGACGGCAAACTGTCTTCGATCTGTTCGACAAAATCTGTTCAGAACTAATGATGCAACTCGAGTTCTAGAGTTCAAACTGATGCCTGTTCATCCACTTCGTTCGAGCCACTCTGATACGCTATTCTTTCAAATGTGGTATTTTGTTACTGATGGACCGACCTACCTTTCACTAGTTCATTCGATAGACTCTAAGATAGCAATGTAAGTTCTCATTTTGCAAGCTGATCGAATGATAGACCCTTCGGCTTTCTCCGTTCGGCCACTTCTGTTCCGCCTATGTAAAATAAAGGATTGGAGAGATGATCGAACAATTTACTATTTGGCTCATCCATTCGATAGACTCTATGAGGCTCAGTATGTAAATAACACGCACAATAGTCCGGACAATAGATGGAGCGGATGTTCCGTTCGAGTGATGCCATCGAATACTTCACACGTAATTAATAAAATTGGCTTTCTAAAAAAATAACATATTTTTGCATTTTTAGGATAACATTACCGTTCCAGTACTAACTTTATAATTAAGTATTACTTATTGTACAATTCTAGCTAATATCTAGGCACAAAATTCATGATGAAAAATATAAAAAACATTTTTACCTACAATGAGCCAGCCATTTATATGTTAAGGGTTAATAATAAAGAAAGTCCAAATATTATAATTCCCCTAATTTATGTTCACGCGAGAGAAATAAAGCGTGCCCATCCATGATCTATTGAAAAGACCACTTAAACATACCTACCTCCAAAACACTCTTGCTATTCGAACTTCTCTCAAAAGACTAATTCTAGGGTTCCATTGTTTTCCACTCTCAGGCAAAGGCGATTTCTAGTTTTGAAAGCTACCATTTTTTGGTTCACATTTGCAATGAAGAATAGAGGCTCACAAGAATTCCCTTCAAGGATCAAACATTTATGAGTCTTTCCATTTGACCAGTTCTATTGATTTTCATCTTCAGCGACTCTATATCCAGGTTTGGGGGTCATTATGGTTTGTGGGTTTTGTAGCTTTTGTGGAGGGGGCTTTTGTTTTAGTCATCGGTGGCCAGTGTTGGTTTGGGATTCAACCCCTATTGTTCCTGTTATCGTTTATTGAACTTGTGGTTTGAGGGCTTTTGTTTTGAAGTGAGATTTTGAGGTGCTTTTGGCAGGACAGTTTCAAAACTTTCCCAATCGTCTCCAGCTCGACTAAAGGTACGAGCTTTTTTAGTCTTCCTTCATCTGAAGGCTATTTGAGGCTTTAATTGCATGAAGCTCCTGGTAAAGTAGATGTAAAGTTTCAATTGTGTTCCTAGGATGTTAATTTATATATTACTGATAGTGAAGTTAATTTATATATTAAAAATTACTGATAGTCTGTGTTGGTTTAGATATTAAAAATTTATATATAGGCTTGTGAAGAACATAGTAGTGAAGGGGAATATATATATATATATATATATATTATATTGGTATGAAGGGGTTATTGGAAGTATGGCAGCAAAGAAAATTCTTGTGTTGGGATGTGATGATACGGATTCAGGTAGCTTAACATATAACCAAGGTCTAGGGTTTAATTATACTTAAATTAATAATGATTCACACTGGTAATATAAACTATTAGAATGTATGAGCTGGCATGACTTAATGTGCCTGCTCTTGTAGGACAGTTATCTCAACACATACAAGCTATATTTAAGCACATAGAATGTATGGTGGGCGACAATGCCTGCGGTGGAAGAACTACGTTCCATCGAGGACAATTTAGTGTACGAAAAAAGCCACAGAGGAGACCTTATATTGTGCAGCACATTAGGAGGCCACATGCAGCGAGAGTAGGCACCATAAGCGATGAGTCAACATCTGCATCATTAGATAATAATTCAACAGAGCCACCTGATGCTGTTTTTTAGAGTAACTTAAATGATACAACTGTGGTGGAAGTTGCCACCACAAAGCCCCCTAGTGAGCCCGGCAAGCAGATTCAGTTCTCCCTTCTTTGAAAACTCTTTCAAATGGAGCATGTAGATATTCATATTGAGTATTATGTGAATAACATGTTTGTATTGTGTACTTATATGTAGTGCAACCAACAAGGAAGCAAGCACGTCGTGGGATAAAGAATGGGAGGATGTTTACGAAGCATCGTTCTATGGGGCCCATTCCACTAGTGATTCTTGAGGGGCATACCTTGCCCTTATGTGATAAAGTAAAGATTTATAGCCAGAGAGTGACATGGATTGTGAAACACCACGCAAACATGATGCATGCTAGCTGGAGGCTTGTTCAGGAAGAGAAGGAAGAGGAACTAATTCAACGTGTTAGGGTGAGTATAGTCATGCCTATTTCCAACATATAATTTTCAGCACACTATTATGGCTTAATCCCTCACAATAATTGAATACAATACATTATTAGGCGGATTTCATCCTAGATTGGGAGAACCCATATCATAGAGAATGTGTAGAATTACAGATACAAAGTAGTTACAATGCCTTTCATCATCAACTGTACTTGGAATATAAGAGAAGCCCTACACATGCAGCAGCCTTGGCAGAAGGGTCATTATGGTGGATGCACTAGTGTGGGAAAAGTTGTGTTTTCGATGGAAATCTCCTGCCTTTTAGGTAAAACATTAGTTATATCATTTTTAGAGTTAGTTTAAATAAATTAGTCTTGTGGGAATAATGTGCCAATTTTAGGTTGTATATACATTTGCTCACATAAGACTGCATTTGTATGGAAGACATATTATGCATTAACATGTATGATGGGAGGTTAATACATCATTAGTATACTAATTCATTTCCATGGTTTGGATGACCTAGAAATTATTGAGCCAAAATAAGATGAATAAGGAGAAGGCATGATCAAATCATGTAGCCGGGTCGAAGTCATTTGTCAAGTTGATTGCTAAGAATGTAAGAAATTTCTATTATCTATAGTGTTTGTAGCTAGTAAACATGCATATACGAGTCATTATAACCGTAATGACATTATTACTTACTTTGCAGCATGACACAGTTGACAACTTAGTAGATTTTTATAAGTTATCTCTGTCTTCAGGGAAGAAAGGGAGATTTGTGATAGAGCACAATCAAGAGAGCTATGTAAGCAACAATAACACCATCATCCATTTAGTTTATTCATGTTAAAAAAATAGTTATTTACATAAGGTATCTGTATTTTTTCTATAATAGAGTCAAATGGTCTACTTATTGAAAGAGAAAGATGCCACTTGCACAAATAAAGATGTAGCAAAGGAGGTCTTCAAAGAGGTGCTAATGGACATATGTGGGTATGTCCGAGGTTTGGGCTGTTCAGTTTTACCTGAATCTAAACTAACCTCTCCTTTGATCACCAATCTAGTAGAACAAGTTGAGAGCTATAAAGAGAAGTGCGAGGAACTCACAAGGGCCTTGGAATCAGTTATGGAGAATCAAAGGCTCTATGAAGAATACATGAGCCTGAGGTTGGCCCAAATCATGGAGTCTTAGAGAGAATCCATAAATGATCCGTAGGCAACGATACATTTCAGAAAGACATGCAACGAATTTTGGTAGAGGTAAATATATATAAGTTCTAGGAACACATGTTATTTTGGACATGGTTCATACGATAGTTTGGAGCATAGCCATCGTTTTGGTCATTGTCCCATATTTGGCTATCTTTACAGTGGATAGATGTATGAGAACAAAGAGGTGATTGAGTTATTTTGATAAGTTATGAAAATGGTGTAAATATGTGGTTGAGAATGCCCGATGTAGATTATTTTGTAAATGTCACATTACTATAGTTGGACTAAAGTTTAGTTAGGTGACAATTGTTAGAATTAGTCTCGGAATTTAGGTTAAGGCATCTCTACATTTGTATGCAACTGCTTTTTGGACTAGATATATAGGGCAGACATACTAATGTTTTTGTGTGGCCGAGCATGAATGATGACTTTATATTGTAATGGACATCAATGAAATGGTGTATGTGGAGTGCTTGTATGAAGGTTATTGTGCTATAAAATTAATGAAATGCATGTGCTTGTAGGCTATGATTGTGGAACATAAAGATGACAATATTATTGTAAGAATTAATGATGCATGTTCTTGTGCACTACATGTTTGAAATTGATGCGTTGGTTGGATTTATTAATGATATAATAGATCATGTGAGATGAGATTGTAAGAAATCTGGTCAATCCAATGGTGCAAGAGGCATTATAGATGATTTTTTTTATTAGTCCATGACAGTATATATAGTAGTTGTCCAATGAGTTTAATTGCATTGTGAAGTAATGGAAAGTAGGTATGTAGACGATTTGTTGGAATTTTAAATCATTTGTACTTGTTTGCATCAAAATTCAGAACCCAACACAAATTAAATTACCAAAGCCAAAAAAAAGTAATTGCAACGACAAATGTAGCTAAATTTGTGACAAATTTCGTGCATTTGCAATGGCATGATTACATTGCAATAAACATTTTCTGGTTGAATTATACTTTTGCAAGGAACGCAATTTGTTGCAATTTCACAATTTGCAAGGAAAACGATTCGTTGCAATAATGTGAAGTACTTTTGCAACGAAAATATTGCATTGCTTAAATACATTTGCAAAAGAATGTACATCGCTACAAATGTCGATTTGCAATGAATATACATTGTTGCTGTAATACAATTGGAACGAATGTAAATCGTTGCAAATGTACAATCATTGCAAATATACATTTGCAACAAATAGATTCGTTGCGGACTTGCCTTTGCAAGGAAAGCACATCGTTGCAAATGATATTTTCCAATGAATGTAATTTGTTGTTTGAGTCCGTTTAACTTCATTGCCAACTACATTTGCAATGATGTGCATTCATTGCAGATGTATTTCTACAACGTCTGAGTTCGTTGCAAATGTACATTAGCAACTTACAAAGTATATTATCACAACAAATTGAAATCATTGCTACTGTCCAGTTGCAACGAATTAAAATTGTTGTAAATTTAATTTGCAACAAAAAGAAATCGTTGCAATATATTTGCAACGTATCAAATTCGTTGCTAATTTTGAGGAAATTCTACAATTCTACATTTGCAACGAATCAAGTTCGTTGTTGCTGAAGTTTTGCAACAAATGTAAATTGTTGCAAATTGTCCAGATCCCCTCGATATTGGACAACAACAACTAAAATATATACATTTGCAACGAAAGATTCTCATTGCTAAAAGTCCTATTTTGCAGCCAAAAAAAACTCATTGGTGAATGTCTACACCATCGTGACAATTCTGAAAGTAGGGCAATGAACATTGTTCGTTGCTAATATCTAGTTGCAATGAGAAAATGCTTTTTACAACGAAATATTTTCCTTGCAAAAAGCCTTTCTACTGTAGTGATCCCCTTTGTTAAGTCGCCTCGAAGCCCCCCTTAACTTAAGTTGATTTGATCCCTTTTATTGAGCCCCTGTCAGTGATAGGTGTAGAATTTGACTTTATGTCACTTTGTCCCTTTTTTCCTGCCTGACTTCACTGTGTGTCTGACCCTTTTCTCCATTTTTTCCTCTCTTCCTGTCACCTCCTCCTTCTCCTCAACATTTTACTTTTCTTCTTTCCTCCCTCTTGCATCCCGGTGGTGGCCTTCTAGTGGATTGGGCCCTCCATCTTGGGCCTGTTATATTTATCCCATACACATATGACTGTGCTTAAGTCTCTGAAATCATCAACCTTAGACCTGAAAACTTTCACAAAATGTTGTCAAACAATAATAGGCCAGCTCGTGACCAAGTCATATGTGATTTTCCTTATTGGCTTATATGTGGGTATAGGTGATATATGCGATTTCACATTAGCAGGGCCTAAATATGGTTAGGATCTTCTCTTGAGGCGTTACAACATATACATACATTATTATTGCCACATTACTACCATATATCTTCATGCAAATTTAGCAACTTTGCCCAAAATGCTTTCGCCATGTATTCTTACTTCTAGATATGAAAACCAATTACAAAACTATTAACTTGTTATATCTCAAATTAACCACCCACTACAACACAATTGCTTTTTAGTGACGGTTGGGAAATTGTGACAGTCCCTAGACCGTCACTAAAAGGCATTTTCTGTGACAGTTTTTGGAAACCGTCACTAAAGATAGAATGAGATTTTTTTACATTCGAACGTATGGGAAATATGCGTTCGAACGTCACATATACGTTTGAACGTTATGTCTGTTTACGTTTGAACGTAAAATGTTTTGGCGCAACCGTTCGAATGTTATTAATTTTACGTTCGAACGTAAAATGTTTGCACCAATGTTCGAACGTTAAGTAATAACATTCGAACGTTCATTGTAAATTTAAATTAAATGACTTTAATTTAAAAATTATGTGATTTTTATTGTGCATAATTTGTGAACAAGTCTAAAAAATTGAATTGTATATATTTATATATACACACTTTGTAATATATAAATATATATTATTGATTTATATATATTTGAAATGCAGTGATTTAGTATTAAAGTTGGAAATTATAACATCAAAGAAGATTAAAAATTGAAATTAAAAAACGATAAAAATATTCAATAATATTTTTCGTTACAAATATTAAAAATAAAATATAAAATTTGACAGAATGTACAAAATTGAATGATAACGTTATCCGCAAAAGTCGAACTCCGTACTTCCTCAGTCAAGGTATCAACCTTGTCGTTGAGGATAGTTACACGATGGGTGAGTTCGGCAACAGACGCCGATATAGCCTCGAGCGATCGATCGATCTTATGATCAATATGCGCAGTCAGCTGTGAGATGACCGCATCAACCCAAGCAGGCCTCACATCTCCTGCAGATGTACTCGGCGTATGCTGACTACTACTCCCGACATGACCTGGCTCAGGCTGCGTCGGAGGAACTAGATCCTCTACAGGGGGTGGCTGACGTCCCCTCGTCTGTCCAATGCTACGTCGATGCTTGGTCATGTCGAGGGGGCTCATCCGATCTTTGACCCGCTCCATTGGCTGGGTCGGCACTCCCCGTGTAAGTAATAGTCGGCTGATGAGGACACCATATGGGAGATTATCCGTGGAGACGATGCTCGCCTCGTAACGGATCCTCTCAAAAATGTGCAGTGGCAAATCTATAGGATCTCCACGTGCCACTCGTATAAAAAATTGTGCCCGAAGCCGACTAAATGTGGTTTTATGAGCCACAGGATTGACATTTGTTGCAACAATAAGGTGCAACATGCGGAAGAAATGCAGCAGATGGTTCTGGTTGAAGGCGTTCTTCTGCTCGATCTGCATACGATCCCTCCCGGTGAGGATGTAGAAATCCTCGTCTCGGTCATCATCTCGAGTCTCGACGCCAGTATCCTCAGCCTCTGACTGGCTTGCATCTCTGGCTGATGCTGGCTCACATTCCCGGCCAGTAGATGATGTAGAAGTGCCTACATCCTCACGGTGTGTTGAGTGTGTAAATGTCTCAACTCCTCGACGAATCCCGAGGTGCTCGCCGATGACATCTGCTGATACCTCAATGAAAACACCGCGTACAGTCACGGTGTGAGAGGATGCATCCGGAGGCATGTCACACATCCCCATATAGAATTCTTGAACCATTGAGGGGTATACCTTCCCCCTCAATATGCAGATATTTCCCCAGCCTCTACTGAGGAAAACATCTCTTAGGTTCGTCTGCTGCCAATAGAGTTCGTCGAACTCATTAATTAAGACCTCTCTCTCTACCATAACAGTACGAGCTCCGATACGGGCAATGTCCGACGTGGCTCCTTCCCTCTCTCGTTTCCGTGTATGCAGTGGAAGAGCCATATCCTGAAAATAGAAAAGGAAAAAAAAATTATTTACAATAATGTATTTTTTTGTATTAATTTTAAGATGCTCTGCATTAACGTTCGAACGTTAAAGATAAAAACGTTCGGAAGTTAATTTATACGTTCGCACGTAAAATAATGTAAATAAATTTACGTTCAAACGTAAAACAAATACGTTTGACTGTATAGATGTACGTTCGAACATAAGCAGTAAACAAATACGTTCGAATGTACGTTCGAACGTATTTGTTTTACGTGTGAACATAAATATGAACGTCCGAACGTCAAAGCATGAATAATGTTGAAAATCACTACGTTCGGATGTTATAATTAAACGTCCGACCGTATGTGATTTACGTGCGAAAGTAAATATTCACGTTCGAACGTATGTCGTTTAATAAAATTCACGTCCGAATGTAAGACGATTAACGTTCGAACGTGGAAGCCGTAACGTCTCTATAATTTAAACGTCGTACATTCGAATGTCTTGGTGAAACGTTCGAACGTTTCGACGCAGAATGGCTGAGTCGACTCAGCCATTATTGAAATCTCGAAAATTTCTCTACAAGGTTCTAAATGCCGAAATGTCACCATGTAAATGAAGTATTCACTTCAAGAAACATTTCTACGGTGACTATTTGGCCAATGACTGGCCGTGGTGGCCGGAAAATGAAGTTGAAAATCCGGTAATACTTATCCGGTTTTAAACAAAACTCAATCCAAATCTCAATCTAAATCTCAATAAAATACATGTTATTTGAATAAAAGATGAATGCCTACCTTTTAGTGACGGTTGTGGTGGAGTTGACGGCGGCGGTGACAGAGGCGTGGCGGCAAAGAACGAAGAAGACGATGGATACGTTTTGGAAATGTAGTTTCGACGTTCGGTTTTGGCCTTATATACACAGAACGTTCGAACGTACTTATTATTACGTTCCAACGTTCGTCAATTTAATTTCTAAAATTTTATCTATAATATATTATATTATAAATGTTTAAGTTATATATTAGGATGTTATATAATATTATTGACAATTAGATTATTGGTTTTTTTGTGAGTGCTTGTTATATTTCTAAAGTTTAGCAATATGTTTATAAATCTTGTTGTGATTTTATACTTACTCTTGAAATAATTGTGATTATTGTTTGTGAATTTTGTGAATAGTTTATGAGTTTATGGTGTTTATTGATGAATTAATAAGTAACAATTTAATATATATTATTGATTTATATATATGGTATAGTTTATATATTATATAAATTGATGTTCTCATTTAAAGTATATTATGCTATCATACTATACAATGTAGTATATAGTTATAGATATATAAAATGTAGTATATATATTATACTATAAGTTAGTATATAATAAAGAATTTAATAAGTAACAATTTAATATATTTTATTGATTTATATATATGGTATAGTTTATATATTATATACGTTGATGTTCTCATTTAAAGTATATTATGCTATCATACTATACAATGTAGTATATAGTTATAGATATATAAAATGTAGTATATATATTATACTATAAGTTAGTATATAATAAAGAATTTAATAAGTAACAATTTAATATATATTATTAATTTATATATATGGTATAGTTTATATATTATATACGTTGATGTTCTCATTTAAAGTATATTATGCTATCATACTATACAATGTAGTATATAGTTATAGATATATAAAATGTGGTATATATATTATACTATAAGTTAGTATATAATAAAGAATTTAATAAGTAACAATTTAATATATATTATTGATTTATATATATGGTATAGTTTATATATTATATACGTTGATATTCTCATTTAAAGTATATTATGCTATCATACTATACAATGTAGTATATAGTTATAGATATATAAAATGTGGTATATATATATTATACTATAATTTAGTATATAATAAAGAATTTAATAAGTAACAATTTAATATATATTATTGATTTATATATATGGTATAGTTTATATATTATATACGTTGATGTTCTCATTTAAAGTATATTATGCTATCATACTATACAATGTAGTATATAGTTATAGATATATAAAATGTAGTATATATATTATACTATAAGTTAGTATATAATAAAGAATTTAATAAGTAACAATTTAATATATATTATTGATTTATATATATGGTATAGTTTATATATTATATACGTTGATGTTCTCATTTAAAGTATATTATGCTATCATACTATACAATGTAGTATATAGTTATAGATATATAAAATGTAGTATATATATATTATACTATAAGTTAGTATATAATAAAGAATTTAATAAGTAACAATTTAATATATATTATTGATTTATATATATGGTATAGTTTATATATTATATACATTGATGTTCTCATTTAAAGTATATTATGCTATCATACTATACAATGTAGTATATAGTTATAGATATATAAAATGTAGTATATATATTATACTATAAGTTAGTGTAGTAGGAATCGTATGTTCGAACATTTCAAGTTAACGTTCGAACGTTAAACTAAGAGGCAGGAATTTTCCCGCTCGATTAAGGTATCTGTGTGATTATTCAGACGTTCGGATGTTTATACTATACGTTCGAACACCAAATCTGTTAACGTTCGAACGTTAGTTAAATTAGTGCGGGAGATTTCCCGCTCAAATATGGTAACACTTTCATGAAATGTACGTTCGGACGTTTAAGTTAAATGTTCGAACGTTTATCTATAAATCTACGAACGTTCGAACGAAAAATTGTGATACATTCGAACATATATGAGGAAAGTGCGGGAACTTTCCTGCTAAATTTTATGTTATATCATAAGAAGGGTACGTTCGAACGTGTATTGTAAACGTCCGAACTTTCTGGGCGGAAATAATTTTAGAATATAACGTTCGGGCGTAAAACTTAAACGTTCGAACGTTTAAACTAATAATTTTAGAACTTAATCAGTCCGCGCACGGGAGGAAGTGGATCATTTCTTCTTCTCCCGTGGGCGCAACAGAAAGAGATGGTCCTGCACACACAGAGAGAGAGAGAGAGAGAGAGAGAGAGAGAGTTAGAGTGAGAGAGAGTTGAGTTAGAGTGTGAGAGAGAGTTGAGTTTTGGTAAGAAAATATTTTTATTTCTTGTCTTTATTTAAATTTTATGATATTTATAGAATGTATTTTTGTTATAGAATATTTCTAATAAGTTAGTGTTGTATTTTTTTGAAGGATTGCTTGTTTTGGGAAGTTGGAAGATTTTGATTTGTAAGAGGATATTGTGAGTGCTAGGTATATTTCTAAACTTTATCAATATGTTGTTGTGATTTTATGCTTACCCTTATCATATTGTGATTATTGTTTGTATAGTTTGTAAATAGTTTGTGAGTTATTTTAAATATGTTGTGATATAAATTTGAAATATTGTGTTTATTATTAGAAATATATTGTCATTAGGCTTTGTTAATACATGTTTATTGCTTACTCAAGTTTAGAAATATGTTAATACATGTGGCATGTTATTTTGTGAATATATTGTGAGTTATGTGAATATGAACTTGAAATATTTAAATTATTATTTGTGAATGACGTTTGAATATGTTTACATTGTTACAAATATATTGTCCTTAAGCTTTGTTAATACATGTGGCATGCTATTTTATGCTTACTTTTTATCATATTGTGATTATTGTTTGTATAGTTTGTAAATAGTTTGTGAGTTATTTTAAATATATTGTGATATAAATTTGAAATATTGTGTTTATTATTAGAAATATATTGTCATTAGGCTTTGTTAATACATGTTTATTGCTTACTCAAGTTTAGAAATATGTTAATACATGTGGTATGTTATTTTGTGAATATATTGTGAGTTATTGTGAATATGTTGTGATATGGATTTGAAAAATTGTGATAATAATATTTGAAATTAAGTAATAACAAATAAAAGTAACTCTTTAAGAATTATAATAATTAAAATTATTGTATAACCATTGAAATTTAAGTATGATAATTAAATATTTATAATAATATTTGAAATTAAGTAATAGCAAATAAAAGTATATCTTTAAGAATTGTAATAATTAAAATTATTGTATAATCATTGAAATTTAAGTATGATAATTAAATATTTATAATAATATTTGAAATTAAGTAATAACAAGCATAAAAGTAACTCTTTAAGAATTATAATAATTAAAATTATAATATAACCTTTGAAATTAAGTATAACAATTAAAATTATACTTTAAGAATAATGATCTTGTACACAACGAGGGAATATGATCTTGAAGAAATGTTAGAATTTCAATTTAATTGCTTGACTGTCATAGTCTCTTCGGCCTTGAGAGTTGTCAAGGTCGGACAGTTTGTGACGATTAAGTAATTAGACTAAAATTTAAACATTTCTTCAAGATCATTCTCCCTCGTTGTGTACATGACGCGAAACATAGGGTCACATAATCTTCCATCCCTCTTTAGTTTAACAATATAACACTACTTGAAGGTGACATTGTTAATTTAAACAACATGGAGATATTGTTGTATGATTTTTTGCTAGATGCGTGTGACATTGCATAAATACCCTTAGACCCGTTTGGGAATCAGTGTACATTTATGTGTCCACTGATTCCTGAATTGTCCAGTGTGGACAGTTTGAGATTATATTATCTGTATTACACATTTTTGTTACTCGCTACTTTCCACGTTTAATATGAAGTTTCGGTATCTTCTTCTACTGTTCTTCGGGTATACTGTTCGTAGGGTCACAATCCCGATATTTGAACATGTATACTTGGAGAATTATGGGGAGGTGCTGCCGAAATTTCTACTAACATGGAAATTAGTAGAGTGACGAGATTTGTATAATATGAAGAATATAATCTCGAATGGGATAGGACCAACTACCTTATAAAAAAAGTAATGAGAATTGGAGCATGACATGCATGTGAATTTTCAATGTACGTGTTATTAATATATAGATGTTTTTAAAAATGGACAAAAATTGGATGCGTCTGGACGATAGACTTGGAAAGGATTACGTACCCTACGCATGTGGAGTAAGAACTTTCATTGATTTTGCACGGGCCTCTGCTGATAGACGTGGTTACATTAAGTGTCCATGTCGAGGGTATAAAAATTTGTGTGCGATAGGATTGGATGAAGTAGAGCGTCATATATTTGTGAACGGTATGGATCTGGGGTATATACGATGGGTACTGCATGGTGAGCCGTATGAAGGGTCAGCAGATGTATTGGTCGATCATCACAATTATTTACGGCACATGGATGATGATTATGAGCATGATGAGATGGAGGAGATGTTGGGTGACATTGGAGCTGGGATGTTTATGGATGAGGTTAACGACAATGCCTCAAGTGGTGGATCAGTGACTGATTGTGAAAATTTTCCTTCACTGTGGAAAGATGCAAAGCGCGAGCTTTACCCAGGTTGTACAAAACATTCCAAAATGTAGTTTATTGTGCGGTTGCTTCACATAAAATCATTGTGTGGGATGTCAACGAAAGCAATAAACATGGTATTGGACTTATTTAACGAGGTGCTTCCCGAAGGGTCTGCATTGCCTAAGAACTTTTATGAAGCGAAACAGTTGAGAAAGGGATTAGGATTTGAGTACAAGTCCATACATGCATGCAAGAATGATTGTGTATTGTTCTGGAAGGAGAATGAGGAGAAACAAGCATGTCCTGTATGTGGAGAGTCGAGGTGGAAAGGTAAGAAAAATGTACCGGTTAAGGTGTTGCGGTATTTTCCCTTGAAACCTAGGTTGCAAAGACTATATATGTGTAAGAAAACAGCTCATGATATGAGGTGGCACGAGGAGAAAAGAGTTAAGAATGACGGGTATATGAGGCATCCAGCTGATTTACTTGCGTGGTAGTCTTTCGATAATCAGTATCCAGAGTTCGGGTTAGAAGCTCGGAACGTGCGCCTGTGACTCACAACCGATGGATTCAACCCTTTTGAGAATATGAGTACAAGTTATAGCACTTGGCCCGTGGTATTGATTCCGTACAATCTTCCACCATGGAGGTGCATGACGGCGTCAAACTTTTTGTTAACTTTACTCATCCCTGGCCCTAGATCACCTGGGAATGATATTGACGTATTCATGCAGCCGTTGATTGAAGAGCTGAAAGAGTTATGGGAAACAGGGGTTAGAACTTATGATGCATCTAAGTCGACATCTTTTCAGATGCATGCTGCGGTAATGTGGACCATAAATGATTATCCGGCGTATGAGAATCTTTCTGGCTGGAGTACGAAAGGGAAGTTAGCGTGTCCGATGTGTAATAAAGAAACTGCTAGTGAGTGGCTAAAATTTTCTCAGAAGTTGTGTTTCATGGGTCATCGACGTTATTTACCTGCAAATCATGCATGGAGAAGAGAATGTGCCAAGTTTGATGGGAGAGTAGAGGATAGGATTGCACCAAAATAGTTGTCTGGAGAAGAGATAGTGGAACAACTGCAACATGTTAGAGCGAACAATTTTGGCAAAGGTCGGGGAAAGAACAAGAGAAAACGAGCCGTATCAGAATTGAATTGGACAAAGCGTAGTATTTTTTTTTATTTGTCGTATTGGTCGTCATGCAAGTTGCGACATAGTTTGGATGTAATGCACATAGAGAAGAATATTTGTGATAATATACTGGGTACATTGATGAGTATTAACAAAAAGACGAAAGACACGATCAAGACGAGGAAAGATCTTGAGAGAATGAGAATTAAACATAATCTGCATTTGCGGGTGGAAGGCAACAGGGTGGTCATGCCACATGCATGTTTTATGATGACGAGGGAGGAGAGGATTGATTTCTGTAAATGGTTGCAAGGTGTGAAGTTGCCAGATGGTTATGCTTCAAATATTGGTAGATGCGTGAGTCCTGATGATTGGAAAATCAATGGATTGAAAAGTCATGATTGTCACGTATTTTTGCAGAAGTTATTACCTGTGGGAATTCGTGGGAAGCTGACATCTAATGTACGTGTCGCCATATCTGAACTATGTATGTTTTTCAAGGATTTGTGCGCTCGGGTAGTAAATCGAGTTGTGTTGTCGAAATTGGAAGAAGACATTGCTACTATACTATGTAAATTCGAGCAGATCTTTCCACCATCATTTTTTGATGTCATGGTCCATTTAGCAATACATTTACCGCGAGAGGTACTTCTGGGTGGACCGGTGCATTTTCTTTGGATGTATCCAGTTGAAAGATATTTGGGTCGATTGAAGCGCACTGTTGGGAACAAAGCCAAAGCTGAGGGTTCAATAGCAGAGGCTTATATACACGATGAATGGTTAACATTTTGCTCTCTATATCTTCGTGGTGTTGAGACACGATTTAGTCGTCAAGAGTGAAATGCTGATCTTGCTACTCCGCCTCCTCGTGAGCTATCAGTGTTTTCCCAGAATGTACAACGCTTGGGTGCACAAACATGTTACGATTTAATTGATGGAGAGTTGGGTAAAGTTCGGTGGTATGTGCTAAATAACTGCCGAGAGATTGATGATTATTTTAGGTATGTCATTTAATTTATTTGAATAATTATAGTTTTCTTTAAATTAATTAGAATTGTTGTGCTCAAAATATACTTCTTTTGCAACATGTTATAACAGTGACCACATGGACAAACTTAGAACGGAAGGAATAGAAAATATAGAGGCAAGACACGAGGAAGAATTTCTCGGATGGTTTGAAGAACGTGTATGAACTAAAATTATATATATGTTATATTGTGAAATTTTTAACTCTGGATAATAAAATAATAAATATATACTATTTCAATTTATAGATTTTGAAACAACATGCTCGTGATCCCGGATCAATTTCTTTTGAATTGTATGCATTGGCCCGTGGTCCCTCAAATAGAGCACTTCGATATACTGCATGCACGGTTCGAGGTTATAGATTCCATACTTTGGACCGTGAACGTAATAGAAAGACTCAAAACTGTGGTGTGTTGGTCGAGGGGAGTCATGGAACAGATAATATTGACTATTATGGTGTCATACGTGATATTATCGGATTGAAATATCTGGGTGGGTCTGTAACATGTCTTTAAATGTGATTGGTGGGATCTAGGCAGTGGTCGGGTTTCGATACATAGGGATAATCACTTTACGAGTGTCAATACTGCATCTAAATGATACGAAGATGATCCATTCGTATTGGCTTGTCAAGCTACCCAAGTCTATTACTTGATTGATCCAATGAAAAGTGCTGATGAAGATAGTGGGGAGATAACTTGGCGAGTCGTACAAAAATTTGTTCATCGAAATATATATGAAGCAGGAACGAGTGCAGATTATGCGAATAGTGGAGATGAAGATGACACTCCGATTGTTGAGGCATACCAGGAAGATGGAGAGGGTATTAACTTGTTTGTTGACCTCGGTGCACTCGAGTTGCTCCCCTTGTGTAGAGATGATGTCCCACCCGTACATCTCGACCCGTTTGTATTAAATGATCATTCAATTCAAGTCAGTGAGGAGGAAGATGAAGAAGACGAGTCAGAAGATGAAGACGAATCAGAATCCGGGCAGGAGGTAGATAAAGATGATGAAGAAGAGGTGCATGATGATGATGAAGATGTTATTGATGGAGATTCTGAAACAAGCATGGAAAATTCATCTGAAGAATAAAAGTACTAAATATTTTATTTATATAGGTGACTATAAAATATCTTAAATTTTCATAATTTCTTCTAATTAATTTTCTTTGATATAATTAATTATTTTAAAGAATGCCGCCAAAACGACAACGAAGAAATGTGCCTCCGCCAAGTTCAAATCCTAAATCCATTGAGGACTCCCCACTCGAGGAATCCGTTCCTGAAGATCAAGCTAACACAGTAAAGAACAATAGCCAGTCGATACCTACCAATAAGGAAATATTGTCGTTGATAATTATATATATAGTTAATACTTTTTTCTCAATAACTATATAATTATAATTATAGTATATCTATTATTATCATGTAGTTCATGCATCTGCACATCGCGGTCGTGGCTATACACGTGGAATCTCTCTTGAAAAAAATAGAAGGCACGGTAAACTAAAGATCACAATTCCTGATAATTCCACTGGAGGAGTGGATGATAGTGCAGCAGCGCTTTCCTCCTATATTGGCACAGTAGTTTGAGCTTATGCTCCATTTTATGTGCGCTCATGGCGAGATATTCTGAATGAGATTAAGGAGCACATTCGAAGTCGTGTGCTGGTGAGTTTACTTTTCAGTACATTTTTTTCACTTAGATTAATATATTATATTTTTTACCTGATTCCCTTGTTAGGATGAATTCGACCTCGACTTTGGCAGTAGCGAGGATTTGAGAACCGTGAATGAGTTGATGGCTACACTATTCTGACGTCACAAAGGACGATGTCATGACCACTTCAAGAAGTTTGAGACGTTGGAAGAGGCTGCGCAGTCTCCTTTTCAGCAGATGAAGTTAGATGATTGGAGAAAGTGTTGTGATCTTTTCGCATCTCCAGATTATCAGGTATTTTACATTAATATCTTTTAATTATTTACATTCATATTCGTTTTATATATTATATGTATACATATTACAATTAACATTTTTAATATATTTTGTAGCACTTGAGTTCTACAAATGCACAGAATAGATTAGTTCTGACTGTCCACCATCGTGCCGGTTCAAGGTCATTCCACCGTCTTGCTGAAAAAATGGTAATTAAGAAATTATAGAATTCATTTATTTTCCTGATATTCTTTCTGATAAGTACTAACATTATCTTTTTAAAATTGCTAATATTGTCGCTTTGTTAGAACCGTGATGATCCTGAAAACTTTTCCCTCATTCATGTCTATGCTGCTGCTCACACTAATGAGCATAGTGAGTGGATGGATCCTGTCGCTGCAGATAATTATGTAAGCAGTGTTAATTTTGTTAAATAAATTTTTTATAGAACATTTTAATAGTTTATTTCTTATTTCTATTTCTTTTAATACGTTACTAATTATTTACGATCATTACCTTTTAAATTGCAGAGCAAAATGTTGGAGATGCAGTCGACTTCTGCGGAATCCTCTCCTAGTGACATAGACATATTCACCCAAGTGCTCGGGCCGCAGTATAGTATGGCAAGAGGTTTGGGACGATCTATCAAGCATAAATGTTCATCCTCCTCAACCTCATCGGCTTCACAAATTAATAATCTTACAGCAGATTTAGAAGCTGCACGGCGTGAGAATGAGTATATGAGGTCGAGACAGCAAGAGTTAGAGTCTCTCTTAGAACGACAGTCTCATTTAGAGACGCGTTTGCAGGACCAACAGAGAGACAATGAGGAAAGAATACACAGTGAAGTGCAAGAGCAAGTACAACGAGAGATGATGGTGCAAATGAAGCTTGTTATGTCGTTGCAACAGAATCCCCGTGGGCGAGGGAAAAAGAAGAAATAAATTTTATCAATATTTCTGACTAGTTTTAATATCTAATTTTGCACTTTTATAAGACATTGTTACTTATTAATTGGGTATGTAATATGATACAATTGGTATTTTGTTTTTAAATTTTATGAAATTAGTATTTCTGATCTGTACGTTGGAATGTAAATAAAAATCGTTCGAACGTTGGTTCACACTGTAACAAACGTTCGAACGTAAATACAATTGAATCGTTCGAACGTTAAACCGACTAACGTTCGAACAAAGAACTTGCATTCGGACGCTCCTTCGTTTACATTCTAAATAACGTCTGAACATTAAACGCGCTACGTTTGAACATTTACGTTTATGTTCGAACAAATATTCGAACGTTTATTGTAATTAACGTTCGGACGCATTAACATTTGAACGTAAATATGATACGTTCGAACGATATCCAACAAACGTCAACTTCTCTCATTCGAACGCCAATCGGTCAGGTATAACGTCCGAACGTTTGATTTTACGTCCGAACGTGATTTTCTGTGACAGTTCATAACCATCACAAAAAAAGGAACGTTCGAACGTTGTACCGAACGGAACACTTCCAACCGTCACTAAAAATATTTTTTGTGACGGTTGAACAGTAAACAGTCACCAAATGTTTTCTGTGACGCACTTTAGGTGACGGTCATGGTGACGGTTTCAAACCGTCACCAAATATGTTTAGTGACGGTTTGCCATTTTTTTGTGACAGTTTCCTCTGTCACAAAACACACATTCTGTTGTAGTGACCCCCCGTCCCTCTTTCATGGACGAGACAAAACGCAAATCGTACATATATGTCTTCTCATTAGGACATTTATTTGGTAGTTTGTGCAAGTAGTCAAATAGCTCGCATATCACGCGTCTAAGGTGACAATTCGATCCCAAACCTACGTCAAAAAAGGAATCTTTAATAATATTTAAGCACCGCCGCGGTTGCTTGCTTGGTTGGTGATCATGAAGTCCGTGGGTTGGGGGATTTTTGACTGTCCCTAGGCGCGCCGCCCCCCCCAACGTACCACAGTTTCTCATTCTCTCTGTGGGGATTATTTCTCCTTTTCTTCCATTCTTCTCACTATCTAGGATGATGCGCGCATATATGCATGCATGTATGCTTCATGGGAACAAGAACAACCATGCTACGTACAGGGCTACTAGCCGTTATTGTTCGAGACTTCCAATCTAAAAGCTGGCTTTATTTATTAGTGCTTCAAGAAAGCAAATTAAAGGAAGTACCCATGACTCTTCACGTTTCTTGCCAAAAGGGTAACAAAAGCGTGCATAAATCGTGATAAAACTTTTAAGTAACGTCAAGTAAGTTTTATACACTGCAGGTAGAGACAGAATTACTAAGAAATCTAACACATGATTTAACCTATGATCTATAAAATTACTACGTTAAAAATGAACCATGCATAGTATGGAATAGTCTACCTTGTTTGCATCTCTTAAAATCTTCAAATGCATTTCAACCCTATAAAGTTGTCTAATCGTTGCTTAATAAAGTTAGATTTAGACACCTTAGACGTGCGTTTATTGTACATGTGTTTAATTCTCTTGGACTTTCGTCATTTTATTAATTAGATTATGTAAATACATATTTTATGTTCTCTTTAATGAAATGTGGTTTTTTTTTTTTATACATTTTAGAAAGTTATAAAAGGGAATTACTAGAAAACAATTTCATTTCAAAATAGATATTACATACCCGCTCGATGTGCGGGACATTTTTAATTTTTTAATTCTATTTTATTTAAAATTTGTATATAACTTGATTCATATCATGTCATGTGAAGTTGTTTAAACATAACATTTTTCAATTACTAATTTTAATAAAATGCTTATAAATAATAATGAACAAAGTCATATTATAATGAACGAGAAGTGAATGAAACGGAAAATGAATTGATAATAAATGGTAGATAACTTTGTCAAGAAGATGAATTATATTATGACTTTTCAAATTTTATTTTTACAAATTATTTTAATTTAATTTAAATAAAAAGAAAAAAGAAATTAATATCATGGCGTGACAGGGGGAAGAGCTTTGTGCTTCAAAAATTATAGCGTATATACATCATGTGCATGTTTGCTTATTAATTCAAGAACAAGAAGAGAATAGTTTCTTCTCTTTCTTCAAAAAAAAAAAAAAGTAATAAATAGTGAAAACCCCTTTTGTCAAAAGCTATATATATCTCCATCATGCGCGCGACTTAAAACAAGCTGTTGGCGTCAGGCCCCATGCATATAACGTCGTAACCTAAACAAGGAGCCAAAATGAATCTGCCAATATTCCAAATTCGAGCAAGTGGCTTTAAATCATCAACTAGCGTGCGTGCCAAGTTTAAATTAACCACAGCTCCAATATATTATACCTAGAGATCAAAATTTCAGGTATAGGGAGACCCTAATCCCCCAAAAATTTGAGAAAAAAACGACTAGCCAAGGCAGGCTTTGCTCTCCATCCGACCTAGCTAGGCCATATTGCATGATTACATTATAGATTTTGGTTTTTATGGGCAGTTTTGCTCGTGACATGAACTTTGATATGTTTTATTTATGGCTATTTTTTTTCCCAACTACTGAAATTTAAATTCCACTGTTATCTTCTTTTATTAATTTTTAGATGGTACGATTTCTTAATAGATAAAACTTTTGATTTTAAAGTTATATACCCACCATCCATGATATATTCTCTTCTTTCTTTTCTCTTCTCTCTATGGAAAGGAAAGTTAGGTGGTGTGTTAGTCTTGGCTAGCTTACTCGTGTGAGTAAGAGAAGGAAGAACTCACTAGTCCTCGGGATTATATTTATAATCCTATAAATTAATATAATATATATACTATTATAGTATAATAATAATATATCATAATACTTTACTATCAAAGTGTTATATATGAGGTTGTAATATATATATATATATATAGATATATTATAGCATATAGTAGTATTATATGCTATGAGTTTATACTTAACTAATATATATCATACTATATATTCCATTATACTTTATTATATAAGTTATATATGATACTATACAACATATATATATAGAGTATAGATTACTAATATACTATCATCTTATTAATTTATCTATAATTTACTATGTGATCGTAGTATATTTGAGGCTATATATATGTGAGTATATATTACTAATACATATGATCTTATATTTTCCACTATACTTTAGTATAGGATAATATATATGATACGATATATAGTATAGATTACTATATATCATATAGTATATATTACTAACGTATTTTCCTTTATACTAATTTAGAATAGTATAATATATATGATACTATATATATATATATGATAGTATATATTACTAATAGCTATCATATTACATTTTTATAGTATACTTTAGTATACTATACTATATCTATGATATTTAGTATAGATTACTAAATATATGATAGTGTATATTACTATATATATGATAATATATATAACTAATACATATGATCTTATAGTACTTTTCATTTAATGATAAAAAAAAAAATATTTAAACATTAAGGTGATGTGTTCGAATGGTACTCGTAAACCGTTCGAACACATTATTTGCATTTGGACTTATGAAAAAAACATTCGAACGGATTATTGCAATGGTGGTAAAACATCCCGCCAATTAATGACTCTGGATAACCGTTCGAATGTTTTTTGTTATAGTTCGAACAGATTATTGCAGTGGTGGGAAAATACCCCGCCAATTAAAGACTCCTGAATTACCGTTCGAACGTAATTTTTAGCCGATCGAACGGTAATCCATAAATTTGTGCGGGCGGGAAAATTGGCAAGCTGGAATTTTTTCGCGTTTGACCGCACTTTATTTACGTTCGAACGGCTGGTCATAACTTATATTCTTTCCGCACGCCGTCAGTCCCTCATTTTTCTCTCCTCTCTTTCGCTCTTCTCCGTTTTCTCTCCAAAACCTTACATTTTCTTCACATAATCATTCATTCTATCATCTTACAAAGAGGATTACTTAGTATATTTTACTTAAAGGTATGACTTTCTTTATCATTTTACTTCTAAATCTATCATTTTTTTTATTGATTTTGTAGTTTATATATATATATATATTGTGTAGTTTGTTAGATTAAACACAAAATATGTTTAATAGAGGGTTGCTATTCGAAGTATATATGTTGTATATTTGTAAGAGGGTTGCTATTCGAAGTATATATGTTGTATGTTTGTTAGAGGGTTGCTATTCGAAGTATATATGTTGTATGTTTGTAGTGTTTTCTGAATATGAGTTTATGATGTTTTGTGAGATAGTACTCGTCTGAACTGGCTGGTGTTTGGAATCTGTGTTGAGACCGTTCGAACGAATAAACATGTTCGAACAATATATTACCTTGTTCGAACGGTTGTAAAACTTTATTAAACTATCATATAAATATGTAATATTATAGTAGATTATATATAGTATATATGTGTAAAGCCTTCAGGCTCTTCATCAACGTCAAGCATTACTGCCATTGCGTTAGAGAATGCAAGTTCTAGGATCGAAAAATTGATAGCAAAACAACAGGAGTTAGAGGCTCAATTGACGAAACAAGCAGACATGGAGATGCGCATAAAACAACAAGAAGATCAACAAAGAGAGCCGCAACTCCAAATGCAAGAACAACAAAGACAGATGCAGCTTCAAATGTTTTTGCATATATAATTGTTACTAATAATACTAACAATTCAGCCCTCCAAACAATTGAGTTTCATTAGAAGTGTTTTTGCATATTGAACAATTATATATCACGTGCTGATAATTTTATTAGTATTATTAATATTTTATTTATTTAGTTCTGACTTATTAGATTAGTATTACTTATTTTGAACAATTTGTAATGTATTTTTGAAATATAAATATCTATTTAGTTTTAAGTATTGTCCAAGAAAATAATAACAGTTCGAACTCTCATCAAACGTTCGAACATAGATAAATTGGACACAACCATTCAAACATCGCAATTTAGAGTTCGAACAGTAAAATTTCGCGTTGTTCGAATGCTTTCGAACAGGCAATTCACTATTTGCGTTCGATCATCAATTTTTTTGTTCGAACGTTTCTTCATGTGTATTTGGTCGAACGAGAACTGGTATCGATCGACCGGTCATGAAATACCCATTCAAACTGTTCCTCATTGTTCGAACGTTATTTTCGACGTTCAAACGGATTTCCGAGATGAATTTAATTCGTTCCAGAAAAGAAAATCCGTTCAAACGCAATGGAACAGTCCAGCTTAATTTCGTTCCAAAAGATATTTTTTGGGGCGAATATGTGATTTTCGTCCCAAAATACCTTTTGAGACGGTTTTATAGGGACGAATTTGGGACAATTTTTTTTTCGTCCCAAAATAATATTTTGGGATGAAATGCCAGTGTTTGGGGATGAAAAATTTCGTTCCAAAAGACCTTATTTGTTGTAATGGGGATTAGAGGGATAATAAGAGATAATGCAGGAGAGATTTTGGCTGCTCTGTGTTCAAATTTAAATCATGCAATGAAACTTGAAATTGCAGAGGCATTAGGCTTGAGAAAAACTATGGATTTTTGTATAGAGTTGGGGCTGACAAGGGTGATACTAGAAGGTGACTCTCAGACAATGGTGAAGGATACAAATAGTATGGAAGATATAGCTACAGATTATGGAAATGTGATTTTTGATACTAGAAGCGTGCTCATGGCAAGACCAAGCTGGAGTGTTTGTTTTACATATAGGGAGGCCAATACCGTGGCACATAAATTGACAAAGTTAGCTCTTTCAAGTCTAGAAGATGAAGTATGGATAGATGAAGGTCCTGTACAGATTTTGAATTTAGTTTTGAGGGAAAAATTCTGTAATGATTGATTGGATTTGCATATGATGAATAAAAATTCTATACATTTCAAAAAAAAAAAAAAAACTTTTGATTTTAAGGAACTCTTAAGAAAAGGATGCAATTTATTTTTTTAAAGTTTCTCAACAGATTTAAAACATAAAGTTCGTTAGTAGATGCAAATTTAGACTTTATCTAAATTCTGCATATAGAGTTTCTAGTATTTATTATTATTTTCAGAATGTGTACAGGTATTTGGATTTTAAAATATTTTAGTGTAAAATGACTTATTTTTACTTATTAATCTTGAAAATTTTAGTTTTTCTTTAGTATTAATATTTTTTTTTCGTTCTTTCGTTAATACAAAATACAAAATGCTATTTGCTAATATTGAAAAAAGGTGAACTACATATAGCTTCCAAAACTTGCTTCGTCTGTAACTATATATAATCACGACAAAGTACGAAAGTCTCATCCGATTGCCCCCTCTTACCCTTTTAATCTCACTACAAGAAAACTGGACTATTGCGGCGATTTTTTGGTCATTGGAAATAATATTGCCGCAATAGCCTAGTTTTCACGGCGAGTTTGTGCTTCGACGCTGCTTCAAAGGGGTTCGGTTTTAATTTTATCTTTTGTGGCGAATTTAACCGCCGCAAAATGGTAAAACCTTATAGCGTCGCAAAATTTCGCCGCAATAGTGATTTTAGTAAGTGGGCGCCAACACCCCAGAAAAAGTTTTACATTTCCCCCCCAAATCCCAATTTCACATTCGTCGTCCCCAACCCCTTTCATCTTCTCCATTTCTCTCTAGCTACAGATTACTCACCGCCCACACAAAATTTCCTCTAATGAACTACCACCGAATGAAACCACTAACTCACGAACCACTCCAGTCCAGTAATTCTCGCATAAGCAATGTACGCGACTTCGCCCCATCGAAAACCCACTAAAAGGCATCTTCGTGAGTTTATGTGGAGTCGAGACCAGTGAAAAAAGTCCCATTTTTTTCACTCTGAGGCTCTGTTCTTCATCCGTCGACCCTTTTCCGAGGCAAAGTGGGTTGGAGTCGAACATTCAACATCCCATTCATCTCCTGATCCACTCAGCTGGAGTCGATTTCCCAAGGTAATTTACTCTGTTATAGTTTAATGTATTTATGTGGACTTACACCGCTTCTTTTGTGTGAACAAGGGAGTTGATAAATTACTGATATTCCTTATTTTGTGTTCTTTAATATTTATGATTTGTCATGGAGGTGCATATATAATTTATCAGAAAGTGCTTATGAATTTGCTGTACATGGGTTCTTGTATACTGATTTAGTATAGGGTAGGCCAATATAAGAATCCTGAAGTAGATTAGGAAACATAAACTGGGGTTTATGTATTGTCTTCTTACATTTGATTATCTAATGACATGTATAGCACAATGCAATTCATTTTTTATATTATAGACATTTAGCTTGGTTTGTGTCAGACAATTTGATTGCTTCTTTTCTATGAACCATGTTAATCAATATTCAAAGTAAACGAATGTGCATTTTGGAACTCTAGCCAAAATTAAAACATTCAATGCCCAAACAACACCATGCAAATATTTTTGTTATGCTATTTATCTAAAGCAACACCCTGCAAATATTGTTGTTGTTATTAATCTATTTACCTTTATCTACCTTTGCTTCAGGAAAGATTATTCTAGACTTAGATGATCAAGACTTTGATTTTTTTTTGGTTTTTTAGGATGAGAAATATTTGATTTGGTATTCCGGGCAGAAGGAAAAGCAATTGAACATAAGCTCAGTTAAGGAGATAATTTCAGGACAGGTATGTGTTATTTTGCTCACGCCTCTCTTTTGGTTATCCCATGATTGCTGGGGTTTAAATATCTCCTTTATTATTTTTGGAATGGAAATTCCTCTTCCCTTAATTAAGCTTTCAGGGGCAACTTCAGCCTGAAAAGGAATGCCAGTCGTTTTCGCTAATATGTGGTGAACGCTCACTTGATTTGGTAATTAATCTCAATAGTCATGGCTTTTATATGAGAAAATTATATTTCTTTTACAGTTTGTATTATCCTTGTTTGGCTAAGATTAATAGCTTCACTTTTTTCTTGATATGCAAGGACAAATTTCAGGCTGATAGTTGGAATTTAGGCTTGAGAGCTGTAATATCCACCCCAGTGTCAACATCATAGGCCGTTAAGTAGGTGAAGGAGCCGCAGAGGGGTACAAACTTGTGTCAATAGTCCTGCAGGGTTCTTTCAAAGAAAGCACCATTTAGGACTTTTGGAGGATGCCGATGCAGTGTAAAACCTGACACATTTCCACAGCATTTACTTAATTTTAATCCATAAAATAAAACGTATACGTGTATACGTTTTAATCCCTAGATGATCAATTTTCACTTTGTTGTTATGATAATGTTGTGTGGAAGCAGTGCAATCTGATCTCTTATTTTGAAAAGACAAAGTACGTACAGGGAGATATTACTGATCCATCAGGGAAGCTCTCTTATTTTGAAAACAGATCATGCATTTAGTGATAGAACTACTGAAAATTAGGAAGTTTTGTTATTTAAACAAATAGAATGTTTTGTTATTTATAACTAGTCCTTTATATATAACTGTTATAATGGTGTGTATTGATGCATTTTATTTCCACTTGTCAGATTGGTGTTTGTTGAGATGGAAATATCAAAGCTTGTGGCCGCCAAGTATAAGGGCATTGAAGCAATCTTGTAAGCCATGATTCTGCCCACACCTCATGCCCACGTCCCATTTGAACAGTTGACATATTTGAACAATGTATTCTCAATATTTAGTAGTTAATGCATGGGTTTTGGGTTCCGAATGGTCCACCCCAGTGTATAGCCCATAACTACATTAATGTGAATTCCCCACTTGAATGGATGAATTGAATGTCGTTAATTTATTATCTTAGATGGAAATAGTGCTCAAAGATTTGGAAATTAGGTTCCTACATGTTCTCAAGGCATATATAATGAAAGTTCAATATTTTCCTTTATGTTTCCTGTTTCTAACTAGTTAATATCATAAGGCATGGGTTTAATATGACAATATTATTTTAGAAGTCAACATTAAGTACAGTTTATGTGGTTAACAATATAATTAGCTTATTATTTCAGGTTAGTCAAACAATATTAATAAAAATTGATGTTTTAAGTAATATTGTTTGACTGACCTAAAATAATAAGGAAAATAGTGTTAATTACATAAACTGTAAGTGTGAGTTTGCATATCCAACAAACGTTTGGGCGAAGCGCGAAAAATAAAAAATAAAAAAGAGCATTTGCGGCGAACATTTCGCGCCGAGAAAGTGCACATGCATGAAGTAAACCGCGGCGAATCAAATAACCGATGAAAAATTCGTATTATTGCGGCGACTCTTATGCGCCGCAACAGAGAGGCCTACAATGGAAATCCTATAGCGGCGACATTTTCAAATCGTTACAATTCCCCGTTTGCGGCAATATTTGAATTTTTTACGGCGAATTTCCCTCCGTTGAAATTAGGCTACTTGCGGCGAAAACAAGGTTCGCAGCAAATGAGACTTATAGTTTGCAGCGAACACGTAAACATTTGCAACAAAACAATTCGCTGCAAATACTCACGATTGCGACGACAGAGTGATATCGCTGCCAAGAATAACTAGTTTTGCGGCGACTAATTTGGCATTAGCGACGGCATCTTTCGTCGCAATAATGTTTTCGCGGCGATTATGTTGTTGCCTGGAACCTTTTTCCTGGCGAAATTTTATATCCTTTGCGGCGACAATTAATCGCCGGAAATGGTGTCAGTTACGGCGATTTTTGAAATTCGCCGAGATTGAACGAAAATGGCTTTAGGATTGTGGCGATGCTGCGGCGATTGATAAATTGCCGCATCTGAGTTACAGCAGCGATTATGTTCATCATTTCTGGCGAATTTTAGCGCTGGGAAAGCCCAGTTTTCTTGTAGTGTCTATAATAATAATAAATAGAGCGGTGCTACCCATAAGCTTCACATCACGTACACTCACTTTAAAAACATATCATTTTACATTTTTATCCTATTTTATTCACAAACATGTCTGGAAACATTTTCATTACATGGGTAAAAAAATAAAATGACATGTCTTTAAGTGTGTATGCAGGGTGTGAGGCTTATGTCTAGAATTTTTCTAATAATAATAATAATATTCTCAGGATCTTTAGCCTCCTCAGTACCTACTTGGGTCTTGTTTAATACCATGCAACTAAGTATGTATATGTATAGGTTTTGTTTAATTAATTGATATTGTTGCTATCATTATTATTCCTACTATTATTAAATAACTCTTCTACTTTCTCCTTTGTACATTTCTTCCTGCATGCATAGTATGAGAGAGAGAGAGAGAGAATCACGGAAACTATCACTTTTGATGGCTTCTGTAATCTGTGAAGAATCAAAGCCATTTAATATACATTTGGTTTCAATGTTCTTCTTGGATGTTCTGTTTCTAAATGCTACAATACTTTGTGGTGGTAATAGTAAAGCCCCACCCAACTTAATGAAGACATTTTCATGCTTAATGTTGGACATTTTCCTTAAAACATGTTTGCACGGTGTTTTAAAAATGACGAAAAATTTTATTTCCATAAAATAACGTTATCAATTTTAGCATTTTTAATCACAATTGGCTGATGTGGTATATCTCAAATGGTTTTATAAACCAATCATTTAAATTAAAAATAAATAACTCAAAATATATTACAATGATTAAGTGATGTGCATGATTGAACATGATAAAATTCATAACAAAAAATCAAAAATAAAAGGAGCACTGCTACGGGTCCCGAATTTGGGACCCAAAATTTGTCCCGAATAGTGTAATATTTTTTCATCTTTTTTTCATGTATTTTTTTTAATCATCATAAACATTTATAAATAAATAAAAAATTCACAACATCATTAAAAAATATTTTTTTAATCATTCGGTAAAAAAAAAAAATCTCATTCGGGATAAATTTTGGGAAGCATTTTTCAAATAAAAGTGATAAGATTTTTGGCCTTTTGTAGACATTTAAGGGCCCGTTTGGATAGTGAAATGAGATTAGTTGAGATTGTTTGTAAATAGTAGAGAGAATATTAATTGAAATTAGACTCATCTCATCTCTGTATCTAGACGGAACCTAAATGTATAGTAGATTATAGTACGTACTCACTCTTCTAAAATAACAAAGTAAGGCACAAGACTTGGTATGATCTTAGCAATAAATTCAAGATGCTAGATGTCTCGTCTCAACTTCAACAATGGACAGTTGTACATATTTAAAGAGGTTTTAATTCAATTGCTCATGCTTTGACAAGAAGTGCATTAAGTATTGCTGATTCAATGTTTGATATAGAGGAAGTTTCTCAATGTATTGCTCATTTATTGTAAGCATGTTTGAAAATTGATTAAAATTCGAATGTTCTTTTCAAAAAAGAAAAAGAAAAAAGAGTACAATATTACATTCCTCTCGATGGGGAAATTCAAATTCATGATTCGTGGTCCCAAAGAAAACTTGCAAACTTTGTTCTACCATACCATACTCGTTGTCATCCACCTCCTATTTAAAATCACAGCAAAAGAGGGCCCTACAGAGTACATAGCACCATGATTGTAACACACAGCATTCTCTGCAAAACTAAACAAATAAATAAATAATCAACCAAACACCAATGCCCAAACAAAAGGTTCCAGCTTTCATGGTGTGCTCAGCTGGCACCAGCTTTGTGGCTCCTCCAGTTATTGCATGCTCACGCGTCCCCCGGACCCCCACCCTTCCTTAACCTAGCTAGCTAATCTCCCTTCTTCCTTCCTATATATATGTAGTTGTCCCTAAAACCTTTCCCTTATAACTATCACAAACTCTCTCTCTCTCTCTAAAAATGGGGTTTTCTGGTTTTGCATTGGTTGGTGTAGTTTTCAGTTGTTTATTATTTGCAACTTGTGCTGGTAACTTCTACCAAGACTTTGATATAACATGGGGAGGCAACCGTGCCAGAATATTCAAAGGAGGACAGCTTCTGTCTCTGTCTCTAGACAGAGTCTCCGGCTCTGGCTTCCAGTCTAAGAATGAATACCTATTTGGAAGGATCGATATGCAGCTCAAACTAGTTGCCGGCAACTCTGCTGGCACTGTCACTGCATACTATGTATGTCTTCAAACTCGTTCATTTTTTCTCCTCACTTTCCACACACACACACACAGCAAGCACATACACAAAATACATAAATATATATTGAAATAGGCAGCAGGATATATGATTAATCCTTGCCTGCTTGAGACATCTTCCATGCATGTGCCTCTTGAAAAGCGAAAAGTTGAAGGTACATAATCAGCTTTCGAGGGTTTGCATCCATCTTCGTTCATTCTCTTCCCTCGCAATGGTTTTACTGGCATAGTTCCACCCCCACCCCTTTACACCCCATGTAGGCAGACAATTCAAACACCTTAAAAAAACTCAAAAACATCATAAAAAAAAATTCAGACACCTTTTCTTACATAGCTTGGTTTAAGTCATTTTCGTGTCATTCTTTCCAGAAACACGCTAAAAACTTCAAACACAGCTCTCTTATTTCACATGCTTCTACTCTTCTTTTCTATTGCAGTTGTCGTCTCAGGGGCCAACTCACGATGAAATCGACTTCGAATTCTTGGGAAATGTTAGTGGTGACCCTTATATTGTACACACCAACGTGTTCACTCAGGGCAAGGGAAACAGGGAGCAGCAATTCTATCTCTGGTTCGACCCCACAAGAAATTTTCACACCTACTCTATCATCTGGAAAGCCCAACATATAATGTAAGAGAAACACCAACTTTAATTTCTACTATTTGCCAACAACAACAAACCTAGTGAACTTGGATACAGTTCTATGATCTTTGGTTATCCTTGAATTGTCTTTGTTTGTTATAACTTCAAGTGCACTTAAACAATTCCCAACACAACTTTTTTTTTATTTTTTGTTTTCTTTGTATCCCAGATTCTTGGTTGATAACATTCCTATAAGAGTATTCAAGAATGCAGAGTCGATTGGCGTTCCATTCCCAAAGAGCCAACCCATGAAGATTTACTCTAGTCTTTGGAACGCTGACGACTGGGCCACAAGAGGTGGATTGGTGAAAGCTGATTGGTCCAAGTCACCCTTCACAGCATACTACCGGAACTTCAATGTTACATCCTTCAAGTCCACCACTTCCCTATCCGATGCAGGGTTGCTAGCCAACGAGCTTGATGCCCATGGCCGAAGACGTCTGAGATGGGTTCAGAAATACTTCATGATCTACAACTATTGCACTGATTTAAAACGCTTCCCTCAGGGTCTTCCTCCAGAGTGCAGACGGGGGAGATTTCTCTGAAAGTTTGAATCTATCTTTCTAGTAGATTTACGAATCAAATAAATTAAATTATTTTGTGTCTTGTTTGTTAGCCATCCAGTAAATTTCTTTGAACATTTACATGTGAATTGAAGATACTTTATGTTAATGACTTGGATTATTTCGTAAAGTGCGAGAGAGACAGACACATAATCTAAAGCGATCTCTATCTAAAAAGGAGCATTCGTCCTAAAATTCAGTTGATCTCAATGGATGGAAGCTAGATTCAAATTTTGCCTACTCAATAGTAACTATATTCTAATTTTAGTTGGGATAGCGTGCTCTAGTTCTGAGACTGTTACCCATGTATTCAGCCCTCTCGTTTACAAATCGCCAATATATATAGCAAGTGACGGTAATACAAAAGCCTCGACATATATGCATCAATAATAATATGACCTTCCTCCATCTTACAATATTTGCAAATATCAACGAATTAAGAAACTAAGAATCAAATGTTAACAACTTGAATCAAGTTGGGGAATCATGTCATGGGTTGAGGCATAAGCAATCATCTGCAGTCTACTATTGGGAGTGTTTTGTAGTAGTATAAAAGGTGAACGAGGTCAAAGAGTCCAAAGACTACTAGTCCAGTTCCGATTCTTTGCTTCCCTTCGTTCCCTCTCAGGCCGGCTCTTCCATTAGGCAAGTTAGGCAATTGCCTAAGGCCCCTAATGGAAGAAGGCCCTAAAATATATATATATATATATATATAAAGTAGATCAATTTTTAAAATATATATATACCCAATAAGAAATTTTAACTAACTTTATGATAATGAGAATATAAATAAGATCAAATAGATATTATATCATTATTAGTTTATAAAAGTATCACATATAATAATTATTTTACCTATTTTCCTTCTAAGAATACACTTCTCTTTTGTTATTATTAGTTGAATATATAATTAATGTGAAAATTATAAATAGAAAAATTTAATTTTTCACTGTTCATAAAAGGTTTTTGTATAATCCTTTGAAGAGGCAAGGGCCCATTTTTTTTCAAATGTGTAAGTTGCGTATAGAACTTTATTGACAATAATGAATATAATTTAATCTAAGAGTCTAAAGTACTTGTAAAACTAGATTTGATAAAATTATCTCTAAATCAAAAATTTCCTAATAAAGATTAAAGTCAGTTATTAATTGATAATGTGGTATAAAATCTTAATCAATAATTTTACTTTACAAAATGATCGGAATTATTTTTAAATAAAAATATAATATAAAAATAAAAATAAAAATAGATTTATTTAATTTTACTTTAGGAAAAAAAAAAAAAGGCCTCACTCAGAATTTTAGCCTTAGGCCCCAGAATGTATTGAGCCGGCCCTGGGACTCCCTCTAGTACTCTAAATTCAAGAATGTTAGTTGTAGCTATCAAAGAGTTTAAATACTTGGAAAAGCTTACAATTGAGGAGTTGATAGGTTTTTTGTGAGTACATGAGTAACGGATTCAAAAGAATGATAATTCTATGTATTAGAACAAGCAGAAGAGTCAAAACTTACCCTCGATGATTTAGGCAAAGCTAGCCCCAACCGTGGTCATGTTAGAGGCAGGAGGCATGGCAAATCCAGCCCCAATCGGGGGCATGGTAGAGACAAAGAGCATGGAAATCACCATTGACCTTGCTAAAGTTAGCATATATAATATGCTCTAGAGGTTGAAAATAAGGAGGCAACTTGGGAAGAGTATCCACACATGGACGTTGAAACATTAATAACACTCAATGCTACAACAGGTCTTGACACTATGTGTGGTGCCCTGTTCCTCGGCAAAGAACTTGGTGAGGATCGGTGGTGTTAGGGATGCCAGCCGGTCAGTAACACTCTGGATTCATGTCAGAAATAGGCATGCAATTTCTTTTTCACAAGTAATGCACATGTAAATGAAACATATGAGTATATCGCAACGGAATAAGTAAAGGCTTAGTCATAGACTAATGGTAATTGTAGCAGAGGTCTAAACTAATAAAATGTCCATCATTAATAATAATAATATCCACAAGTCATTGTCACTTCCCAAATAGTATTATATAACATCAATTGCTCATCACTCTCGTCCAAGTACGACATATTGTCGATACCGAACACAATTTATCATTGGAGTAAATAGTAGATTCCCACTAGTACAAATGATTAATAGACGAGACATGCCTTCGTCTCTAACACTCGAGCACGTTCGGTCCTTCCTCTTTGGGAATCTCCTCCCAGACTATGTCTACATCAAGACCTACAATTTCGATGAAAGAAACCATATGTAAGTTAAACAACTATGACAATACAACTAATGAGAGACAGCATGTGAAGATGTATGCACTATTTCATGTGAATTATTTGTGAACGCATATTCATGTATGGTAAGTAATCACCCTCTGAGCAGAAACATATGCCTTCATAATATGGATAGGAATCACCCTCTGAATAAAATACAAGTATATAAGCATGACGAGGAATCACCCTCTAAGCAAATCTCAAGTATACGTAGTTACCACCGAGGCGAGAAACCACACTCTCATTAAAACTAGTAAAAACTCATCATATCTTATCATATAAATACCAAGCAAGGAATCACTCCACCGTTTGATGCGGGGGTTAGGACTGAAAAAAAAAAATTAAAAATCAGTGAACTAGATCGAACCGGTGTGTTCGGTCCAATGTAAAACCGGTTCGGTCCGGTACTGGTTCCAGTTTTACAAAACCCGCCCCATTCTGGTTTTGCTTTTTATAAGATCAGACTAGACCAAACTGGACCATTTCATATATATAATTTTTTTATTTTTTATATTATATATAAAATATTTTTTATATGATTTTTAATATTATATAGAATTTTTTATATTATATATATTATATGCTAAATTGCTAATTAATATAACATTGAATTTTAAAATCTTATTATTCATATCTAATAATTTAATAACATAAAATTAATATAATATTTGATATAACACAAAATTAATTTTATAAATATTAACATAAGTTATAACATTTGATATAGCATATAAATTTTAATTTTAGAACATAAAACTTCAAAATTAATATAATATAAAATTAATCTTAAACATGAGCATTAATACTAAGTTATTAATATAAACATACTTTTGATATATATATATATATATATTTATATATATCAAGGATAAATACATTTTATGGCATAATGAATTATAATATATATTCTTTTTGATAAATATATTTCTATACATTTGATCATATGTACTCATATAAAAGGTATATAGTCTAACTTATATAGACTATAGTTAAATTCAATATTATACTAATATCTTTCTATGTTCTAGAAAACTTTGTGAGATTTTCATCATTAAAATTACATTGAAAAATGGTAAAACCAGACCGAACCAAACCGAAACTGAGAAAATCGAAAGTTCTAGTTTCGGTGATAAATTGGTTCAGTATTGGTTCTTCAATTCTTAAAACTAGTGTATACTGGTTCGGTTTTAAAATATGTCTATAACTTTACTGAACTGGACCGGTTACACTACTTGCGGAGACTCTCTATCCGGTCAACGAGCATGCTGATTCACTAGTTTTAAATCATTCGACACGAGGAATCACTCAACCTGTTCCACGCACCCAAAGACAACATATATGATCAACCCTGGGAATCACTTTACCCAGTCAACCGACTCGAAGATAACACACATGATACGCCCTGGGAATAGGGCTGAGTAAAAATCCGACAATCCGACTCCGCTCTGACTCCGACTTATCGGAATTGGAGTCGGATTTTTTCCCTATTGGAAATCAGAGTCGGAGTCATTGACAAACCGACTCCGGCTCCGCTCCGCCTCTGACTTGGCCCTCCGACTCCGCCTACGCCTCCGATTTTATACATATTTTATAAAAAAAAATATGTGTTTTTCTATATATTAATCATTTAAATTTTATACAACTATATCTTATATAGTTAGTTAAACTCAATAATATACTTGTTAAATAATATATTTATACTATAATATATAGACTAAATTGACTAATAAATAATAATAGTTTAGTATATGACTATATGTAAATATCATACTATTACAAATTTACAATATTACTACCATGTTACATGTAAGTTGTAACACTAAATTACTAATTTATAAATATAATAACATGTAATACTAATGTATATATAATATACTATAAACACTAAGATGCATAATAACATCAATATGTAATAATAATGGATAAACACTAATCTATAAATTTAAAATAACATATAATACTAATGTATAATAACTAAAGTATTATTCATATAAATTTTATATAACAATATCTTGTATTAATTATATTTTTTATTTAATAAATTCTCAACATATTCCTTTTGATAAATATATTAGTAATACTAATATACATTAGTATATTAATTAGATTTATGGTCTAATACTAATACTATTAGTAATCCACTTTAAGTCTATATATAAATTACTATATAAATCACTATAGTATTAATTACTAGTACTATATTACTATATGATACTATTAACTATAGTGATATACTAGTATTACTATCAGTGATATAGTTAATATAGTGATTTATACTAATAGTATTATATAGTTATACTAAATTAAAATCACTATAGCAAATACTAATATATAGTAATGCTAATCACTATAACTAATACTAATACTAATATAGACTATAGTTATAACTTAATGTATTATACCTATACTAAATCACTATAACTTATACTAATATATTATATAGTTATACTAAATCACTATAACTTATACTAATATAGTTATGCTAAATCACTATAACTCATACTAATGTAGTTATACTAATCACTATAACTATATATAGTATTAATATCACTATTAGTATAATATATAGTATTAATAATAACTTAACTAATACTAATATAACTATTAGTATAACTAATATCACTACTAGTATAACTAATACTAATACTAATATACTAATACTTTTAGTGTATTACTAATATTTATATATATTAATATATATATATATATATATATATCAAGTATAAGATATTAGAGATTTAATATATATATATATAATATTAAATCACTAACATACTAATAGTATGATACTATAGTATTAGTAATTATACTATAAGATATAGTAATAGACTAATAGTATATTATAGTAATAGTATATTATATATAAAATAGTAATACTATTTTTTGAATCTTCATTTCGTATACGGTGCATTTTTTTTTAATATTCATATATAATAATATATATCATATATTTTTTTATGAATCTTCATATATATATATATAATATATATAAAATTAAAAATAGATTCATAGTAATTATAATAGTATACTATAGTAACTATACGGTGCCTTTTTTTTTGAATCTTCATTTCATATACGGTGCCTTTGTTTATTGTAGTGATTAGTTAGATGTGGATATGGAATCATGGATGATGGGAGTACATGTAAAAATATGACTTTCTTATTTTTAATTTTTGAATGCATGTTAGTATGTTACTTGTTTTATTTAGTTGTATTTTTTGTTGAAATCAAAAGTTTAATAAGTTTAGATTGTAATTTTGAGAAAATTGAAATTTGAAAGCCAACAATTTTTTTTTTTTAAAAAAGTGGGTCAAAGATGAAGTTAAAAAAGACAAAGAAAAGTCTAAAAATTCAACTCCGCTCCGACAAGTCAGAGTCGGAGGTTGGATTCGACCTTCGACAAAGTCGGAGTCGGAGTCGGAGGTTGGGCCCTTCGACTCCGAAATGGTCGGTGCTCAGCCTTACCTGGGAATCTCTTTACCCATCTATAAAGTGAGGCCAATACCAAAACATTCCACCCCGATCATTACAGGGACTCGCTTTACCCGTATGAAACTCGTGGCAATGTGTTGTAGGAATGGCATGGGGAATCACTCTACCTGTCCATGATGATTGACACATGGTAAGACACACGCACCCAGAACTCACACTTATCATCAATCCACATAATTCAAACTCATAATCTCAAAATCGCAATGTAGACATATAATCCATAAATATAATGAAGAAATATTACTTTTCATGTAGAAAAGGGGGAAAGGGATACAGAATATGCAAAGCCTATCCTTACAATCATACCCACCAACATTCACCCCACACTCCTAGTGGTCTTAAAACTAACCAACCTAAACAATATTTAAAATACTACGTTGGCACTGGCGCTGTTTCTCTTGTCCCTTCCTTTGCAATTACTAGCTTTCTTTGAAGTCTCTAACTCCAAAGAATATCAATCACTTTACGATCTCAAAAGTGAGATTTTGTCCCTTGTCTTGTGCCTTTTATAGGTGGGATAGTTAGGTGTGCTAACGTTCTGTTGACTCCAGCTATGCTTGAATAGGAGCTATTTGATCTTAGTCGTCCATCTGCAAGTTGAGAGACAGACTGATGGGACAAGGCGTGCACGTTCCTGATGTTTACATTTAGTCCAATCCACAGTCTTTCTCTAAATAAGAGTCTCTCATGTGGCACTGAATCATACATCTGAGTTCAGACGATATGGCCTATAGAGTTGTAATATTGTTTCTACAGACTCACTCCAGATGTGACCTTTCAGGTGGAGTATGGGTCTCTGTGTATGACACATGCCGCCTTCTTGGCATCTCGTCATTATTACCAAGAGTCGTTTCATCCATATCGGTCTTGTCCTTAACCATTCCTCACCTTACTATGAGCTGTCCTTTTCCATAACTATCAGTTTCTTAACCTCTTCATTCTCACCTTCGTAGGATTAGTATAATGATTTCTAGTCCTAGCACAGGGTGAAAATTCCTTCATCACTCATCACTCAGCACTTAGATGTGTTAACTAGGCTTTCTACAACGTGCTGCTCACCTTACTCATTGTTTGGCCACACGTTGTCAGCCCAGTTGCCTTTTCTTCGCCTGCTGTCGAGCGAACCTTCCTTGGTTGTCCGGTCTTGAACCGTGTCTGCCAGACTTTCTACATAGTGTCGCTCGTCCTATCCTTTGGACTAGCTCTAGTCTGCCTGACCATTGACTCATCTTCCATAGCACTTTGCCTACAGGAATGGGTCTCTTCCTTTGCTTCGGCATAGTCCTGACACTATGCCCTAGTTTGTTGGCACAAAGGCAATGAAAAAGACTTTTCATTATTTCCTCTTATCCTCATGACTAGTACACAGTATTAACCCTCGTGTATTAGGATTAGACCCTAATGGACATGGTTCTTCCAGTTGTTAGCAAAAAAGAACCTAGCCTCCTCATGATAGTTATTATTAGGTGTCTGCCAGTGAGTCAAACCAGCGTTGCAATCCACCCCTCTATGGCACCATATCCTCATGGCCTTGTTAACATTTGAAACATGCATGCACTCATTCATTCATAAATATTCATTTTCTTTCCTTTCATTTTCTTTAATACAAAGATATACTACTTAAATGCATACATATACATATATAGAAAACCCGAAACATTCATTCATGCATTCATAATAATAATAATAATATGCCTCATAAAAGCAGCTATGCTTGTGTATATATATATATATATATATATATATATATATATATTCTTTAAAACACATACGCATAGAATACTTTTGAAAAATTACGTATAATTAGAAGGGAATGATTATAGTTACTTACCTCAAGCCTTTATATAAATAAACACCTTAAGTAGTTTAATCACAAGTATGTCAATGGGTGCATATACATACAAACATGTCATTTCATTAAAATTTACTCAAGTGCATAATCAATTTAAATCTAGAACTTTGCTTTATAAGGCTAGCGTGGCCTTCTAATTATGGACTTAAGCTAATCATATACTCACCTAGAACAATTTAACTACTTAAATCTAACTTACGTGTACCCTAGATCCTCAACCATTTAACTAGCTAAAAGTGTAATACCCGACATTAGGGCTGTGCAAAAGAACCGAGAAACTGAAAGACCTGATTAAAATCACCCGACCCAGATTGTTATCTGGTCGGGTCTCAACCCGACTAAGAACGGGTTTTTATCTTCGGTGTCGACCCGTCCGTATAAATACAAACTTCTCCTCAGTATCAAACCCTAGCCGCCCAAATATTCTGCAAATTTCTCCTCAGTGATGCTCTGCAAATTTCTCACCTCCACTTACCTTCATCAATGCAGAAAAAAGCAAATTTCATTTCACTACAACCATCAATGCATCAAATTTCTCACCGCCAATGCAGCCATTTCCTCGAGCTGGAGTGGTTGCTTCAGCTTACTCAATGGCAAAGTAAAATAAAGCAGAGCAGGTTGAACTTTGAAGCTCTTCGTCTTCGTTCACCGTGGATACGACGTCGTCGAAGTCCATCTCTTCGAGCAAACGTGGGGTTCTTTTTCAGAACATAAGAAACCTTAACAATCGAAGCGGACTGTCTTGTAATTAGATGAGCTTGGTCGTGGCGACGTCCGTCGAACAAGACGAACTACAAATAACCATTTGTGTTGTGCCAACTGCCAACCGGATTCGATTCCAATGAGTCCGAAAAAAACAACTAAACAATTGAAGTGGGCGATGAAGGAGATCGAGACTGTAGTTTGGGAAAGGAGAAATTATGGAGATCGAATGTTGTGTAACACTACACTACTACAGGTCGGGATTTAAAAGGGGGTTTCTCACTTCAGACCAGACTTCTTCATCCCTTTTGTCTTGTTCCTTCCCGAGCCCTCCAAGATTCTGCCTTTCTTAACTCTCAAACCGCTGACTGTAACATGTTGGAACCCTAGATCTGGGAACAGAAGACTCGAGTTGAAGATGAAGTGGAGAAGGCAACTGGGCTGAGGTCATGAGCTTTGTTGCAAAGTCTGTTGAAGGCTTGGGTTGGGAACTCTAGGTTTCTTTGGTAAATGTCGGGTCATATGGGTTCGACCCGATTCCATTTTCTCGGGTCGGATCGAATCGAATTGGTGCCTTAAATAAGTGTTTTCGGGCCGGGCCGGGTCGGGTCGGGCCAAGTACAAACCTAGTTCTTTCACGTCGGGTTGCAGGCCTACCCGACATATTAATCAATAAGTTGAAGTCTAGGTCTTACACTTTTAGCTAAAAGTGTGATATCCTGTATTTTAGTGTATTTTTTAATTGAATGATTATTATTTTTATTTATTTAATTTAAATATTGGTACTCTTGTTTTAAATTTATCAGATTTCTCGTTAGATTTATTTTGTAATTTTTAAGTTGTGAAATTTACTTTGATGTACTTTCTTGGTATTAATTATTGTTTTTACATTTAAATTGCTCTTTACTTTAAATTAGTTAATGTTGGACTTTAAAATTATTGTATTGTTAAATTTTTATTATTATTTTATTTTAACTAGTCATTGCGTTTAAATTATTTTTATTCAACTTACTGTTTTGAAATTATTTTCATTGGATCATTTTTGTGACCCAAATTGTGAGGATTGGACATCATTTTTTTCCTCACTTTTTCTTTTTCCCTTTTTCTTTTTTCCTCTTTTTCTTTTCCTTCTTCTCTTTCTTTTTCTCATTTTTTCCTCTGCATCTTTCCTCCCGCGCGTGACACCCCCCTCCCCTCTCACCCGTCTGTTTGTTTCGTCCATCCTAGCGCCGTCGTGCACCGTCCGTGTCTATCACCGCCCCTCCCATTCTCTTCCCCTCTGGCCGGCCACCTCACCTCTCCATTTTCAGCCCCCCTCGCATCGCTGTCAGCCCCCATTAAGCTCGCGCGCCACCATTCGCCACCATCTCTTCACCACATCACCGACGACCTGCCAGCTACCTAACCCACTCATCGTCAGTCCCGATCTGCCACCCTTGAAAGCCCCTCTAACTCATTTTTCGATTTGAGCTTTTTGGACTTCAACCACTGCCCACGCCGCCACCCACGGCTAACCACCACCACCACCATTAGCTTCACTAACACCCCTAAGCAGTTCCCTAGTAATCTCAAGTATTCGGTTGTCCCCGTTCAAAAGTTAGGTTTTTGAGACCCACGACCTTTGTCAATTTTTTACTGTTACATTGCTGAGTCGCCACTTCTAGCACCTCCGTGATCCTTTGAAAATTATATTATAACGTTGTAAGTATGTTCCCAAAGAACTTTGAGATTTAAAAGTATTTTTTTTGCGCTAACTCCTATATACTGTGATTTGATTGGTTGTGCCGGACTGAGTCCGAGGAGTAAGGGGTCGGTTAGATTGGATGATGGAGTTGTTTGTGTTTATGCTGTGAGATTTGTTGGCTGTTTCGGGTTTAAATATTGGTGTTTTGAGTTTGAAGTTGGTTATGGTGGATATTGATGATTTTAGAAAGTCATGTTATATTTTGGGATTATGAGGGTTTTAAGTTTTGAGGAATTAAAATAGGTTATTTTAGAAGCTTACGTGATTGACTGAAAACTTATGGAAATTACGTAATTATTTTTATAGGTGAAGATTTATAGTCAACTCGATATTTTTGAGGAAAATTCTAAAAAGCTAAGAAGTCCAGGTAAGCGGGGTTTCTATGCTAGACTTTGGATAAAAGTAAATAAAATGAGCTGAGGCTATTTTTTGAAAAAATATGCATGTTTTGTTATGAAACGAAATTTGAAACGACCTCAGTTATTTGTTCTGCATGACTCATGAAATTCTGTATAAGAATAAAGTACTTTCTGTCATGACTGGTGTAGACATGAGCAAAGTTTTGGCATTCTGTTTCTGAACTATGCAAAAGGGAGCGAATATGAAAAATTTGTAGATAAAATTATATTTTTGTGATCTGATTATGTTCTGTTCTGAAAATGTTATGTACTTTGATGTGATATGACATGATTTCTGAAACCTCTTTGCATGACATTCTGTTTTTGTTCTATTCTGACCTTACCATGGGTGTAAAACTGTGGCCTCCGTTTGGATTGGTACCAACTTTTTTGTTTCTGGTGCACCACAAAGTGGTTTTCTGCATGGTATTTCCTATGTACACACTCGGGACTCCGAGAATGATAAGGGAAAGATTCACATTCTGTTTCTGCTCTGTTGGCTGCCGGGGTTTGCACAACCCTACCACGGGGGTTAAACATAGAATTCTGTTATGATATGATGTTTCAAGTATGTTGTGCTAAGGAAATTTTGAATAAGAATATTTTTGAACTTTCACTCTGATATTTTTGATAACATGTTCTGACTCTGCATTCTGAAAATAAAAAAGTGTTTTGTTCTGCATTCTGAAATCTATAAATGCTCATGTTTGCATACTAGTATATGTTCTTTACTTACTGACTTGTTGATAACTCACCCCCTTTATCTTCACAATATTTTCAAATGATTTTGGATTTTTCAGCTGAGGATCAAGACTATGAAGTATTGGGTGAGATGAATTAAGAATAGCGGATTAAGAATAGAAATTTTTCAGTGAGTATTGGTATTTTTGTAAATTATATTGTTGAAATGTGAGTTTAAGTGACATGTAGAGAAGTTTATATTTTTTGGGGTTACTATATTGAGGATTTGATATATGACTTTGTGTAGTTAATTAAATTTGAAGTGTTTACGTTTGGGATGATTTCAGCAAGATGGGAATTGTTGCAGATCAACTGCTATCGAAACTGACTACATTAAAAAGGTTCACCGGAGACGCGATACAGCCCATGCGATCCATCGCATTACCAGTATCTGTGGGCACGGTCCCCATGTCGCTACTACTATGACTGAGTTCTTAGTGGTAAAAACTCGGTCAGCATATAATGCAATTATCGGTCGGCCCACATTGAATGCATTAAAGGCGATTACCTGGACAGACCATCTGAAAATCAAGTTCACAACAAAGGCTGGAGTGGGCAAGGTGCGCGGCGAGCAAGTCCTGGCCAAAAATTGTTACGTACAAGAACTCAGGTAAGGACAAGGAGAAGTGAGTGTAGTAGAAGCAGGAGAAGAGGCGGGTGTGATCTTTCCACCACCGCCCCAGATATTGATGACCGAAGCATAAACAAGGGTTGAAGATGCCTTGAAGCAGGGAGAAGCAGATGAACCTTTGCAGCTAATCACTCTTGAATCGGGTCACCTAGAGAGCTATGTGAAGATAGGAACCAGGCTGACGAAAGTGGAAAGGCAATAATTGACTGACTTCCTTCTAGAGCATAAAGACGTGTTCGCATTGAGTCACAAGGATATGCCCAGAATAGGTGAAAAGATCATCGAGCACAAATTGAGTGTAGACCCAAAGGCATGCCCAGTAAAAAAAAGAAAAAAAAAAAAAGAAACTTCAACACTCAGAAGTAAGAATTCATCGCAGAGGAGGTGGATGGGTTGTTGGCAGCTGGGTCCATCAGAGAAGCGCAATATCCGGAATGGTTTTCAAATGTAGTATTGGTGAAGAAATCCAATGAAAAATGGCGAATGTGCGTAGATTTCACAGATCTCAACAAAGCTTGCACGAAGGACAGTTTTCCCTATCGCGGCTAGATTTGATAGTAGGTGCGACAACAGGGCTTAAAATGCTGAGTTTTATGGACGCCTATTCAGGATACAACTAGATTAGGATGAATGAAGCTGAACAGGATAAGACCGCTTTCATAACAGACCAAGGACTGTATTGTTATACAGTGATGCCCTTTGGCTTGAAGAATGCTGGGGCAACATATCAGAGGTTAGTAAATAAGATGTTTAAGAACCAGATCGGGAGGAACGTGGAAGTGTACATCGATGAAAGACCTCAGGGAAGCCTTCAAAGTTTTGCGACGATTCCGGATGAAACTCAACTCGACCAAGTGTGCTTTTGGAGTATGATCAGGAAAATTCCTCGGGTTTATGGTCTCAGAAAGAGGTATTGAGGCCAATCCCAAAAAGCTAAGAGCGATCATAGAGATGAAGTCGCCCACAAATTTAAACGAAGTACAGAAATTGGCGGGAAGAATAGCGGCCCTCAACAGGTTTGTGTCCCGATCAACAGATAAATGCCTCCCTTTCTTTCAGGTGCTTAAGAAAGCTCTAGAATGGGATACCAAGTGCGAAGAGGCATTTACACAGCTGAAAGATTACCTGACTCACCCGCTGTTACTCTGCCACACCAAACAAGGGGAACCTCTGTCGTTGTATTTGGCAGTAACCCTGGATGCCATATCAGCAACATTAGTAAGAGAAGAGGGGAAGGAACAAAGCCCGGTATACGATGTAAGTAGGGCCCTGAGAGGAGCTGAGACTAGGTATCCGAAGGTCGAGTTAGTCGCCTTTGCCATGGTGATAGCATCAAGGCAATTACGGCCTTACTTTCAAGCCCAATCGATAAAGGTGGTTACCTCGTCGCCTCTATAGAGGATATTGCAGAAGTCAGATACCTCGGGATGGCTGGTCAAGTGGTCTATTGAGTTAAGCGAGTATGACAACAGTTATGTACCTAGAAGTGTTGTAAAGGGGCAGATACTGGCCGACTTCGTAGCAAAATTTTCAAATTTCTGGGAACAAATCCCTAAGTCACCTGAGAAGAAGCCATGGCGAGTATATGTGGATGGGTGATCCTGCTGAGCAGGGGGAGGCGTTGGCATGTATATGGTGTCGAATAATGAGGAAGAATCATACCACGTCGTATGATTAAATTTCAAAGTCACGAACAATGAAGCTGAATACAAAGTAGTGCTCGCAGGATTGACACTAGCAAAGGTATCTGGAGGCGAGGAGATAGAAATGAAATCCGATTCCTAGGTAGTAGTCGGGTAGATCACATGGGAATATTTGGCAAGGGGAGTTAAATTAATAAAGTATCTACACCAGGTTCAAGAACATTGCAAATGCCTCAAATACTTTCTACTTGTGCTTGGGGAGATAATTTTAAAGCTGATCGGTTAGCATGAGTAGCATCAACAAAGCAAGAAGACGCCTTGCCATGGAAGGTTAACCTTCGAACGATAGATAATATAAGCAAATATCTGGAAACATGCGACCTCCCCCATCTCGGGAGGAGGCGAGAACGTTATTGAGATGTGTAGCAAGAGAGGAGGCATAATATGTGATGAGGGAAATACATGAGGGAATATGTGGGAATCATTCAGGAGGGCGGTCGCTTGCCGCAAAGATCATGAGGGCAAGATATTATTGGCCAAATGCACTTAAATATGCAAATGAGTTTGTAAGGAAATGCGTCCTTTGCCAGTTGCACGCACCAGTTCCAAGTGCACCTCTCGAGGAGTTGAGATCTATAACCTCACCATGGCCCTTTGCCCAATGGGGAATAGATCTGGTGGGTCCTATGCCCTCAAGCAAGGGGGAAACCAAATTTATCATTATAACTATCGATTATTTTACGAAGTGGGCGGAGGCTGAGGCAATGGCGACAATAACGGCCCAAAGCATAACAGAGTTTCTGTGGAAGGTCGTAGTATGCAGATTTGGAATACCTCAGTGCATCATCTCCGATAACGGGAGGCAATTTGATTCTGAATACTATCACCAGTGGTGCGTGGAGCTAGGAATCAAAGTCAAATACTCTTCCCTAAGACACCCCCAGGCTAGCGGAGAGGTTACGACAACTAACAAAACGTTGAAATATTAAAAAGAAGATAGGCCAGAAGAAGGGACTGTGGGCAGATGAACTCCCAGAGATTGTTTGGGCTTACAGAACGACACCAAAAACCTTAACAGGCGAAACACATTTCGCTTTGGAGTAAGAAAACAAAGCCAGGGTACCAGTAGAAGTGGGATTGCCAAGCCACAGGAGAGAAAGTTTTGACCCAAAAACAAATGGGGCGAGGTTAGAAGAAAACTTGGACTTGCTAGAGGAGACAATGATGGATGCAGAGGCCAAAGTAGCAGCGTCTAAAGGGAAAGAAGAAAAATATTTCAATAAAAGAGTATGGCCTAGATCTTTCAAGATTGGCGACCTGGTTTTGATGGAAACGGGTGTCACCACAAGAGAAGAATGGAAATTGGGCCCACGATGGGAAAACCCATACGTGGTAGTAGCAAGTCACTGACCGGGAGCTTACCATCTCAAGGACACCATAGGGCGTGAGCTAACTCATCCTTGGAATGAAGAACATCTAAGGAAATACTACATTTGAAGAAGAGATATGTAAAGTTTTATAGTTTGTCGCTTTATTTCTTCAATAATAAATGCCTGCACATGCTTCCCTTTCTTTTTCTTGACTATTTTCTTCAACTTTGTTTAACGTGGTCAAGGAACTCTCCCATTAACCCAAAACTTGAAAGTAAAACAGTCGAGAAATCTCCCATTAAGCTCTTCACACCAGGTGACGTGGTCGAGGAGCTCTCCCACTAGCCTAAAACTTAAAGGTAAAACGGTCGAGGGATCTCCCATTACACCTTCTGGCTAAAAGAGCAATGCGGCCGAGGGACTCTCCCACCAAGCTCTTCGCACCCAGGTGACGTGGTCGAGGAGCTCACCAACTAACCTAAAACTTGAAGGTAAAACGGTCGAGGGATCACCCGTTAAACCTTCTCGCCAAAAGGAGCAACGTGGTTAAGGGACTCTCCGCCAAGCTCTTCGCACACAGGTGATGTGGTCGAGGAGCTCTCCCACTAACCTAAAACTTAAAAGGTAAAATGGTCAAGGGATCTCCTGTTACACCTTCTCCCCAAAAAGAGCGGCGCAATCGAGGGACTCTCCTGCCAAGCTCTTCACACCCAGGTGACGTGGTCGAGGAGCTCTCCCACTAACCTAAAACTTAAAGGTAAAACGGTCGAGGGATCTCCCGTTACACCATCTCGCCAAAAAGAGCAGTGCGGTTAAGGGACTCACCAGCCAAGCTCTTCGCACCCAGGTGACGTGATCGAGGAGCTCTCCCACTAACCGAAAACTTAAAGGTAAAACGGTCTTGAGACCTCCCGTAACATCTTCTCCTCAAAAGAGCAGTGCGGTCAAGGGACTCTTCCTCCAAGCTCTTCTCGCCCAGGTGGTGTGGTCGAGGAACTCTCCCACTAACCTAAAACTTAAAGGTAAAACAGGCGAGGGATCTCCCGTTACACCTTCTCGCCAAAAGAGCAGCGCGGTCAAGGGACTCTCCTGCCAAGCTCTTCGCGCCCAGGTGACATGGTTGAGGAGCTCTCCCACTAACCTAAAACTTAAAAGTAAACCGAACATAGCATAACTGTGAGGCATGACTTGACTACTAGTAAGAAGAAGGAAAGAAGAGAAGTAACATTATATCACAAAAAACAAATTGTTCCCTCTTGGGCTACAAAATGTTATAAAAGCTAATTCGTTCCCTCGCAGGTTACAAAACACCAAAAGCGTATATACATAATTTTCAAGATGTGCGAGGAGGAGTTAAAGCATCTGGCATCTCAACCCAACCAAAAGTGTCACAAATATGGAGAGCAACCTCCCTGGCACGAATGGATTTCCAATCCAATTGGTGCCCAGTGCCTGGAGAATCTTGATGGCCTGTTGCATTTTGTGGCGAAGGGTACTGGAACCCATGGGCGATGAATATCATGACTTAATAGCAGTGAATTCTTGTTGGTTCATGAGTTCAGGCATTTGGAAGGGAACCTTTGTAGTTTTAGGTTCCATAGTAAATTGGCTGAATTAGAACGCAAGTATTCTCATGCTAAAGATTGGGGAAACAAGTTTTTCTTCCTTTCTGGCTCTGGTTGGGAATTTCCCGCAAATAAAGTTTCTAGTCGGGAGTTTCCCCTTAGAGCTTGTTGGTCCCCTATTCTTGATGAGGATGATTTCGAGGTCCTTCTTCCCTCTCGTGAAGAGGCTATTGTGCAGTTGGTAAAGGCTTGGGTTCAAGCTCACCCCAAGTCGTGTTTTTCACATGTAGTTTTAACTCCTAGTAATATTGAAAGTTTTCGGATGGTGCCTAGTCGGGCCCACATAATGGGCCTTGAGTTTTTGGGTGCCCCTTTATCAACGGGCAATTTGAAGAGGAAGTCCAGACCTGGAGCTAGTGGGTACAAGAAATGGAAATTCAAGAAAACTCAAATCTCACCTCGTTCGGATGAGTCTATTTCATCGAGACACGATTCTTCGCCTTCTCCTCAGGTGAGTGAGAGTGCTAAGTTAGTTGTTACTCGAGCGAAACCGAGCAAACTGATCGCCTTTGTGGCTCTACCAATGCTATCTCTTGATGATGTGATGGCTTTGGCCAATGAAGATCTTGAAACTGTGATTGTCATGGAAGAAGCTGCTGCCGAAGCTGTTGTTGCTGCGATCGTCTCTTAGAGTAATGGTGGAAAGGTTGCCCAATCCTCGGCTGTACTGACCAGTACTGTTCATCAGGAAGGCAACGACATCCACTTAGGGGAGGATGAAGAGGTTGTCCTTTTGAATCTTGAGTTACTTACAGTGCCTTCTTCCATGCTTGCAACTTTTCAATCCTTCGATGTCCCAGTGGGGTATCCTTTGGCCAAACAGGTTGAGGACACAGCAGCAACATCTAGTTCGCCTCTTGCTTCCACATTTATGGTGGAGTTACTCCTGATTTTCCCTTCGTTTTTCTAGTGCTCTTTCTCGCCACTGGGAGCAGGGTGTCGATTCCTTCTCTGCCATTTAGTATTTCTCCTATAGGCGGTGGTGAACCATCCTTCATTTTTCTTAAGGAGGATCTTCTAATTAATCGGGCGTCTTCTTCTTGGGATGTTGATGTTGAAGTGTATTCAAATCTGTATGCCGACGTATGTACTAGCATTCCTTCATTTATTCCTCCCAGACCAAATGAGGGGACTTCTACCTGATGGGTTTTTGCTAATGTCTCTTTCTAAATTCCTGATTCGAAAGGTTCTTCTGGCTCTCACCCATCAAGCTTCTCGCCATCCCTATGTGCTCGTCGGGACGAGGCTTTTGACGCCATTGTTCAACATCTCAGGAAAGATTTTTCAACGGTAATCCCTTCATGCTTATTCTTCCCTTTTGTATGTATGATTGTTATTCTAAATTTTATTTTTTTTTATTTTTTTTACAGGGAGTTGACCGCCTTACTGCCGACCTGGTGGAGGATCAGTTACAACTGGAGGAAAAAAATCAATCCATGCACTCTTTCATTGGTCAGGCTTACAGTGCCATCTGCGCTATTCGGGCTGAGAAAGATCAAATGGCTAGCGAGTTGTCTCAACTCGAAGCTCGTTCCTGCATGGCTGATGGTGATTTGGCTATTCTCCACGCCCAAGTTGATTCACTTCAGGAAGAGTTGGCGAGTTCTTCTGTGAACGCCGATCATTATCGTCAAGAAGTGGTGATGATTGGAAGGGAGCAAGATGATCTTATCATTCGCCTACACCAGGCAAATTGGCTGAGGAGGAGCGAGATGAATTGGTTGCTCGCCTTAGCCAGGTAGAAGTGGCTGTGAAAAAGCAGGATGATTTGGCTGCCCAGATGGAAGCCCTTATCACGGAACGAGATGACCTGGCTACTCGGGCAGAAATTGCCTTAAAAGAACGAGATGATTTGGCCGCCAGTCTTGATTTGGCGAAGGCAGAGCTTGAAGAGTTCACAAAAACCAAGTCCGATTATGCCTCTAGCCTAGTTTCTCTTGCAGATGGGTGGCGAAAGTTAAGTATGAAGCTGAGCATAGTGGAAGGGGAAAAAGTCGAGGCCGAGAAAACTGACCGAGGTGAAGAGCCATCTCCATGATAGCGACCATCAGTACCTTCAACTTAATGAGGTTGTTGAGTCCGCCAAGAAGAAATTGCCCTTTCAGAGAAGAGAGTGACAGAGCTGAATGTTGCTTTGAAGAACTCCTAGCACGACCTTAATCGGGTTCTTCCTCAACTAGCGGCAGCTCTCAAGGTCCGGTCACGAGCTTGGGGTATATGTTTCAAGTACGGTATTAAGTAGCTTCGTGAGCTACTCCTCCGCGAACCAGAGACAAATTTGCATACGTTAGATTGAAATCCATTTGTGCCAGCGAGGTTGCTCACCTTGTTTGTGACTCTTTTGGTCAGGCCGAGATACCGGATGCTTTTCCCCCTCCTTCGAAATCATCCTCATCGGGAATAGGTGACCAACAAGCCCTCAGGGGAAACTCCCGACTAGAAACTTTATCTGCAGCAAATTCCTAACCCGAGCCAGAAAGGAAGAAAAACTTGTTTGCCCAATCTTTAGCATGAGAAAACTTGCGTTCTATTCAACCAATTTACTACAGATGTAAAACTACAAAGGTTCCCCTCCAAATGCCTAAACCCATGAACATACAAGAATTCAGGGGTGTTAAGTTAGGATACTCATCGCCCACGGGTTCTAGTACCCTTCGCCACAAAACGTAACAAACCATCAAGATTCTCTAGGCATTGGGCACCGGTTGGGTTGGAGCAAGTCCTAGGACATCCAAAACATCACGGACTGGCTGCACAAAAGGCAATCGAAGGCCCATAGTAAACATCACAAGATAAAGGGCAACAGAAACAGCCATACCTTTTGCATCAATAGCCCTCTGGTTTGGGGTGGGTGCCCACAGATGAACAAAATTAGGAATGTTGAAGTTGTTTCGAGCATTCTCAAGTTCGTGAAAGAAACGTTCGAGGACCATCAATGGCCCACGAATATGGATGCTGGAACATGCCTCTCGTGCATCCCTTCTTCGCTAGGGTTTGCAGAAGTAGCAATGACACGAGTGGAGGAATCGTGGGGTGGTGAAGGACCGCACGTAGAGGCCACGACTTTGCCTTTGGAAGAAGATGCCGTGGAAAGGAAGTGAGAGTTCAACAAGAGAGGATGAGACTATTCAGAAGGAAGGCAAGAACCCAAGAATGGCATGAAATTCAAAAAAGGAAAAAGACTCGAGAGAGAAGGAAAAAGAATGGGATCAGAAGCCTTAAAAAGGATTGACAATTGAGGTACGAAAAGGTGCAAATGTGAAACGACACACTGACAAGTAATACTCGATTAACAAAACGATGCCCTGACAGCCAAATTCGGGAAGATGAAAAACAACATGGTTTTAAGTCCCATCACGCCACGCGTGATGAGACTTTGTGGGGTAACTGGAGAGGATATTATGACCAGTTAGTCTCAGATGGGCCTGGGCCGTTAGTCAAGCCTGTAGCCCACTTTGCTACCTAAGGCCCAGCTCAGTAGTAGGAGGGTCCAGCCCATCGCCAGTACCAAGTGGATAACCATCCGAAAGCGGCATGGGATAAAAAACGTTATCGTTTAAACTCAATATGAGATGAACCCCTCATCTCCAGGTTTGATTTTCAAATAATAGATGTGTTCGTTATCACTTAATAACAGAACATTTCAAAGGCTCTATATAAAGGAAGAATTCATGTATGTAAAAGGCATCTAATTCATTGGTATTAAAGGGTTTTTATTCGATCACCGACTTAGGCATTAGAGGCATTCCTTTGAACCCCCCAAGCCGTCTCACTCTTTGGTTGCAGATGATCGTGAATCGGTGGCGGTGAAACACGTCCAAAAAAGGGGGGACCAGTAGTAACTTACAATAAAAAGAGATAATGTGCACATGAAAGAGTGAAGGCCAAAGTGGAAGTAAAGTGAGAGAAACAGTGAAGAAAGAAAAGAGCACGAGTGAAAGGTAAGAAACCGGCGAGCAAAAGTGAAAGTGAAAGGTGACGAAAGAAAGCAAGTGCCAAGTGAGGAAGTTTGAGAGTGATTGGGTGAGGTAGAAGTTGAACGGAGATTGTGAGCTGCGAAGAAAAAGAAGAAAATAATTAGAGAGAAACTTACCCCATAAATTTTACTGATCAAAGTGAGAACTGTACCAGTCCTATGAATAAGCTTGTGGATTATTTATTCATTATTTGCTCTTTTATTATGGATCTAACTAATCATTTGGTGTTGAATCTTGTTTTGGATTTAGGATTGATTGTTGAATTATGAATTCTTTCCATAATGTTAATTATTTGTCATTACAACTTCTATTAATAGCTAATTTCTGAATACTTGAAAATGGTTAAAATTGGCAAGCTTGTGTCCCTTTTTTCCCACCACTCATTAAATTGTGCCTACAAAAGGCATTCTATAACAAGTTATATGGTCACATAAAGATATTACTCTAAGCATTCTCCTATATCAAGCAGATGTAATTATGGAGGCAATGTTGGCCAATTTAATATAATTAATTGACTCAATGAGAGCTATTCTGGTCCTGAGATTGGTACCAGATCGGATTATGAACAATGTAATACATCCAATAGTGTGGATGTAGTCTTGGGAGGATGCATACGTTGTGGCAAAAGGTCATTAAGACTACAACAGATCATAGCTTTTGTGGCAGACTAAACCTTCATGCAAAAAACAAAACCGACACTAACTCTTTTGTGTGACGGAAAAAACTCCTCACCCAACCGACACAAGAACTGTATCACCAAATATTGGTTGTGTCGGTTTACTGATTAACAATCACAAAATATGTTTTTTGTGACGGTTTTATTTCCACCATTTGCTTTGTTGTTTGAACGTGATACCCAATTTGTGATAGTTCTTTTCCATCACTCTAATAATGTGCAAATGTATGACTAAACTTTTGAATGACTCAACTTTTATCGCAGACTCACGTTCAAACATGATTTTCTAACGTTTGATTATAATTGTGCGAATGGTAAGTAAATTCCATTCGAATGCAATCATTGTTTGAACGTTGGTTATGTGATGTTAGAATGCTACGGTGTGGTTAGTTTCAACGTTAGCTTATAATTCATTTAAAATTTTAGTTAGTGTAACACCCCACCTAAAAAGCTCCTTAGGCCTTAACCTTAGTAGCCATAATCCTAGTTAATTAGGAGTTGGGCTATTTGAGAGTAAGAACATTTTTGGAGCTTGAGTTGGCAAAAGGGCCATATACTTTGGGTTTAGTTAGAATTATTAGATGATTTTTAGTGCAATATTTATTTTGAGGATAAGAAGCCAAGATGCCAATAAGGGAATGACACATGGCATGTTGAAAGTTTGAAACATTAATGGACTAAGTAATATGGGTTAAATACTAGATGGATTTAGGAAGGTATAAGAGATTGGTTTAATAAGGGCTTAAGTTTTTTGGGTATAAAGGCTTAGGAGAGACACTAAGGTTGAAGCCCAACTTGTCGAACATAAGGCTATGGGCCTAACTTATTAGGCTTTTGATATTAGGCCCAACCTAGTAAGCATAAGGTTATTGGGCCCAACTTAGTAAAATTCAAGGATTTGTCACAAATGAAGAAAGACCTAAAATTGGGACCCAACCTAGTGGACTTTTGAGGCCAAGGAAATGCCCAATAAATCTGGACATGGGGCCCATAAAAAGATTCACTTCTAAGCCTACACATAGATGATTAAATAGTTGGCTCATTTAGGCCCAACACTTGAATCCCAAGCCTTGTTTTTCACTTTATTCTTTAAAATGGGACCCACATACACCATACCATTAGTTTCCATCTTACCAAAGCCTCAACCATACGCGCCTAGGGTTCACAATTCAACCTTGGATAAGTTCTTAACTTGAGTTAAGATCACTATTCATCCCACCCATGAATAGTAACTCAAGCATCATGATTTTTCATAGTTTTCTTGAAACCCTTTTCCTCATAATTTCGAATATGAAATTCCCCGTTTGGAGCTTGGACTGAACTGAGATCAAATCAGTTCAGTTTAATCTTAAGTTGAGTCTAACATCCAAACACCAACTCTCAAATCACTAAATTCATTTCAACTCAAAATGTCTTTACACGTGGGACTCACAACCTTTTTCAACTCAATACTTCTTTACACGCAGGACTTACAACTACTTTAAACATCCTATAAATACATCTAAACTCATCTTAACATCTAAACACATCTAAACTCATCTTAAGTGGGCCTCACAAAACTCACTCCACCATTTCAACTCACTACTATTCATACAGGACTCAACTCATCTCAATTTAGCTCAACATCCAAATGGGTCCTTAGAAAACTCTTGAAGGTTAGGATTAACCAAACCCATGCCTCATGAACCAAAGGCATGTCAATGCCAACCAAACCACCAATCGCCACCTTGGTGCATCACCATGAAACACTTCATCAAACCAGCCCCAAACCTGTGCCTCTTCCACAATTTTTGAAAGGGTTTTCTGCACCTCTCAACCATCATTACATCCTAAGAAATAAGACGTAAAAAGGAGTAAAACGTAGTCCCAAAGATCAAACCAAAAACCTAACTATTCACATGAGAAGTGGAGTGAATTCCAACCGAGTAACCTTGGCTCTTCAAAAGTTTTTTGCATCTGTTTTACTTACCTACCCATGCCACCACCCTTCTCATTTTGTCCCTTGGAAGTGCTTCAAAGCACTCAAGTTCTTGCTTGTCCAATTACCTCCCTAAGGCAGCCCAACCGATTGGCTCAAAGAGAGGCACACATGAACCACTCGGCTGAACCATCACCCCTTTTCATCTCATTCTTTTTTTATTCAAGCATGATTACTTGGCAGCCACTCATGCCTCTCTTTGTCACCTGGAAAATTCTTAAAACTATGGTCTCAATGCCCCCAATTTAGACCAAGGAGAAGAGACAAGAAGGGAATTAAAATCTGGATAGTTTTGATTCAAAATTGTTGGCCTCCATTGTGTATTTCTCATTTGATTTTTTTTTTTGCTTTATTTTATGCACCAATGCAGCCTACTGCACCTATGGCCTTCTTCTAACTCTTTTCCATGGTTTAATCATGAATTTTAGGGCACTATTCATCTAAACCATAGCATGACACAACTGAAAACCCACTCAACACCACCTCCCACCTCCACCACTCACAACACTTCCCTTCAGCCAAGACCAATGCCCCTCCTTACCTCTCACCCTCCATTGAGTCCTATAAATACCCCCTTCACTTTTCATTTCCTTACACAACTCTCTCTAGCTTTCCTTTGGTGTTCTTGAGAGCAAAGCATTCAAAGTGTGAGGAAGAGTTGAAACCGAGTAGCTTGAGTGAGGTTCTTGGAGTGAGTTGAGTTTTGAGAGCTCGAGGGCCACAAATTTTAGTAAGTGATCTTGCCTTATCTCTTTTTCAGTGTTATATTAACATTTTAGGTTTTGATTTATGGCATGAGAATGAAGTTTTGATTGAGTTGTATGAGGTTTAACTTGAAGAGATGCATTTCGGTTCAGATTTGGAGTTTTGATTGAATAAATAGTTTTGGGATGAAAGTTTAGCCATCACATGTCTTGATATGATTTTATATGTTTTACTAATGTCTTGGGAGATTTATTGAAGGCATAATTTCAGGAAAATAGAATGTTATGATAGGTTTATAAATCCATATTTTGTGTTGATCATCTAAGCATTCGGTTTGCACTTGTATGAGAATGATCTTGGCATATTATGTTCTAATTCCTCAAGGATGTCCTTATGAAACTTTAGGAACCCATTATCATCATGTTAGGCATTGAAATGTATGATTCCTTTAGGCTTTAAAACTTGCATTGACAAAGAGAACCTAGAAACATCATACATATGCACGGTTTGAAGGTTTTTGATGAATTAGGTGTTATTCAATGCCTAAGTGTTGGGATAAACTCATATAGCATGAATATAAGTTATAAACATGTTTCAAAGTCAGATTTATGGATTATATTTGTTGGGAATTGATCACACATGCATGCATAGAAGCTATAGGTTTGAAATCACAAAATAGTCAACAGGTTGCATGCCACTGGTTGGATGATTTTGGCATAGAATTTGCGTGAGTTTTGAATTTCTAAGATCATATATGAATTTGAATATAGAAAATATGAAGTTTGTGAAATTTGATGAATTTTGGGGCCAAATTGTAAATTGTGAAAGTTTAGGGCCTTAGTGGCAATTTTGGAAAATTATAAGGGCAGTTTCATAATTATTTGTCGAACCTTTTGATTATGAACATCTTCCTTACTTATGCAATTTCTAATTTAGAATAACTCTTATTACAGCTGCATTAATTTACTAAGCATCTGAGAAGTTTGTAAGTTAGCCTCTAACTTAGTCTTAGATAATTTATTTATGATTTTTGTATAAATGTCACATTCATATTATAAATGCATTATCGTATGAATAGGGCCTTAGTGGTTACCGCTATGAATGGATACTCTTGCTATGTTAATTTAGACAGCCTGAGTATACAAGTATGATGAAATGTTATGATACCAATGCAATAGGTTACGATGTCTACAGACAAAGACGTAATGTCAAAGTGAGTTGTGTTACAGTCATCGGTAGGTGCTCACGGTGCATATGGGGAACCATGTTGCTACTATACGTTATGTTAACGATGTTAAGGTTAAGAAAAGATGTTATGTTTTCGAAATGATGAAGTATGAAATGTTCTCTTTCAAAATGTCATGTTTTTTAAATGAGGAAGTGAAAAATGTTCTTTGAAAAAGAATGTGCATTAAAGTTTTTCTGAAAAAAAAAATTTGAGGAATATGGATGGGAGACAAATATGGATGTTTTATGCATTGCATGCATCTCATGTTTATCACTAATCATGCATATCTTATTTTGTGCAAGTTAGTTGTTTAACTTACTAGGATTTCAAGTATGGTAGAAGTTGTGTCAGGACTAGCATTCAACGAACAAGATGAACCGTTGGCTTCAAATGGTTGAGTAGGAGCCTAATCTAGAGAGGAGGCTGGACTTGATTTTAACTATCGTAGCGATGACTCTATATACTATAGAGTGGATGCGAGAGTTAGTCTGATTATATAGTTTTTGTTTTATGGAGATTATATCACCCATATTATGTTGAACTTAGGAGAAACTGTTAAGTGAGGAAGTACTTATTTATTGTTAATTAATATTGAAATTACCCATGTATCCTTGTTTTGTATTACCAGGTTCTACCAATGCGATCAACAAATTGGTTAGTGATCAACAATGAAATAATTTGATAATCAATCAAATACATAAAGTACATAAACTACGTTAAACCAATTTTGGTTACGAAGGGAAATCCTCTCAAAAACTCCTCAAAGGTAACACCCTACTGGGCAGCCAACTCAGAAAAGTCAATTTTATTATTTGAAGATTAGTTACAAGTAATTCTCAATTACAAAACCTTTGCTAATTGACTCTCTTACTTAACCCGACAAACGACCCGTTTGCCTCTACCACAATAGCGGCCAGAACCTTTAATGATCTTCAAATATTGACTTCTCTACTAGAAATATAGTGGCTGAACTCGATTAGTCAATCTCCAACATGGAGTAAGCACACACTCAATGAGAGAATGAGGAACATGGAGTAAGCACACACTCAAGCACTTGGATCACTCTTCAATCTCTCTAAGTATGTGAATAATCATCAAAAGGTAAAGTTCTAGTCGGAGTCCCAATCATAAATATTCTGATCACTATTTGATCTACAATAGGACTCTGCTGACAAAATGAGTCTGGTATGAATTTGAACTGTAGTAGAACTCTGTTAACGGAAGGACTCTGTTGTGAAAAACTCTGTAGATGCGTATGTTGACACCTAGAGCTAAGTCTTCAGCAGATGTAGTTTACAGGATAATTCCAGACTCCTTAGAATTTGGATACATACACTCTTGACTTATCTAAAACATTATCTAATAATTTCTGGATACACTTCAATTGTTTATAGATAAAATCAAAGTGTTTTACTTTCATCCAACTAACCAAAAACATCAAATAATCTTTATCCATCTAGTCACCTAGTTCTAGCCAAAATCTTGCATTTACAATCTCCCCCTTTGGTGACAAAAATCAGTTTGATGAATGTGGTGTGTACCTGAAATAAAAACAACCAGCAACCAATATCTCATGTAGAACATCTCAGTTCAAAGAAAACAACATAGAGCATTAATTAAAATTAGTCTCAGCAAAACCAAAGTTTAGACACACTTTAACCCTAATTTGATATTATATTCTAGCCATCATGAATCATCAAGCTCAAACCATTGTTTAGTTACATGCCAAAGTAAGTAGAACTGTTACTAACAAATATCAAAAGAATCATCAAAGAAACATATAGGTACTGAGCTAAAATCATGTAAATTTTTCTTCTAATTAATTTTTTTTTCTGCTGCTGCTACTCCACTGTTGCTGCTCCCCCTTACTGTGTTGCTCCTCCTGACTTCTTACTCCCCCTTTTTGTCAACAATTTTACAAGGGGCTGCTACTCTGCATCCAAGTCCATCACACTCTATAACTTGTTACACATCCAAAGATAGCTGGACCAATTTGTCATTTGTTTGTACGCCATCAGAGCGTACAACAGTGGTTTGTTGTTCCAATTTAGATTGACTTGCTTCCCATTTGGCAACAAAGTTATCAATCCTTTGAGAGAAAAGATTGATCTGTTCTAGCAGTTGTGAGATGAAAACAATTGGCTTAGGATGAGAAGAAGCAGATTCAGTAGTGTGGGATGGCTTCTTAGTCAGAACTACCTCTGACTTAATCATAGTGAGAGCTGATATCGAGCTGTTATCTTCATGGTAGGTTCATTTTCCCTAAGGGGAACTTTGGCTATCATGGCGAAATTTGTGATTAAGCCTTCAAAAGGCAAGTTCAACTCCTTCTCAACATAGGAGTGTTGAATGATATCAATGACATGCTTAGGGAAGTCTGTGGAGACTCCGGTGGCCAATGCATACATGAAATGGGCACGTTCTAAGGGAAGCTTAGTGTGACGACTAATAGGGCACAGATTGGTCAGTACAATCTTGGCCAACAATCTATTTTGTGGAGTCGATGCACTTTGGGGTTCCACTTTGGACCTTAAGGGCCAGCAAAAAGGTTGTGCATGGCTACCTTAGTTAGTGCTCCATGCCTTTATATGGATACACTGGTGCATCCACTTTCGGTAAGTCATAGAGCTCTCTAAGAATAACAGGAGAGACTTCAATCTAGGTTCCTCTAATTGTAGAGGTGATGCTATGATCATCAAGATTGAAGTGAGCAATATTGGAATAAAACTCACGCACCACCTCAACACACGGAATGGGTGAGGGGTGTGTCAGTTTTTCCTAATGTTGCTATACAAAAATGCCACGGATGACCTCGAGTTTAGCTGAGGGAAAATCATTTATACTCACCTCTCTCTCACCTAACACAAGTCTGTGAGAGAAAGTATTCCTATAAGCAGCTTCTACTTTAGGTGGAGTGAAGCGCTCGTATGAGGTGGTGGACCTTGGTGTCTCAGATGGAAGGACAAGAATATCCTAAGCCTGTACAGTTTCCATCTGAGGTTCCCCCCTCACTTGAGGAATCCCTCGAGCTCATCTTTCTCTTGGCACGTTCCTTGAATATCATTTGAAATAAAAAAACATTCAGTCAAACATAGAATAAAGCTATAGAGATGTTGTGATGTAGCCAATGTACAAATCCTAAACCTGGCACCATCTCCTTCTGGACTTAGCGTAGGCCATGCACATTTATATCTCTAACATATGAGTGTGAGTGTATGTCAAATAACGGGCTAATGATTGAGGAAACTGGTTGAGGCATCAAACCAAACACCCGATGGGCATTCCATAGAACCCGAATGACAAAAGCCAAGAACCCACTCAGAAACCATCCTCAATACATGAATAATGAAGACTCACTGCACTACTACATTTATTTGCATCTCAACCATGAGAAATATCAACTCACAAATCAAAACTCAAACAGAATCCAACACATTCCAAATGGGTGTGCGCCGAACACTAGAAATAGAGAAGGTGAGAAAAAAAATCAGAGGGAACACTTACCTTGATTGAGGAACTTGTAGAGAATCAGTTTTCCTTTGAGATTAGACACCAATCAAATCAAAATCGCGAGAAGTGGGCAGAATTGGGTTTAGCTAGGGCACAAGATGTGCTAGTGCCGTGGTTGAGTGAATATCGGGAGTGAGTGCTTATCATGGGACCTGAGTGACTTAACTCACTTAAGGCCTAGTGTTCCATGCACAAGCCTCTATCACAAAGTCCCTACGGGGACCTAACAAAAAAATAAATGGCTACCTGAGCCTTGGACCCAGAGTCCCACTGGGACTCAGACACGAAGGCAACACGCCTACTGAAACCGAAACACACCTCCCAGACTTGTGCACCAGACTGTAAAATAAAATACAAATATACCAAACCACCCAACAAACCAAAGACTTAAAAATAAAAGATCAAAACTGATTGACCAAGCAATATTTTTGAAAAAGCTCTTTTTCCATTTTTTTAATTTTTAATTTTTGTTTAAATACTACAAAACAAAAAATATGGCATGAGAGAAAATGAAAATTGAGGATAAGACCTTGATTGTCTCATAGAAAATTTGATATAGCTTTTAAATAATTGAATCAATGCACATGCCTCAAAGTGTGGCACTTGTCCAACCATTATGTCACTCACACTGTCCACACACAAAAATTGCATTCTCTCACATGTAGCATTCACCATGGTGGCTTACGCCTCATTAGTTGATCAACCAAAGTTCACATGAGTGTGTGAGTGAGGAACCTTACACAGTTTTTCATTCACTTCCCCCCCCCCCCCCCCAATTTTTATTATTATTTTTTTTTCTTAGATACTCCCAAGGAGTTGTCTTTTGCCTTAAAATTCAAACTTTATGCTAGTGCCTAGATACTTGAAAAACTATCTCCTCCAAGCATAAGGTCTTTATACCCTTGACATGTCCATTGTTGTATTGCTCATCTCTTCCCACAAAAATTTGAGCAATGATTTGTTCTATAAGGACTTTAGGGGACAGATCCATGCTTCGAATAATTCTAATGTTCTTCAAGTTTAACTATAACTGTTGTACTCAAAATAAACTTCTTTTGCATTTATCTATAACAGTGAGCACATTGACAAACTTAGGACTGAAGGCGTAGAAAACATAAAGGCAAGATACAAGGAAGAATTTCCCGGATGGTTTGAAGAACATGTATGAACTAAGATTATATATATGTTATATTTTGAAACTTTTAACTCTGGATAATGAAATAATAAATATATACTATTTCAATTGTTAGATTTTGGTACAACGTACTCATGATCCCAGATCAATTTCTTCTGAATTGTATGCATTGGCCCGTGGTCCTTCAAATAGAGCACTTCGATACACTGCATGCACGGTTCGAGGTTATAGATTCCACACTCTAGACCGTGAACGTAATAGAAAGACTCAAAATTCTGGTGTGTTGGTCGATGGTAGTCATGGAACATATGATATTGACTATTATGGTGTCATACGTGATATTATCGAATTGAAATATCTGGGTGGGTCTGTAACATATGTCTTTAAATGTGATTGGTGGGATCTAGGCGATGGTCGGGTTTCGATACATAGGGATAATCACTTTACGAGTGTCAATACTGCATCTAAATGGTAAGAAGATGATCCATTCATATTGGCTTGTCAAGCTACTCAAGTCTATTACTTGATTGATCCAATGAAAAGTGTTGATGAAGATAGTGGAGAGATAACTAGGTGAGTCGTACAAAAATTTATCCCCCAAAATACATATGAAGCAGGAACGAGTGCAGATTACGAGAATAGTGGAGATGAAGATGACACTTCGATTGTAGAGGCATACCAGGAAGATGGAGAGGGTATTAACTTGTTTGTTGACCTCGGTGCACTCGAGTTGCTCCCCATGTGTAGAGATGATGTTCCACCCATCCATCTCGACCCATCCGTATTAAATGATCATTTAATTCAAATAAATGAGGAGTAAGAAGAAGAAGAAGAGTCAGAAGATGAAGACGAACCAGAATCTGGCCAGGAGGTGGATAAGGAGGATGATGAAGAGGTGCAAGAAGATGATGAAGATGTTATTGAGGGAGATTCTGAAACAAGCATAAAAAATACATCCGAAGATGAAGAATAAAAGTACTAAATATTTTATTCATATAAGTGACTATAAAATATCTTGAATTTTCATAATCTCTTCTAATTAATTTTCTTTGATATAATTAATTATTTTCGAGAATGCCGCCAAAATGACAACGAAGAAATGTGCCTCCGCCAAGTCTGATTCCCGAACCCATTGAGGACTCCCCACTCGAGGAATCCGCTCCTGAAGATCAAGTTAACACGCAAGAGAACAATAGCCAGTCGACACCTACTAGTAAGGAAATATTTTCGTTGATAATTAATTATATAGTTAATACTTTTGTCTCAATAAGTATATAACTATAATTATACTATCTATTATCATGCGGTCATGGCTATAAACGTGGCATCTCTCTTGAGAAAAATAGAAGGCACAAAAAACTCAAGATCACCATTCCTAATAATTCCACTAGAGGAGTGGATGATAGTGCAGCAACACATTCCTCCTACATTGGCATAGTAGTTCGAGCTTATGTTTCATTTTATGTGCGCTCTTGGCGAGATGTTCCGAATGAGATGAAGAAGCACATTCGAAGTCATGTGCTGGTGAGTTTACTTTGAGAGTGCATTTTTTCACCTAAATTTGTATATCATATTTTTAACCTAATTCACTTGTTAGGATGAATTCGACCTCGACTTTGGCCGTAGCGAGAATTTGAAAACTGTGAATGAGTTGATGGCTACACTATTCCGACATCATAAGGGACGATGTCATGATCACTTCAAGAAGTTTGAGACATTGGAAGAGGCTGCACAGTCTCCTTTCCAACAGATGAAGTTAGATGATTGGAAAAAGTGTTGTGATCTTTTCGGATCTCCAGATTATCAGGTATTTTACATTTATATCTTTTAATTATTTACATTCTTATTCATTCTATATATTATATGTATATATATTACAATTAACATTTTTAATATATTTTGTAGCACTTGAGTTCTACAAATGCACAGAATAGATCCGCTCTAAGTGTCCACCATCATGCCGGTTCAAGGTTATTTCACCGTCTTACTGAAATAATGGTAATTAAAAAATTATATAATTCATTTATTTTTCTGATATTATTTAATTTAAGTACTAACATTATCTTTTTAAAATTGCTAATGTCACTTTGTTAGAAATGTGATGATCATGAAAACTTTTTCCTCATTCATGTCTATGCTGCTGCTCACACTAATGAGTATAGTGAGTGGATAGATCCTGTCGCTGTAGATAATTATGTAAGCAATGTTAATTTTGTTAAATAAATTATGTAACATATGAATAATTTATTTTTTATTTCTATTTCTTTTAATACGTTACTTATTCACGATCATTACCTTTCAAATTGTAGGAAAAAATGATGGAGATGCAATCTGCTTCTAAGGAATCCTCTCCTAGTGACATAGACATATTCACGCAAGTGCTCGGGCCGCAGTCTAGTATGGCAAGAGGTTTGAGACGATCTATCAAGCATAGATGTTCATCCTCCTCAACCTCATCGACTTCACAAATTAATAATCTTACAAAAAATTTAGAAGCTGCATGGCATGAGAATGAATATATGAGGTCGAGACAGCAATAGTTAGAATCTCTCTTAGAACGACAGTCTCATTTAGAGACGCGTTTGCAGGAACAATAGAGAGATCAGGAGGAAAGAATACGCAGTGAAGTCCAAGAGCAAGTGCAACGGGAGATTATGGTACAAATAGAGCGTGTTATGTCGTTGCAACAGAATCGCTGTGGGAGAGGAAAAAAGAAGAAATAAATTTTATCAGTAGTGGTGGCTAGTTTTAATATCTAATTTTAAAATTGTATAAGACATTTTTATTTGTTAATTGATGGTATGTAATATGATACAATTATTATGCTTTTAAGTTTTATGAAATTAGTATTTCTAATCTGTATGTTCAAATATAAAGTAAAAATGTTCGAACGTTGGTTCACATTCGAACCAACGTTCGAACGTGAATACATAAAATTGTATAGTAACATTCGAACGTAGGCCTCTACGTTCGAACGTACTGACCCTCAAACGAACAAAATGTTCGAATGATTACATGATTAACGTTCGAACAAACCTCCGAACGTACCACTTGCATTCGAACGGTCCTTCGTTTACATTCGAAATAACGTCTAAATGTTAAACCCATTACATTTGAACATTTTTCCATTAACGTTCGAACGGAAATTTGAACGTTTATTATAATTAACGTTCGGACGCATAAACGTTGGAACGTAAATATGATACGTTCGAACTATAATCAACAAACATCAACTTCTCTCATTCGAATGCCAATCGGTCGAGTTGCCGTTCGAACGTTCAATTGGACGTCCGAACGTTACTTTCTGTGACAGTTCTCAACCGTCACAAAAAAAGGGAACATTCAAACGTTCGACCAAATGGAACACCTCCAACTGTCACTAAAAATATTTTTATTGACGGTTCAACAGTAAACCGTCACCAATTGTTTTCTGTGATGCACATTAGGTGACGATCGTGGTGACGGTTTCAAACCGTCACCAAATATCTTTAGTGACATTTTGGCAATTCTTGGTGACGGTTTCCTCTGTCACAAAAGACAAATTCTGTTGTAGTGTATATTGGCCTATCACGCTCACAACATGCACATTGAGATTGACTATTATTACCTAGATTAACAAGTGGTTGATCTTGGACTTCTTTAGACTCGCCACTTCTTGCCTCTCTTCAACTTCTTGTCTTTTGTTCAGCAAACCGCTCGACCACCTGTAATTTTCCTCACTTCAACCAAATGTTTTCCTTGGCTAGCTAGTTTGTAGGGGGCATATGAACACAATTCAAACACCAACGGCTATGCTATATCATGGACACACATCAATGGGAGATTCGTTTGAAGATTGCTTAATATCATATATTGGAACTCACCAAATACGCAACGGCTACCGCTTTAATTAGTTACTTGCATCTTGATGTTATTAGCCTTACCTTGTGTAGTTCTCATCCCAACGGGCAATACAATTTGTATTACTTTGTACCTTGTTACATCTAAATAGGAGTCTCAAGCACCCTCACAGTGACCAAGTACTTTTGTCAACACCATGCGTACACTAACTTCAGCATGCATGCATGTTTCTCTTTCTCTTCACATTTTACCTTATAATTTGGACTGGAAAATTTAGGAGATCATCCTAATCAAGGTGAATTACAAAATATCTTATTCTTTTAAGTTTAGGACGTTAGCATTTTTTGTTTATAATGTGCTAATTTTTAATGTTATATACTCATGGTACGTACTATAACGTTTGTTAATTAAATCATTTTCTCAAAATTCTACTTTATTTTTTTAGGGCCTTAACCAATTGCCTACCTCACCTAATGGAAGAGCCGGCACAGCGCGTGCATACATTCAATATATACACATGTATATAGGACGAGCTCTAGCTATGATTCGTCAATGTCTGTGTGCCGTGTGGTTTAAAGTCACCATATTCAATATGATCAAAGACACGCCTTGTAAAAAGAATATTCTTGGCGTTGATCTAGTGGGTCCACATATTTTTGGCTAGTCATCGACAATTTTTGTGATGCACGTACATGCACCAGTACTCATGAAGTTAATGGAATGCACGGCATCCACGTGCCTATGCATTCCACCATTGACAGATCTTGCTCATCTACATCCCTTTTTGTTTGAAGGTGTTAACACTCCTTCCACCAACAAGTACTCGAGATTAATAACAATCACTCTCATGCCTAGCTATGGACTATCTCAAAACTCACCACACACTGCTGAAAGACGTGATCACTTGCCCAATTAATTTTGTCCATTTCTTTGTAGTTTTTTTTATTTGATCTACGCTGGCTTAATTGGGATATTTTTTGGAGTCACCCTTTCCTATATATTATTATTATTATTATTATTATTATTATTATTATTATTTGCAGCCCACTAAGAAAAAACAGAAAAAACTGCAAAGAGGAAAAAAGAAAAAAGAAATAGAGTTTTCTTCTAAATTGGATTTGAGAAAACTTCCTACAACTCGTTTAAGAAAATCGCATGTGCTCCTTGAACATATATATATGAGAAGCACATGTTTTTTTAATAAAAGGATCGCGTGACAATTTTTTAAGATAGACTTTAAAAAAGTACTATATGTTATTTATTGCATGATATTTAATTGATGGACACTAATATTGTTTATAGACTAGTTGAAAAAATTTCATGGAACGAATTTGAAGAAAAATCCTATCTAAAAAAAAGAAAATTATATACACCACACTCTTATCCTACATTCATCCTATTATGATAAGGTGATATTGTCAATCAATTTTTATATTTATTTTTTTAAAAAAATAAAAGATCATCCAAAGATAATTAAAATCTCACATCTTACATAGTGGGATGAAAATACGAATGATGAGCGTGTGGTGTATAGCATTTGTTTAGGATCTGTTTCACTGCTACACACTCTCGACCTCCTGTAACCAAAGATTAAGAATGCTTGGGGGTTGAAAGGGGACCCTCCGATGCCTAAGTCAATAATAATATATATAATCTCATAACTAAAATATTTCCCACCTTCCTTAGCGTACCTAACCTCTTTAAATAGAGAATTTGCCTTCTTGGGATCCTTCGAGTTAACTGCCTCATCTATTATTTAAAACTTGAATCCTTGTTCTTTTGAATTATCCATCAGTTTTGAATGGATATCTTAACAATACTAGGATATTTAGGTGGGTGTTCTCTTTGGTGTCTCAACCTAAACCCTGCTAGGTCAGGGGGATGTTTAGGCCTCAAGTGTCTTGTTGGACCATGGAGGTCCAGGCTTAGGGAGGCACCCCGCGGGCCCCTATGGTGGTATTAAAGCCCTTCCAGTTACCTCGCGAAGTCTCATTACATATTGTGTGATGGGACTGTTATATTAATTTTTTTTAGGTTTCCTTGGTTGGCTTAACTTGTTCTCCTCTAATTACCCTGTGAGCCTTTCTCGTGGGTCACGCGATGGGGCTTTCAAGTCCACTAGGTGCCGGGCCCTGCGATGTGGGCCTGAGCTCCTTCTGGCTACCTCATGAGTTCCTACCACGCACAAAGCGACCTTGGGGCGACGTTTGGGGTTCTGCATCATGATTCCCCGACGACATTTGTTAGAAATCTATACGTCTTCCCACTTATCACCTCGCATCAGTATTTATTGTGAAGTGCCACTCATTCTTCTTTTCCTCTCTTCCTACATTTTCGGGCAAGTTTCCTAGCTTCTTACTTCCAGTTTGTGTGCCCTCCAATCTCCTTCTTCTTCCTCCTTCATTGCACTTTTCTATACTCATGTTTCCATGGCTTATAACAAAGACCAAGTCACTGGTTCCTCTCGTGGTGGTGGCCCATCGCGACCCTACGAGCCTTCTGCCCCTGGTGGCCACGCCGCTACTAACCCTAACGTCGAAAGGGGTGTCTCTCGTTCTATCTTTGGAGGCCATTGATGGATTTCCTCCCTCTCTCGTCGCAAACTGGTTGACGCGAGGGACCATTTTAACAACCCACACTCGGTGGAGTTGATGTTGCTTGGCCAACGGCAAGGAGTAACTGGAGAGTAGGTGTAGCGGGAGAGTTCTCAACCGCGTAACCTCAGCGAGTGGAGTATGGTGGGAGAGTTACTCGACCGCTTGACATTGGCGAGTGGCGTAACGGGAGGGTTCCTCGACCGCGTAGCCTTGGCAAGTAGGTGTAGCGGGAGAGTTCTCGACTGTGTAACTTCGGCGAGTGTAGTAATGCGGGAGAGTTGCTCGATCGCTTAACATTGGCGAAATATATGAAATAATGAAAGTATTAACATAATATAAATAATTGAGTTTACCAAAAATAAGATCCTTCGTCAAAAAAATAATGGTACTACGAAATGTCTTAAGCATAATAATGAAACATTAAACTTTCTTAGGTGTTCAGCATTCCACGGGTATGGCAATTCATGCCTTGCCATATCTTTTAGGCGGTAGGTTCCCTGGCGACTAGTTCCTGTAACCATGTATGGCCCCTCCCATCTTGGGCCCAGTTTTCCTTCTTCTGCAGTGGTCACCCCGGTCTCCTTTAGCACCAAATCACCAACTTTAAAGCACCTCGGTCTCACTCTCTTGTTAAAGTGCTGCTCCATCTTCTTTTTGTAGGCGGCCACCCTTGTCTCGACTTTTCCCCTTCTTTCTTCTAGCAAGTCTAGATGTTCTTCCAATTCGCTTTCATTTTTATCAGAGTCGAAATGAAGTTTCCCATGGCTTTTGTAACCAATGACCTTCCCTTCGAATGGTTCCCACAAATGCCTTCGTGTATCTCCCTCATCACATACTTGGCCTCCTCCTTCGATATGCATCTTAGCAATCGGCTCGAGAAATCCCGCTTGTATAATATCCCGTCTATCAAAGTGAACCGAGCTGCCCTGTTTCTTACTTTCCTAGCCTCCGCCCAAGAAGCAGGTAGCTCCCCATCCTTCAAGTACTTAATAATATCATCTACGCATCTTGGCAAGCTTCCATCAATCCCAAAAACTTCCTCCCCTATTGCTGCCACGTCTACTATCATGAGGGTTACTTCCCATGCCAACGTCTGCTCCTGGCTTGCCGATGCTGCTCGTGCCAGCCGATCCATCTTCCAATTGTCCCCTCTGGGAATTCGTTCAATTTGAAAATACTGGAACTGACAGGATTTCTCTTGGATGGCATGAAATGACTCCACGCCTTTGTCTGTTATTATATGCATGCCTGAACCTCCTCTTGTCCGTCAGGATGAGCCATCGACATGTACTAGCCACGGTTTTATCTCAGGCGTTTTCTGCGTCTCCTCGGGAAAGTTCGTCAGTTCTGCAACAAAATCGGTCAGGACTTGTCCTTCGACAGTGGTTTTGGGAACATAACTGATGTCATACTCACTCAACTCAATGGACCATTTCACCAGTCGCCCTGAAATGTCTGGCCCTTGGAGACTGGCCTTTGCTCCTTACCCTTATCTCTGACTATGGCGGCAAAAACCGCGTTGGGGGTGGCTGCCAAGTATAGTGACAAGGGTTCCCCCTGCTTAGTTTGACTAAGCAATGGTGGGTGGGTTAGGTATCTTTTCGGTTGCATGAACGCTTCCTCACACTGTTCATCCCATTCTCAAGCCTTCTTCTATACCTGGAAGAAAGGGATGCATTTGTCCGTTGAGTGGGACACGAACCTGTTGAGGGCCGCTATCCTCCCTACCAGTTTTTTGACCTTGTTAAGAGTTGTGAGCGGTTTCATTTCAATGATCGCTTGGAGTTTCTCAAGATTCGCTTCAATGCCTCTCTCAGACACCATGAAGCCCAATAATTTGCCCGACTGAACCCCGAACATGCACTTGGTCAGGTTGAGCTTCAGTTTTTACTAGCATAGTACACCGAAAGTTTCCTTCAAATCTTTCAATTGCTGCCCAAATTCCATGCTCTTTACCAACAAATCATTCACATACACCTCCATGTTCCGGCCTATTTGATCCTTGAACATTTTGTTAACCAGCCTTTAGTATGTTTCCCCCTCATTCTTCAATCTGAAAGGCATAACCGTGTAACAGTGCAAGCCCCGGTCGGTTATGAAGGCTGTTTTATCCTGGTCAGCACGGCTCATTTTGATTTGGTTGTACCTAGAGTAGGTGTCCATGAAGCTCAAAACCTTGTAACCAGTCGTGGCGTCGACTATCAAATCTATCATGGGGAGAGGAAAGCTATCTTTTGGGCATGCTTTGTTGACGTGTGTGAAGTCGATGCATATTTGCCACTTGCCGTTGGATTTCTTCACTAAAACAGCGTTTGACCATTTTGGGTACAGAGTCTCTCTAATAAATCATGTTGCCAACAATTGATCGACTTCCTCTACCATCGCTTTATACTTCTCGGTGCTGAAATTCCTCTTCTTCTGTTTAATAAGTCTTATGTTCGGGTTAACATTCAGCCAATGCTCTATTACCTCCTTGTTGATTCCTGGCATATCTTGATGATTCCAAGCAAAGATGTCTTTGTACTCCAAAAGTAACTGTATTAGGCTAGTCCTTTCCTCCTTTGCCATTGTAGTCTCGATCCTTACATGATTGCCCAGTTGGGCTAGATCAAAAGGTACGAGTTCCAACAGTTCATTGACTTCTCCTTGTCTCAGCGTTTCCTCATCCCTCGTTTTCATTTCCGTCATGAAAACTTCAGGCGAAGGCGGCGGGTAAGTTCCATCGCCATTTTCTCACAGCTCTATCATTTTTACATCCCGCTGTCCTATTTTTAGCTCCTGCATATAACATTCTAAGGTCAGCACCTGTTCGCCGCGTACCTCACGAATTCCTGCTTTCGTAAGAAATTTCATTTTCAGATAGTAAGTAGACGTGATTGCCTTCATGGCGTTCAAAGTTGGTGAGCCTATAATGGCATTATATGATGAGTGTGTTCTGACCACCAAGAACTCAGTCATAGTGGTGGCAATGTAAGGATCAGTTCGCACTGACACAGGTAGTGTGATGGACCCCATAGGTTGGACTGCGTCTCCCGTAAATCCCTTCAATGTGGTTGGAGCCGGACGAAGTTGGCTCGTATTTAATCCCATCTTCGCAAAAGCATCCTAGAAAAGGATGTCCACCGAGCTCTCATTATCTATTAATATCCTCCTGATCGTATAATTTTCTACCAGCATTGTCACCACTAATGCGTCATCATGGGGGTATACCACCCCTCGGCAGTCTTCCTCACCAAAGAAGATTGAGGGTGAAGTTCGCACCCGCGCCTATTTAGCAAGCCTTTCCACATTGTAAACTTCTTCGTGCCTTGCCCATCTTGCATAGGTTTTTCTTCCCAATGAGTTTGGGCCACCTCCCGCATAACCCCCAGCTATGGTGCGAATTTCTCTTAAAGGTAGATTCCGCTGATCTTCCTCTTGCATGGGCCGGTGATTTCTTGATTCTTGTGACCTCCTCACCCTTTTAGGTGATGCTCCTCTCCTCGAGCTCTCGCTTCGTCTAGACTTATGCTCTTGTCTCCTGTCATAAGAACGCCATGGCGAATAGGTGTTCTCGGCCACAATGCGTTCTAGCTCTCCGCTGCCCTTCAATTTCTCAGTTTTTTATTTGAGCGTATGACAATCCTCGGTCCAATGACCATTCGCTATGTGGTACGTACAGTACCTTTGCATCCGCCACCCGTGGTCCTCATCGCGCCTATTCTCCTTCATTTTGTCTTGGTCTTGCACACTAGAATAGTGTACATGACCACTGTTATACCGCCCTATTTCCCGCTTTTTCTCGTATTGATTCTTCCTTGGCCTTAGACTGCTTTCTTGGGTCTTCCTAGGGCCTTCCTTCAACGCACTCTCCTCCTTTCACCCTAGCCTAGTGGTGAGGGCGATCAATGTATCTTTAGTGTTCACAAAATCGTCTGCCCTATCCATATTCTGGCAAAGTGGATGCGGTTTTCTTTGCTAACTTGGTCATGAAAGGACTCCTTGAACAGATTTCCCCCAGCAATGTTGCCAACATGATCTTTTTCATCTTCGTCCTCAGCGATCATTCTTTCCTTTTTGAATCGAGCCAAATACACTTTCAAGCTCTCGTCTCCCTTTGTTTCACCGTCAACAGGTATGTTGTTGTCTGTCTTCTCCGCCTATTAGCCATAAACTGGGTGATGAACTATCTGCCTAGTTCTTCAAAATTCTGAATGGAGCCCGACTACAGTCTGAACCATCCCCAGGCTGCTCCTTTTAACATCAAAGGAAAAGCTCTGCATGCGATCTCTCCCAAGAGCCCATGGAGAGTCATGTGGGCCTTAAAAGTCTCCAAGTGTTCCACGGATCCTTGGAGCCATCATACATGTCTATCAACAGGACCTTGGATTTTGGTGGAAGCAGTACTACCATGATCTCCGAGGTGTATAGTAGGTTAGTGTTGGTTAGCAGCTGATCAACTGAAGACGAGGTCCCTATCTTCTTGGCCATTTCCTCGTATTTATCCATCAGGCTGCGTAGATCATGGTGTAACTTCTTTGTTTCCTCGTTCTCCTGAGAGGCTTTACCTGCGCCCGCACTATGAGCCCCCGTCTCTATCCTGTCAGCTTGACTGGGTGTCGTGTCCTCTCTTGACGGCCCGTTCTTTGCCTTGAGGACCTCATTCTCATTTCGCAGTGAGCCTCCTCACAATTTCTTCCATTTATGCAAGCCTTCCTTCCATGTTTCGGGAAGTCTCCTCCAGATCTCTAGTTGCCTGAGATTGAGTGGTGGTGGGCATGTGAAAAGCATGCTAATTGTAAGATATTAGAATCCCACAGACGGCGCCAACTGTTCAAGACGTGTTTCACCACTACGCACTCTCAATCTCCTGCAACCAAAGATTAAGAAGGCTTGGGGGGTTGAAAGGGGACCCTCTGAAGCCTATGTGAATAATAATAAGTATAATCTCATAACTAAAATATTCCCCACCTTCCTTAGCATACCTAACCTCTTTAAATAGAGAATTTGCCTTCTTGGGATCCTTCCGGTTAACTACCTCATCTATTATTTGAAACTTGAATCCCTGTTCTTTTGTGTTATCCATCTGTTTTGAATGGATATCTTTACAATACTTGGATATTTGGGCGGGTGTTCTCTTTGGTGACTCAACCTGAACTCTACTAGGTTAGGGGGGATGTTTAGGCCTCAAGTGTCTTGCTGGACCATGGAGGTCCAGGCCAAGGGCGGCACCCTGCAGGCCCCTATGGTGATATTAAAGTCCTTCCAGCATTACTCCTAAAAGAATATTACAAACGCGCACAAATGCCCTTCCACAATATTATCCATCTTCGTATGTACTCAACCAATGGAGTGGGGCATTGCCAAAAGCTTTAACCATTATCATTGGTTGCAGATTTAATTGCTGCATTGGTGATCATAAACATCCACATTTAAGACAATATCACTACAACAGATATCATGGGCTATTGCAGCAATATCATTTCATTTTTTTTTTAATAAAACCATTCAACTTCATTCATCAAACAGTTATCTGGCTTTCAACCATTACAAGAGGCAATATACATGGTATTACATTTTCTAAGTCTATAATTCCAGTGCACAAAGAAGTTGCTTGTTGAGCCAATTGATGAGCCACCTTATTTCCTTCTCTCTTGATATGCTTTATGTCCCACACTATATCCACCATAACGAATTTTACATCTCTTATCAAACAACTTAACATACCATGTTGTTCTCTATCATTCATCACTGCATTTACAACTTGCCTCGAGTCCCCTTCAAAGACCACATGTTGCAGCCTCATATTTTTACACCAACCTGCTGTTGTAACCAAACCCCAAGCCTCTGCAATAACAGGTTGCATTAGTGTTGCCAAAACTTCCCCATCTTGATCCCTTAATACCACTCATACTCCTATCTTCTGCTCTACCTTCTTTATTGCCATATCCCAATTCATTTTTAACCAGTCTGTCGATGGAGGTTGCCACTGTAAACTTGCTTGCTGGTGTTGAATTCTGCTTAAGCTACTCATCCGGTTTTGAGCTGGAGTGAACTCTTCATGTGCTTGTAAAGTTTTGTTGAACAAAATTTATGGATGTAAAAGGTTTCCTTCAAATATCCATTTATTTCTTCTGATCCATATAGACCGTGTTGTTTCTACAAAGAAGCTTATATCTTCTAGCCCAATTCTATTAAGCACCTGCATAAATATATTCCCAAACTCCTCATCTATAATTGGAGCTTTTTGCATTTTCCTGTTTCCCAACAACCAAACATCTTGAGCAGAGGGACATGACCATAATATGTGTCCTAAATTTTCTTGTGACTTAAAACAAATGGGATATAGAGGATCTGTGACTATTTTCTTCTTGCATAAATTTTGTTTGGTGGGTAGAGAGCATCCTTGCATACACGCCATATGAATCCTTTGACAACATTAGTGGTATGCATTTTCTATACACACTTCCACAATTCTCTGTTATTACGTGTGTTTGATGATCTTCCATGCTCAGTTACTTGTTTCTGTTTTTGCAGGTGGTCAGCACTCTTTATCGAGAAACAACTATCTGTTGTGCCTTTCCAAGCCAATTTGTCTGGAAAGCCTGTTTGTGACACATGTATTTGTAAAATTTCCTCTACCTCGATTCCATAAAAATATCTTTTAAGAGTTGAATGTTCCCCCACCCTCCTTGTCTATCAATTAGATCATTGACCATTTCATCTTCTGATAGAATTCTCCTTGGTGATTGAACCATGCTAGGCCACTTGTATTTCCACACTTTAATACTCTTTCCATCCCCAACTTGCCATATATATCCTTCATTAACAATAGGAATTGATGCACATATACTTTTCCATGCATATGAAGGTCTTGAACTAGCTTTGGCCTGTACAATAGATGTATGAGGATAGTATATAGCTTTTAAAATTCTAGCTGCCATTGATGTTTCCAATCTGATCATCCTCCATACTTGTTTAGCCAGTAGTGCTAGGTTGAAAGTCACCAAGTCTCTAAAACCAAGGCCTACTTCCCTTTTGCTCGAGCTAAGACTCTTCCAATTTTTTCCAATGTACTTTGGAAGTTTTGACTTGAGAACCCCACCAGAAATCTGACATCATTGAATTGAGCTTGTTACAAAAAAACTTAGGTAATAGAAAGACACTCATGCTATATGTTGGAATTGCTTGAATAACAGTCTTGAGCAATATCTCCTTTCCAGCTTGTGAGACGAATTTTGTTTTCCAAATTCCAATTCTTTTACTTACCCTTTCGAGTATACCTTGGAATTCTCTTACCTTAGACCTACCTATGAGGGATGGCAGGCCCAAATATTTCTCCAAGTTGAATGAATCTTTTAAGCCAGCCACCTGTTTTATATAGTTTCTTCCTGTTAGTTTAGTATTTTTAAGGAAAAACAAAGTTGTCTTCTCTCTATTGAGTTTCTGTCCAAATGCTTGCTCACATATATCCAGCTAGAATCTAGTTTAGTCCCACCCACTCCTTCATCTTTACTTGACAAAATAGCAGACTATCATCTACAAAGAACACATGATTCATCTTTACTCTCCCTCTAGCCAAAAGAACCCCTGAAATATTACCTCTCATTTCTACCTCCTGAAGCTGTGCAGTTAATGCTTCAACACATATTATAAACAAAAAAGGGGATAGAGGGCATCCTTGTCTTAATCCCCTTAAAGGTTTAAACACTTCTTGAGGAACTCCATTGAGCAAAACTGAGAATGAAGATGAACTTATACATCTTTGAATCAAATCTGTCCAGCTTTCATCAAATCCCAATTTCAGCGTTTTTTTCTTTAAAAAACTTCATTCTATCCTATCATATGCCTTGCTCATATCCAATTTTAATGTAATGTATCCTTCTTGTCCATGCATCTTTGTTCTCATTGTGTGAAATGTTTCATATGGAGCTAAGATGTTGTCAGAAACAAGTCTCCTTGGGACATAGGCACACTGATTTTGTGAAATCACTGCCAGCAGAATCTTCTTTATTCTATTAGCCAACATTTTTGTGATGATCCTATATAAAACATTACACAGACTTATTGTTTGATACTCTGACAAATTCTATGGGTTTGAGTTCTTTGGTTTCATCACAAGGTATGTAACATTAATGGCCGCCATGTCTTGGTCAGAATTTAAAAGGTTAAGATTGCTTGACTTACCTCTTCTCCCACGACTGACCAATATTTTTGATAAAAACAGGTCCCATACCCATCTAGTTCAGGTGCTTTATATGGACCCATTTGGAACACAACATTCTTGATCTCTTCTTTGCTGAAAGGTAAAATCAGTTCATCATTCATGGCCTGAGTGACCTTGTTGGGAATTGCATTGAGAAAGTCATATATGTTGCTTGGCTGAGATGTTGTAAATACACCTCTATAATAATTAGTGAAGACCTTCCCAATTAAGCTAGGATCTGAATGTTTTACCCCATTCTCATATGTGATATACTTTATAGTATTCCTCTTCTTTTTTTGAGTGGCACACAAATGATAGTATCTGGTATTTCGATCCTCTTATTGTAGCCATGTAACTTTTGCTCTTTGTTTCCATGTCAAATGGTCCCTTTCCAGCATATCTTCAATTTCCTTTTGCAATTGTTTGACTTGTTGCACAGTTTCTGTTATTTTTTAGTGTTGCACTTCCTTCAATGTTTCCATTTTCTGTGTCAATCTTCCTTTTGAGTCATATTCCTTCTTGTAGCTCCATTTCCTTAATTCCCTCATGCATCCTGCCAATTTCTGTTGAATTGTTCCTAATCCTTCTATCTGATTCTCATCCTGCTGCCATGCATTCCAAATAATTTCCTCACAATCAGAGTATCTGTCCTCATATCTATATACATACCTATGTTTCATTTTCATCTCCTGCTACATTTGTAATGAGATTAATATAGGACAATGGTCAGATGTTGAAGATGCCAACACTTGAACCTCACCGTTACCAAATTCTGCACAACAATCAGAAGTTGCTACTGCTCTATCAAGTTTTTCCTTTTTGAAATAGTGATCAAGTCCGTTATTAGCCCATGTAAACTTGCCTTTTTGAAAACCTACATCATTAAGCTTACAATTTGTGAGCACATTCCTAAACCTTTCCATTTGCTTTTCTTCTCCTCTAACTCCCCCACACTTCTCACTTTGATATAGGATTTCATTGAAATCTCCTATACAAAGCCATCTCTTGGGATTTTGCATTTTCAAATGTCCCAACAGACTCCATCTATTGTTTCTTTTTTCTGTTTCAGGATCCCCATAGAAGCAGGTTAACATCCATGAAAATCCCTTTTGATCAATCCATGCATTAACATGTCTGTTTGAGTATGTATGAATTCCAAGTCTTGTTTCCTCATCCCATAACACCGCCAAACCTCCACTTTTTCCTACTCCATCCACTGTGAATAAACATTTAAAACCCAAACTGCATCTAATCCTTTCCATATGCTATTTTTGTATATTAGTTTCCATAAGAAACAAGATACTAGGCTTGTGGATCTTAACCAAATGGCTAAGATCTCTAACTGTCCGAGGGTTGCCAAGCCCTCGGCAATTTCAACTTAGTAGCCTCATTTCTCTCGGCAGAGGCTATTAAGGGGGGCTAATTAACAGCCTCCGCCAATACATTGACATCAGGTGCCATGACCTGTTTTTTGTCTCTTGCATATTGATTGTTCTCTAAGGCAAATAAAATGTTTTCTTCCTCAGTTTTTCTTTTTCTGGTAGCATGAGGATTAACAGGCACCATATCTACATTAACTTATCTCATTGCCCTTCTCTTCCATTTATTGACACTTGCCTCAGATGCTTGTTGTAATTTATTATTGTTCAACTCATCTTCTACAAAATATGGCCTGACTTCATTATGTTTCTCTGTTGGAGCTGCTATTATATCTGAAGCAGATTCCTTGTGGGTATTATGTTGTGTTTCCAGTGTCAACAAAGGTATGTCCTTTGAGATGTTTAGCTTTCTGTCATATCCACTATCCTGCATAGCTGAATCTTGTAACACCTTCCTCATCCCCTTTCCTCCTGCTTTTTCAATCTCTTCTGTTTCTTTTATCTTCACTTCCCCAAACTTTGCTGCCCTTCTGACCCATACCTGGGTATACTTGATATCAGTTTTCCAGAACTACTTCCATAATTAGAATTAGTTCCTGAACTGGTTGAAGTAGGGCTTGAAATTGCTGCTCTTAGCCATGATCCAAATTGAGTGGCACTTGTATATCCAGATAAATCAGAATTGTTATATTTGTCAGCACAACCACTCGAACCATGCATGATAACCCCACAATTAAAACAGAACCTAGGTAACCTTACATATTTAAATTACACAAACCTTCTTTGACCTAGTAATTCCACTACTTGTCCTCTTGCTAATGGTTTCATCAAGTCTATTTCAATTAAAATCCTTAACCATTTTCCCGCAGCAATCTTCATTGTAATCTACATCCACTTGAAGAACTGTTCCTATAGTAGATCCAATTCTATTTCCTACCTCTTTGTTCATGCATCCTAAAGGTAGATTATGTAATTGGACCCACAAGTTGGTGTGAGTAAACTGGAGTTCAATAGGAGGGGTGAAGCCCTCAAACCTCTTTAAGCAGATTAAATTCATATCAAACATCCAAGTTTGTCCCTCCTATATCATGTTTAGTTCAGCTTCTGATTGGAATTCAAAGACATAGAGGTTCTCTCCCATTTCAATAATTTTAATATCATCACAAAATTTCCAGACCTTGGAGATGGTGTTTTTGAAAGCCTCTCTGCTTATTTTCTTATCTGCTATTAGTTTACCCACCAAACATAGTTTACCTTTTTCCATAGTGAGTTCGATATGTGTCCCAGTAATCACAACTTCATCTTTTTTTTTCCTCTGTTAATGATAGTTTGTTCCCTACTTCTGCTAAAGCATCTGCCATCTTCCTTTCAGTCTTGCCAACCTTGTTATTGTTTCAGTTCTAACTCAACAGTTGATAATTGCCATCCACTGCTTGCCCTTGACAACAAGCCTTCCACGAAAGTGAAGGATACTTTTCTACCTCGCTAGAGACCTAAATACAAGCTTGTTAATTGATCAAGTAACTTCCGTGAGATAGTAGTAAACATTGTCCAGCAGTTGATTGGATTTTTGGAGCTAGTGGATGAAAAGAGTCATGTAGAAAAGTAGAATCGGATAAATCATCTCGAGCAATTACAACCAATTACACTTCAGTCCGTAGGTAAACATGCATATCACCAATTAATTGGTGCATGCATGTCATAAAACTAGCGGGAAATAAGGGTCCTTTTGTCTTTTTAGTAGGAGACAGTGGGGCACTGCACACTTCTTTTCCACAGCCAAATTACAAACCCTTCACCAAATCGTCACCACAAACGTCATCCATCGGTCCGAACCCAATCTTCTACTTAACGTGTCAAGGATTTAGCAATATTCTAGGCTGAAAAATTCCAAAGACAACACTTTCTGAATCAGTACTACTTCAGGCTTCAGCACAGACGCTAGCTCCTCCATTACCAATCATGGTCAATCACCACTTCCTCCTCGTAACTTTCCCCGCGCAAGGCCATATCAATCCTGCCCTCCAATTCGCCAAGCGCCTCATTCGCTTGGGCGCGCATGTCACCTTCACCACCACCGTCGCCGCCTACCGTCGCATGAACAAAAGCCCTACTCCTGACGGCTTGTCTTTCGCCACCTTCTCTGACGGCTACGACGATGGTGGTTTCAAGCCCGGCGACCTCGATTTCGTGGACTACATGTCTGAGCTCAAGCGCCGTGGCTCCCAAACTCTCACTGATCTTGTCGTGTCCAGCGCAAACAACGGCCGAACCTTTACGTGCTTGGTGTATTCTATTCTCCTCCCTTGGGCGTGCGACGTGGCCCGTGAACTTCACCTCCCGTCGGCGCTTCTTTGGATTCAACCTGCCACCGTTTTTGACATATATTACTACTACTTCAACGGCTATGGAGATGTCATCAGGAACATCCCCAATCCTTCATTTTCGATAGAATTACCGGGACTACCATCGCTCACTAGTCGTGACCTTCCCTCTTTTATGGCTGATTTAAATACGCACACTTTTGCACTTCCACTATTTCAAGAGCATTTTGAAGAACTCGGAAAAGAAAGCAAGCCCAGAGTACTAGTAAATACCTTTGATGAATTAGAACCCGAGGCGTTGCGAGCGATCGAGAGGTTTAGTTATACTGGGATTGGACCGCTAATTCCATCTGCTTTTTTGGACGGAAAAGATCCATCCGACACGGCTTTTGGCGGAGATCTTTTCCCAGGCTCCAAGGATTACATAGAATGGCTGAACTCTAAGCCCTGTTCATCGGTTATTTATGTGTCGTTTGGAAGCTTATCGTTGTTAGCAAAAAACCAGATGGAGGAAATCGCACGTGGATTGTTGGATTACGGCTGTCCCTTCTTGTGGGTCATAAGAGCTAATGAAAATGGAGAAGAGAAGGAAGAAGATAGATTGAGTTGCAGGGAGGAATTGGAACAAAAGGGGAAGTTTGTGCAATGGTGTTCTCAAGTGGAGGTTCTGTCACATCCTTCAGTGGCATGCTTTGTGACACATTGCGGGTGGAATTCGACTTTGGAGAGTTTGGTTTCTGGGGTGCCATTGGTGGCGTTTCCCCAATGGACAGATCAGGGGACAAACGCAAAGCTGGTTCAAGACGTGTGGAAAATAGGCCTGAGGGTGACAACAAATAAGGATGGGATTGTTGAAGGGGATGAGATCAAGAGGTGCTTGGAATTGGTTCTTGGAAATGGAGAGAGAGGGGAAGAAATGAGAAGGAATGCTAAGAAATGGAAGGATTTGGCTAGGGAGGCTGCCATGGAAGGTGGTACTTCGTACAACAATCTTAAAGCTTTTGTGGATGAGATTGGGGAAGGACCGGAAGGTTGTTAAAAATATACCTTTGCTGATGAAAACGTACAATATTTGCTCTAGTCGTGGACTTGCATTTGTAATTTTTTTTCAAACACACAACTTCATGATTACTCGAATAGCAATATCAGCAAATACATGAAAATTAGGATGGCATACAAGCTGCGCTGGTACATCCTCCATAAAAACAGCATCACTCGGTTGTAAAGCCCCCAGCTTTGCCAAATTATGAGCCACCTGATTTGCTTGTCTTCTAACATGGGAAACTTTCCATTCCTGCAAAGAGTTTAGCAAGACGTCTCTAACATCTGATCATATGGCTTGTCCATATATAGCATAATCACACTACGTACTTCTCGCTCTTGATAGCATGCATCATCAACAATTTGCTTTGCAGATCTCCATCTAATTCCACTTTAGTGAAACCCAAATTCAAGCAAAAATACATTATTACAAAAGCACCCCAAGCTTTATTACAACATTTTGCTGCCGAAGTGCTTGAAAATCCTGTAACAATGTCTTAGCTTGTGCAACTAAATGAAATGGATGTAGAAAGGATTTTCTGAAAAGAAATGAATTTCTTCGAAACCAGATATTCAGAGTGATAAGTATCATCAGTTCCTTTTCTTCACTAGTTAGCCTCGGCATTAGTTTCATGCAAATACCTTGGAAGCTGAGATCCTTCAAATTATATTTTTGAATAGCTTTGAAGCAATTACCCAACGCATCCTTGGCAAATGGACACTCCAAGAAATTAAATATGCTTAGTAGTTTCTTTAGTCAGTGTACACACTGGACATGTTCAAACTACCAAAACTTTCCATTTACATAGATTAAAACTTGTAGGTAACAGATTGTTGCATGCCTTCCACATGAAAGTTTTAACACCATTTGGTACATTTGCAGACCAAATTAATTGCCAGAGATCTTCACTGCTTCTTAAATCTGAACGACCACTCAACCCTCTTGTAGATCTCTCTTTCTCTAAATGATAAGCACTCTTCACTGAGAAAAAGACAGAGTCTGTACCTCTCCAAGTTTGTTTATCTGCTGAATGTAAAGGACTTAGAGGTAAACTTAGTATCAGGGCGTCTGCTTCATCAACGTTGAATATCACGGATCGGGCTAGTGTTCCATTCCTTGGTATTGCTATCAATTAATTCATTAACTGAGGCAAGCATCTAGATGCTTGATTGGAGATTGAACCATAAATGTAGAACAGTTTGGTAATCGCTTTTCTGTCCAAATACCAATACTTCTCCCATTCCCAGCTACTCTACATATCAAACCATCAAAGAGTAGATCATGGGTACAAATTAGACTCCATAAAAAAGAGACTTGCAGGTGACATCAATATAGTTTACATTGTTGTTCCAACACATCTGAAATACGGTTTAGCGCTCTCACTACCTCTTCATCTCTCTATTCGCCAGACAACCCTCCTTTATGACCACTCGATGGTTACTGGCTCTTGGTAGGGGTGTGCATCCGGATCCAGAAATCCGACCATAACCGGATTTGGATCCGGATGGTAAAATCCGGACAGTTATCCGCCCGGATTAATCAGGAAAGAATCCGGGCGGATATCTGGAATCCGGAATCCGGATGGATTTTTCACTCTAATCAAGATTTTTCACCATATACATAATCCGGATTGTTCACTACAAACCCGGATTTTTCACTATAATCCGGGTTGTTAATACTTTTTTTTTTTAAAGAAGACTAAACTTAAAAAAATGTTTTTATAACACTTGTTTTTCAAAAAAAATAAATTCTGATATGCTTAAATTGCCCAGATTTTTTTTTTAAAATAATTTAAACACTTTTTAAAAGATTTTTATAAATAAAATAAATTAAAGAACCAAATAAATAAATAATATTGTTGTTACCACACAATGCAAAACATAAATTTACAAAGAACAAAAGAAATATTAATACATCACAACTAATTAAACTAAAACATAAATTTACAAAGAACAAAATGCAAATTTAAATATTAGTTGAATCCTAATATTAAACTAAAACATAAATTTAGAGGTCTTGGCACCTCTAGAGGTAGATTAAAAAACTTGGTTAAGAAATTAAAACCGAAAATTGTTGCTTTAATGGAACCTTTTGCCTCGTCTGATAAGGTGCAGGATGTATTACACTTACTACACATGGATAAGTTTATTACTAATGAAGGGGAGGCTGGTAAAATTTGAGTGCTTTGGCAAAATGATATTTTAGTTCAACTGGTTTTAAGTAAAGAACAATTTATTTTCACTCGTGTTGGTGATGGATTTACAAGTGTACTTTGCTGCTTTGTATATGCCAAATGTAATATGGTGGAAGGGAGAGATGTGTGGGAGTCTCTCAATGGTCAAGTACTAGGAAATGAACCATGTATTATTGCAGGTGATTTCAATATTATAAGGGATGACTCGGAACGTCAGGGTGGCAGATCACGTCCGAGAATGGCATTGGAGGATTTTAATTCTTGGATTGAAAATTGTGGATTAATGGACATGAAGTCTTTGGGAAGAAGGTTCTCTTGGTGTAATGGCCAAAGAGGTCTATCAAGAAGCTGGGCAAAATTGGACAGATGTTTATTGAATGCTAGTTGCTTGACAAGATTTCCAAATGTGAGTAACTGCTATTTACCGAGATCAACGTCAGATCATTCACCAATGTTTATTGAATTTCAGTCAGACCCTTTCTTGTATGGACCTTCTCCATTTTGGTTTCAACAAATGTGGATAGAGCATCCAGATTTCATGATTTTGTGGGGAGTATCTGGAAGGAGGATGTGTGGGGAATGGGCCTTTTGAAGTTGGCTTTCAAGCTGAAAAAAATAAGAGGGGCTTTGCGAGAGTGGAATAAGAGAATATTTGGAAGAACTGAAGCACATAGACAGGGGTTAGAAACTCAAATTGAGGGCTTCGAATCAGCGCTACAACAGGAATGGGATCCGAGGATTGAACAGGAACTTGTGCTTAAACATATGGAATTAGCTAATTGGAGATGCTGGGAAGAAACTAGATTAGCTCAAATGGCGAAAGTTAAATGGCGTGCAGAAGGGGATCAAAATTCACATTTCTTCCATGTGTATTTATCTTACAAAAGAAAAAAGAGAGTCACGGAAATGAGGCTCCAAGATGGCACGTATTTGAGATCTCCTGAGGATATTCATTTAAGAGCAGTAAATTATTTCTCTAATTTTCTGCAAAAGGAGGATCAGGAAAGTTTGCCGGATTTATTATATCGCCCGTTATAACATTGGAGGAGAGTGAGGCAATTGGTGCAATTCCTTTGATTAATAAAGTGAAAAATGCTTTGGATTTCATTCCTCCTAATAGTGCTACGGGGCTAGATGGTTTTGGATCTGGTTTTTTTAAAAGTGTTTGGGACATTATTAAGATGGATATCATGGCAGCAGTGGAAGAATTTTTTAGAGGGGGTAAATGGTCGAGATTTTATATGTCTTCTTATGTGGTATTAATTCCAAAAATGGATAAACCAATGGGGTTTGATAAATTTAGGCCGATAAGTCTTTGTTCGGTGTTTTATAAAATTTGCTCAAAGGTGATTGTGAACCGGTTGGCAATTCTACTTCCAAAAATAATTTCTGTTGAACAAGGTGTGTTTATTCCGGGAAGAAGTATATTTGAAAATATCAGTCTGAATCAGGAAATGGTCCATTCTATTAATAAAAAAATACATGGGGGAAATGTGGTGAAACTCGACATGGCCAAAGCATATGACCGTGTTGATTGGGAGTTCCTCTTGAAGGTGCTCTGATCCTTTGGGTTTTCTACTACAGTTTGTGGATTGATTAGCAAGTGTATCACTACGCCTTGATATTCTATATTAATTAATGAATGGTACGATGAAAGGCTTTTTCAAGGGTGGTAGAGGATTGAGACAAGGGGATCCTTTGCCGCCTTATTTGTTTATTATTTTACAGGAAGTCCTATCTCGGCTAATAAAACAAAGTATGGAGGAGAAAAGTTTTGGCCAATTCACACAAGCTCGAGGTACTATTTTAGTCTCTCATCTAATGTATGCGGACGATGTGGTCATATTCACTAATGGAGGCCGTAGATCAATTCGGTGCATTCTAAATATTTTGGCTACATATGAGAAGTGGTCTGGCCAACTGATAAATAAAGAGAAAACTGCTATGTTTTTCTCAAAAAAAATTCCAATAGCTAGAAGAAGAAATCTTAAAAGATTGACGGGTTTTTCGAAAGGAAAATTTCCTTTTAAATATTTGGGGGTTCCTATTGTTTCGGGAATACTTAAAATTGGGGATTTGGAGGAGTTGGTGAGTAAGGTTAAAAGAAAAATAAGTGGTTGGAAAATGAGATTGTTATCAGTGGGGGGAAGAGTGATTCTATTGAGACATGTTCTTGTTAGTATGGCGTTACATCTACTAGCAGTTTTGCAAGTTCCAAAATTAATTATCTCTTCTTTAAATCGGTTAATGAGCTATTTTTTTCGGGGAGAAAGTGATGGAAGGGGAAAGAAAAGATGGGTTGCTTGGAGTAAAATATGTAGGCCAATAGGAGAAGGAGGTTTGGGTATTAGATCTTTGGATGAAATGCAAAATGCTCTTCATTTAAAATTCGCTTGGAAACTGATGCATGAAAATTCTCTTTGGGCAAACTTTTTCTGTTCGAAATATGTGGGGAATAAAGCTTTGATGCTTCTGGGTTCTCAAAAGGGTACAACTTTTTGGCGTATGATCGTTAGATAAGTGGCTGGCGACACCGCCCACCCTATCGTGCTCCCCACCGGCCGGCGACCTCACCCCTCCGATCTCAGCCTCCCTTGCGCCGCCGTTAACCACCAACATCCCTTCAAAGCCGCGGCGCCACTTTCGCTCCAGCGCCGCCGTCGCGCCACCTCCGGCTACCATCTTCACACCACATCATCCTCGACCTTCTAGCAACCCAATCGATCCAACCCCACCTTCGATCTGTCACCGATGAAGCCCCACCATCAACATTTCCGTTTTGGGTGTTTTTACACTTCAACCGCCTATTGTGTCGCCACCCACGACCAACCACCACCACCATTAGTTTCACCGACATCCTTAAGCCCTACCCTATCAATCTCGGGTCTTCGTTTGCACTCGTTCAAAAGTGAGTTTTGAGACCCACAGCCACAGTGCATTTGACACTGTTTTGATGCTGCGTTGCCGCTTCTAGCACCTCAACGCAGCTTCTAGCACCTTCTTGATCTTTCAAAAATTATATTATAGCATTGTAAGTATTTTTCTCGAAGAACTTTAGAAATTTAAATGTATTTTCGCACTAACTCTTATTTACTGTGAATTGGTTGGTTGTGCCGGACTGAGTTCGAATAGTAAGGGGGTCGATTGGATTGGATGATGGAATTGTTTGTGTGAGATTGGCTTATGCTTTGAAATTTATTGGCTGTTTCGAGTTTAAATATTGGTGTTTTGAGTTTGATGTTGGTCATGGTGGATATCGGTATTTTTAAGAAGTGATGGTATATTTTGGGATTATGAGGGTTTTAAGTTTTGAGATATTAAAATAGGTTATTTTAGAAGTTTAGGCTTAAATATCGAAATCCGTGATTGATTGAAAACTTACGGAAATTGTGTGATTATTTTTATAGGTGACGATTTATAGTCGACTCGACATTTTTGAAGAAAATTCTGAAAAGCTAAGAAGTCCAGGTAAGCAGGGTTCATATACTAGTTTTGCATAAAAGAAATAAAATGAGGTTGACTTTGGAAATAAACATGTTTGTTTTTTAAAAGAAATTATCTGAAAACAACCTCAGATGTTTATTCTGCATATGCATAAATTCAATATAAGAGAAAGTGTTTTCTGTCATGACTGGTGTAGACATGAGCTAGTTTTGTGCACTTTGTTTCTGAACTATGTAAAAGAGCGAATAAGGAATTCTAAAAGTTTTATTATGAACAAATGAGAATATTTTGTTTATGTTTATCTCGAACATGTGAAATAATCTGAAGGTTTTCAGTGTTTTGTTTTGATATGATGTGTCGTCTGAAAATCTTGGTATGAAGTTCTAATTTCGTATCTGATTGTAACCGGATTTTCGATGAAATCCATTCTGTTTCTGTTAAGGCCCAGCCACGGGTATAATGGTGGTTTATAACCCTACCACGGGGGTGAAACATGGAAAATGGCCCAGCCACGGGTATAATGATGGTTTATAACCCTATCACGGGGGTGAAACATGGAATATGGCCCAGCCACGGGTATAATGGTGGTTTATAACCCTACCACGGGGGTTAAACATGGTATTGTCCCGATGTGATATTAAACGATGATAAGATTATAATGTTTCAGTTTAGAAATGCCAACGGATTCTCTTTTTGGAATAAGTTTATTTTTCTGGAAATTTCGCTTTAATGCTTTTGTACAGAGTTTTGTTTCTGCATTCTGAAAGTAAATGTTTTGTTCTGCTTATCAAATGTTCTAAATGCTCATGTTTACATACTAGTATATGCTCTCTACTTACTGAGTTGTTGATAACTCACCCCCCTTATCTCCATAATATTTTAGATGACATTGATGGTTCAGCTGAGGATCAGTATTAAAGTTTATGGAGAAGATTAGCAGTGAATGGTTGTTGGGTATCTCGTGGTATTAGTGTTGATGTTGGAAGTTATTTATATTTCTTAAGTTTGCTTCAATAGATTTAGACGGTTTATGGGGACTTATGTTAATGTTTCATTATTTCTAGTGTGTTATTTGAGACATGAAGAAGAGTTGATTTTATTTGAGTTGCTGGATTGAAAATTAGATAGATGAGTTTATATGGTTTATTTAATTGAAGTATTTACGTTTGATTTGAGGTTTGGGAAAATATATATTCTTGAAATTGGAAGTACTCTAGCCTTGTTAGAGTTGATTATCAGGTTATATGAGTTAACTCTCCGGACCCTCGGGGACGGGGCGTTACAAATCCGGCCCAGTTGAACACCCCTAGCTCTTGGCCGCACTATACTCAAATCTTGCCACAAAACGCAAACCTGTCACTTTCCATTCCATCGCTCACTTTTAAATGCAGATCAAACCTGGTATATTTAAAATTTCAAGCTTATAATAAAACAAATCAACTCCTACACTTCTAGTACTATCCATCATAATATATAGATTTACCAAGAGTCCCATAAGCGCGCTCTAATACCAAGTTGTGGCATCCGTTCCTCGATAAAAGACTTGGCGAGGATCCTTGGTGCCAAAGGTGCCAGCCAATTGGTCAATACCTAGGGCTTAGTCGGGTTGGGCGTGCCTCATCCAGATGGAGGTGCACTTGTGAGGTTATAGATGTAAAACCACAGTCGAAAATATAGAGGTTTAGTCGGTAAACTAAGACCATTAATTCCAATCTTGGAGATACATAAAACCCAAATACTTTGTTCATCGCCTACAGAGCGGCAAATCGAATACAAGTGGTCACCCGTTTCAAAATGATAAATGGCTCCAACAATGGAGACCAGCCATTGATAGCAACATTGACTCTTCTTCCTCGAACATCACCCACGGGTCTAACTCTGCATCAAATTCTTTAGCTCCAAGGATGAAAGCATAGGTAGGTTAGATAGTTATGACAAACCAAGTAACGAGAGATCATGCTCCTGAAGATGCAATGAATAATTTTATGTAGCACAAGAAGGATACATATATGTTTGTATGTCAATGAATCACCCTCCAAGGAGTTACCCTCTACGCAATGTATTGTAAAGCATAAGTATTACTAAGGCAAGGAATCTACCTCTGCTCCAATATGTAAAATTCATAAAATCGTCACATGGGTATTGATTTCTTAGGCACAGTTGTCATCACATAGATACAATGGTAAGCACACAAATATCTCATACAAAGATAACATGTTGCACTGGGGAATGTCTACCCGACCAACCAACTCGAGGACACCAACAGGTGATACACCGAGAGATTCTACATCCCAACTATCAAGTGAGGCCAATATGATTCTGCTCTACCCCAATCATCGCGGGGAATTCTCCTTCCCATACGAAACTCGTGGCAATATTTTGTAGGAATGGTTTAGGGAATTCTCCGTCCCGTCCCATGATGATCGACACACATTATGGATTTTCTCACACATAGATATTGATTTCTCAATCAGAGATCATAGTTTCTCACACAGAGATATGCATCAATGAAAATAGTAAACAGCTCAAAGTTCTTAGAAATCAAGGAGTAAATATAAGGATAAACACAAGGACAGAAAATTAGATTTATTCATGATCAGAAAAGGGAAAGGTTACAGTATATGCATATGCCTTTTACATACAGCATTCACTCCACATTTCTCAACACTGTCTTAGAAGCTAACCAACCTCTCAGCGTCGGGATCGCTACGTCAGTATATCCTTGTTTCCTCAAAGAATCCAGGTCTACAAGATTTCAAATGTTTAAGATCTCAAAAGTGAGATTTTGTCCCTTGTTCAAATCCATTTTATAGGGCAAGAATGTTAGATGTCCTGTTGACATACTTCTTACTCCATATATGCTTGGATAATAGTCCTTTAGCCTCAACTGTCAAACTATAGGATGATAGAAACAGATGGTCAGGGCATGGTCTGCATGCCCAATCCAGTCATTTCTCGAATTAGGGTCTCATACATGGCTACAGGCCATACCTCTGGGTTAAGGTGATATGACCTACCCGAGTCGTATCCTCCTTTGTAGACTCACTCAGGTTGTGACCCTTCAGATGGAGTGTTCGCTTTTGTGTACGATATTGTCATTCTTCTAAGCATTTTTGTGTTATCCTGAAAAGTTTCCATATCTACCCCAGTTTTTCCTAGACAGTTGCTTAGCTTAGGCGGGTAACTCTTGTCTTATTAGAGTCACTGGCCTCTTCAGTTCCTCGTTCTCTCCTTCATAGTATGCGGCTTTTCTTGCTTGCCTACTATAAGGCTAGACTTCCATCTCCACCTTGCCCTCGGATTTTTCTGGCAGGCCTTTTATAAGGTGCTTGCTCGCCCATGTTCTGGACTAGCTACATTTTGTTGCACCCATAGCTATTTTCATCAGACCAATGGAGTGTTTTTTATTTTTCTTTCCACTCAACTCCATTAATGGTATGTTCCCCTTGCACTCCAGGCATTCCTCACAACACCCTTGAAAATGCTATGGAAATATCACAGGATGCACAGTACTACAAGGCCCAACTTGATGAGTTAAAAGCAAGATGATCAGCTGCATGATTTATATAAAATTATCAAGAGGGACAATATGGCTTGATTGTGGTGCCACCTAAGTTTTTTGAGGTAAACTTTGACTTCTTATGTTTTAGTATATAGAAATCGTGTATGAATGGTTTTGGTAGGTACCCGTTAGGATTTTGTGTTGATATCTTTTTATGCTTTCACTTTGCACTGCTAGTTGTTAGTTTTTGGAGATGAAATGGGTATGCGGTGGCCATGATAGCTAATATACTACAAACTGCTCATGAGCAAGTCTCTTGTCTTTAGACAAGTGTTGAAGATGCACTTTTACATTAGGTTGATTTTAATGTCATGTTATTAGTATAGTACTTAGTCATAATAGGAGAATGCATTAATACAGGAGCATGTACTTCAGCTTACTCTTTACTATATTTATGTTAGGTTTCCAGGGAATTGATAAGGAGGAAAAACCTGTATGATTTAAAGGAGGGAAAAAGTAGGTGTTTGTTGTAAAAAAATGTTAATCCAGTTTGCAAGAGAAATATGCTACAATATTCTAAGTATTTTACAAGGGTTTCCTTATCATTTGGCTTGCATATAAACAATTGGCACTTTACCTATATATTAGGGATTGTGATCACCTGCATATATATAGGCTATTAGTTAAACATGATCATATGGATGCAGAAAATGCTTATCACACGAATATTAGTACACACTACAACAAATTTGAGATTTTGGGACGAAATTATTTAGGGACGAAATTTTTTTCATCCCTAAAAGTCATTTTTTGGGACGAAATTTAAATTTCGTCCCAAAAAATTGATGAATTTAGAAAATCGTTCGAACAGTATTTTCTGCGACGAATTAAATCGTCTCAAAAAAATTTTCCCGTTCGAACGTGAAAAAATACGTTCGAACAGTAAAATTTGGCGGATAATTACTTTATTATGGCGGGGAAAGTTCAAAAACGTTCGAACGAGAATTTGTTATGTTCGAACGGAAAATATTTGGTGGCAAATCCTGGCAGGAAGATTTCTAAACCGTTCGAACGGAATATATTTAGTTAGAACATATTCAAGCACCACATTTATACATTCGAAGGTATAATATTAGTCTCGGTACGAAACTCAAAATATAAAAAATATCTATCATATATACAAATTCATTAATTAATTTTATGTAATTAATTTTAAAATATTTTAATGATTTCTTTTATGTTAAATAAGATTTTTAGTTAAATAAATATTATCAACCACATATATATTAATCAACCAAATAAAGCAAATTATCAAAATGCCATATATATTGTTCATAATTACAACAAAAGAAAATATAAATAAAAGATAAAAACTATTGTGATGCGAGGTCTCTACACACATCCTCGACTGCAGCTAATTGTGTCTCTACCTGTGTCAGTCGAGTACTAACTGTGACCTGAGTTGCATTATTGGCATTAATCGTTGTTCGTAACTCATTAACCTCTGTACGTAACCCAGAGACGGTAGCCATAATCTCTGTACGCAACTCAGACATGGCAGTATGCACTGCAGTATGCACTGCATCAATCACTGCTGATGTGTGTACGCCGATCTCAGCATGCAATATGTCAGTCATCTCCTCGCAAATATATGTGCGTGATGTCTCAGCCTGTTTAGATGTCTCACCAGCCGATACTCCAGTATCTCCCGGCTGCGCATCTCTCTGAATCACAGCCCTGTCAGGAACAGCCCCACGAAAACGAAATCTAGAGTGTCCCGTGCTCCGTGATAGAGTGGTGCTGTTGATCGGTGCCATCGGAAATCGGGAACGCTCGGCAGGTTTGGACACAACCCCGGCATGTAGCAAAAATCGAGTGATGAGGATCCCAAACAACAGTATATCTGTCGTAATGAACTATGCCTCTGATCGGATCCTCTCAAATATATAACCAACGAGGTCGATCGGGATGCCATGAGCGACCCGTATCATAAATCTCGCTCGATCCATGCCGACCTCGGTCTTGTGCTGCCGTGGGTCAATATTGTTGGCAATGATCAAATTCATAATCTTGAAGAAAGAAGATAAATCTGCCTGCCTAATACTCTTGGAGCCATCGTACACTGGAGCATCTGGACCAACAATCAAGTCTCTGACCTCGTGATCAGCAAGTGTATCGATCTCATCTATGTAATCTGGTCCCTCGTCCTGAGACATAGCTGCATCACCTGAAGGACTAGACTCTCTAGGCGGCAGGTTTGGATAGGCATCAAGAAGCCTAGGAATACCCAGATATGCAGCGAGTCCGTCCGCTAAAAATATAACAGGAGCTCCTCGGACACAGATCCTATATGCCCCTCCATCGTCTGGGCTAGCAGCACCGAGCTCTTTATAGAACTCAGTAACGATCTCAATGAAGAAAACGAGCTCCATTCCTTCTTCTCGCTGATCTAAGATTGGTGCCCAACCACGATCATTGAATACTGATGGGAGGGAATGACCCTCCCATATAAGAGCGACAAAATCAGACAGTTTTACCTGTCGCTCAAGTAAAACGGTCCGCTCTCGAACTGTTTGGATGGAAGGTTCTCCTGATAGAACATATAATCAATTAAACGATGAAAACAATTTAATAAGCTAATAAAATGTTAATGGATTGAATTTAATAATTAGCGTTCGAACCTCTAAATATATGGTCAAACAGACAATTAATAACGTTCGAACGTGTCGATCAAGTTCGAACGTACAGGTTTACTCGTTCGAACGGACTGGTTAATACCGTTCGAACGTAAAATAGATCTAACTCGGCCATGGCTGAGTCAACTCAGCGGCCATGAAAATACTCAAAAATTAATCGATATTGTGGTTTCTTCAACTAAAAACAAAGTACTCTTCATTTCTAAACATCCTACGATAGATTTATGATGTTCTACGGTAATTATTAATGAAAAAATGTAATTTTTAAAAAAAAAACAAATAAAACCATAAAATTATAAAATAAACGGTAAAATGAGTTTGAAAATACATACCTTTACTTGGGAGGAAAAGTGTTTGACGTATGTGCTGATCACGACGGCAGACGGCATTGAATGTAGTGCGTTCAAACGTTTTCTCGCTTTTTCAAACGGTGGGGACGGCGGCGTGAGAGAAATCGCTGCCCGCGATAACTTGTACGTGCATAACCGTTCGAACGTTAATAGTTAAAGTTCGAACGTTAATATAAAACCGTTCGACCGTTACTATTTCACGTTCGAACGGAAGTTTTGGAAGTTTATTTAAAAATATATTAAATATATACTATATTTATATTCCTATAAATTATTATAATATATATACTATTATAGTAGATTATATATACTGTAATATATATGTAATATTATAATATATATTATAATAGTAGAATACTTTAAATGAAAGCATAATAACTTATAAAATATTTTTTTATAGTATAATAGTAATATATCATAATACTTTACTATCAAAGTGTTATTTATGATATATTAATATATATAGTACATGTAGTACTATATGGTATGAGTTTATACTTAACTAATATATGTCATATTATATACTCCATTATACTTTACCTACTAAAGTTATATATGATATTATACAACATATATATAGAGTATAGCTTACTAATATACTATCATCTTATAAATTTCTCTACACTTTATTATGTGACCTTAGTATATTTGAGGCTATATATATGTGAGTATATATTACTAATACATATGATCTTAATAATATATATGATAGTATAGGTCACTATATATATGATAATATATATTACTATATATACTATATATTTAGTATAGATTACTATATATATGATAGTATATATTACATTATATATGACAGTATATATAACTAATACATATGATGTTATAGTACTTTTCATTTAATGATGAAAAAAGTTATATTTAAACATAAAGGATATGTGTTCGAACGGTACTCGTAAACCGTTCGAACACATATATTAACGTTTGAATGTAAAAAAACCATTCGAACGGACAAGGCAAATGGCGGGAAAACATCCCGCCAATTAAAGACAGCTGGATTACCGTTCGAACGTAATTTGTTATAGTTCGAACGGATTATTGCAGTGGTGGGAAAATATCCCGCCAATTAAAGTATCATCTAATATATCTATATATATTAATGTTGTTCTTTTATTCAAAGGTATAATAAAAAAAATATAAATAAACATTTACAATACCGTTTGAACAGTTAGAAATTAAAGTTCGAACGATTAATTTTCGAGCGAGAATAAATCAATAACGTTCGAACATACTTTTTATACGTTCGAACGTGAAAATTAGGAGGGAATTTTCTCCCGCTTAATATTTTCACGTTCGAACGGTTAGTAAATAACCGTTCGAACATGAAATGTTCTTCAAAAACACGACAGAACCTCACAATTCTGTTTCTCTCCTCCTGCGTTGTCGCTCCGTGTGGTCGCCTGAAGATTACCCCTTCGCATATCAGAGGTATTCTTTCTCAAACTAGCCCTTAAGCTCAAAAAAATTGTTCATCTCACTCCATTATTCTCGGATTAATACTTGTAGGATAGTTTGTGATTATTCTCGGATTATTCTCGGATTATTTCCTTTTCATCTTCAAAAATTCAGGTATTTCTTTTAAAATAGAAATGTATGATTTGAAATTAATATTTTGCAATGTTAGAAAGTTGTATGCTTTGAGATTGTTGTTTGTGTTTGTAATTAATGGAGTTTTCGGCGTTGTTGAAGACGACTGGAGTCTGGAATGAATACGTTCGAACGGGTTAGGCCGTTCGAACGTATTCATTTTGTTCGAACATAGGTTCTCATCGTTCGAACGGGTAATGACATTACATCAATAACGTATACAGAATACAAATAGTTTGGGATAGTTATAAATTATATGTACTACTAAATCACAAATAATTAGGACCAACTATCATTTAATATTGTTAATTCTAAATAAATAAAATTAATATTCAAATTAAAATACTACTAAATCTTTAAATTAAAATATAAATAGTTAAGATTTAATAATACTTAAATACTTAATTATAAATTAATAAAATTAATATTCAAATTAAAATACTACTAAATCTTTAAATTAAAATATAAATAGTTAAGATTTAATAATACTTAAATACTTAATTATAAATAAATAAAATTAATATTCAAATTAAAATACTACTAAATCTTTAAATTAAAATATAAATAGTTAAGATTTAATAATACTTAAATACTTAATTATAAATAAATAAAATTAATATTCAAATTAAAATACTACTAAATCTTTAAATTAAAATATAAATAGTTAAGATTTAATAATACTTAAATACTTAATTATAAATTAATAAAATTAATATTCAAATTAAAATACTACTAAATCTTTAAATTAAAATATAAATAGTTAAGATTTAATAATACTTAAATACTTAATTATAAATTAATAAAATTAATATTCAAATTAAAATACTACTAATTATGTTTTTGTTGTATTGTTGTATAAATAATATGTTGTTATTGTTTGACATATATTAGCATATTTTGTATTGTTTATTCATCAAAATAAACCTTAGACCCGTTCGAGAGTTATCAATCCGGATGAATGCTTGATTGATAACTCTTGAATTGTCCAGAGTGGACAGTTTGGGATTGTAAGATCATTCTCGCAAACTATAGAACTATATCTGTTGTCGTCCAACATTATGATTTTGGTAGATTCATCCATTGTTCTCTAGATATGCAGTTTCGGTGATGGTGCAACGACGTGTTAATCGTCAGTGCACACAACCAAACGAGCATATTTGGAGAACTATGGGGAGATGCTGCAGAAATGTTGTTGAACGTGGCAGATAATAGATCATAGGTTGGCGACTATGATCTTACAATCCCGAACGGGATAGGACCAACTACCCGGTGAAAAGTGGCATACTCATTAATTGGTACATGATACATGGTTGTTTGTTGATGCATTACAATATTGTTTGTAATGAATATAGTCGGCATGGATAAGAGTTGGATGAGAGTTAGCGATCGATTGGGTCAGAATTACAATGTATATGTTGAAGGTGTTAAGAAATTCTTGGAGTTTGCATTGAGTACATGTGATAGTGATGGGCGTATCAGATGCACATGCAGAGAATGCAGGAATTTGCGTTCTCATAAGATAGACTTGGTGAGAGAGCATATGTTTGTCAAAGGTATTGATAAGGGTTATACTGATTGGGTTTTACACGGCGAACCATATCCAACTTCATTTGAGGCTCCACATGAAGAAGAAGAGATCGATGAAGATGTACAACTAGAGATTGTTGGAGATGATTACGATGAGGATATGGAGGAAATGTTAGGTGACATCGGTGCAGGAATGTTTATGGATCAAGGTGACACGGACACATCAAGCTCAAATGATGGGGGCCATAACACTTTTGCACGCTTGTGGAATGATTCACAGCGTGAGTTATATCCAGGATGCAGAAGACATTGTAAGTTGTCGTTTACCGTAAGATTGCTTCACATAAAATCAATGTGTCGATTATCTATTAAGGCAGTCAATATGTTACTTGAGCTGTTTAAAGAGGCACTGCCGACAGACAATATTTTACCTCGTAACTTCTATGAAGCAAAAAAGTTGAAACGAGGACTCGGATTTGATTACAACGTAATACATGCATGTAAGAATGACTGCATATTATTTTAGCGAGAGAATGAGCAGTTGAACGAGTGTCCTATATGCCACGAGTCAAGATGGACATCGGACAAGGCAAATGTTCTGTAAAAGGTCGTACGCCACTTTCCATTGATACCTAGATTACAACGATTATTTATGTCACGCGCAATGGCTGTAGATATGACATGGCACTCATCAGATAGATTAAGGAACGATAATATTTTGTCACATCCTGCTGACTCCCAGGTGTGGAAGGAATTTGATCAGGAACACCCATGATTTGCTGAAGAACCGCGTAACGTAAGACTTGGGTTGGCAACAGATGGATTTAATCCTTTTGGGAACATGAGTACTAGTCATAGTACTTGGCCAGTTGTACTTATGCCGTATAATTTACCACCGTGGAAGTGTATGAAAGATTCATATTTCATGATGGGTTTGCTCATCCCAGGTCCGAGGTCACCGGGAAATGATATAGAAATACACTTACAGCCATTGATTGCAGAATTGAAAGATTTGTGGGAGAATGGGGTTGTTACATTTGATTCATCAACAGGCAAGTCGTTCAATATGCATGCTGCGGTGTTGTGGACAATAAATGATTTTCCAGCTTATGGGAATTTGTCAGGTTGGAGTACTAAGGGGAAAATGACATGTCCAACTTGTAACAAATATACCAAATCTGAATGGCTTACGTACGGGAGGAAATTATGTTTCATGGGTCATCGTCGATTTTTACCTGGTGACCATAGATGGCGTGGAAATTCTAGAATGTTTGATGGAACTGTTGAATGGGGCCAACCTCCACCATATTTGTCTGGCGAAGATGTACTTGCACAATTTATAGATGTTGGTTGTAATGAATTTGGTAAAAAATAACGAAAAAGAAAACGAGTTACGAATGAGTTGAATTGGACAAAGAAGAGTATATTTTTCGAACTCCTGTACTGGTCGAAGTTAAAATTACGACATAGCCTTGATGTTATGCATATTGAAAAAAATATTTGCGAATCCGTATTGGGAACATTGATGTCAATTGAAGGAAAAACAAAGGATACAATAAACTCAAGGAAGGATTTGAAGCGGTTGGGAATAAGACGGGAAATGCAGTTGCAAGAAAATGGTTCGTCTGTCTACATGCCGATTGGGTGGTATACATTGTCAAGGAATGAAAGGGTTACATTTTGTGAGTGGCTAATGAAGATCAAATTACCAGACAGTTATGCCTCAAATCTAACAAGGTGTGTGAGAACAAATGATTGGAAAATAACTGGATTAAAAAGTCATGATTGTCATGTTTTCTTACAGCGTATCTTGCCTATTGGTATCCATGGGTACTTGACCAGAGATGTGCGCATGGCTTTGACTGAGTTGGGTGCATTTTTTAAAGACTTATGTGCTAGGACGTTGAATGTAGAAGCTTTGGATCGAATGGAACGAGAAATTGTCATAATATTGTGTAAGCTAGAAAGTATTTATCCACCGTCATTCTTCGATGTCATGGTTCACCTAGCCGTTCATTTGCCACGTGAGGCTCGACTTGCAGGACCAGTTCAATATAGATGGATGTATCCCATTGAACGATTTCTTGGAAAGTTGAAACGTACAGTGGGTAACAAGGCCCGTCCAGAAGGATCAATTGCAGAAGCATATATTGATGATGAGTGGCATACCTTCTGTTCCAAATATTTCCACGAAGTTGACACTCGGTTTGATCGGCCAGAAAGAAACTTTGACGTTGATCGAGCAAGACAACAGAATATATTTTCTGTGTTTTCCCAACAAGTTCGTCCAATTGGTGCAGTGCGTGGTTATGACTTGTGTGGAAGAGAGTTCGAGAAAGCTCAGTGGTACGTGCTGAACAATTGCCCTGAGATAGAGAACTACTTGAAGTAAGTTATAACTTTTTCTTAATTTAAATTGCTTCATTACTTTTAAAAAAATACAAAATACAAAATATTTGTGGTAATCATCAATTTCAGTGATCATATTAACATGCTCAAGGAACTAGGAGTAAATAATATAAACCAGAAACATGAAGAGGAGTTCCCGAGATGGTTTGAAGAATGGGTAATGAAATTACATATGCGTTACTGAATAACAAATGAAAAAATATTAATTTCAACTTTAATATAGTATATGCTTTACTCAATATGTAGGTTGTACAATTGCATGCGAATAATCCAAATGATATATCTGATGAACTTTATGCATTGGCGCGTGGCCCATCAAGACGCGCTACTCGATATTCTGCATGTATTTCTCGGGGAAGTAGGTATCACACACTGGATCGAGATTGTTATAGGAAAACCCAAAATAGTGGTGTCCTAGTCGAAGGAAGTCATGATGGAGAAAATATTGATTTCTATGGGGTTATTGTCGATATAATTGGAATGAAATATTTGGGAGAGCTTGCGGTGTATCTGTTTAAGTGTGATTGGTGGGATTTAAGCAATCCTCGTACTGGAGTCCGTGATGATGAATATTTTTTGAGTGTTAATACATCAAAAAAATGGTATGAAGATAATCCTTTTATTTTGGCTTCTCAAGCATCTCAAGTATTCTACTTAGATGACCCGAAGTTAGGAAATCAATGGCGAGTAGTTCAAAAATATTCTCCAAGAAATATATATGATGTTATCCCTCAGGCGGAAGGACAAGATGAAGAAGAAGATGACTCTTCTACTCAAGAAGCATACCAAGAGAGTCAACCCGCCTGAAATTTGTTTGTGGATTTGAGCCAGTATGAGATGATTCCATTAAATAGAGAAGATATTGAGGCTGAAATTGTTGATACGACAGTTGAGAAAAATGTTGAATCATCTGAAGTATCTACAGATGATGAGAGCGAATTGTCAAATGAAACTGATATAGATTCTGATTGACCAATTATGTGTTAACATTACACTTGATGACAAATATTTTACTTATTGAATGTATCAGTAGTTTGAAATTATGCCGCCAAAGAGGAAGGAAGTTCACAACCCATCTCCACCTGTTCCTAGCTCTCTTTCAGACTCATCATTAGAGATTGATTCTACAGAACAAGGTAAAAATCTAATACTCATAAAAGTTATTAATTAAGGTCCTATAATAGAGATATAAATGAAATTGATTACAATGTTATATTTTATAGAATTTACAGTATAATCTCGTCAAGGTCGAGGCACCACTAGAGGGATGACGTTGGAAAAATATCGAAAGGTGGGTAAGATCAAGGTTAACATTCCTGACGAACATACTGGGGGCGAAGGACAACCAGCAGCTTGGCTTGCATCACATGTGGGTGCTCTTACACGAACTTATGCACCTTTGGCAACGACTTCATGGAAGAAAGTCCCCCAAGATGTTAAAGAGCTTATCAAGAAGCGTTGTTTGGTAATGTTTAAAACATTGATTTAGTAGAATAAATTTCTATATTTTACTTAAATTTAGAATATTATAAATGATAATGTGTTTGTGACTATTTTTTTAAGGATGATTTCGAATTAAATTTTGGTCGGGGAGAGGAGCGTAAGACTGTGGAAGAGCTTATGGATAATGCATTCCGCAAATATAAGGCGATGTGTCATGAGCATTATAATAAGTTTGAGAAGAAGGAAGATGCACGCCAACATCCTTTCCAGGATGTCCGACCTTCTGAGTGGGAAAAACTTTGTGACATATTTGAGGATCCATCATATCAGGTATAATGAAATTTAATTATTTTACTTGTCCTATCTGTCATTTCGCTTCATAATATTTTCAATTTCTTTGCAGCAGCAAAGTTCTATAAACAAAACAAATAGATCAAAATTAAAGATTAATCATCATGCAGGCTCAAGATCTTTCCATCGCCTTTCTAAGAAATTGGTATTGCTATTTTTTTTATTGGATATAGTTAATTATTTGGATGAATCATAATGACTTTATATCTTAACACATTTATTGTAGCAAGATTCAAATACTAATTATGATTTGACAAAATTATATGCTGCATCGCACACTGATCGTAATGGAGAGTAGACTCATCCTGATACCCGTGAAAATTATGTAAGTTTCATAACCTGTTTTAATTAAATATATTAGAATATTTATGACGATATTAATTCTTTATCTTATATATGGCTAGGATAAAATGGTTGCCCTACGTGCTGAATCTGCGTCAGATCAAAATTTCTCAACAAGTGATATTGAGATTTTTACACAAGTCCTGGATCAACGTTCAGGATATTTGAGGGGTTTGGGTCGTTGTGTAAAGCCTGGTCCCTCTTCCGCTTCTTCTGGGAATGCATTTATGACTTCTATAGCGCTAGAGAATGCGAATTCCAGAATCGAAGAATTGACTGCAAGACAGCATGAGTTAGAGACTCAATTGGCAAAACAAGCAGATATGGAGATGCGCCTCAAACAACATGAAGAACAACGATAAGAGTTCAGAAGACAGATGCAACTCCAAATGCAGCAGCTTATGCAACAGTACAGGCCTCCAAGCAACTGATGGATTTTGGGATTATCTATTTTATGTACGAACAATACCCGTCTCGACTGTTATTTATTTAGTTTGCGCTTATTTTAACACTTTTGTGAGTGTTAAATAGTTTCTAATGTATTTTTTCAAATAGTATGAATGTCTATTTGGTTTTCTATTATTGATTTAAATTAAAGAGATGTAACGACAATAGCGTTCGAACGTAAACGTAATGTTCGAACGAAATTTATGTTCGTAGAGTTCGAACGATCACACAACGTTCGAACGTAACTAATTTCAGTCGTGTTCGAACATAGCCTATACCGTTCGAACCCATATATTGTTCGACCTGACCATTTAACGTTCAAACACAAAGACAATTCATAGCGTTCGAACGAATTCATGTGTGTTCGAACATATTTCGAAATCGTTCAAACACGTCACTACTGTTCGAACTTAAAATTTTTTCCGTTCGAACTATTTTCTGGGACGAATTTAAACCGTGAAAAAAAAAAAATTTTCGTTCGAACGTGTTCGAACGGTTTCCTTCAATTTCGTCCCAAAAGAAATTTTTTGAGACGAAATGGTGATTTTCATCCCAAAATACCTTTTGGCACAGTGATATTGGAACGACTTTGGGACGAATTTTTTTCATCCCAAAAATGTTTTTGGGACGAAATTGGGGTCTTCAAAAGACCCTTTCTGTTGTAGTGACAAGGTATATTTAATATTAATCACATTGTTGGATGTAGGAAAATGGAAGTACAAAGCTGATCGAATCATTAATATTCCACAACCAGTGATTCGATCATGATTGGGTGATGAACAGAGATCGGATCATTTATAATCCACAACCAGTACTACTGACGTCGTTGGTTGACCATGCTTCAATGATGAAGAGACTCAATTGCCATAATCACCATGTATTATTTTGGATGCATTAAATGTTGGTATTTTGATTCATTTATAAATTGAGATATATGAATCCCTTGAATTACAGGTTGATTCATCATTAAATGTACAAATTTAATCATAATTAGTTTTGTAAATTAACTGTTCAAGAAATTTATTTGTATCCCTAAAAATCAAGCTTTAAAAGGTGGTCAAACAACTTCAAGAGTAAAAATTTATTTCTCAAATTCTATCCGAGCAATTCAGATGTTCATGATCTTTCATATTTGCGGTGATATTTGGGTGGTCCAGAAAGATCTTTTGCGGTGCTTTTTTGTTATTTGGGATTAATACAATTTGCGGGACGAAAATCTACCTTTGACAACATATATAAAGCAAAAGTTTGTTGGTCACTGGCCATTAATTTGGAAGGGAGATGTCTTGTTAAAAGTAGAAATATTGGAGCCATGCAAGCCGGACCTCAAGGAAAAGAATGTTACGTTTATGCATGCTTTGAGGTTAAGGAAATGAACATTTCTTTATTGTTTTGATGTTGATGTTGATGTATGTTATGAGTAATCTTTCTTGAGTATATTATTGTTAATTGAAACCTAGACTGCTATTATGTTTACTAAGTATTCGACTCATTTTAGTATTTTTTTTCTTATATTTTTCCCATCCCAGGTAAGTAAGATTTTAAGATGCTATAGGACAGAATATTGTTCAAGTGGAAGACTTGGATGCTTGAGGCATCGAGAAAAAATTCTGATCTATTTATATATAGTTTAAGTGATATTTTGTAGCACATGGCTATTTTGTTTTCCTTTAATAACTGCTATGGACAACTTTTATTTTTGGAGAGATTTTATTTTAATAAAGTGCTTTGATTTCTTATAAAGGCTATGGAATCTTTTATTCTTAGAGCTAAAGTGTGAATGTTTTATGATTAGTAGTATTCGGTTTCTTTAACTTTAAACTCTAGAGGAAGGGGGTGTTACAGTTGATATCAAAGTCTACGGTCTAAAAGATTCTGTAGGCATTTTCCAAAACAAGAGAAGAAAATTTTTTAGAGTTCAGAAATGTTTTTGAAAACTTAAAGGAAAGCCAAAGTCAAGGTCTCCCCAAGATGGCAAGATAGGTTCTACTTGTTAACATAGCAGTAAATCAGCAACACCTTGATAGCAGTTCCGCACAATCAGTAGCTAATTGATAGCTTTCTTACATCCTCCCATGACATGTGCAGAATTCCACCATTTGACCATTTCAATTTATTGTAATTATTTACTTTCCTTTTTATGAATATTTTGTACTTATCCTTTGAGATTCCTTTAGATACGACAAATTGTACAGAACTATTATTAATTGAATTCTGAAGTGGTCTTGGTGAGTTGTTGAACCAAGTCCTTTACGAAAACTTTCTTGGTATCAGAGCAATTGCTCACGCATGATCCTGGAACAGATGGCGTCCTCCAGTTCCTCCACTCCAATTGTTTTCAATGCACCGAATGTCGTTCCACTCATTTCGGTGAAAATGGATGGTGAGAATTATTTGAATTGGATTTCTCAGTGTCTACCTGCACTAAGAAGTCACGATCTCGTGGGCTTCGTGGATGGATCTGAACCGTGCCCAGAGAAGCACCTGTCTGACTCTCAAGGCAAACCTTTGACTGAGATCAACCCTACCTTCTTGCTCTAGCACAAGAAGGACCAGTTTGTTCTTGGGTTACTCAACTCCACTCTTGCTAACCATGTTTTACCGTCTGTGTATGGCTTAAACTCGGCAAAGCAAGTATGGACAACTTTGGCTAATAAATATGCATCTCATGCGCATTCTCGGGTTAGCACTCTCAAACGGAAATTGCAGAGTTTGCGCCCAGGAGGAATGAGTTGTACTGAATTTCTAAACACTGCCAAGATATGTGCTGATAACTTGGCAGCTGCTGGGAAGCCTGTAGAAGAGGAGGATCTAATCTCTTATATTATAGGAGGTCTCAACCCTTCTTTTAATCCCTTTATTGTCTCGTGTTCCTTTGCCTTGCGAAACAACATGATGAGCTTGGATGATTTTCAATCGGAACTCTTGTCTCATGAGATTCTGATTGAAAATCAAAACCATGGAACCGTGGAACAACAGAGTTTTGCTATGATGGCACCTTCCAAAGGTCACTTTCAAAATGGTCTCAAGAAATCTCGAAACAACTTTCCACCTAATCGAAATTCTTTTCCACAAAGGAACTTGCAGCCAAAATCAAAGAACTTTGGACCCATTGCACAGCAGCAGAATATCCGCAGTGGATCTTCCCATCAAAATTCTTTCCAACAGAATTCTACTCAGCAGATTTTTTCTCCTCCTATGCGAGCACCATGCCAGATTTGTGGTAGGACTAATCACAATGCTTTGGACTGTTTTCACAGGATGGATTATAGCTATCAAGGAAGGCACCCACCTTCTCAACTTGCAGCGATGGTGGCCCATAGTAATACTCTTCATGAAGATGGCACTTGGTACGCTGATAGTGGAGCCAACCAGCATATTACTAATGATTTGGCTAATCTCACTCTTCAGGAGACTTATGGTGGCACCGAGACGGTAGCCATGGGCAATGGTAATGGTCTTACTATTCAAAACACAGGTTCATTTTCTCTACACACTCCACAAACAAATTTAACTTTCAATCATGTTTTACATTGCCCCAATGCCATGGCCAATCTTCTTTCCATAAATCAATTTTGCATTGACAATGATTGTTTTTTTGTCCTAACGAATTCTCATTATTTTGTTAAGGACAACAAAACAGGAACCATCCTTCTGGAGGGTCCGAGTGAAGGTGGCCTCTATCCTGTGCATCTCAACAAAAATAACATAAATAAGTGTCATGGACAAGTAGCCTTTTTTGGTGTTAAGACTTCCTTAGACGTGTGGCATGCAAGACTATGACACCCCTCAGCTCCGATTACTAAGCGAGTCATAGATTCTTTCAAGCTTCCTCTTCAAGGGTCAACTACTAAAGATTATCTCTGTTCTGCTTGTCAATTGGGAAAAAGCAAAAAGCTTCATTTTCATGACTCTAATAGGGTGTCCTTAGGTCCTCTAGAAATTATTCACTCTGATGTATGGGTATCACCTATTAAGTCTCAAGGTGGTTGTCTCTATTATGTGATTTTTATCGACGACTATTCTAGATTTACATGGTTGTACCCTATATCTCATAAATCAGATGTTTATTCTTGCTTTGTCAAATTTAAGCTTCTTGTTGAGAACCTATTTTCTTGCAAAATTAAACAATTTCAATCTGATAATGGTGGTGAATTCACATCCAAACAATTTGTCTCTTTTCTCAAATCAAATGGGATTCACCATCATTTAACTTGTCCTTATACGTCCCAACAAAATGGGATTGCTGAGCGTAAACACCGTCATATCATGGAAATTGGACTCTCTCTCCTCGCTCAGTCCAATCTCCCTACGTCTTTTTGGGTTGATGCTTTTTCCACTGCTATCCACCTCATTAATTGTCTCCCAACTCCCTTGCTAAATTTTGAGTCACCCTATAGCAAGTTGTTTCAAAAACCTCCTGATTATTCCCAACTTAGGACGTTTGGTTGTGCTTGTTACCCACTCTTGAGACCCTATGCACCTAACAAACTTGCCTTTCGAAGCAAACAGTGTATCTTTTTAGGGTATTCTTCTAACCATAAGGGATATCGGTGTCTTGATCCTATATCTAAAAAGGTCTATTTGTCCCGACATGTGGTTTTTGATGAGAAATTATTTCCTGCACAAAGACAGGTGGACACCTCACGAACCTCCAGCTCTCCCCAACGACATTCTCTCACCGAAAATTTCCTTCTACCCCACTCGGTCACAGCACCTTCCCTCATTAAACCAAATCAAATTTCTTTGGTCAATGATCCTCAACATTCCAATTCAAACTTTCCTTCTTTGACCGACCATATATTCTCCTTTTCACCTAATCATTTCACGTCACCTTCCATTTCTCATCCAAATAATAATTCTTTGACCACTCAAATCACATCCTCCAATCAAATCTCTATTCCCTTAACCGAATCTCTCCAAATCCAATCTAATCAAAACCCAACAGCCCTACAACCGACAATTCCTCCCACTCTTTGGCTCAATCCATATTAAATGCTCCACTCAATCCTCCCATAATCCCCGTTATCTCCTCCTCCACGGACATTCCATCTTCATATGAAATTTTCTCTCCTTCTGAAAATAATTCCCATAATTCGACCAACATTAATTCCCAACCTCACTCAACTTTCAACGCTCCTATAATTTTGCCCCTTACCAATTCTTCCTCATCTCCCTCTCACGATATCCCTCACAATATTCCTACCACATCGAATACCTCCCTTGAGATTTCCTTACCAAATAATAACTCATTCCTTCCTCCAGAAAATCATACACACATGATCACACGTTCCCAAACGGGCTCTCTACGTCCAAAGTCCTTTCCTGACTACACCTCCCTTTACTCAACAAAATATCCACCTCTTGCCCTTAACACCACCATCTCTTTATCTGAACCAAAAACCTTTTCCCAAGCCATAATTTCTGAAGAGTGGAGAGCTGCCATGGATCAGGAGTATGCTGCGTTAATTAAAAACAACACTTTGACTCTTTGTCCTCGTCCCCTTGACCAACACATCCTTCACACTAAGTGGGTATACAAAATGAAACAAAAAGAGGATGGGAGCCTTGATCGTCGTAAGGCTAGGTTAGTCGCCAAAGGTTTTGAACAATTCCATGGAATTGATTATTCAGAGACGTTTAGTCCCTTTATCAAACCTGCCACGGTTCGACTTGTCTTAGCCATTGCCGTTCACTTTGATTGGCCCATACGCCAATTGGATGTTTCTAATGCCTTTCTCCATGGCACCATTGATGAAGAAGTCTTTATTGAACAACCTCGTGGCTACGTTGATCCTAATTTTCCTGATTATGTGTGTAAACTCAACAAGGCCCTTTATGGACTCAAGCAAGCTCCTCGAGCTTGGTTCAAACGATTATCTCAGTCTCTTGTGGATCTTGGCTTATTGGGTCTCAGGTGAATCATTCACTTTTTACTTATCAACATGGCGGTGTTCTCATTTATATTTTAATTTATGTTGATGATATACTAATCACAGGTTCTAGTGATTCTTTTATTTCCTCCTTAATTGCTAAACTTCACACAAAGTTTGCATTGAAGGATTGGGGTCTTCTTACTTTTTTTCTTGGCATCCAAGTGTTTCGGGACTCTCATGGCCTCCACCTTCAACAAAGTAAGTACATCCTTGATGTGCTACATCGTGCTAAAATGCTTGGAGCCAAGCCCTATACTGCTCCATGTGTTGCAGGTGGCAAACTCTCCTCTACCTCGGGGGATCCTCTTGAAGATATCACTGAATATCGTCAAATTGTGGGGGCTCTCCAATATTGCACCCTCACTCGTCCTGAAATTGCCTACTCCGTGAATCAGTTATGCCAACATCTTCATTCTCCCACCACCACACATTGGTCATCAGCCAAGCGTGTTTTACGCTACTTGAAGGGGACGATAGATCATGGGCTGTACTATACACGTGGTTCTCTTGACTTACATGCTTTTACCGACTCTGATTGGGCCGGCGATCCTGATGATCGCAGATCTACTACCGGCTATGGAGTCTTTCTTGGTCCTTGCTTGGTCTCGTGGTGTGCTAAGAAGCAATCGGTTGTTTCCAGATCGAGTACAGAGGCTGAATATCGCGCTCTTGCAATGACCACAGCTGAAGTTTACTGGATTCGAATGGTTCTTAAAGATTTACGTATCTCCTTATCTTTTCCTCCTATTATTCATTGTGATAATCTTGGAGCTATCTCTCTTGCTTCTAATCCAGTGTTTCATGCTCGCACGAAGCATGTTGAAATTGATGTCCATTTCATACGTGAGAAGGTCCAAAACCGAGATATTTCCATTCGTTTTATTTCCACCGTTGATCAGTTAGCTGACCTCTTCACCAAAGGTCTTTCATCCTCTCGGTTCTGCCTCCTGCGAGACAAGCTCATGGTTTCCGAGCCCCCCATTCGCTTGCAGGGGGATGTTAACATAGCAGTAAATCAGCAACACCTTGATAGCAGTTCTGCACAATTAGTAGCTAATTGATAGCTTTTTTACATCCTCCCGTGACATGTGCAGAATTCCACCATTTGACCATTTCAATTTATTGTAATTATTTACTTTCCTTTTTATGAATATTTTGTACTTATCCTTTGAGATTCCTTTAGATACGACAAATTGTACAGAACTATTATTAATTGAATTCTGAAGTGGTCTTGGTGAGTTGTTGAACCAAGTCCTTTACGAAAACTTTCTCTACTCAGCATTATGTGTTATTTGCAATTTTTATTCCTTTGATTTATTATTTGATTGACCCAAAACCTTGACCTGCTTTGCTCAATCCAACTCGGTACTTGTAGCAATTATGCCGAATGTAACGCACCGACAGTTTAATGCAAGCAACTCCAGTCTACCGACTGCTCTATATATATTATATATTCTTCCTTTAAATCCGTTGCAGTAGCGACAGTTGTTTCTTTCTCATCATCTTCTCCTTTTTGTTGATTTGCATCACTAGAAACTATGCTTCAATCGTATATTACAGGCCTAATCAACCACACAAGAAGAGCAACACTGTGAGACTTACAGGAAGTTTGTGTTGTTCCAACCATGTATCCTTCACTGCGAGTCACCGTGTTTTCAAGCATTGCTAGATCTCATCCGTACAGCACCCAAGGACCACAGATAAGCCCTCACGTCACGGTACTATGCATTACACATACCTAACACACATGGGTCAGGTCGTGTTTTTTCTCGGTTACCTGAGAAACGACCATGGAAGTGAGACTTTAGCCATTGCCAAACCTTCTCAGCGCCACCGAAGTTCCCCTTATACCTATTACATGAAGCGGATGAGACATGCATGGGTCGCTAACCCTCAGGTCGTGTTTTTCAAACCTCCACATGAGGTCGTGTTTTCTTCGTCATGAGACATGGGTCACTAACCGTAACACATGAAGTTACAGTGTGTAACAGCCATAAGGATATGAGGTTAAGGAAAAGAATGTTTCCTTTACGTACGTTTTGAGGTTAAGGAAATGAATATTTCTTCATTGCTTCGAGGTTGATGTTTATATATGTATATGAGGTAATGTTTCAGAATGTTATTGTTAACTAAAACCTAGACTGCTATTATATTAATTGCATAATGTGGTTTTTACTGATGATTTGACTCATTTTAGTATTTTTTTTTTTTCTATGCTTTTCCCACCTTAAGTGAGGAAGATTTTGAGGATATTGTTCAGGTGGATGGCTTGGAGGCTTGAGGTTTCTGATGTATTTACAATTTCAAAGTGATATTTTGTAGCACATGTCTATTTTGTTTTCCTTTAATAAGTGCTACGAACAACTTTTAATAAAGTACTCTGTTTTTTCAATAATCTCTTTTTACTCTTGTGGGGTCCTCTAGTAGGTTTTGTCTCTAACATATTATAACATTGTTCATCTAGAATCCATGTCGATGACCAAGTACAAGTCCTATGAACATTTGAGAGGCAATTAATGCATAAAACTTCTGTGATCAACTCAGTAGAATGCATTGTCAACAAAGCAAATAGAACAAATTTAACGATATACCATCATGCGAATTTTAGATTTTCATGACTATCAAAGAAAATAGTAATGTTATACTTGTTTTCGTTAAATAATAACATATCCACATTTGTGATTGAAGTTGTAACATATATTTTCCTTTCGCAGGAACAAAATAGTACTGCTGACTATAACCTGACCCAATTGTATGTTAAATCGCATACAAATCACGATAGTGTTTGGACAAGTCGCGAAGCTAAAGCAAATTGTTTAAGTTTAATTTTTTAACGTATTGCCTAATAATATTTATTTTATTTATACTATCTATAATGATTTTTTTTTTTTTGTTTTGATTTTGTAGGAGAATATGGTTTCACTTCGGCAAAATGTTGTTGCATCTGATGAATCCTTCATTAACGATGTTGAGATCTTTTCTTAAATTCTTGAACCTCATTCTTGATATTTGAGGGGATTAAGATGTTACGTAAAGCCTTACTCCTCAACCTCATCTTCTTCTCAAAGCAGATTGGATAACAATTCTTGGGACTTAGAGGAAGGAACACTCGAGATCGAATATTTGAAGTCCAAGCAACGAGAGTTGGAGAATCAATTGCATCTGGCAGTGGATATAGATGCATGATTACAATAAGACATGCAGAGGCAGATGGAAATTCAATCCCAAAAAATTTTTGAACAAAAGCAATCCATGATGTCCCAAAACTTTAGGCCACCACCAACTTAGAACTAATTTTATTACATTATGTCTATTGACTTACTTTGACTTATTGCAACATGTAAACAATTTGTCATTTCATTATAATGTGATATTTTAATTATAATTTTTAAATGTAGTTTTTTTATTTTAAATTTGTCATTTACAATTAGTGATTACTGTTCAAACGGAAAATATTCAGTTTGATTGGTAATTATTAATTATTATTGTTCGAATACTTTTTCCACCACCCAAAACCATTTGAATGCGAATGAAATTGTCACTGCGGTTTGAATGGATTACTAGTGCGTTCGAACACTTTGCATGTTTGATCATTCGAACGCATCCTGTTATGTTCGAATAAGTTTTTCATAATTCGAATGGAGAATAAACCATTCAAACAAGGTTCCTCGAACTAAATGTTCGAACATAATTTTTAATTCGAACATTTTTTCAAGGGCGTTCAATTGGATTATGTATGTTCGAACACAAATCATCTTGTTCAAACAACAAGAAATCATTCAAACACTTACTTCATTCGAACAAGATCAAATAAATTGGTATCGTTCGAATTAAATTACCAACCCGTTTGAACAATTAACCGATTATTCGAACCAATAATATTCAGTTTGAACAGTTTTTTAGGACGAAACAGTTTCGTGCTCAAGAATTTTAGTCTAAACGGCTTCGAATGGGTCGGCCACATTTCGTCTATAAAAGTATTTTTTAGGGACGAAAAAAGATATTCGTCTTTACAAACATTTTGAGCTAGATTTTGGGAGATTAAATTGAGACGAAAGTTTTTGTCTCTAATAGTCTTTTGGAAGGAAAATTGCATTTTTTAAGATGAAAATTTTTCTACTAAAAAATGAAATCTCTTGCAGTAATGTTAAGGCTTTCCAAAATCCTAGATTCGCGATTTATTTTTTTCCTAGCTTGGATGAGATATAATTTTTTGAGAAGAAAGCATGTTGCATTCATTAATAACAGACATTACAAACTGAACCTGAAACATACATAACAAGCCAACTACAACATTAATAGCTTCCAGTACACACCCGTGACTGACATGGTCTAGTCCAATTTTGTAAACCTCTACATATCTAAAATCTAAGAGCCAACACAATTCTGTCCAAAACAAAGTTAATCAAACCCCATAATCTGTCTAAGACAGAGTAGAGTAAATCAAACCCCACACTCTGTCTAAGATATAGTTGAGAAAACCACACTCCACGGACAAACTTCCAAGAGACTATGTGTTTTTTTATTTTTATTTTTATTTTTATTTTCTAAAAAATGAAAGACATTACAAAAATTAAAAGACATGGAAAAATAACGAATTACATCTAGGAAAGATATAGATTTGCATTTTCAAATTTTGAGGAAAAAAATAACACAAACAGCTGTTGTGATGGCGCGTGAGAGCCACATGCCACCCTGGGCGCATGACGGACGTTCAAGTCTGGAATAGCCAGAGGTCTTGGATCCAGAAAGGCCACGCGTGGCGGCAGAAGGACATCCTGAGTGGCGGCACGTGGAATACATGTGCTCTCTTTGGGCCTCGTGTGTGGCTCACGCGCCACTCCAGTCGGCGAAATTCTTCGCTTATCTAAAGGATTGGCGCTTTGGGAAGCTTGTGGTGAGGTGCATGGTGGTCGGCGGATGTCGAAAAGCAGCAGATTGACCTTCTTCCATACTTAGTCCTAAAAAACACTCAAAAATAAAAGAGAAAAATAAAAAAATTAGAAATGAGATGAGATGAGATGAAAGGAAGGAAGAAGGAGTGTACCGAAAGAAAGATGAGGGAGTTTCTAGAGAGTCACTCACTCTCTCTAAGAAATTAGGGCCGGCGGTTGGATGAGTATACGTAGTCAATGGGAATATTTTTTGCACGGCAAGTCTGTACAGTAGTAGTTATTATTGGTGGTATGACCCACTTGACTTTTGAAATGATCAAGGCACCCTTGGAGATAGCAACATACATAGTTTAAGAGAAATTCTAATTGCATTTCTAAGATTGTATGTACAGACATATTATTAAATGAGAGAAAATATAATTTAATAATTTTATTACACATTATTAAATGGACAATAATGTTGTTGCTTGTCCTAAAAGTCTAAAATTGAAAAGATATAGATAAGATCAATGAATGGCCATGGCCATCCATGTGTGTATATCGGTCTCCGATCCACTAATAAATGCTATTAAAGACATTGTATCAGCAACAAAATGCATGCGAAATTGCTAGTCAAGGAAAGAAAAATAAAGGAAGAAATTAACCACCATGAGCAACCACCATTTCCTTCTCATATGCCCCCCAGCCCAAGGCCACCTCAACCCTACACTCCAACTCACCAAGCGTCTGATAGACGCCGGTGCAGCTGTCACTTTCGCCACCACCGTCCACGGCCTCCGGCAGCTCAAAACCTTCCCTTCCCTCGAGGGTTTATCCTATGCCTCTTTCTCGGATGGTTTCGATGACGGAATCAAGCCCACCGACGACCTCTCCCACATCATTACCGAGATCAAGCGCGTCAGCTCCCAAACACTAACCGACCTGATTAGACGCCTCTCGGACGAGCACCGGGGAGTCACCTGCTTGATCTATACCCTTCTCATGCAATGGGCTGCTGAAGTCGCACGCCAAGTGGGAATACCTTCTGCGTATTTCTGCATCCAGTCCACTGCAACTTTGGCCATAATCCACCATTATTTCAACAGCCAAGACGGTGTGTTTGAGAGCTTTGGTTCTGAGCCTCCCAATTCTGTTCAATTACAAGGTTTACCCCCCTTTGCATCCACAGAATTGCCTTCCTTTCTATTGCCGACCAGTCCGCACGCTTCAATCATCCCTTCCATTAAAGAACAGATCCGGACCCTGGAAAAAGATCCGAATCCATGCGTGATCCTCAACACCTTTGCTGCTCTAGAAGGTGACGCAATCAAAGCAGTCGCTAGTATGAATCCGATAGCACTCGGACCACTGATTCCGTCTGTGTTGTTCAACGGAAAAGGTGGCCAATCCGATGCATCTTCTTTTGGATGTCAGTTGTTCGAGAGCAGCACTAAGGATTATCTTAATTGGCTGAACTCAAAGCCAGATCACTCGGTGGCTTATGTGTCTTTCGGAAGCATGGTTACGATGCAAAGAAAGCAAACGGAAGAAATTTTGCATGGACTTATAGATTCAGGCCGACCATTCTTGTGGGTAATTCGATCTTCAGAGCCGACGATGGAAGGACAAGAATCAGTTGATCATGATGTGGTAATGAAGAGGTTGAAGGAAGAAGGGCAAGGGTTTGTCGTGCCATGGTGCTCACAAGCGGAGGTGCTATGCCACCATTCGGTGGGGTGTTTCGTGACGCATTGCGGTTGGAACTCGACACTGGAAAGTATAGGGGTAGGGGTGCCAATGGTGGCATGTCCACAGTTTTCTGACCAAGTTACGAACGCCAAGTTGGTAGAGGAGGTGTGGGGAATAGGTGTTAAAGCAGGGGTGGATGAAGAAGGGGTTGTGAGAAGGGAAGAGATCAAGAGGTGCTTGGAGATGGTGATGGGAGGTGGAGGGAAAGGGGAAGAGATCATGAGGAATGTCAAGAAATGGAAGAGTTTGGCTTTGCAAGCAGTGGAGGAGGGTGGTTCTTCACACAATGATTTCAATCTTTTCATGGAAAAGTTAAGGTAAAATGTATGTGGCGGACCAGGTTAATTCAAATTACTTCAAAGTAAAATTCTCACAAGTTCGGATCTTTATTCGTCTTACAACTCAAGTCAAATTGTTGTTATTATACATCTATGTCACTCATATAGCCTAAGATTAAGAGCCTAAGATGGTGAAATTGTTAAAAAAGGAATAGGCTTTTTGTTTGTACATTTACTGCAAAGCTAGAAAACTAATGTATGCAAGACTCTCTTTTAAGAATCTCCTAACAGAAGTGGTTAATTAATTTGTGTAAAAATTAATTAACTATTTGTGGGAGGAAGTTAATTAATTAGTGTAGTTAAATAACCGATAGGAACTTATTTAATTGATAATAACTTTTTCACCTATGTAAACACAGGGGTCATGGGTACCCATTTACTAACAGCATGTATACTGAAATGCTATGAGATTGAAGGAGTTGTAATTAGGATGTAGAGGAAGGTGGTTGTTTCAATGGTTAGTGATTTATCTAACAATCACAGCCACTTCATTGAATGTTGGATTAAAATAGATGACCAGTTGTTGGCACAGTTCTAGGACCGCTGACTGGCTGCAAATGAAAAAAAGACAGTTCCTTGTGAAGCTACCAAGCCAGGCAAGCCTTAGATAAATACTCTGAAACAGAAAAGAGCAGAACAGTTATAAAATGCGGTAGGACATTTCTCAGGATCAGGCTTTTTCCATCTCAAATACAAGCTTTTTGTTCAGTATTAGATAATCATGTGCCATATATATATTCGCTGGGCACCGCTTAGCGCGCTCAAATCATCCACAGTATATCAATTTGCCAAGAAAAAGAGAAATGTTTGTTCCAAAAAAGAAATTATAAATTGGTACGGTTTGATGCCGTGCTTTGGATTGTAAAGCATGTAACGCCTCAAATCCGGATAGTTTGGAGACTTATTACTTGTCTCTTAAGGACTTATTTTCCAACATAACTAAAATGAAACTCAAATCTTTAATAACAAAACTCAATATCAAGAGTTCTAAATAACCACATTGAAAACTCCACAAAGTCATTACTGCAGCTAAAATAAACTAAGGAGTTCGTAATCTCCCTGTAGTCATAACAACCCAACAAATAATTTCATAAATCTTACTGAAACCCAAGATATTAATAAAACTCAAAGAGATTAAAACTAAGAACACCAGAAGTCCTTTTTCTACCAACATCTCCTCAGTTTAAACACAAACAGAAATCTAATCCAGGTCCTCATTGGGACTCTCCACATCATCTGAAAAATATTATAATGATAGGGGGTGAGTTATCAACAACTCAGTAAGCAGAAGTCATATGCTAGCGTGCAAACATGAGCATTTACAAAATATAGCATGCAGAACAAAATATTTTTCATAGTTATCATGCAGAACAAAACATATTTTCATAAGTAACAGAGCGATGGTTTTAAGACAAGTAAAAACACATAGTACTTTGGCATAACATAAACTGAGTATCATCATCAGATGAAAACGGAGTATCAAACAGAGCAGAGACCATGTTTCACCCCCGTAGTAGGGTTGTGCTAACCCCCGGTGGCCAAACCAGGCAGAGACAGAGGTGAAATCTTTCCTTTATTCTTCTCAGAGTCCCGAGTGTGCACACAAGAAAGACCACAATAAAACCACTTTGTTTCCAAAGTGGGTGCACTCAGAGACAGAGAAGTTGGTACCAACCCAAACAGAGCAGAGCAGAGCAAAGCAGAAACAGAGTCAGATACGAAAACCAGTACACCATGCCAAAGGTTTTCAGATGTTATATCAAAATAATACAGAATACCAAAACAGAATCAGACAGTTTACACACGCTGAACACAAAAGCCAGAACATCTTTCTAAATAAATGCACAACTTTTCATATTCTCAATATCGCTCTTTTTCCAGATTTCAGAAATCACATGACAGAATTTAGCTCATGTCTACACAATGCATGTCAAAACATATTTTTCTCTTTTTCGTACAGATTTCATGAGTATGCAAATAAACGACCGAGGTTGGTTTTATTTTTCCCAAGTTCTCATTTCACCATAAAAATATGTAAAGTTTTCAGAAAAATCAACCTCAGTCTCAAATAATTCGTGTAAGGCCTAGCATAGGAACCTCGCTTATCTGACTCATGCGGCGTATTATCTATGATTTGAATACGGTCTCTATCCGTCTCGTCACCTATTCATAAAAATAATATAAACAAAATATTAAACGGAGTATCAAACAGAGCAAAGACCTATCCTCTCGCCTACTAATTTCCTAGTCTTTTACGTCCGTAATCAATCCTACGTGTCACAAGCCTTACTGATCATAGGCCGTTTGTCCAATATTTGTAAACAAAGTTTGGTGGGTGACACTAATCAAAGTTATATATGTTACTTGTACATGCATATCACTTGCTGTCAAATTGATGATTAGGGTAAATAGTGGAGTTCGTCCCTCACTTTCTTTGCTCCACTTGCATCAAAGATCAACGCAATAATTAGAGGTGTAAAATTTAATTCAAAAATTGAAAAAGCGGATCCATCCGAATTGGTGAAATCAATCCAGTTTTAGACTGGTCCGGTTTGAAATCGGTTCTAGTTCTATACTTTTTAGGATTGAACCAGCTCGCTATTTTATATATTTTAAATTAATTATTTTAATATTTTTTATATTATATATAATTTATATATATAATATATAATAATATTAATTATAATTATATATAAGATAATGTTATAATAATTTATAAGATAAAATTTTAATCTTAAATTTAAAAATTTATTTGTTCATATGCTTTAAACTTAAAATATATATTAATAACATTTTATAGCTTAACAAATTTACATTTTATTAAAATCGAAAAACCAGATTAAAATCGATAAAATTGAAAATACCAGTTTAAGAGAATAATTTATACATACTAATTCAATTCTAAATTTTATCTAAAATCAGACCGGACCGTTCACAGGATGTTGCTTGTCCTAAAAGTCTAAAATTGAAAAGATAAAGATAAAATCAATGAATGGCCATGGCCATGCATGTGTGTATATCAGTCTCCGATCCACTAATAAAGGCAATTAAAGCCATTGTATCAGCAACCAAATGCATGCGAAATTGCTAATCAAGAAAGAAAAAATAAAGAAAGAAATTAACCACCATGAACAACCACCACCACGACCACCATTTCCTTCTCATATGCTTCCCGGCCCAAGGCCACCTCAACCCTACACTCCAACTCGCCAAGCGTCTGATAGACGCCGGTGCAGCTGTCACTTTCGCCACCACCGTCCACGGCCTCCGGCAGCTCAAAACCCTCCCTTCCCTCGAGGGTTTATCGTATGCCACTTTCTCGGATGGTTTCGATGACGGAATCAAGCCCACCAACGACCCCTCCCACATCATTTCCGAGATCAAGCGCGTCAGCTCCCAAACACTAACCGACCTGATTAGACGCCTCTCGGACGAGCACCGGGGAGTCACCTGCTTGATCTATACCCTTCTCATGCAATGGGCTGCTGAAGTCGCACGCCAAGTGGGAATACCTTCTGCGTTTTTCTGCATCCAGTCCACTGCAACTTTGGCCATAATCCACCATTATTTCAACAGCCAAGACGGTGTGTTTGAGAGCTTTGGTTCTGAGCCTCCCAATTCTGTCCAATTACAAGGTTTACCCCCCTTTGCATCCACAGAATTGCCTTCCTTTCTATTGCCGACCAGTCCGCACGCTTCAATCATCCCTTCCATTAAAGAACAGATCCGGACCCTGGAAAAAGATCCGAATCCATGCGTGATCCTCAACACCTTTGCTGCTCTAGAAGGTGACGCAATCAAAGCAGTCGCTAGTATGAATCCGATAGCACTCGGACCACTGATTCCGTCTGTGTTGTTCAACGGAAAAGGTGGCCAATCCGATGCATCTTCTTTTGGATGTCAGTTGTTCGAGAGCAGCACTAAGGATTATCTTAATTGGCTAAACTCAAAGCCAGATCACTCGGTGGCTTATGTGTCTTTCGGAAGCATGGTTACGATGCAAAGAAAGCAAACGGAAGAAATTTTGCATGGACTTATAGATTCAGGCCGACCATTCTTGTGGGTAATTCGATCTTCAGAGCCGACGATGGAAGGACAAGAATCAGTTGATCATGATGTGGTAATGAAGAGGTTGAAGGAAGAAGGCCAAGGGTTGGTCGTGCCATGGTGCTCACAAGCGGAGGTGCTATGCCACCATTCGGTGGGGTGTTTCGTGACGCATTGCGGTTGGAACTCGACACTGGAAAGTATAGGGGCAGGGGTGCCAATGGTGGCATGTCCACATTTTTCTGACCAAGTTACGAACGCCAAGTTGGTGGAGGAGGTGTGGGGAGTAGGTGTTAAAGCAGGGGTGGATGAAGAAGGGGTTGTGAGAAGGGAAGAGATCAAGAGGTGCTTGGAGATGATGATGGGAGGTGGAGGGAAAGGGGAAGAGATCATGAGGAATGTCAAGAAATGGAAGAGTTTGGCTTTGCAAGCAGTGGAGGAGGGTGGTTCTTCAAACAATGATTTCAAGCTTTTCATGAAAAAGTTAAGGTAAAATGTATGTGGCCGACCAGGTTAATTCAAATTACATAAAGTAAAATTCTCTTAAGTTCAGATGTTTGTTCGTCTTACAACTCATGTCAAATTGTTATAATTGTACAATATCTACGTCACTCATATAGCCTAAGATGGTTGCTTTGGGAAATTGTAAAGAAAGGAATAGGCTTTTTGTTTGTACATTTACAGCCAAGCTAGAAAACTAATGTATGCAAGACTCTCTTTTAAGAGTCTCCAGATGGGAGTGGTTAATTAATTTGCCTAAAAGTTAATTAACTATTTGTGGGAGGAAGTTAATTAATTAGTGTAGTACTTAAATAAACACTAGCTACAGTGGTCATGGGTACCCATTTACCAACAGCATGTATACTGAAATGCTATGAGATTGAAGGAGTTGTAATTAGGATGTAGAGGAAGGTTGTTGTTTCAATGGTTAGTGATTTATCTCATCACAGCCACACCCACTTCATTGAATGTTGGATTAAAATAGATGACCAGTTGTTGGCACAGTTCTAGGACCGCTAACTGGCTGCAAATGAAAAAAAGACAGTTCGTCGTGAAGCTACCAAGCCAGGCAAGCCTTAGATAAATACTCTGAAAGTTGTTTTGAATACCCAACAGAAACAGAAAAGAGCAGAACAGTTACAAAATGCGGTAGGACATTTCTCAGAATCTTTCCATCTCAAATACAAGCTTTTTGTTCAGTATTAGATCATAATCATGTGCCATATTTATATTCGCTAGGCACCGTTTAGAGTATTGGTAATTGGCCAAGTCTAAATTTTGACTAATACTTCAAAACTTTTGAAGAGGTTAATTCGCATTAGATTAGTCATTCTAAAGTCAAAATAATAATATAATATTATATATTTTAATTTATTTTACTAAGACATTCCATATATTAATTAATAATTTATTTTTTACTGTCTAAATAAATTATTTAACATGAAGAAAAAAGGAAGAGAAATAGAATACTTTTTAATAAAATATTCTTTCGATTGGTGAATAGTAACTCATCAAATATGGCTTTGATTTTTCATTTATTGTAACTCATAACTTGACTTGAAGTAATTTGACTAGTTCAATGTAAATGATTTTGAAAAAATTTAGTCAAAATTTAGACTTAACTAGCATTTGATTAGTCTAATATCAGTACTCTTAGCACGCTGATCATATCATCCACGGACAGTCAGTATATCAATTTGCCAAGAAAAAGACAAATGTTTGTTCCAAAAAAAAATTATAAATTCCTACGGTTTGATGCCGTGCTTTAGATTGTAAAGCACTTCTCAAATGACATTTTGATGCACATTTTGGATAGGGTAATGGTAGATGCTGGTACATTTTCCAATGATACCTACAATGTGCTCAGCCAACCTACAACTAGAGAGAGAGTCTCTGGGAACTCAATGGGGGGATGCCTCCAAAAATTAATGTTAGAGAGAGTTAGCTTCTCTTAATAAAATTGCCCTAAAACATACCTAGGATGAGTTGTCCTACATGGCATGATTATAGGGCACGATTCTTGGTGCTCAATATAGTATGATACCTTCATGAGCATATTTTGTCGTTGATAGCATCCTTCCGGCATCGGTATCTCATGCAAACTTATCTTCATAAATCCCGATTACAGAGGGATACAATTAGTTGAGATTCATTGTTGAGTACGAGGTCTTCCCAGGACTTTATCTTTTAGTTTCTCTCAATCAAATGAATCCCTCATGACTGTGCCATTGGCCACCAGCTACTATTTCCTCACCAATAGTGTGTATTTCTACCTTGGTCGCGGTCAAGTAGGTCTCCCGCTCCACTAACATGCCAAAGGTGAGCAGTGAGAACTATTAATACACGAGCATGCGACCGAGGTTAACACTCGCACAAGCACAGACGACAAAGACTAACGCACGCACATGTGATCAAGATTAGCATTCACCACAATAGTGGTCGAGCAAACCTCCCACAACTAAAAAGCTAAGCCTAGCAACATATGCAAGTTAAGCACTAGCGACCAAAGCTAACGCATGCGCATGCAACAGGGGCTAGCCTACGCCACATTAGCAAACAAGCAAATCTCCCTCAACAAAATAGCTAAGTATAGCAACATATGCCAACTACAAGCAACCAAGGTTAACCCACGCACATGTGACTGGGGCTAGACTTTGCCACAACAGCAGTCAAGCAAACCTCCCGCATCGAAACAGCTAAGCCTAGCAACATGCGCAAGCAAAGCATAGGCAACCAAGGCTAACATGCATCCGACCAGAATTAGCCTTAACCCCAATTGCGTTCGAGCAAAACTCCTGCAATGAAACAGTTAGGCCTAGCAACATACACTAGCTAAGCATAGGCCACCAAGGCTAATGCACATGCATACAACCGCCTTCGCCACAATGTCGGTCAAGCAAACCTCTTGTAATGAAACAACTAAGCCTAGCAGCATATGGGGGCCAAGTACAGGTGACCATGGTTAGTGCATGTGCATGCGCATGCGATTGGGGTTAGCTTTTGCCACAATAGAATTCAAGCAGTCCTCCTGCAACGAAATAGCTAAGCCTAACAACATATGTAGGATAAGTACAGGTGACCATGGCTAATGCACGTGCATGCAACCAAGGCTAGCCTTCGCCACAATAGCAGTACCTCCTACAATGAAACAACTAAGCCTAGCAACATATGTGGGCCAAGGATAGGTGACCAAGACTAATGCATGAGCATGCGACCGGGGCTAGTCTTTGCCACAATGGCGGTCGAGCAAACCTTACGCAACAAAACAACTAAGCTTGGTGACATACGTAGGCTAAGCGTAGGCAACCATGGCTAAAGCACATGCATGCGACCGAAATTAGCCTTCGTGACAATATCAGTCAAGCAAACCTCCAACAACAAAATAGCTAAGCCTAACAACATATGCGGGCTATGCTTAGGCGACAAGGCTAATGCACACGCATACAATCGAGCTAAGTTTAACAGTCTTATAGAGTAAAGATATATGCCCAAGGTCAACCCACAGCCTAAACGTCCTTACATGCATGCTCTAAGGCCTGGTCCAGGCCACTCTGGATCTTTGCCAAGGAAGACCTCTTTGAGGCCAAGGCGTGCCAAAGCTTCAATATCTCAATATTCAACGTGACTATTTTTAATTCTTGCACGCGTGAGTAGCTACCCAAGTAGGATTAAGCTTCCTACCATTGTTATTTCTCCTCCACCGCCTTGAAGACTGCTTGAAGGGCAACCAACTAAGCTAGAGAAGATAGACCCTGCAAGGAATGGCCAAGGACAATTATGAACATAATCGGGTAACTAGGCGTGGAATTCGCCAAGTTCCCTACCTAACTTGGCAATGAATGGGTTGGAAGACTCACCCGCTTCTGGGACAAATGAAATGAGCAGCACCAAGGTGGAGTCAAAGTCCCCTGGCGAGTCGTGGACCCTTGAGGAATTGCCTCGGGAGAAGGAGGCTCCCTCAGCTCGATAGGAACTACCAAATAGGCCCTCAACAGAAGAGAGGCAACAGGGAAAGGCACTTCGCTAGGTAACGGCAGAAGGAGACTCAACTGGGCTAGAGGAAACGACATCACCTTCACCAACTCTCCGGACGTTGCATGCACTAACGTCAACTGCCGTTGAGGTTACTTCCTCTTCAAGAGCAACGTCGGAGAAAGGGTATCTTTTGTGGAGTTCGCTGCTTCCCTAGTAGGAGACTTGAGAGGGTCAGATGAAGCTTCCCCTGCCAGTCTCGCACTTGTTCCTCTGGAACAAGCAGACCAACACATACTTCAACAGTCTTCATTGCGTCCTCAGTAACATCCAATAGGCCACTTTCCTTATCCACCTCTATCATTTCAGCGAAGTCCCTGGAGGTTGAAGATGAGGTGGACAATGGTGAAACGGGCTCAAATTGAAAGTTCAAGTAGGGACCGGGGAACATATCGAAAATCATTTAAAAGAAACTCGAGATCTAAGCTACGTTTGGGTAGCCAATATACCTCAACACTTTCCAAGTATTCTCGTACTATTGGAAATACTCCACATGCCAAATGCAATGAACCATCTTCGTATCAAAGTCTTTCCAAATATCACTATAATATTTATCACTATTATATATAAATAAAAATTAAAATCAATAATATTTATCACTATTATATATAAATAAATAATAAAATCACTATAATATATAAATAAAAAATAAAATTACTATAATATTTATCACTATTATATATAAATAAAAAATAAAATCACTATAATATTTATCAATATTATATATAAATAAAAAATAAAATCACTATAATATTTATCACTATTAAATATAAATAAAAAATAAAATCACTATAATATTTATCACTATTATATATATATAAATAAAATCATTACAATATTTATCACTATTATATATAAATTAAAAATAAAATCATTATAATATTTATCATTATTATACATAAAAATAAAATAAAATCACTACAATATTTATTAATATTAAAAAATCACTATAATAAAATCACTATAATATTTATTACTAAAAATAAAATCACTATAATATTTATGGGACTCACACCTTTTTCAATTACCTATCCAAAAGTCAATAACTCAATATACTTCACACATCCAAACAACTCAAAATATTCTCAATGGGACCCACAAACTCACTCCAATCTCTACTCATAACTATTCACAAACATTCTCAACACTTTTCAGATATTCTCACTACCCAAACGTAACCAGTCTCGGTCCCCTTAACCAATCATATCCTCAAGATGGTATGCATGCAATGGGGGCACAATTGCCTAGCCACTCGTCGACCTCTAGAAGCAGAGGCAACATGAGGACCCTGGAGCCTTGTGTAGCAACCACAAGTCGAAAGGGGTCACATCAAACGCATGACCCATCATGAGGTTCACCGCTCTCTTAGCATGTCCTCTTACCCTTAGGTTCCAAGGGAGAGGGTTAACCCTCTTGCATGGGGGAGTGAACTCAGGATCTGTGGAGCTCGAGACTTGGCGGTTGACAAACTGCAATTTGCTTGGCATAATCAAGAAATGGTCAACGTTCTCCCTGGTAAGAGCGACCTTAGAGCTAACAAAATCCGAGTCCTCCTAACCCATGCATAGACATGGTCCATGCGAGATATCTCCCCCATAGAACATCGAAGCAACGACCGTCGGGGAGAGAACACTGGGAAGCTATGATCAGTAATTCATGGCGGGAAGCCTAATTGGCCGGGGACTCCCAACCTATCCTAGAAACAAGCAAAAAAAACTTCATGTCCCAGTTTTTGACTTGGATGTCCTAACAACAAGTTCGCAAATGGCAACTGCATTAATGCCTGTCATGCCTTCTCACACCACGCAACAGAACAGTAAGATCCTCCAAGTGTTGGGTAGGAGTTGGCCAAGAGCCGCCATACCCAAATAGTCCAAAATGTTGCAGATGGGGCCGTAGAAAGGAAGCTGCAACCCCATGGAGAACATGCCGATATAGAGCCCGACATACTCAATAGCCCCTTCTAAGTGGACTATGCCATTATGAGAACTGAGAAGACTTACCGTCACTGAACCCTGAATGCTAAACCATTCTCTCATAGAATCTAGCTCCACCTAGGTGGTGGTAACAATCCTATGATTCCCCTTAAAAGCAACAAGAAGAATGGGGAGCATTTCAGAAAGTGTTTCTAGGAGCCATTCAAACGTAAGATTATAAAAAACTAGGAGATGAAGGAAAAAATGAAATGAAAGAGTGTGGTCGAATGCAAGAGGGGGGAGTTGAAGCAAAAGTGGTAGTGGAGAAGAAGAAGAAGAGTGACGGTTATGGGAAAATGAAACTACAAGGAAGCACAAAAGCAAGGCTAGGGAGGGGCCACATGTTGGAATGAGAAAAAACACACTAAACAAAATCTTGCATTTTGCATTACACGAAGAGACGAGTATGAAGTTTGTCAAACTAGTATCAGAATCACATTTTACTACTGTAATCCAACACACATTGTATTGTATTTCAATGGATATTTAGACATGTCTAGTACAAGAATCTGGAAGAATAAAAATAGTTACAACTTGAGAGAATATCCAACAGGAAAGCCTACGGTTTCCCTAAGGTTTCTTCTGTAGTGACCTTTGATGAGGTGGCAATATTTTCTATGTTAATACGCCCCCTCGAGTCCAAGGGAGTGTCAACAACATTGAGACTCGTTCTTAGCTGAGAAAATCTGTCAGCTACAAGTGGCTTTGTAAATATGTCTGCAATCTGATCCTTTGAACTGATGAAGGAAATATTTAATGTCTTTGCTGCAACTCTATCTCTAACAAAGTGGAAGTCAATATCCATATGTTTTGTTCTAGAGTGAAAAACTGGATTGGCAGCCAAGTAAGTGGCTCCAATATTGTCACACCAAATTGTGGGGGCTTGGTTCAAAGGTAGTCCAAGTTCAGAAAAAAGTGTCTGAAGCCAGATTAACTCTGCTGCCGAGGAAGCTACAGCTTTGTATTCTGCTTCCGTGCTTGATCTTGCAACAGTATATTGTTTCTTGGAGCTCCAAGAGATTAGATGCTTGCCCAAATAGACACAAAGGCCACCTGTTGATCTCCTATCATCTGGGCACCCGGCCCAGTCCGCATCCGAATATGCTTGAAGTTTGAATGAGGATTGGGAGGAGAAAAAAAGACCATGATTTATAGTGCCTTTCAAGTAACGCAATATTCTTTTTACTGCAGTCTAATGGGGTAATTTAGGTGCATGCATGAATTGACACACCTTGTTTACCGCAAAGGAGATATCAGGCCTAGTAAGTGATAAATACTGCAATCCTCCAACCAAACTTCGAAATAATGTAGAATCATCAAAATCAGGTGAATCAAATTTAGACAGTTTCAAAGATGCTGCCATGGGAGAGGTGATAGGCTTGGCTTGCAGCATGTTAGCTCGAGTTAAAAGATCCTTAATATATTTTCGTTGAGAGAGCAGTAGACCATCACTCAGCTTAATAATTTCAAGACCAAGAAAGTAGGACAAACTACCCAAATCTTTAACAGGGAATGCTTCACTTAAGTCATGAATGAATTTATCAATGGCAGAGGCACGGGAAGCAGTAATTATAAAATCATCAACATAAACTAGGAGATACATGTGCAGATCACCATGACTGAGAATAAAAAGTGAGGCATCTGCTTGAGAAGCCTTAAAACCGTAGGACAACAACCAAGTGCTCAATTGGGCAAACCATGCCCTAGGGGCCTGCTTGAGGCCGTAAATTGCCTTCTGCAATTTACAAACATAGTGAGGGTGTAAAGGATCCATAAAACCTTGGGGTTGTTGCATGAATACCTGATCATGGAGTGTTCCATGAAGGAAGGCGTTCTGAATGTCAATCTGTCTGAGAGGCCATCCACGGGCAACCGCAATAGATAAAACAAGTCTGATTGTGGGAGCCTTAACCACAGGACTGAAAGTCTCATGGAAGTCGATGCCATGCTGTTGGTGGTAGCCTTTGGCTACAAGTCTCGCCTTTCTCCTCTCAATGGAACCATCAGCCCGTAATTTTGTGCGATACACCCATCTGCAACCAAGTATATTAGCAGAGGGAGTAGGAGGAACCAAACTCCAGGTATGATTGTGAAGAAGGGCACGTAACTCATGTTGCATGGCATCTTGCCATTCTGAATGTTTGGAAGCTGCAGCATAACTGGTTGGATTTTCGGGAGTATGTACAGTGGTGGTGAGACAAGTTCGGGAAGGGTATGGCACGGTGCCATCCATACGAACACGAGGACAAGAAGATTGAGTATGAGACCGAGTGATAATGGGGGAACGTGGTGGAATGAGAGTGGGATGAGATTGAGGATTGGGATTTTGATGCAAGGTAGGAGATGGATTGATGTTGGAGTTCATAGTGGGGAACGGAGAGACGCGAGCAAGGGAATTAGGGATTTCAGAAGGACTGGAGATGATAGGCGATGAGTTTGAGGGAGATATATGTTGCGGGCCTGGATGTGAGGGTGTGCTTGGGGCTGGGGCTGGGGCTGGACCTGGACCTGGGCCGAGAATTGATGAGGAGAGAAGGGGTAAAAAGGCCTGGGTGGAGTTGCTGGTGGACTTATTTGAAAAAGGAAGAGAAGGGGTTTTGATGGACCGTGAGTAGGGAAAATCATCTTCATGAAATAAAACATCCCGAGATATATACAAATGCTGAGTAGTGAGGTCCAAGCAGTGATAACCTTTATGTGTAGAACTGTATCCAATAAAAAGACATGGAGCAGACCGAAAGTTGATTTTATGCTTGTTATAGGGGCGTAAATTGGGAAAACATTTGCAACCAAACACTTTTAAAAAATGATAATCAGGATGACGATGATAAACTTGAAAAAATGGAGATTTATTTTGAAGTGTAGGAGATGGTAGGAGGTTAATGAGATAGACAGCTGTCTCAAAGGCTTCAGCCCAAAAGGGAGGCGGAAGAGAGGCATGGGCCATAAGGGCAAGCCCAGTTTCAACAATATGCCGATGTTTCCTTTCCACAAGCCCATTTTGTTGATGGGTATGTGGACAGGAAAATTGATGATGAATGCCCAATTTTTGACATTCGGGTGTGAGAGCTTTAAATTCCCCACCCCCATCAGTTTGAAGAGTAACAAGCTTAGTATTGAAGAAACGTTCAACAAAAGATAGAAAAATAGAAAAAATGTGAAGAACATCAGACTTAAGTTTTAATGGATAAAACCATGTGAACCTGGTGAATTGATCAACAAACGATACATAGTATTTGTATCCTAATCTAGAAACAAACGGGGCCGGGCCCCAAACATCAGCAAAGACAAGCTCTAAAGGCCTAGTGGAAGAGGCCCAGTGAGACACAAAAGGTAGCTGATGGCTTTTAGCAAATGGACAGTCGAGACAATTGTATTTAGAGCTATTGGAGGAAATCTTCAAACAGTTGGTGCGCAGGATAGTGGAGACAATAGAGTGATGAGGATGACCCAACCGAAAATGCCATTGAGCCGCAGTAGTACGTTCACCAATTTGCGCTGATGGAGAGAGAGTGGAAGATGATGAAGTCGTGGAAGAAGAGGGAAACACATAAAGGCCATCACGGATTGGACCTGTGAGGAGGGACTTCCCCGTCGCTATGTCCTTCACAGAGAAGAAGTTTGCGTGAAACTCAAAATAGCAACGATTATCTTGACAAAATTTGGAAACAGAGATTAAATTTTTGGTTATGCTTGGAGCATGAAGAAGATTTCGCAATAAGAAGGAGGAAGAAGGAGAAGATAGGGAGGAGTCACCAGTGTTTTGAATGGAGAGACCCGAGCCATCTCCAACCCGAATTTGATCATTACCACTGTACGGCTCTGAGGAGAGATTGAGGTTATTGAAATCATGAGTGATGTGGTGCGTTGCTGCAGAATCAGGATACCATGTATTGTCTGAGAAAACTTGAGATTGAGGGGTTGTGTAATTGGCTGAGAAGGAAGGTGGAGCAGCATATTGATAGCTATGATCGAAGCGATGCCTACACTGCAAGGCAACATGACCCGTTTTGTTGCAGACCTGACATGTGGGTCGTTGATTGTAAGACGTATGTGATGGAGCAGGTGACTGATTGTAAGAGAAACGACCATCACGATTTGAGTTGGCATTGCGACCACCTCTACCATTTCTACCATTTCGACCTCCTCTGAAAGAGTTACGTCCACGGTTGCCAGTATTGGTGAAGTTTACTGAGGGCTCCATGAAACTTGGAATCTTTGCTGTATGAGATAATCTGCTTTCATGAACAAGCAACAACTGATAAAGTTCATTAGAAGAAATGGGCTCAGCCCGTGTAGTGATGGAAGTGACAAACGATTCATAGGTTGAACCAAGCCCCGTGAGGAGGTAGGTAACAAACTCTTGATCTGGTAGTGGAGTTCCCATGGAGGCAAGTATGTCAGCAAGGGAACGCACCTTACCGAAAAATTCTGTAATAGTTTGGTCACCTTGAGTGAGGTTAGCCAGTTGAAAACGTGCCTGAAATTTTTTGGCCTGAGAGTGTGATGCAAACATGGAAGCAAGAGAGGTCCATAGTGCACAAGAAGTGTTTGATGAAAGCACATGACCAATAACAGAATCTGAAAGAGAGGTGAAGAGAATACTTAGTACTTGTTGGTCAGTGCGTTTCCAGGAGGAAAATTTGGGATTGAGTTTTGGAGTAGAAGAGGATGCCTCAAATAAATATTCTGCAGGACAGACCAAGCTGCCATCAACATATTGGTAGAGATCCTGACCTTTCAAGTATGCAGTAATTTGCACTTTCCACAGAAGATAATTTTCGGTATTGAGTTTTGTGGTAACAATATGAGAGAAAGAAGACATAGCAGAAGGGTTGGAGGATGACGCCATGGATCAGTGACTGTGAGTCATTTGCTCTGATACCATATCAGAATCACATTTTACTACTGTAATCCAACACACATTGTATTGTATTTCAATGGATATTTATACATGTCTAGTACAAGAATCTGGAAGAATAAATACAGTTACAACTTGAGAGAATATCCAACAGAAAAGCCTACGGTTTCCCTAAAGTTTCTTCTGCAGTGACCTTTGATGAGGTGGCAATATTTTCTATGTTAATAACTAGCCATCGGATTTCATGTTGCATGATGCGGTAGGTGGAAAAAGATGTCAAACAAAACATACGATAGGCAAATGTGTCTAGGAAAATTAGCAATGCACGCAGGGAAAAGGAACACATGTCTAGGGAAGTGTGTAGCAAATTCAAAAGGCTAAGCTTCAAAAAGAAAATATTCTACTGTCGCACGTGTGACAAGAATTTGTAGGATAATTGTTAGACACGAATATGCAATATTGGCGAGGAAATAATAGCTAGTGACCAATGGCATAGTCACAAAGGATTCACATGATTGAGGGTGACTAAAGGATAAAACTAAACAAGATGCACCGTACGAGCCTAGAGATAAAACACAAAGAAGACATCGTATTCAACAAAGAATCTCAACCAACCGTATCTCTCTAAGATCGAGATTCATGGAGATAAGTTCGCATGAGATACCCATGCCAGAAGGACGCTATCAATGGCAGAATCTTGGTCATGAAAGGTATCATAGCATATTGAGCACCAAGAATCGTGCCCTCGAAATGATCATGCCATCTAGGACACCTCAAACCTTATAAATAGCTTACCAAATATGTTCTAGGGTAGATGATTCATTTTATTAAGAGAAGTTAATCTCTCTCTGACTTAAACATAGAGACATCCCCACTCAGATCCCCGAGGCTCTTCCTATAATTAATTGCAGGTTGGTTGAGCACGTTGCAGACATAGTTAGGAATCGCGCCAACATTATGTATAAGTCAAAGCCCTGCAAGCCATATTCAAACCCACTATATGTATTGGTTTTTCTTGGTAAATGAATTTTTTTTTTTTGGTACAAGCTAGTGCAAGGGGCACGTGCAAGCCATGCACAACAACACATTATATTTGAATAAAAAAAATAGAGATATCCAAAATACGTAAACTAAAATGCAACATTATAAAAGGAAAAATAGATTGTTTGCCTAGCAAGCACAAAATAATTCACTACAAGAAAAATGGACTTTTGCGATCAATTTATTGCGACTAAAAGATTTTTCGTAACTAATTTTAGTTACAAATAATCATTTCGCTGGAATTAACTGGTCGCAAATAAGCAGTTTTCTTATAATGTAGCTAGTAGCCAAAGACATGATGAGCAAATTAATGAAATTACTATAAAATTTAAAAGCATTTTGTAGGAATCATGCTCAGTGACCAAAGGATTTACCAGCATTGTTATTATCATACATAAAATACAAACTCATGACACATAAATAGGTAACAATTATATACAGTGATCACAAAAGAAAAATAATGCATTTAGTACTCAGGCAATTAATTTGTACTACTTGCATTTATTTTCTACATAATAATACATGTGTTTTTTTTTACCTTAAGTGTAGTAAATTTTTTCTTAAAAAAGAAAAATAATTTAAAAAATATGATTATTCATTTAATTCAAATCGTTTTTGCAAAATTATATGAAAATTAAGATTGTTTTTTTCCTTCATCAATTCTTTCTATCTACTTTAAATTCAAATAAAAATAATAAAAATGAAATAACTTTTTGGAATACTTTATATGATTGTTATATTTTGGAATACTAATATATAAAAATAATTTTATCATAATAAATCCTTACATAAAAATAAGAATATAATGTAGTAGTAATAATAAATTATTTATAAATAATAATGAAATGGTCTAAGAATATCTCATGCTTTAGCTGCACGGCTCTTTCGTTCTTTTTATCCAACATTTTCCATCTTCTGTCATCTTTTTCTTCCTTTTCTTCTACTTCTTTCTTTTATTTTTATTTATTTTTTTTAAATAATTCTACATACAATCGTAAAGCATTTAAATATCATGTAATTATTTTAAAAAAGAGTAAGATGTATTATTAAAAAATTAATTTTTTATATAAATTTCATATATCATTTATTTTTTTAAAATAATTACATAACAATTTACTATTATTATTATTTTTTTTTTCTTTCCTTTTACACCATAGTTTTAAAGTTTTTGGTGAATCCTTTCAGGGACCGCGGGTCCCACCTGCGCTGCTCGAACCCACAGCATTGTGCAAAGACTCACGATGTGGGCGTGTGTCTATTGTACGAAGACCCGCATCATTGCCACGAGTCCTCTCTGCTCAGGCGCACCACAAGAGTACCGTAGGTCCGCGAAACTCAATTTATTATAATAAAGAAATGCAGATGATCATGACATAGACTTTTTTGGTTTTTTGGTCAAAAGACCAATTTACACACGTAAATACGCGAGCGCATGACGTATATTTTAGATAAAAAAAAATATAGATAATACCATTGAAAATATTTTTAGGATCACAATACGACATGACAGGTAGCATATCCTAAACCATTAATGAACACCGAACAGAGACGGATAAGGTTTCCAACATCACAAAAAGGGAAAAGTCCACATACATCCCTCCTGGACACTAAGATCAGTGCAAATCCCAGGTTTTATACCACGTCCTCACAGTTGGTTGCTCCCAATTGTTTAGGTATTTTTTTATATAATTTTTTTTTTTATATATATTTAAAAAAAATTATTAATCATTATTTACTATTATACATTTCATATTTTATATTTTATAAAAAGAATTATAAATATAAGATATAAAAATAAATAATAATTGAAGTATAGAATTTTTCGGGTACTGCATGTACAACTTTTTTATTAAATAGAAAAATGTATTATTTTAATAAAAATATTACTATAATTTTAAAAAAAATTAAAGATAAAATTAAGTAAATTTATATATATAATTTTTATTTATAAACAGTACGTAGCATAGCTAATATTTAAACCCATAACAAATATTTGAAAAAAAACAAAAATTATAGTGATCTTGATCGCCCACGTCCAAGTTTTGAGTTAAAAGCTTAAGGGCCATCGTCATCCGTATCGCCCACGTCGATCCTCTATTTCTTTCTTTTCCTCCTCCTTCTTCTTCTTTTTAGTTTCCGTAACTCTCTGTGTGTACCATTATCGATGGCGACGGATGTGGTGGGGTTGAAACACGGAGCGGTGGGGGAGAAGGATGCGCACACGGGCGCGTGCTGCCATACAGGGCCCGGGTACGCTACCCCGCTGGAGGCCATGTCTGGTCCCAGAGAAGCTCTGATCTATGTCACTTGCGTTTACACTGGTACGCTGGTGCCTCAGCTTCATCTTCCTCTACTTTTGATCCATTCAGCCTTATCTTCCTCTTACTTTTGATCGGTTTAATTTGCATTAGCTTCTGTTGTTTGACTGAAACGAGACTCTGCAGATATTAGTAGCTCGATTTTGTGTTTTTCTGTATTAAGTAATTAATGAACGATGAGATGTGGATGCTCTTAATTACTGACTGACATGTACAGAGAGCTTAAGAGTTTATTACATATGACAAATCAAAATTTCTAAGGTAAAAGCACTAACTAATGAAGGCTGCTCACCTCTCTTTAGGGTACTCCTTTTAGTTCAGTAACTCTGCAATTTTCGGTGATTCAAGACAACAAAAACGCTGTTATTTGGTTGACCAAATATCCCACGATGTATACGAATTAATTTCCCTCTCCTAGTCCTAGATATGACATGTCTTGAGGCCTGCGGCCCGAAAACCACTCAAAGAGCCCCGCTTTAGAAAGACTAGGAAAGTTTTGGGTTCAATTTTAAATACTTTTTTCCAATTCAGGTACCTTTCTGCCGTTTTCTACATTTTGAAGCCTTGTATGATTTTGACAGCTCAATCACTCGTTGATCCTTTTAGCTCCTGATTTCCTTGCGCCTCACCTCCGTATTATTACTGGTGTAAAAGATATGTTACTCAGTGCTCTCTTGGTTTAATTCTTTTCTCCTTCTTTGAGATGTTACCAGCATTCAGAGATATTAGTTTTTCTCTACTAATCCTTTATCTACATGTTCCTTAACTGCAAGAGAATAATCATTTAGTCCTACTTTGCCGGGCCAATTTGAGGATTAAATGTTGCCGATGCACGGTCCCATTTTATTCGATGCATCCTGACTTGCTCGTATACTATAGTTAAACAGTATATAACATCATGCTTCCTTGAACATAATATCACGCTTCATTACTAGTGTCTAAAGCTTAACAAGTAAGCCTACAAATTCCATGTTGTCTCCTCTTTAATTTCTATTTTCAGTGTGGTTAAAATCCTCTCTCCTTATTCCTGCAGTCCAAATGGTGAATTGAAGCATTTTGCTATCCTTAGGCTTCCTTGTTATGATTCAAGAAATCTACTTTTATTTTTAATTGGATAATTTTTTCTGTTATTTTACTCTTTTTTTTTTTTTTTTTTTTTTGTACTTTTCTCAAAATTGCCACCGAGGAGAAAAAAACGTTCGTTGAACATTTATAGTTTCAGACACTCTAAGAAGCCAAGAATAGCCTGGATAAATCATCTCTTGAAATAACCATCTTCGATGTTCTTTCAAGGTTTTGATTGCACGGACACTTTTTCGCATTCTAAGGTTCAAAGACCTTAGAAATATTTTGTTCCTTGCTGTGATGAAATATTCTTTTATTTATGTATTCTTATTTTAATATTTCATTTTATTGATAAATAAGAACATTAAATCTGGTTCTTAATTTGGATATAAAACTTTGTTTCGTCTTTTCTCTTCTAGTTGATAGGTTTATAGTTCTTTTAACTTCTGAAAGGCCCAGTGGCAAATTAGTGAACTTTTTAGCTTTATGGGGATGGAGATTTAGGTAATCTGCAATTTTATTTTTAAAATGACTTGTTGATGATGCTTGCACCAATTGGTGAGAGTCCTTTTGTTTCTATAGATTAATGGCTTGGTGCTTTTATGGAGTTACAGAATCATTTGGAATTACTTGTCTTAGTTGGACTCCTAATATAACAAGTTAATGGTCCAATGTATCTACAGGTACCGGAAGAGAGAAGCCTGATTACCTGGCCACGGTGGACATAGATCCAAGCTCTCCTACTTATTCAAAAGTTATCAACAGGTTGTGCGTGCCATATATAGGTGATGAACTACATCATTCGGGGTGGAATTCATGTAGTTCTTGCCATGGAGATCCATCGGCAGATCGGCGTTTTCTCATCCTACCTTCACTTGTGTAAGAGACTAGACTTTATGTTGCATCAGTGACTCTTTATATACATATAAACATATAGATATGCAGAGAATCACATCAGTTGTATAATTAAACCCGTGTGTTTATTTTTTATTTGAGAAATGCCAATCTATTGATGAATCATAAAGGGGGAGACAAATTGGCCACATAATATTGTATGAAAGGAATGTAAGCAAGAGCGTTATAGCCTACATCTTGTAAAGAATTCTATGTTACAAAGAACTAGTATACTGCCAGTTCAGAGACTGGCTTTTTCTTCTTACATACACTCTTGAGATTTTGGTTGCAAATGATCATTTGATAAATGTAAATGTGGTTCATGGTAGTAACTCAAAAATTATGTACTGTAATGTTTCGAATTTGCTATCCAAACAGTCTGAAGTTCTCTTTATCTCTGTGTGTACTAGTTATCAGAGTTGTCGTTGTGTAGTTATGTCATACTTTCCTCGTATAAAAAAAAAAGTTATGTCAAACTTTCATTGCTTATTGGGATTATGTGGGTGTAGTATAAGGCCTGTAGTAATCTTGCGATGATTTCTTTATTTAATAATAACTTATTGGTGCTGTAGTTTTCCTTAATGTAGTTTCACAAGCAGTATCATATTCTTGAACTTCAACATATGCGGACTTGAAAATTGTGTCTCAGGTTTTGTAGTTCTTTACCTTCTTTTTTTTCCCGGTAACATTTTCACATTTTTTAATTCTAGATATGTAATATCAGTTGCATTTAATGTTTTTGGAAATCTCCACAAAAAGGAACATAGGTGAGCTGCCGCTTTTCCTGTATTTCCAAATGATCTTTACTATAGGGTTGTTACTTGCCTCAAGATTCTAGGGAAGCATTGTAGAATAACTTCATTTTTATAAGAGGCCTAATGAATTGAGGCCTTGAGTATTTATTTCCTCCCAAAAGTTCTGATTATGAGTATTGATAATTCGTCAATTGAATAGATCCATCAACTTTCTATAATATTGCCTTACTAGGTAAGTTTTTTCAGATCTGGTCGCATATATGTGATTGACACTAAAACCAATCCAAAAGCTCCAGCCTTGCATAAAGTTATTGAGCCCGAAGATATTGTTCAGAAGACTGGTTTAGCTTATCCACACACATCCCATTGCCTTGCTTCTGGAGACATAATGGTTTCATGTCTTGGAGATAAAGATGGAAATGCTGCAGGGAATGGCTTTCTTCTACTTGATTCTGAATTTAATGTGAAAGGAAGGTAGTGTTATCTTTTATCTAACTTGAGACATACGCATATAGTCTATATATTTGAGTATGATGGTATTTTATTCTATCACATCTATGAATTCATTTTGGTTCGATTCCTCAGAATATTTTATGTGAACAATCTGTTAACATGTACGACGAAGTTAATGATACACAAGCAGCAATGGAAATCCTTCAATAATGTGATGGTGGAAATTTAATGACATTTTTTAATTAGTGCATTTTAAATTGAGAATGTTTGTGGCGGATTTGATTATAATATATGACCTTGTACCTCCCTTAACGTCTATCAGGTGGGAGAAACCAGGGAATACTCCACTGTTTGGCTATGATTACTGGTACCAACCACGACACAAAACCATGATTAGCTCATCATGGGGTGCCCCTGCTGCTTTCACTAAAGGTTTCAACCTTCAACATGTTTCTGATGGTTTGTATGGGAGGCACCTGCATGTGTACAGCTGGCCTGGGGGCGAACTGAGACAAATAATGGATCTTGGCAATACAGGGCTCTTACCTTTGGAGGTGAGTGTGTAGGCAATCTGCAGCATCGTTTCTGGTGTCTAGAGTCTGCCAGTCAGTTAGTTCATGTTAGTTTTGTTCTTATAATCCCAGATGTATTTTCTGTGAACATATCTCATTCTGCAGATAAGGTTCTTGCATGATCCATCAAAAGACACAGGATTTGTTGGGTGTGCCTTGACAAGTAACATGGTGCGATTTTTCAAGACCCAAGATGGCTCATGGAGCCATGAGGTATGCACATAAGCTATAAATGTCTATTAAAATAGCATGCCCATGTGAGTGTTCAGCTTAAAATTTGCTCTGTATTTTTCTTTAGAAGTGTCATGATCCACAGTACTCTGATTTTTATTTGCAGGTTGCAATATCAGTGAAGCCATTGAAGGTGCAAAACTGGATTCTTCCAGAAATGCCTGGGCTTATTACTGATTTTCTGATCTCTCTTGATGATCGTTTTCTGTACTTCGTGAACTGGCTTCATGGGGATGTGAGGCAGTATAACATTGAGGACCCTAAGAATCCTGTATTGACAGGACAGGTGTGGGTTGGGGGACTCTTACAGAAGGGCAGCCCAATAGTCGCTGAGGGAGAAGATGGTAAAACAAGGCAGTTTGATGTGCCAGAGATCAAGGTTTGTACAATCTCCATTCTTACATTAGAACTCTTTCTGAGCTAGCTATTGCTACCTAACTGATAATTGATTGGATGTTTTTATTGCCAATTTCTTAATGAGAGTCTTGGTTTGTAATAATCCATATGCAATAGTTGGTAAGACTTGGAACAGTTTCTGCACTAAAAGCATTTGAAACAGATGCATTAGATAATCTATTCAAACGAGTCAACACGATCTACTGTATATAGTGGCTAGACCATTCAAATGATAGGCTCCAGTTAAATGACTGTAAATATGCATGCGGTCTACGGGCATCATTCTTTTAGGCTCGGACTAATCCGAGATAGTGTTCTTGCTGCATGTAATTTTATTAGGTTCATATTTATGTTGCAGGGAAAGAGATTGAGAGCAGGACCTCAAATGATCCAGTTAAGTTTAGATGGGAAGCGGCTCTATGTCACCAACTCACTCTTTAGCACATGGGATCGTCAGTTTTATCCCGAGCTTGTGGAGAAGGGATCTCACATGTTACAGCTTGATGTCAACACTGACAAAGGTGGCCTAACAATAAACCCGAAATTTTTCGTGGATTTTGGAGATGAACCTGATGGTCCTTCACTTGCCCACGAGATGAGATATCCTGGTGGTGACTGCACTTCAGATATATGGATTTGAGCAACTGATCCTTCTCTACCAATGAAGGCTCTAATCTCTTAACATATAATAGGATACAGTGATATGTCTTCAACGGAGCATTTGGGGGCAGGATAGTCTTTAATGGATGAATAATAATGTCTGCACTTTCAGTCAATACATATTATCCAACTCTCTATCTGCTGAGAAAGAAATAAACAGATAATTATGTTATCAGTCGTATTCTCTTGCCACGTTTTCTATTTCTTTTTTTATTGTTTTTGAGATTTTTCCACCGGAATTCTTCTTTTCATACTGACAAAGCTTGAAGATTTAGGTTGTGTTGTAGAGTATTCATTATTTATTATTATTTTTTACTACTATTTATTATTATTTATTATTTTATTATTATTTTTTATTACTATCCATAAATCACTTATGAAGGTCGGTCCATATTCCTTTTTTGACGGGAATTGAAGTCAGTCTTCTAATTGGGCTTCCTTGTTAGGAAAGAAACAAAATTAGAGTTTAAGTTATTTACTTGACCCCCAGGAATTACATATAACCAAACGAGCAATGCTACATAACTTCCGTAATTTTTATATATTATTTTTTTTTTTAATTTTTAAATTTTTTAATATTTTTAATTTTTTTTTCTGAGTTTATTTTTTTAAACTAATTCAATTCTTCTATTCATTATTTACATATTAAATATTTGATAAAAGAAAATAAATAAAATTAAAAGTATTGTGGTGTGTGGAGGTTGTGTGAATAGTAGGAGATTGTGTTGATTTTTTGGGTTAATTGCAGACTCTATTTCTACCATTTTGTAAAAAAAATCTAAGTTTTGGCACAATTAATACTTGGAGTTCAAAAAAAAGTTTTCATCCATCCAACATCTATTAACTTTTTTACCATACATGGCAAATATACCATTTGTCAACCAATCAAGAGTTGATGCCTATCATTTTGATAAAACCAGTCAATCTATTAAAAAAAAAAATGATAAACCCATAAAAATATTTTTTAATTTCTCAAGATTATTAAACAAATCCAAAAAATCAACAACAAAAATTTTAAAAATATACTAAAAAAGGCACATATAGCAATTAAAAAAACAGAACTTGTCAAGAAGAACCTTCTGAGGGGTGGAGACATATTTTGTTGATGAAAATCTTAGAAGCAAGAAAGAAGAAGATCAAGTTCAAACAGAACAAGTTAACAACTTTTTTGCCAAGGAGTGGAGATAAAGGAAAATTATATAATTATGATGTCAGATTAAGAATAGGTTATTGCCTTACCAATACATATGTAGAAAATCAGTATATCATACAACCAAATATATATTTCTTACATTAGCATCAATGCCACACTGTTAATGCCAGTCCTTTCAGGACAATGGCACTGCCATGAATAAGATCTTATTTGATCTTGCAAAGCATGGCAAGAACAGGAGTATCCTTCAGTAAGTTGTCATTGTGCTCATAGAAACATTGATGTTCAAAGAGTGAGCTGCTCCACGCTCTTGGCGTTTCGGGACATTCCAACACCCGAGCCTCCATCATCTTGCCCCTCGTATGGGTATGCCCTATATGTAGAACTAGCCTCTTCATTGTCAGAACAACCTGGTCTTTCGGTTAGGAACTGCTCCCAAAAGACATCATTTGGTCTAGATGAAGCAGCTGCAGGCTCTTCATTGTTATTTGGAGCCCTTTGAGAGGAAGACAAAGCTGTATCATTGGCCTGATTTCTGCTCAATGGAAAGGCCAAAGTATCAGATTCTTTACCATTGGCATTAGACTTTGAATCTGGAGATTCCCGAATTCCCTCAACTACTTGGGGCATCCTACTAGCAGAATAAGGACTTCTGTTGACTTGCAATGGAGAAGAGGCCAGAGTTAGATTTAAATGGAAGGAAATGTGATTATCACCTTCTTCATTAGAGGCCAAGCTTGGTTGCGACGAGTGGAGCCTTGGGCCTTCATTGGTTGACATTTTCCGAGACAAAGTAGAATCCATGTTAAGATTAAAAGACGTTCCTGTATCTGAGAGCTCTAATGTTTCAAGTGGAAATCCAAAGCCTTCAGTTCTCATTTGTGAACCTTTTGGTTCTACAGATACTTTCCTCTGCGAACCTCCTCCATCTTCGTTGGAACTCTCTGTGCTATGTGAAACCAAGTTAATATCCGAAACAGCTGGTGATAATTCTAATCTCAGCTTATTTGAGAAATCTTGATGGAAAACATTCCCAAACTCTCTAGAACTGCTTTGGTTATCCAAAAAACTATTTTCTACAACTGGCTGTGACTGATCAACTTGAGGCAGTCGTCTTTTCTTATTATATGCCAAAAAATCCATAGATTCAATTCTCTGAGCAAGAATTTCACCAAAAGTAGGGTTCAGAAGAGCCTTTTTTAACGAGGTCAGCAAATTCTCCTGCCTCTGTTCCATATTATCCACTTGTTGCTTTAGTTCTTTGAACTGAAGCTTTGCAGCTGACCGCTGCTGTGTCGACCTCAAAACTTTTTCCTCAAGTACAGCTTTTTCACGCAAAAGCCTCTCAATCTCTTCATCAAGAGCTGCTCTTTCTGAATCCACCACAGAACCTTGAGGGTTACTGTGGCTGTGAATGGGTTTTCTGCGGTGAATATTTTTTAAAAGATGCTTGTGATCTTTCACAAAATCCTCATTGGCAAACTCCCATTTCTCAGGATCAACCTTCCGAAATCCCTGCACATAAACACAACAAAACATTCTCAGATAACTTAAATAAGATCTCTACGCATGACAAATTTATACACATGTAATGTAATGTCTCTTGCTCTCTTTCAAAAAATCTGCAAATTCATACTAACAAGGGCTTCAAAAAGAAAACAAAATTTGTTCCTAAAATAGGAGATAAAAATTGTGGAAATTAGATTCATAAATAAATATAGAACTAAGAGTATCTTAGATCATCTGTGAATAGCAGTAAAATAGTTTGTGAAAAGTAGTGAACTATTTGTGAATAGTAATGAAGTAGTCTGAGAATATCTGAGAACAGTTGTATTCCCAAAAAGGCCCTAACTCTTCCCCTCCAGAAACATTCAAACTAAAAAGTCAAAACGTTGAAGGGAGTCTTATGGAGATTAATGAATGTCCTTTAATGAAAAAGCATTTGCTTCTTTTGAATAAAAAACTCATCCTTTCACTCAAGTACAAAATTGTGTTTTTATTTGTAAAAAGCTAATCAATTCCCACAGCAGCAAGACTATACACTCTGTCTCATGGTTAAATATTAAATGAATTGCAGAGGTAATACAAGAAAAATAATAGCATTATAAAAATTGGATGAACTAAAATGGCATCTGAAAAATCAGCTTGCTTTTTAGGATGTGCATTGAATGCCATTACAATTCCTAAAATCTTATTTGAGTTCCCACATACATTGGGCAAAATACCTCAAGATCCTGTGCGCACTAATAAGAAAAAAAGCAAACAAAAATAGCCCCTTTAGAATGATGGCAAAGTAAAATGTTGCTAACCCACGTTTGTATAAGTCTGCGCGCACGCACACACACATACCAATCACAGAACACTTAAAACATCAATTACCCTGAGGTCCAAGACTCCAAATGATGTGGCATATGAAATGAAACTTCAGTACAAATCCAATTCCAATTTTTTTGTTGAATTATGACTTTTATGTTTGACTACCAACCCAGAGCTGATGGCAGAAGTAGCAAATATTACTTGTAATGAAAGGGTTGCCGAAAACTCCCCATAATCTATTACAATATATATTCATGGAAGCATTACCATGTGATATCCTCTTGTTGCCCACATCAACCGAGTTTCTTAAAAAAAGAAAAGAAGTACAATAAAAAAAAGTAATATAATAATGTGATAGCCAAAACTTTAAAATTACATAATAGTCTTTTAGTTTTCCTAACACGTCTTTTGGTTTTCTGAGCACGTCTTTTTAGTTTCATAACCAAGGGATTCATAAAGGTAATTCAATCTTACAGGAAGTTAAAGAGCTTATAATTTATGACTTTTAAATGGATACAACTACTTTGACACGCTAGGCTTTTGGTCCCTCTCTCCACCCAAGCAAAACTTGTGCGGTTTTCCATCCTTAACATACAGGCAGAAGAAGAGCTAGAGAAGAAAAGAGCCATAAGTTCAACCAAAATTTGGACATCAGGATGCTAACATTGGCATCCTCTTAAATGTTCTATTTATTTAGTAATGATTGAAGGTAAGTTAGTTGACTATTTCGATATCATTTAATAACTTCAATTATTCTAACACATCCCGTGGGTCTAAAATTAGTACGACAGAAAACTGCAAAAGACTATCCAAGACCATTAAAAACTATAAAGAACAAGATAAATTAAAGAGTAAACTCAAGTGGTTGAGAAAATGCATTGTCATGAACAGCATAAAATTCAGGTGCTTCAGTCACAGTCAAACCCTGGCAATAACTTAAAAACGGATGACAGTTTAGAGAAGAGAAGAATTAAAGAAAAGAAAATTAATCAAGAAGAAGAATTGAATATTGTGTAGCACCAACCAGCGGGAACAGAATTAGAAGGCCCATTTCTAATACTTACTCTCAATTATGTCTCCAAGACTGATGTTTTGAATGGAATCTATACGTCATGCATGCCCTAAAGGAATCATAATCTAGCTCTCCTATCTAGTAATCTCGCTCCGAACAAATCTCGGAGCGTAAAAACAACTTGACAAACCTAATATGAAGACCAAAATATAAACTGAAAAACAACTCGTTCCATGCCGATCTCTGACGGAAAAATTAAGAGAAGATAAAATTACAAACTTAAGCAATCAGAATACTTGAAAAAGGTATTACAAATTAAAGACAGAACACAATTTCTTGATTTCAGCCAACAATCATTGGAGAGAATAATTTGACAATCTCAATGACTGAAAAACAACCGAATTCATTTGGAAATCCTAACCAAAACAAAATCAGAAGTGGAATTAAAACAAGTTAAGAAAGCAAAGAGAGAGAGAGAGAGACGTAGGTATTGAGCTGGCGGATGAAGCTGGAAAAGTTGTTGTGCTTGAAGTAGGTGGGGAGGAGGAGGCGGGCGAACTCGGGGGGGTTCCAGACCACGAAGCTGGTCTTGTGGGAGCTCCACGATACGATCTCGTCTGTCGCCGAATCGTCCACCATGTCGTACGTCTTTATCAGAAACGGGGCCGGGCCCCCGCCAGCACCAGCACCAACTCCGCTCCCGCTCGTCGTCGGACCTCCGTCCATCTTCCTCGTATGGGAATTGGATCCGATTGCGAATGGATCTTTTTGGAAATTACAAGAACCTAACAGAGACGGAGAGAGAGAGAGAGAGAGAGAGAAAAGAAGAGAATTTGGACAATAAATTAGATGCGTGACACGCATACAGACATTATAGTATAATAATAAAAATATAAGATGCCAGTCAAACCTGTACGGTGGATACGTTACAGTGTTGACTGAAGAGTCGAAGACTCATTTCTAACAGTACGCTTTTGAGTTTTTTTTTTTTTTTTCCTCCTATAAATTGCTATTTTGAAATGATTTATTTTAATCTCTAGTCGGTCTTGTTATTTTGAAATGATTTGTTTTATTCTCGAAAGCAGTATATTATCTACATTATTTAAATATTAAGATTTAATTTATAAACTTTTAATTTTAATTATTTTTTAAAAATATTTAAAATATACACTCTCCACACCAACTAACAAATAAATTTTTCATAGAATAATTATAAAAGAGTCGGTACATTACATCATTACCATATAATAAATATATATATATATATATATATAAAAAGCCGTTACAACGAATCTTTGGAAAGTGAACCAAAAATAATTAGGTAATGCCAGGTACAGTCGTGGAATATACAAATGTCGTGCAGTCGTTTTGAAAAATAATGAGATTCACTATTAAAAAATTAATTTCTTTTCATGTGAGTCCCATATTTATTCACTTTTTTTAAAATGACTACACGGCGCTTGCATACTCACGACTGCAAGTATCATTTTCCAAAATAATTATGAAAATTCCAAAATGAATGAGGTGTCAATTTCTTCCCCACTTCAGTTAAATAAATTTATGACGTGTGTATCTATTGGATGCCATAAATTAATGAGAAATAATAATTACAGTCATGAGTGTTTAAGTATCGTATAATTATTTTTAAAAAAATAAATAAATATGAGATTCACATAAAAAAAATTAATTTTTTAATAATAGATCTCAATATTTTTCAAAAGGTACTTCACTACTTTTACACACTCTATAACTATACGTAACATTACTTTAAATTAATTACAGCTATTCATGACTTAAAAAGATCATAAAGATGAACGTATTTGAACAACTTGAGAACCAAGGAAATTAAACTCATGAAGTATTCCAATATTATCATACCTTCTCAGCTCTCTCAATAGCACACAGTATATCCCTGTTTTGCCTTAGCTTGCAGTAGTTTTACTCGAATGAGTGACTTTAAAAATTGCTAGTGCTCAACTTTGCAGGGCATTTCCACAATAAAAATGAAAGCATTATTAATTATCAATATTTAATAAATATCGAAAAAATTCTTATTAATCAAAATTTATGTAAAGCTCTTGCAGAATATTTTGAATATTTCCTCTAAAATAAAAAGCATGATTTGTCGGCATTTATTAAATACCGACAAAATTCTTATTAATTAATATTTATGTAAACGTCAACAAATTTATATTTTATTGTAGACATTAAGGACATAAATGCCGACATAAATAACTAATTACTGATGTAAAAATATACTGATAAAATCATTAATATATTGGTATTTACAAAAATACAGATAATATAAGTGTGTCTCCAAATTGTTTTATTTTTTCAAAGTACCCCAAATATGTATATATATATATATATATTAACTATTTTATAATTATTTAATTTAATTTAATAATTAACACTTCATTAAAAAAAATTCAATTTCATATAATTATCCTTGATTTAAAAAGAGTTATAAAATAGTTGGAGAAAAATATAAGCTTATCCTATTCATTAAAATATATAAATATAATAAAAGATTTCAGTAGTTTAAAAGAAAAGAATTTAAAAATGTTTTTAGTTTAAAATTGGGTCAGAAATTGAGAAATTATTTAAATAAGAAAAAACTATGCACTTTGTACTAAATTTTGTTTAGATGAAATTTTTGTGAGAAAATTTGTAAAGTTTATTTAGGGTTGTTTTGTTGGGTACATTATTAGATGAAAATTGTTATTTTTTTAATAAAAGTTTTTAAAATTTAAAAGATGTTCGGATTGAAGTTGAAATGTTTTTGAAAAAAAATTAAAAGAATAAAATCAAACATGGCCTTATAGTTCTTTTTAAGTTGGATTTTTTAATCTATCAATATTTAGGCATAATGTTTTTTTTTTTTCTATTATTTTTTTTTTATTATTATCTAATGGAGCTTTTTTAATGTTAAATCTCTAATCTGCTATTCGATATATCTGGTTATTTAAGTTTAAAATCATTTGAAAGACATGTCAATAAATATTAGAAATTTCAAAATTTCAAAGTTTAGAGTACTATAGACACGCAATACTTTTATCCTATGAGTGATTGGATGAGAATGAAAATATCTAATAATTTTTTCCTAATTTACTACACCTAATAACAGAAGAATTTTGCTATGTACAAGCAAATTTGCGTACCAATCTGCGTACTAATGTTATTTACTTCATATTCTAAATTTAAATTAGTATTATTTTCAATAAAATCTACTTTCTGATCAATCATATTGAATGAGTGTGCGTATTAGTACGCATAATCACTTACAATTAACTTTTTCCATAATAGAATAACCTAACCTTCAAACATCTCCAATATGCCATAAACTAAATCAAAAATTAAGGTTTTTCTCACACAATAAGGCTGTGCAAAACTAATATATATATATATATATATACATTTAAGTGATTGATCTTCATGTAGAAGTAAGGCAGAGAGTGAGCTTGTAGATTCTAAACCCCATAAGGATATCCTTTGTCCTCTCTTTGTAAGAACTACAATATTATATATAAAAGAAGAAATCATTGATATAATAACAATGGATGACACACTTGTATTTGGAAAAATTGTAAACAAAAGTAAAACTCATATTTCGGTGGAAACTCTCTGCCCATTTGGAATTTGGGATGTTACAATTGATATTAGAACTATGTTATGATTTGTAATGTGCTGCCTATAGATTTTGCTTGGAATCAGACGAACTCTAAAGCGTCGAGACATACAACACACGGTTACATGTCCCGGTCATAACAATTAAAGATACAATGCACCTAGCATGCATCAGCAGTATGCAATATTCGCAACGGATAATATATATATATATATTTTAGCAATACTATGCACCAAATGAGATATATCCCAAAAACTTTGAAACATGATGCATAAACATTAGAGTGATAGACGATCACGATTACAGCATAAGTCCAAAAGGTCTATAATCACAAAAGTACGGGAGACAAAGCTCCATAAGTACATGCATAAACTAAAACATATATTGTGCTAATCTATTGAGTAGCTTGTGTAACTCGGTTAGGGATGCCATAATACTATCTATAAATCGAATCATGGAGGCGATGAGCTTCGCATTGTATTTGAACTGCCTAATCGACTATCTCCAGTCGGCCAACATCCATTATATCTCCTAATCCTGACACATCATCTATCATTTTGGAGGGAATGGTAGTTGAGACTACCATAGTGAGAATTGAATACAAATCTCAACAAGTTAACAAAAAACTTAACTGACAGTTTAAAGATGCATGCGCGACAATAAAAGTATGGATGCATAACATGATCATAAATAAGCTCGACGTGACTTGACATTTAAAATGACGTGTACTGACATGACTTGAATTTGAACGTGAACTAAACTAAAAACTGAATTAAAATTGAACTTGACATGACATGAACTTGAACTGAACTTGAAACTAAACTGAGTGTGACTTGATCTTTACCTTGTCAACCAATGGATTTCACACTAATTTAAACACTCCAGCGTAAACAAAGGAGTTTTACTAGGATATTACCACATCCTAATACTTAGGGTCGTGATAAACATAAACATATTTGACTGACTTGAAAATACTATTTTCGATACATACTTTCTACTCGAGACATGATGTGATATGAAATGAAAGGATATATGACCTGACGTAACATAACATGACATGTGAGTGAGATAAATGACATGACATAACATGAAATAGGCAAACATATCGTGACATGGCATAACATGAAACAGAAAAACATTTCATGGCATGGCATAGCGTGTAACAGATGAACATTGCGTGATAGAATATAATGTGTAACAGATAAACATTGCATGACAAAATATAAGGTGTAACATATAAACATTGCATGACAGAATATAATATGTAACAGACATATATGTAGTGACATGGCATAGCATGACATATATGATTACATAAGAACATAGACAACAGTTCCCTTACCAACAAACATACACAGTAATCTGATAGTAAGTTAGAAGCTAACTTACAGTGATTGCTGAGTGACGAATTAAAATGCGTGAAAAATGAGAAACTGTAAGAAGAGATTTTCTAAATGTCAAAAACTCCTCACTAACACTGGGGTTTCAACTAGATTCCAAGTATTTGAAGTTTCACTAGGGTTGAAATCCTCTTTGGTTTGGCACAAATTAGACGGTTGGATGGAATAATGTTTGGCTTAGGTAGCATGATCACAAAGCTTTATTTCCTTCACATTTCCATCTAATGGTTCCTCTTAGTACAAAGTGTCCAATACTATTCACCAATTGTGACTACGATCTTGCCAAGTGTCCAAATAAAACTTCTCTAACATAATTTGGACAATCCGAAATAATGTTTGGCTTAAGTGGCATGATCACAAATATTGATTTCTTTCATATTTCCATCTAATGGTTCCTCTTGGTACAAAGTGTCCAATACTATTCAAAAATTGTGACTACAATCTTACCAAGTGTCCAAATAAAACTTCTCTAACCTAATTTGGACATTCCATACTGTGATTTTGAAAACACTACTCTAGGTGCTAACACCGAGGTTACTATTCACTCCGAAAAAGTGAAAAATAACTTTACACAATAAAATCCTAAATATTCATACTAACCTCAAAGTGCAAATTGCTTATCGAAATTCGACTCCAAAGTGTCTCGAAATAATCAAAACACATTTTCAGACAAGCTTTATTTTGGAAATTGAAGATTATTTTATTGCGCCCTAAAATTCTAAATATTTCTCTGAAACTAATGGCGCAGACCGCTTCTCATTCTCACACTCCTAAGTAACTCAAATAAATAAAATCACGCTTCTGACACCATAGTGAGTAGTAACACTGACTATACTGACAAACTAAAATCTATATGATTGGGCTCATTCGTGAAAACTTTTAGATTTTCACGAAGTTCATAAAGCCTAAAGAAATTCCTCCGTTGAATTTATGGTGGGCTGTTACATGTAAGCTCATGGATTGTATATGAGTGGCCAATCATACTTGTTATTTTTCTCTAGGGAAGTGCTGCTAAGAGAATTAACACTAACAGAAACATTCTTCTAGGATCCAAACACAAGTGTCTAGTCTTATAGTGTAAGTTAAAAATTGTATCAAACTTTGTTCTCATTAGTCTACACGCATAAGAAGAGAACTTCTATAAGCCCCCCACACTTCTTGGTCAACCATGTCCCAGTGATTGGGTTTGAGAATATGTGGTTCATTCAGAACAATAATAGAGAAAGGTTTTAATTGTAGAGTTTTATTAAAAAAATCTATTATTAAAAAATTAATATCATTTGATAAACATATGTTTAAAACGTTTTTAAAGTTGTTATGGTGGTTTTTAGCATTATCTGGAAGAGTTTTTCAGTAAAAGTTTTAATTTAGCACTTTTTTAAAAAGTGGGTTTTTAAATTTTTTTTAGATGCTTAAAGGATTTTATAATAAATTGACCAAATATAGTATTTTCATAAAAACAATAGAAAATTTTTTTATGCCCCCAAACTCAAAACCAAAAGGACAAATCTGCAACATTTTTGTGATAAATCTTATATGACTGCAACATTAAAGAAAAAAAGTAATAAAGTATATGGGTATTCATACTTCATACAACAAATTGAAAAGGATTAATTTGCCATTTGTATTCAAATGCATATGCTTTTGTGGGATCCTAAAACCAACAATTTAATCCAAAAATATAAAATGTAACATTTTCTAGCCACTACAAGAAACCAAACATTTTACAGCACTCAAAATCATCACAAATGCACATATTAATCGCTACTTTTGCTTATTTTCGGTGATTTTTAAATCGCTGCAAGTTCAACGAAATCCTAAAGCCATTTTATATCAATTGCGGCGATTTTCAAAACTCACTAGAAAAAATTTTTTTTCGGCGATTAATTGTCACCGCAAAATAAACAAAAAAGTGCCGGAAGAAGTGGTATTAGGTTCCCACACAATCACCGAAAAAATTAATAGCAACGAAAAATTCCGTCGCAAATGCTCAATTAATCGCCGCAAATAATCCATATTATTACCAGCAATATCATACTGTCACGGCCATTATTTATTTGCCATGAATCGTTATCGCCGCTAATGTCAACTTATTCGCCGTAAATATTTTTGCTCATTTTCAACGATCCTCATCTTCGTTGCATTTGAAGTTATTTTCAACGGAGGAAAAATTGCCGCAAAAGTAACCTTGCCGCCGCAAAAAACTAATTGCAATGATTTAGCTTGTCGTCGCTATAGATATCTGCATGTAAGATTAGTTTTTCCAACGCATAAAAATTGTCGCAATTGAGTTTTTGTATCAATTATTTAAATCGCCGCTGACTACACTTCATTCATGTTCACTCTTTTCGGCGATCAATAATCGCCGCAAAGGTTCTTTGATTTTTTTTTTTGCTTCGCCCAAAGACGTTGGCTGGGCTTCATTTTCACACTTCATCTAATGGAATATAGTTTATCTTATTAACACAATATTTATCTTATTTCAGTAGGTAATATTGTTTGAGTGACTGACCTAAAATAATAAAATAAATATACTGTTAATAAAATAAACTGCACTTAATGTTGTCAAGTAAAATAATATTGTTTCATTGCTATATAACACTTATAGTGTTTATCCAACATTACCCATGCCTTATGATATTAAATACTTAGAAACGGGAAACATAAAGGAAAAAGATTGAACTTTCATTATTTATGCCTTAAGAACATGTAGGATTCCTATTTTCAAATCTTTGAGCACCATTTCCATATAATTTAATAAATTAATGACATTCAATTCATCCATTGAGGTGGGGAATTCACATTAATGTAGTTATGGGCTATACACTGGGGTGGACCAATCGGAACCCAAAACTTACAACTTAACTACTAAATATTGAGAATACATCATTCAAATATGTCAACTGTGCTACTCCTCTATCTTTATAAATTATATCTAGTGAGATATAACAATATGCACCTGGGCATGAGGGGTGGGCAGAACAACTACTTACAAGATTGTATCCATGCCCTTATACTTGTGGGATATTTGATATTTCTATCTGGACAAACACCAATCTGACAGTTATAGATAAAATGAGTCAGTACACACCATTAGAACAGTTATATATAAAGGAGCAGTTATATATAACAAAACGTTCTATTTGTTTAAACCAACATAATGTCAGCGACGGAAGCATGTAAGCAAACCTCAATATGAGTAATCCATCAATCATTCCAATATCCAACACCCAGATTTATCCCATGCCAAACCACCCACCAGTCCCACTTCCCCTCCACTTATTTTGCCACTTTTATCAAAGCCAATTATAGTTGTTGATGAGCCAAAAAAAGGCACCAAGAAAACATATTTATACACAAACTTCAATGACAATAAGTTTCATGTAATTTATGCGCATAAATTACAGGAAAGTTCTTATCATTGAAGTACTCGAACAAGACAAAAGACTAATCCTGTCCTTGAATAAGAAAAAAATAGTTATAAGGGAACCATAAACAAAGGAAGCAAGCTATATAGATAGGAATTTTAATAAAAGAAGGTACAAACCTTTTATTCTGTAGTTTACTTCAAAATCAGCTTCACAATTTTCTATAATGATTGTGGCATGCACAACCACTCCTTGAATCTTGAAGGCAAAATGCAAATGACTTTTTTTTTTTTTTTTCTCTGAGGAAATGCAACAAATTTGCCTTTTACACTCCATTCAACTATTATAAAGTGAAAACTTACAATAAGCAAGGGAAAAACTATAGATGAAAGGGAAAAAACACTACATGCCACATTCTTATAGTCCCTCTTTATTGGGGTTTGATAAGAAGACCCTATAGAAAAAATCTAGCAAAATAATCTTTTGTTACTTAACTTTCGATAAAATCCTCAAATTTATGGGATGACTAAAACAATTGAAAGTGTGAATATTGGAAAATTATTTGTAGCTTACTCATTTTTGTGTTGATGTATTGAGAAGTGTCTCTGAAGTTCAAGATCAGTAATGGAACTTCAGAAAACTACCATACTGGCTTATGTAGAAAATGCAGGGAAGAATAGAGGTAAGGTCTCACGAGGTGGAAACCATACCTATGACTCATGTCCAGTCTAGAATTATGTATCCCAGAAATCAGTTATTCAAACCAAACTCATTCAAAATATTGTAAAATTAGCATTTCATAAGATGTCTATGAGCAACTTTACATACAAAATAAGGGCTACCCTCTACATACCTTTTAAAAGGAGCTAATGTAGTCCAATTGGAGATTTTAACAATCAAAATAATATTTCTAATTATGAAATATCCAAACTGAATTTCTAAAATGTAAGCCAAGTGTCTTGCTTAATATAAGCATGTGATGTTTTCAAATGACAGAAATGCATATTGATATGATCATCAATCGTGATCTCTAGTTTTTGTTTTGAACCTTTTAGCAGGCTGACTTTGTATTACCTGCTCTTAGACTTGTCATTTTAAAGTAAATGGAATCAGAAAGCCTAGAGAAAACTTCTGTTCTTTAACGGTGCATTAAAGGAATATATTGATCAAAATCATAGCCATGTTACAACATGCCAATGTGAGGATGTTAGGATAAACACATTTGCTAGAAATGCAAGGATGCGCCACATATATAAAAAAGGCAGGTAGTGCATATCAAAACGGATAAGCCATCTAATATTTGCTATAAAATAGATGATTTAAGAGATTTTTAGTAAAACCTTCTGTATTGAACCATATATATTATGTTACAACAGAGAAATTCTTCATCGCAGTTTATATTTTATAGTCAAAACCACTTGTAACTACAGTAGACCCTTTTAATATCACACACCTAAAAAAGAAGCGTAAAGGAAGTGCTGAAATTAAAAGGATTAAAAAAAAAAAAAAAGAGTTCGATTTCATTTCACAGATGGTGCAGCACCTCAACAGAACCAACTGGCACTCCAATCTAAGAGTATTTAAAATCATATGATTGTGTCCAAGTATTCTAATAACTCACCTGCAAACTAACCATAAATCAAGCGGCAAGTGCAGCAATTTCATTGCCAATATAAGTGGAGATGCCAAGTATAGATACAAGCAAGGCTCCTACGAGAATGACAACAAGGCATGGAGTTAATTTAATAATCGCTGAGCACTTGACCTACTAGAAGAAATAATTATATTCTTCATTCGACTATTTCATATAGTTAGAAAAAACAAATTCAAACTGTAGTATGCTAACCCTAAGGGAATGAATAAGCACTAACCCTAACCGTAGAAGAATTGAAGATTACCAATAAACGTATGAGGAACCACTCCAGGGAACTCCAAATGATCAAAATTGATTATGGAAACAAGGATCCAAACTAAACAATGTTTTTAAAAGTATGTGCCTTCTTAATAGAATATGCAAAAGATATTGAAGATACAGACAAGTAAAACTTACATTATCCAAGTGATGTCAATGATAAGGAATATCATGAAAAGCCTAGGTAAATAAAAGATCGACAAAATTATTATTAAAAAAAAAAACTATGACATGCAATAAGAAGTTGATTATGAAATAATGAAAACAGAATGTCAAGAATACAGTCTCAGAATCTTCAAGCCCGCTATGTGGAATCAAATGGTTCAAGTTATGTCCAGTTTAAGGCCTATTCGGTCGAAAAAAGTTAAGGTTCTTGTTCTGTTTGGCAAAAACTATCAATGAATCTCTGCCACATAGTTGAATAATATTGAACAAAGTATAAAAGGTTCTCACTCAGTTGAAGAACACTTAAAGGAATAAAAAATTTAAGGTTCAATGTTCAAAATTTTATTTATTTATTTGATAGTCCTAGCCCTTTTTATTGGAAATTTAACAAGAACAACAAAAGAATTAGGAAAGAATTTTGTGGGAACTAGCAACACAGTGGGTTTCATCCAGAATTTGAAAGAACAAAAGAATTTCCTGACTTTTCCCTCCATCGTAGATCACTAACCAAGCTTGATTGATCAACTGAACATGAGAAAGATGGAGGATATCCAAAATGCCTGAATCATTGTTTGGGCCCATCTCCAAAACAATAAATATATGGACATGTAAAATGAAAAAAAAAAAAAAACTGCATTGTGTTCTCCGAAAGCCAGTTGTTCTCTAACAGTTTCATGTGATCATACTTGCTACTTGGCAAACCTCAGTTTGCTCTGGGGTTGAAGTACATCCAAATTTATCAAAACTTATCTTATTGAACCACTCATAGACTTCCTTATGTAGAACACATAAGGTGGTTATAGTGTAGCTAGAGGGATACATTATTTGCTAAACACCCGCAAATGCATTGATCGAATAAGAGAAAATAAAAATCTAGGAGAAGGAATCAATGGAAAACAAAACTTCTAAAAACCTTCATCTCTTTCACTGACAATAATCCTTCACTAAATTGTCTTTCATCGTGCTGCAATCCTTCTAAGCCCACAATATGTCAGATCCTTACCCAACACCCTCTAGATAATTTGAACAACTCATCAGCATATAACCAAACTTCCACACAATAAAGCCCAAAAATTCCCTCAACTGCCCAATGACTCCAACGATGCAAAAGTAGACAACCTTCCTGTTCACTATATATATATATATATATGTAGATTTGTGAATATATATATATATATATGTTTATATTTATATATTGGCCACCCACCATCTCCCACTACCAAAAAGTGCCCAAAATACACAAAAAAGCCCTTCCCATGCGTTTTGAAGGTAGCTCACTGAGTCTCTCCAGTCTCATGTAAGACGGGAAATTTTGGAAGAATTCCCTCAACATCTTATTAGTTTTTTGCCTCTCACGAAGTACGCGCATTTCATCCCTCATTTCATCAAGCTGCGTCTTGTAGTTCAAGACATCTTTCTTGTAGTTGTCGGCATTTTTCTTGTGTTGTTCAATTAAGGCAAGTTACTCTTTTTCTCGTTCATGGTCTCATTGTCTTGTCGACTCCGGGATGACCATCTCTCCCCTAGCCCCGGGGCATATCCTGGTCTATGCCCAAGTACCTCCCTAAACACACTTGCTGCTGCCTCATCAGTGCGTCGTTTAGGCTCTAGATCATCCAGTTTGCCAACCATCTTTTTCTACACGTGCAAAATTTCCTTTTGTTATTGTTAAGTCTTGTAATGCCTCATGAATTTATCACTTTCAAATATAAAGTAATTGAACCATCCTTTTGTGCAACAAATAGCCTAACATAAAGATCATACTCACATAGGTGTCTTCAGTGACTGAGGTGAAAAATATACCGTTCTTCTTCGACCAGTGAGTCTCCATATAAAACTCCACCAAAGTCGCATTCGTCGCCCTTTACAAGTGTGTGGAATTTGTATAGTTAGCTATGATCAATCAGAAACATGATTCTACAGAAAATGGGTTGTGACCATACAAGTTATGGCATAAATCAGTTGAAAGATCATACCTTCTCCTCCAGCATCCTAACAAAGGATTTGCGGCCTGCTATGTGGTTATTGGTTAGCTTCTTTCTATTCTCCTGATTTTTTCTTGAGATTTTCTTCCATTAAAACTCAATGTTAGCTAACACAAACTGAATAATAAGATAGGAAAATCCTAACTTATTAACTATATATGTTTTTTATTTTAAATAACCAATATATACCTTGAAGTCTTCGCTTCCCCACCTCGCATACAGCTTATCTCAGATGATGGGGTCGACCATGCTACTCCCAGAAGCCAATGCTTCTTCGTGACTTTTGTTTGATAAATATTTTTTGTGTAATTCGTGATGGAATGCATTGAACTGCTTACGTAGCTGCTTTAAGACTACCAATCTATGATTCGCCCGATCCCAATCCAACACGAAGTCACCCTACAGGAATGAACATCACGTTAACTAAAGCGATTATTTTACGCTCACTTCCTTACCCTCAAAATGAAATAATAACTGTCTTATCCGAACACGTTCAATTTACTCATCATTTTGAGCCTGCGACACATCAGTTCATCTAGCATAACTCATGTCACAGTGTTGTTTAACTATTTGCGTTACCCATGTCGTGAACATGGATGCGTTCTGACAACACAGTGCCGACTCGTCGTCATTAATCTTCAACGGCACTTTTCCGTACTTTCTCAACTTCTCGAACTCAGTGCACTTAGTAGGCCCACGCCTACGTTTGGGCTATTCCTGGGTAGCTATAGGCACTGTGGGGGCGACTGCATCTGCATTTCAAGATAACAAAATTTGACTATTATCGTAGGTCATTTTTAATCTTTGGTGTTTACACATATATGGTTCAACAACAACAATTGTTGAAATAACACGCAAATGACGACCGTACCAATATCTTCTCTGTTCGGTTCAGGTTCTCTTATGGGTGAGGATTCTCTATTGTCATGGGGTGGGGGCTGAGGAATGGAATATGGAGGCTCCCATGGATGACTAGGAGGCTGCGTTGAGTCATCCGAGCCTGACTGATCCGCATCTAAAGTTGAGCTATGGTATGAATTGATACGAACTCCTCGGGGTCGACGGGCTCTACATGAGTATGGGACAAATCGTCTGGCCCGAATATTTGTGCTAAATGTGTTGCCACAAAGGATACAATGAACTAGCATGCCGGAAATATCCAAGAGACCTACTATAAGAAAGTATGTTGAGTCGAAATATCTACCTTGAACATTGATACTCCTCATTTCCAGCAGACTGAAGATGGGAATGGTCAAACTTTTTTAAGGCTCGGTTACTGGTCCTAGAATCAAGGGAAACATAGTCATGATAATTATTAAAATCAGGTAGGAAAAGGCACTACGTATAATAATACGTAGGTGGTTATTTTGTTATTTGCATAAGAAATAGAACGAACAACAGTACAACAATCTCTACCTTGATTGTGATGCGAGATGTGAGTGAAGCCTTTATGCTCAGGGATGGGCTCTCTTATTTCACGTGTCACTTTGGCCCCCACTTGAATGCGACATCGTGCCTTTTTTCCCCCACCTGAGATGCAGTAATATCAATTTAGTGGTTACAGTTAACTTAGAGATCCCAAAAAATAAAATATCAGGTTATAAGATAAACTATGAAACTAACTTTTAACAAAACATTAGAAGGCTAATTGGCAAATGTTTCCAACCACTACTTGAGTCTATACATAGAAATACATAGACCACTATCAGACTCGAAGTAGCTATCATTACATCTATACTTAGTTAGTTGAGTGCGCATTCGGGATATAGAGCTTGAAAAAAATATTTATTAAAACAAGTGATACATTACTTGACCCAAATGTACATTAATAACAACATGTTGTGATAACGAACTTTAAAGGAACATACATGTAATTCTTCGTACTTTATATATTGGCCGCATGCCCATTACAAAAAGGCAAACTAAGTGTCTTCAGTGCATATAATATTCGGCTGCTTGTCTATTCTGACACAGACTCGTAGTCTATGTCTAAGTCCTCCTCATCTAAATATTCCCCATCAGCATAAGCATCTCCTGAACCAGAAGCAACCATACCATCATCAATGAAGTTGGATGAATTGATGTCTTCACTAGCCGGACCAATAACCTCTCATGCATCAATGTGGATAGGTTCTATATCATTCCTATTCAGTGGAGTTGACATTGGACATGCATCACACGAAAATGGTGCATAAGTATATGATGGCTCATCTTCTTGATAGGTATCATCATCACTTGATTCGCCATCAATATCTTTTAAAACCCTTGGCACCGGTGGAATGCCGTATACATTCCTATTAGTGTACTTCTGCACAACAAACCATCTCCCTTGGGCCCTTATATCTCTAATGTAAAAACACTGGGACGCTTGGCATGCTAACACAAATGGTTCATCCTTATACCAAGTCCTGTCCATGTTGATACTAGTCATATGGTTATCAACTCGTACCCCACGATTTGGATCCCCCACGTCAAACCAATCACACATGAACAGTACACCCGATGCCTCCCCATGTAGTGTAACTCCACGATATCATTAATAACACCGTAGAAGTCAACATTATTAGTACTTTCGTCACCAGTTACCAACACCCCTGAATTTTGTGTACGCTGCCGAAGTTCACGCTGTTTCGTATGAAACCTTTTGTCATTTATAATGCAAGCAACATAGAATGCAACATAACGTTCATGACCACAAGCTAACGCATAAAGATCAGCGGTCACATCAAGTGGGTTGGTGATACGCTGATCCTGAACCTATTGATGAGGATATGGAGGAAATGTTAAGTGACATCGGTGCGGAAATGTTTATGGATGAAGGTGACACAGACACATTAAGCTCAAATGATGGGGGCCATAATACTTTTGCACGCTTGTGGAATGATTCACAACGTGAGCTATATCCAGGATGCAGAAGACATAGTAAGTTGTCATTTACCGTAAGATTGCTTCACATAAAATCAATGTGTCGATTATCTATTAAGGTAGTCAATATGTTACTTGAGCTGTTTAAAGAGGCACTGCCGACAGACAATACTTTACCTCGTAACTTCTATGAATCAAAAAAGTTGAAACGAGGACTCGGATTTGATTACAACATAATACATGCATGTAAGAATGACTGCATATTATTTTGGCGAGAGAATGAGCAGTTGAACGAGTGTCCTATATGCCACGAGTCAAAATGGACATCGGACAAGGCAAATGTTCCGCAAAAGGTCATACGCCACTTTCCATTGATACCTAGATTACAATGATTATTTATGTCACGCGCAACGGCTGTAGACATGACATGGCACTCATCAGACAGAGTAAAGAATAATAATATTTTGTCACATCCTGCTGACTCCCAAGTGTGGAAGGAATTTGATCAGGAACACCCATGGTTTGCTGAAGAACCGCGTAATGTAAGACTTGGGTTGGCAACAGATGGATTTAATCCTTTTGGGAACATGAGTACTAGTCATAGTACTTGGCCAGTTGTACTTATGCCGTATAATCTACCACCATGGAAGTGTATGAAAGATCCATATTTCATGATGAGTTTGCTCATCCCAGGTCCGAGGTCACCGGGAAATGATATAGACATACACTTACAGCCATTAATTGCAGAATTGAAAGATTTGTGGGAGAATGGGGTTGTCACATTTGATTCGTCAACAGGCAAGTCGTTCAAGATGCATGCTGCGGTGTTGTGGACAATAAATGATTTTCCAGCTTATGGAAATTTGTCAGGTTGGAGTACTAAGGGGAAAATGGTATGTCCAACTTGTAACAAATATACCAAATCTGAATGGTTTACGTACGGGAGGAAATTATGTTTCATGACCATAGATGGCGTAGAAATTCTAGAATGTTTGATGGAACTGTTGAATAGGGCCAACCTCCACCATATTTTTCTGGCGAAGATGTACTTGCACAATTTATAGATGTTGGTTGTAATGAATTTGGTAAAAAACAACGAAAGAGAAAACAAGTTACGAATGAGTTGAATTGGACAAAGAAGAGTATATTTTTCGAACTCCCGTACTGGTCGAAGTTAAAATTACGACATAGCCTTGATGTTATGCATATTGAAAAAAATATTTGCGAATCCGTATTGGGAACATTGATGTCAATTGAAGGAAAAACAAAGGATACAATAAACTCAAGGAAGGATTTGAAGTGGTTGGGAATAAGACGGGAAATGCAGTTGCAAGAAAATGGTTCGTCTGTCTACATGCCGATTGGGTGGTATACATTGTCAATGAATGAAAGGGTTACATTTTGTGAGTGGCTAATGAAGATCAAATTACCGGACGGTTATGCCTCGAATCTAACAAGGTGTGTGAGAACAAATGATTGGAAAATAACTGGATTAAAAAGTCATGATTGTCATGTTTTCTTACAGCGTATCTTGCCTATTGGTATCCGTAGGTACTTGACCAGAGATGTGCGCGTGGCTTTGACCGAGTTGGGTGCATTTTTTAAAGACTTATGTGCTAGGACGTTGAATGTAGAACTTTGGATCGAATGGAACGAGAAATTGTCATAATATTGTGTAAGCTATAAAGTATTTACCCACCGTCATTCTTCGATGTCATGGTTCACCTAGCCGTTCATTTGCCACCTGAGGCTCGGCTTGCAGGACCAGTTCAATATAGATGGATGTATCCCATTGAACGATTTCTTGAAAAGTTGAAATGTACAGTGGGTAACAAGGCTCGTCCAGAAGGATCAATTGCAGAAGCATATATTGACGATGAGTGGCATACCTTCTGTTCCAAATATTTCCACGGAGTTGACACTCGGTTTGATCAGCCAGAAAGAAACTTTGACTTTGACCGAGCAAGACAACGGAATGTATTTTCTGTGTTTTCCCAACAAGTTCGTCCAATTGGTGCAGTGCGTGGTTATGACTTGTGTGGAAGAGAGTTCGAGAAAGCTCAGTGATACGTGCTGAACAAAATATAAAAGATTTGTGATAATCATCAATTTCAGTGATCATATTAACGTGCTCAAGGAACTGAGAGTAAATGATATAAACCAGAAACATGAAGAGGAGTTCCCGAGATGGTTTGAAGAACGGGTAATGACATTACATATGCGTTACTCAATAACAAATAAAAAAATATTATTTCAATTTTGATATAGTATATGCTTTACTCAATATGTAGGTTATACAAATGAATGCGAATAATCCAAATGATATATCGGATGAACTGTATGCATTGGCGCGTGGCCCATCGAGACGCGCTGCTCAATATTCTACATGTATTTCTCAGGGAAGTAGGTATCACACACTAGATCAAGATTGTTATAGGAAAACCCAAAATAGTGGTGTCCTAGTCGAAGGAAGTCATGATGGAGAAAATATTGATTTTTATGGGGTTATTGTCAATATAATTGGAATGAAATATTTGGGAGAGCTTGCAGTGTATCTGTTTAAGTGTGATTGGTGGGATTTAAGCAATCCTCGTACTGGAGTCTGTGATGATGAATATTTTTTTAGTGTTAATACATCAAAAAAATGGTATGAAGATGATCCTTTTATTTTGGCTTCTCAAGCATCTCAAGTATTCTACTTAGATGACCCGAAGTTAGGAAATCAATGGCGAGTAGTACAAAAATATTCTCCAAGAAATATATATGATGTTATCCCTCAGGCGGAAGGACAAGATGAAGAAGAAGATGACTCCTCTACTCAAGAAGCATACTAAGAGAGTCAACCCGCCTTAAATTTGTTTGTGGATTTGAGCCAGTATGAGATGATTCCATTAAATAGAGAAGATATTGAGGCTGAAATTGTTGATGCGACAGTTGAGGAAAATGTTGAATCATCTGAAGTATCTACAGATGATGAGAGCGAATTGTCAAATGAAACTGATACAGATTCTGATTGACCAATTATGTGTTAACATTACACTTGATGACAAATATTTTACTTATTGAATGTATCAGTAGTTTGAAATTATGCCGCCAAAGAGGAAGGAAGTTCACAACCCATCTCCACCTGTTCCTAGCTCTCCTTCAGACTCACCATTAGAGATTGACTCTACAGAACAAGGTAAAAATCTAATACTCATAAAAGTTATTAATTAAGGTCCTATAATAGACATATAAATGAAATTGATTACAATGTTATATTTTATAGAATCTACAGTACAATCTCGTCAAGGTCGAGGCACCACTAAAGGGGTGACGTTGAAAAAATATCGAAAGGTGGGTAAGATCAAGGTTAACATTTCTGTCGAACATACCGGGGGCGAAGGACAACCAGCAGCTTGGCTTGCATCGCATGTGGGTGCTCTTACACGAACTTACGCACCTTTGGCAACGACTTCATGGAATAAAGTCCCCCAAGATGTTAAAGAGCTTATCAAGAAGCGTTGTTTGGTAATGTTTAAAACATTGATTTAGTAGAATAAATTTCTATATTTTACTTAAATTTAGAATATTATAAATGATAATGTGTTTGTGATTATTTTTTTAAGGATGATTTCGAATTAAATTTTGGTCGGAGAGAGGAGCGTAAGACTGTGGAAGAGCTTATGGGTAATGCATTCCGCAAATATAAGGGGAGGTGTCATGAGCATTATAATAAATTTTAGAAGAAGGAAGATGCACACCAACATCCTTTCCAGGATGTCCGACCTTCTGAGTGGGAAAAACTTTGTGACATGTTTGAGGATCCATCATATCAGGTATAATGAAATTTAATTATTTTACTTGTCCTATTTGTCATTTCGCTTCATAATATTTTCAATTTCTTTGCAGGAGCGAAGTTCTATAAACAAAACAAATAGATCAAAATTGAAGATTAATCATCATGCAGGTTCAAGAACTTTCCATCGTCTTTCTAAGAAATTGGTATTACTATTTTTTTATTGGATATAGTTAATTATTTGGATGAATCATAATGACTTAATATCTTAACACATTTATTGTAGCAAGATTCAGATACTAATTATGATCTGATAAAATTATATGCTGCATCGCACACTGATCGTAATGGAGAGTGGACTCATCCTGATGCCCGTGAAAATTATGTAAGTATTATAACCTGTTTTAATTAAATATATTAGAATATTTATGACGATATTAATTTTTTATCTTATATATGTCTAGGATAAAATGGTTGCCCTACATGCTAAATCTGCGTCAGATCAAAATTCCTCAACAAGTGATATTGAGATTTTTACACAAGTCCTGGGTCAACGTTCAGGATATTTGAGGGGTTTGGGTCGTTGTGTAAAGCCTGGTCCCTCTTCCTCTTCTTCTGGGAATGCATCTATGACTTCTATAGAGCTAGAGAATGCGAATTCCAGAATCGAAGAATTGACTGCAAGGCAGCATGACTTAGAGGCTTAATTGGCAAAACAAGCAGATATGGAGATGCGCCTCAAACAACATGAAGAACAACAAGAAGAGTTCAGAAGATAGATGCAACTCCAAATGCAGCAGCTTATGCAACAGTACAGACCTCCAACCAACTGATGGCTTTTTACATACAGATTTTGGGATTATCTATTTATGTACGAACAATGCCCGTCTCGACTGTTATTTATGTAGTTTGCGCTTATTATAACACTTTTGTGAGTGTTAAACAATTTCTAATGTATTTTTTCAAATAGTATTAACGTCTATTTGGTTTTCTATTATTGATTTAAATTAAAGAGATTTCGTTCGAACGAACATAAAACGTTCGAACTCTATGTAACGACAATAGCGTTCGAACGTGAACATAATGTTCGAACGAAATTTATGTTCGTAGAGTTCGAACGATCACACAACGTTCGAACGTAAATAATTTCAGTCGTGTTCGAACATAGCCTATATCGTTCGAACCCATATACTGTTCGACCTGACCATTTAACGTTCGAACACAAAGACAATTCATAACATTCGAACGAATTCATGTTTGTTCGAACATATTTCGAAATCGTTCAAACACGTCACTACTGTTCGAACTATTTTCTGGGACGAATTTTAACCGTGACAAAAAAAAATTTCCGTTCGAACGTGTTCGAACGATTTCCTTCAATTTCGTCCCAAAATAAATTTTTTGGGATGAAATGGTGATTTTCGTCCCAAACTACCTTTTGGCACAGTGATATTGGAACGACTTTGGGACAAATTTTTTTCGTCCCAAAAAATTTTTTAGGACAAAATTGGGGTCTTTTGGGATGAAAAGACCCCAATTTCGTCCCAAAAAACCCTTTCTGTTGTAGTGGCAGTAGGATTCTCCTTTTAAAGTTTCTTAATGGTTGTCGATCGATATTTAGTGATGCATTGCCATGTCATGTGAAAGCCTATTTATATAACATTTATTTTCTTGCCTTAGTTTTGGGTATTTAAAGCGAGGTTCGGAAAATTGGAATCGGGTTCAAAATTAGGTACGTAAGGACGTATAACCGATTCAATGAATCAGATGATTCATATCAATTTTGAATAGTTAATTCAATGCTGAAAAAAAAGTATTAAAAATCATATATAATGCAATTCAAAGTATTTAATATAATATTTATATAAGAGTATAAAATATAAATATATTGACTAGTGTCAATAAAATTATGATATTAATCCAAATAGTTTTAAGAATCATGCAATTTATGCATTTAACCTCAATTGTCAACATCTTTTACCTCATATACGAAGAAGATAAAAGATCATCTAAGTCATAAGCATATAATAAATGTAGTATTTTATGCACAAAATTTAATATAAAATATTCATTCATCTCTTAATTTTTTTTGTTCAACTAAACAAAATAAAGGACTACCTACATGTTTTATCTTTCAATTCTTTTGCGATTCTTTTTTAATACGATTATGAAAAAATTCATATCACTACAACACAGTTGGTTTTTAGTGACGGTTGAGAAATTGTGACAGTCCCTAGACCGTCACTAAAAGGTATTTTCTGTGACAGTTTTTGGAAACCGTCACTAAAGATAGAATGAGATTTTTTTACATTCGAACGTATGGGACATATGCGTTCGAACGTCACATATACGTTCGAACGTTATGTCTGTTTACGTTGGAACATAAAGTGTTTTGGCGCAACCGTTCGAATGTTATTAATTTTACGTTCGAACGTAAAATGTTTGTACCAATGTTCGAACGTTAAGTAATAACATTCGAACGTTTATTGTAAATTTAAATTAAATGACTTTAATTTAAAAATTATGTGATTTTTATTGTGCATAATTTGTGAACAAGTCTAAAAAATTGAATTGTATATATTTATATATACACACTTTGTAATATATAAATATATATTATTGATTTATATATATTTGAAATGCAGTGATTTAGTATTAAAGTTGGAAATTATAACATCAAAGAAGATTAAAAATTGAAATTAAAAAACGATAAAAATATTCAATAATATTTTTCGTTACAAATATTAAAAATAAAATACAAAAAATGATAGAACGTAGTAAACAACAGTCAGATGATAACGTTATCTGCAAAAGTCGAACTTCGTACTTCCTCCGTCAAGGTATCAACCTTGTCATTGAGGATAGTTACACGATGGGTGAGTTCGGCAACAGACGCCGATATAGCCTCGAGCGATCGATCGATCTTATGATCAATATGCGCAGTCAGCTGTGATATGACCGCATCAACCCAAGCAGGCCGCACATCTCCTGCAGATGTACTCGGCGTATGCTGACTAGTACTCCCGACATGACCTGGCTCAGGCTGCGTCGGAGGAACTAGATCCTCTACAGGGGGTGGCTGACGTCCCATCGCCTGTCCAATGCTACGCCGATGCGTGGTCATGTCGAGTGGGCTCATCTGATCTTTGACCCGCTCCTCTGGCTGGGTCGGCACTCCCCGTGCAAGTAATAGTCGGCTGATGAGGACACCATATGGGAGATTATCCGTGGAGACGATGCTCGCCTCGTAACGGATCCTCTCAAAAATGTGCAGTGGCAAATCTATAGGATCTCCACGTGCCACTCGTATCAAAAATTGTGCCCGAAGCCGACTAAATGTGGTTTTATGAGCCACAGGATCGACATTTGTTGCAACAATCAGGTGCAACATACGGAAGAAATGCAGCAGATGGATCTGGTTGAAGGCGTTCTTCCACTCGATCTGCATGCGATCCCTCCCGGTGAGGATGTAGAAATCCTCGTCTCGGTCATCATCCTGAGCCTCGACGCCAGTATCCTCAGCCTCTGACTGGCCTGCATCTCTGGCTGATGCTGGCTCACATCCCCGGCCAGTAGATGATGTAGAAGTGCCTACATCCTCACGGGGTGTTGAGTGTGTAAATGTCTGAGCACCTCGATGAATCCCGAGGTGCTCGCCGATGACATCTGCCGATACCTCAATAGAAACACCGCGTACAGTCATGGTGTGAGAGGATGCATCTGGAGGCATGTCACACATCCCCATATAGAATTCTTGAACCATTGAGGGGTATACCTTCCCCCTCAATGTGCAGATATTTCCCCAGCCTCTACTGAGGAAAATATCTCTTAGGTTCATCTGCTGCCAACAGATTTCGTCGAACTCATTAATTAAGACCTCTCTCTCTACCATAACAGTACGAGCTCCGATACGGGCAGTGTCCGACGTGGCTCCTTCCCTCCCTCGTTTTCGTGTATGCAGTGGAAGAGCCATATCCTGAAAATAGAAAAGGAAAAAAAAAATTATTTACAATAATGCATTTTTTGTATTAATTTTAAGATGCTCTGCATTAACGTTCGAACGTTAAAGATAAAAACGTTTGGACGTTAATTTATACGTTCACACGTAAAATAATGTAAATAAATTTACGTTCAAACCTAAAACAAATACGTTCGAATGTACAGATGTACGTTCGAACATAAGCAGTAAACAAATACGTTCGAATTTAAGTTCGAACGTATTTGAATTTACGTGTGAACGTAAATATGAACGTCCGAACGTCGAAGCATGAATAATGTAGAAAATCACTACGTTCGGATGTTATAATTAAACGTCCGACCGTATGTGATTTACGTGCGAAAGTAAATATTCACGTTCGAACGTATGTCGTTTAATAATATTCACGTCCGAATGTAAGACGATTAACGTTCGAACGTGGAAGCCGTAACGGCTCTGTAATTTAAACGTCGTACGTTCGAATGTCAAGGTGAAACGTTCGAACGTTTCGACGCAGAATGGCTGAGTCGACTCAGCCATTATTGAAATCTCAAAAATTTCTCTACAAGGGTCTAAATGCCGAAATGTCACCATGTAAATGAAGTATACACTTCAAGAAACATTTCTACGGTGACTATTCGGCCAATGACTGGCCGTGGTGGCCGGAAAATGAAGTTAAAAATTCGGTAATATTTATCCGGTTTTAAACAAAACTCAATCCAAATTTCAATCTAAATCTCAATAAAATACATGTTATTTGCATAAAAGATGAATGCCTACCTTTTAGTGACGGTTATGGCGGAGTTGACAGCGGCGGTGACGGAGGCGTGGTGGCAAATAACGGAGAAGACGATGGTAACGGGCACCGAAATGTCGTTTCGACGTTCGGTTTTGGCCTTATATACACAGAACGTTCGAACGTACTTATTATTATGTTCGAACGTTTGTCAATTTAATTTCCAAAATTTTATCTATAATATATTATAATATAAATGTTTAAGTTATATATTAAGATGTTATATAATATTATTGACAATTAGATTATTGGTTTTTTTGTGAGTGCTTGTTATATTTATAAAGTTTAGCAATATGTTTATACATGTTGTTGTGATTTTATGCTTACTCTTGAAATAATTGTGATTATTGTTTGTGAATTTTGTGAATAGTTTATGAGTTTATGGTGTTTATTGATGAATTAATAAGTAACAATTTAATATATATTATTGATTTATATATATGGTATAGTTTATCATTTAAATTATATTATGCTATCATACTATACAATGTAGTATATAGTTATAGATATATAAAATGTAGTATATATATTATACTATATGTTAGTATATAATAAAGAATTTAATAAGTAACAATTTAATATATATTATTGATTTATATATATGGTATAGTTTATCATTTAAATTATATTATGCTATCATACTATACAATGTAGTATATAGTTATAGATATATAAAATGTAGTATATATATTATACTATAAGTTAGTATATAATAAAGAATTTAATAAGTAACAATTTAATATATATTATTGATTTATATATATGGTATAGTTTATCATTTAAATTATATTATGCTATCATACTATACAATGTAGTATATAGTTATAGATATATAAAATGTAGTATATATATTATACTATAAGTTAGTATATAATAAAGAATTTAATAAGTAACAATTTAATATATATTATTGATTTATATATATGGTATAGTTTATCATTTAAATTATATTATGCTATCATACTATACAATGTAGTATATAGTTATAGATATATAAAATGTAGTATATATATTATACTATATGTTAGTATATAATAAAGAATTTAATAAGTAACAATTTAATATATATTATTGATTTATATATATGGTATAGTTTATCATTTAAATTATATTATGCTATCATACTATACAATGTAGTATATAGTTATAGATATATAAAATGTAGTATATATATTATACTATAAGTTAGTATATAATAAAGAATTTAATAAGTAACAATTTAATATATATTATTGATTTATATATATGGTATAGTTTATTATTTAAATTATATTATGCTATCATACTATACAATGTAGTATATAGTTATAGATATATAAAATGTAGTATATATATTATACTATAAGTTAGTATATAATAAAGAATTTAATAAGTAACAATTTAATATATATTATTGATTTATATATATGGTATAGTTTATATTTAAATTATATTATGCTATCATACTATACAATGTAGTATATAGTTATAGATATATAAAATGTAGTATAGTTATTATACTATAAGTTAAGTATAGTAGAAATCGTACGTTCGAATGTTTCAAGTTAACGTTCGAACGTTAAACTAAGAGGCGGGAATTTTCCCGCTCGATTAAGGTATCTGTGTGATTATTCAGACGTTCGGACGTTTATACTATACGTTCGAACACCAAATCTGTCAACGTTCGAACGTTAGTTAAATTAGTGCGGGAGTTTTCCCTCTCAAATATGGTAACACTTTCATGAAATGTACGTTCGGACGTTTAAGTTAAATGCTCGAACGTTTATCTATAAATCTACGAACGTTCGAACAAAAAATTGTGATACATTCGAACATATATGAGGAAAGTGCGGGAACTTTCCCGCTAGATTTTATGTTATATCATAAGAAGGGTACGTTCGAACGTGTATTGTAAACGTCCGAACGTTCTGGGCGGGAATAATTTTAGAATATAACGTTCGGACGTAAAAATTAAACTTTCGAACGTTTAAACTAATAATTTTAGAACTTAATCAGTACGCGCACGGGAGGAAGCGCATTATTTCTTCTTCTCCCGTGCGCGCAACAGAAAGAGAGAGAGAGAGAGAGAGAGAGAGTGAGAGAGAGTTGAGTTAGAGAGAGTTGAGTTTTGGAGTGAGAGAGAGTTGAGTTTTGGTAAGATAATATTTTTATTTCTTGTCTTTATTTAAATTTTATGATATTTATAGAATGTGTTTTTGTTATAGAATATTTCTAATAAGTTAGTGTTGTATTTTTTTGAAGGATTGCTTGTTTTGGGAAGTTTGAAGATTTTGATTTGTAAGAGGATATTGTGAGTGCTAGGTATATTTCTAAACTTTATCAATATGTTGTTGTGATTTGATGCTTACTCTTTATCATATTGTGATTATTGTTTGTATAGTTTGTAAATAGTTTGTGAGTTATTTTAAATATGTTGTGATATAAATTTGAAATATCGTGTTTATTATTATAAATATATTGTCATTAGGCTTTCTTAATACATGTTTATTGCTTACTAAAGTTTAGAAATTTGTTAATACATGTGGCATGTTATTTTGTGAATATATTGTGAGTTATTGTGATATGGACTTGAAATATTTAAATTATTATTTGTGAATGACGTTTGAATATGTTTACATTGTTACAAATATATTGTCCTTAAGCTTTGTTAATACATGTGGCATGTTATTTTATGCTTACTTTTTATCATATTGTGATTATTGTTGGTATAGTTTCTATATTGTTTGTGAGTTATAATAATATGTTGTCATATAAATTTGAAATATTGTGTTTATTATTAGAAATATATTGTCATTAGGCTTTGTTAATACATGTGGCATGTTATTTTGTGAATATATTGTGAGTTATTGTGAATATGTTGTGATATGGATTTGAAAAATTGTGATAATAATATTTGAAATTAAGTAATAACAAATAAAAGTAACTCTTTAAGAATTATAATAATTAAAATTATTGTATAACCATTGAAATTTAAGTATGATAATTAAATATTTTTAATAATATTTAAAATTAAGTAATAACAAGCATAAAAGTAACTCTTTAAGAATTATAATAATTAAAATTATAGTATAACCATTGAAATTTAAGTATGATAATTAAATATTTATAATAATATTTGAAATTAAGTAACAACAAGCATAAAAGTAACTCTTTAAGAATTATAATAATTAAAATTATAGTATAACCATTGAAATTTAAGTATGATAATTAAATATTTATAATAATATTTGAAATTAAGTAATAACAAGTATAAAAGTAACTCTTTAAGAATTATAATAATTAAAATTATAGTATAACCATTGAAATTTAAGTATGAAAATTAAATATTTATAATAATATTTGAAATTAAGTAATAACAAGCATAAAAGTAACTCTTTAAGAATTATAATAATTAAAATTATAGTATAACCTTTGAAATTAAGTATAACAATTAAAATTATACTTTAAGAATAATGATCTTGTACACAACAAGGGAATATGATCTTGAAGAAATGTTGAAATTTCAATTTAATTGCTTGACTGTCATAGTCTCTTCGGCCTTGAGAGTTGTCAAGGTCGGACAGTTTGTGACGGTTAAGTAATTAGACTAAAATTTAAACATTTTTTCAAGATCATTCTCCCTCGTTGTGTACAAGACACGAAACGTAGGGTCACATAATCTTCCATCCCTCTTTAGTTTAACAATATAACACTACTTGAAGGTGACATTGTTAATTTAAACAACATGAAGATATTGTTGTATGATTTTTTGCTAGATGCGTGTGACATTGCATAAATACCCTTAGACCCGTTTGGGAATCAGTGTACATTTATGTGTCCACTGATTCCTGAATTGTCCAGTGTGGACAGTTTGAGATTATATTATCTGTATTACACATTTTTGTTACTCGCTACTTTCCACGTTTAATATGAAGTTTCGGTATCTTCTTCTACTGTTCTTCGGGTATACTGTTCGTAGGGTCACAATCCCGATATTTGAACATGTATACTTGGAGAATTATGGGGAGGTGCTGCCGGAATTTCTACTAACGTGGAAATTAGTAGAGTGACGAGATTTGTGTAATATGGAGAATATAATCTCGAATGGGATAGGACCAACTACCTTATCAAAAAAGTAATGAGAATTGGAGGCAAGACATGCATGTGAATTTTCAATGTACGTGTTATTAATATCTGGATGTTTTTAGAAATGGACAAAAATTGGATGCGTCTGGACGATAGACTTGGAAAGGATTACGTACCCTATGCATGTGAAGTAAGAACTTTCATTGATTTTGCACGGGCCTCTGCTGATAGTCGTGGTTACATTAAGTGTCCATGTCGAGGGTGTAAAAATTTGTGTGCGATAGGATTGGATGAAGTAGAGCGTCAAAAATTTGTGAACGGTATGGATCTGGGGTATACGCGATGGGTACTGCATGGTGAGCCGTATGAAGGGTCAGCAGATGTATTGGTCGATCATCACAATTATTTACGGCACATGGATGATGATTATGAGCATGATGAGATGGAGGAGATGTTGGGTGACATTGGAGCTGGGATGTTTATGAATGAGGTTAACGACAATGCCTCAAGTGGTGGATCAGGGACTGATTGTGAAAATTTTCCTTCACTGTGGGAAGATGCAAAGCGCGAGCTTTACCCAGGTTGTACAAAACATTCCAAAATGTCGTTTATTGTGCGGTTGCTTCATATAAAATCATTGTGTGGGATGTCGACGAAAGCAATAAACATGGTATTGGACTTATTTAACGAGGTGCTTCCCGAAGGGTCTGCATTGCCTAAGAACTTTTATGAAGCGAAACAGTTGAGAAAGGGATTAGGATTTGAGTACAAGTCCATACATGCATGCAAGAATGATTGTGTATTGTTCTGGAAGGAGAACGAGGAGAAACAAGCATGTCCTGTATGTGGAGAGTCGAGGTGGAAAGGTAAGAAAAACGTGCCGGTTAAGGTGTTGCGGTATTTTCCCCTGAAACCTAGGTTGCAAAGACTATATATGTGTAAGAAAACAGCTCATGATATGAGGTGGCACGAGGAGAAAAGAGTTAAGAATGACGGGTATATGAGGCATCCAGCTGATTCACTTGCGTGGCAGTCTTTCGATAATCAGTATCCAGAGTTCGGGTTAGAAGCTCGGAACGTGCGCCTGGGACTCACAACCGATGGATTCAACCCTTTTGGGAATATGAGTACAAGTTATAGCACTTGGCCCATTGTATTGATTCCGTACAATCTTCCACCATGGAGGTGCATGAAGGCGCCAAACTTTTTGTTAACTTTACTCATCCCTGGCCCTAGATCACCTGGGAATGATATTGACGTATTCATGCAGCCGTTGATTGAAGAGCTGAAAGAGTTATGGGAAACAGGGGTTAGAACTTATGATGCATCTACGTCGACATCTTTTCAGATGCATGCTGCGGTAATGTGGACCATAAATGATTTTACGGCGTATGGGAATCTTTCCGGCTGGAGTACGAAAGGGAAGTTAGCGTGTCCGACGTGTAATAAAGAAACTGCTAGTGAGTGGCTAAAATTTTCTCAGAAGTTGTGTTTCATGGGTCATCGACGTTATTTACCAGCAAATCATGCATGGAGAAGAGAATGTGCCAAGTTTGATGGGAGAGTAGAGGATAAGATTGCACCAAAAGAGTTGTCTGGAGAAGAGATAGTGGAACAACTGCAACATGTTAGAGCGAACAATTTTGGCAAAGGTCGGGGAAAGAACAAGAGAAAACGAGCCGTATCAGAATTGAATTGGACAAAGCGTAGTATTTTTTTTGATTTGCCGTATTGGTCGTCATGCAAGTTGCGACATAGTTTGGATGTAATGCACATAGAGAAGAATATTTGTGATAATATACTGGGTACATTGATGAGTATTAACAAAAAGACGAAAGACACGATCAAGACGAGGAAAGATCTTGAGAGAATGAGAATTAAACATAATCTGCATTTGCGGGTGGAAGGCAACAGGGTGGTCATGCCGCATGCATGTTTTACGATGACGAGGGAGGAGAGGATTGATTTCTATAAATGGTTGCAAGGTGTGAAGTTGCCAGATGGTTATGCTTCAAATATTGGTAGATGCGTGAGTCCTGATGATTGGAAAATCAATGGATTGAAAAGTCATGATTGTCACGTATTTTTGCAGAAGTTATTACCTGTGGGAATTCGTGGGAAGCTGACATCTAATGTACGTGTCGCCATATCTGAACTATGTATGTTTTTCAAGGATTTGTGCGCTCGGGTAGTAAATCGAGATGTGTTGTCGAAATTGGAAGAAGACATTGCTAATATACTATGTAAATTCGAGCAGATCTTTCCACCATCATTTTTTGATGTCATGGTCCATTTAGCAATACATTTACCGCGAGAGGTACTTCTGGGTGGACCGGTGCAGTTCCGTTGGATGTATCCAGTTGAAAGATATTTGGGTCGATTGAAGCGCACTGTTGGGAATAAAGCCAAAGCTGAGGGTTCAATAGCAGAGGCCTATATACACGATGAATGGTTAACATTTTGCTCTCTATATCTTCGTGGTGTTGAGACACGATTTAGTTGTCAAGAGCGAAATGCTGATCTTGCTACTCCGCCTCCTCGTGAGCTATCAGTGTTTTCCCAGAATGTACGACCCTTGGGTGCACAAACAGGTTACGATTTAATTGATGGAGAGTTGGGTAAAGTTTGGTGGTATGTGCTAAATAACTGCCGAGAGATTGATGATTATCTTAGGTATGTCATTTAATTTATTTGAATAATTATAGTTTTCTTTAAATTAATTAGAATTGTTGTGCTCAAAATATATTTCTTTTGCAACATGTTATAACAGTGACCACATGGACAAACTTAGAACGGAAGGCGTAGAAAATATAGAGGCAAGACACGAGGAAGAATTTCCCGAATGGTTTGAAGAACGTGTATGAACTAAAATTATATATATGTTATATTGTGAAATTTTTAACTCTGGATAATAAAATAATAAATATATACTATTTCAATTTTTAGATTTTGGAACAACGTGCTCGTGATCCCGGATCAATTTCTTCTGAATTGTATGCATTGGCCCGTGGTCCCTCAAATAGAGCACTTCGATATACTGCATGCACGGTTCGAGGTTATAGATTCCATACTTTGGACCGTGAACGTAATAGAAAGACTCAAAATTGTGGTGTGTTGGTCGAGGGGAGTCATGGAACAGATGATATTGACTATTATGGTGTCATACGTGATATTATCGGATTGAAATATCTGGGTGGATCTGTAACATATGTCTTCAAATGTGATTGGTGGGATCTAGGCGGTGGTCGGGTTTCGATACATAGGGATAATCATTTTACGAGTGTCAATACTGCATCTAAATGGTACGAAGATGATCCATTCGTATTGGCTTGTCAAGCTACCCAAGTCTATTACTTGATTGATCCAATGAAAAGTGCTGATGAAGATAGTGGGGAGATAACTTGGCGAGTCGTACAAAAATTTGTTCCTCGAAATATATATGAAGCAGGAACGAGTGCAGATTACGAGAATAGTGGAGATGAAGATGACAATCCTATTGTTGAGGCATACCAGGAAGATGGAGAGGGTATTAACTTGTTTGTTGACCTCGGTGCACTCGAGTTGGTCCCCTTGTGTAGAGATGATGTCCCACCCGTACATCTCGACCCGTCTGTATTAAATGATCATTCAATTCAAGTCAGTTTGGAGGAAGATGAAGAAGATGAGTCAGAAGATGAATACGAATCAGAATCCGGGCAGGAGGTGGATAAAGATGATGAAGAAGAGGTGCATAATGATGATGAAGATGTTATTGATGGGGATTCTGAAACAAGCATGGAAAATTCATCTGAAGAGTAAAAGTACTAAATATTTTATTTATATAGGTGACTATAAAATATCTTAAATTTTCATAATTTCTTCTAATTAATTTTCTTTGATATAATTAATTATTTTAAAGAATGCTGCCAAAACGACAACGAATAAATGTGCCTCCGCCAAGTCCAAGTCCTGAATCCATTGAGGACTCCCCACTCGAGGAATCCGTTCCTGAAGATCAAGCTAACACAGAAGAGAACAACAGCCAGTCGACACCTACCAGTAAGGAAATATTGTCGTTGATAATTATATATATAGTTAATACTTTTTTCTCAATAACTATATAATTATAATTATAGTATATCTATTATTATCATGTAGTTCATGCATCTGCACGTCGCGGTCGTGGCTATACACGTGGAATCTCTCTTGAAAAAAATAGAAGGCACGGTAAACTGAAGATCACAATTCCTGATAATTCCACTGGAGGAGTGGATGATAGTGCAGTAGCGCTTTCCTCCTATATTGGCACAGTAGTTCGAGCTTATGCTCCATTTTATGTGCGCTCATGGCGAGATGTTCCGAATGAGATTAAGGAGCACATTCGAAGTCGTGTGCTGGTGAGTTTACTTTTCAGTACATTTTTTTCACTTAGATTAATATATTATATTTTTTACCTGATTCCTTTGTTAGGATGAATTCGACCTCGACTTTGGCCGTAGCGAGGATTTGAGAACCGTGAATGAGTTGATGGCTACACTATTCCGACGTCACAAAGGACGATGTCATGACCACTTCAAGAAGTTTGAGACGTTGGAAGAGGCTGCGCAGTCTCCTTTTCAGCAGATGAAGTTAGATGATTGGAGAAAGTGTTGTGATCTTTTCGCATCTCCAGATTATCAGGTATTTTACATTTATATCTTTTAATTATTTACATTCATATTCGTTTTATACATTATATGTATACATATTACAATTAACATTTTTAATATATTTTGTAGCACTTGAGTTCTACAAATGCACAGAATAGATCCGTTCTGACTGTCCACCATCGTGCCGGTTCAAGGTCATTCCACCGTCTTGCTGAAAAAATGGTAATTAAAAAATTATAGAATTCATTTATTTTCCTGATATTCTTTCTGATAAGTACTAACATTATCTTTTTAAAATTGCTAATATTGTCGCTTTGTTAGAAACGTGATGATCCTGAAAACTTTTCCCTCATTCATGTCTATGCTGCTGCTCACACTAATGAGCATAGTGAGTGGATGGATCCTGTCGCTGCAGATAATTATGTAAGCAGTTTTAATTTTGTTAAATAAATTTTTTATAGAACATTTTAATAGTTTATTTCTTATTTCTATTTCTTTTAATACGTTACTAATTATTTACGATCATTACCTTTTAAATTGCAGAGCAAAATGTTGGAGATGCAGTCGACTTCTGTGGAATCCTCTCCTAGTGACATAGACATATTCACCCAAGTGCTCGGGCCGCAGTCTAGTATGGAAAGAGGTTTGGGACGATCTATCAAGCATAAATGTTCATCCTCAACCTCATCGGCTTCACAAATTAATAATCTTACAGCAGATTTAGAAGCTGCACGGCGTGAGAATGAGTATATGAGGTCGAGACAGCAAGAGTTAGAGTCTCTCTTAGAACGACAGTCTCATTTAGAGACGCGTTTGCAGGACCAACAGAGAGACCAAAAGGAAAGAATACGCAGTGAAGTGCAAGTGCAACGAGAGATGATGGTGCAAATGGAGCGTGTTATGTCGTTGCAACAGAATCCCCGTGGGCGAGGGAAAAAGAAGAAATAAATTTTATCAATATTTCTGACTAGTTTTAATATCTAATTTTGTGCTTTTATAAGACATTGTTACTTGTTAATTGGGTATGTAATATGATACCATTGGTATTTTGTTTTTAAATTTTATGAAATTAGTATTTCTGATCTGTACGTTCGAATGTAAATAAAATTCGTTCGAACGTTGGTTCACACTGTAACAAACGTTCGAACGTAAATACAATTGAATCGTTCGAACGTTAAACCGACTAACGTTCGAACAAAAAACTTGCATTCGGACGCTCCTTCGTTTACATTCGAAATAACGTCCGAACATTAAACGCGCTACGTTTGAACATTTACGTTTACGTTCGAACAAATGTTCGAACGTTTATTGTAATTAACGTTTGGCCGCATTAACATTCGAACGTAAATATGTTACGTTCGAACGATATACAACAAACGTCAACTTCTCTCATTCGAACGCCAATCGGTCGGGTATAACGTCCGAACGTTTAATTTTACGTCCGAACGTTATTTTCTGTGACAGTTCATAACCGTCACAAAAAAAGGAACGTTCGAACGTTGTACAGAACGGAACACTTCCAACCGTTACTAAAAATATTTTTTGTGACGGTTGAACAGTAAACTGTCACCAAATGTTTTCTGTGACGCACTTTAGGTGACGGTCATGGTGACGGTTTCAAACCGTCACCAAATATGTTTAGTGACGGTTTACCATTTTTTTGTGACAGTTTCCTCTGTCACAAAACACACATTCTGTTGTAGTGTATATGTTTAGTTCAATGATATTTTTGTACAAGAAATTAAAAAAATAATTAACTCAGTTGTTAAAGACTATATACATGTTTTATCTTTCAATTTTCTGTAATTTTTTTTTAATACGACGATGAAAAAGTTAATATATGTTTAATTCAATCATATTTTTGTATAGAAAATTAAGAAAGAGAAAAAAAAGCTCAGTTGTTAGACAATTTAAAAATAAATACAATTTTGAATTAGTTAGAATTAACTCAAATTGGTCTAAAATCGGTTGATTTAAATTGAATCGGTAAAAAAGGGAACTGATTTTAGTATTTTTGAATATTTTATATTAAATTTTTACCAGTTTCAAATGAACTGTTTTTTAATCCAAACTGTGAAAGAAATATAAATAAATATTACATTAGTATACATATAAGAAAGAGAATGAGAGTCGATCATCTGTAACGACAAACGGGACACAATATGTGTTGTTTTGAAGCCACGTGTTTGCAAAAGTTTTTATGGGGTACAAGAGTGAAAAGTCTTCTACATTTTAAAACTGTATCTATCATTATCTAATAATGTCAGATTCAATCTATCTAAATATCACACATTCAATTTTAAAAAGAATAAAATTTATTATTAAAAAATTATTTTTTATATAAATCTTATATTTATTTATTTTTTTTTAAATGTCACACTCTAATATCACAAATATCATTTTTTTTTTGTCAATAATGAGATGAGATATATGACGAGTTAATGTACTGTGGTGTAAAAGTGGCTGATTTTAGTGAAAAAAAGAGTGATCTGCTTTTTACAATTTTAGCTTTATTGTGCATAAACTATAATATCTTCTGAACATTTTGTCAGCTAGCTTGTATGTTTGGTGAATGTTATCTTTTATTGTTATTTGTTTTTCCTTTTTTTTTTTTAATATTATTTGCATTAGAATGTCATCTACCTGTCTTGACTATCATTTAATTTGAGCAAACTCTGTATTATATCCTGCTGAGTATAAAAGTTTTCTTCCAAGTGAAATCGTCCATTAATGGATTCAGCACCAGCACATCAAAAGCATTTGTTGGATTCAGCTAACCAACCTATAAAAAAGATTTGTGTTTTTATCATTAATTTCTAATTCCTAATTAAGTCGAAATCATGTCATGATTTCTTAAAAACATCAGTTATAAGCAGCTTTGAATTGAAACACATATTTTCTAAATGAGTTTTACTGTATAAACAAGTTTACGTACTAATCTGTGTATTAATATTATTAGCTTCATATTCTAAATTCATCAGTATTGTTTTCAATAAAATCTACTTTCTGACCAATCATATTGAATGAGTGCACATATTAATGTGTCTACAATTAGATTTTCCTTTTCCAAATAGTTGTTTGTAGTACTGTTAATATTTAGCAGTTTTGACAAAAAGCTGTTAAAAGCCACCATTCAACCTATTTCATAAAAGAAAATAACTCTTATTAATATTGACATCAAGCAGCACTAACACAGAAAGATACACGTGAAAAAAAGAGGTACTAGGTTTAGATCAACCACACAAACAGACAGCTCCCTGACTCAAATGCAGAGAGAACGTTATTTAGTAGGTAGAAAGGATGGTGTACTGTCATGGGCAACTTGGGAGCAGGAGGATGATCTCTCTAACGGGGGTGATTTCCTCCACCACCTCCCGGAGTACGCTGATCACCACGATGTCCTTCTCCTCCACCACCACCACCCCTACCACCTTCTTCAAGGCCGGGGCCTGTTCCAATTCCTTGACGTCCTCCACCTTCATGACCACCGGGTACTCCTCCCTGTTGTTTCCCCTGTCCTTGGGGACCAGGACCAAGACCAAGCCCATCATCCTGACGTCCGCCGCCAGGGCCCATTCCTCCCGGCCCTGGTTTCATTTCGCCATGACCGTGTCCGCCTGGCCCTGGTTGTCCTTGATCTCCTTTGCCATGTCCGCCATGAGGTGGCTGTTCCTGATGAGACATTATTATTTCTCAGAAATTAGAGTAGTGTTACAGTACGTTGAATAGAAGATAGGTATATAAGATGGGAGGGATGATTCTACTACAAAGTTTTGAGTTATTTATAGTATCGGAAGTGAGATCCATTCCACCTCAAACATTTTGCCACGTTACAACCAAGCTTCTTATCCTGAACTGATCAATGAATTCTAACCGCGTAAAAGTTTATTTATCCCAATGGATAAGAACACAAAGAAATCTTTTGAAAAATCAACTTTCTTCGATCGAGTACTGTGAACGTGTCGGTCCCTTCTTGGCTGTTCCACGGCCTCGTTCATTTTGAATTATGAAGACTTTCTACGTGCTTCTTACGTGCATGTTGTTCTTTCCTTTGGATAGATATCGCGCGTTTTCTTTTCTTTTCTGTGTTTCTCAGATTGAATCTGTCGGCAGAACGTATAGACATCCACGAAGTTGACGTCCAAAGCTGTCAATATATGCATCGATTGTACGTGGCGACTATTTTATGAAGAATTGTGGTCCGTTCATGAGGAGCAGAGCTGCAGATGAACACACGTGCTGTTTACTGCTCTATCGTAGGGACTGGGAATGAGAGTTGATGAGGAGCATTCATGTCCGTCTCAACTTATTTGGCCCATTATATTTTTTTTTTTTAATTTATGTTATTAATTTATATGTTTATAATTTATTCGTTAGGTTAGCCTCATGATTCATTTCCCTTTATATAATAATTCTGATTTCTAGTAGTCGTGGAAATAATAAAAGTAAGATTACAAGAAGAATTAAAATAATTGGAAAAATAGAGTAGAAATTAAATAGTTTTGATAGAATACGTACTAAAACCTTATAAGTAATCATCCCTCTTATAATATGATTATTAAATAGTTTAATGTCTTCGATATGAAAACGTTGAATTTTCATATATAGGATCGTCTAAATTAAGGATAATCCTCTATAAGCACACTAAAGTCAAGGCAGACTTCAAGCAGATTTAGCTAGATTATGGGCAGCCAAATTCGATTCCCTTCTTGTATGAGGACTTCAATAGCGGTGAATAATTGCATCAATTTTTTGGCATCTTCAAATATTAGATGCCAAACTGACTGAGATTATGATTCAGACCATTTAGGTTTAATTTGACGTTTCCAAACTCCACTTGAATTTGACGGAACTTGAAGAGTCGGGATATGCAATATAAAGTTACATATTTCTATTTGGAACAATTGAGAATGAGATGTACCTAGTATGCTTTTAACAATATGCAATAATCACAGTGGATAAATTTTTTTAATGTACTAGAATACCAATCCCAAAACATAAACATTTCCATTAATATTCACATAAACAAAAGTCATAATATTGTCCAACTTGTCTCTAAACAAAATAATATGATATTGAAGATAGAACTCCATAGTTACAGACGATAGAAAACCTAATCTAAACTCCAAGTTGCTAGCACAATTTGGTTATCAGTTCCAAAATAAAACCCAAAAGTTAAAGGATAAACTCCATGAGCTCCCCAAGGCTCCTCCTTGGCCTATTCGATATCATCCAGTTGGAAGTGCACGGGTTCTCGGATCCCTGACATATCGTCTACCATTTTGGGGGATATGGTAGTTGGGACAATCACAATGAGATTTACAAATCTCAACAAGTAAGGCTCCTAAACTACTAACACTATAAATAAGCATGGTTGATAGAAACAATGACATGTATACTTGATGCACATGACCTTGCTTATGATAAACTTATACATAAGATAGACTTATACATAATGACTTGTCTCATGGGGTTACCATGATGTAAACTTGACTTTTCATGCTTAATAATATTTCATGACATATTTACATGCTTCATGACATGATGGTCGTAACATATGACAGATGATCATAATTGTCATACATAGCAACATGGCATGGTATGACATAATTCAATTTAATAAGCATAATTAAAACATAAATTTAATTGTATGAATCTCACCACCATACATACATAAGCATATCATAAGTAAGTTAGAAGCTAACTTACATAATGTTGTGTGTAACATAAGCCTGGCGTAAGCTGAATTGAGATACGTTCTAGGTTTAAAATTTCTCACTTAATCATTTTAAAACAGAACCTACAAACTTTGGGCTTAACTTGCAAAATTACCCCTTAACTTTTAGAAAATCTCCTAAACTTAGGAAATTTACAAACGGACTCCAAAACTTATCAAAATTTACGTACTTCATGTAAATTTCATCCTAAATTAAAATATGGGCTTAGAATTTTCAAAAACTAAACTCTACAATGAGAACCTCTTGGCTGATTCATATAAAGACTAAAAACTATGATTTTGTTTGCTACTTGTCCATTTAACACACTAACATGCTTAACCGGAAATAACAACTCTCAAATATCACATCCATAGTTCTTAAATCATGCCAATACACTAAATCACACATTTTACAAAAGCTTAAACCGACCACTTCAAAGAATAACACAAAACATCAATATCGAACTTAATCTTGGTATTCTTGGTCTAATACTTTCATTTTAACTCCAAGGACTCCAAAAGTACACAAACTTTACTTCTAACATGATCATCATTCAAACTTAGTTGATAGTATTCTTGATTAAGAACAAAAATACAAAACCCAACAAATGAATCTTGATTCACAAGGAAATCTTAGAAACCGAAATTTGCATGCTTTTTACTTGAATCATAGAGACTAAATCCTTGATTTAAATGCAATAAATCTTAAAACAATACATCCAAATTCTAACTTGATATAAACATTAAATCTAACAGACCATAGCAAATAATCCATCAAATCAAAGACCAAACTCGAGAGCCTCTAAGCATGTTTAGAAACAAACTCTTGCATGTTTATATTACAAATCCAACAAATACCTAAGTCACAAAGTTTTAAAAAACTAACTTAATCCATAGATCAAAACTTTAATAACAAGATTTTCAAAAACCAAAACTATAGAATCAAGAACCTAAGGCTAAAATGACAAACTACACCAAACAAAAACTTATTTGAAGGATTTGGTTTCTAGCACTTAATAGCTCATGCAAATCCAGTTTACAAAGACCTAACATACTATAAATCAAACCATAACTTACACTAAAACCATGTGAACACTTCATAGAATCGAGATTCACAAATCTTTTCATCAAAACAACACAAACTTCTAAGGTTTAACAACAAAAATCCAAACTGAACCCTTTCATCATCAACACCAATATTCATCCATCAAGCTTCCAAGAAAAATCAACCAATACTCTCCCAACTAATCAAGACTCATAAATTAAAAAAATAGAAGATATTTAAGTCAAGGGAAATAACTTACAAAAGCTGGAAGTCAAGAACGCAAAGCTGCAGACATGTTTCTCCCCAAGTTCACTTGGTTTCTCTCTATGAAAAGTGATGAAAAATAAACGAAGTGTGGGAGAAAATGAGGAGGTGTGGGGGGTGTATAGCGGCTGACCTGGTGCTTGAAGCTATGACACTAGAAGTGAGGTCAACTTTTGAAAAGGAGAAGGAAAAATTTGACGGAGTGTGATGGAAAGTTGTTGCCAAGTGGGGTGAAATTGAGGAGGATTTTGGGTTGCTAGTTTAGCCTTCTATAAAACACTGTTTGGGATTGAATATGAGGTGGTTTCAGTCCGCCAAGGTATGGCCTTGTAAGTGGAGGAAAGCTTGTGAGAGAAGCTTGGGGGAACTAGGGGTTTCAGTGGGACTAAAGAGGGTGTAACCGAATGGCATTCCATTTGGGGTTTCAAGGGGGTTTCAATTAGGGTTTAGTAGGACTGGGCAAAATTTTGAAAATTCTGACTTCGCCCGACATCCACTCCGATTCTAACTCTGACGCAGTCGGAGTGGTCGGAGTTCGGAGCTACTCCGAAATGAGTTTGGAGTCGGAGTCAGAGTTCAGAGCTTCATGGAGATTCGACTTCCAACTCTGAAATTTTTTTAAAACACCCAGATGTAAAACGACGTCGTCCAATGTGGGACGGCATCGTTTTATGGAATGGAGGGGGCCAAAACCAGGAGCCCCCTTCCCTTCTTCTTCCTTCCTACGTCTCACGTCTCTGTTCCTTCCTGCGTCTCACGTCTCTGCTCGTCCGCGATCTACTGCCGTGCTACGTCTCACGTCTCTCTCGCGTCTCGCATCTCCGTTTCCGCCGTTCGTCGTTGCTCCTCCGTGCGACTTCAAGCCGACCTTCAGCATACGGTGAGAGTGACGGGTTCTGAACTTCCGAGCCCTAGAATTAAATTTAGTAGTTTAATTAATTAATTTTATGTAAACGTCTCTCACTCTCTTGTGAATTGATATTTTGTTGTGATTCATATGAATTGATTTTGTAAATTTGTAGTAAGGAAGTGTGTTTAATGAAATGTATGATGTGTTTGTAATTTATTTTGTATGCATGCATAGTGTTTGATAAAATGTGTAAGAGATGTGTAAGAGTCAAGAGATGTGCATAGAGTCAAGCTAGTTCATTTGCTACGTTTTCTTTACATGTAAAACAAATAACAAAGTCATTGAAACCACCCAAGCATAAATAGATAAGAAAAGAAACCACCAAAGCATGAAGCATCCACGGCAACATGCAGAAAACAGGACCTATGAAAAAAGAATGTGTTCAATTAAAAGTGCACGGGTCCAAAAGATTTCTATTTTATACTCGGTCTTTTTTTTTTAAAGAATACCTAATGAATATAACAAGTTGCATATTATATCTAAGATATTTAGCTCATAGTATGATTTTATGTAATTAGTTGCTTTCCCTCTGTCAATGTTTTGGTCAAAACTATTATTATTATTTTTGGAGGAGCATTTTTTTCCCCGTAGTGGATGAATAAACGTTATCCCCTGCTGCATAAACAAATTTGTAGAGTTTGGAATCTTGGAACCTATCCTTGTAAAATTCTACCACTAGTAACAAAGAATGGAGGGATGTCGAGAGACTGCCCATCATCCAATACGGGCTAGGAGACTGGTTACATCCAATTATCAAAGCAAAGGCAATGTAAATAAGGCTGTACATAACTTCTTTGAAAAAAAATAGATATATGAATAAATATCTAGCTAGTTTAAAAAGAAGCCGATTCTACAATCATTAGCATCACTTTAGCTTTGATCTCAATCGATGGCTTTCTTTTCTCCATGTGACACTCCAATACATGAAGAGAATAAAAAAACATGCAGGTCTTCTCTTTGTTCTTCTGATTTTCTTTCTTTTTCTTTTTGAGTGTTGGTCTTTTATATATATATATATATATATAGGTGGAAGATCTTTTAATTCTACTCTCATGCTTACGTAAATGCAGCTTTTTTGTTCAGTGTGTTGTGGATTGGAAAATTTACATAAGTTGAGGCTAAAATGGAAGTATTCATCATTTATTTATATATCATATAAACTATATATATCCATATATATATATATATATATATATATTGGCCTATTCTGATTATTGGCATATTCTTCTATATATATATATATATGATTCGGGTCTTAATTTATATATGCGTGTTATCTCATTTGGATTATTAAACTAATTTTTTTTTCATTATTATTTTTTCAGCTTCTTTAATTGTGACATGGATCGTCCACAAGGGGATGTGGCAGATGCCAATGCTACAACTCCTACACTGGTGGGTACTTCCACCCCTAAAGCCACATCTAGGACAGCTACATCTAGGGCAGCTACATCTTGAGTAGCTACTTCTTGTGCGAGTAGTCGACTCCCACTCCCAGTTGATATAGAGGATGAGGATATGTTCAACGAAGAGAAAGATATGCCCATTGAGCAAGATCAACCACCACGGCCTTCTAAAAAGAGGTCGTGGACATGGGAGCATTTCACCAAAATTCCTGGTGATGTTGCGACCCCGTTAGCAAGATGTCATTACTGTGGATCACTTTGTGGATGCCATTCGAAAAAGCAAGGTACCAGTGTATTAATAGCACATCTAAATGGTTGCCAACGATATAAGATAGCGAAGGGATTGCAAGCCACTGATCAAACCAACCTTAGTTACCAAACTTCTACAGCCACTGATGGTACACAAAGTAAGAAATTGGTCATCCCTCAATATAGTGAGAAGATGTTAAGGGATATGCTTGCAGAGATGATAATTACTAATGAGATGCCATTTACCACAGTCGAGAAAAGAGGCTTTCGAAAGTTTCTAAATTTTGTTGAGCCACGATTTCCGATTTCATCACGGTATACAGTGATGCGAGATTGTATGAAGAGGTATGCGAAGGACAAGGAGGAGATGAGGAAGATGTTTATTATCACTGGCCAGAGAGTATCGTTTACGACTGACACATAGACTTCCATACAGAACATCTACTACATGTGTATCACAGCACACTACATTGACAGTGAGTGGATTTTGAATAAAAAAATTATTGGTTTTAACGAAATTGTGGATCATAAAGGTGCATCCATTGGGGCGAAGATGGATGATTGTTTAAAGGACTGGGGAATTCGAGAAAAGTGTTGTGTATTACAGTTGACAATGCCAGTGCGAATGAAACAACAATTGATTGGTTTAAGCGGAACACAACGGTGAGAGATGATGTCATTCAGGCCCATGAGTTTATTCACGTTCGATGTTGTGCTCATATCATTAACCTCATAGTTGTTGAGGGATTAAAAGAGGTTGATGATTCCATAACCTGAGTCCGCAATATTGTACGATATGTGAGGGGTTCCCCTCAAAGGCTTGCCAAGTTTAAGGCAATAGCAGAAGATCTGAAGATTGAATGTTCTAGTAAGCTGTGCTTGGACATTCCGACTTGATGAAATTCTACATACATGATGTTGGATGTGGCGCAGAAGTACCAAAAAGCATTTGAGCGAATAGAGGTCGAGGATGGGGGCCTGGGGTATGCTTTGTTGGAGCCAGCAGGACAGGGGCTCGGTGCGCCGGACGCACATGATTGGACCAATGTGAGTTATTTTGTTGAATTTTTAAGAACTTTTTATGAGATAACCATGCGGCTATCTGGATCCAAATATACGACTGTGAACTTATTTTTCAGCGAGCTCTCGGAGCTTCACTTCCAGTTGGAAAATAGTTGTACTGACTCTGTTGGATTGTTATCTGCTATAGCTACGAGGATGAAGATCAAATATGATAAATATTGGGGGAATTTTGAGAAGATAAATAGATTGCTATTTGTGGCTGTGATCCTTGACCCTCGAGTTAAGTTGGTCGTTCTAGAATTTTGGGTAAATTCCATCCTCGGGGCAGTGAAGGCTGCAGAGTTTATTAGATTGCTAAAAAGTGATGTTGATGACTTATATAATCACTACAGTACTAGTGCTCAGCCTTCATCCGCAGCTGGTAGCTCCTCACATTCGAGGCCGGCAGGATCGACAGTTTCCTCAGGTGATATTGACCCATCTGTAGGGGTTAGAGGCCATTGTATTATACGACAGTATCATCAACTCATGTCAACAAGGAATATTATGCATTGTACATCTGAGGTTGAACGATATTTTATGGAAGCTGTCGAGGCACCTAGTGATGTATTTCAGTTATTAACTTGGTAGAAAGTTAATTCCACCAAGTATCCAGTCCTTTCATGTGTGGTCCGAGATATGCTAGCCATTCTTGTCACTACTGTTGCCTCAGAGTTGGCATTTAGCATTGGAGGTCGTGTGTTGGATACTTATCGGAGTTCATTGTCACCGTCAACCGTGGAGGCCCTCGTTTGCACATAGAATTGGATAAGTGAAACGCTCATTGGACTAGATACCGTTGGCGTTGATGCCGAGAGCTATAAGTTTGAATCGGGTAAGTTTATATGCTTTTAAATGATGATTTAATTATTTTTAATGTTTCTAACTTCTACTTTTTATAATTTTATAGATCTAATTGTGAACCCTAACATAATCACCGATGATTGAGAGTCTGGAGCAGACGCCACTTGAGAGTTGGGATGGAGTTTAGAGAACCCCATTTCTTGGTAAGAATCAAATTATTCTTTTACCGTGTTCAATTTTTTATTATCAATTTTTTTTCATTTATTGATTGCAACTTTCTATCTTCATTTCAGGCATGACCAATGGAACAAAAAGCATTTGAGTGAAATCCGTGTTTAATTTTTATGTAGTTATATTTCAAGGCTGAGTCATATTGTTATTACGTTATAAATGGGACTGTTATAACTTATGGCTACATCATATATGTTATTTACTTTTTAAACTATTTATATAGTTATATTTATGTAGTTATATCCAGAGCAAAGACGTGGGATAAGTACTCTTTATTCTATAATTTCTATTAGTACTTATTCATCCTCTCTCAAACGTTTATAATTTATTATCCAACTGAAATTAATCGAAGTATACAAATTCGTACCATCATTCTTCTCTATAAAATTTGTGTAATTTTCGACTCATGAGTCATAAGCACTTTTAATGCTAAATTTCAGGCGGACATAAAACAAATTAAAGATATAATCAAAATTCAGTAACAAAATTAGAATGAATATTTAAATTATTGAAAACTCTTGAATAAACCAAATATTTGTAGATGGTTCACTTTTAAAAAAATATATATGTTGGTCACTATCTGAAACGAATTTGAACAACAAAATTTAAATAATAAAAAAAAAATAGAAAACAACAACTAGAAATTTATTTTTGAACAGAGTTCCGATAGGATGTCGGAGCTCCAACCTCCGTTCGGCTCCGTTCGGAGTTTCGATCGGACGTTTGAGCTCCGAACTCCGATCGGAATCTGAATCCGACTCAGTTCAGAGTCGGAGTCGGAGGGGCAATTCGGCTCCGACTTTTGTCGGAGTCGGAGGTCGGAAACGACAACTCCGACTCCGTCGGAGTCGGAGCCCACCCCTAGGGTTTAGTCTAAATCCAAACTTCTTGGTCAAATGCATGTATCAAGGTGTAAGAGAGTGGATGAGGGTATAAGAGAGTGTACTTGAGTAGATGGTTGCTTGTGGAAGTGTCTTAAACCAAGGGGGATTCACATGATCAAGACTGGCCACAAATTTAGGGTTTGGAGGTTTAGGTTTCCGAAACCATTTGGAGTTTCATTAGAGTTGAAACCCTCTTTTTGATTGGTCAAAAAGTGCTTGAGTGGATGGAATAGTGAATTGTGTAAGAAGCCTACTCACTTGCTTCGTTTTCACTTCAATCACTTACACATTTGTACTCTTGACAAGTGTTAATTGAATTTCAAATGGATAGCTAAGATTGTGCCATGTGTCCAAAAAGGTTTTCTAGTAATCTTAGGTTGATTTGGACATCCTACATGATTTGGACATCCTACGTTGAGATTTAGCAGTTGTTTGAATCAGATGGCACGTGGTGCTCTCCTGAAGGATTACTATTCACCCGAGGGAACTTTTTTATTGCACCATAAAATTCTAAATATTTATACAAGTCTCATGGTGCAAATTCTTTTCGTAAAGTTGTATTCCTAAGTGTCTCAAATAAATAAAAAGGCAATCCATCTCCGTAGTGGATTGAGATTCGAACACACTAATGGATTAAACCTAATCAATCACTCAATTCATGAAATCATTTAGGGATTTCATGACGTTTCTAAGATCTAAAAAAATTATTTCTATCGAATTTCTTTTGTGTGGTTACATCCAACCCTCCTAAAAAAAATATTTCCTCCTCGAAATTTGATTGCGCATACAAAAATATAACTAACTACCAAAAAAAAAGATAGGAGATACTCACAAAGCTACTGTTCGTCACAATGTGTCATTGTCAATGTGCAGGGTCAACCTCCTGCTCAACCTCGTCGTCGTTGTCACCATTAGGCACATGCCCCTACATGAGAAGGCATCCTTGGTGTGTCAACGACATTGATGACCTGGATGTCTAGGGTGCAGTACAAAAAATCTGAGGTGAACATACTTTATTTGACATCCAAACAAATGAAGTACAAAACTGTTTGATGTAATGCAATCCTTGTACCAAACAATGAATACAAACTCGGCTAAGCCGTGTTCACAGACAAAACAAAAGCTACACTACAATCCCAACAAATGAGGGTACTTGGCTTTCATATCTTCTTCTTTCTCCCAAGTTGCTTCCTGAACATTATAATTTTGTCACAGTACTTTGACCAATAAAATCTTGCAGTTACACAATTCCTTCTCTTTCCAATCAATAATCTATATTGGTTTTTCCTCATATGTCAAATTCAGTTGCAATGGTATACTCTCGGGGTCGATGACTACTAGAGTCTGATCCCCAAAGCTTTTCTTCAAAGATGACATGTGGAACATATTGAGGATTCCATGAAACTCAGTTGGTAATCCAAATGGTACGCGATTGCTCCTATTTTTTCCACTATCTCGTATGGTCCCATGTACCTTGGACTCAATTTCTCCTTTATGCCGAATCGAGTCACTCCCCTCATGGGAGACACATTCACATAGAACTAGTCTCCGACTTCAAAGTCCAAATTTCTTCTCTTGTTGTCAGTATAAATCTTCTGTCGACTCTACATCGTTCTCATTCTTTCCCTGATCACTAGAACCTAGTCCCTTATATCTTGCAGGACTTTCGATCTAATCTGCTTGTTTTCTCCGACTTCATCCCAATACAATGAGGATCTGCACTTCTTTCCATACAAATTTTCATAGGGAGCCATCTGAATGGTGGCCTAGAAGCTATTATTGTAAACGAACTCTACTAGAAGCTGTTATTGTAAACGAACTCTACTAGAACATAGGTCCTAAGCATATTTTCCAAAGTTTGTATCATCTTCTTGGTCTGTTCATCTCTTTGAGGATGGTAGGCACTATTGAATTTCAAACTAGTACCTATCAAACTCTGCCAAAATTGGGACGTAAAATGAGGGTCTCTATCCGAAAAGATCATTCTTGTTACTCTGTGTAGTTTGACAATTTCTAACACGTAAAACCTAGCCAACCTCTCCCAGGAATCAGTGTTCTTGATGGGTATGAAGTGGGCGCTCTTAGTCAACCAGTCAACTATCACCCTGATAGTATTATCCACAGCAATAGTCTTTGGAAATCCCACTACAAAGTCCATCAAGATATCTTTCCACTTCCATTCTGGGATCGACAGTGGCTGTAAAACACCTGCAGACTCCTGATGCTCCGTCTTGACCAGTTTTCACACAGATCATCTGTTCATAAATTCTGCTACGTCCTTCTTCATTAATTCCTACCAGAAATGTCGTTTTAAATCTTGGTTTATCTTCATACTATCATGATGGGCCATATAAGGAGTATTATGAGCCTTCCTTAACACCCTATCTCTTAATTCTAGTTCGGCTAGAATCACTTTCCGGTCTTTGTAACACTGGGTCCCATCTTCCTTGATCCCGAAGTCTTTTAGCCCTTCTGACTTTTCGATCTTACATATGACTTCCATCATTTTGTTGTCTTCTCTTTGACAGTTCTTCAGTTCTTTCCAATCCAGCCGGACAATCTCTTGGACTGAGGTCAGAATGTTCTCCTGACTATAGTCCCCTATCAACAAACTTCTCAAACTACCCAAAAGAGATTCCATTTTCGATGATGAAGTGGACAAATCCTCAATCCTGCTCTTGCACCTTAGTGCATTTGCTACCACATTACCCTTCCTGGGGTGGTACGTTACGTTGCGCTAATAATCATTGATCAACTCTAGCCACCTTCTCTGCCTCATATTTAGATTTTTCTACTTAAACAGATACTTGAGACTCTTGTGATCCGTAAAGACTTCACACTTTTCGTCGTACAAGTAGTGTCTTCAAATCTTTAGAGCATAAACCACAACAGCTAGCTCCAAATTATGGGTATGATAATTCTGTTCATGGTCCTTCAATTGACGTTAAACATAAGTGACTACCTGTCCTTCCTGCATTAATACACATTTGAGTCCTGCTTTGGATGTGTCCCTATACACCACATAAGACTTATGGGGTTCCGACAGTATCAGTACCGATGTTGTTGTCAGTCTATTCTTCAACTTGAGAAAAATAGTCTCACCTTTATCGTTCCAAACAAACTTGTCATTTTCTTGGTTAGGGTGGTAGTGGTTCGGATAGTCTAGGAAATCCTTCCACGAACCTCCTATAGTAACCAGCCAGTCCCAAGAAACTTTGAATCTCGTGCACGTTGGTCGGCCTTTGCCAATTCATCACTACTTCAATCTTACTGGGGTCAACCATTACTCCTCCACTAGAAGCAATGTGACCCAAGAACTTCACTTCTTGGAGCCAGAATTTGCACTTACTAAGCTTGGCATATAACTCCTAATCTCTGAGTGTGGTTAGAGCCATACTTAGGTGCCCTCGATGTTCTTCTTTGCTCTTTGAATAAATCAGGATGTCATCAATGAACACGAAAACAAATTATCTAGGTAAGGTCTGAATATTTTGTTCATCATATCCATGAATGTCGTAGGAGCATTGGTTAAACCAAAACGCATCACCAAACACTCGTAGTGGCTGTACCTTGTTCTAAAGGCAGTCTTCGGTACATCTTGATCTTTAACCCTCAGTTGATAGTATCCCGATAGTAAATCTATCTTTGAAAATACTGATGCTCCTTGCAGTTGATCTAATAGGTCATCGATTCGCATTAACGGATACTTGTTCTTTATTGTCAATTTGTTCAACTCCCTATTGTCATTGCACATCCTAATCGAGCCATCTTTCTTCTTCACGAAAAGTACAGGTACACCTCAAGGCAAAGAACTCGGACAAATAAATACTTTCTCTAACAACTCTTCCAACTGCACTTTTAGCTTCTTCAACTCTGTGGGAGCCATACAATAAGGTGCATTATGCGTCAAAGTCGTCTCATGTTCCATTTCTATTCCGAATTCAGTTTCTCTATCGAGTGATAACTCAGGTAACTCGCCAGCAAAAACTTCGGGAAAGTCTTCTACTACGGGTATCCCTCGAACTTCTTTGTTCCCTACTGACTTCTCTACTACCATCGCCAGAAAAGCTGATGCACCTTCTTCAATACACCTCCTAGCTTCTAAAGTTGAAATCACTGGAGGGGAGGCCTTAACCAATGTTCCCGTATAACTAAGCCTATCCTCATTGGGGAGTTTAAACACAAATTCTCTCTTCTGACAGTCAATCTTAGCATAGTACTTGAACAGTAAATCCACCCCCAAAATCATATTGAATTTCATCAGACTGAAAACCATCAAACCATCAAATGAAACTCGGTTTACAAGAAAATCATAGAAACCGAAACTTGTATGCTTTTGACTTGAATCATAGAGACTAAATGCTTGATTTACATGCAATAAGTCTTGAAACAATACATACATATACCTTACACTCAAATTTTAAGTTGATCCAAGCATTAAATCCAACATACCATAGCAAATAATCCATCAAAACAAACACCAAACCCCTAATCATGCCTAAAAACATACTCTTGCATGTTTATTATTTAAACCTAACAAAGACCTAAGTCACAAAGCCTTAAAAATCCAACTTAAACCATATATCAAAGTTTTAAGAACAAAATTTTCAAAAATCAAAAGTATAGAATCAAGAACCTAAGGCTAAAATGACAAACAACTCTAAACAAAAACTCATTTGGAGGATTCGGTTTCTAGCACTTAATAGCTCTTGAAAAACCATTTTATAAAAACCCAAAATGCTATAAATCAAACCATAACTTACACAAAAATCATGTAAACACTTCATAGAACCGAGACTCACAGATATTGGGAGAACTAGGGGTTTCGGTGCGACTAAACAAGGTGTAACCGAATGACATTCTATAACGTCCGTCCTTGTGGTGGGACTTTAGAAAATAATTGTAGAAAATGAGACGAGAATTATTGAAAATTTTCATTTCCTTCCCAGGATATAAAAAGATTCTACATTTAAAAATTTAAAACTTGCATTTATAAACCTAAAAGAGAGTTTTGCAGCAGAATTCGTTTAACTGAAATACAAAGTCTTTTTACAAGATGATTTCATATATTAAATAAAATGCTTAGCTTCTACCACCTTTCCTTGGGACATGTTTGTCCTGACTCTTCGTCCTCATTTCATTCTTGGGTGGGGTACACATAAAAACAAAATAAGTCGAATACTCAGTAAGCATTACTTCATACTGTAAAAATATACTGACATAGGTTTTCATTTCTGCATTTATCATTCATCTACATACCTTACATAAAATATTATCTTTCTTTGAAAACATTACAAGGTGGGGATTTTTCATTTAAAAATGATTTCATTTCTCATAAAACATTTCTCACACCTTGTACATCATTCATAGAGAGCTAAACGATTTCACAATATGCAATTAACTCTTGTCACTTTTCCTCTGGCCGGTACACACTATTACCCCTAGTGTGTTGGGGTTAGAGGTCTTTTGGACCCAGGTTCCGCCCGTGACCATAGGTTGGGAATCCCTTTCAGTCATGAGTAACACTAGGTGGACCACCAGTACTACTTGCCTGGCGTTGCAATCTGCCTAGTTATTGGTACCATCATTCATTCAGTCATGGCCATTACATAACTTCATACATTAAAACATTCATTTCTTTTCAATCATTTCATTTCCTTTCGTTCAGTCATTTCCTTTTTCATTCTTTTCATTTATCAGTCCATTTCATTTCATAAAACATCATTTCATAACATAAAGTATAAACATCATTATTTCATTTCATGGAGCATAAATACAATAAGTACTATGCATAACATCCATTCACATGCATACAACTATTCTTGAGGTGCATAAAACGGGACTGCCAATGAAGACCATTGCATTCATATACCTAAACATTAATACCTTAGAATACATTCATAAAGTGTCATTTCATTCTAAGAAAACATTTCATTTTCTTTCATTTCATAAAAGAACATTTTTCTCATAAAAGCATTTATTTCCCTTTCATAAATAAAAACATTTCATTTTCATTTTCATATCTTTAGAAAACTCTAGAAGAGTATGAACAGAATACTTACTTAGACTCCATGCTATTTTCATTTTATGTAGTTCATTCATGTGCGTGTCAGATGGCTACATACATGCATTCATAACTTTACGTTATTTCCTTTTAATTTATATACGAACATTACTCTTAAAATTGCATAATAAAACTACTTCTAACTCTTAGTGCATTCTCTTCCACATGACTTTAACCTCCTATTGGTTCTTTACTTAAACTTCTTCCACTTAAATTGGTCATCATCCAACTAATCTCCTTCAACTATTTAATTGCATACTTCTTCATAATATTCGTAATTGTGCAAACTTACACCTCTAGGTATTCATATCTTCCCTTTCATTACACTTGTACAAGTCACCATTCAATCCTTGAAAACATAACCATTTTCATTAATCATAAGTCGAGACTATGAATCTAAAAGCCTAACTTCATTTCTAACTAATAAAGTGAGCTCCTATGCTTCACTTTAATATCTAACCACTACTCACAAGCCTACAACTTAATCCCACTTCACCATAAAATCCAACTACAATCATAATACCATTCATCAAACAATACTCTTCTCCCATACATAATCTAATCCAACACCAACTCAAGTTCCCATTCACTTCCTCACCTACAAACATATAATACAATCCAACCAAACATACACATGTATGATACCCCTTTATCATCTAAGACCAACATACAATCCATTAAGTACCCACTTGTTCTTACAAGCTCCATCCATACATTATACATTCCAAGTACACAAATCTACCCAACACATGTAACCAATCAATTTCCACATATACCCTCCCCTTTTATCACCTAAGACCAACATATAATTCACCAATCTTGATATACTCAACTTCAGCCACATTTCATAAAAATCCAGCCCATGACACCTCACACCATTTTCACAAATAAATACAACTTCTCCATTTAATCCCAACACTTCAAGATAATCCGAGATACCCAAACTTCATACATTAACATCAAACATTTCAGTACAATGCATTTAGGTAGCATAATCCACAATCAAGCATAACTATGCAATTACAAGCCACTCACATACTCAACATCCAATGCAAGTGAACCAATATTTTAAATACCGTTTCGGTGGAGATATTGGAATGAAATATTTCAATACGGGTACCATTTCGAAATAGTCTATATATAAATAAATTATATATATAAACTATATTCCAAAATAACAACAATATAAGAAAAAAACTTAATAATACTTTTCAATACAAGTTATCAATAATTTTAATAGAATCAATTCAATCAACTACCAAGTTACAATCTGCTTGACAGTTCACATCAATAGAATCAATTCAACCAAATAGCAAGTTACACCTACCAATCCAGCGTATTTTTAATGACCCATATAGTATTTTAAGTTTTAAATTTATTGACCCATATAGATTTTGAAACGTGAATATAATTTGAAAAAATAAAAAAGTAAGTCATCCCCTTCGTGAGCCTAATAGAAATTGTACGTAGAGAGAGAGAGAGGGAGATGGTCTGAGTAGTTGAGGTTTTGAAAAAATTAAAAACCAAAAAAACCACTTTTGATTTCATCTTTATGGAAGCCTTTGTCAACAAGTTTATTTACAAAATTGCCATCCACTGATATCACGATTCACGTTATTGGGTTTTACATACTGGCTAAAACACTAAAAATCAGCCGGTACCGTCCGAAACGGCTGGTATTTGACCCAATATGAAATGCAAACCTCCTCCATGTCAGTTCTGGTTTCGGTACGATATATTTTGACCGTACCGGCTGATACGGTACGATTTTTAAAAGTTTGAAGTGAACCCAAAAATTAAAATTAAAATATGTTCATTGCATACAATAAACTCCATTGAAATCCCAACTAACACATCCAATCTATAAAGTCTGTCCAATATTTAGAAATTAACCAACCACCATGCTTCACCATCTTTGTTCATGCATAATACACCCAACATATTCAAATCTGTCAAGTTCTTGGACCTCATGGTCCTCATATAATTTTTAATCCATAATCCATTCTTTTTAAGTAAAAATCTAACAAACTCTACAACTAAATTAACATACACACATCAATTAAATCCATTATCCATTTAATCCAATATACAACATACATAGTCCCTAACAAGTTTCCAATCACCACATCAATTCTTCATAGTTTCTTGAAACCTACACATTCAATATATTTTTTCCATATCACTAATACACCAATCACAATTGAAATCATAAAGTTTTATAACTTCTTACACACCAGTCACTAATTATACAAACTCAAACCCAAATAACATTCACACAGTACGCCAAAACTACATTGTTCATCCCGACACTTCACATGACATCCAAACATATCACAACTGCACAATAATCTCCATCACTTCACAACTTCACACAACCCAATCACAAACTACACGTTAATCCTATCACTTCACAACTTACCACCATATCACAAACTACATCACAAACTGCACAATAACCCTGCCACTTCACACTATGCATAGTCACATCACCAACTACACCATTCACCATTCACAATTCATAACACATAGTACACTTAACAACACCATTTAAGCTTCACAAACATAATATTTCGTTAGATAAAGTGATAGGAGTTTATATTCAAAGTTAAGGGGCTGAAAAGCTTGTTGTTGATTGTTTCGATCTTCTTCAAGGAGTTGCTGGCTGTGAACTGTTGCAACTCTATTGTGCACCATTTAGTCTGAACAACACTCGTTTTCTCTACTCACACATATAAAAACACAACACCAACTTAAATACACATACATAATAATCCACTATATAATGGAATAAGGAGTATACCAATTTAAGTGGCTAAATTGGAGATTCACAGTGGCTCTTCACGCTGCTGCAGTGTGGAGGACAAGATCGTAAATCTAGGGCTGAACATTGAAGTTGGCGGTAGTGAAGGGTGATTCACCGTTGGGGGGGGGGGGGAGAAAGAGGTGCTCCGTTTAAGAGTTGTTGGGCTTGTCGTGCATGGTAGTGGAACCATAGAAGGGCTTTAGCTTGGGGCGTGGAGGAGGCAACCCATGGTTGGGAGACTCACGGTGGTGGTGATTTAGGGTTGATATGATCAGGGAGGGTGGTTCGTAGGTGGTGGCAGGGGCTATTTGGAGGATTACAAGGTTCTCCACTGGGTGCAGTGGTTGTGGCCGTGTGCGGAGATGGTGGGGGTTGGAGGCTTAAGGCGTCAGTGCTAATTCTTCACAAAAGCAAGCTGGTGGTGGCGGAGATTGTGGTAGAGCTGGATGAAGGAGAGACACAGAGAGGGAGACAAATAGTGAGAGACTGAGGGGTCGAGGAAGAGGAGGGTTGTGGTTGGCCGGCAATGTGGTGGTGGAGCATTGTGGATAGCAGCGGCGATCGGTGATAACAAAGAGAATATAGGAGGGAAAGAGAGAGTACATGCGAGGAAGAAGAGAGATCCGAGAGAGGGAGAGTGAAACCGAGATGGATGAGAGGAGGGGGTGGTTGTGGCGATGCTTGGTGGCGGAGGTGCCTGGTTGCGGCACGGGAAGAGCAGGGGCTGAGGCCGTGGAATGAGAGAACAGAGAAAGAGAGAGAGAGAGAGAGAGATGGGGGCTGAGGTGCTACAGCGTGAAGGAGAGGTTGCTCATGGCGGCTTGCAGTGGTGCAGCGCCTAGAAACCGCTTCTGGGCTGATGACCAAGAAACACCCCCACCCCTACCAAAAAATGGGTCATTGGCCCAAAAGCTGTTTCTGAATCATTTTGGGGCCAGTAATTAACAAAAAGAATATATATATATATATATATATATATATATATAAAACAAACAAAAATGAATTTACAATAATAAAAATAATATACAAATTAAGAGAAAACAATTACAAACATAAAAAGGATATTGTATCAACTTTACAAATAATTGAATCACTAAATACAACTAAACTAACTAGTAACTACAAAGTGAGATATTTGACATTAGGGGGGTGGCCAAGGGTGGAAAGACGTAATTAGAATTTAGTGTTTCCTGCTGTGAGTTGTGAGATCATAAAATCTGAAACATTAACAATTTAATTATAATAGGAAGATAAATTAGAAATAAATAAGAAAAAAAATTAAAATTACAAAGAACCAATAGAAATGAAAAAAATTAGAAACTAAAATCTAACTAACCAAGATGAGATGTGGATCAAGATGAGACATTGAGAATATATCATTTGAATTTTGGTCCTTGGGATTAGATTATAAAAACAATTAGATACTAAAAATGATATAAATACAAAAAATAATTATGGGACAATACAAATTGTACAAACGTATGGCAAATGACAATGGTGGGTCAAGGTCCAATATGGTGAAGTCATACTGAAGCAGACACCACCCTCCTCCTCATCGGCCTCCTTAAAGTCAGGAACATCCAGAACATGAATTTACATCTCCTTGATCCAATTCTGCCTACAATCAATGCCTGCATAGTGGTAGCAGACAAAGAACTCCGGAATGGATCCAATATGCGTCCTCCAGTATTAAAGGCTGATTCTGAGGCAACGGTGCTAATAAGGATATTTCAAGGACTGATATTTCACGGCATTGGTCTTCCACCATACAAATATCAAATTCTGTCGTATATGGGAGAAGATCTCCTGCCAAATATCAATCTACCTCTGACTTCACATCTGTAGATTGACAAACTAGTAGAGGGTTCTGTGAGAGGCTCTCACCCCATGCCAACCTACAATTTTTCTCCGCCCTGGCTTCTAGAGGATGTAGTGGGGTATGTTTAGGTGTAGGTGCATTACCACCCCTAATTACGGTAAACTCATCAAACAATTTATCGATGGTTTCTTTAATCATTGTCCCAATAAGTTCAACCCATGCGGCCACGTGCACAAGTCTCAAACCATATATCATGCCATCAATCTTGATCTGGGGGTCAAGTGCAACAACCACATATAACAAAATATTTAGCCTACTCAAATCCCCCCAATACTTGTCATATTTGACTCTTATCATTAATGTCATCTCTCGCATCCTAATATGGTCACCCATACACATTTCATCTCATTCTTTTTTCACCTTACATATTTGTTGACAGAAATCATTAGTAATAGGGTACAAAGAACCAAATAGTCTCAATGTGGCCTCTTAGAAAAGTCTTAAAAAATCTACAAAAATAGTAACCACTTTCCAATCATCATTAATAGGCTTTCCTAATCCCCCGTGCTCATAAAAATATTTGATATATTGAATGTCTTCATCACCCAATAATCCAAAAGATGCATTATATTCTTGGGCTGTCTCCAACATCAAGAAGGTTGAGTTCCATCTTATAAGAACTTCAGTACAAAGACCCTTCTTGGATGTTATGCCCGCATTCCTCGCAACAACCTTGAATTTCTCCAATCTAGTAGGAGAAGATCTCGCAAATCTCACAGCCATTCTGACTCGTGCAACTGAGTCATCATCATCTTTCAAGCCATCAATCACAATTAAATTCAAACAACAAAGGAAAATATGGGAGGTGGCTTGAGGAAACTTAGTTTTATTATAAGAAAAGAATACTTAAGCTCCATTTATGAAATTTCAATATCCTCAAAGCCATGCTCATTTATTTCCCTCCAAATGTACCATAAAACACAGCAGAGCGCACAATGATGGTTACTAAATTGCTTTTTCTAGTATGTTTGAATATTCATCACTCAAGGAGACGTAACCCAATCTATCCTATAGACAAGCCATAGACCATGTTTTATAAAGTGTAGGCAACCTTGCAATGCAATTAGGTGATCCTTTTTTTCCTCTCAGTCTAGATGAATAAATTCACTCTAGGGGGGCCTTGTTTCTCTAGATGGGCCTAAACCATTTATCTTTACTGATACGTATCACAATACTTCAATACAGCCAGCTAAAGAACAATATAAAGAGATCCACCTCCCAATCATTAGTATTTCTAACAAAATTAACACACCACTGAGCAGAGTCATGCATGAGTAGATAATGATCCGAAACCTTTTAGGGTTCCAATCTGAAACCCTAAAGGATTGGAACCCTAAATTAGTTTAGAGTTCTAATCCGAAACACAAAATCACAACATTAAAGACTCAAAACACATGCACAATCAAATCTCCACATCACACAGTTCACAAAGACACAATCTCATCCCCCAACTCTTCCATTTAATTCCAACCTTCCTCCAATCTCCATAACTCAAAAAAAAATAAAAAATTAAAGCTTCGGATTCAAGGCTCAAGCTGACTTACCTTCGACGACAGAGATGTAGACGGACGGCAATGGCATAAGCGTACAACGGACGGATGGACTGCGACGGAGATGAGAGAGAGAGAGAGTGACGGAGAGAGAAGTGAAAAGGGGTAGGGAAGCAGGGTCCAGGGGAGGGGGAGTCGGGGGGGGGGGGGGGGGGGAGGGGGAGTCGGGGGGGGGGGGGGGGGGAGGGGGAGTCGGGCTTCTTAACACTCTAGACCAAAACCACATCGTTTTGTAATATGGGATTTTTTTAATTGTATATGTATATATATTATTAATAATAAATAATATATGCGAGACGGGGGAAAATCGGAGCGGGGCTAGACTTCCTCCGTCCCCCGCCTTAGCTAGACGCCCTAGATGCGGGCGTGGCCACCCACCCCCCCACATCTATGGCACGAATCTCCCGCCCTGCCTAGGCAGAGGCTGGGCGAACTGGGCGAGGCAGCGGGATGTGGGGTCCCGTTGCCCACCCCTACACAAGAGAGTGGTGGATCTATTGGCTTGTTGGAAAGGATCTATGGGCAACCATCAAATTGCTGATATTTGGAAAATGATACCTCTATGTCTAATGTGGTGTTTGTGGCTAGAAAGGAATGGACGCTGTTTTGATGACAAAGCTCGCTCGATGGGAGAATTTAGAAAGTTTTTCTTTCGAACTCTTTGTTTTTGGGCGAAAACTCTTGTACTGAATGAGGATTTTTTAAGGTTGTGTTTAGGTAGTGAGGTGATTTCAAATACTGTGAATAATAGTGAAAAAGTAATTAAAAATTAATAGTAGAATATTGAATAGTAGTTAATAATAGTAAAAAGTAGGTAAAAAATAATAATAAAATAATGAATAGTAGTTGAGTATTATCATAATACTCTCCTTACCCAAACTAGCACTTAATGTTTCCTTTTTAGACTTTGATAGTTCTTAGTTTCACAACTTGTATTTAAGTGTTTTTGCATGTATACTTCATGTGTACTTGGGTTATGCCTATCTATTTGTATTAATAAATTTCTTATTACTTATCCAAAAAAAATTAATTGTTTTTAAATTACTTAGACCTCATTTGGATAATGAAGTGATATGATATGTTTTTAAATGAAAGTTGAAAGTTAAATAAAATATTGTTAGAATATTATTTTTTAATGTTATTATTGTTTTTAAATTTGAAAATGTTAAATTGTTTATTGTATTTTATGTTAGAATTTAAAAAAAATTGTAATAATAAGATAAAATCGTTTCTATAACCAAATCGACTTAAAAGATAACCAAATGCGAATCAAGCCAATTTCAATGCAGCCTTGCTAAATTGAAAATGTAGCATTCGCGAAAAAGGAAGAAAAAATAAACATAAACTGAACAAGGGCGAAAAGTAACGCAGCTCATTTTCGAAGTGCCGTTGTGGGAAGCAGAAGCTGCCGCAACAATGGCGGCAAACTCTCAGGTGAGCTTTAAACCAGAGTCTCATTTCTTAGGACAATAAACGCTCTGAGATAATTGATTTGGGCTTCCTCGTTCTGTTACTTGTATCCGTTTTATGCGTTATTAACGCCACTCATAAACGTTGCGCAGAAACCAGGTTTCGAAACGTTTCGTTTATTCTCATCTTCGGACAACGCGGGTCTGGGCTTTCTTGATTCTCCAGAAACTCTCCCACCTCCACCTCCTTGTGTTGAAGTACTTTCCTCCGAGGTATTGTTGCTGTTGTTGTTTCTGCTGCTGCTTTTAACTAACCGAGCCCAACAATTTAGGGGTCTGATTGAGAATTTTTCCTGTGAATTAGATATCTGCATCTCTGAAATATACCGTCGAGCCGTTGAACTTGGGGGAACTTACTTTGCTCAAGGTAACTTTTCTCTTTCCCTCTGTTTTTGTTTCCCAAAAAATGAAGAAAAATCAAAGGAAATAAACATTAAAGGAAAAGAATAATAGTTTTTTTTTTTTTTGCTCATGGGAAGGTGAATAGTTCATATTTCTGTAATTTTGGATTCTAAGACAGTAAAAACTTTCTATTTTATGTAGATTGTAGTTTCACTTTCCAAAATCAATAAAAACAGCACCTAGCAAAGTTGAATTGCTTTATTAGGTTGCGCTTGATGTCCCAGGTAATGGGAATTCTTTTTTTCCGCCTATTTGATTGCCAAGAAAATTGAGGAAATTAAGATTTAAGAAAATAGAATGGACAACAATGTAAGAGGAAGGACAATTTTAATCTTATCTTTTTTGAAGATTCAATTTCTGAAATTAATCAGAACACGGCCTGGATAATGGAAGAGAGGAGTTAACTGTCCTGTCTTGGATAATGGAAGCTTCTAAAAAAATTTAAAATTTTAATTTCTTTTATAATTCTTCACATACTAGGGAAAGCCGAATATAATGATCTTTCTTAAAACTTGAGAGTTTCCAGGGTTTGAAATCAATATGGATTGGGTATAGAATGAAAAGTGCCAATTTTTCTATTCATAATTCATGGATGGATTTGAGTCATAATATTAAGCCTAATCATTCCCAACAAGTTATAAAACAAGCGATTTGTTCAAGTAAAATACCCTCAATGTTCAAATCCATCACATGTATTGCTTCTCTTTCAGGGCCGTGTAAATACGCAAGAGGTTTTTGGTCTATCCAACTCTGATTTAGTCCCAGGGAAATATGAAGGTTTGTAAGAATTCTTCCTTCTTTGCTTCTTTTTAACTTGTATTTTTTGTAGTAACTGTTATTTAAATGTAGTTTTCGTATTCATAACTGAACTATTTTGACATCATTGTAATGCACGTATTGACGTAATTGTGGATACATGTGCTCGCTTTTGGGGTACAGGGGGATTGAAGTTATGGGAAGGTTCACTGGATCTAGTTAAAGCCCTTCGCTCGGAGGTAAAAAATGGTAATTTGTCATTCTGCGGAAAACGAGTTTTAGAGGTGGGCTCCTAATTTACAGGTGATTCTGTACTGTTCAAAAATGCTTAGACATGCTGATACTTGGGATGATAGATCTCATTGCTTTTCATCTTTAGCTGAAAATGGAACTTCAATCCCATTGGCCTTTATGACTACTTTTTGATGCAGCAGCTCAATTGCATCATTGATTGCTATTATTTACAACTTACATTTTCCCTTCAAAATGCCCGTGCTCATGTTACATAGCAAGGAAATTCATGTTGGTTTTGTTCATCTAAATGATTCCAGCGGCATGGATGGTTGTTATTGAAGGAATAAGTCTATTGTTTCTATATGATATACTCTCCTCTAATAATACCCAACGTAGTGATCATATTTTGAATTTTTATGAGCTTGTGTACTGAAGAGTTTAGATGTAGGCGGTAGGCCAAAGTTATAAAACCTCTCTTTTGATGCTCTAGATGTCAAGATAAGTTGGTTGGAAAGAGAATTTGAGGAGACTTAGGTTGTGGTGCAAGCCCTAAATTGTGATAAGGCCCATGGGCTGATGGATTCTCTTTTGGTTTTCTTTTTTTTTTTCCCAAACTTGTTGGGAAGTTGTAAAAGAAGATGTTATGAAGCTATTTCAAGCTCTCCATGCTAATGGTAAATAGATTAGAATCCTCAAGTCAACCTTTCTCACTTTTATTCAAAACAGAAGAAAAACTATGGGCTATGGATATGAGATTTTAGTCTTATTAGTCTAGTAGGCAGGGTCTACAATTTTATTGTAAAATGCTTGCTAATATAGACTTACAAATGCTGTTGGACAATATAATATTCAGGCCCCAAAGTACTTTCACTAGGGAACAAAAAAATTGGATTCACTCCTCATTGCAAATGAGGGTCTTGATTCAAGAAAGCTTTCAAGTGGGTCAAGTGATGTAGTACCTCAGTCCCACATTGGGAACATGAATAACTCACATCGAGTGGATAGGTTATAAAGGTAGTTATAGGAGCTAAGTTCCATATTGGCTACTTACTAGGTGAATTTGGGTGTTACAAGTTATTTTATGGAAGTTTCAAACTAACTAGTCCTTTTGGGGTTATTGCCCAGCTGTACCTAGTGGTATCTTTGGATCATTATATATTCAGCTTAGATTGTAAGACCATCCATTAGAAACTAGAGCATTTCATGACTTGGCTTGACAAGGTTGTCAGGAATTTAAGACGGGGATTTGTAACACACCAATCCCACATTGGAAATCTGACATAGGGTGGGTAGGTTATAAAAGCATTCATGGGTGCTACGTCCCTCATTGGCTCTCAAACTGGGTTTTATGAGTGGTTAAAGGAAAGCTTCAAATTAACTAGTCTTTTTGGGGTTGCAGCATAGAAATAGCTATTTTTTTGTCTGAGTTGTTACAGGTGTTCTATGTAAGCTTTTTTTTTAGTCGGTAGGTGTTCTATGTATAAAATGATGAGATGTGGTTTTGGGGAGAAGTGGTGGTGTTGGATTATTCACTGAATTTCGACGGTGAGCTTTACCCTTTTCTTAACAGCACCACTAGAGGCTTTTGTAGTAGTCCGTGAGGTCTATGTCAAGGGAATCCTTTGTCTCATCATCCTTTTGTTATAGTTATGGAAGCTGATGCAGGCGTTTCTGATGATACATGATGCCAGATCCAACATGAATGGTGTTAGAATACCTTGAAAAGGAAGATTAAAGTAAACATGGCAAGAAGCGTAGAAGCTTCCTTGAAATGGGGAATCATCATGCATTTGGCAAAATTTTGGCCATAACTTTTTTTTTATAGGTAAAAGGAAAATTTTATTGATATAAAAGGCATTGCCTAAGCACACCGGTAGTATACAACAAGCATGTCTAATTACATCTAGGTACTAGTGAGAGATACAAGCAAGTCATGAAAATTGTCCGTATTACAAATAATGGCCGAAGCCCAAGAAAGTAAAGTATTGTAGAAAAATCGCTTCAGTTCATTCAAAGAACACTCCATGTCTTCAAAGCACCACATAATGCAGTGAGGGATCATTCTCCACACAGCAGCTATCTGGGCATTCCCCCTAATTCCTGTCCAGCACCTCAGAATATCCCTAGCTCTTCTAGGCATGACCCAAGCCACCCCTGTCCGATTAAGGATCTCATTCCATAAACACCTGGCCACCTCACAGTGTAACAAAGGATGATCCACTGATTCCCCGTCTCTCTTGCACATAAAACACCAATCTATTATGATGAGACCACACTTTCTTAGATTATCCGACATAAGAATCCGCCCAAGAGATGCAGTACATACAAAGAAAGAAATCTTAGAAGGTACTGTGCATTGCCATATAACCTTCCAAGGAAAACTATGATCATAAGATACACCCAAGAGGGCCTTATAGAAGGAGCGCACCGAGAATTTGTTATTTCCACTCAAATACCAAATCATCCTATCCTGGATCGCATTGCCCATCGATATTTGCATATAATGAGTCAAAGAAATCAGCAAGCATATCCAACTCCCAATCTTGAGCCACTTTCGAGAAACTTACATTCCAATGGACAACACCATTAGATAGTACCACTAAGTTAGCCACGGCAGCCTCTTTATCACAAGAAATTTGGTAGAGCATGGGAAACACCTGCTTTAGAGCCCTTTCACCACACCAGACATCATGCCAAAAATAAACTCTATTACCTCTTCCAATTGCAAATCTGAACAACTTTGAGAATCTTACCCATCCAGCTCTAATGTTTTTCCACAATCCCACACCATGTGTCCCTCTAACTTCCTTAGAACACCAAGTCCCTAGCATACACCTATACTTAGCATCTATGACTTCTCTCCATAAACCCTCCCCCTTCCCTATGGTATCTCCACAATCATTTCCACAACGTGCTTTGTTGAAAACCCTCACATTACGCACCCCCAACCCATCACATGGAATTGGTGAGCAAACTTTATCCCAACCAGCAAGATGGAACCTAGTTTCCTCCACAATACCTCCCCAATGAAAGTTGCGAAAAGTTCTCAATACAAGAAGCCACACTTGCAAGTAATGGAAAAGGAGATAAAAAATAGGTAGGGAGGTTAGTAAATTTAGAAAGATGGCGAATCAGTTAATCACTTGTTTCTCCATTGTGAGGTGGCCAAAAATTTGTGGAATGCCATTTTTGGAAGGATGGGTATTTCTTGGGTGATGCCAAAGCATGTGGTGAATTTACTAGCTTGTTGGAGGTATGCTGGGCGGAGTCTACCTTTTGCAGCCATTTGGAAAATGATTCCTCCTTTGTGCTTGTTGTGGTGTCTATGGCTAAAAAGGAATGGGAGATGTTTTGAAGACAAAGAACGATCGTTGGATGAAATCAGGGAATTTTTCTTTAAAACTCTATGTCTTTGGGCTAAGGCTAATGTAATGAATGGTAATGATGTGTTGGAGTTTTTCTAGTTTTTTCTATCTTTTTAGTCGTTGTATGTAGTTATTTCCTCTTGTATACTTCTTGTGTACTTGGGCCTATTTATGGTAATAAAACTCTTATTAATTATAAAAAAAAAAAATCCCCCCGCCCCCCACTACATCTGAGCAATCATGATAAAAAGCCATCGAAAACCCATCCGGACCTGGGGCTTTATCCTTGGCCATCCCACAAATCATCCAAAGAACCTCCTCCGCTTCGAAAGGTCTCTCCAACCTCGTAGAGCTTAACTGATCAATAGTCTTGAAAGGCATACTATCAAGTTTGGGTCTCCAAGGAAATTTTTTAGCAAGAGGTCTTTGTAAAAATTGACAATGTAGTTCTTAACAGCATCATTATCCGAGTAAACCTGTCCCTCAACCTGAAGCACCTCTATGGTACATTTGTCCCCTTCCTTCAGCCAAAGGGCTGGTGGCTTTTGCCTCCACGAAATTTCCTCCATAAGAAGCACCTTCTTCAGGTTCAAAGTGATGGCTAATTTACTGCAAGAGTCCTCCATCGAAAGAGGAGCGCTCACCTCCCTTTCCTCCAAACTTCTTAGTACGGTACTCAGAATCACGCATAAGATCTAACAAATGACACATGAATCCACACAAAAGGGATATGCTTTTCAAAACAATGAAATCCATGGATCCAATGAGAAAGGAAAGAGAGATTCAGCCGCTAAAATTGTTGAACTGGATCTATTTTGTACAAAACAGTGCTCCTTTCTACAGGCTCCTTTCTACAGAGAAACTCCATAGGAGAGCTATCTCTTGTACTCGCCCTTGGCCCTTGGCTTGAAGAGTCCACCTTTTCCTCCACTCCCAGTTGAGGGAGAGGAAAATCAATTGATGTGCCTCTATCCTTAGGGAGCTTCCCAGATTAGAACCCGAAAAGAGAGCAATATTCACTCTCCTAAGCCCATTAACACTCTCCAATGGGGGAAATTTAAAGATCATGGGAGAAGTTTATCTCTAGAATTCTTTTGAGAGAGGTGAAACTATATATAATTTTAATATACCATAAAAAAGCATGCTTTTTAGCACCTGGCGCTTTTCCAAAAGTGCACTCTTTGTGCTTTAGTTATGTTCTATTAGTATGGCTTTGCTTCAGGGTAAGTGCTTTTCCTCTATTGCTTTGCACTTTAGGCATAGCTACGCATGGTTCTTACTAGCTTTTCAAATCTCCCACAATACACCCCCTAAGTACTTTATATATCTGCTCATATTGTTTACATGATATCCTTTATGTAGATTATTCTTAAGTTGTTCTAAATTTTCCAATGATAATAACTTGCTTTTGATCATCTCACAGTATAGTGGATTTAATAGTTCGATGAAGCGTAAATTTGAATGTCAGATTTAGGCGTGCCATGATTCAAGATTTGAATTTTTGTAAACTTTGTTCAACCCTTAGGGATAGTTTATTTGCGGTAGTTTATGTACATCACTAAAATCATGTCAAGAAATCTGCTCTGTTGACCTGTTTTGAGAATATGGTGAATATTGAGACGGATGTCTGTTATCTCTTCCCTCTCCTTCCTTGCTACACTTTCACTGAGCTTCCTCTAACATTTTCAGCTTGGATGTGGTCATGGACTTCCAGGGGTCTTTGCATGCCTTGAGGTGATTTTTTGCTTCATCAGTTGTGATATAAGATATTATAAAATACCCACACACAGATCCCTTAAGCTTCTCTGCTTTCCGTATCAGGGTGCAGCTGCTGTACATTTTCAGGACTTCAATGCTGAGGTCATACGTTGCCTAACCATTCCCAATGTAAATGCAAATCTTTTGGAAAAGAATCAACCCTCAGTAGCAAACGTGAGCAATTCTGGTGGTGAGCTTCGTTTCTTTGCTGGTGACTGGAGTGAAATCCATAAACTTCTTCCCCATGTACAAGACAATGACAAGGATCTAAACCATAGCTCAGGGCATGGTCAAATTGCTAGTTATGATATTATCTTAATGGCAGAGACGGTTTACTCAATCTCCACTCTCCAAAGCCTTTATGAACTTATAAAGAAGGTATCGTTTTATGGAGTCATAGACTACCTATTTTTGGCATTTTGAAATTAAGTAGTTGCTTGAGCTCTAAAAGCTTGTAATTCACAGTGCACAAGCTGTCCTCATGGAGTTGTTTATATGGCGGCAAAGAAGTATTATTTTGGAGTGGGTGGGGGAACACGGCGGTTCCTGTCTCTGGTGGAGAAAGATGGTGAGTCAGATCTGCTTAAAGTTTTTTCACAAAAAATTCCGAAGGAAATATATGACATAAAATTTTCACATTCATTTCTCTCCCTTCCCTTGGGCTCTTACGTGTCGATGGTAAGGAAAGCAAAAACATTGACAGCATGCAACTGTAATGCATGATCAGCCTTTGCCTTGGTGATAAGTCTTGTACACTTTCAATTACTTTCTTAAAAAATGATTTCTTGGACAAAAAACCTATACAGCCCAAGAGCATGAAGACTCGGACAATTTGTTTATTATTTAGTCTTTATGTCATAGATCCATAGTTAATTTTCCCCATATACACACACTATATGTAATTTCAAGAAGATTTAGTTCAGGAGTTATGCATCCATGCTTGACATGTGGTTCTTGTCATGGTTGAATTTTGGTGAAATGTACTCACATGGTACAGAATACCTGTTAAATGGTCCCCTTTTTCCTCTCTTTAGGTATTATGGCAGCTAGCCTGGTTGCCGAAGTCGCAGATGGTTCGTCCAACGTTCGAGAGGTATGGAAGCTTTCGTTTAGATCTGGATTTTGAGTTATGTGGCTGGAAGCAATCATTGTCCAACTAGCATTTGACAAATTTTAGTATATTTCTTTCCCGAGCCATATGTGGACGCATAGGCTTTTTCAAATTTTTATAGTTGGGTTTTTGTTTTTATTAATTGTTATTACTATTATCATTAGTGTCAATCTTAGTAACCTGGTGTTTCTCTATTATTGTGCTTTAAATCTTTGTGTGCATTACAATTTTGGATGGCCAGTTTACTTGAGGAAGTGCTCGGTTATATTATTGATATGATATGATATGCCCCAATTGCATAAATGAGAACATCTATTTGCAAGTCTGCTTTTTTTTTAAGATAAATTCCACAGCAAGTGGTGTATTTATTTTTGTATGCAGAATTGTAAGCAGTTAAGAATCTCAGAATTAAGCAACAATACATAACTCTGCCTGTACCTATGCTACATGGTTAGTTCCAAGATGTTGGTGTGTCAATATGGTTGGTTTAATCTAATCTGAATATTTAACATCGTTGACGGCTGATTTAATTTAATTGACATTCAAAGCAAGGTTTTTGAAAGAAAAATTCTATTTATCATCCGTTTTACCGTATTCTTCTCATTTTTCTATGATGTGGCATCAAATGATTGGTTTACAAGTTAAACAACATGTAGTCTCCATTTTTTTATTTATTTATAAAACAGTTGCATTCATTAATAACAGACATTACAATTTTGACATGAAACATTCATTACAAGCCAACTACAACATTAATGGTTCTCCAGTACACAACTGTAACTGATATGGTCTAGATAGAGTTAAACAAACCTTATATTCTATCTAAGACGGAGTAGAAGACACTCTATAGACAGAAGTCTAAGAGACTCTATGAACAGAAGTCTAAGAGATAGTTTTTTTTTTTTTTTTCTAAAACAAAAGACGTAACAGGAAGTCTCCAATTATTTAATACTATATAATTGGATGGTGGAAGGATGATGATAAAAGGGATTATGGATGGCATTATTCTTTTTGAAATACATGTCAATCCATGTTTACGTCTGTTAACATTATGTCACCATTAGAATACATCACTTCACTGATATACATGGATTGCAAATTTAAGGTGAAAACAACAATTTATTCTCTCAAAACGTCCCTTCTTTTGCAATATAACCAACAACTTATTAAAGTTGCTTTGCAGTCCTATGTTTTTGCAATTGAAGTTGTAATGTATCCCTTATTAAGATCTAACCTAAAAAATAAAAGAAGAACAACTTCTAGCAATAGTTTCTATAGTTTGGTGTTTCAAAACCAAGCAAGAAGTGGAAAATATCACTGAATAGTCTTAAGTTAAAGAAAAAAATATATTTAGAATTTCGCTCATTCACACATGAAAAACGCTACTAACAATATCGGCTAGGATAAAAAAATCATTTGTGTTTTAACATTTTACCTAAACAGTAAAGGGTTTCACAATAAATAATTTATTTTACAAATCACAAAGATTTAAAAGTTGGTTCCAACAATTATTGACGTACGATGATAATGTCATAGAGCCAACAATCAATGAGGTTTCGATCAGGAGCCAGTCCTACAACGATAATATTTAGAGCAACCTCTACTAGGAGGATTAGATGGGGGAGGTAGACAGCCTCCATTTTTACTATACGCTTGACCTCTACCTCCGCCATTGCAGACTGGCTGGTTTGGGTTCAGAACCCCATATGATATCCTTTTCTGTTCTGCAAGAAACCTTCGACTTGTCTCTGACTCCATCAACAGCTCATGATCTTCTTCTTCGTTGCACTCTGCAATCGAACCGTTGCATGGCGTGTAACCATAGCCGCTCGCTGGTGAAGCTGCACCGTCAATGAGATGGAGGAGGCCCAGGGCAAGAAGGCAGCAGAATTTGAGAGACTTCATGCGAGAGATAGACATTGTTTCCATTTCAAATGTGGTTTGATTACTACGTACTCTTCCTACTTTCTAAACACTTCAGAGAGAGAGAGACTTTTTTGCAAAAAGCTATAGTGGAAGCCGCACTTCACCAACCCTATGAGGATATTGTATCATTTGTTTACTTTTCATGTGCCACTTTTTACGTACATGCTATTTTGGTGTAGTATTGCCTTTGGATGGGTTAGGTCGATGTTTAGAAATAAAAGTGGGAGTCAAATAATTATTGAAGCTGTGACATAATTAGGATTCTTTTTACTCTCCATTTGAAAGTTTATAGAAGAATAGACCGGGATGTAACATAAAAGAATGGAAATGAAATCAATGAAACGAAGCAAAATGGAAAGTATGATATTTTTTAAAAAGTGAAGAGCTTGCTCTAAAAAAAACATAATTTGTCTCCATCTTAGTGGACCACAACTTTTGCTGATGTGGCTTTAAGTTGTTTTCTCTCTCGATACCTATCGTTTGTTCTCCTCCTCTAGGGTAGCCGCATGGCTACTCCGAAGGCTCCGTCGAGCCCCCAGGCTACGATGGGACGCCGTTTGTTCACTGATGTTGTTGTGGAACCCCCGAAACCGCTTCCTAAGGTTGACATTTATATGAGATGTCCAGGTTTTAAGGAGGGGGAGATTTTTTTCCAATTCTCTAAGGATGAAATCAAGCGCCCTGCCGCCCTATTCCGATTCTCTGTGATATTGAAATTCTTACGCAAACGACCATCTCTCAATCATATTAGAAGATTTATCAAACAAAGATGGGGATTGAAAGTTTAGCCTGTTGTGGGAGGAATGAGGAAATCAACGTGATGGTTCGCATGACAAACGAGGAAGATTTATGCACTGCCATGGCAAGGGAATTTTTCGATATTGAGGGAGTTCTATACTGCATTTTCCGTTGGTGTCCAGATTTTGAGGAGGACAGAGAACCTGTTAAGGCACCAGTGTGGTTGTTCCTACCCGGTCTGCCACCAAACTTTTATCACGTTTCCATGTTGAAAATTCTCCCTGGAGGTTTTGGAAGATTCTTGAAGAGAGATAATGTCACTGCCTGTGTTTCATGCCCAAAAGGGGCCAGATGCTGCGTGGAAATGGATATCACCCAACCTGTACGGAAGGGTTTCTGGATTGGGGCTCCTGGTGAAATGGGTAGCAGGTTTCAGGAGGTAGTTTTTGAAACTCTGCCCACTTTTTGCCATAGGTGTCATGTTCAAGGTCATTTGGACACAAACTACCACTTATTAAACAAATCTACAAATGCAATGGGAGAAGTAGTGCAGATGAAACAAAAAGAAGCAAAAAAGATTTGGCAACAAGTTGAACGAACCGAGAAGTCTCCTGAGGAGATAAGGAAAATTCGCAGAGATGAGATTCTTAAAAGGATTCAGGCTAGACATCAGTCAGGGGTGTCATCAGGTGAAGTCCTGTATGGTTCCAAGGATGGGATTGTGATGGGAGTGGAGGCGTTTAAAAAGGAGAGGGAAGCGGTGGAATCTGAATATCAAGAAAATCCCGAAAATAATTTTTTAGAGGCCATGGAGGAGGTTGGGTCCCCACGGGATGCCTATCAACTCTTGGCTGAAAAGCTGAAGTCCCCTCGAAGTTCTTTAAAATTGGTAGATGAATGGTAGGTTTGGGGGGTGAGATGAGAATTTTGTGTTTTGTTTTAGTGTTTAAAATATTATGTTTTAGTATTATTATTGTATTGAGATTTGAAAAAGTTGAATTGGGATTTGAAAAAGTTAAATTGTTTATAATATTTTGTATGGGGATTTGAAAAATGTGTAATGATGAGATGAGAATTTTGTGTTTTGTTTTGGTTACCAAACCTGCCCGAGATGTTGGAGTATGAACTAGGCTTGTTGCACAGCGAGTTATTGATGATATGGAGCAGGAGAATGAGATGGAGTCCAGTTTGGTAGCAAAAGAGGATTCAGTTTGTATTGTCTCAGACTCTAACATGCCAAATGAACATGGTGACCAATCAAGGAAGGTTTATGAATTTAATCCAAACATGGAAGTGCCTATTCGAGACTTGTGGAATTTAGAGAGGATGAAATCTGGGGTGATGAGGGGGGATCACCACTAGATCCAAAAAATATGTTTAACATCCTTACGTGGAATATTCAGGGTGTGCATTCGTCTATAAATCGTTTATTCCGGTTAATGAAGAAGTTAAAACCACATATTGTTGCAATCATGGAACCTTTTTTGGATGACAAAAACATTCAGCGATGGGCTCGTCATTTAAAGCTCCATAACTATGCTTCTAATTCGCAAGAGGGTGGCAAGATTTGGTTATTTTGGGACAATGATCTACATTTTACACCTGTTATGGCCACTAATCAACTTTTATCGGGTTGGTTCTCGCTTGGGGAGGAAATGATGTTGGTTACTTTTGTTTATGCTAGCTGTTTTCGACGTCTGAGTATGGAGTTGGGGGATGATATTTGAAGCCTAGACAGTGAGGGGAGGCTATGGTTCTTGGCGGTAGACTTCAATATTATTCGGCAGGAGAGTGAAAAGGTAGGGGGATACATTGAGAAGGTGCTTGAGCAATTTGACATGACCAATTCTAAATGAGTGAGTACCCCACTCACAACACATTTTAAACTTTCAGCATCTTTATCTCCGCAAAATGATGAGGAACAATTTATGTCACGTGTTCCTTATTCTAATGTTGTGGATAGTATCATGTATGCTATGGTTTGTACTCATCCAGACATTTCACAAGCCTTAAGCGTTGTTAGTAGGTATATGGCTAATCCGAGTAAAGTTAATTGGCAAGCTGTGAAATAGATACTTCAATATTGGAAGGGCACTTCGAATGTTGGCTTGGTCTTTGATAAAGGAAACGACGTCAGTTGAAGCATCGTTTGTTATGTTGACTCTGATTATGTTGGGGACTTACATAAGAGAAGATCTCTGACAGGGTATGTCTTCATTGTGTGGTTGTGGCATTAGTTGGAAAGCAACTACAATCAACAGTTGTTTTATCAACTACAGAAACAGAATATATAGCAGCAACAGAAGCAATGAAGGAGGCCATTTGGTTCTGGGCTTTGGTCAGTGACTTGGGGCTACAAAAAGAGAGAACCTCTGTGTTTGTGACAACCAGAGCGCAATACTTTTGACCAAAAATCAAATGTATCATGAGAGGACCAAGCACATCGATATTAGATATCACTTCCTTATGGAAGTTGTTATAGAAGGAGTAATAACAGTCCAAAAGATTGCTACCACCAAGAATCCAGCTGCTATGATGACGAAGCCAATTCCCATATACAAGTTCAAACTTAGTTTGGACTTGATAGGTATTCGATATTTGTGAATCCCTTAGGGAATTTGATGGATTCGGTTTGGTGGGATTCGCTTTGTTCAGGCTTGACGGAATTCAAGCAAAAGTGGATATTTGTTGGAATGGTAGCTTGATTCCTGTTGAAAAAACGTCATTCCAGATTGTTCGCTCGACGCCTGCTCAATATACAGCTCGAGTTAACTTGAGACATCTTGTTCGCTTGACACCCGCTCAATATACAGCTTGAGCGAACTTCTGACATAGTGCTCGCTCGATACTCCGCTCGAGCGAATGTTCAGAAAACCTAATACCTACACCGTTTTATATATAAACATATTTTTCGTAAAGAGATATATACAGTGTTGCGGCCAATATACAAGAGAGAGAGAGAGAGAGAAAATCATTTTGTGAGATTCTTGAAAGCTCATTGGTTGTATTGGGACTTTGGGATTGAGGACTTTTGTAATTATTCTCTTATACTCTACCTTTGTTTGGTAATAAATTCATTAAGACCGATCCTGTCAGTGGACGTAAGCTTATTTAAGTAGAACTACATAAATTTTGGTATTCTCTGTATGTGATTATCGATTTTACTATTTCCAAAATGTTGATATATAAAATAACTAGTTATTTAGTATTATGTGTGTGATTGTCGATTCTTCTTCGAATGGAATGGCAACCATCTTTCACAATGTAGGAGCTAGAAGACTTCCTCAACATCTTTGCATCACTCCGTACATTTTCTTTCTCAAGTCTCACTTTTAATTTTAAAAAGGTTATTCATAATAGTCTTTTTAAATATCATTCTTTAACCATCCCTAAATATGATATCATACAAGTGATAGATACTACGTAAGTTAAGATATCTAGACATCCACCAAACGGTTTGACGTCGTATCAAGAGATGATGCAAGCACGATGATTAAAATAGTATTCTTCGATATTTTTTTCTAGATCAATTAATAGAGATTGAGATCTTTTGTATGGCTTGAAAATCAAATGCCACAAAAAGAGGCTGGTTTGCAGAATGAGAAGAAAAGCGACGGAAATTATAAAGGTAGAGCACTCACAATGGATGCCGTATAATGCATTTTTTTTTAAATATAAAAAAATATTCTTAAAGTTGCCTTATCTTCTATTTTAGAGAGACTTTACATTTTGCTACGGAGAAGCCGCTACATCTTAAGGAACTTGTTCATTCTTGTAAGGATAACGTTAAAGAAAAGTCACTATAGCAATGTATACTTTGTATTTAATGTGTGGCTGCTTCTAGTTGATTGTTCCCAACACTCATTCGAAGAGATGTGTGGTCTAAATAGCATATATGTGTAAAATTGATACTCCCAATAGTAACTTCTATCTATATTTATTCTTCTTGTAAACGTTTTTAATTAATTTCTCACGTATCTGGAGAAAGCCGCTACGTCATCATCAGATTGCCATCATCTAGGCTAGTGTTGGAATGGTGATATTTTTAATAACGTGGATATCAATTATTTGGTTAGTGGTGATATTTTAATAAAAGAATAAATATAAATAGAAGTCACTATTGGGAGCATCCATTTTATATACATGATGTGGAATCATTTAGATCACACATATCCCAAGTGAGTGTTGGAAACAATCAATTAAAAGCAGTCACGCAGTGAGTGCAAAATGTGTACTGCTATAGTAGCTTCTCTCTAGCAGTACCCTTAATAAAATTGAGTCTCACATATCACTTATTTAATAAAATGACAATTATTGAAAATGGATATTCTCATAATATACTTCGAAGATATTTTCATTATATAATCTCTTCTTTTTTATTTTTTGAATTAATTTATATTTTGATTTAGTTTATAAATTTAGATTAATTTAAAATATAGTACTTAATTATATGATATTGTATATGGAGTGATATTACAAATAACAAAAGATACGAGAATATCATTGATAGTTAAAGAAAATATTTAAAATGAATAAAAAAATTAAAAAGTATAATATTTAAGGGCAATGCTAGAAATCCCGCTGTGGGATCCCCTTCAAGCATCCCGTTACTTTTTTTCTTTTTAGTTTTTTTTTTATGTAATGATTAAAAAAATATTGTTAAATAATATTGTGGATTTTTTAAAAAAATATTTAAAAGTGTTAAGCAAATGATGTAAAAAAAACAATTTTAAATATTTTTTCACATAATTTTTTTAACACATTTAAATATTTTTTCAAATAGAAAAAAATTTACAATATTATTAAACAACATTTTCTAAATAACTATGTAAAAATAAAACTAAGAAATAAATAAAAAAAAAAAAAAAATTGGAACAGGACAAATAAACGAGATCCCAACGGAATTCCTATAATTTTCTAATATTTAAATGACAAGAAGAAAAGATAGATAAATTGATATATTATATATTATAAAAGTCAATATGTAAAAAAAAAAAAAAAAAAAAAATTAGTGATGTATTTTAAAGAATAAAAATTTGAGAGTGCTCTTTCGGGACAGTCCTTAGGGATTTGTTTTTAAATATACTAATATAACTATCCTAGAACATTAACTTTGCCGCTCACCCACTCAGGGTGAACAATTTATAAGGGATCCAACAGTCCAACTGCCAGCCAGCCCACCTGGGATATGGGGATAAAAGTCCTTAGGAAAATGCCAGTAGCATCATAAGACCAAGGGTATTCCATTTCTGGAAAGGAAGTCTGAAGTGTAGGAAAGCGACATACTATTCTGAAAGAGAATTGAAACAAAATAACTAGTTATAACATTTCTCATACCTAAATTGAATAATATTGGAGAAACATGATACGAGAAAAGCAAGACATTAGCCCTAGGAAAAATAGTGGTAGCTCTTTTTTCCCCATTTATAATAATGAAATGATAAGAAATGCAGCAAAACTCAAAAAGTGCAGCCGTTACAATACACCTCCCACTCGGTCCCATCCATATTTATTCATTCAAAAACCCAACCTGGTCTTCATTCAAAGGAGACCCCATCAATTTCTTCCCACCATACCATTTCCACCAACAAACACAAACCCTACCAAAATCAACTCTAGCATCCTACCACAAACAATCAAAGCCGTCCAAATATCCAAATATTATATATTTTTCTCACTTTCTTGAATCTCTCAGTACCTGTAGTGAGCAGGCTTGTAAGGTCCCTCAATGGGCACGCTAATGTAATCAGCCTGGTCCTTGCTGAGCTTGGTGAGCTTAGCCCCAAGCTTGCCAAGGTGAAGCGCAGCAACCTTCTCATCAAGGTGCTTAGGCAACACATATACCTTCTTCTCGTATTTTCCACTTGTCTTCTCCTTCCACAACTCCAGCTGGGCAATCACCTGGTTCGTGAAGGAACAGGACATCACAAAACTAGGGTGCCCTGTGGCACAACCCAAGTTCATGAGCCGACCCTCGGCCAAAACAATAATGCCCGAGTTGGTCTCGGGGAATACCCACCTGTCTGTTTGAGGCTTGATGGTGATGCGCTTCACGCCTGGGTAGTTCTCGAGCCCAAGCATGTCAATCTCATTGTCAAAGTGGCCAATGTTACAGACAATGGCATTGTTCTTCATCTTCTTCATGTCACTCACCATGATGATGTCCTTGTTACCAGTGGTGGTAACGAAGATGTCAGCCTCTGAAACAACGTCCTCAAGGGTCAGGACAGGGATGCCTTCCATGAGGGCCTGGAGAGCACAAATTGGATCAATCTCGGTCACAATGACACGGGCACCAGCTTGCTTCAAGGCAGAAGCACAGCCCTTTCCAACATCACCATATCCACAGACCACAGCAACCTTGCCAGCAATCATAACATCAGTAGCTCTCATCAAGCCATCGGGGAGGGAGTGGCGGCAACCGTACAAGTTATCAAACTGTTTAAGCCAAGATCACAGCCACTATTAGATCAAACAAGAGAAAGGAATCTGATAGTTAACAAGTATCGAATTTGAAAAGAAAAACTCAAGACTTTGATTTGGTAGGTACAAACAAGGATCAGCTTGTTAGTTGAGAAGTTGTTGAAAAAATGAACAGTGAATCCGTCCAACAAGTATTTTGCAATGTTAGAAAATCGACAAAGGCTTGATTCCGACAAAGACATGAAGCGAAGCGAAGCAAAGAAAGCATTGGATCTTAGATTCGAAATCCTACGAAACAATATTCAAATGATCCACTAGAATAAGCACATGATTTTATTATCACTTTTCTTGCTGAGAACAAAAGAATAATAAAGCAAAGATTCGAAATTAAACAAGCATTTCATGGCCACAGTTTTTACGAGGCCTCAACTAATCAAAATGAATGCGTTTCGTTGAATAAGGACAACAGAGAAAAGTAAACATAGAAAAACAGAGCCTTCATACTTCAGATCTGGTTCAAAACCCATAAGATCAGCAAGATCTATACCTAAATCAGCTTAAATGAATGAGAACCAAATTACGAATAAAAACCTAACAGATCTGAAGCAAAATCCCTATAACTAGAGGGGGGAAAGGGAACACTATCCAGATCCAAACAAAATCACACAGATCTACAAGTACAAACAGTGAGCAAAACAAGTAAATTTTTACCTTGCTCTTGGTGACAGAGTCGTTAACGTTAATAGCGGGGAACAGCAAAGTACCATTTAACTGCATCTGGTAGAGCCTCTTAACCCCGGTTGTGGTCTCCTCCGACACTCCGACCAGTCTGTCCTTCATCTTGTGGTACCTCTTGGGATCGGTCTTGAGCCCATCTCTGATAATGGTGAGCACAATCTGGAACTCGGCGTTGTCGGTTGAGGCAGGGTCAGGGAGTGTCCCGTTCTTCTCGTAGATCTCCTCGGCCTTGACACCCTCGTGGATCAAGAGGGTGGCGTCACCACCGTCATCGACGATAAGGTCGGGGCCGCCGCCGGGGCCCCAGTCGAGGGCGCGCTCGGTGCACCACCAGTACTCCTGGAGGGTCTCGCCCTTCCAGGCGAAAACCGCAGCGGAGTCGCGAGCAATGGCGGCTGCGGCATGGTCCTGGGTGGAGAAGATGTTGCAGGAGCACCAGCGGACCTCGGCGCCGAGGGCAGTGAGGGTCTCGATGAGGACGGCTGTCTGGATGGTCATGTGGAGGGAACCGGTGATCCTGGCTCCCTTGAAGGGCTGGGAGGGACCGAACTCGGAGCGGCAGGACATGAGCCCAGGCATCTCGATCTCGGCGAGCTCGATCTCGAGTCGGCCGAAGTCGGCCTGAGACATGTCTTTGACCTTGTACTCACGGCCAGCCGTGGTTTTCTCCACCACCAAAGCCATCTTCTGATAATAGAGACGGAAAGACGAATGGAGATTTTCAGATTGTGGAGAGGAGGGAGAGTGAAGCGAGTAATGGAAGAAGCAAGAGTTGGTTTAAATAGGTTAGATCTCTAGGATTGACGGTCCCGATCTCTCTATTGGGTTGGTGGATTTGGTAAATGACAACGAAACGTTTTTGCTTGCGATACGGAACATGATGCGGGAAAGCCGTCTGGGTTTCAACCAGATGGAGAAAGATGTTTTCATTGGTTGTTTCCTAAGGATGTACAATGATGTCGTGGGCTTTCCTGCACTCGGTCCGGTTTTTTCTGGCTTAGTTTTTCTTTTTTTTCTTCCCAGCAAACATTATTTATTTTTATGCATGTGAGCACCGACATTGTGATTTACTTCTATTTGTGTAATCTCCGATCGATTCCGATTTCTTCGTAGTTATTCGAAATAAAAATTAGAACTTGAATAAAATATTATTTATAATTATTATTATTTAAAAATTTAAAAAATTTGTAATGATGAGATGAGATGAGATGAGATGAGATGAAATATTTCTTGTATTCAAACAGAGTCACTTTTTTTAATTTTTTTTTTAGTTTCATATTTAGCTCAGTTTAAAAAAGGATTTTTTGTAGACTTTTAAATTTTAATTTAAAAATTAAAAATTAAAACTAAGTCATTTATTGCTGATTTATATATATACTAATATCTAACTTATTTTTATACTAAACTTATACTATAATGTCCAATTACATGTTATCATATTATAGTATTACATATTATTTCTAGTGTCCAAATTACATGTTATTATACTATAATATTATGTGTTATTAACTTATGATATTAGACTTATTTCTATACTAGACTTATATTATAGTGTATAATTACATGTTATTATATTATACTAGTTTCTAACTTAGTTATAACTTTTTTCTACACTAAAATTATTTCTAGTGTCTATTACATGTTATTATACTTTAATAAATTAGTATTATGTATTATTAACTTATTATACTAAACTTATTAGTTATTTATATACTAGTACCTAATTTATTTCTATATAAGACTTATACAATAGGGTATAATTTCATGTTATTATACATTAGTATTACATGTTATTATATTAATGTCTAACTTATTTCTAACTTAATTATATACTACATGTTATTATATTTTAGTAAATTATATTATCTGTTATTAACTTATTATGCTAGACTTATTTCAATATTAGTATCTAACTTATTTCTATACTTGATTATGTATAATAATAATATTATGATATTTACATATATATACTAAATTATTATTAGTTTATTAATCTTATATTATGAGTATATTATTTTATAATAATTAATTCATACTAATATATTATTGAATCTATCTATATAAGTTCTAGTTATATAACTATAACAATATGCGAGCTCGCGTACAGGTCGAGTTCTATACAAATTAGTTTGCGAATATTAATCGAGTTTAGTCGAGTTTTATATGAGTTATATGGTTTATAAATAATTAATTAGTCACTTTGGAAGGATTAGACGCTTGTCTCAGCAATTATTTTAAGGTCTCGTTCACTTTTATAAAACTTTTTATCTCATCTAATCTGTAAAAACAAACAAGACCTAAGAGAAATATTTTAGAACAAACATTGTACAAACACTCGTAATATCCCGTAATAAGATGGAAATACAGCATATAGGTACTCTAAAATTATCTAAAAATTACTTTGCTCTAATACCATAAAGCAATACAAATATTTTGGAATTATCCTCTCAACAAATCAATGGAGGCAATTCAATTTGTTTAGAGTTCTTATTACATATATACAAGAGTCCTAGTCATGTAATTAACTAATTTATGAGCACTAGCAGAATCCTTGTTGACATGTGATTGAAACTTTCCTCGTAGAGGTTGATCACGTTGCATATAATTAAGTTATTAGAGCTGCAAAAGTGAAATAGTCTCGGAAAGAGAAGTTTCAAGCATACTAGTACTCTATACATGGAATCAAAATGTCAAGAACTTGACCAGAAATAGATCATCACTTGTGATCAACAATACTTTCTCCTTTCTAAGATAATTTTATCATTATATCTTTTGATGGAATTGGGATCAAACTAGGGTTCGAGCTGTAGCAAACCAACACTAATATGTATGATCTTGTAGTTTTTGACCCGCATCCTGATAGGACTTGAGGTTTGATATTTATAGGTTTTCCAACAAGTAGATCAAGTGCTCCTTGATCAGGTTCAACCAAAGCATTCTAGCCTGTAACGACTCGATTCAATAATTTTAAGGTTGAAATATTCATAATTTTTATAAGACTTAATTTATATTTAATGGGTCATATTGGATAAGTCTCCGAACGATAAATTATTGAGGTTGATTAGGAGTTTTAAAGGCTCAATAACTAAGTTCAATTCTATTTATTATTTATTGAATGAATTAAACTCCTTTTAGAATTTAAAAACCCGTCATTAGAAATTTATTTTAATTTGAAATCATCATTAATTGAAGTCCCCTACACAATCTCAGTCACTGTCAATCCTACATTGAATGAACTACTAGATCTTGTTTTAAATTCAAACTCTTCTTGTATGATCGCGATCGAGTCCAACTTGAACTCAAACTCATCGGCACACTCTCCCGAATCTCTCTATAAACATCTCACTTCCGTGTGTTATTTGGAAAAAAAAAAACTATAAACTTCCATAAGTGCAGCAGCTAAACCGAAGATACCTAGTCCAACACCGTCATCGATTTAGTGTCAGAAATTTTAGGAAGCAACACTAAAAGGTAAGTAGCTCGATCATAAATTAGAATTAGCATACGTTAACTAGTTATATATATTATTATTAAAGCCAGTATTTATGTACCATGTATGTAATAATATTTACAAGCACGTCATTCATCATATTTCATTCTGCATATTATAGTTATGTATGTATTATGCATTTCACGTTGCATAAGACACATAAGCATTCTCATGATCAAGTGTAAGGCAAGATCAGATTAGTTAATAAGATGGTCATTTAAATGCAGGGTACCAATGCGATTTATGAGTGGATATGCAAGCCACGGATCTAAGCATGGTCTACCATAGTATGCTATGATATTATTACCAACTCCCCTTGCAACTGCGAGATGTGGGGCCGGTGCACAACCTTGCACACAGAGTTAAGTATGTGGGCTAGTAAGATAAGTATGATAAATCAGATAATTCAAGAAAAGTCATGCATGACATAAACATACGTACGAATGATCATGATTTTAAATTCTTAGCATGAAATATTACATGAAAAACCTTATATTAAATATGCTTATGTTATGATGGGTTTCTTATTAAGTTATCGACTCATTTTAGTTTTTTTTTTTAATGTTTTTAAACTATTCTAAGTCAAAATATTTTTGAAGGTAGAGTTGCAGGATGTGATTTAGTCGAGGGAGGCATGACAGTGGCCTAAATCATGTATAGAGATTTTAAGTTACAATTTTTATGGCACGAATTTTGAAAAATTTTAATAAATGTTTTCGCGCACTCTCATTTATGATTTGAGTATTTTAATAAAAAATGACTCTATTTATTATAAGGAATCTTTATACTTGGCACTTCTTTTAGAAAAAAAAAATATTTTTAAGACGGATTCAGTAGTAGCACTTCGACTTTTTCGAAGATTTCTAAAAGTGACTTTATTATTAATCGTGGGGAGTGGAGTGTTACATAGCCTCTATCCTTTGAGTTAATAAAAGAAATGCTACTTATTTTCCTTCTAGAAAGAGGACTTTGAAGTTTAATACAACCTTTTGAAAATTATTCCTCGTTCCAAATATACTACACAAATGCCCTAGGTAATTCAAGACTTGCCTAAAATTCATTAAAGTCACTCTTGTATCTATGAAAATGATTTGTATAGTTTTAGAGTATGTAAGTCTCACGTACTTTTTTAAAAAAAGTGGACAACTCTGAGACCCATATGAAAAAATCTACTTTTTAATTGTGGTCGACACTTTTTTTTTAAATGTACATGAGTCTTGCACACAATAGGACAATATCTAGTATTACCCTTATCTTGATATTCAACAATTCATTTTTTTTAAATGGTGAAATGCATGAGCTTTTGAAAACAAAAAAATAAATAATAGCATAATATGGTTAAGAAAACTTTTAAAAAGTATATCTTCTATTAAAAAATATGAAAAACAAGCATTATAGCTAAACTTTAATGAGTGTTGGCCTAGGTGCTCTTAGGCTTGGTTTGATTTCACAATGTTGGGTTGCATGTGGAGTCTGGTTTCTGAGCAGAAAAAGCGCAACCCATGAGTTCTCTCGACTCTCACTCGACCTGGCGCTTGAGCGAAACTCAACCTGTAAATTCGCTTGCATCTCGCTCGACAATGGACTTGAGTGAGACACAAATCTTCGTGTTCGCTCGAGCTGCGCTCGCACACCACTCGAGCCAATGTTCATTGGTTGTTCGTTTGGGTCGCACACGACACGCTGCTCGAGTGAAGAACATTTTTTCAATTAGGGTTTTCAACACCATTTTCTATAAATGTCTAATATTTTGATCTCTTGTACATGTTTTTCAGCAGTTTCAGAGTGAACAAAGAAAGGTAAAATGTGAGTGCATATTGTGAGAGAGAAAAAACTCTAAAGTGAGTGAGTTGAGATTGTGTGATTGTAATTTCCTCTGAATTAATAAAACTTCTACAGCTTTGTGAACGTAAGCACGTTGCCAAACTACGTAAAGTGTGTGTTCTATGATTACTTGATTGTTGCTCTTTATTTGTTTGCCATCATTAGTGTGTGTTTTTCACAACAATTGGTATCAAGAGCCAAACTTTGAATCTGAAAGAAAACGATGGCTGGAGACAAATTGAAAGCACCCAGGATCGAGAAGTTCGACGACACTGACTTCGGGTATTGGATGATGCAGATCAAGGACTATCTCTACGGGAAGAGGATCCATCTTCCACTATTGGAAAATAAGTAGGAGATCATGAATGATGCTGAGTGGAATCTATTGGATCGACATGTTTTGGGGGTTATTCGGTTGAACCTGTCTAGAACAGTGGTGCACAACGTTATTAAGGAGAGAACTACGGCAGATCTCAAGGCAGCTTTGTCATGTATGTATGAAAATTCGTCGATAAATAACAAGGTGCATCTGATGAAGAAGTCGTTCAATCTAGAGATGTCGGAAGGTATGTCTGTGGCCCAACACTTGAATGATATTAATACAATCACAAATCAATTGTCTTATGTAGATATTGAGTTTGATGATGAGATCAGAGCGTTAATTCTGTTGACATCGCTGCCAAATAGTTGGGAAGCCATGAGGATGGCAGTGAGTAGTTCAGCCGGCAGGATGGAAATGAATCACGGTGATGTACGTGACATGATTATTGCTGAAGAGGTACGTAGAAGAGATTCTGGTGAGTTCTCGAGTTCGGGACTGGCCGTGAACGTTGACAATCTGACAGAATACATGAAAGGTCAAGCTCAAAAAACAGGGGCAAGACCAAGCGAGATTTAGACAGCAGATCACTTACTGGAGTTGTGGCAAGTCAGGCCACATAAAGAGAGACTTCTAGATTCACAAAAGTGCTGAGAATGATGTTGTGAATGTAGTGGCTGAAGAAATACAAGATGCTCTAATCCTTGCAATGCACAGTCCGATTGATGATTGAGTGTTGGATTTGGGGACTTCATTCCATAGCACTTCACATTGAGAGATCGTGCAAAACTATGTTGCTGGTGATTTTGGGAAGATGTGCGCGGCTGATGGAGAGGCACTGGATGTAGTGGGAGTGGGTGATGTGCGCATCACACTTATGAACATGGGCATGTGGGGTTTACAACAAGTCAGACACATTCTAGATCCGAAGAAAAACTTGATTTTTGTGGGACTGCTTGATGACAGCGGTTATGCAGTAGTGTTTTCTAGAGAAGCATGGAAGATCACTAAGGGTGCACTGATCTTGGCGTATGATAAGAGATATAATTCTTTGTATTTAACATCATGGTTCAATGACGTATAGGAAAATACTGGAGTGTAAAAAGTCAGATTTAGTCGCGCAAATCATATGAGTAGGGGTGTAACCGGTCCGGTTCGGTTCGGTTTTTGGATAAAATCTAGGATCGAACCGGTATATACCAGTTTTGTATTTTTCAAAACCGATTACACCCCGATTACCCTCTAAACCGGTATCTCCGGTTTTACCGGTTTCCGGTCTGGTTTTCAGGGTTTTTTTAAATGTAAAAAAAAATATAATAAAGTATTACTTCTTGTGATAAAATGTTATTAATAATTTAATATATATATTATGTTTAAAACATATGATCAATTAAATTTTCATCTCTAAGATTAAACTTTTATTTGATAAATTATAACAACATTATCTTATATATAATTATATTAATAACATATGATCAAACAAATTATAAATGTTCATATTTAAGATTAACATTTTATGTTATAATTTATAAATTATAATATAAAATTATTTCATATATGATATATAATTATATATATTATATATAAATTTAATATATAATTATATATTATATATATAAATATTTTGTATAATATATAAAATTAATTTATATATATATATTTTTTTCCAACCGGTCCAGTTCAGTCCGGTCCGGTCCCGGAAACTACGGAACCGAAACCGGACCGGATCCGGCCGGTTTTCATTAAATAGGAACCGGTTCCGGACCAGACCGGTTCAAAACCGGACCGGACCGGACCGGTTTAAATTTACACCCCTACATATGAGGAAGTAAAAGGGAGTCAGTTTTGTCGTTGCTCATGTAAGCCTGGGGAAATTGGCTAAGGTTGCTAGGATCAGTTCGAGACTGAATACTCCTAATGTAGTGGGAGTTGAGTCGCCCAGGATATGCTAACTAAGGGCGATGCACGTGAGAGACTGAAGTTGAGCTCGACTTCAGTGCGTCTTCTGGCTTGAAGACGGAGCTATGAGCTGCAGAGGTAGTAGAGCTTGGCTGGATGTGGAGAACCAGTCCCAAGTGGGAGATTGTTGGATTGCATTTGAAGCCTGGTTCGTGAGCAGAAATGGCACAACCCGTGAGTTCGCTCGACTATTGCTCGAGTGAAGTTCAACCCGTGAGTCCGCTCGAGTTAAGATTGTGTGATTGTAATCTCTTCTAAATTAATAAAACTTTTGCAGCTCTGTGGATGTAGGCACATTGTCGAACAACGTAAATTGTGTGTCGTGTGATTACTTGATTGTTGCTCTTTATTTGTTTGACATCGTTGGTGTGTGTTTTCACAACACACAAACCTTTCATACTATTTCATCTCATCTCAACATTCAAACATCATTCAAATACAAACATTTTTCAATTTTAAATTTTCAACTTTTCATTTAATCATTACAACTTTCTTAAACTTCCAAATAAAACACAAAAAATAATTCAATTTTTTCGAATCTCAAAGCATAAATTATATCTCCCTCTTTTAACTTTATAATTTTTTTATTCAACTTTTTTCTTATTTTCCAAAATCTCATAAAAATTTAACTCAAACTATTTCACTATTATTCACCAATTATCTCACTATTATTAATAGATTTTTCATCTTATTCATCTCATCTCATATATGTAACCAAACGAAGCCTTAGACTATGATTATTTATTAGGGTGGTATTTTCAGCATATAAAATTGAATGATAATTAATAGATAAATAATTAGCTCGAACCCAGCAAGTGCTTGGCATTTCATCAAGTTCCAATGTATCGTGCTAAACGAATAATTCTGGCATCTACTACTACTAATGTAAGGTTCTTTATCTTCTTATTACGAGTAATGTTACATATAGTCGTTGAGTGTTTAAGTACTACGTAATATTTTAAAAAAAAGTAGAGTCTACTATTAAAATATTAATTTTTTATTATGTGTATACCTATTTATTCAATTTTTTAAAAAAATTATGACTTTTGTACATTTCATGAGTGTTAATATTATTTCTCTTTTACTATTTCATGACGTAACACAAAATGATTTTATTTGTAATATTTTTCTTTTATAAGTGTGCACAGCATCACCAGCTACGTCTTCGTGGGTGCTCTTTAATTAAGATTAAATTCTTATTACCAGTGAAAAATATATTAAAATTTAGATTAAATCCCTACCAAAGATCGTGTTAAAACGTGAGCATATGTACGTGTGGATGGATGATCCCAACTGGCATGTTGTCACGTGCGAAACCTACATTGTTAGGTATTAGGTTATAAAATACAGGTATTAGGTAAAAACCTGATACACGAGTTTTAATTTTGAAAAAATTAATTTTATGTACAAAACTAAGTCGTTTTGGTCTCCAATATTATTTTATACATGTATTATGTATTGCATAAATTTTACATGAAGAATATTATATATGTAGTTAAAAACGTAATAAGTTATTTCTAGCTTTAGTTATTCTTTTGACATAAATTTTAGTTTTCTATTTTGATATTTTTATTATGTTGGACAACGGACAATGGACAATGTTTTGAGATTTATTGTCTTTGTTATTTTTTCAACATTATTTTCTTTCTTGAAAAAAATTTATTAACAAAAGCCTTTTAAAAAATTTTAAAAAATTGGGATTTTGCAAAACTTGAATACTCGGTAGAACCCGAGTAATTGGATTTATGCATTTCAAAAATCTAGGAACGTCGGGGTACCTGCCCTAGTTATAACCCGGGCTACAGGACGAGTACTCAAACTGCATTATACATCCGTGTCTGGGTATAGCTTAATATTGTGAAATACTATGCAAAGCACACATACCAACGATGACAAATAAAGTAAAAGCAACACAATCAAGAACACGACACAGTATTTACGTGGTTCGGTAAATTGCCTACGTCCACAAGAGCTGCAGAAATCTTATTAACTAGAGGAAATTACAATCACTCAATCTTAACTCACACTCACTAGGGCTTTTTGCTCTCTCACACAATATGCACTCACAAAACAATTGTTCTCTCTCAAAATATGCTTAAGGCCGTCCAACACAAGTCTAATATGACATATATATAGTGAGTGGCGCTGGAAACCCTAAACTGGCAAAAACTGCGTACTGCGCTCGAGCGGAATGTCGAGCGCGACTTGAGCGAACAGCCAAATGAACATTGGCTCAAGCGGAGTGTCAAACGAACACTGGGGTTTGTGTCTCGCTCGAGCGGAGTGTCGAGCGGTGTCGAACTCTCGGACTTGATCTTCGCTCGAGCGGTATGTCAAGCGATGTCGAGCGAACTTGGCTCGAGCCAACTGTCGAGCCAACTTTCAGCAACACTTTTTCAGCTCCAAAACCAGTCTCCAAATATGTTTCAACAATCTCCCACTTGGAGACTGGGTCTGCACATGCCAGCCACTGTTTCCAGCCAAGCCCTATCATCTCTGCAGCTCACAGCTCCCGTCTTCAAGCTAGAAGACGCACTGAAGTCAAGCCCGACTTCAGTCTTCCACATACATCACCCTTAGTCAGCATATTCACAACTCCCACTGTACCAGGAGTATCCGATCTCGAACCGATCTTGGCAACCTTAGCCAACTTTCCCAGGCTTTCATGAGGAACGACAAAGCTGACTCCCTTTAGCTTCCTCACATGTTTTGCGCGATCAAACCTGTCTTTTTGCACTCTTGTATTTCCCTGCACATCACTGGATCCTGATGTCAAATACAAATAATTAGATCTCTTACCATGCGCTAAAACCAGTACACCCTTAGTGATCTTCCAAGCTCCTCCAAAGAACGCTACTGCAAAACCGCTGTCATCAAGCTGTCCCACAGAGATCAAGTTTTTCTTCAGATTTGGAACATGTCTGACTTGCTGTAAAGTCCACACGCTCCTGTTTGGAAGTGTGATGTGCACATCACCCACTCCCACTACATCCAATGCCTCTCCATCAGCCGTATACATCTTCCCAAAATCACCAGCAACATAATTCTGCATGATTTCTCGATGTGAAGTGCTATGGAACGAAGACCCTGAATCCAACACCTAATCATCAATCGGACTGTGCACTGCAAGAAGTAAGGCATCATGAATTTCTTCTGCCACTACATTCACAGCATCATCATCAGAACTTTCTTGATTCCTGTAGTTTCTCTTGATGTGGCCCGGCTTGCCACAACTCCAGCATATGATTTGCTGCCCAGATCTCATTTTGTTATTTCCCCTGCTCTTGGAGCTTGACTTGCCATGTCTTCTGCCTCTATTGTCAACAATCAGGGCAGATCTTGAACCCGAAGACTCACCCATGTCTCTCCTACGTACCTCTTCAGCAAGCACCATGTCACGTATGTCATCGTAGTTCAGTTTTACCTTGCCGGCTGAACTACTCACAACCATCTTCATGGCCTTCCAACTATTTGGCAACGATACAAACAGAATCAACGCTCTGATCTCATCATCAAACTCAATCTCTACATAAGATAGTTGTTTTGTGATCGTATGGAATTCATTCAAGTGTTGGGCTACAGACATACCTTCCGACATCTTTAGATTGAACAATTTCTTCATCAAGTGCACCTTATTGTTCGCAGACGGCTTTTCATACATACCTGATAAAGTCGCCATGAGATCTACCGTGGTTCTCTCCTTACTGACATTGTGTGTCACTGTTCTTGACAAAGTCAGCCGAACAAGACTTAGAACCTGTCGATCTAACAGGGTCCACTCAGCATCAGCCATGCTCTCCGGCTTCTTTCCCAACAGTGGAAGGTGGAGCCTTTTCCCATAGAGATAATCCTCAATCTGCATCTTCCAGTACCCAAAATCAGTGCTTTCAAACTTCTCGATCCCGGGTGCGTTCACTTTATCTCTAGCCATCATTCTCCTTCAGATCCGACCTTGGCTCTTGATATTAGTTGTTGTGAAATGCTATGCAAAGCACACACACCAACAATGACAAATAAAGTAAAAGTAACACAATCAAGAACACGACACAGTATTTACGTGGTTCGGCAAATTGCCTACGTCCACAGGAGCTGCAGAAATCTTATTAACCAGAGGAAATTACAATCACTCAATCTCAACTCATACTCTCTAGGGCTTTTTGCTCTCTCACACAATATGTACTCACAAGACAATTGTTCTCTCTCAAAATATGCTTAAGGCCGTCCAACACAAGTCTAATATGACATATATATAGTGAATGGCGCTGGAGCGGAATGTCGAGCGCGACTCGAGCGAACAGCCAAATGAACATTGGCTCGAGCAGAGTGTCAAATGAACACTAGGGTTTGTGTCGAGCTCGAGCGGAGTGTTGAGCGGTGTCGAGCGAACTCTCGGACTTGATCTTCGCTCGAGCGATATGTCAAGCGACGTCGAGCGAACTTGGCTCGAGCCAATTGTCGAGCCAGCTTTCAGCAACACTTTTTCAGCTCCAAAACCAGTCTCCAGATATATCTCAATACTTAATACTAGAACCCGCACCTGAGTGAACAATACTATTTTAACTCACATATTTTAATCTTCTAAGATTATTATAGGAAGAGGGCTTATGACTTTATTAATTGAAATCTGATGCAAACCCAAATTAATATGGGCTATTTGGACATTCTTCCCGGTGTCAAAACCTTTGTTATCGATCATTCATTTATTATTATTATTATTCTATAACACATAATATGAATCTTGCTCTCCACTACGCCATCCCTTAACATCATTCTTCTTAGGATAAAAAAACATACACAAATGAGGTCGCGCTTACCAAAAGAATATAGGAGTTTAATGTAATGAGATAATAGACATTGACAATGTTAACCCATGTATCCAGTCCCTTGTTAATGGTTGAAAGCCATCTGCCATGTTTTATGGAATGAAAGTATCAGTTATAATATATATATATATATATATATATATATATAGGAGTTTAATGTAGAAATGAGCTAGTATCTAAAAGTCAACTAAACTTCAATCACAAGTCATAGGCCAACTTGAACTCAAGAAAAGTTTGACCTTTATAGTTTTGTTTTCCCTCTAGTGCAAGAAATACAAAAGATATTCTTAAAAACTTCCACAAAACTTGAAAGATACCCTTTCCTGAAATTGGCATTTCAAATATAGAAGAAAACCCATCTAAGACAGTTGCATGAGGGTTAAATGCTACTTTTGTGAATACTAATTGTATTTATTGCATCATAGGTAACCTATGCAGTTAATCTTAACTTTCCATTAAAGAAAAAGAAGTAATGCTTCCCTTCATATTAGATTTTGTTATCCCTAATCTTCTAGTCATACTAAGTCAATCATTTAAATAAAAGTCAACTCAAATTATAATCACATCAATTGTTGTGACTAAAAGTACATAACTGTCAAGTTATAGTTAGAATTTCAATCACAAATCAAAAGAAATAATTAAAAAAAAAAAAAAACAGAGGAAGCTTTCATGCTCATAATTGTGGAAGATAATAACTTCACACAAGCCAATCTGTTTTTCCCCATTTAATAGAGTCCAATCAAAAGCTGTCACGTCTGATGTACACGGGTTGGCCTGTGTGAAGCATTTCAGAGGATTTTTTTCCCTCTTAGTCTGCGAGTGCCTTCTCTCTCTCTGTCTCATTTTCTTCTTCCCCACCTCCCGAAGGACTCCTCCTCCTGCATCCCCCCTCTGAAACAAACCTTCTCTCTCTTTCTCAATTTTTTTCCTCTCAATCTGTGAAACCCTTCTCTCTCTCTATGTCTCATTTTCATCTTCCAGGACTCAAGAAAAACTAACACCAACACATTTGTTCATGTCCCCTTTTCTGGAAAATAGAAAAGAAGATATAATTTGTGTACGCTTTGCTTTGTTGCAGTTGAATGGAGAATACAATTTTAAACAAATATTAAATTAATTTTTTTGTTGAGAAACTCATGTAAATAATGTTATATATTTTAGGGTGAAACTTGAATGTATTTGTATCGTGTGTGACGGAAGATCGGAAAGGGTGCGACGGAAGGGGTGTGCCGGTCTATTCTGAATCTCCTCCACCAACGTGCGGCGTTCGGTTGAAGGCTCAGGTGGAGTGTGGCAGGGTGGCAGTTATTTTCTGTCCAAGGAATTTTGTGGGAGTCACGAGATCCAAATGGGATTTCTATAATTGACCCAAATGACCTTACTATGGTGGAACGAGATTTAGGTTTCATCTTTGTGCAATGCTACAGTGTCATCTTATTATTGGTGTCCGATAAACTCATTTTATAGGACAGACCTGCTCAAAGAGGAGTGTGGAATAGTCAATGTTATGGTAATGATAGGCAAGCCAAACAACAGAAACACTTTATTTTGAGTAAAAGGTGGAGAGATCCAAGAATAATACCGTAACAAAGCCACAACAACGTAAAAAAAATAAAATAAATGGAAAAAAGTGTAAAATGGAGTCAAATTAATAACAGTCTTGGTTGATCAAGTATAAAAAGGAATTTGGGTTTCTTGGCACAACTTAAAAAATGGTAAAATAAGAAAGAGATAAATACATAAAAGTACTGTTTAGATAATAAATTGAGATGAAAATTTAAAGTTAAATAAAATATTGTTAGAATATTATTATTTTTTAATATTATTATTAATTTGAAATTTGAAAAAATTTAAATTGTTTATTATATTTTGTGTGAAATTTAAAAAAGTTGTAATAATGAGATGAGATAAGATGAAACACTTTTTGTATCCAAACTGTGTCAAAGTTAATTCTACAACATCTATAAATGTTTAAGTGAATTTTAATTTAATAAATATTATGAAATTCACTGTATATGTCTATTTTTCTCTCACATATTATATTTCTGTTAAGAACTCCAAAAGTGAAATTTGTAAAAAGTATGGTATAAAAATGACTGATCCAACAATTCTAAACGAATAATTCTTCTCATCAGTTACTATTCACTGTCCCACACCTTATAAAAAAAAAGCTGTCAAGTGTGGAGTGTGAGGGTGAATAGTAGTTGATGTATAGCAAAATCTTTTAAATAATTTTAAGAAAATAATTTATAAAAATAATATGATTTTAGAGAAACTTAATTTAAAATATAATTATATAATAAATTATTAAAATGATTATACACGTGCCCATTTATTACAGCAGCCACAAGTATATAGTTTTTATCCCCTTTGGATGTATCTATAAGGACAAACTAGGTTGGTTTGTGGTGGGTGATGATCTTATTTTCTAAAGTCTAAACTCCATAATTATAGTTTATATTAAAAAACAAATGTATGAAATGGATTACGGCTAAAATGGGAGAGTAGTGGCGTAGTGCTCCACCACCAACCGCATGCACTGCATAAAGCCACTTTCAATTCCGGTGATGTGACGTCTAAATGACCAGATTGCCCCTCACCAACCCTCAAAACTTCTAACATCGCCTCAATTTACTGTTGTCCCCGTACCGGTATAGTACCTTCTGCTTCATATTTTAGTTTTGGATAAGAGTGATGCTAGGCGGCTCCCTTCTTTTTTTGGATAAGAAAATGACGTGAGAAAAAAAAACTTTAAAGAATTTTTGATTTTTTTTTCACATCATTTTTTTAACACTTTTAAATATTTAAAAAAAATAAAAAAAATTCACAATTTTATTAAATAATATTTTCTTAAGAATTAAGTAAAAAAAAATAAAAAAAATGCCTATCAAGTAAAAAAAAAAAGGGGAGCCCAAATTGGGCCCTCTAGCATTTTTCTTTGGATAATACTACTCTTCCCTCTCTATTTTACCATTCAACTCTACCGTTTTGTTTTTTTAATTTTTTTTTACTTAATGATTAAGAAAATATTTTTTAATAATATTATGATTTTTTTATTTTTTTAAAAAATATTCAAACGTGTTAAAAAATACATGTATAAAAAGATAAAAAAAATAAAATAAAATCCTATAACTAACAGTAGCTCCCAACGGTAGCTGTAGCGGTGAGTGTAGCAGCACTTTTTAGTTTTTCCCCATTTTCTTTTTGGGAAATGCTTATTCAACCAATTGTTTATCGATGGTTTTGATTGATGATTTTTTTTTCTTAAATTTTTTTTACTGATTAAGAAAGTAAATATTATTTAATTTATGTATTTTTTATAAAAAAAATATTTAAAAATGTAAAAAAAAATTTGAAAAAAATGAAAAAAAAAAATTTAAAAATACACTGCAACAGTTCACCATCGTTTGGGAAGATCGATCCCAGTAGCACTATCCTTTTTTTTTATTATTCTCTTTTCATCGTTCTTTAAAAAATTAATTGCAAAACTAGTAGTTCAATTTACACATTTTATAGATTGAGGCTTGCCAGGTTTGGATACAATTTTTTTTTTCTTTTTATCTCATTTTCTCTAATTATTATAGTTTTTTTCAAATTTTCACACAAAAAACAAAAAACAATTTAATTTTTTTAAATTCTAAAATAATAATAATATTAAAAAATAATATTCTAACAATATTTTATTTAACATTTAACTTTCATCTCAACTCAATATCCAAACATACACTTTTAATTTTTACAAATTTAATATTTGAACTTTAAAAAATTCGCAAATAGGAACTCTCGTTAATCTAAATTAAAAAATAATCTTGGGAGAAGTTACTGTTTGGGAGAAGTCATTATGCACACTCTACGTGGCATCATCGTAACTATTCATTTGAAAAGAAGAAATTAATAGAATGTAATGTGTACATTATTACACCATAGCATTACTCGAAAATTAATTATATGCCACTTTGAAGCCACCCGTCACACCATCGTCTTCCCAATTAATTAAATGCCGCGTGTCCCATATGCCGACGACCGCCGAAGCTCCAATTGTCACATGCGGCGTTTAATCAAATTATTGATTTAGATCTTCAAGATCTCACAACCCTTCATAGCCAACACGTGGGCCTCACACGCCAGCACAATTCAAACTACTCCTTGGACGCATGCAAAGCTGTGATCATATCGATCGTTCCTCTATTCCCACCTATCCTAACATCCACAATCAACGTACTCTCTTATCCAAGTCTGTGGAGTAGGAGACGAAGACTCTCTTCAGTCGCAACAAATAACCCAGATCTGGTGTGACCCCATCTACAAGCACCTCTCATAGGTTTAGAAGAAACCCTAAGTAGACTTCTTCGAGGACTGTCTATAAACACTATATTTATGGTTTGCCATTTCTTGAAGTACCATCTGCAATAGTTTGGAGATTTTGGGGGTGATTGTAAAGGTTTCTAACCCTTGCCTACTATTCTTTTGATTATTATTGTAATGAAATCATGTGCTTATATATATATGAAAAAAGGAAAATGATTCACTTACAACTATTTTATAAGAGTAATGCTACATATAGTTATGGAGTACGCAAGCGCCGTATAATCGATTTGAAAAAGAGTATGATCCATTATTAAAAAAATTATTTTTTTTTTCTTGTGGATCTTGTATTTATTCAATTTTTTTAAAGTGATTGCACGATATTTACATACTCACAACTATAACTATCATTTCTCATTTTATAATTCTACATAAAATGAAGGATAGTTTTGTAATACTGAAATTTACTAATTTTAATGGAGTAGCATGATTGTATTGGAAAATGAGTTATTTTAATACATAATAATAGCCACTTCATAAATGCTTGATTGTTTGGCAGAAAAAGTCGTACAAAGCATAAATCGTACTACCCTTAGATTAGAGAAGTTAGTTATTGGTCAAGGCTTTCCCAAATAACCGCTCAAATTAAAATTAAAATTAAACGAGATTTAATAAGTCTAAAACGATGAGATGATATATTTTTTTAAAAGTTAAATAAAATATTATTAAAATATAATTTATTATTATTATTTTTATTTTAAAATTTAAAAAAATTGAATTGTTTATTATATTTTTGTATGAAAATTTAATAAAATTGTAATGATGAGACGAGATGAGATATTTTATGTATCTAAATCCATCCTAAATATTAAATATTAATCATATTTTATTATAGAATTTGTAAAAATTATAAAATAACCGTACCGTCTCTATTTGGCTGTTTAAAGAACGTTCCCATGGCACTCTATATAAATCCGACGCAACATAGGTAAAAGGCAATGAGAGAAAATAATTTTATTTTTTCATTTCCCACTTGAAGTTGAAATATCGTGAGAATTATTCGGTGCAGTTAATGTTTTGGAGAAGTTAATAGAAGTTGACGTGTGAATATTTCAACATGGGGTGTGTGAATGTCAAAAATCGCATAGCAAGTCGGAACGAGAGAAATAATTATTTTCGATTCATTGAGGTGGTCCAAGTCTTAATGAGGCAATCTGAAGCCTACGATGATGGTCCGAAGCGGTGGTATAGTGCCCGTGCGTACATCTATAGCAGTGAATAGAAAATAAATACAATAAATGTAAATAGAGATGAAGACATACAGATTTACGTGGTTCAGTATAGGACCTACATCCACGTGTCATTTGGACAAAAAATCCACTGTAATATGAGTATTTTATAGTCTCTTAGGGTCTTTCATTTCTCTCTGTACAAGAGATCAGGTTGGAGACCTCTTTTCTGAAGAAGATCCTATCTCAAGAGCTCTTGTCGTGAGCTTAAAGATGATACTCTGTGTTCTAGTAATCATCGCTCTGAAGTCCCCCCTTTCCCTCATATCTCAGATCCATTTTCTTATGTTTCCTAGTGGTGGGTGATGAAATCAGCTTTATGTTACTCATCTTTTCCGTGTTTAACTTGTTTTCCTCTCTCTTCCTCCATTTTCGTCATCTCCCTCTTTCCATTTGATAATTGCTTTTCCTCGTCCACTCTTTATCTCTTCTTTACTCCCTGATGATGGGACTTTGGGCTGGACCTGAGACGCCATATGGGCTAGGGGGATTTTACCTACTAAGAGCATTAACATTGGATTCATTATTTTTATCTTTAAAATTTGATGAAAAGTACATGTTTTCTATAAATCTAAAACCTCACTATCTATAACTCTACATTGGATTAGCTATTAGATTCATCAAAATAATTGTTAATAATAATATTTTTAATTTATTTTTTTCATATTTTATAATTACACTAACTATATGTTAATTAATAATTTAATTTGATACTTAAATTATTGTTTTCCAACTCAAATATATTGTGGCTCAAAATTGAGAAACAATAATTTAAGTAAATAAAATAATGGTTATAGAGTGTGAATAGTAAATCTTCAAATTTGAAGATGAAGAGAAATGTACTGTAGTTAAAAGCTTGACATTTAAGCATATGATTAATCCAATGCTAGGATTTTAAAGTTAAAATCATCAAATTTTAAAGATTGAACTCATTTCAATGCCAGTGCTCTAACATGGTGTAAAGCCAATGTATATTACAAATTTTGTACATGGGGTAAAACTAAAAAAAATGAAAACAAAAAACCTTCTTCAAAAGAAGAAGCAAATATGTAACATTAATTGCAATTCGTGTCAAATTATTCGGATTTATGTTATAAATGAACCAATCTTATGTTGATCAAAATAGCTACATATATACCAATCGGATTTGGGTCATTTAGATTCGCATAAGGTCAATCTTCTTCTTTATTATTAGTCTTGTACACGAGTTTATCATTCTAAAAAGCTCTTACTTTGTTAAATTAATTGGCAGTTATCACTTCACATGTATATAAGCAGTTTTACTTTACCATCTTCATCCGCTCCGGTCCTCTCCTATGGTAAATACGATTGATGATCCTACAATCCTTACTTCATTCATCAAGGTGAAAGTCCCAGTGCCCTTCTTGTTTCACAGCCACTCATGATTGGTGAGAATTTCCACACTTGGATTTGGTCGATGATTATGGCGTTAGTTGCAAAGAACAAATTTACCTTCGTTGATGCAGGAAGTTGCAAAGAACGATCCTCTGTATAATGTTTCTTGGATATCGTTGCAATACTATGGTTCTATCTTGGATTATTAATATATTGTCCAAGGAGATTGCCTCTAGTCTTATATAAATTGACTTGGTTGAAGCAATGTGGAAAGTTCTCAAAGAAAGATTTTCATAGGCCAATGGTCCTCATGTTTTGCAATTGAAGAAAGATATTTCAAGCCCAGTTCAAGATCACGATCCTTCTAGTGTTTGTTGCCAGATCTTGCTTATGGATCCTTTACTAAACATAAACAAAGTCTTCTATCTTGTTCTTCAATAGTAGATGTGTTATACACCATAAAACTTATGTATACACACCTCAACATAATGGTGGTGTTGAACGAAATAAAGCATCAACTCATTCTAAATGTTTCTAGAGCCCTCAGATTTCAATCCAACATTCCTCTCTCTTTCAAAATTTGATGCAACAGTTTCCTTGGTTATCCCCTTGAAATAAAAGGATATAAATTACTTAGTCTTTCTACCAAACTCCAGAGATGTTATTTTTCACGAGGACTCTTTTCCCTTTCAATCCTCATTACCATCTTCTTCTATTTCAGATCCATTTCTAGTCATTCCTTCCCGTATTATAAAAGACATTCATCTTTAGTCTATTCATATTACACCTAATGATACTTCTCTTCCAACTCAAAGAAGGTCTCTTTGACATAGAGGGTAGCTTGAATACTTGCAAGTTCTCTTTGTACCAAGACTTTTCATGTTTCTGTTGACCGATTCTTGCTCATGAAGACGTTCGTGAGTGGGAGTCTATCATCTTAAGAGTCTATCATCTTAAGAGTCCTTTAAGTGGTCAAACACTCCTCCATCAATTTAAACTGATCCCATGAAAATAGGATCACGTGGGACACGTAAACCCGAAATTTGATGGAGATTTCGGCTATAAATACATGTGTTTGGTCCCCAAACTCACTCACTCAATTCTCTTCGGTAATACACCATCTAATTAGAGTAGAGAAGAGTTTGGAAGAGCCAAATACAGTGAGAACCAAAACTTTTACAGTGAATTGCATCAATGGCTGGAGGTAAGATTTCCTGGCATTAAACCCTTTAATTCTCATTTCTAAAGTGATATTCCGCATTAGAGAATTTTATTTAAGTCTAACAGTTGGTATCAGAGCATTAAAATCCTCTGTCTTGATGTTTAAATTCAAAAACCCGAGTTCCTCTGTTTTTGGCCGTGACTTGAAAAAACTTTTTGGGTTTTGTTTTTTTGGACGTTTTTTATTTGAACAAAGTTTAGAAATCATAAAGAAATATTTTCTCTAAGCTTTCTGTGATTAAAAACATGTTTTTTGACATGAAAAACATTGTGAAATGCGAAAATCGCGCTGTGTCTGGAGGTAGGAGACGACGCGAACGACATGTCGTTTTCAGGCTTGTTGAAAACGACATGTCGTTTTCAGCAGTTTTTTGTTTCATTCGGTTTTGCTAAACGACAGCTCGTTTTCAACTATGATGAAAACGACATGTCGTTTTGCATAAGTATCTATTCTCGTATTCTACTAAACGACACGTCGTTTTCAATTTAATGAAAATGACATATTGTTTTGTTTAGGAGCCCGTTCAGTGTGTAATGACGAAAGCGACACGTCGTTTTTCAATTGATGAAAACGACATGTCGTTTTATTCGGTAGTCGTTTATCAAGCCTGATGATAAACGACATGTCGTTTTGAGTTTCAGTAAAACGACATGTCGTTTAGAGGCTGTCTGTGTTTTAAGAAATTGGGCAAAACGACACGTCGTTTTTTCCTTCTAGAAAAACGACATGTCGTTTACTTGGTGCAGTGTATTAAAAAAAAAAAAAAAAAAAGAAGGAAAATTTTTTTTTCCCATTTTAAATGGCTTGAATAGTGGGTTTTTGGGTCTATGCCCTTTGTGCTTATAATTTTTTATTTTTTTTAATTATATGCAATGAGGATATTTGTTTATTATGCTCATATTTAGTTTGCATAAATTGATTAATTTTTTGCTGTTTACATGCAATTTTTGATGAGTATATAGTTTAGAGCATGAGATTAAATGTTATGCATAATATTATAATCTAGATTGTGCAATATTTATGCTTATATTATGAATCTTTTGTGCATAGTTATAACATGTGAGTATTAGTTAAAATTATGTAATTCATAATATTAAGCTAGTCTTATGCAATTTAAATGTCTAGTGATCCATATAGTTTTATGTTAATTAGAGAATAGCCACATCATCTTTAATTAAGTAAAATTATAATGATTGATTAGGATCACATAAAGAATATTAGACATTAAATGTAATTAATTATACATAAATATAATAAATTTTATCCCACAAGAATTTTTATTATATTTATATTATTAATTATGATAAAATATCAAGTTATTCATAAATTACCCACAGGAATTATGAATGAAGTAAATAATTTAATAGTTTTATCATAAAAGTTTAAGATAGAATACACATCAAATCATAGTATACCCTTAGAATTATGAATTAAGTAAATTGATAAAATTCTATCATATAGATTAATTGGATCTACTTGAATTAAAAATTTAGCCCACATGCAATTTTATGTCATTAAATTCAATTTTTAAGCATGATTTACATTGGTAAAACATGAATATTTATTTAGGCCTCAATTTTTTTAACGTAAGCATGTAATCTGTATGCAGTTACACAACCTGCAAATTTCTCTGATATTCGTTATGAAATCCTTGAACTTAAGGGAGATAACTATAAGGTCTGGAAGGAGAGAATTCTTCTTCATTTAGGGTGGATGGACATAGATTATGCTATTAGGAAAGATGAACCACCAGCTATAACTGATACCAGCAATGCAGCAGCTATCGCACTTTATGAGCGATGGGAGCGATCTAATTGCCTAAGCATGATGTTCATTAAGACTAGAATATCAGCTGGTATTCGTGGTTCTGTCGATCAGCATGAAAAGGTCCGAGACTTGCTAAAAGCCATTGATGAACAATTTGTCACTTCAGACAAGACACTAGCAAGCACCCTAATTATGAAGTTCTCATCCCTAAGGCTCACCAGTGTGAAAGGTGTGCGTGAGCACATCATGCAAATGAGGGACAATGTGGCTCAATTGAAGAAACTTGAGGTTGAAATGTCGGAGTCCTTCCTAGTGCACTACATTATGAACACTCTCCCGCATCAATATGGACCTTTCAAAATCTCTTACAACACACATAAGGATAAATGGTCAATTAATGAACTTATGACCATGTGTGTTCAAGAGGAAGGGAGACTGATGATGGAACAAGGTGAAAGTGCAATGCTGGCAACGCATGGAAAGGGCAAATATCAAGCCAAACTGAAGGGAAAAGGCAAAATACCTCCCCAAGGTGGTATTAAGAAAGATTCCAAGTGTTTCTTCTGTAAAAAGAAGGGACACATGAAGAAGGAATGCGCCAAATTCCAGAAATTGCTTGCAGACAAAGGTAATTCGACCTCACTTGTTTGTTATGAATCTAATATGGTTAATGTCAATATTAACACATGGTGGATTGATTCTGGATCAACAATCCACATTTCAAATTCCTTGCAGGGTTTGCAAAACCTAAGGAAGCCAGTGGGAAGTGAGCGAAACATCTTATCAGGAAACAAGATGGGCTCACATGTGAAAGCTATTGGAACTTGCTATTTAATTTTATCTAGTGGTTTTGTTTTAAAGTTGGAAAAGACCTTTTATGTTCCAAGTTTTTCTAGAAACTTGATTTCAGTTTCAAGACTTGTACCTTTTGAATATTCCTTTAAATTTTCAAATTCATCATTCAATTTATTTTATAAATCTGATTGTGTTGGGAATGGTACTTTGTCTGATGGTCTTTACTGCATTAATTTACAAAACAATACCACTTATGATTCAATGCATGTTCATACTGGCACTAAAAGATGTGTTATTAATGATGATTCCTCTAAATTATGGCACCGGAGATTAGGTCATATCTCCATAGATAGAATTAAAAGATTAGTAAATGAAGGAGTACTTAATACTCTGGATTTTACTGATTTTGAGACTTGTGTGGACTGCATAAAGGGAAAGCAGACCAACAAGTCAAAGAAAGGTGCCAATAGGAGTTCAGACATATTAGAGATCATACATACTGATATATGTAGTTCAGACATGGACTCACATGATCAGAAATACTTCATCTCATTTATAGATGATTACTCACGATATATGTATCTCTACATGCTTCATAACAAGAATGAAGCATTAGATGCCTTTAAAATATTTAAGGCTGAAGTAGAGAAACAATGCGGTAAACAAATTAAGATCGTGAGATTAGATAGAGGTGGAGAATATTATGGTAGATACACAGAGAATGGACAAGCACCTGGGCCATTTGCAAAGTTTCTTCAAGAGCATGGGATTGTTGCCCAATACACCATGCCTGGTTCACCGGACCAGAATGGTGTAGCAGAAAGAAGAAACCGAACATTATTGGACATGGTGCGGAGTATGCTTAGCAACTCCAATCTTCCTAAATCATTGTGGGCTGAAACACTTAAGACGGCAGTGTATATATTAAACCGAGTTCCAACCAAGGCTGTTTCTAAAACGCCATTTGAATTATGGAAAGGTTGGAAACCGAGTTTGCGACATATGCGCGTTTGGGGATGCCCGTTTGAGGTGATAATTTATAATCCACAAGAGAAGAAACTAGACCCAAGGACCATTAGTGGGTATTTCATTGGATATGCTGAAAGGTCTAAAGGTTATAGATTTTATTGTCCATCTCACAGTACTAGGATTGTGGAATCAAGAAATGCAAAGTTTCTTGAGAATGACTTGATCAGTGGGAGCGATCAAACCAGGAACATAGTTTCTGAGAATGATCATTCAGAATCTCAACCTTCCACTTCAAGTGATAGATTGGTTATTGTTTACAACACCCCTCAAGTACCAACTGGTGTTGAACTACCAATCATTGATGTTCCACAAGTTGCTGACGACACTCTAGTAGATCAGGTAGTTCAAGAGTTGCCAACAACTTTTGAACAAGTTGAACCACATACTACTTCTCAGGCAGATGATGGTGCAACATTAAGAAGATCTGTTAGAGCAAGAAGATCAGCAATTCCTAGTGATTATGTTGTGTATCTGCAAGAATCTGACTATAACATTGGAGCCGAAAATGATCCCGAGTTATTTTCACAAGCCATGAGTTGCAAAGAATCAGAATTATGGTACAATGCCATGAAGGAAAAGTTGAATTCCATGAAGAGTAACGAAGTCTGGGATCTTGTTGAGTTGCCTAATGGTGTAAAAGCCATTGGATGTAAATGGGTCTTTAAAACTAAAAGAGACTCATTAGGCAACATTGAGAGATACAAGGCAAGACTCGTTGCTAAGGGATTCACTCAGAAAGAAGGTATCGATTATATGGAGACTTTCTCTCCCGTATCTAAGAAAGATTCCTTGCGTGTTATTTTGGCATTAGTAGCCCATTTTGACTTTGAATTGCAACAAATGGATGTAAAAACAACATTTCTCAATGGAGATCTAGAGGAGGAGGTTTACATGAAACAACCTGAAGGATTTCCCTCTAGTGATGGTGAGCAATTGGTTTGCAAGCTCAAGAAATCCATATACGGTTTAAAACAAGCATCTCGCCAATGGTATTTGAAATTCCATAATGTAATTTCTTCATTCGGTTTTGTAGAAAACGTTATGGATCAATGTATATACCAGAAGGTCAGTGGGAGTAAAATATGTTTTCTTGTTTTATATGTGGATGACATTTTGCTAGCAACCAATGATAAGGGTTTGCTGCATGAAGTGAAACAATTCCTCTCTAAAAATTTTGATATGAAGGATATGGGTGAGACATCTTATATCATTGGCATTAAGATCCATAGAGACAGATTTCGAGGCATCTTGGGTCTGTCTCAGGAAACCTATATTAATAAATTTTTGGAGAGATATCGGATGAAGGATTGTTCACCAAGTGTAGCTCCCATTGTGAAGGGTGATAGGTTCAATTTGAATCAATGCCCAAAGAATGACCTTGAAAGAGAACAAATGAAGAACATTCCATATGCTTCTGCTGTCGGAAGCCTAATGTATGCTCAGGTCTGTACAAGCCCTGACATTGCATTTGCTGTGGGAATGTTAGGACGATATCAGAGTAATCCAGGTTTAGACCACTGGAGAGCTGCAAAGAAAGTAATGAGGTACCTTCAAGGGCCAAAAAATACATGCTTATGTATAGATGAACGGACAATCTGGAAGTAATTGGCTATTCAGATTCTGACTTTGCTGGTTGTGTTGATTCACGCAAATCAACATCAGGATACATATTTTTGATGGCCGGTGGAGCTATATCATGGAGGAGTGCCAAGCAGACTTTGACTGCCACTTCTACTATGGAAGCCGAGTTCGTCTCTTGTTTTGAGGCTACTTCACATGGTGTATGGCTTAAGAGTTTCATTTCTGGGCTTAGAATTATGGATTCAATCTCTAGGCCATTGAGAATGTATTGCGACAATTCAGCTGCTGTTTTTATGGCTAAGAACAACAAAAGTGGGAGTCGAAGTAAACACATCGACATTAAATATTTAGCCATAAGGGAACGTGTTAAAGAAAATAAAGTGGTCATTGAGCACGTAAGCACTGAACTAATGATCGCTGATCCTTTGACTAAGGGCATGCCACCGTTGAAATTCAAGGATCATATAGTGAATATGGGACTTGGTTCCATTATGTAGTTTTTCATTGTATGAACAATGTTATTTTTAATGAAATTCTTAATCATTTTGATGTTCTTTTCTCATATTAATGTGCACCTTAATTTATTTTTGAGAAAATTTATCTGTATTGGACCAAGAATAAACATAGGGTTTATTCATTAAGAAATTGTTCCCACATAAATTGTAAAGAATGAATACATAGTAATACATGGAAGGTAATACTCGTCATTAGAGGACCTATCGCCATGATTCATGTATTTATTACTTAAATGAAGATGATTGATGGGTTTAAGATCAGGAGTGTTGACCAAGTGGGAGAATGTTGACCGATTCTTGCTCATGAAGACGTTCGTGAGTGGGAGTCTATCATCTTAAGAGTCCTTTAAGTGGTCAAACACTCCTCCATCAATTTAAACTGATCCCATGAAAATAGGATCACGTGGGACACGTAAACCCGAAATTTGATGGGGATTTCGGCTATAAATACATGTGTTTGGTCCCCAAACTCACTCACTCAATTCTCTTCGGTAATACACCATCTAATTAGAGTAGAGAAGAGTTTGGAAGAGCCAAATACAGTGAGAACCGAAACTTTTACAGTGAATTGCATCAATGGCTGGAGGTAAGATTTCCTGGCATTAAACCCTTTAATTCTCATTTCTAAAGTGATATTCCGCATTAGAGAATTTTATTTAAGTCTAACAGTTTCTTCCTCTACACAGCTGGTTGACATTCTTACTAAAGCTCTTGGATCTGACCAGCTATCCATACATCTTCGCAAGATGGGTGTAATTGACATTCACACTCAATGTGAATGGGCGTATTATTAGTCTTGTACACGTGTTAATTTGTTAATTAAATTACTTAGCAGCCATTCTCACTTCACATGTATATAAACAGTTTTACTTTTTGCCTTTTTCATATAATATACAATACAAGAACATTACCAACTTCTTGGTTCTAGAATTCTAGTTCTTCTTTATTTTCTTTTGCACTCTCAATTTTATTTTTCTTTTTTCTTTTTTCTTGGTTCTGATGTGTGGTTTTTTTTTTTCTCTCTCTTTCCTTTAACACGTTATAAAACAAAACTTGAGGAGAGCTTGAGAAGAGAGAGGTCGGAGAGAAAGGTCGAGGAGAGCTTGAGGTCGAAGAGAGAGAGAGAGAGCTTGAGGAGAGAGAGAGGTCGGAGAGAGATTGAGGGGAGAGAGGTTGAAGGTGATGGCGATGGGTCTGACATAAAGCTGAAAAAAATAAAGTGTGGTGTGTGAGGGTAAAACAGTGGCTGATGTATAGCAGGGCTCCTCTGAATAAGGTTTATCCTATATTTTTAGAATTTTTTGAGGGTTTTCAATTTTCAACACCAGCATATTTTCCTTTTGGGAATTCATTAGGTTTTAAAAATAGATGCAATGCATTTTTGTTACATGTTTAATATTCAAGAGTAAAACAATCACTAATAATTTATTCATGAATTAATTAAAACTTTTTAAAAGTATGTCAAATAAATTGGTTGGTCAAGCCAATCCGCATGACTCGAATATGACAAGATTATTCATCGACTTAATTCGGGTTTGTGGCAAGTTGATCTAGATCTAATTAAGTTTGATTGCAATCTTATTATTTCACATGATGTCCGTATTGAATTCATAAGTCGTATCAAAGATTGTTAGTCCTACAAATATGTGAACATGTAAAACTAGAAAAATGTTACATATTACACTGTATTCCTATTTATATTGTATTATATTGATGTAACATTTTTCATTATTCTTGGATTAGAATTTATTTTTTTAAAAACAAAAATTTAAAAATCAATAAACAATAACACATTAACATAATAAGGTAAAAGTAAATAAAAGTGCAGTATATAGTTTAGTATAGTAAACTAAAAATAAGATAAAAGTATATTATATAAACTTCCTTGTAAAATTGAAACAATGCAAGTACTATAGAAGTAAAAAAATCCAATAAACAAGAAGAAAAAAGTATAAATGTGAGAACCATTTAGTTAGGGTTGTTACTCGTCCTATACGGCGGGTAGCTGTCCTTCCCGATCCCATCCTTGCTTAGGCGGGGATGGTCCTATGCTATCTCGTCCCTGACCTTGTCCCAACCTTTGTTCGCCTGTAACCATTGAACGTTCAGGCAAATGTTTTATATATTTGATCTATCGATTTTGTTTTTTTTTTGTTCTAATTTTTTTTTTTTTTGTGTTGAAGATCATCATTGTGGCAGGTTTGCAAATAAACTAACCAAACACTAAAGAATTATAATAAACTAAGCAAACTCGACAAATCTACAAAATAATGGGTCGCATTGCATTGTGCAGCAGTCGATGGTAGTGTGTTGAACTGCATTGCGTAGTGAGATTAACTACCATTGGAAGGGATGTTTAGGTCCCGTGGCAATAAGCCCACGACTAGAGGACAGATTCGGCCTATGGGCTCAAGATTGGGAAAATCACGGCCCAAGAGCCCATGTCACAAACCACGTGATATGATAACGCCGATAGATCAGGGTGGTTATCTCGTCCACTTATTAAGGGATTATTCATGATGAGCCATTGGATTTAATAGTTATCTACGTCCTTAGCACTTCTATAAATAACACCTAAAGGTAACAGATAATTTACGATTACTTGCACACTTATATTGAGACTACATCTCTCTGACTTAGGCATCAGAGCTCATCTGGAAGCCCAGTGCAGCCTTATCATATGTTGCAAGTTATCCGAGTAGTTGGCAGTGTGAAACACGTCATTTACAGTGGCGCCATCTGTCGGATCTTTACAGACTTTAGTGTGATTTTCACATGCCAACTACTATGCGATCTCAAGCAACCCGCGATTAAGAGATAAATGCGGCAAATGTAGAAGTAAGGGTGGCAGAAGCCAAGGAGAAGTTGAAAAAGGCCATGATAGTGGTTGGGCATTTACAGAAGGAGAACGAAGAGTTGACGTGGCAGAATGTCGCTACACTGCCTGTCCAGAATGGGCAAGTGGAAGGAGATGCACATAGTGCAGGAGACATGAACAGTGAAGAGCTGGAAAAGAATAGCTTACACGACGAACTATGTAACTTCGTTGACAAATATGAGGAGATGGTGAGAAGAATGGGAAGGTCCTCTTCCATGGAACAGCTGCTTAACCGGACTGACTTACAGTGAGGAAGTAATGGCAATGCCTCTCCCACCCAAGTTTAAGGTTCCTCAGATCGACATGTATGAAGGTTGCGGGACCCTGTAGATCACCTGGAGAACCTCAAAGTGCACATGACTCTCTCTCCACGGCTTTTCCGAAGAGGTGGCTTGCCGAGCTTTCCCGTTAACGTTAAAGGGAATAACACGGGGCTAGTTCGGGGCTTTGTGTCCGGGATCTATTAGCAGTTTCGAGGAATTGGCCAAGTAGTTCCTAACGTAGTTCATGGCATGTACAAGGCACCAAAGACCAACCGCCTACCTGCTCACCATTAAACAAAGAGAAGGAGAGTCTAAAGGCATATCTAACTCGCTCCAACAAGGAGAAGTTGACCAGATGATCAAGATGAAAAGATCACACTAGCCGGCCTCCTAGGGTGCATATGGCCTCGGAGACCGTTTATGGCTGAGTTGGCTAGGAAGACCCCCTCCACCTTGAGGGAGTTCATGGATAGGGTAGGCAACTTTGTTGATGTCGAGGACATGTTGCAAGCTCTTCTGGAGCCCAGGAAGCAAGAAGTAAAGCCGAAGACTAGGAACTCGAACGACACTAAAGACAAGAAGACCGGGCAGGGTCATCAAGATGGGAGGCGTGAAAGGTATTCCAATCAACGAGAGCAGGGGCACCGCTTCATCCACAATAATCTAAGTGTACAAGAAAACGACAGGGCGATGAGGAAGGAAGCGCGCCCACCGACGAGAGGGCATCACTATTGCAAGTACCACCAGTCGGACACTCACTAGACAAAAGACTGTTCAACGTTGAAAAAAATGGTTGCTAGCCTTGCAGGAAGCGGGGAGCTTGAACGAATGTTGACCGAGTATTTGAAGCCAAGGAGAGAAGAAGGTCGTGAGCGTGAACCCAGACGAAGCAGAAGTCCCAAACGACAAAAACAGGAGAGGGAATGGGGACATAACACCCCTCGGCAGCCACGTGATCACGACCAAGCTCCTTTTGGGGAGATTCGCACTATAGTGGAAGGGTTCGCCTGCGGGGGTTTAACAGCGTCCAGCAGAAAGACTCATGCCCACAGAGTAAGGTATCACGAGATGTATATGGCGGATAAGCCTCCTAAACACCCTAGACTAAATACCACCCCTACCATCTCATTCGGAAATGAAGACTGCCAAGTGGTCCTATACCCCCACGACTACGCCTTGGTCGTCTCCCTCCTGATAGCCAACTACATTACCAGGCAGATTTTAGTTGACAACGGGAGCTCAACCGACATCTTATTCTGGGATGTTTTCATCAGAATGAAGCATTAGCCCTGATAGGCTATGCTCTTCGCCATCTCCCCTGAAGGGATTCTCAGGAGAGAAGCTGTTCAACCCATGGGTGCCATTGTGCTACTAGTCACAGTTGGCCAAGGCGCCCACAAAGTTACCACGATGACAGATTTCTTGGTGGTCAAAGCTCCATCGTCTTACAATGCCATATTGGGGAGACCAACCCTGAACGACTTAAAGGTAGTCACCTTTACTTACCACTTGAAGATGAAATTCTCGACCGAAACAAGCATCGGCGAGGTTCATGGAGAGAAAATCCTAGCGCAGGAATGTTATGTTTAGGAGGTGAAGCCGGGGCACCTAGCGTGTGTGTTGTGGACAGTCTGGAAAAAAGGTCACCACCCCCGCCCTTAGTTGAAGTCAGCCAGGACATAGAATCGAGAGATGATAACAACTTGATGCAGGTCGAAGCAATTGAGCCACTAGAGATAGTAGCCTTACATCCATAAAGCCCAAACACCACAACAAGGGTAGGGACGAGAGTCCTGCCGGAACACAAAGAGGCTTTGAAATAGTTGTTGATCAAACACCAAGATGTGTTTACCTGGAGCCACGAAGATATGCCAGGGATTGACAACGCCATCATAGAACACAAGTTGTGTGTCAACCCGGAGGCAAAAAAGTGCACTGAAAGATAAGGTCATTCAGTATGGAGAAGTGCACGGCCATAACCAAAGAGATAGATCATCTCTTGGTGGCATGATTTATAAAAGAAACATATTACCCAGAGTGGCTCTCCAACGTAGTACTAGTTAAGAAAGCTAACGGAAAGTGGAGAATGTGTGTAGACTTCACAGACCTCAACAAAGCCTACCCCAAAGACAGTTTTCCACTGCCACGAATCGATGTATTCAGAGTACAATCAGATCCGAATGAATAAGGCGGATGAGGAGAATACGACATTCATCACCAACAGAGGCCTTTATTGTTATCGAGTAATGCCTTTCGGGTTGAAAAACGCTGGAGCTACCTATCAAAGGCTGGTTAATCAAATGTTCAAGCATCAAATTGGCAAAACTATAGAGGTCTATGTCGACGACTTATTGGTGAAAAGCAATGAACCTGCCCAGCACCTAGCAGACCTTAGAGAAACATTTGCGGTGCTACACAAATACAAGTTAAAGTTGAACCTAGCTAAGTGTGCCTTCAGGGTCAACTCGGGAAACTTTTTGGGCTTTATCGTCTCGGAGAGAGGTATTGAGGCAAACACCGAAAAGATTGATGCCATCTTAAATATGGCACCGCAAAAAAGTATTAATGACACCTAACGACTAGCAGGTAGGGTAGCCCCTTGAATAGATTCATATTGAGGTCTACGAACAAGTGTCTTCCTTTCTTTAGGGTCCTGCGAAAAGCACACCCATGGAATGAGGAATGTGACAGAGCCTTCTAGGAGCTGAAGCAATATCTGGCCAACCCGCCTTTATTAAAACAACTTAATCAAGGGGACATCTTATATGTGTACCTGGCAGTATCCCCCCACACTGTTTCAATGGTCTTAATCAAAGAAATTTAGCGGAGTAACTGGAATGAATGTTTAGGTCTCGTGGCAATAAACCCACGACTAGAGGACAGATTCGGCCTATGGGCTTAAGACTAGGAGACTTACGGCCCAAGAGCCCATGGCACAAACGCGTGATATGATAACGCCGATAGATCAGAATGGTTATCTCGTCCACTTATTAAGTGATTATTCATAATGAGCCATTGGATTTAATGGTTATTTACGTCCTCGGCACATCTATAAATAACACTTGAAGGTAATAGATAATTTATGATTATTTGCACACTTATATTGAGATTACATCTCTCTGACTTAGGCATCGGAGCTCCTTTGGGTGCCTAGTGCTGCCTTCTGATTTGTTGTAGGTTATTTGAGTAGTTGGCGGTGTGAAACACGTCATTTACAACCACCATGGTCTCTACGCTCATGCCGTTAACAAGGTAGCACAAGGTCACAAACCAAATATTAAGAAAAAGAAAAAGAAAAAGAGGAGGAGAAGAGAATAAAAAATATAAGAAATAAATGAATAAGAGGAGAAGAGGGGTGAGAGATATTCCGTTTTAATGTTAAGAGTATTTTAGATCATCTATGAATAGTAGTGAAAAATAATGATATAGTTTGTAAATAATAAAAAAAAAATAATAAATAATTTGTAAATAATAATGAATTGTTTATAAATTAATAATAAAATAATATGAAAATATCTAAAAATAGTTCAATTTTCAAACATACTTGTATGTATTCGGTTGTTTACGCATTTTGTTTCTCGATATTGCCCGCTCGCCTGTCCGAGATAATGGGTAGAATTCCCGCCCGTTACTCTTGCGGGCGGGGCGGACTACGGGGCCCTCATTTTTGTACTTAGAAATAAAACACAAAATCCACCGACTAAAAAATGTACAGGTGGCCTGGCAACCAGCCCATGGACCCCACACGCCTACAACCCCAACTTCCCACCAACAAAATAAAATGTTTCAAGTCAGAAAATAAAAAAAAGGGTAGATACGTACTTTTATGTCCGAATGCATTTCCTATAAACACCCCCCGAACCCAGCTGCTTGTTCGTTGTCCTCGCCTCTTTCTCCTCTCTTACCACTTCTCTCTCTCTCTCTCGATGGATCCCGTTAATGCATGGGGAAACACACCCCTCCAAACAGTGGACCCAGAAATCCATGACCTTATAGAGAAGGAGAAGCGCCGGCAATGCCGCGGCATCGAACTAATTGCGTCGGAGAACTTCACCTCCTTCGCCGTCATTGAGGCCCTCGGCAGCGCCTTGACCAACAAGTACTCCGAGGGCATGCCTGGGAACAGGTACTACGGTGGGAACGAGTTCATTGACAAGATCGAGAATCTCTGCATGTCTCGTGCCCTCCAGGCCTTCCACCTCGACCCCACCGGCTGGGGCGTCAATGTCCAGCCCTACTCCGGTTCCCCTGCTAACTTCGCTGCCTACACAGCCGTTCTCCAACCCCATGACCGCATCATGGGTTTGGATCTTCCCTCTGGCGGTCACCTCACCCACGGCTACTACACCTCCGGAGGGAAGAAGATCTCTGCCACCTCGATTTACTTCGAGAGTCTTCCCTATAAGGTGAATTCCACCACTGGGTATATTGACTACGATAAATTGGAGGAGAAGGCCCTGGATTTCAGGCCCAGGCTGATCATTTGCGGTGGGAGTGCGTATCCCAGGGACTGGGATTACGCCAGGTTTCGCTCTGTTGCCGATAAGTGCGGCGCGCTCTTGCTTTGTGACATGGCTCACATTAGTGGCCTTGTTGCTGCTCAGGTACATTAAACGTTTCTTCTTCTTGGTTTTTAATTGCTGATGTCTTTTGATGTATATTGTAATTTGATTGGTCTTGTTGCCTGCTCTGGGATTAGATCTGCATGTCACTTGGTGTCTGGTTGTTTTGGAGAGGACAAATCTAACATTCTGGCTCTGAGTTTTTATCTGATTCAGGTATACTTATAGGTTGGTGGACCTGAGTTTTGAGTGATCGTTTGTGTAGATCTGCATTTGGGCTGTGACTTTGAGGTCTTAATTATGATAATGAATTATGGGCATCAAACAATCAGTTACAATTATGTGGTGCGAGGTCGTTCCACATCTTTTAGATTGAGTGAATTATGAGTTTAGCATATGTTAAAAATGTGATGCGGGAAGAAATTATACTGGATCATTGCATTGTAGTGTTACTTAAGAAAAGAAAAGAAAATCACCGTGTTGTAGTGTCTGATCTTGAATAAATGTAACGGGAGATTGTAATTTTGTATTGAAACTTGTTCTTTCTATTACATTGCTATATGCAGTAGACATGCAGTGGACATGAAAGTTTAGATCTGCCATAGTAATATTTCATGCACCATAGTAATATTTCATGCAAATTTTACCTATCAAAAAATATTTCATTGAAGTTTCTAAGTGCATGGGTTGATTTTGGTTGCTTGCAAAATATGTTAATCTGTGGTGGGAGGGATTATGAATTTTTCTGTATACAAGGCTTCGTTATTATTGGTCTTGTACAGACAGTCAAGTTGAAAGTTAAAAGTTAAATTGAGTCTCAGAATTTTTTTATCGGAAGCATGCTTAATGTTGTGCTCAAAGTTTCAATTTCAAATTTTACTCAAAAATTAGTAATTAGCTTATTGTATTCCTTCTAACATTTGCATTTTCTTTTGTGTATTGTCTATGCATATTAGATTTCTTAAAATTTTCAAGATCTGATTCTTGTCTCTATAATTAATTTTCCTTTTGTGTAGGAAGCTGCGAATCCCTTTGAATACTGTGACATAGTCACGACCACAACTCACAAGAGCTTGAGGGGTCCTAGGGCTGGTATGATCTTCTACAGGAAGGGGCCTAAACCAGCCAAGAAGGGCCAGCCAGAGGATGCAGTTTACGACTTTGAAGACAAGATCAACTTTGCTGTTTTCCCCTCTCTTCAGGGTGGTCCTCACAATCACCAGATTGGTGCCCTGGCTGTTGCTCTGAAACAGGCCATGTCACCCGGGTACAAGGCCTATGCCAAACAAGTCAAGGCCAATGCAGTTGCCCTTGGAAACTACCTGATGGGCAAGGGATACAAGCTTGTCACTGGTGGTACTGAGAACCACCTTGTCCTGTGGGATCTTCGGCCTCTTGGGTTGACTGGTAAAAGAAATGATTTAGTTGGTTTAGAAAAAGTTACTGTTGTGGGAATTGATTCCACTAATACGAATATGAATTATTGATGGCCTTCTTGCAGGCAATAAGGTTGAGAAGCTTTGTGACCTGTGCAATATTACTGTGAACAAGAATGCCGTGTTTGGTGACAGTAGTGCCTTGTCTCCTGGAGGAGTACGGATTGGTAAGTGCTACCATATAAAATTAATTGATGTTTAGGGTCTATCAATGAATATGTTAAGAGTGAAAGCGATGGTTTTCATAAAATGTGATGTTAGGTTCTCATTCTCTGGTTCTCCGGGGATGAGATGTCGGTAGTTTCTTTTTCTTAATGGTTGTATGCATATGTGACGGTTCCATATCTTATATTCTCTAGAAATAGAAAAAGCATTTTTCAGCCTTTTTATCAAAAGGACATCACACCTGAAATAAGCAGTCAGTTTTCACCTGGTAGAAGGATTATGAACAGAGCGTTCATGCACATATTATTATAATTGGGACTCCTTTACCAATCATGAAGAATTAATGGTGATTGTTTTCTTGCAGGTACCCCGGCCATGACTTCAAGAGGGTTGGTTGAGAAGGACTTTGAACAGATAGGAGAGTTCCTTCATCGCGCCGTGACAATCACCTTGAACATCCAAAAAGAGTTTGGAAAGCTATTGAAGGACTTCAACAAGGGCCTGGTGAACAACAAGGACATTGAGAATCTCAAGGTCGATGTCGAGAAGTTCTCATCCTCTTTTGACATGCCCGGATTCCTGGTGTCTGAGATGAAGTACAAGGATTAGGTCTAGTGCTTATTCATTCCTATTATATTTGGTCCATTGAAGGGGAAAAGAAAAAAAGTTCGGTTTGGCTAGCTTAGTTGCTGTATTATCCCACTTTTTTTTTTTTTTTTGGTTAATGTGTTTGTTGGTCTGGCATGAGAGTATAAATCATATCCTGTCCTAGCAACCTTTGTCCCGGATTTTTTTACACATCTTTTGTCTCATGGGGAGAAGATTAATGGTTCATTTTTCCTAAGTTTCAATAGAACAATAAATTACAATTCCTGTTCTTTTTTTTTTTTTTTTCCTGTTTTGTTTGTTACTAATAATGATTGGTAATATATGAGATTGTGATTTTGTGTAAGAGTTTGGTTTGGAAATTGGATTCAATAGATTTGAGAACTGGATGAATTGATAAGAAAGATGGGTCAATATCATCTTGAACCCCAAGCTAGCTCCGTTGTCAACAGAATATTAGGCCGGCAAGAGTCCCTTCCTGTAACTGTTGAAATTACAGAAAGCTCCACCAGGCAAACGCACCATGCAGGAGAATATAAATCTGTTTTAGAAGCTCCACAAGACAAACGCGCCATGCACAGATAGGAGAATATAATTCTATTAGGATTGTTATGGTGAGCTGTAAATGTAATTGTTTATTCATTCTTTTGTAGCTATAAATAGCAGTAGGTACTCGTACATATGACATCAAGATATACGAATATAATTTTCCTCTCCAAATTCAGAACTTCATCTCCTTGCGTCTGTGCCATTCTCAATATTGCGTCTGTGCCATTCTTAATATGGTTTCAGAGCTTTGACTCTGAACGCCAAAATCCATGCATATTGGAGACCAGCCCCATCATCTCGCTAGCCCATATTTCATTCAACCCGGTGAAGGAGCATCATCTCCATTGGCTCCTGACCTCTTAACGACAGAGAATTATGTGTGACTTGGGCAAGGATAATGCGACGAGCCCTTGACATAAAAAACAAGCTTGGATTTATTGATGGTAAACTCACAAAACCAACCAATGCCTCTGAACCTTTCTTTGCAGCATGGGAGCGCTGCAACGACATGATAATAGCCTGGATACAACACTCAGTTAGCTCTGAACACAGATCAAGCATTGCACATGCAGAAAGCTGCTAGTGTTTGGAATGACCTCCGTGAGAGATTTTCTATCCAAATGCTCCTCGAATTTTCCAACTTACAAAGTCCATCTCCTCCTTATCACAAGACACCAATTCCATCAGTCAATACTACAACACACTCAAAAGCTTCTGGGACGAGCTTGACATCTATGAGCCCATGCCTTTATGCACTTGCGACTTAGTCAAAACATTGATGGAATACACCCATCGCAGCAAAGTGATGCAGTTCCTTATGGGACTCGATGATTCTTATGACGCCGTTCATGCATAGATTCTCCTCCATGACCCACTCCCAGCTCTCAATCGAGTTATATCCTTGGTTCAACAGGAAGAAAGGCGTCAACAACTCCATTCTGTGCCTGCGCCTCTTGCAATGGTCACCAAGGGACCATATAACCGCAACCAAACAAACTTCTACAAAGATCATTTGTTCTGCTCACACTGCAACATACCTGGCCACTCTTTAGAGCATTGCTTCAAAGCAAATCCCAACCTCCCTTTGTGCTCCCACTGTCGCATACCTGGCCACACCAAAGAAAAATGCTATAAACTCAATGGCTACCCTCCCGGACATAAGAACAGCCTCAAGTTTAAATCCTTTGCTAACCAATCTTCTCTTGTGCAGGAAGAAATCAATCATGGTTTGCCTATTACTCAGGAGCAGTACAGCCAACTCCTAGCCTTGATTAATCCCTCTCACATTGACGCCACTACTCCAGCTGCCTGTGCACGCTAGCTCCTCTCCTGTGTTTGGTATTTCATTTTCTAATTCTACACACACACATAGCTATGCCTCAAATACCACAACCTCATGGATTATCGACACAGGCGCTACAGATCACATGATCTGTGGCCCCAATTTCTTCACACACAATGTCACCTCTGTTTCTCATATCATCAAACTGCCTAATGGATCCACCACAGCAGCCACACCATGTTGGTGATGTCCATCTATCTGACCATTTAATTCTTCGAAATGTGTTATGTGTCCTTGAATTTTCTTTCAATCACCTTTCCGCAAAATCCTTGACAAGTCACTCCAATTGTTGTCTAATTTTCTTTTCAAATTCATGTTATATCCAGGACCTTTCATCTTGGATGATGACTGGAGTGGGGAGGGTGCATAATGGCTTGTATCATCTTCAACTTACAAGACCCAACCCAACTACTTTTCAATCTTTCTTTCATGCTTTATTACCTTCAATTTCTGTTAACAATATTGTTGTTACCAAGTTTGATCAATTTACATTATGGCATTACAGACTTGGACATAGTTCCATGACTCAACATGTATTGCATGACAATAACAAAGCTGGTTTCAAACTCTTGGCTACTTACAAAATTCCTTGTGATATCTACCCCTTGCCTAACAGCACAAACTACCTTTCCCTCAATTAGAATCCATAGTTAATAAGCCATTTGACATTGTCTCTGTTGACATTTGGGGTCCTAACCCAACTCAAGGGTACAATGGTTCTAAATACTTTCTTACCATTGTAGACCAATTTACGAGATGTACTTGGATTTATTTACTAAAGACCAAATCTGAAGCTAGAACTTCACTTCAATTTTTTTTTTCCCATTGTTGAAAACCAATTCAACACTAAAATCAAAATTATTCGATTCGACAATGTCCACGAATTTCAAATGCCACTTTACTATAACTCCAAGGGTGTTTTGCACCAATTAACATGTGTCGCAACACCACAACAAAATGCTATTGCCGAATGCAAGCACCAACACATTCTCAATGTGGCAAGAGCCCTAAAATTCTAATTTGGACTGCCCATGAAATACTGGACTAATTTTGTCACTACCGCAGTCTATTTGATCAATAGAACACCCACCCCAACCCTTAACTACAAAACCCCTTTTGAACTCCTATATCACACCCAACCCTCCTACTCACATTTAAAGGTATTTGGCTGCCTTTGTTTGGCCTCCACTCTTTGTCATGCTCAAACCAAATTTGAGCCAAGAGCTCGAAAGTGCTTATTCCTTGGATACCCATATGGTGTAAAGGGATACAAATTACTTGACCTTGCCACAAATCAAATCTTCCTCTCACGAGATGTTATATTTCATGAGGAAGTTTTTCCCTTCAACCAACCTACGAACACCACTAGACCTTCCTTTCCATTACCTAATATATTTCCTCTCAGCCCCACCAATACCATTCCACCACCACCCTATCACTTCACTCTATCATCTCTTGTAGACACCACCCTTCCATCTTCGGGCTCTACTCACAATGAAAACACAGATATACCAATCTCTCCATATCACGACCCCGTAGATACCACTCTTCCATCTTCAGACTCTACTCACAATGACAACACAAACATACCAATCTCTCCATATCATGACCCTTCACCTCAGCCTTTGTGCAGATCAAATCGCACAACAAAAGCTCCTGCATACCTCCATGATTTCCATTGTCAACAAGCCATTGCACCTGACACCTACAAGTCGACATCCAAGTAGCCAGTTCTTGGTTCATCTTCCACCACAGGTTCGAATATCTTGTTCCCTCTCTCTTCTGTCTTATCTTATACTTCACTCTCACCCAAATCTCGAGCATTCACCACCTCAATTTCACTCCATACCGAGCCCACATCATACACACAAGCCATCAAACACCCAATTTGGCGTAAGGTAATGGAGCAAGAACTTACCGCACTTGGGCTCAATGAGACCTAGACCATTGTTGATTTACCTCATGGCAAGAAACCGATTGATTATAAATGGATTTATAAGTACAAATTTAAAGCTGATGGGACAGTGGAACAAGCTAAGGCTCGCTTGGTTGCAAAGGGTTTTACCCAACGTGAAGGTATTGATTTTCATGACACTTTTTCACTAGTTGCTAAATTAGTTTCTATTCAGTGTCTTCTAGTAGTAGTTGCCATAAAAGGCTAGGACCTCCAGCAACTTGACGTTAATAACGCATTCTTGTATGGTGATCTTGTCGAAGAACTTTACATGAAGCCACCTCCTGGCCATTCTGTAGCAAAAACCAACAAGTTTGCCGTTTACAGAAAAGTCTTTATGGCTTATGGCAAGCATCTCGATAGTGGAACACCAAGCTTGCTTCCTCGCTAGCCGACTTTGGCTTCATTCAATCCAAAGCGGATTATAGTCTCTTCAGAAAATGCACATCCACCTCTTTCATCGCTCTACTCGTGTATGTTGATGATATAATCCTCAAGAGTTCATATGCCACTTCGAGTACTGATGTGAAGCAATTCTTGGAGAAAAAATTTAGAATTAAAAATCTCGATTCACTCAAGTACTTCCTTGGCATGGAAGTGGGACACTCCGAAGCTAGAATTCAACATTGCCAGCGTAAGTATGCACTGGACACTCTATCTGAAACATGCCTATTGGCATCCAAGCCTTCTCCCTAGCCAATGGAGCCTAACATCAAACTCAAAAAGGATGAAGGTAAAGTCTTTCATGATCCTGCACTCTTCCGTAAATTGGTTGGTAAGCTTCTTTATCTAACCAACACACGGTCAGATTTAAGTTACAGTGTTAATTTACTTAGGGGTCGTTTGCATTCAAAGCCCACCTCAACCCACCTCAACTCATCTCAACTCATTTCATCTCATTATTACAACTTTTCCAAACTTCTATATAAAATATAATAAACAATTCAACTTTTTCAAATCCCAAAATAATTTTTCCAAATTCCCACACAAAATATAATAAATAATTCAACTTCTATTCTACTATTTATAAACCATCTCAACCCATCTCAACTCATCTCTGAATCCAAACCACTCCTTAGTCAATTCATGGACAACCCACGAGTTTCTCATTATGATGCCATTGTTAAAGTTCTCAAGTATGTCAAAAGTAAACCAGGACAAGGAATTTTCTTCCCTGCTAATTCAACGTTAGAGCTCGTCACTTACTCAGATGCTAATTGGGCCAACTGCCTAGACTCACGAAGATCAACCACTAGAATTTGTGTGTTCGTTGGCAACTCCCTTGTTTCATGGAAGTATAAAAAGCAGAACACTATCTCGAGGTCCTCTACCGAGTTTGGATACAGAGCCATGGCTGCTGCTATATGCGAGCTCACTTGGCTTCGTTACCTGCTCAATGACTTGCGTATCATCATCAATACACCTGCTACTCTATATTGTGACAACTTGGCTGCCATGCACATTGCCGTGAACCCTGTTTTTCATGAGCGCATGAAACACATTGAACGAGACTACCATCTAGATTGAGACAAAATCTCCGCTGGGCAAGTGATTACTGCACGTCTTCTCTTCTGCTTAGTTGACCGATTTACTTACGAAACCTCTCGATTCTCCCACGTTCAATAGACTCTTATCCAAGGTGGGAGTCATCAACATTTACTCTCCATCTTGTGGGGGATGTTGAAATTATAGGGAGGAAGTTCCACCAGAAAAACGCACCATGCAGGAGAATATAATTCTGTTTTAGAAGCTCCACCAGACAAACGCACCATGCACATATAGGATAATATAATTCTGTTAGGATTGTTATAGTGAGCTGTAAATGTAATTGTTTATTCATTCTTTTGAAGCTATAAATAGCAATAGGTACTCGTACATATGACATCAAGATATACGAATATAATTTTCCTCTCCAAATTCAGAACTATGTTACTTCATCTCCTTCCTTGCGTCTGTGCCATTCTTAATAGTAACGCCCCAGTCCCGGATGGGTTGGAGAGTTAGCTCTTGTCATTTAAAATCGCCTTCCAACCACATAGTATATACTCCAAATTTATCTATCTGGGATTGGGGTGTTACACTTCCCATTATCTTGTATCCGTGCCAACCAATTTTTTAAAATTATGAACCAAATGAAATTCCATTATCTTTGATGTAGAACAACTTCTACATTAATAAAGGAAACTTATAAATTGTATTATCTATGCAAATGCATTATGCTTTAGAACGAAGAGGATCAGAGATCTTAGAAAACAAAAAAAATGAAAGCATCAGGAGTCAAAGAGCAATACACGTGAGAGACCTATCTAGAGAAATCTGAAATACTTGGGCACTTTTCTTTTTTAACCTCTACGCATGAATTTGCTATTAACACTATCTAGAGAACTCCCATTTTAATCTATTGTTCTCAATATGTGCAATACTAGATAGCTTTGTTCCCTAGAACCTTTTACAAGTAAGAGCCTGAAATTATCAAAAATTCCAAACCATGGTGGTAGAAAAAACCATAATAAAACTATGCTACTTAAAAGATAAACCTGGGAAATACTATATAAAATAGACTTAATTCTTAACAAACCATTTAGAGAAGAACATAATAGCAAGTATCAAAGGAAACCTACCAGCCATCCATTACCTGAAACTTGGAAGACTTGCGTGGTCCCTAACTTAGAAGCCAATTAATTTCTTGGGGAGCTGAGATAAAGATTGAAAGGTAGAAGAAAAGCCAAGCGCCCCATGATTTTCCAAGCTATCTACCAATGCATTTCTTTCTCCATAGACATAAGGGAACCAAGATTTAAATCTGAAGTATATCATCCCATAGTTCATAGTATTTCTATGGTGGGATGGAATTTGACTTCAACAAATTTATAGCCAACAAAGAGCCAGTTTTTATAATGAGTTCTTGCAAACTAAGTTGATAGCATCAAAGCAAGCCAATCTTTAAAGCTGAAAGTTCAGCATAGACATTTGGACATGTTAGATAAGATTAAGTCCGGATCTTTGTTTGTCTTATAGCCCACAAATGTTGTGATTGTACATCTACTCACTTAGGAGGCTATTAGAGGCACCTACAATAATTCCACAATTCAAGATCAAGAGTTTAAAATGGTTGCTTTAAAAAATTGTAGAGAGAGGAGAGTATTTTTTTTTTGCATGTTCACTTTTTCCACACTTATAAAACTAACATATATAAAACTCTTATTTAAAAAGTTTCCTAATGGAGTAGTTAATTAACTGTCCTAGAAGTTAATTAATTGCTTATAACTCCCCACCCATATGGACGCTAATAATGGGTCATGGGGTATCATCCATTACTATAACATCTCCCACTTGTCCACAATGGTTGTCATCGCCATTAACAATTTCCTCCTAATTTCTCAATTAATTATTCCTCATATGAAAAATGAAATGTACGACCTGACGAGAAGGCAAAGAGTAGGAGTACTATATTAAGTCACTATCTTACTAACATAATACATCACTTATAACATCTCGTCTATGTCATGTACTATTTAATCTCACTAGGTCAAGGTTCTTTAATCCCTCACGAGCTAATAACTCAAAACAATTTTTGACCTCACATTATATAATATGTTCATGATTATATCTAGTGACGGAACCATGTTATCTTGCCCCTAATCTTTTTAAAATTCAAATTATCTCCTAGTTTTTTTTTTTTTTATTTATAATTACACACACACACAAAATGGTTCCCTTAAAAAATTATAATTCCCATACTCTCCAAAACTTTCTAAAACTTCTATATACATATAAATGCCTCTTCAATGTTTTTTCCTATAGCCCTAAAATTTTGTATAATTTTCATATATTATTTATTTCCTATGATGTGGCCCATCCAAAATCAAGTTGAAGTTAAGTTTATGAAAAATAACAAACTTATTAATTTATATCCCAAAATCTTTTATTATACAATATTAGGTTTCTTAAAATGGAATTTAAACTGAAACAAATTCAAGAAAATTATTTTAGTTTGATAATCTATATGAAAAATAATTGAGAAGTTTTACCCCTAGACTTCATCGAGTAAGAAAATGTTTATTTAAAATGAAAGATAGGCTTCTCAAAGATCACTTGATAGTTTTTATGAAAAAAAAAAATTCTAAATATTTCATTGCAAAAATAATAATGGATGAATATATATATATATATATATATATATATATATATATATATCCATGAAATATTGTGGTCATAAATCTAAACAGCTCTTAAGATGTATTTTTATAATTTTATCTCCGCATGTATATAACAAGTTATCGATAATTGATTTTTATATATAGTTATGTTTTTATGATTCTTTGTGAAATTAAAATTAAGATTTGTCCATTTTTATTTTACATAAATGTGTGATACATTAGAAAAGTTGGCCCCTAGAAAAATTTTCGGTTCCACCATTGATTATATAGAGTCAAAACGACATAATAGTCCAGGCTATGGAGAATATCTTTGGGCCGATCGTTGTGTTTTTGGTCAAATAACACCCTCCAATGGGAGGGGGCCACGTTAGTGGCACATTGAGCTAAGCATAGGAATGGACAATATAGGATCACTCAACAAAAAAAAAAAAAAACTCTGTTCGAAACTGAGCTTCCCCTTTCCTAGCTTAGGCTGAGCCTAACCCCCAAAATTGTCATGAACCTTGAATTGACGAGATCTCACCCATTTCCATTGATGAAGAAGCCCCTCGATTCTAATGAGATCTCCGTAACCCTTGATTTCAACGAGATTGAGGTGCAACACTGCCATCGATGATGAAGAGGAAGAACTTGTGCTTGGGAAGGCAGTTGTCCCTACGCACACATAAAAGGTGCTCACTTGTGAAAGCATTACGCTATGTTTCGCTCTTCATATTTTCCTTGTATTTCTCTCTTCTGTTCAAATGCATTACACTTTTTAATTCAAAAGATAAATTGAAAATGATAGTGTAAGAAAATATATACGTATAACTTCCGTGAGTTTCATTCTCTATAATTATCATTTTGGGTTTTGTTTGCTCGTTCATGTTTGGTGATTTTTGAAGCTTTCCGATTTCTGGGTTCCGTGGGTTTCGTTTGCTTTTCCCCATTTTTGTTTCTTTTGGAATTATGAATATGATGATGTTTGATGTTGATATGATTTTTCCAAAGGAAAACAATATTCAACTAAAATTAGCGGAAAGATTAGGGCATGACAGAGATAAGAAGCAAGGATAAGAGAAATCTGTAGAAAAAGAAAAATAGATTCAAGATCCAATACAATTAAATTACGGAAACTTTTTTTTTTTTTTTTTCCAGCGAAGAGTTGGTAGCCACATGTGTAGTAGCCCCATCCCAAATTAAAATGCCCTCACTTATGGTGGAGGAATACCGTGATTACAAACCAAACGTATGATAGTTTACAAATAAAGAACTAAAAAACCTCCCAAATACAAACCAACCAAACCAAGCAAGAAAAACAAATAAACGCGGATCTAAACAAGCCTATAAGAATAAAACCAATAAAACTAAATAGGCCTAGAAAACTGCAGAACTTGATAACTAAAATGCCAGGGATAAGTCTTGGCGATGAAGGAACGTGGTGGGCAACGGTGTGGTGTCGTGCCGTAGTCTGGAGGTCACTGGCTCAATGGCTCACGGGCTCACACAGTAAACAACCCTATATTTTCAATGAACCCCCATCATCTTTTCTTTTTCATGTAGGTCACTAGATTTATCACATGTAATGAGTCTCATGATTTTAGTCTATGGAATGTTTAGGTGGCCGACTTTTATTGAATGGTGTTAAACCCACAAAAATGGAAGGTCCGTTTTAAAGAGGAATTGTAGGCTATGAGACATAAAATAACAAGAAAGAATCTAAATAATCTTTCTTAAACGCTCATGTCAATTCAAATAAACTTGACTGATTTCCTAGATATGCCCTACGAGACTGTATCATTCGTGACCCAAAGATAACATGTTAAAGTAGCGACACCAAGTTTTTATCTCATGGCATAGTTCCTAGTTCAAGGACATAGGAATAGATTATCTATTGATCCATTAGGGCTCACATAGTGATAGAGTAGGGGCCCATACAATCACTCCATCATATGGTCGTCTATAACACATGCAGTATGAAATGTATGTTATGATAAAGCTCCCACTCAATTAGGCTTGTCACAATCAAATTTCATAGGAATCTTAGTCTAGTCGCCATAAAGGCACCGTAACTTGAGTTTCTTAGTGCAATCACTCATTTAGCATCTGCCTAAATTCTCACATTCCGCTTTAATCAAGCTTCATGGAGTTGTGCAAATATTTCATGAAGATGTGTAAATACTTTATGTATGACTTTTGTAAGTCTCATCTTAGCCAAACTAAGGTTACATTCTTTGAACTTAACTTGAATGTATCTAAAGCATCAATATGTTTACTTGCTCATTCTTCAAATGCCAAAGTAACCAATTTGTTTGATTTTGTTGGCTATTCAAGCGCCAATGTGATCATCCATGTGAGTGGATTGATCTTTGCCTGGTGACATCTTTATGATGTGTACTTTTCACTTAGTATCAATTAACTTATAATATGAGGTAAATACAATAATTTCATCGATGCAATAGATACTGACAATGTCAAATGTACAATAAAGTCTAAGGTATCCTTAATTCAACATATAACAAATCCAATGAAGTCTCAAACTCCTAACATGAATTTAGAAAATATTTGTATTAGTAGCCTTAGTAAGATGATCAACTACTATCTTACTAGTAGAGATATGTTATAGGATCACCTCATCTCGCGCAATAACATCTTGAATGTAATGAAACCGAATATTTATGTGTTTGGTTCTTCTATGGTATTTGGGATCCTCATCATATGCAAAAGCCGCTATACTACCATTGTATATCTTAATTACTTCATTTGCAAGAGTTGTAACCTCTAGGCGTTAAAAAATATCCTCAACCAAACAGTCTATTGTACAATTACTGAACAAGAAACGCACTCTAACTCTATCAGGGACAAAATAATGTATGATTATTTCTTGCTACACCAGAAACAACTCCCTCACTAAGCATAAATGCGTAACCCGTCATGGATTTACGCTCATCTTTATCACTAGCCCAATTAGTATCACTATAACTCTTCAGTCTCATGTCTCCACCTTGATAGCAAAGAACAAGGTCTTCTGTCCCATGAAGATATCGGAAAATCCTCTTAACTGCTTACCAATGAACAAGCCATGGGTTGCTCTGATAACGACTAAGCAATTTAACTGCAAAACAAATATCAGGTCGTGTACACAACATATCGTACATCAAACTTCCAATTGCACTTGCATAAGAAATTTCGGTCATATCTTTTTTCTTTTCCTTATCATTCTTAGGGCAATGTTCTAGACTTAATGTATAACCCTTCTCAATTAGAGTGTCTACGGGTTTAGAGTTGTGCATGCAGAATTATTTTAAAATATTCTATAGGTAAGTCTCTTGTGACAAAACAAGAAGTTTCCTAGACTGATCCCTTAAAACTTTAACTCCAAGTACATAATTTGCTTAATCTCAAAAGTAGAGGACAACCACTATTTTGTGGCAACAATTATTTCCATATCATTTTCAGCTAATATGATGTTATCCATGTACAAGGACAAAATAAAAAAACCGTTCCCTGTACATTTGATATACACACAATGGTCAATGGTCTTCCTCCATAATCTCAAAGTAATGGCCTCATGAAATCTAAAGTACCATTGTCTAGACGATTGTTTAAGACAATAAATGTAACATTTCAGCTTGTATATTTTGTGCTATTGTCCCTTAACCTCAAAACCGACAGATTGATCCATATAGATTTCCTTGTCTATTTCAGCATTGAGAAATGCAGTTTTTACATTTATTTGGAAAAGTTTCAAATATAAATGTGCAACTATAGTTAGAATGAGATGAATGGAAGCAAATCTCACCACAAAGGAGAATGTTTTTTTATAATCTATACCTTCTCTTTGGGTATAGCCTTTCGCCATGAGAAGGAATTTATACTTGTTAATTGATCAATCTGCCTGGAAGTTAATTTTTAAAATCCATTTCTTTCTAATAGATTTGCGCCTTGGTGAAAGATCAACTCACTCCCAAACTTGTTTCTTTGCTATAGAACTCATCTCATTTCTCATAGCAGCCAGCCATATATTTCAATTAGGTGAATTTAGTGTTTCCTCATAAGAACAAGCCCATCAAGGTCACAAGTAGCACACATGAAAGATTCCTCTTCAATCTCAAAATGATGAGAAGGAATGGTTTCACGTTTGCTTCTACGTAACTGAGATTGAAGAGGAATCTTTCCTCCTCATACATTACATAACCCTTTGAGATTTCTGAATATCTTATGAAGATATGCTTATTTTCTCTAGAGCCAAGTTTCCCATCTTTATGAGAAGTGGTGTGAACATAACCCGCATAACCCAAAGCCATAAATCTTCCAAATTTGGTTTTATGTCATTCCATAGTTCATATGGGGTCGAAGGAACATACATAGAAGGTACACGGTTCAAAATGTAGGCAACAACTAAAAGAACATCTCCCAAAATGATATTCGCAAGTTAGCTTGCACCATCTTTGATTGAAACATTTCCAATAAGGTATGATTCATTTTTTTCATAACACCATTTTGTTGTGGTGTGCTAGGAATTGCTAATTGCCTACTTATCCCCTTTTGCTCATATAGTTCCTGAAACTCTTTAGAAAAGTACTCATAACCCAGATCAGTTTATAGAATTTTTAAAAATTTTTTTTCTCTCTATTTCTCAACCTCAACTACAAAGTGCTTGAAGCAGTCCAATGTTTTAAAGAGATGAGAGATCAAATAGACGTAATTGAAATGTTGAGTAGTCGTCTATAAATGTGAGAAAATAAGAGCCGTCATGACGTGCCTTCACATTCATCGGTTCTCAAATATCAGAATGGACTAGCTCTAAAGGATAAGATGCCTTAGGAGCCTTTCCAAAAGGCTTTCTACAGGCTTTCCTAGCTAAACAAGGCTTACACACATGTATGCTTATAGTAACAAGAGATCCCAATAGGTCTTCTCTAGCTAATCTAGCAATTCTATATTTTTCCATGTGGCCTAGTCTAGCATGTCATTTCAATGTATTAGAAACAACATTATCATCGTTTGATGCCATAAAAGAAAATGAAGAATTATCTAAATCTAACATAAAGAAACCATTCAAAAGAAAACCATGTCCATACAAAACTAATCCAAATAAAAGTTCAATTGAGGGTGATCAAAGTGAAAAATAAAACCAAGTTCCAACATAGAAATAACTAAAAATAGATTACATTGGACATCGGGTGCATAAAACAGATCGTGAAGAAGTAAAAATTGCCAAGACACGTCTTGAATTTGTAGGTGCCAATTCCAAACGCTTCGTCTCAAGTTCCGTTATCCAATATAATGTACTGTCTGTCAGCTAGTATTTTTCTATAATCTATTAACCCAAATTGATGTCAAGCTACATGTTTGGTTGATCCTATGTCTACAATCCATTCAGGAATTTAGTGAGCAACAAAAATAGGTGAACAAATATAAGTAATGAGAGAGTTGTATTTAATGGATACTTTCTTTGCCTTAGTGCATTCACAAGCAAAGTTTTCCACTTTTCCAATTTTATAAAACTTCAATTTGAACTTGTCCTTGCCTGCGTGCTTGCCTCTCTGGTACTTTGCTAATTTCCTATACCGTGACCTAAAACTATTTGCTGCTCTAGTAGATCTCCGATGTTGCTTGCACTTAGGCCTGAATGTCTTGTGCTTCCCTGCTTCGGCAACAAAAAAAAGTACTACAGTGCGCATCTGTGCACTTCACCACTAGTTCCAAATGGTGAGTTATATCAGCAAAAGTCTTAATTTAATATTCTCATTGTGTGTTAAAACGAGATTCATTTGCACCCATGTTGTCTCGGGCAAATATTTTATCACAGTGGTTACTTGCTGTTCATCAGTGAGATTTTTGCCAGCAGCCTTTAGATCATGAATCAAGTTAGACATCGACCTCAAATACTCAGTCATGATATGTTTAGGGTCTATATCATACTGCTTAAACCTCAAAGTAAAAGCACGAAGCCTAGTTGCTGATATCCCCCCATAGGTAATTTTTAGTTGGTTCCATATATCTTGGGCAATTGGGCAGTTATCAAACTCTATAAATAGATCATTGTGCATGCTACTAAGCATGGTAAAGTACTTGCACCAATCTTTCTTTGCCAAGTCCGGTAGACTTCCATATCACGATGATATTGGAAAGTATTCCCTTTCTCAAACTCAACAATTAGATTATTGTGCATGCTACTCAGGTTGTATCATAAGGTGAGACAGATTTTCTCGAATCTGTTGTTCATTAAACAGATATTGGATTTTTCTATGTCACATGTTATAGTTGGTCCCATCCAATTTCTCTCTTTTAGTAAGGTCAGCAACTACATTCTTAGAGGCCATTGTCATTATATTCATTGTGCGAGATTGACATTAACACACATTTGATTTTCTTTCAAAATCTAACTAGACCATAAAATTCCTTTCTACATAGTGAGATCGAAGAATTCGCAAAAAACTAGCAATAATCTCTCACTATATAAGTCAAAATACCATATCTAGTTAATTTTGAATAAAACTTATTGAGGAGTCTTAAGAACTCATAACTCATGCATATATGATTCATTCATCATTGTTGCAGTACTAAACACATTGTGCATAGGCTTCACCCAAAGCCTCAAATAATTTGGTGCATCATGTTAAGGTAATCTTAAAGTATATCGATAGATGTGAAACACTCCCCTTTACATGACCTCCATAATAAAATTACATTTCCAATATTACATTTCCAAACAAAATCCTATACAAATATTCTAGGATCGAAAAATAATAAATAAATAGGGATGCTACGTCACCGATATACTTATAAGTTACTCCTTATCCATCTACATAAAAATAAATACATACATTACACATGTGCATAACTACTTACCAATGTCAACTCCATCCATTTTAAATAAAAAAAATATCAATGAACTCAAACCTTCAATCATAATGGTATGCATGATGGTTCAATGGATAGAAGATCCACATTATTAATTAATGAGACGGGTTTAATAGGCCATTAAATCTAGTATAAATATTCAATATAGGCATGCATTTAACAACAATTCAATACATGTATCCACAAATAATCTGTATAAATGTTCATGTAACATGGAAAAATTGGACTTGAGGAAGTATGACAAATGTTCCAAAAATAACTTTTATTATCATCATTTTCGTAAGCATTTTACTAAAAATGATTAAAAAAAATATTCTCGACTCCCGACCTCTACCAAAAAATATATGTGTGAACTTTATAGACCAATCCCAACCCAAGAGTACACGTGCCACACGTGACCAAACATGAACACTGGAAACCTGCGAACATGCCCCCATGTGCCTCCTGCATATGTGGGTGTTGTTTTGGCTTAAGAAGTTGTCTTGCCTTTGTTTCACGCACCTTGGCGAAAAGAGCATGACACCTCTACCTTGTACAGACTTTTCGGCTTCTGTTTCTAGTGTCATTGGGTCTATAACTTTCTTTTAAAGTCATAGTGTGGTTAAAAAGTGACTGAAAGTGCGAGGGTGGAGTGCACTCTCTAAGACCGAGAGTAGGCCGAAATTGTAAATAGAGGAGAGATTTTTTTTTTGCTTTTTTTTTTGCGTTCACTTTTTCCGCACTCATAAAACTAACGTACGCTCTTATTTAAAGAGTTCTTGAAATTAATTAACTGCTTGTAACTCCTCCACCCATGTGGACACTACATGAGTAATGGGGTACCCATTACTAACAGTACCATTTCCCAGAAAAACAAAGAAACCAAATAGGAAAGAATAGTTGAAAGACCTTAGGACACTCGATCCGTAACCAGTCTATTGAATTAGCCTTTGAGGAATGTGGGGATAATTGAGAAGATAAATAATGATTGTATTGATGGTTAAAAAGGTTGGCCTAATAAGGGTATTCATCTCTTTTAGCCATGTGAGAACCTTCTGCTTAACAGATTAAAATGAAGGAAAAGTGGCCGTTGAATTTGGCAGTATTTCTTCCCAACCATAGTTCCCTATATATATTATGAAAATTGGGACTAGTTAAGCAATCAAGTGATACTGGTGAGAGCCTTTGAAGAGGGACCACCATAGAGTAGTTTTGTCCTTCCAAATGTTTGTTATGATGTGAAAACAGCCAAAAAGTAATGAAAAATGAAACCAAACATTATTAGGCACATGACAGGCCAAGAATACATGATAATTTGTCGATTCAGAATGACCCAAACAGCATACACAGATTGAAGCTAGCGTTATATATACCACATTACTGAGTTTTGTCATCCAAAGGAATACCGTTATGCCCTTGTTTCCACACAAACAACAACAATCTTATAAGTGGGGATAACATTATTCCAAATGAAAGAGTGAAAAGGAAAATAGGGGAGCTTATCTCTTCAAAGGATATTATTTTTCGGCTTCTGGCCACAATGAAGAGATGGGAATTAGAATGATTCCTTTTACTTTTTTTTTTATTCCTTTAACAAAGTAATAGATCGATAGTTCTTATTGGAAAGAGAAGGACCTTTATAATGAAATCTTTTAATAGTCTGATATAATTTGCAGCCCAACTATTGTGTTGCAAACATGATCAAAGGAAGCCGAAACAACTAATAGATAAATGCAACATATACTTAGAAAACAAGGATAATTGGGAAAGATAACATGTTGCAGGATTACCTGGATATATGCATTTGTGAGATTTATATATGTTGATGATAGATCTTCCGAGAACATATTTTAATTAGATAGAGTACGGGAATATAGAGTAGTTTGTTTTAAACAACTTGAGAACAAGTGTAATATTACAAAACGATTGGAACACTTGAATGAAATTCGTCTCTAAATCTCACTTTTTGGGACGATTTTCATTTCGTTCCGAAACAAAATTATCCCAAAAAGTCTTTTTTGTTATAGTGCGTGGTAGGAAATTCCACAAGTAGCTAGGTTTTGAAATATGGGTTAGGCTCATGTTTTGAGGTTGCAAACATTAATGTTTAGAGGTATAAGTGTCATTGGTGAGGGAGCTTGGGCACCTTCCTCTACGCTTTTGAACATAACATATAGTAAGATATATATGACGAGTTTAACGATGAATTGTTAGAGTGGTTAGCTAGATTAGCCATGACAGACCTGATCTCAATGCATATAGTATTGATGATATTCTTTATTGATTTAGACACTTGGGTCAAAGAAAAGAAGCGGGTTAGTACTCCTACACCCCAAGATAGGAGTACTAACCCTATCTTTATTGATTTAAATTGAATACATTAAGTAGATGAGATCTAAAAGAGAAATATAAATCATTGAAATGCTATCATGATGTTTTCGTTATGGATCATTAGTAGGTTTCTATTTTTCTAATATTTTGCAACAAAATATTTGAGAACTTGTAAGGATTTATCTTTATATATGTTTCTTTTATTTCTAGCATTATAACACTACAACACAATTGCTTTTTAGTGACGGTTGGGAAATTGTGACAGTCCCTAGATCGTCATTAAAAGGCATTTTCTGTGACTGTTTCGGGAAACCGTCACTAAAGATAGAATGAGATTTTTTTACATTCCAACGTATGGGAAATATGCGTTCGAACGTCATATATACGTTCGAACGTTATGTCTGTTTACGTTTGAACGTAAAATGTTTTGGCGCAACCGTTCCAATGTTATTAATTTTACGTTCGAACGTAAAATGCTTGCACCAATGTTCGAACGTTAAGTAATAACATTCGAACGTTCATTGTAAATTTAAATTAAATGACTTTAATTTAAAAATTATGTGGTTTTTATTGTACATAATTTGTGAACAAGTCTAAAAAATTGAATTGTATATATTTATATATACACACTTTGTAATATATAAATATATATTATTGATTTATATATATTTGAAATGCAATGATTTAGTATTAAAGTTGGAAAATATAACATCAAAGAAGATTAAAAATTGAAATTAAAAAACGATAGAAATATTCAATAATATTTTTCGTTACAAATATTAAAAATAAAATACAAAATTTGATAAAATGTAGTAAACAACAGTCAGATGATAATGTTATCCGCAAAAGTCGAACTCCGTACCTCCTCAGTCAAGGTATCAACCTTGTCGTTGAGGATAGTTACAAGATGGGTGAGCTCGGCAATAGACGCCGATATAGCCTCGAGCAATCGATCGATCTTATGATCGATATGCGTAGTCAGCTGTGAGATGACCGCATCAACCCAAGCAGGCCGCACATCTCCTGCAGATGTACTCGGCGTATGCTGACTACTACTCCCGACATGACCTGGCTCAGGCTGCGTCAGAGGAACTAGATCCTCTACAGGGGATGGCTGACGTTCCCTCGCCTGTCCAATGCTACGTCTATGCGTGGTCATGTCAAGGGGGCTCATCTGATCTTTGACCTGCTCCTCTGGCTGGGTCGGCACTCCCCGTGCAAGTAATAGTCGGCTGATGAGGACACCATATGGGAGATTATCCGTGGAGACGATGCTCGCCTCGTATCGGATCCCCTCAAAAATGTGCAGTGGAAAATCTATAGGATCTCCACGTGCCACTCGTATAAAAAATTGTGCCCGAAGCCGACTAAATGTGGTTTTATGAGCTACATGATCGACATTTGTTGCGATAATAAGGTACAACATGCGGAAGAAATGCAGCAGATGGTTCTGGTTGAAGGCGTTCTTCCGCTCGATCTGCATGTGATCCCTCCCGGTGAGGATGTAGAAATCCTCGTCTCGGTCATCATCCCGAGCCTCGACGCCAGTATCCTCAGCCTCTTACTGGCCTGCATCTTTGGTTGATGCTGGCTCACATCCCCGGCCAGTGGATAATGTAGAAGTGCCTACATCCTCATGAGGTGTTGAGTGTGTAAATGTCTCAACTCCTCGACGAATCTCGAGGTGCTCGCCGATGACATCTGCTGATACCTCAATGGAAACACCGCGTACAGTCACGGTGTGAGAGGATGCATCCTGAGGCATGTCACACATCCCCATATAGAATTCTTGAACCATTGAGGGGTATACCTTCCCCCTCAATGTGCAGATATTTCCCCAGCCTCTACTGAGGAAAACATCTCTCAGGTTCGTCTGCTACCAACAGAGTTCGTCGAACTCATTAATTAAGACCTCTCGCTCTACCATAACAGTACGAGCTTCGATACGGGCAGTGTCCGACGTGGCTCATTCCCTCCCTCGTTTCCTAGTATGCAGTGGAAGAGCCATATCCTGAAAATAGAAAGAAAAAAAAATTATTTACAATAATGCATTTTTTTGTATTAATTTTAAGATGCTCTGCATTAACGTTCGAACGTTTTATCTTTAACGTTCGAACGTTAAAGATAAAAATGTTCGGACGTTAATTTATACGTTCGCACGTAAAATAATGTAAATAAATTTACGTTCAAATGTAAAATAAATACGTTCGGATGTACAGATGTACGTTCGAACATAAGCAGTAAATAAATATTGGCTGACGTACGTTCGGATGTTAAAACAAATACGTTCGAACGTATTTGTTTTACGTGTGAACGTAAATATGAACGTCCGAACGTCGAAGCATGAATAATGTAGAAAATCACTACGTTCGGATGTTATAATTAAACGTCCGACCGTATGTGATTTACGTGCGAAAGTAAATATTCACGTTCGAACGTATGTCATTTAATAATATTCAAGTCCGAATGTAAGACAATTAACTTTCGAACGTGGAAGCCGTAACGGCTCTGTAATTTAAACGTCGTACGTTCGAATGTCTTGGTGAAACGTTCGATCGTTTCGATGCAGAATGGCTGAGTCGACTCAGCCATTATTGAAATCTCAAAAATTTCTCTACAAGGTTCTAAATGCCGAAATGTCACCGTGGAAATGAAGTATACACTTCAAGAAACATTTCTACGGTGACTATTCGGCCAATGACTGGCCGTGGTGGCCGGAAAATGAAGTTGAAAATCCAGCAATCACTTATCCGGTTTTAAACAAAACTCAATCCAAATCTCAATAAAATACATGTTATTTGAATAAAAGATGAATGCCTACCTTTTAGTGACGGTTGTGGCGGAGTTGACGGCGGCGGTGACGGAGGTGTGGCGGCGTGCAACGGAGAAGACGATGGATACGTTTTGGAAATGTCGTTTCGACGTTCGGTTTTGGCCTTATATACACAGAACGTTCGAACGTACTTATTATTACGTTCGAACGTTTGTCAATTTAATTTTCAAAATTTTATCTATAATATATTATATTATAAATGTTTAAGTTATATATTAGGATGTTATATAATATTATTGACAATTAGATTATTGGTTTTTTTGTGAGTGCTTGTTATATTTCTAAAGTTTAGCAATATGTTTATACATGTTGTTGAGATTTTATGCTTACACTTGAAATAATTGTGATTATTGTTTGTGAATTTTGTGAATAGTTTATGAGTTTATGATGTTTATTGATGAATTAATAAGTACCAATTTAATATATATTATTGATTTATATATATGGTATAGTTTATATATTATATACATTGATGTTCTCATTTAAAGTATTATGCTATCATACTATACAATGTAGTATATAGTTATAGATATATAAAATGTAGTATACATATTATACTATAAGTTAGTATATAATAAAGAATTTAATAAGTAACAATTTAATATATATTATTGATTTATATATATGGTATAGTTTATATATTATATACATTGATGTTTTCATTTAAAGTATTATGCTATCATACTATATATACAATGTAGTATATAGTTATAGATATATAAAATGTAGTATATATATTATACTATAAGTTAGTATAGTAGGAATCGTACGTTCGAACGTTTCAAGTTAACGTTCGAACGTTAAACTAAGAGGCAGAAATTTTCCCGCTCGATTAAGGTATCTGTGTGATTATTCAGACGTTCGGACGTTTATACTATACGTTCGAACACCAAACCTGTTAACGTTCGAACTTTAGTTAAATTAGTGCGGGAAATTTCCCGCTCAAATATGGTAACACTTTCATGAAATGTACGTTTAGACGTTTAAGTTAAATGTTCGAACGTTTATCTATAAATCTACGAACGTTCGAATGGAAAATTGTGATACATTCGAACATATATGAGGAAAGTGCGGGAACTTTCCCGCTAGATTTTATGTTATATCATAAGAAGGGTACATTCGAACGTGTATTGTAAACGTCCGAACGTTCTGGGCGGGAATAATTTTAGAATATAACGTTCGGACGTACAACTTAAACGTTCGAACGTTTAAACTAATAATTTTAGAACTTAATCAGTACGCGCACGGGAGGAAGCAGATCATTTCTTCTTCTCCCGTGCGCGCAACAGAAAGAGAGGGTCCTGCAGGAGAGAGAGAGAGAGAGAGAGAGAGAGAGAGAGAGAGGGTTAGAGTGAGAGAGAGTTGAGTTAGAGAGTGAGAGATAGTTGAGTTTTGGTAAGAAAATATTTTTATTTCTTGTCTTTATTTGAATTTTATGATATTTATAGAATGTGTTTTTGTTATAGAATATTTCTAATAAGTTAGTGTTGTATTTTTTTGAATGATTGCTTGTTTTGAGAAGTTGGAAGATTTTGATTTGTAAGAGGATATTGTGAGTGTTAAGTATATTTCTAAACTTTATCAATATGTTGTTGTGATTTTATGCTTACTCTTGAAATATTGTGATTATTGTTTGTATAGTTTGTAAATAATTTGTGAGTTATTTTAAATATGTTGTGATATAAATTTGAAATATTGTGTTTATTATTAGAAATATATTGTCATTAGGCTTTGTTAATACATGTTTATTGCTTACTCAAGTTTAGAAATATGTTAATACATGTGGCATATTATTTTGTGAATATATTGTGAGTTATTGTGATATGGACTTGAAATATTTAAATTATTATTTGTGAATGACGTTTGAATATGTTTACATTGTTACAAATATATTGTCCTTAAGCTTTATTAATACATGTGGCATGTTATTTTATGCTTACAATTGAAATATTGTGATTATTATTTGTATAGTTTGTAAATAGTTTGTGAGTTATTGTGAATATGTTGTGATATGGATTTGAAAAATTGTGATAATAATATTTGAAATTAAGTAATAACAAATAAAAGTAACTCTTTAAGAATTATAATAATTAAAATTATTGTATAACCATTGAAATTTAAGTATGATAATTAAATATTGATAATAATATTTGAAATTAAGTAATAACAAATAAAATTAACTCTTTAAGAATTATTGTATTTAAAATTATATTATAACCTTTGAGCATAAGTATGATAATTAAAATTCAACTCTACGAATAGTAATAATTAAAATATGATAATAATATTTGAAATTAAGTAAAACAATTAAAATAACTCTTTACGAATTATAATAATTAAATTATAGTATAACCTTTGAAATTAAGTATAACAATTAAAATTATACTTTAAGAATGATGATCTTGTAGGACCCTCTCTTTCAATTTCAATTTGTGTGCGATAGGATTGGATGAAGTAGAGCGTCATATATTTGTGAACGGTATGGATCTGGGGTATACGCGATGGGTACTGCATGGTGAGCCGTATGAAGGGTTAGCAGATGTATTGGTCGATCATCACAATTATTTACGGCACATGGATGATGATTATGAGCATGATGGGATGGAGGAGATGTTGGGTGACATTGGACCTAGGATGTTTATGGATGAGGTTAACGACAATGCCTCAAGTGGTGGATAAGGGACTGATTGTGAAAATTTTCCTTCACTGTGGGAAGATGCAAAGCGCGAGCTTTACCCAGGTTGTACAAAACATTCCAAAATGTCATTTATTGTGCGGTTGCTTCACATAAAATCATTGTGTGGGATGTCGACGAAAGCAATAAACATGGTATTGGACTTATTTAACGAGGTGTTTCCCGAAGGGTCTGCATTGCCTAAGAACTTTTATGAAGCGAAACAGTTGAGAAATGGATTAGGATTTGAGTACAAGTCCATACATGCATGCAAGAATGATTGTGTATTGTTCTGGAAGGAGAACGAGGAGAAACAAGCATGTCCTGTATGTGGAGAGTCGAGGTGGAAAGGTAAGAAAAACGTGCCGGTTAAGGTGCTGCGGTATTTTCCCTTGAAACCTAGGTTGCAAAGACTATATATGTGTAAGAAAACAGCTCATGATATGAGGTGGCACGAGGAGAAAAGAGTTAAGAATGACGGGTATATGAGGCATCCAGCTGATTCACTTGCGTGGTAGTCTTTCGATAATCAGTATCCAGAGTTCGGGTTAGAAGCTCGGAACTTGCGCCTGGGACTCACAACCGATGGATTCAACCCTTTTGGGAATATGAGTACAAGTTATAGCACTTGGCCCGTGGTATTGATTCCGTACAATCTTCCACCATGGAGGTGCATGAAGGCGCCAAACTTTTTGTTAACTTTACTCATCCCTGGCCCTAGATCACCTGGGAATGATATTGACGTATTCATGCAGCCGTTGATTGAAGAGCTGAAAGAGTTATGGGAAACAGGGGTTAGAACTTTTGATGCATCTAAGTCGACATCTTTTCAGATGCATGCTGCGGTAATGTAGACCATAAATGATTTTCCGGCGTATGGGAATCTTTCCGGCTGGAGTACGAAAGGAAAGTTAGCGTGTCCGACGTGTAATAAAGAAACTGCTAGTGAGTGGCTAAAATTTTCTCAGAAGTTGTGTTTCATGGGTCATCGACGTTATTTACCAGCAAATCATGCATGGAGAAGAGAATGTGCCAAGTTTGATGGGAGAGTAGATGATAGGATTGCACCAAAAGAGTTGTCTGGAGAAGAGATAGTGGAACAACTGCAACATGTTAGAGCGAACAATTTTGGCAAAGGTCGGGGAAAGAACAAGAGAAAACGAGTCGTATCAGAATTGAATTGGACAAAGCGTAGTATTTTTTTTGATTTGCCGTATTGGTCGTCATGCAAGTTGCGACATAGTTTGGATGTAATGCACATAGAGAAGAATATTTGTGATAATATACTGGGTACATTGATGAGTATTAACAAAAAGATGAAAGACACGATCAAGCCGATGAAAGATCTTGAGAGAATGAGAATTAAACATAATCTGCATTTGCGGGTGGAAGGCAACAGGATGGTCATGCCGCATGCATGTTTTACGATGACGAGGGAGGAGAGGATGGATTTCTGCAAATGGTTGCAAGGTGTGAAGTTGTCAGATGGTTATGCTTCAAATATTGGTAGATGCGTGAGTCCTGATGATTGAAAAATCAATGGATTGAAAAGTCATGATTGTCACGTATTTTTGCAGAAGTTATTACATGTGGGAATTCGTGGGAAGCTGACATCTAATGTACGTGTCGCCATATCTGAACTATGTATGTTTTTCAAGGATTTGTGCACTCGGGTAGTAAATTGAGATGTGTTGTCGAAATTGGAAGAAGACATTGCTATTATACTATGTAAATTCGAGCAGATCTTTCCACCATCATTTTTTGATGTCATGGTCCATTTAGCAATACATTTACCGCGAGAGGTACTTCTGGGTGGACCGGTGCAGTTCCGTTGGATGTATCCAGTTGAAAGATATTTGGGTCGATGGAAGCGCACTGTTGGGAATAAAGCCAAAGCTGAGGTTTCAATAGCAGAGGCTTATATACACGATGAATGGTTAACATTTTGCTCTCTATATCTTCGTGATGTTGAGACACGATTTAGTCGTCAAGAGCGAAATGCTGATCTTGCTACTCCGCCTCCTTGTGAGCTATCAGTGTTTTCCCAGAATGTACGACCCTTGGGTGCACAAACAGGTTACGATTTAATTGATGGAGAGTTGGGTAAAGTTCGATGGTATGTGCTAAATAACTGCCGAGAGATTGATGATTATCTTAGGTATGTCATTTCATTTCTTTGAATAATTATAGTTTTCTTTAAATTAATTAGAATTGTTGTGCTCAAAATATACTTCTTTTGCAACATGTTATAACAGTGACCACATGCATACAATATGTTATATATATGTTATATTGTGAAATTTTTAACTCTGAATAATGAAATAATAAATATATACTATTTCAATTTATAGATTTTGGAACAACGTGCTCGTGATCCCGTATCAATTTCTTTTGAATTGTATGCATTGGCCTGTGGTCCCTCAAATAGAGCACTTCGATATACTGCATGCACGGTTCGAGATTATAGATTCCATACTTTGGACCGTGAACGTAATAGAAAGACTCAAAATTGTGGTGTGTTGGTCGAGGGGAGTCATGGAACAAATGATATTGACTATTATGGTGTCATACGTGATATTATCAGATTGAAATATCTGGGTGGGTCTGTAACATATGTCTTTAAATGTGATTGGTGGGATCTAGGCGGTGGTCGGGTTTCGATACATAGGGATAATCACTTTACGAGTGTCAATACTGCATCTAAATGGTACGAAGATGATCCATTCGTATTGGCTTGTCAAGCTACCCAAGTCTATTACTTGATTGATCCAATGAAAAGTGCTGATGAAGATAGTGGGGAGATAACTTGGAGAGTCGTACAAAAATTTGTTCCTCGAAATATATATGAAGCAGGAACGAGTGTAGATTACGAGAATAGTGGAGATGAAGATGACACTCCAATTGTTGAGGCATACTAGGAAGATGGAGAGGGTATTAACTTGTTTGTTGACCTCGGTGCACTCGAGTTGCTCCCCTTGTGTAGAGATGATGTCCCACCCGTACATCTCGACCTGTCTGTATTAAATGATCATTCAATTCAAGTCAGTGAGGAGGAAGATGAAGAAGACGAGTCAGAAGATGAAGACGAATCAGAATCCGGGCAGGAGGTGGATAAAGATGATGAAGAAGAGGTGCATGATGATGATGAAGATGTTATTGATGGAGATTCTGAAACAAGTATGGAAAATTAATCTGAAGAATAAAAGTACTAAATATTTTATTTATATAGGTGACTATAAAATATCTTAAATTTTCATAATTTATTCTAATTAATTTTTTTTGATATAATTAATTATTTTAAAGAATGCCGCCAAAACGACAACGAAGAAATGTGCCTCCGCCAAGTCCAAGTCCTGAATCCATTGAGGACTCCCCACTCGAGGAATTCGTTCCTGAAGATCAAGCTAACACAGAAGAGAACAACAGCCAGTCGACACCTACCAGTAAGGAAATATTGTTGTTGATAATTATATATATAGTTAATACTTTTTTCTCAATAACTATATAATTATAATTATAGTATATCTATTATTATCATGTAGTTGAAGCATCTGCAAGTTGCGGTCGTGGCTATACACGTGGAATCTCTCTTGAAAAAAATAGAAGGCACGGTAAACTGAAGATCACAATTCCTGATAATTCCACTGGAGGAGTGGATGATAGTGCAGCAGCGCTTTCCTCCTATATTGGCACAGTAGTTCGAGCTTATGCTCCATTTTATGTGCGCTCATGGCGAGATGTTCCGAATGAGATTAAGGAGCACATTCGAAGTCGTGTGCTGGTGAGTTTACTTTTCAGTACATTTTTTTCACTTAGGTTAATATATTATATTTTTGACCTGATTCCCTTATTAGGATGAATTCGACCTCGACTTTGGCCGTAGCGAGGATTTGAGAACCGTGAATGAGTTGATGGCTACACTATTCCGACGTCACAAAGGACGATGTCATGACCACTTCAAGAAGTTTGAGACGTTGGAAGAGGCTGCGCAGTCTCCTTTTCAACAGATGAAGTTAGATGATTGGAGAAAGTGTTGTGATCTTTTCGCATCTCCAGATTATCAGGTATTTTACATTTATATCTTTTAATTATTTACATTCATATTCGTTTTATATATTATATGTATACATATTACAATTAACATTTTTAATATATTTTGTAGCACTTGAGTTCTACAAATGCACAGAATAGATCCGTTCTGACTGTCCACCATCGTGCCGGTTCAAGGTCATTCCACCGTCTTGCTGAAAAAATGGTAATTAAAAAATTATAGAATTCATTTATTTTCCTGATATTCTTTCTGATAAGTACTAACATTATCTTTTTAAAATTGCTAATATTGTCGCTTTATTAGAAACATGATGATCCTGAAAACTTTTCCCTCATTCATGTCTATGCTGCTGCTCACACTAATGAGCATAGTGAGTGGATGGATCCTGTCGCTGCAGATAATTATGTAAGCAGTGTTAATTTTGTTAAATAAATTTTTTATAGAACATTTTAATAGTTTATTTCTTATTTCTATTTCTTTTAATACGTTACTAATTATTTATGATCATTACCTTTTAAATTGCAGAGCAAAATGTTGGAGGTGCAGTCGGCTTCTGCGGAATCCTCTCCTAGTGACATAGACATATTCACCCAAGTGCTCGAGCCGCAGTCTAGTATGGCAAGAGGTTTGGGATGATCTATCAAGTATAAATGTTCATCCTCAACCTCATCGGCTTCACAAATTAATAATCTTACAACAGATTTAGAAGCTGCTCGGCGTGAGAATGAGTATATGAGGTCGAGACAGCAAGAGTTAGAGTCTCTCTTAGAACGACAGTTTCATTTAGAGATGCGTTTGCAGGACCAACAGAGAGATCAGGAGGAAAGAATACGCAGTGAAGTGCAAGAGCAAGTGCAACGAGAGATGATGGTGCAAATGGAGCGTGTTATGTCGTTGCAACAGAATCCCCGTGGGCGAGGGAAAAAGAAGAAATAAATTTTATCAATATTTCTGACTAGTTTTAATATCTAATTTTGTGCTTTTATAAGACATTGTTACTTGTTAATTCGGTATGTAATATGATACAATTGGTATTTTGTTTTTAAATTTTATGAAATTAGTATTTCTGATCTGTACGTTCGAATGTAAATAAAAATCGTTCGAACGTTGGTTCACACTGTAACAAATGTTCGAACGTAAATACAATTGAATCGTTCGAACGTTAAAGCGACTAACGTTCGAACAAAGAACTTGCATTCGGACGCTCCTTCGTTTACATTCGAAATAACGTCCGAACATTAAACACGCTACGTTTGAACATTTATGTTTACGTTCGAACAAATATTCGAACGTTTATTGTAATTAACGTTCAGACGCATTAACATTCGAACGTAAATATGATACGTTCGAACGATATCCAACAAACGTCAACTTCTCTCATTCGAACGCCAATCGGTCGGGTATAACGTCCGAACGTTTGATTTTACGTCCGAACGTGATTTTCTGTGACAGTTCATAACCGTCACAAAAAAAGGAACGTTCGAACGTTGTACTGAACGGAACACTTCCAACCGTCACTAAAAATATTTTTTGTGACGGTTGAACAGTAAACCGTCACCAAATGTTTTATGTGACGCACTTTAGGTGACGGTCATGGTGACGGTTTCAAACCGTCACCAAATATGTTTAGTGACGGTTTGCCATTTTTTTGTGACAGTTTCCTCTGTCACAAAACACACATTCTGTTGTAGTGTAATTCATTCTTTTTCAAATTATGTATTCTTATTTTTATATATGTTTGTTCTTAGTTTTGATTATTCGTTTTTCTATGGAAAATAGTGATCATGACACTTAGATAATAAACGCGACAATGAATATGGATAAGAAGAAAACAAAAATGATATCAATATTCTGGAAGGGGTGGTCGTGGTACTCATATTTTGTCTCCAAACAAAAGAATTTATAGCAGACTAGGAATGAGCATACCTATAATTTCCACGACTTGGGAATATATATAAATTCTCATTTCGAGAACCAAACATACCCAAAAGACACATAACATTTTTTTTTTGAAAGGAAACTTGCATTCATTAACAGTTACATCAGTAACTAATAAAGCTGACCTTGCTAGAGAATGAGCTAAGTGATTGGCCTCCCTCTTCACATGACTAATAGACCAACTAGAAAAGCACAAAAACTTTGACTTAATATCCTGGATCACCAACCCGTAACAAGACAGATTATCATTGTCTTTTGGAATGTCTTGTATAACCTGGACAGAATCCCCTTCCAAAATGATGTTTTGAAAGCCTAGATTCAGACTGAAAAGAGTGGCCTGTAACGCCCCAATAGCTTCAGCCAGGAGTGGATCATGCTTGAGAAATCTGTTTGTTCTTGATGTTGCAATGACTGACCCTGCACTGTTTCTCATGACAATGCCTTACTTGTCTGTTTCAATATCCCAATTGACCTTCATGATGTGTGCAGGTGGAGGTACCCATTCTTGTAACTGTCTACTCCCTTCATTCCCTTCCTGGTCATTCTTGTTTTTTCCCTCATGCAACTCCTTTAACACTGCTTGAGATTGCAAAAATACCTCATTAGGATGCTGAAAATTTGTTTGAAAAATGAACTTGTTCCTTCTCTGCCAAATCCTTTTTGCCACTACTGAAATTTCCTCCATGATGTCAATATCAAATCAGAGCAAAAAGCCTGATCAAACAGTTCTAGAAAATTAGTCTTCCACATAGCACATTTCTAAATTTGTTTAGAGCAAAGGCACCAGACATCTTTAGCTGCTGGGCATAACCATAAAGCATGAACAACTGACTCTTCAGCAAAACATATGGGACATTTAGGATTATCAACAATCCTTCTCTTAAAAAGTTTTAGCTTAGTGGGCAAACCCTCTAAACATGCTCTCCACACAAAGATTCTATCTACAGGAGGGATATTTAATTTCCATAGGACAAACCAGAGTTTTTTCCTGTCATTAGAAACTGAAGGTTGACCTTTGGATAGAACCTTAAGTTCTTTTTGAAAATGGTAAGCACTTCTAACATTAAACTGGCCATTTGTTGTCCCTTTCCAGATCATCTTCGCTGGCTTATTTGTGCAACTAATGGGGATTTTTAAAATGTTATCAGCATCCTCTACTGAAAATAACCTTGCAATCAGACCATTCCTCCACTGGTTTGTCTCTAGATCAATCAGTTCTGGAATAGTAGCCTGGTCCTCACCAACATTGGCAGTACCTTGTGCTCTCATAGTGCTAGACCCTGGGATCCACTTGTCCTACCAGATTTTTATATCTTGACCATTTCCAACCCTCCAATAGGTGCCCTTCTTTATCAGTCCTCTAGCAGTCATGATACTTCTCCAAATGTAGGAAGGCTTGCTTCCCAATTTGGTTTGAAAAAAATGGACTTTGGAAAAGTACTTCTGTTTCAACACTTGAAAGGCTAGGAAGTTAGGATCTTGCAGTAATCTCCACCCTTGTTTGGCAAGCATTGCCAAGTTAAAATCCTCCAAATCTCTGAATCCCAAGCCACCAACAGCCTTAGATCTACTCATATTTTCCCATGGAATCCAGCGAATTTTCCTCACTTGCTCCTGTTGCCCCCACCAAAAATGTTGCATCACTTTGTTAATCTCCTTCAGTAATGAATAAGGAAGCTTAAACACTGACATACTGTAAGTGGAAGTGCTTGTACAACAGCTTTTAAGAGAATTTCCTTAGTTGCTTGAGAAAGAGATTTGACTTTAAAATTACTAATCCTTTGTCTGACTTTGTCCAGTATACTACCAAAAGCATTTGCACTCGCTCTTCCAACCATGGCAGGGAGACTCAAGTATCTTTCATGAGACAGACTTGATCTAATTCCTGCAATCTCCAACACCAAATCTTGAGTGTCTTTTGGTGTATTTCTACTGAATTGTATTGATGTGTTCTCCTTATTGAGTCTTTGACCTGAGGCTTGTTCATACGTATTTAGTAAATAAATTAGCCTGCTCCATTCAAGAGAGTTGGCTCTGCAAAAAAACAAACTATCATCTGCATAAAATGTGATTAATGTGTAGTTTGCCTCTCTTTAAATAGACTCCATTAATAGCTCCTGAGTGTTCATCATGATCAACTGTGAGGATAACGCTTCAGCACAAATGAGGAAAAGGTAAGGTGATAGTGAGTCACCTTACCTAACTCCTCTAGTTGGTTTGAAATATGGTTGAGGCATACCATTAATCAAGATAGAGTAAGAAACAGATTCCACCCCCTTCATGACCAACTCAATCCACTATTGAGCAAAACCCATTTTCCTCATGACAGCTCTCAGAAAAGCCCATTCAACACGATCATATGCCTTACTCATGCCAAGCTTCAAGGGCATGTAACCAATTTTGCCATATAACTTGTTGTTCATAGTATGTAAGGCCTCATAGGCAACAATTATGTTATCAGAACTAAGTCTACCAGGCACAAAAGCAGATTGAGTTGGGGAGATACATCAGGGAGGATTCTCTCCAGTTTATTAGCAATAGTTTTTTATATTATTTTATAAAGGACATTGCAAAGACTAATATGCCTGCAATCAGCCACCTTAGTGGGAGATGTTTTCTTTGGAATCAATGCAATAAAAGTATTATTAATATCAGAAACCATACCACCAGAATTCAGGACATAAAGAGCTGCTTCTGTAACTTCATGACCAACAGATGGCCAATGGGTTTGATAGAAGGCAGGGGGAAACCATCAGGACCAGGTGAACTCAAAAGAGTTCATGTGAAACACAGCCCCCTTTACTTCCTCAGCAGTAAATTTTCTAGTCAACATGCCATTCATTTCTTCAGTAACCACATCTTTCATGTTTTTCAGACACTCATCAATCCCGCTTGGACCATCTACAGAGAAAAGCTCAGAAAAAACTTTTGAAATTGAGCACCAATGGCCTCAAAACTTGTCCAAGTCTCCCCAACATCATTAAGGATTTTTTGTATGGAGTTTGTTTTTCTTCTTTGGTTTGCACACTGATGAAAGTATTTAGTGTTCATGTCGCCTTCCTGAAGCCATCTTTGTTTTGCTCTTTGCTTCCACTTCAAATTTTCCTCTTCAAGAAGCCCCTCCACCTCTTTGCTCAGGCTTTTGATTCTGTCACCCCCCTCACCATTATTGGATTCCTGAAGTCTCGATAGCTGAGACCTTTGAGTTGATGACTCTCTTAGTATTCCCAAAATTTGCCTTACTCCAAGCCTTCAGTTTATCTTGACATCTTTGTACCCTTCTGTTGCCAATGCTAACTTATGAGGGGCCAACATTGGTTTTTTCCATTCCTCCTTAACTAACTTTAAGTAGTCCTCTCTAAGTGCCCAACTTGTTTCATACCTGAAAGGTTTCTCACTTCTATGCATATAAGGCATCTGCTTGGCCATATAAATCACAATGGGCCTATGATATGAGCTTTGAGCTATCTCGTGAGACACTAAGTGTGAAGGGAATAATTCTTGCCACCTAGCATTTTCAAAGCCTCTGTCCAGTCTTTCTTTAGTGAACTGTTGTCTCTCTCTATTGTTTCTCCAAGTGAATCTGTCTTTCATGTAACCTAAGTCACTTAACTCACAATCCTCCACTGCAAGTCTGAATGCCTTCATTTGAGAGTAGGGCCTCATGGCAGCCCCATACTTCTCCTCTTGCACTAGCACCTCATTAAAGTCTACCACACATAGCCAAGCCACCAATAGGGGGTTAAACAGCTCTCAGTAACTGCCAACTCTCATTTCTCCTTGTTGTTTGAAAATGTCCATAAAAACCAGTTAAGATCCAATCCTCACCTGCCAGAGAATCAGTAATCCTTAAGGAAATATGGTGCCTAGTGTAAGATTCCAGAGCAACCTCATATTCACTTCTCCAAAGAAAAGCAATACCTCCATTGAGGCCTTTGCTATAAATCAGAAAGCTACAGTCAAAACCAATTCTGCTCCTTACTGCTCTTATTTTTCACCAAATGCTGAAGTTCGCTAACTTTCCAGGGGTTCCCAAGCCCCCGATAGTTCCAACTTAGACAACTCATTGTTGTTGGTGGGGCTGCCAAGTAGCCGCCACCTTTCCTGTTTGTGGTAAGCTCTCTCCAGCTGAGCTTACTTTTTTAGCCTTCTTAGAAATGCCATTAGACTCATCCTCAAAGGCTTGGACTTGCTGACCCCATCTTTTGATCAGCAGACTGGAAAAACTTGTCATGGGCCTCCTTTCCAACTAGCAGTGTTTTTAGTATCAACTAGAACCTGAAGTTGGTCTTTAATAAAATGATCTAAAGAACTCACCTACTCAGAGATGGACCATTCCTTATTATGAGTGAGAGATATATCGACAGGTTCCTAAAAATCTTGCTTAGTTTTAATTTCCATCAATTCTGTCTCCCCTGATACAGCTCCTCCAAATTGTCTTTTCTGCAGTGCTGTCTGATAAGGAAAATTGCACTTCCTTAGCTTCTGGCTTGGCCTCCTCAATTCCCACTTGTTTTTTATTCAAATATTCAGCTGAGATAGGAAACTGTCCATAATTACCTTGATCCTTTTTTTGATTGGCATTCTCCATAATCACCTTGATCCTTTTCCATCTCCTTGCCAGAAATTCCTTTTACAGGTGGTGGTGAGGCTGTTGACTCGACTGCTACCATACTTTTGATGAGGATCACCAGCTGACTTTGGAGGATTGGCATGTAGCCATGGACCATACTGAGCTTTTCCCTCTGCAGAAGTCTGCTGTCTTTGGTCAGCCATAGAGCAGCCTTGTTTCCCTTGTTTGATTACTCCATAATGGAAGCAAAATAATGGCAGTTTCTCTCATATTTGAAAGGCAACCATATTTGTCTACCATCAACTGATAAAAACCTGCCTCGAGACAAAGGAAGGTTTTATATCCATTGCCACCTTAATTCGCATAAATTGGCCCCATCCCAATCCACTGCTATCCACCTCTACGTTCAGAACTTCCCCCAATCCCTGACCAATCTGACTTCCCACTCTTTTGTCATGCTAGCAAGGGGCATGTTGTGAATCTGGACCAAAAAAACCTCTGTTGAGAATGGAGTCTCCTTAGGGGGAGTGGTCCCATCAAATTCTTGCATACAAACTAACATCCTGTCAAAAGACCACGGTCTACCCAACATCACTTTTATCTTATCCTTTTCCAACTAGAATTCCACAAGCATTTGATTTTCTCCCACTTCCTTGAACCTTATCCACCCTTCTAGTTTCCAAACCTCAGACAAAGTTGTTTTGAAAGCCTCCCTATTCACGGTCTTTTCAGCAATCACTTGGACAAGAAGACACGATCTACCTTTTGACGTGGCCTCTTGCATGGTTTCTGAAGATAAAACAACAACTTTCTTCTCTTTCTCAATGAGGCAAAAAGAGGCCCACATCTTCTCCAATTCACTCTCCATGTCACCCTCTATAGACAGAGTCTAGAAGACAAAATATAAGAGACGAACTCTTTGCTTGAGCAAAGAGAGAAAATCCTCACCCTTCAGAAGGAGAGGACCCTCCCAAGTATGGATGTTGGTTTTAATTATGTGTTTAGACTAGAGTTGAATAGGTCTTGGACCGTTATTTAGTTGTTGAAATTTCTTTGGCTTTTTGTTATTTTTTATCTTGTATTTAAGGATTGAAGTAATGCAATGAAAATCATCTTTTTGGTCCTATTTGTACAAGTGTTTCTGGAGGTCCTTGGCTCCTTGAACTGCCATAATTCTCTTTTGTTCAACTTATTATTATCGTGTTCTTAATATGTTGTCTCAGTGCCACGTTCCTACGACATGGACGGCGGTACTCGTAATGCTCAACTAGTGGAAGCGGTGGCAACTTTGTGTGGTGAGACAGCTTCCTTAAAGGACAAACACGATCGAGAATCGGCATTGATGGAGAATGTTCTGTAGTTGATCAACAATCTAGCAGCTAGTTATGACAACTTGGCTCAACTTTTCTCAAATGTTCACTCTGGGCAAGGTTTGTCAAGTGGTGATAACCTGAAATTAAATGCCAATACTTCGTTTGAAGGACAAGGTCGAATTTAAGCTCGTACACTTCATTTGGATTATCCTCACTTCGATGGATTTGACCCCACTGAATAGATCCTCAAAGCACAACATTTTTATCATACTGTGAGACACTAGAAAATCACAAGTTGTAGATTGTTGGTTAATTGAGTCAAGTCCAATAACTAGTTGGAACGATCTTTTGGTCGCTCTTAGAGTTTGATTTGGGCCTTCAGCTTATGAAGACCCATTGGAAGCTTTTACTATGCTCAGACAGACTATTAGCGTAGAAGAATATCATACCCATTTTGAAATTCTCAACAAAATTACAGGTCTTAGGGGGCGTTTTGCATTAGTACTTTTTTTTAGTGGGCTAAAGGATGATTTGAGGATAGTAGTTAACATGTTCAAGCCTACTATACTCTCTACGACCTTTGGCCTAGCTAGATTGCAAGATGAGGAAGTCTGGAGGCGAAACAAGAGCTACCGCACCATTACCCCTATTTCAAACCCTATACCACACCAAGCCAACTACATCATGGCTTCCTGGCCTAACCCCATCTAGAGATTACCCGCAACAAAACCATCACAACCACCTCAAAATAACACCTAACCACCTCGTAAACTAGTCTACCCCATTAAATAAGGCTATGCTTAGATATAGAAATAGTTTTATCTCATCTCAATCATTACAACTTTCTCAAATTTTCACACAAAATATAATAAACAATTCAACTTTTTCAAATCCCAAAACAATAATAATATTGAAAAATAATATTCTAACAATATTTTATTCAACTTTCATCTAAAACCATCTTATCTCATCTCACTATTTAAACAGGGCCTAAATCATGCCCAACCATATGCAAAAAATGAGAAATTAGGGATTATGTTGTTATTGTAATGAATAATATCAACTTGGACACAAATGTAACGACCCAAAATTTACTTGTTGGAAAGCATGGAGATAGATCAAGAAAAAGAGGGAGAGAATGAATCTAGCCAGCATAGAGCCAGGAACTGATTCTGAAATAGAGGAGCAACAAGAAGAATTATTGGACATCTCACTGCATGCCATAGCTAGTGCCCCATCCCCAAAAACCATGAGGTTGCATGGCGTTGAAATGTTTCATAAATTAGATTTAAGGTTGGGAAACCATCAAATGAGGATGAGGCTTGAAGATGCACCCAAAACCACCTTTCGCACATATGAGGGACGCTATGAGTTTTTTGTAATGGCCATTGGGATTAGCAACGCACCATCAACCATTCTAGGGTTGATGAATGAAATATTTAGACCTTACCTTAGAAAATTCACGCATGCATTTCTCGATGATATGCTTGTATAGATCAAGACATTGGATGATCATTTGAAGCATTTAAGGGCTATTTTGGAAGCGCTACACAATCATTAGCTATATGTCAGGCTATCCAAGTGTACGTTAGGCAGCCAAGAGGTTGAATATCTTGACCACTTAATTTCCAAAGGAGTTAAAGCCAATCCTAGGAAAAAATCAGCAATGCTGGATTGGCCACTTCCTAAGAATCCCAAAGCTTTGAGATGATTCTTAGGTCTCACGGGGTATTATAGGAAATTTGTAAAGGAGTAAGGAGGGATTGCAGCTCCACTAACTTCTCTCCTCAAGAATAATTCATTCAGCTAGACAAAGGATGCTACCAAAGCATTCAATGCCCTCAAGGTAGCCATGGTAATACCTTTAGTTTTGGGATTACCATATTTTTGTAAGGTGTTTATAATTGAGTGTGATGGTTCAGGTGAAGGTCTAGGAGCAATTCTCATGCAAGAAGGGAGACCATTGGCCTACCTACCTTAACTAGGGGCTCAAGGGGAAGAGCTTATTTTTCTCAAGTTATGAGAAAGAATTACTAGTATTGGCTATAAGAAGGTGGAGACATTATTTACTTGAGCAAAAGTTTATAGTAACGATGGATCAACAAGCCCTCAAGTACCTCTTAGAACAAAAAGTGGGTACCCTTGCCCAGCGAAGATGGGTCTCTAGGTTGCCCGGGTTCGATTTTACAGTGGAGTATCGGTGTGTAAGGGAAAATAAGGCAACTAACACATTATCGAGATTAAAGTATAAGGATGAAGACTCTAATTCACAAGAGACACTAGTTACAACAACAATCATAAACATGTAGATGGAGGGCATTAGTGCAATCCAAGCTACATGGATGAACGAGCTTCTCGAAGCGGACCAACAAGACCCCAGTTGCATAAGCTAATCAACAACTACCATCAAGGGGCCCTTGACCCAAACAAGTACAACTTACATGATGGCTTATTATTTTACAAGGGTCGAATGCACTTAAGGACTCTTGTAATACTCCACCAACAAGTCCTACACCAATTTCATAGCAGTCCACTAGATGGTTGCTTGTGGGCACATAAAATGCACTCAAGGATTAAGAGAGAGTCTTTCTGGTTTGGGATGCAACGTGATTTGAGAACCTTCATCTAAGAATGCAATGTGTGTCAGTGCAACAAAATAGAAAATCTCCACCCTGCTGGAATCCTCTAACTCTTGTCAATTCAAACTCATGCATGGGTTGACATCAGTATGGAGTCATTGAGAGTCTTACACCTTAGAGGCCACAATGTAATCGTTGACAAGTTCAGCAAGTATAATTACTTCCTCTCTCTAGCTCAACCATATATAACTACTAATGTTGCTCGAGTATTCATGGACAACATCTTTAAACTGTATAAAATGCGACAAACCATAGTTGACGATTGGGATCCTAACTTCACAAGTAAACTCTTAAAGGAGATGCTTCGGATTAGTGGGACCGAGTTGCTTATGACCTCAGCTTATCATCCCCAAGCATATGAGCAAAGCGAGATTATGAACAAGGGCTTGGAATGTTACCTCACATGCTTCTTAGGTGACTGCCCGAAGGACAGGGCACGATGAGTTTCCTTGGCAGAATGGTCGTACACTACTTCCACACACACCTTTACCCAGTTAGCCTCTTTGAGGTTGTTTACAGTCACCCACTGCCACATCTCCTACCTTTTGAAGAATGCTAGATTGGAATTCCTTTTTGGTCCATTGGACAAAGGCTAGATTGAATTAGAGGGTAAGATTATCTTCGGAAATAGGAAGATATTGTCGAGGGCAGGATTATGTGCCTTATACAATGTCGAAGAGGTCATAGTTGCGCAAGACAGGCAAAAATTGAGAAACCAAGTAGTTTGAGGTGTCAATTTTAATGGAGATAAATTGTGTAACACTGGGGATAAGAAAGGAAGAAGTGAGAGGAGATTTCAGCCGTTCGGACCAAAATTGGAATAAACTATGCTGCTCATGATATCATGTAAGAAAACAAACAAAGGATGCGAGGAAAACTGCTGCTCCAATCTTAGCCCAATCTTAGCCCAGGCCCGTAGAGAAATTCTGTTGCTAAGGAAAACTGCACAATTTATGAGTCGTGCGTACACTCTTATTTTATTTATTTATTTTATTATTATTACTATTATTTTTTTTTATCTTCTTCATTATTTTTTTATTATTTAATTTTTTTTCTCCATCTCTTCTCTCCCCCACCAGACTGTTTTTCTCGACAGTTTTCCTTCCCCGTTACCCACGTCCGAATTGCTCTCAACAACTGCTCTCCCTCATCCTTTTATTTTTTTTCCTCTCCCGTGCGCCATCAATGCCGTTTCTTTTTCTCTCATAAACTTTACCTTGTAAATGCTCTCTATCTCGCTGATCTTCACCGTCAGTTTATTTTTTCTTTATCACCACTCACATCCCGTTTCAAACGTGCACCTACCTGGCACCCAATGTTCTTCCTCTCCCTTTCTTTTCTTCTCTGTGAATATCCTCCGCGAGCCACCTTCCACCTCCAAACCATGCAGGACGCACGACGGAAGCAACCAGCTGCACCTAGTTGCAGCACCGTGGGATTGCCCCCACGGCCCAGCCTCTCCGTGTCATCAAACGGAACCAGCTCCGCTCACACGGCAACGCCACCACAAGTAGCCAGACCCGCCCGTTGACTCATACTCCCCAGCCGTTCAACACATAAACGCCACCATCACCATCGTTTGTCAAAAGCAAAAGCCGGAGCTACTCTGTTTTGGAACCATAGAAACAGAGCATCGTCGCCCAAACTGAGAATCATGTCTAGCCACAGTTGGGCAGCGACGCCACCATCAGCAGCAACAGACGACGTCGAAAATCAAGCATCCACCGCCGAGTGATGTCCAGCGCCACTACCCGAAGCCCCCATGCACGCCGCATGATACGTAAACTCCTATCTCACCACTCTCTCTCTCTCTCTCTCTCACATCTTTCTCTCACTCTCTCTCTTTGTGCTCTTCTGTCACACCCAGACTGCCGTGCATGCCACCGTCGAGCACAACTCAGCCACCTACGTTGCACTGCCTTTTCCCTTCTCTTCTGCGGTAGGTCCCTCTTTCTTGCAATTTTGGTACGCAGTGCTTCTACACTTGTGATGGGTGGGCCGTGGGCCACAAGCCCATGTGTTCTCATGACATTACCAAAGTGCTTTTATAATTTTAGTAGTATGGGCTTTCGCATGGATTTATTTTAAATTCTTCTTACTTTAGGATGGTTAGTTTTTAAATGAGTTGAATTGTTTATGTTTAAAATAGATTTGTTGTATTTTACAAAAACTATGTTAACGATTTTTTTAATGAACTTTATTTTATTGTATTAAGGGACTAACGTATTATTTTTATTTGGGTTGCGTTTAGTATTGTTAAATTAGGCATTAGCTTATTCGAATAAAAAATATTAGCCATAATCTTGATTTTACAGAAAATATTTAAAGACTTTAATAAAATTTATCTAGTATTAATTTTATAATTAGTTTGGTAGTATATAGTAAGTGTTCAATCTTTTATTTTAAAATGCTTTAAGCCTATTATATAGAAATAAATCTTTGATGGTTTAATTTAGATATGATTAGTAGTTTACATGATCTTTAGTATAAGTATTATTAAGTATATTTTATGAATTACTATTGCTTAAGAAATTTATGATGTCCTATTATATTATTTGTTCGCAGTATTGAATTATCGTTTTAATAATAATTTATAGAAAGATGAGTTTTAAATATAATTAAGTTAATTTTCAAAATGAATTTAAGTTGTTTTGCCATTTTTGATAAAATTATTTCATAATAAGTTAAGATTATTTTTTTAATGATAATATATTTATTAAAATTTTGATAACTAGATAGTTACTAAAGCTATTTCCGTTGTTTGAATTTTAAGTAAACGGAGAGTTTTAGCAAGTCCTTTTAGAAATTTAGTAACGCTTAGTGTTTTGTATAGGTGACGATTGACATTCATTCAGCATGATTGTGGAAAGATTCAGAATAGTACTTAAGAAGTTCAAGTAAGCGGAGTTCATATACTAGATTTGCATAAAAGAAATGAAATGAGGTTGACTTTGAAAATAAGTATGTTTGTTTTTGAAAAGAAATATGAAAACGACCTCAGATGCTTATTCTGCATATGCATAAATTCTATATAAGAGAAAGTATTTTCTGTCATGACTGGTGTAGACATGAGTTAATTTTGTGTATTCAGTTTCTGAACTATGCAAAAAGAGCGAATATGAAAATCTAAAAGTTTTTGCTATGAGTAAATGAAGATGTTTTGGTTTTGGTTTATTTCAAACATGTGAAATGATCTAAAACTATTCAGTATTTTGTTTTGATATGATGTGTCATATGAAAACCTTGGCATGAAGTTATGATTCTGTATCTGAATGTGATCTAATTCCGATGATGTTTCGTTTTGCTTCTGTTAAGGCCCAGCCACAGGTATAATGGTGGTTTATAACCCTACCACGGGGGTGAAACATGGTATACGGCCCAACCACAGGTATAATGGTGGTTTATAACCCACCACGGGGGTGAAACATGGTATACGGCCCAGTCACGGGTATAATGGTGGTTTATAACCTACCACAGGAGTGAAACATGGTATACGACCTAGCCACATGTATAATGGTGGTTTATAACCTTACCACGGGGGTTAAACATGGTATTTATCTTGATGTGATGCTATGAGATAATATGAATATAATGTTTCAGTTTGGATATTGCAAAGGATTTTCTTTTTGGGAACATGTTTGTTTTTCTGAAAATTTTGCTCTGATATTTTGTACCAAGTTTTGTTTATGCATTTTGAAAATAAATATGTTGTTTCTGCATTCTGAAAGTAAATGTTTTGTTCTGCATACCAAACTTTATAAATGTTCATATATACATACTAGTATATGATTTTTGCTTACTGAGTTGTTGATAACTCATCCCTTATCTCCACAATATTTTTCAGATATTTTAATGGTTCAGCTGATGATCAAGATTATGAGGCATTGGGTGAGATGATTTAAGTATAGTGGTTTAAGCATAGAAAGTTTTTATGAGTATTGTCGATTTTTATTAAGAAATTTTATTGTGTTATGATGACTTGGCATTTTGGAAAATTGGTTATATTGAGGAAAATAGATTGAATCGAATTTTTCTATATGATATTGAGAATTTGGAGTCTTTTTTTATATTTTTGAAAGGTGAGTTTAAGTGTTAGGAAGTAACTCTCCGACCCGTGCGAGACCAGGGCGTTACATTTCATTGATATGCTAAAGGTATCTTTATACACAACTTCATGATTAATTACAGCAGTTGAGTAAATACAATAATTTCTGTATAGCTAATCAATCAAGTTAAAAATGAAAAAAAAAAGAATTAAATACAATCTTAGTATGTAACAGTAGAGTCCTTGATAATAGGCTGAGTTGGCTGTGAGGATCTTGAAGATTGAATATGGCATGGATTCAGCTTGTCCGGAGATATGCTCTAACTTAAGTCATGGCCTACAGGATCATTTGAGTTGCATCCTTTGCCGGCTTGAGAATCTATAACATTAACATGCAACTACCTTTCTTAATACTTCTTGGCCTGGTTGAGATAACAACTTTTCCTTCTGCCTTGTAATTTTTTCCAAACCCTTATTTAACATCTCTCAAGGATCTAAACTTTGATTTACTCATTATAGCTAGTGAATCTTAATATATTTCATGTCTCATAGCCTTTTGCACTCCCCATATCTCCTTGATTCTTCTATGATATACATTACTAGCATTCTTGTTGAATGTAAGTTCGGTTTTGGACTCGTTTATGATCTCACTAGAAGCTGCAACACAATACGTGGCACCTCATTCCTCGTTAAAGATCCTGGCAAGAATCCATGGTGCCTAGGGTGCTAGCCAGGCAGTCAACACCCAGTGTTGGTCGGGAATCTGGTGTGCCTCATCCGGATGGAAGTGCACGTGTCAAGATTCAGACATAAAGTCGCAACGGAAAAATAGAGGATTAGTCGGTGACTAAGACCTTGTAGTACCAGAAAATCTAAATTCACAATATAGGAATAATTAATGCCATGCTTCATTAATTCCATATGTTGAAATATGTACAACCCCAAATAGTTCGTTCATCGCCTAATGGCAGTGGACCGAATACAAGTGGTCGCCCCGTAGAATACAAGTCAACTCGCTTGTACCCTAACACATGTCAACTCTCAACAGAGACAACATGTTGCATCAGAAAAACATCTACTTGGCCAACCAAATCAAGGATACCAACACATGATATGCGGGGGCAATCTACATCTCGACTATCAGGTGAGGCAAAGCATGATACCACCCCACCCCACCCCAATCTTTCACAGAAAATCCCTTTACCCATATTAATCTCATGGCAATGTCTCACAGGAATAGTCCGGGGAACTCCATCTCGTCCCATGATTATTGACGCACAACACACTTACTCACACAAAGATATAAATTCACACTGAGATCATAAGTTAGGGAAAAAATAGCAAACACATTCAAAGTCTCAAAATATAGGAAATGAACATAAGATAAACATAATGAGTATAACATATTTCTTCATGTTCAGAAAGGGGAAAGTTACAGAATATGCATATGTCTCTTGCATCCAACATTCACCCCACATTCCCCAATACTGTCTAAAAAGCTAACCTACCTCACTGCGTCGAGTTCGCTACTTTGTTGTGCCACTTATTCCTTGCTTTCTCAGAAGAATTCGGCTCCATGAGAGTTCATGTGTTTAGGATATCAAAAGTAAGATCTTGTCCCACGTCCAAGTCCATTTGATATGGTGGGACTGTCAGATGTCTTTCTGACTCTAGGTACGCTTAAATAGGAATCTTTCGCCTTGTTTGTCATACTGCAAGATGAAAGAGACAGAAAATGAGTGCATGGTCCTCATCTCCTTACAACCTACCAACTCTCAGTCTTTCCTGTCTTCCATGTGCAATTGGGCCATACCTCTGGGTTCACATGATAACATGCCGAGTTGTAACCCTTCTGTAGACCAACTCCGAATGTGACCCTTTAGGTGGAGTGTGCTCTTCTGTGTACGACATTGCCACTCTTACGACATTTTGCGTATTGTTCTGGAAAACACCAGTATCTGGCCCAGTTTATCCTAGATCGTCGCTCTCCTTGGGCGAGTAGCCTTTGCTCGCCTTGGGCAGGTAACTCTTGTCTCATTAGATCCACCGGCATCTTCAGCTCATCGTTCTCGCCCTCACAGTAGGTGGCCTTTCTAGCTTGCCTACTATAAGGCGAGACATTCATCTCTATCTCACGCTAAGATGTGTCTGCTAGGCCTTATACAAGATGTTTGCTCACCCACATGTTGGACTAGCTCCAATTTGCAGCACTCGCAGCTATTTTCTTCACCAAACCAATGAGTGTTTTTTATATTTCTTTCCACTCAACTCCATTGCTAGTATGTCCCCTTGCATTGGCAGGGCCCTCACATAATAGGAGCATGAGTTCCCCTACAAATCGATACCTTTGTTTTTTAAGGTGATAATCCTCGGTTGTATGAGCTCGATAGAATAAAATGTTTCATCAGTGAAAAGGTGATGACTATTCTTGGAGCTCCCCTACAAATTCACAACCATGTCCATGTCAATAGGGAAGAGAAGTCTTCTACACAAAGCACAAATAAGTAGTGCGTAGAAGAAAAACAAACCATCAACAGATCTATCCATTTTGTATGAAAACCCAACCTATGCATAACCCCTCTCAAGGACCTCCATTCAAACGTATCATAGGTTTTGCAGATATCCAATTTAATGGACACGAAACCCTTTGTTCCTCTTCTTTTCTTGTTCAACAAAGGCATAGTTTTAGGAGCTATAAGGATATTGCCCGTGATTAATCTATTTGGAATAAAAGCACTTTGGCTTTCGACCGGAGATGATATCTGACATAATATACTTATATCTATTGGCCAACACTTTGCAATTAACTCATGGTATAAATTTACAAAGGCTAATGGGTCTGTTGTCTTTGGGATTAACACAATGTGTATAGTTTCACTCGGAGAGACTTTGGCCAGAATTAAGAGTATGTAGTAAATGATTAGTGATTGAGTCTCCTGCTGTATGCCAATATTTTTTAAAAAAGAGAGGGGGCATGCCATCCCATCTCATCTAGGGGCTTTTGTGGGGTGGGGTGAGAGCATGCATGCTTAGATTTCGAGCATGCATGCTTGATTTCAACTACAGTAAATTCTTTGAAAATTTGATTTATTGTTGGCGTGCTTGAAATAATTATATGGTACTTATCAGAATTCAATTTTGCCCCTACGGTGAGAGGCTTTCAGAATAAAATATTTAGTTATTGATCTCTGCTCCCGAAGTAATTCCGATGATCCTCTCGTTTCAGAAGATTAATCATTAACTTCCTGTCTTATTCTCTAATCTTTGCCTAGACATTATCATCCGATCGACTGCTCCTATGACTAACATGCACAGCCAATGATCCTCAGCCTATCTTTAATTATACTTGGTATCATCAACCTATCACCATTTATTTATCTCTTAACCATGAAAAAAGTGATGTGACTGTGTTATCCTTCTCTCATTTTCCCCCACTTTAATCTAATTTAATTTAATCTTAAAAGTCAAACAAACACATTATAGAAAAAAGATATATGAGTAGATGATCGGAAAAAATGATAAAATAGATCGGCTGACAAAAGGCCGCCACAACAAGTTGAAGAAGAATGAAGCATATTTCAATTCATTGGAATCAAAGCCTTGCATTGGTTGCGTTGACATAGATAATGAACAATTGACATTTGACACATTATAATATCTCAATGGAACATGGACATTTGATCAAGCGAAGAGGAAAAGTAAATCACTAATTCATGTCTAACAACTTAATTATAAATAACATTAATCCTCTCTTTTTTTATGAGCAACTAAATATTCCTTTTGATATGCTAAAGAAGAGATTGTGCATTTTATATTTTATGCCGGTCTAGACTAAAGTCAAACTCTTTTAAAAAGACTTGATTTTGGTCTAATTTATATTGAAACTAATTAATCCGTGCACGTTCCAGATTTCCAATCCAACCCAAACCTTTGATTTTGTTGAACTTAAAACAATATTATATCGGCCATGTAATTTCTTGAGTTAATGGAATACTGAGCGTCCTCTCCTGCTAGAGGGTGAGGTTTTGTCTTTGCGAAAGCAAAGGTAGTCTCTTTGGCAAGAGTGGTGTGGGGATCAATGGAGACAAAACTTGAGAGGTTGTGGCAAGGCTTGTCGTTGTAACGATCAAGAGAGACAAGAAGTGGAGGTTCCAAAAACTGACGTTCACAGAGGAGTACTAGGCAAAGGGAAACTATGCATTATGGCACTGGTCATTTCTGAGAAAATGATCAACAAAGAGGCTTTTCTCGTGACTATGTCTAAGGTTTGGAACACTTTGGAATGGATTCAATTCAAGGAGATGGGTAATAACAAGTTCTTGGTTGAATTTCAACATGAACAGGAAAAGTTGAAGGTCCTTTTGGGAAGACCTTGGACGTTTGACAGATTTTTGGTTTGCATGGAGGATTTTGATGGGACTCTTCTGAGGTTTTCTGGATCCAAGTTCACAATATGCCATTGGTCAGTATGTCCATGACATAGGAATGTAGATTGTTTTTGGAGTTGGAAAAGTGCTAGAGATGGACACTGATGGCAGTGGTAGTGCTGGGGACCTTTCTTACGTATGAAAGTGATGGTGGATATCAAAAGGCCTCTGATTTGAGGTACGAAAGACTCCCCTCATTTTGCTTTCAATGTGGAGTCATCAAACACAAGGATAGAGGCTGCTCGAAGGGTCCTCAGGGAAGAAGCAATGAATATGGCCCTTGGCTTCGACTTAATCCACCAAAGGCAGGTAGCACTACCACCAAGAGGTATGAGGGTGGTGGCCGAAATTTTGAGCCATCGCAGTAGCAACAAGAATAGGCAGAGGGGGAAGGTCTTTTTGGCAATGTTAATCAGTTTCCTGATTCTCCGAAATCTCTTTCTATTAAGCCAAAATACTCAATTTCCAAAAAGGTTCATTTACAGAATAGGCAAGTTGACTTGCCTTTTAAAGAAAGCCTCGAGGATATGATTGTAGATATTTCATTTTCTGCTATTTGTCAAGAAGGGCCCTCAATTAGTGGAAAGGTGATTGAGAAGGAATATTCTAAGGGAGGAAATTTGGGAGAAGTTGTTACAAGATTGAATGCTGCTGATAAGGGTAGTGGGCCCTCGGGTGATTCTGTTGATGTGGTTATGTTATCTATTGGTCATAACAAAGATTCTCATAAAGTGGCAGTTGGGTCCTCGATAGCCTCTCAGGTCAATTCTTTTAACTAGTTTATGTCCCATAAAACTCAGCAGTTATCTCTGGCAAAGAAGAATTGAAAATGGAAGAGAAGGGTAATGGAACATCACTTGCAACTGGTTGATAGTGACTGTGATGAAAGAAAGAAGGGCCAGGTCTTAACTCTTTTGAAGAGGGAGGTTGAGACTACTCAAGATGTATAAGGTTTTCCTGAACTTCATAAAAAGAAGAAACTTAATGTGTCTTCAATGGGGGGAGTCAAGAAAGAACAGTTGGTGGTGGCTGCTAGGCAGCACCGCCAACAACCATGAATTGTATAAGCTGGAACTGCCAAGGGCTTGGGAACCCTCGGACAGTTCATGAACTTCATCTTTTGGTAAAGTCAAAGTTCCAAAGTCTCATTTTCTTAATTGAGACTAAATGCAACAGGTATAAGGTGGAGAAAGTGAAACATAAGCTAGGCATGCAACATTGTTTTGTGGTAGACAACATGGGTGCTAGTGGTGAGCTGGATTTCATGTGGACTGATGCAGTTAATGTGGTTTTGGCATCTTTTTCTTAATTGCACATTTTTCACAAAAAATGGGGAGAAAAGGAGTGGATCTTGACAGGTTTCTATGGTCATCCGATGGCCTCACAGAGGAAAAATAGCTGGGAGTTATTACAAGCTGCCAAACTTGAGGAGAACTTACTATGGTTTTGTGTAGGGGATTTCAATGAAATCTTGCATAATGGAGAGAAGTTTGGAGGTGGGGTCAGACCTTACTCTCAAACGAAAGCTTTCAAACAAGCTTTAATTCACAGTGGTTTGAGTGACCTGGGCTACAAGGAGACAAGTACACTTGGTGCAATAATCGACAAGGGTCTCATTTCACAAAGGAAAGGTTGGACAAGGCTTGTGCCAATGCAAAATGGATTGAGATGTTCTCGGGGCCCCTAGTGAGATCAGAAGCTGCCCACAAATCTTATCATTCTTCAGGGGGCAGTTTTTTGTTAAAGGGGAGAGGCCTTTTAGATATGAGGATTGTTGGGCAAGTAGGGAGGAGTGTCACTAGGTAGTGGAAGAGGCCTGGAAAAGACCATTGATGGCCAGGAACAAACTAGTAGGGTGGGCTCCAACTTCGACGGAGTCGAGTGCCGACCTCCGACTCTGACTAGGGTCAGAGGTCAAAACACCCTCCGACTCTGATTAGAGTCAGAGGTCGACTCTGATCGGAGTTCGGAGCTCGGAGTTGGAGCTCGAAGCTCCAATCAGAGTAGTAGCTGGGCTTTTTCAAGCCCAGTTGCCCTACTGATTGGCCCAATATTAACCTCAATTTAATAATGAAAAAAAATAATTAATAAAATCTAAAATATTGTAAAAAATAAATTAAAAAGCTAAAATTTAAATACAATAACTAAATCAAACTACAAATCGAAAACCACAAATTTAAATTTAAAACTACAAATTGCATTAAATTTAAATTTACAGCACCAAAATAATGAATAATGCCATAGATTTCATTCAAATGTGAAATAGCCACAATGGCCAATGCCCCATATCAGTCTTGGACAATCCATGCATTTGAGTCGATGACTCGATAGTAATTTCTAATTTTCTTGCATGAAGTTTTAACTTTTATTGACCAGATGCACTATCATTTCTTTAGTCATTTAACTATAGACTTCTAAACCATCAGTCAAGACTCCATTGATATTATGAACTCGCATCCACCTCTAACTCTGAAGAATTTTGCATGATGGTAATCATCCCATGGTGCGTCGTTCTCAGACTTTCAGTCATCCACAATTAGTCTAGAGTTCACAGCTAGGTCTACAAAATCATATAAAATATAAATTAAATAATGAAAACATTAAAATTATGTAAATAATCATTTAAAATCATAAAGTTACCTGATTCAAGTCTATAGCTCTCGGCATCAACGTTATCTACTCCAATGGGCGTTGAACTTAAAAATTTATGTGTGCAAACGAGGGTCTCGAAGGTGGTCGGAGAATGAATACCGATAAGCATCAAAGACATGACCTCTGGTGCTAAACGCCGAATCAAAGGCAACCGAAGTGATAGGAATGACTAGTACATTCCTGGCTATTCGGAAAAGGATTGAAAACTTGCCAGAATTAACCTTCCACCAAGTTAATATCTGGAATGTATCACTAGATGCTTCGACATCTTCTAGAAAGTAACGTTCAACCTCAGACTTACACTGCATAATATTCCTCGATGCACGATTTTGATGATACCGTTGTAGCCGCAATAAATTTGAACTTTGTACTTGTGTATCATCCCAAGAAGATGTCAAGCCGGTCGGGCGAGAGGAGCTACCACATTCGGTTGAAGGCTGATGACTACTATTGTAATGGCTATATAAATCATCAATATCAAATTTAAGCGATCTAATAAACTTTTCAGCGTCCTCATCACCATGGACGTCCTTAATCCAGTCTTCAACAATCACCAACTTATATCGGGGGTCAAGGATTGTAGCCACAAATAATAATCTATTTATCTTTTTCACATCCTCTCAATATTTATTATATTTGATTTTCATCCTCATAATCATTGCATGCAACAAACTCACACTGTCAGCACAACTCTCTTACAAGTGGTCATAAAGCCTCGAGAGCTCCTCGAAGTACATATTCGTAGTAGGATCTTTTGTCCCAGATTTCCACATAGTTATGTCATAAAATAACTTCAAAAAGTGAACAAAATACCTAATCTTGGCCCAATCAACTGTGTCGGGCGTACCAAGCCCCCTTCTCCCCACAACTGACTTCAGCAAAGCAGATCTTATGCCCCCATCCTTAACCTCCATCTGCTCGAACATTGTTTGGTACTTTTGCACTACATCCAACATCATGTATGTAGAATTCCATCAAGTCGAAACGTCCAGTTGCACCATACTGGAAGATGGGATCTCAAGTTGTTCGGCTATTACCTTAAACTAGCAGAGCCATTGAGGGGAAGCCCTCACATATCTCACTAGGTTCCAGATTTTAATAATGGATTCATCAACCTCCTTAAACCCCTCAGAAACTATGAGGTTGATGATATGGGCACAACATCAAACATGAATAAATTGGTTCTCAGAAATGATATCCTCATTTACCTTCGTATTTCGCTTGAACCAATCAATGGCAGTGTCATTCGCACTGGCATTGTCAACGGTGATACAAAGTACTTTCTGATCCCTTAATCCTTTATACAGTCATCCATCTCCTTGGCAATGGATGAACCCTTGTGATAAACAATTTCTTTGAACTTGATAATCCACTTTTGCAATGTCCACTCACTATCAATGAAGTGGGTTGTGATGTAGCCCACATTCTGTATGGAGGTCCATGTATCAGTGGTAAATGACACTCTCTGTCTAGTGGTAACAAACATTTTCTTCATTGCTGCCTTCTCATTGGCATGCCTCTTCAAACAATTGCGCATCAAAGTATACCGTGAAGGCATGAGAAATCGTGATTCTAAAGTGTGCACAAATTTGCGGAAGCCTGCCTTGCCAACCATGGTAAAAGACATCCCATCAGTGATGATCATCTCCACAAGAACATCCCTCAACATCTTTTCACTGTATTAAGGGATTGATAGTTTTTTAATCTGCATGCCATCAGTAGTCGTAGAAGTCTCGTAACTCAGTTTCATTTGATCAGTTGCTACTAGCTCTTTGTGTATCTTATATCGTTGGCAGCCCGTAAGATATGCTATTAATACTGGCGTGCCTTGCTTCTTCGAATGATAACCGCATAGTTTCCTACAATAGTGGCCTCGATCCTGTGGGTTCTCATGATCACCGGAAACTTTGGTGAAATGTTCTCATGTCCACGACTTTTTTTACTAGATCGTGCTGGTGGATTGGCCTTAACATTCATTAACTCCTCCTCCTCATTAAGCATATCTATGTCTTCTAGATCTATTGTGACTCGACTACTTGCATGGGAGGTAGCTACTCTAGATGGGGGTCTACAACCGGAAGTACCAGTTGGTGACGCCAACGGCTGTGCGTCATCCTCTTGTAGAGACTCGCGGTGAGAATGAGATGGTGTAGCATCTATAATTTGAGTAAATAATATGAAACAATTAACAAACAACCGTCATTTTAAATGTTATGATAATTATCTACAAATTTGAAACATATTGAAAAGGAAAAACATATGTGTCTAGTCGTGTTTGTGATTTTAAAAATAAATAAAATACAAAAAAAAAAATGAACGTCCGCTTGAGGCACACTCGAGCCAAGGCTCGAGTGAACAATCTGTGTGATGTTCGCTTGAGCCAAACTCGAGCGAAGGCTTGAGCTCACATATCTATGTAATGTTCGCTCAAGCCAAACTCGAGCGAACCTCACCTGGAATAAAAAATTTGATTTTTACAAAATCTAAATCCCTCAATTCTTAAATTTAACAGCCCAAAAATCGAAATCATTGAAACGAAAACAATAAATTTATTGAAATGAACAACAAATCATACACATTTTCAAAGGGAGTCACAAATCACATTATAGAATTACACGGAAGAATGATAAATCTATTAGAGGAGGAAGTTAGCAATCATTCTTACAATTACTCCTGTGACGGCAGAGTCACAGACAGCGGCTGAAGGTGATGGCTGACAGCGTTCAAAGGTAAACTTCCTTGTGTGAAAGCTGAAAGTTGCCGTGTGTAGCTGAAAACTTGAAACTTGGGAAGGAAGGGAGGAAGAAGGGGTCCTGTGGTTTGGACCCCCTTCCTTTACGAAACGACATCATGAAGTGGAACGACGTCGTTTTGTTCTCATTTTGTTCATGTTGTTTTTTGTTTAAATTAGTCGGAGTTCGGATTTCGGAGCCCGCATGGGCTCCAACTCCGACTTTGACTCCGGAGTCGAAGCCTCGTTAGAGCCTCATCAAAGCTCGGAGGAGGAATTTTTGCCCACCTTTACGAACTAGAACTGGCAATAGCAGGCTTGATCAGATGCCAAGATAAGCTCAGAGTTTGGAGTAAAGTAGCAGTTGGTGACTCTAAAAAGGTGATCTAAGCTAAGATGAATCAGTTGTCTAATTTGCAAAAGGCTAACAAAGGGGACATGATAGAAGCAATTAGGGCCGCAAAGCAAGAGTTAGATTAGCTTTTAAAGAGGGATGACACAAAATGGAGGCAAAGGGCTAAGCAGAGATGGTTATGGGAGGGGGATAGGAATACTAAGTATTTCCACCAGTGTGCAACTCAAAGAAGAAAGAGGAATTTCATAAGGAAGGTAGCTGATGAGACTGGTGCTGTGGCAGTGACAAATGATAATATCAGTTCAAAATTCCAGGCTTTTTTCAAGGATCTATTCACTACTTCCTGTCCTGATAACATACCAGTTTGCTTACAACATTTAGACAGAAAGGTTATTGATGACATGAACTCCAAGCTTCTTAAAAAGTTCACGAGGCAAGAAGTTGAAGAAGCTATCTTTAGCATGAAGTCTTTGAGTTCTCCAGGGCCAGATGGTTTTCCTCCTGCTTTCTATCAAATTCATTGGAGCTTAGTTGGTCAAGAGGTATGTGAAGCTGTCTTTTTCATTCTCAATTTTGATGGCCTAATTGATGATATAAATGCTACTCATATTGCACTCATTCCTAAGATCAATTGTCCCTCAAAAGTGTCTGACTTTTGACCTATAAGACTATGCAATGTCTTGTATAAGATTGTGTCCAAAGCAATTGTAAAAAGATTAAAGCTTATCCTACAAGACATTATTGCTCCTACACAATTTGCATTTGTTCCAAGCATATTAATATAAGATAATATCTTAGTGGCCTTTGAGGCCTTACACTCCATGGGTAGTTGAATGAAAGGAAGAGAGGGTTACATGGAATTGAAGTTGGATTTGAGCAAGGTGTATGATAGAATTGAATGGGTTTTTCTGAGAGAGGTGATGAGAAAAATGGGGTTTGTTGAGGAATGGATTAGGCTTGTGATGAAGTGTGTGGAATCAGTGTCCTATTCCATCTTACTTAATGGAATAACTCAGGAACCCTTAAGTCTACTAGAGGGATTAGGCAAGGAGATCCATTATCTCCATACCTCTTCATCCTCTGTGCAGAAGTTTTGAGCTCAATACTGAATTAGGTTGAAAGTTCCAAAGCAATCTCGGGTGTTCCTATTGCAAGAGGCATAATTCATATAAATCATCTACTTTTTGCAGATGCTTGCCTTCTTTTTTGTAAAGGAAATTCCCTAGAATTGGAGTTGAATTATTTTCTTGCTGAATACATATGAAAGTGCATTAGGCCAACTTTTGAATAAAGAGATGACCTCCATACAATTTAGTAGAAACACTTCAAAGGAGAATCAGGATATTATTTTGAGTATTGCAAGGGTGAGGTCAAGTCAACCTTACGAGAAATATCTTGGCCTTCCTACCTTAATAGGAAGGTCAAGATTTCAGTCTTTCAAGATCATTTTGGATATAGTTAGACAAAGATTGAGTAGCAATAGAGTTAAGCTTTTGTCTCAAGCAGGAAAAGAAATATTTCTTAAAGTAGTGGTACATGCAATGCCAACCAATAGTATGGCAGTCTTCAAGCTCCCTTGGTCATTTTTGAAAGAAATAAACAAAGTAATGAGGAATTTCTGGTGGGGCCAGATTGAGAATGAAAGGAAGATCCATTGGATCTCTTGGATTTCCATGGGAAAGTCTAAAGATGCAGGTGGGTTAGGCTTTAGGGATTTACACAGCTTTAACCTTGCAATGTTGGCTAAACAAGGATGGAAGCTGTTGCATCACCCTCAAGCTCTAGCGTCTCAGGTACTGAAAGCAAAATACTTCCCTTATGGTGATTTCTTTCAGGCCAAATTGGGAAGTAAACCTTCTTTTATTTGGAGAAGTATTTTGGATGCAAGAGAGGTAATGAATAATGGCACCAGATGGAGGGTAGGGAATGGTGAATGTATTAAAATCTGGAAGGATAAGTGGATTCCAAGATTGTCTTCTTATAGAGTTCACAGTCCAATGAGTAGTTTGGGTCTTGAGGCTACTATCAGTATCTTAATTGATCCAACAACAAGACAGTGGAAGACTAGTATGGTGGAGGAAATTCTCTCACTTGAAGAGGCAAGGACGTTGATCAAGCAGATTCCCATTAGTTACAATAATAGTACATATAAGTTAATTTGGATAGGATCAGCTCAAGGGTCCTTCTCTATGAGAAGTGTCTATCACTTGCATAAGGAGATTATGGATGCTGAGAGAGGTCAGGCTTCAAGTAGCACAAATCCAGGAAGGTTTTAGTCAAGAATGTGGCAACTACAGATTCCACCTGCAAACAGGATATTCCTTTGGAGAGCCAGTCATGACAGTTTGCCAACTTACCAGAATCTTTACAAGAAGAAGGTAGTAGATAAGCCCATATGCCCTATCTGCTTGAAGGAAGAAGAGTCTGTTATTCATGCTAGATGGAATTGTCCTGCCTCTTAAGATGTGTGGCACTAGTGCTCAAGACAACTCCAGAAATGTTCTTCTTTCAAAACTGCTATTTGGGACCTCATGGTGGAATTGGATACATCAGGTGGTAAGGAGCTCGTGGAGGAGTTTGTAGTGGTTGCAAAGAGAGTTTGGATGAGGTGGAACCAATTTTTATTCCAGCAAGAGTTCAGGTGCCCCAATTCAGTAGCTGAATTTGCTAAGGATACTCTACAGTAGTTGAGGGTCTCTTCGATAGTTGCATCATATCAGCAAAGTTTACTGCAGCATGTGATCACTACATGGAATCCCCCATGTGAATGTCTATAAACTCAATTGGAATGTAACAGTTGACAAGCTCTAGTGCATGATTGGCATAGGCTTAATTCTCAAAGATTGGAATGGGAGGACTTTGCCCACATCAAAGATACTCAGGCCTCTTTTCCCTGATCCATTATTGGCTGAGGCACTTCGGGCAATGGACGCTTCACATTTTGGCTTGCACATGGGGATTAAAAGGATCATACTAGAAGGAGATTCAAAAGAAGTCATAACAACTATTAGTAGGAGGAGTGAAAACTGGTCAAATACAGGTATGATTATTGAAGATGTCAAGAACCAGTTGAGCTTTTTTTAGGATTGGTCAATTTCACATGTTAGAAGAGAAGGCAACAAAGCTGCTCATGCGCTTGTTAGAGATACTTTGTTAAATTCCATTTCTTCTATTGATGTGGAGAATGTCCCCACTTGCATTCTTGACCTTTGTTGATTTAAGATTAATGGAAATGTTTTCCTTTAAAAAAAATCTCAATTTAATTATTTATTTTTTTATGATATTATTTAACTTATATTTATATGATTTACTTCTCCAATACTCATTCAATTTTATTTTAATTAGGTGTTAGGAACTTAGACAAAAGAATCGCAAGCAAAGATTTCAATAATGCATGGCGCATGCATGCTACCGACAATGACGACGGACAAAATATTATACCACATCCCATGGTTTAGGCCATATTAAATGACAACAATACTTATTAATTTAGATATGTCACACAAATTATGGGATTAATCAAATTATGTAAGGCAATATAAAAGATATGGCTATAGCTAGGCATACTTATTGGTCCCATAATGACAATTAAGTTTTTGTCATTATGAAAACAGAAAAAGAAAACGCGGATGTTCTCTCATATATACCATGTGATATCTAGATCATGTCCAAAATAGTTGGGGTGCAAAGACTGAGTTTTTTTTTTTTTAATAATGTTATACATGACTACACACTCATCTCACTTTTATTTTACTATATATAGTGGGATGGTAATGTGGTGTATAGAATTTTCCTTTCTTTTGTACATTTTTAGATTTAGGTCTTAACTTCTTGTTCTGAGTTTATTCATGTCATCCGTCTAAAAGATACTTTGATCAAATTTTAATCAATCATTCATGTAAGATTTGTACATAGGTTTTTTTTTAAATGAGGTAAGCAATAGTACTATTTTTTATCTTTGATTTTATTATATTTAGGAGATGCTTGGGTAATGAGATAAGATAAGAATTATATCATGAATGAGTAATGCTACATACAGGCGTAAAGTGCACAAGCGCCACGTAATCGTTTTGAAAAAGAGTGTGGTCTACAATTAAAAAATTAATTTTTATCATGTGAGTCCCGTATTTACTCACTCAACGACTGTAAGTATAATTTCTCATCATGAATAGTATTGAAATGGTTTGTAAATAGTTGTAAAGTAGTTTGAGTTAAGATGTTTTATTGAGTTTTGGAAAAAAAAAAAGTTAAATAAAAGTATTATAAAGATAAAATATTGTTTGAATATAATTTTTTAATATTATTTTTGTTTTGAAATTTAAAAAGTTGTTTTATTTTTTATGTTTTGTTTGAAAGTTTGGAAAAACTTTAATGATTAGGTAATTATTAGATGAAAAAACTAAATATTTGAAATCAAAAAATGTTTTGTATTTGAGTGATGTTTATATTATGAGAATTTTTTAGATGAGATGAGATGATCTCTATTGCGAAACAAGACCTTAATCACATGTACAGACTGATATCTGATGACATTTTAGAGTGATTTTACAGGTTAATCAATTTAAAATATAACACTAAATAATATGCATGATTGATAAAGTTATTTGTACAAACAACTATGCGACCAACTCATTTGTCGGTTTGCTTAGCTTAGAATTCAATTCAAGTATTAAACATGTGCAAAGCTGTGAGAAGTCCAACCAATCAAATAGTCTTTGTCTGGGAGGAAATAGGAACTGAAGTCATGAAATTGAGGCTCCACAGGGCGTCTTATTCCTTTCTTTTCACAAGCATAGTAAAGCTATATATATTATTAATTCCCTGATCTGCCTCAGCTATGGAGCCTTATTTTTATGCACATATAAATATAATGACAAACTCTACTCATCTACTTGTCCTTCTCTTTCGCAATGATTTCGGCCTTTGCTTTCATTGAATTACCTTCATGATCCAACAACCTCTATGACCTTAATATCAAATCTTGAAAGGAACGTTCCATGAAAGATGTCTTACTGTAGAGGAATATTTAACCATATATATCTACAATATTTTTTACTACAAGAAAAACGGACTTTTGTGACCAATTTATTGCAATCAAAAGATTATTCGCAACCAATTTTAATTACAAATAGTCATTTCGCTGGAATTAACTGGTCGCAAATAAACAGTTTTCTTGTAAAATTTCATAACACTTTGCGCAACTATATTTTAAAATGAGGAGTATTTTTATAAAATATTTCGTATATGTAACGTTACTTTTTAAATAAAAATATATTTATTTTAAAACAAGATTGTGAAATGTATTGTGAAAAATATTGTGTGAATATCATTATTCTTATTATTAAATAGCACCGTACGTTTTAATAACCCTAATTCGTGTACACAGACTCTTGTATATATGAACACTAGTAAAACCTTAATACCAATTTCTGTTAAAACCTATATCTCGGTGTCTCTCTTGATTCCCTGTCTCTCACATGAGCTTACTTCTTCCTTAACTAGATAAACTCTCCCATTCTCCTCTCTGCTCCAATGACCCTCTTTCTCTTTCTCTTGGCCGGATTCGATTGCCTTCCAGAAGCGCGATCGACAACATTAATTATGAACACCCAGGCTAACTTGTGAAGAGTACTGCAAGTGTCTATATATATATATTTTATTCGGTAACGTGAGACAATGGGCGGGGACTTTTGTGCTTCACAAGACAAAGAGGATCTATTTTTCAAACGCAGCCGCCATAATTCCATGATTCCATTGTCATCTATCTCTTGCATGCATGCTGTAATTAAGTGCTTTAGATTTGATTGTTTGTGTGACGAGAAAGTGCAAGAAAATAACTCTAAAGTCTTGTTTGGCTAATGAGTTGAGATGATATGAATTATGTTAATAGTAATGAAATAATTTGAGTTAAGATGTTTTATTAAATTTTGGTAAATAAAAATATTATAAAGTTAAAATATTGTTAAAATATAATTTTTTAATATAATTTTTGTTTTGAAATTTGAAAATGTTGTATTGTTTTTTGTTTTGAAGTTTAGAAAATTTGTAATGATTAGATGAAAAAGTTGAAATTTTAAAATTGAAAAATATCTCTATTTGCTGAATGATGTTTGTGAATGATTAAATTATGAGATGAGATCACCTCAATTTCCAAACAAGTCCTAAATCTTAGCAAGTCTAATTAATTAGCTCATGCTTCACTAAGCTTTCTTAATTTTCTTGATGAGGATTGAAGCCCAATTGCGCTTGAGATCTCTTGCTTTAAGAGAGAATACCATTAATTAGTTTGAGGCTATATGTTCTATAATCACATATGAATTTCTATAAAATGCTTCAAAAATATCCATGAATATAAACTACTCATGCTATACACCATCGAACTACCATTTTTTTTAAAAAACAATTGCACACCAAACTAGCAAAAAAAATCTATTCATCATCCTAACTACTATCATCCTCTCATCATCCCAGGATGTGACATTAGATGATAGGTTTATGAAAGAAATATAATAAATAATCTCCAATCATCTAATGACACATCATAGGATAATGAAAGATGATAGAAGTTGGGATGATGAGGAGCATTACTCAACTAGCAAAATTAACAATTTAGAAAAATTCTATTCATAAGCCTCACACACCACCCTTTTTGTTATTTTTTTAATTTGTTTTCTCTTACCAAATTTATGGTATATGGATGATGAGTAGAAGAATTCAATTGTTTTTAGAAAAATAAAATTAAAAAAAAATTAAAAATTAAAAAAATAAAAGAAATTGTGGTGTGTGGTGTGTGGTGTGTGAGGTTTCACTTTATCACAAAGCCAAATTTCCCTTCGAGAACCCTCTCTCTCACTCTAAAACAAAAAAGCCTCCAGATCTGAGTTTCATCGGAGAAGGAGGCCTTCTTCCCCTTATCATTCCCTCCGTTCTCCTTTCTCCTCCTCCTTCTCCATCTCCTTCCCTCATTTCTTAGTTTATTTTTCTTCCTTCAAGGTCAAAAAATTCAGATCTACAGTTTTTCGATAACTCTCGAGAGACACGCGTAGCACAAAAAGACTCACAGACCACAAATCATTCAAAGTATAATGGTGGTTCTGCTGAAATCATTGCGTGTGGTCCTCATGCGCCACTCACAACTGAGCATCGTCTTCATGCACCACACGCGCCGGATCATCGGAATCACCACCACCAGATCTTTCAGATCTGACTTTTGTGGCTAAACAGAGACAAGCTTGTTGCCTTCACGCGCCATCAAAATCTATCAAAGTTGGTCCAAACTGTAATCCATCTTTTTTCGTTCTTGTTTTCTTTATTGGACGGTTTGTCCGTAGAGGTTGAGTCCTCCCTTTTATGAAGGGTGAGGTTGAGTCTCTATTTAGGCAGAGTGTCGTCTCTTGAGCGTTTGTCTGTAGAGAGTATCAGTAGCAGTGAAGTCCAAACCAGTCCAGTAGTGTACTGGTAGAGCTCCAATTGGTTGATATGTGGATATCCCCACATGTATCCGGTCATGGATGTAAGAGTCTCTTAATGAATGAATGAATGATGACATTTTCCTTAAAAAAATAAAAAATAAAATTTCTTCACTTAATTTAACAAAAATGAAAATATATAGCATTCAAAAACAAAAGGACAAAAGGGCCACCCTCTTGGTTGCCTAAATAAGGAAATTATGTGGTATTTAGGCAAGCAACATGGTGGCCTTGGCAATGACCCTCATGGGTGGTCTTTTTTATTTTTATTTTTTATTTATAACACTATTTTTCTCTCTTTTCCTTTTTTTCATTAAATTCAAGTGAGGGAATTTTAGAAAATTCAATCAAAGAATCTAAGATTTTGTCATATTGAACTAATCAACTGAATTGATGATGTAAATTAAAAGAATAGTGATAGTTTGGAACTGAAAATTAAATTTCTCCAAGGCTAAACCCTAAGCTACAGCCAAACTATGAAAACAAAATCCTTCTTTATTTTTTTTTGAAGGAAAACCTCATCTCATTAAAACATTAAACAATACATAACTTGTCTTCCAAAACAACAGAAAAAACCTATGCTGGACCTTCCTCAAACCACACCCTCTCATATTCAGTATTAATAGCCAACTTAGCTGCCATATGAGCAGCCTTGTTACCAGACCTATGAATAAAAGAGAGTCTCCATAATGGAAATCTTGACAACATCTACTTAATATCATCTGCAACTTGTCCCAACCAAGATTTATCATCTGAATTGGATTGAAGCATCAATAACAAACTTGGCAACACCTTCGAAGTGAACCTGATGAAAACCCAAGTCAATATACAGTTCCATAGCTCTTAACAAAGCATAGCTTTCAGCAACAAAAACTGACTTAACACAATGCTTAGGAGCAGAAAGAGCAGCTCATAGATCCCCTTACTATCTCTGATAACAACTCCCAAACCTATTCTTTCATTTTCCTTATCAAAAGTAGCATCATGTCAAATTAGGCCAAAAAGCTGGTTTCCATCTCTGTCCTCTTGTTTCTATCTTACTTGTCACTGCTGGACTAGAACCCTTTTGATGCACTTGCTTATAAGAAAACAAATCATCTTGAGCCAATTCTAATATCACTGTTAGACTGTTAAAACTGTTTTAAAAAACAAAACCATTCCTTCTGGTCCATATTCTACGAAAAATGATAGAAACCAACTCCAACTTATCCAAATCTAGTCTCGTATATAATTTAACCCATAGAATCTTAAAATCTGCATAAAACCTTTGCCACTTTTTAACTGGACTTGCATCTCCACCCCAAACATCAGCTGATGCAGAACAGGTCTAAAGAACATGCAACACAGAATCCTCCTCTAGTTTGCAAATTGCACACAAACTACTATCAATCACTTGCTTCTTAAACAAATTACCTTTTGTAGGTAAAATATTATTCAAAGCTTTCCATATCAATTGTTTTGTCTTCTCTGAAACCCCCATCTTCCATATCTTCTTCCACTGATCTTCACCCTCCCACAACTTGATGACTCCCCCAGCTTCTGACTTTTCTGCATAAGATCTTCATAATAGGCACTCTTAACAGTACTGTACAAACCTTTAGCTGAACCCTTCCAAATAAACCTGTCACTAGCTCCCCTTCTACTGATAAGAATAGCACATATCACTTTGCATCATCTTCATTAAAAGCTTCAATTACCTATTTTTTCCAACTCATCTTCTCATTATCAGTGAGCACATCAACTCTGGCTTCAGAGTCAAAAGTATTAATTGGTGTCTGAACCTGACAAGTTGATGGCCTAGGCAGCCACTTGTCCTTTCAAATCCTTATGCACTGACCATTCCCCACTCGCCACACAAGTCCAATTTTAACCAGATCCAAACGTGACCAAAGGCTCCTCCAGATGAAAGAGGGACAAGACCCTAGTTTAGCCTTCAACTCCCCATTATGTAAATACTTATCCGTAAAAACACAAACCACAAATGAAGAAGGTTCCTTTAAAAACCTCCATACATGCTTAGCAAGCAAAGCTCTATTGAAACTATTGAGATCTCTGAAACCTAGACCTCCCTAGCCTTTCACCACCCCAAGGATTCCCCAACTTTTCCAATGTATGTTTTTCTTAAGTCTGTTGTGGCTCCACCAAAACCGTGCCAAAATTACTTCAATTTCCTTCAACAAATTCCCAGGTAATTTAAAAACACTCATAGTGTAAGCAGGTATAGCTTGCAGCACACTGTTAATGAGGATTTCTTTTCCTGCTATAGATAAAGCTCAGTCTTCCAACTATTAATCCTCTTCCGGATTTTCTCTTTTAGTCCTATAAAAGAATTGTACTTAGACCTTCCCACAACAGTAAGAAGCCCCAAATACTTGTTATAGTTGTTGCACATCACACCATCTGCTTGTTGTAAAATAAAACTCCTGGTAGCAACCTTTGTGTTAGAGCTAAACAAAAGACTGGTCTTCTTTTTTTTTTTAAGTCTAACCCGAGGCATACTCATATTGAACCAACAAATTATTCACACAGCACCACTCATATTTTGCTCTACAGAATACCACACAATTATCAGCAAAAAGTAAATGATTTATTCTTGTATCTCCCCTTGCAACTGCTACCCCTTTAATAACCCCTCTAGATTCAGCTTTTTGTAACAATAAACTAAGACCCTCAACACAAATCAAGAAAAAATATGGTGGCAAAGAATCACCTTGTCTCAACCTTGGTGTAGATAAGATAGTCTCACCTGGCACCCCATTCACAATAACTGAATAACTCACTGATCTCACACACTTCATCACCAATCTTGTCCAATTCAAACCAAATCCCAGCTTTAACATCATAGCCTCAAGATAACCCCATTCTACCCTATCATAAGCCTTGGACATGTCAAACTTAATGGTCATACTACCCTCTCTTCCCCTCTGCCCTATTTTGCATTGTATGGAGTAATTCATATGCTACCATAATGTTGCCTGTAACAAGTCTACCTAGAATAAAGGCACTTTGGTTCCAAGAAATAACCTTAGACAAAACACTCTTCATTCGATTGGCCATAACTTTAGAAATCATTTTGTAAAAGACATTGCATAAACTTATTGGACGATATTCATGCACTGAATTATGAGAGTTTACCTTGGGAATCAATGCTATTTAAGTATGATTCAGATCCCTTGGCATCTTCCCATTTTGAAAGAACTCCAAAACTGTTTGGACAACCTCTCCTCCCACTGTCTCCCAATGATCTTGATAAAACCCAGCACCAAAGCCATCTGGCCTAGGTGATTTAAAAGGAGACATCTGTTTTAAAGCAACAACCACTTCCTCACTGGTAAAAGCTTTGTCCAAACCACCTCTCATATCATCTGAGATCCTCTCTTCCACCCCTTGAAGGCACTACTCTATACATCTTATAGAAGGATTAGTATATTTGTAAACTTCTGAAAAGTGATTCCAAAAACCAGCTACAATGTCACCTTTCTCCACCAGGACCTGACCCTCAGCATCCACAACCTTTTTAATAGTGTTCTTTTTCCTTCTTTGATTTACACATGCATGATAAAATTTTGTATTCCTGTCCCAACCTTCTAGCCAATGTCTTTTGGCTCTTTGCTTCCATTTGATATCCTCTTTATCCAACAAAAAACCAAGCTCAACATGCAACCTCTTCTGTTCTGCCATATTCTCTGGTCCCATGTTGTTTTGCAAAAGGCCCAATAGCTTTGTCTTTTCTCTAATTGCAGTTGTCCTCTCTTTAACAATATTTTTGCTACATTTATGCAAACCCCTCCTGCAACCGCCCAATTTCCTTTGCACCCTGTCAATCCAATTCTGTCGAACAACCTCTTTTTGCCATTCAAGTACAACTAAGAAGCTACAACCCTCCTCCTTTATCCAATTTGCCTCGTATTTAAAGTGAAACTAACTTCTTTTAACAGTTCTTCTCTCATGCAAATAATTCGGCAAAATGGGCTTATGATCTGAACATAAGGCAGCTAGTGTTTCCACTGTATACTCAGAATAGATTGCTCTCCTAGATGGGTCCGCCAAACCTCTATCCAACCTCTCCTTAGTATAAGAATCATCCTCATAATGGTTACTCCATGTATATTTGTCCATCCCAAATCAAAAAGATTACCATCTTCCAATACTCTCCTAAACATACCCATCAGCTTCTCACTCCTTGGTCTGCCACCCGTTTTTTCATCATTTGTCAATACTTCATTAAAATCACCAATCACACACCATCCCCTATCATTAGGCCTGAAAAAACCCAATAAGCTTCATGCATGTCTTCTTAAATTAGCATCAGGTTAGCCATAAAAATAAGTTAACAACCAACTTTGACTACACTTCTCATCCTTAACAATCACATTAATATGTATTTGAGAATAATTTACTAACTCAAATTGATCTTTGTGTTTCCATAAAAGCATCAAACCTCCACTTCTCCCCATATCTTCCACCACAATGCAACCTTCAAATCTAAACCTTCTTGCAACTACTTGAGCACGAAAATTGGACAATTTAGTCTCCATTAAGAAGACCACATCGGGTACTTTATCCTTCACTAAACAACAAAGGCTTTCAACTGTTCGGGAGTTCCCAAGCCCCCGACGATTCCAACTTAACATGTTCATAATGTTTGGCGGGGTTGTCCAATAGCCTCCACCAAATCCAGGGACAAAACATTATGCCTCTGCAGTACCTTAGTGCAACACTTGTTGTTACTCTTAGTGAAAAGAACCACCTCTCCACTACCATCTGAACTCCTATTTGTACTAGATAATACATTTGTAAGAGAAGAGAACACACTTTTTTCACGAGCCCGATGCTTCCACCTACCACCTCCTTGTTGCTACTTTTGTTTTTCAGGTGATGCCATTAGTGAGTTGACCATGCTTACATCCCCCTCCTTCAAAATTGCTTCTAATGCCTCTTTCGACTGGCTAAGGAGATCTGCAGGCCCATCAGAATGCACCTGGCCCTCAGTAGGCCATTTCCCTTCTCCCAGCCCATCACAGCCCAATAACCCACTTCTGACACCTGCCCACTAACCTCCACTTTACCCTTTAAAAAGTAATTGTTTTGAAAGTTTGCCAATCTCTCATATGAGATCCTCTCTATTATCATCTCCCTATCCCCATTTGAAACCAACCCACCAGTTTCACCCTTTACCTCCGCAACTTCCATCCCTATCTCAACAACTTCCAAAACAATTCAATGATTCTCGGCCTTACCTTCATTCAAAACACCACATTTATTCTCGATTTGCCCCTGATCAGAATTATGCATCAACCACCCTGATCCGTACTACTGACAGATCCCTCCAACTCACCCTCTCTTTCCCGCTCCCATTCCCCTTCTTCCAACCCCCATTACCACTATAGCATTCATCTGAACTAGATGAGGAAGCCCTGCATCTAGAAACACCCCCAACACGAAGCCACGAACCAAACTGAAAGTTGTTGTTAACTTCGGAACCCAAACCTCCCTTGTCCACCATACACCCCTTCTCCCCCATGCACTAACCATCCACAATTAAAACAAATTCTTGGCAGCCTTTCGTACTTGAAGTGCACCCACATCCTCTGACCCTGCAAGTTTATGAATCTACCCCTTGCTATGGCCTCATGCAGTGGCACTTCCAACTTTACTCGCAGATAATTCCCCCAACCAATTCCATCATTATCTACGTCCACCTCTAAAACACGGCCAACTGAACTTCCTACTTGTACACCACACTCTTTTGTCATCTGCCCCATTGGCAAGTTATGAATTTGAAGCCAAAAAACTTCATATTCAAACTTTATCTTTCCCGATTGCAGTAATCCATCATAAGGTGATAACAGAAACAATTCATTATAAAAAAACAATGGTTTCCCTTCAAGTATTTTCTGCTTATCGGCATGCGTTGCGAAGGTAATCACGAACATTCCTCTCCACTTCCTAAAAAATTGTCCGCTTACTGATTCTCCATATTCTGGCCATGGTATTCGCAATTATGTCCTTCCCAACAAAACTATATGAGTAGACCTTCCCTATGAGACTCCTTTCACCTTTTTCTTGTACTTCCTCACCATTAGCAGCCCGGATCTCTATAGTGACATCCTCCTCCTCCGTCAGCCGGAGATACCTCCACATATCTTCCAAACCTTCCATCGTTGCTCACTCTCTCCACCTAACCGTGGAACTTGCTGCTCTATGTGTTAAAAAAAAAAAAAAAAAAAACTCCTTCTACTGCATTGATAATTATTAGTAAATTAACATGAGGTGATCGACATTTAACCGTGAGAGATATAAAATAAAAAAAACTCTATTTACAAGTTAGTGTGGAGAACACATGTAAATGTTTCAAACATATAAAATTGGCAAATTTTGAAATTTTAAACTTTAAACTTCTCTTAAGCTAGCTTTTGCCATATTAGCAGCATGAAGAGTGTCTTCCAATGAGTCATATGCACCAAGCTAAGGCGACAGTTTTTTTAAATTTATCTTAAATGCCCCCAAATTATCAAGTTGTTTACTTGCTTGATTTTCAAGCGCCAAGGTAATCACTTTATCTAATCTTGCTCACTATTATGGCAATACTTCCACTCAATTGGAGTTGTCGCATTCAAACTTCATAGGAATCTTAGACTAGTCACCATAAAAGCACCCTAACTTGAGTTTCTTACCATAATCACTCATTTAGCACATGCCTAATATCTCACATTCCACTTCAATAAAACTTCATAAAGTTGTGAAAACACTTCATTTGCAATTCTTGTAATCTTCATCTCAGTCAAGCTAAGGTGACATTTTTTTAAATTTATCTTAAATGCTCCCAAAGTATCAAGATATTTACTTGCTCGCTTTTTAAGCGCCAAGGTAATCACTTTGTCAAATATTGCTCGCTATTCAAGTGCCAAATTGATCATTCATGTGAGTAGACTGATCTTAGCCGGGTAACATCTTTATAATATGTGTTTTTCATTTAGTATTAATTAACTTATTATATGAGATAAAAACAAAAATATTACTAATGCAATAGATACTAATAGTGTCAAATGTATAATTCAATAAGGTATCATCAATACAATATATATCAAATCTAATGAAGTCTCAAACTCCTAACTTGAGTTTGAAAATAGCATTAGTAAGAGAATCGGCTACCATCTTGCTAGTAGAGATATGATTATTCATGAAACCTCACCTCACGCAACAACATACTAAATCTAGTGAGACCTGATACCTATGTGCTTGGTAACCATGGTATTTGAGATCCTTGGCATATGCAAAAGTTGTTATACTGTTACTGTATATTTTAATAGTTTCATCTACAAGAGTTGTATCCTTTGGACATTGAGTCTCTTGTATAGCTGTTGAACAAACAATATACTCTGACTCCATCATGGACAAAACAATGCATGATTTTTATTTGCTACACCTACTAAACATAAATGTGAAACACATCATAGACTTGCAGTCATCTTTATCACTACAATCAACATCGTTATAATCACTTCAATGTCTCCACCATGATAACAAAAAACAAGATATGTTGTCTCATGAATTAGAAAATACTCTTAACTGCTTGCCAATGAACAAAGCCTGAGTTACTATGATAACGACTAATCAACCCAATTACAAAGCAAATGCTAGGTTGTGTACACACCATAGCTACATCAAACTTCCAATTGCACCTGCCTAAGAATTCGTGATTATCTATTTTTATTTCTTCATCACTCTTAGGGAAATGTTCTATGCTTAATGTATAACTTTCTCAATTGGAGTGTTAATGGTTTTAGAGTTGTGCATATGAAGCTGTTATAGAATCTTCTTACTATAAGTCTTGTGGCAAACCAAAAAGTTTCTTAAATTGATCCCTTGTAATTTAACTTCATGCACATAATTTACTTTATCCACGCCCTTCATCTCAAAAGTATAGGACTACACACTTGCAGCAACAATTATCTTTATAGCATTTCCAGCTAAAAAATGTCACCCACGTACAAAGATAACATCAAAAAGCTCCTCCAATGGTCTTCTTTTAGCATTTTAAAACCAATTGAAGTAATGGACTCATGAGATCTGAAGCGCCATTTGTCTAAGATTATTTTAAGGCAAAAAATAGAACATTTTGGCTGACATACTTTGCACTATTGTCTGTCAACCTCAAAGCTAACATGTTGATCCATATAGATCTTCTCGTTTATTTCTCCATTGATAAATATAATTTTCACATCTATTTGAAAAAGTCTCAAACCTAAATGTGCAACTATAGCTAGAATGAGATGAAGGCAAGCAAGTCTCACTACAGGAGAGAATGTTTCTTCATAATCTACACCCTCTCTTTGAGTATAACCCTTTGTCATGAGACGAGCCTTATACTTGTCAATTGACCCATTTGTCTAATGCTTAATTTTTAAAAATCATATATTTCTAATAGATTTGAGCCAAGTCAAAAGATCAACTAACTTGAAAACTTGGTTCCTTGCCATAGAATTCATCTCATCTTTCATAGGTTTCGGCCATTTCTGTGAATAATGTGAAGTTAGTGCTTTCTCATAAAATGTAGGCTTATCAAGGTCATGCAAAGCTCACATAAAATACTCTTCAATCTCAAAATGAAGACGAGGAATGGCTCCACGTTCACTTCTATGTATATGAGACTATTGTGAGTCACTTTCTAGTAGTACACTTTCACTAGGAGGCAAGTTTCTCCCACTATCTTTTGTGATTCTAAAATGTGATAATTCTCCACTCTCGCCAAAAGATGGTATTACTTCAAGTTCTTACAACTCAAAAAGTTCAAGATGTTTATTTTGTTCACCACTATTCGAAAAGTTATACTCAATAAATGTGACATTACGCGACTCTATTTCCTTCATTCTTCCATTAGGGTGTTCACCATATATTATATAACCCTTTGAGCTATATGAATATCTTATAAAGGTATGCTTATTTGCTCTAGGATCAAGTTTCACATATTTATGGAAAGTGGTGTGAACATAACTCACAAAACCCCAAGGCTGAAAATGTTCCAAATTTGATTTTGCGCCATTCGATAATTTGTATCACATCGGTAACTTGCTACTGCTCATTAGTGAGATTATTGCTAGAAGCCTTAGATCAGGAATTAAGGTAGACATGGACCTCAAATGATCGATCATGGTATGTTAAGGGTAGATAACATACTGCTCAAATATCAAAGTAAGAACATGGAGCCTAATAGATGATGTCCACGCACAAGCAATATTCATCCGGTTCCACATATCTTGGGCAGATCTTAAACTCCCTAATAAGATCATTGTGCATGCTACTGAGCATGATAAATCAAGCGCATCGATCTTTCTTTGCTCAGACTTGATAGCGAGGCTTCCATATCATGACAATATTGGGATCCCATTCCCAAGGTTGTATCATAAGTTGGAACAAATTTTTAAGTATAACTTGTTCATTCAGCATGTATGAGATTTTCACATGCTACAATTGGTCTCATTCAATTTTACTCATTTAGTAAGGTCAACATTTACTTTCTTAGTAGCCATTATCACTATATTTGTTGCACAAGATTGACATTAGCACACATTTATTCTTATTCCAAAATCTAATTAGACCATGTAATTCCTTTCTACATAATGAGATAAATTGTTTTTCAAAAAACTAGTAATCATTTCCCTTTATATAAATTAAAATTCCGCATCTAATTAATTTTGAATAAACTTTATAGAGGAATATAAAGTTATAATTTATTCATTATGTATAGAAAATCCATAGTTGTTGCAGTAATACATTAAATATAGATTCCACCCGAAGCCTCATTGGTAATTTAGTGCATCATGTTAAGATGAACTTAAAATATATCGATAGATGTGAAACACATCTCTTTACATAAACCCAAAAATATATTTCCAATATTCAATTTCTAAATAAAACTACAAACATTCTAGAAAAATAAATAAATAAGAATGCTACATTATCTTATAAGCTACACCTTTCCAACTTACTATTTCGATATCTTCGGATTTATAATTTTGTTTTTAAGTCCATACCGTTGAGACTGTTCACCTGGCTACGGATCTGAGTACACAACTATACCCGGACTTTGACCCAGATGTGGAATGCGGCCCAAATACCCACTCGGTTAACCTGGGTCATAACTCGGCCCGTTACCCAGAATAATCCGGATTTTTGAAACCCGAAACCCAAGTGGACCAAATTTTGGAATAAGAAAATCTACTTTTTTATTTTTATCTTTATTTTTTAAATTCAGGTACTGGGTTGTACTTGGAATGCACAACTTAAGTTTTTTAAAATTAAATCTGGGTTGCGAGTACTAGGTTTTTAGTACCCACCTCCAAATATGGCCGGGTGGATAATTCAGTTACCCACTCGGGTTTTATTCATGCCAATAATCGCATATGGAACCCCATTATTAGGGTTTTCTGATTTTTCTATCTGCATGAAACGAAATTTCACCAAATTTAAGGGACATACTTAGTAAATTATAGGGAATGATTCATGTAGTGAGTTTCATCCTAAACATGTCATAACATATCCTTTAATGAAAATTCTGAAACTCAAACTAACATGGCATATTATCAATCTCCCTTTTTCATTTCAAAACATCAAACAATCTCTAACAGTGAAAACAAGCAACCTGCCTCTAATACCAATGTTAGATGTGATTAATTCAAATTACTTCAAGCATAATTCTCCCAAATTTGGATCTTTGCTCATCCTATAACTCAAGTCAAATTGTTATGATTGCACATCTACGTCAGTTAGGAGGTTATCAGAGTCTGCCAAATAATTTCAAACTTTAAGATTAATAGCCTAAGATGATTACTTTAGAAAATCGTAGAGAGTACTGTAGAGGCATTTTGTTTGTACATTCAGTACCTTTCATTTGATTAATAAGAATCTCTTTCAAGAGTCTCCTAATAGGGTGGTTAATCATCTTCAAAAGTCAATTAAGTGGTGCAGTTAAATAATTGGTGGAGAGCTATTTAATTGATAGCAACTTTCTGATCACCTATGTAGACAAAAGGTACCGTCACGATTCACGAATGTGGTTGATTCAGAGGTTCAAAACCTTTTGCGCCACTTGACTCATGGGTTAAGCAATTTGACAATTGTTCAAATAAATGGTCCAATTTTATGTTTTCTTTGCAGATAAAAGAAAAGAACACGTCAACTCAAGTCTACTCAAGAAAAAAAGAGTAATACTACATACAATCATATAATAATATATGCATATTTCATGTTGTACGTCCATTTGAATAAAAATGGTATCCATCATGAAAAATAGATATTTTCAATATAAGTCTCAGATATATCTCGCTTTCTTTTTAAAAGGATGATACAAAACTTACACACTCTAAATCTATACAAATCAATTTTTAAAAAAAAAAAAGAAAAAGAAAAATCAAGAATATAATTAAAATAAACAGATAAGGAGGATGGATAGGATCAATATGAAAGCTTGGACCGGATTGAAGACTGGCACATGGGAATGCCTTGCTCAAAGGGCCAAGTATCATTAAAGTGAAGTCAAGCTTTCCCAGTACTCGACTCGACTACATGAATATTTATTTCACATGAAAGTATCCATAACCAATAAAACAAAAACTCATGTGAAGTTGTGAACACTTCCTCATGATTCCACCACTATAAAAAAATTATTTATTTGCGACCAGTTAATTCTAACGAAATGATTATTTGTAACTAAAATTAGTTGCGAATAATCTTTTGGTTGCAATAAATTGATCACGAAAGTCTATTTTTCTTGTAATGGGCCCCTTCCCTCTCCATGTGATAAAATACACCAAGGCCCGTTTGGATAGACGTCAATGATATGAAATGGTTTTAGATGAAAATTAAAATATTGTTATAATATTATTTTTTAATGTTATTATTATTTTAAGATTTGAAAAAGTTGAACTATTTATTATATTTTATATATAAATTTAAAAAAATTATAATAATAAAATGAAATAAAATAAAACCGTTGGATATCCAAACCGCATAAATTCTCATGCCAACAACGATATGGAAAGACTGTAGTATGTATGTGTCGGCTAGGAACCTTCCCCTCCATTGCAATTTGCTTCTGATCTCCGGCCTAGCTTCTGCTGCACTGGAAAAATGGACATTTTTTTGGTCCCCACCTTCTGCTTCTGCTCCCCATCATTTTCTGAACATATATATTCTTCGTGAAAAAATTTAATTGTAAGCAATTCTACGCATTAATACGCGCACTCATTCAATATGATTGATCAGAAAGTAGACTTTATTGAAAACAGTGCATAGTTAAATTTAGAATATGAAGAAAAAAATATTAATACGCAGATTAATACGCAAACTTGCTTGTATATAGCAAAACTCATTATCCATATTGCTTAATAAATATTAAGAAATAATTCTATTTCACAGTCTAAAATAATTAAAATAAAAAAGTAAATAATAATATAGAAGTGAAAAATAAATTTAACTCAGAAAATCTATATGTCCTGGTACAGATTACACAAACACGTTAACATTGTTATTATATATATATATATATATATATATATATATATATTTAAAAATAAATTATTTAATTTTCTCTTTGGCTTGACATGATGATGGATGATGGATGACGTTAATCGGCGGTGGGTGGGGTTAGTCGTGGAGAAGATCAAACACATGCAGTGCAATGAATCAATGATAGGGGTAGTGGCGCACATCATGTGGCAATCAATGGTGACTGATAAAAAAAAAATAGAAAATATATAATTATTATAAATAGAAAATATATAATTATTATATTTATTTGGGTGAGTGGAATATGAAATTTATTCATAATTTTCTTTATTATTTTTTCTCATTACATCGTGGATTATCTTACTACTATTTATAAAATTCACATCTCATCTCACTACTATTTTTATGTACTCTTGAAAAGGGAAATAAAAAAGATTAATTAGAGAGAGGATTTTTTTTTTTAACAAAGGTTTAAGTTATTATTTGAATTTCAGAATATAGAAAAATATCTATCATCAGTTAGATTCTACAACATTTATTTTTAGATGTCATTAATTAAATGCTTAATAGATATTAATTATAATAATGACCGATTTATGTATTTATCTTTCTCTGACTTTAAAATCTCAAATTTTGAGTAAGAATATATACATATATATTAAAAACAAAAACCCTAATCCAACGAGAGGCAAAATTTGAACAGTCCAATTTTTGTGAGAGTTAGATATCCCTTAAAAGGGGGAGATGTGAGAATAATAATTAGATATAGGAAAACGAAGGGATATTCTCTTTTCTCTCCTCTCTTTTCTCTTTAGGATAGAGGTGGAGCAAATTCGTGCTTGGCACGTGAGGTGGTTATAACAGAATTTGGTGTGGCTGGGTGGTGGTCCTAAGGGTGGAAGGCATCTGACAAGGTGGTCATTGGAGAAGGGAAACGTAGCAGGTGGTACACAGTAGGTGGTACACAGAGTGGTACCGACGAGGAAACTGGCGTCGCCACCCTATTTTGGGGTGGGTTGAAGGTGGTCTGCAATCAGGAAATATGCAGAAGAGATTTTCTTACACTATGGTAAAAGCTTAACGGGGTTGGCTCTGTTAAATAGTTTTTGAGGAAAAGATTTACGTTAGTATTTTGATAATGGAAGAGATGGCGGGGAAATGGGAGAAGCTGAGGCTTACGGATGAAGAGGACCAGGTTTTTGTTGCAGATGAATGTATCTCGAATGAAGTCGAAGATAAAGGTGAGAGGAGCCTTGTGGGGAAGGTACTGACTGAAAGGTCCATAGGAAAAGGAGTTCTGGAGGCTACCATGGCTAAGGTGTGGAGAATTTCCAGGCCTGCATCATTTCGAGAGGTGAGAACGAATGTTTTTGTTATTACCTTTGCAACAAGGGCTGATAAACAGAAGATTTGGGATGGGAAGCTGTGGTTATTTGACAATTTCCTAATTGTCATTAATCTGTTTGAGGGGTTTATCCAACCAACTGAACTGGCTTTTACAGTAGAGAGATTTTGGGTACAACTTCATGATCTTCCACTTGCTTGTATGAACAAGGAATGTGGGAGACAGATAGGGAGTGTGGCTGGGAAGGTTCTTGATGTGGTCACTGGGGAGGATGGGTGTGGATGGGGCCAGTATTTACGTATTAGAGTGGAAGTGGATATAAAGAAGGTAGTGGTAAGGGGAAGGATGATTTCTGTTAAGGGGAAGAATGTGTAGATTCCTTTTAGATACGAAAAATTACCTAAAATTTGTTTTGATTGTGGGAGCTTTTCTCATGAAGGTAAGGAGTGTGGTAAGAAGGAGAGAACCTATATGCAGAAACAAGAGTAGTATGGATCATGGCTTAGAGCAGATCTTTATGTAAGGAAAAATGTGAGGCCTGGCTTTACTGGAAAAAATGGGGAAGAATATAGAAATGAACCTGTGCAAGTCCCAAGTGGTGTCATGGGTGGAACTGATAGCAACCTGGGTGGAACAGGTTCCTCAATGGCTCCAAATGATGTGGATAAAGACAGTAAAGATAAATCTGTGCAAGATTCAAAGGAAGTGGAAGGGAATGATGGGGGAAAAGATATAGAGGATGCAATTGGTGGATCAGGTATGAAAATTGGGGAAAAGGGGGATGGGGAAAGATCTTTGGGTAGGAAGGATTTAATCCCCCAGTATACAAAAGAAGGAGGGAGGTGGAGGAGGAAGGCAAGAGTTAAAGATGGATTTTATGAGGTGGTTGTAACTCAAGAAAAGCTAAAAAGAGGAAGGAAGGGTAAAGGGATTGCTGCGACAGAAGGACCAAGAAAGAAGAGTAGAAATGAAGGGAAATTTGAAAGTAATGCAATAGTATTGGTGGAGGCTGTTGAGCAGCCCCACCAATTACAATGAAACTCCTAAGTTGGAACTGCCGAGGGCTTGGGAACCCTCGGACAGTTCAGGATCTTTGCTTTTTAGTAAAGGAAAAGAAGCCCAATTTTGTCTTCTTAATGGAGACAAAGATGCATAAAGGGAAATCTGATTGGTTGATGAAAAAAGTAGGGATGTCTAATTGCTTCGAAGTGGATGCAGTAGGTAAAAGTGGAGGTCTAATGTTGTTTTGGAATAATGAGATGTTGGTAGATATTTACAATTTTTCTCAAAGACATGTTAATTGCTGGATTCATGACATCACAACTAAAGACAGGTGGTTATTCACTGGATTCTATGGCCATCCAGAGGTGCAGAAAAGAAAGGAGGTCTGGAGGATGTTTGCTTCTTTCAAACCTGCTAAAGGTGTAGGATGGTGTGTTGTAGGTGATTTCAATGAAATAACCACAAATGATGAGAAAATAGGGGTAGATAGAGAAGTGAGAATCAAATGGCAATCTTTAGAGATGCTCTGGAAGAGAGTGAGCTGTATGATCTGGGCTGGTGTGGGGATAAATATACTTGGAGCAATAGGCATACTGATGATACCTTTACTAAGGAACGCTTGGATAGGGTTGTGGTTAACTCTAAATGGTTGGATTTCTATTCTGAAAATAAGGTAGAGGTCTTGCCTGCAAGATGTTCTGACCATAAACCTTTATTGCTGGTGTTTGATAGCTTAAGGGGAGGTGGGGGAAAAAAGAAAAAATGGTTCAAGTATGAAGCTGCTTGGGCTTTGGAAGAGGAATGCAGTAAAGTGATTGAAGCTGAATGGAGACAAGGCAGTTATGTAGGATCCTCATCTTCTGTGATTCAGAACTTGCTCATTGATTGTAGTTCAGCTTTAAGCAGGTGGAGTTACAAGATAGATACAAACAGAAGCAGGGAGTTAAAGAGCAAGACTGAGTTATTGAAAAGATTGCAAGCTGAGGAGGATAGAGAGACTTTAACAGAGATTAAAAGAGTTCAGGAAGAGGTGGGCACTTGACTAGACCAAGAAGATCTTAAGTGGAAACAAAGAGCTAAAAAGAATTGGTATAAGCTGGGAGATAGGAATACCAAATTCTTCCATGCTTGTGCTAATCAAAGAAGGAAAAAAAAATATGATTTTACAGATCAAAGATATTCATAACAGGCTCTTTAATGAACCTGCAACTGTTGAAATGGCTTTTAATAGTTATTTCAAGAACCTCTTCACAACATCCAATCCCTCTGAGGATGATATAGAGGTCTGTGTTCAGAACATGACAGCAAAAGTCACGGAGGAAATGAATGAGCATCTGTGCAGACCTTATACCAGAATTGAAGTAGAAGAGGCATTAAAAATGATGGGGCCTCTAAAGTCTCCTGGACCTGATGGTTATGGTGCGTGCTTCTTTCAACAACACTGGAGTATTGTGGGTGATAAGGTGGTTGCAGCAGTTTTGGACTCCTTAAATGGTGGTAATATCCCTCATTCCTTAAACTATACCTACATTGCATTAATTCCTAAGATTAATAGGCCTGTGCTGGTTAGTGAATTTAGACCAATAAGTCTTTGTAATGTGGTGTACAAGCTTTGTTCTAAGGTTATTGCAAATAGGTTGAAATCTGTTCTGTCTGTTATAATTTCTCCTAATCAGAGTGCTTTCCTTTCGGGAAGACTCATTTCTGACAATGTAATGTTAGCCTATGAAGTGTTACATACTATGAAAACAAGGTTGAAAGGCAAGCAAGGGAGCATGGCACTGAAGATGGATATGTCGAAGGCTTATGATAGGATTGAATGGAAGTTCCTAGAAGCTGTTTTAAGGAGATTAGGCTTTAATCAGCAATGGATTAAGCTTGTGATGAGTTGTGTGAGCTCAGTGAACTATTCTGTGATAGTGAATGGGAAACCAGGGAGGAAGGTGATACCATCAAGGGGATTAAGGCAGGGGGACCCAATTTCTCCCTACCTGTTCATTCTTTGTGCTGAATGTCTCAGCTCTCTATTGAATTCAGCTGATCAGAGGGGTATTATCAGAGGGGTAGCAGTAGCACGAGGTGGATTGAGAGTTAATCATCTGCTCTTTGCAGATGATTGTGTTTTGTTTGGTAGAGCTAATGAGGAAGAATGGAGACAGTGGTGCTGTATTTTAAAAATGTATGAGGCAGCTTCAGGCCAGGTTCTTAATAAGGAAAAATCGTCCTTATTTTTTAGTACAAATACTTCTGCAGCAGAAAGAAGAAATATCAGCCTTGTAGCAGGTGGGGTGGTTTGTGGATTCTATGAAAAATACTTGGGTTTACCTACAATGGTGGGCAAGTCTAAATATAATACATTCAGAGGGGTTAAGGAGAAGGTGTGGAAGAAAATTGATAGCTGGAAAAACAGTTTTATGTCTCAAGCTGGAAAAGAGGTCCTTATCAAAGCTGTGTTGCAAGCTATTCCCTCTTATACATTGGGGGTTTTTAAATTGCCTGTTTCTTTGTGCAAAGAACTTAATTCCTTGTATGCTAGCTTCTGGTGGGGTCACAAAGAAAATGGAAAGAAAATGCATTGGTGGAATTGGGAAAGAATGGGGAGGCAGAAAGCAGAAGGGGGTATGGGATTTCGAGATATTGAAACTTTTAATGCTGCTATGCTTGCTAAACAAGGCTGGCGCCTCTTAACTAATCCTTTATCTCTTGTTGCCAGAATTTATAAAGAGAAGTATTACAGAAACACATAATTCTTAAGTGCAAAAATTGGGATCAATCCTTCATTTATTTGGAGAAGTGTTTTATCAGCAAGATCTCTACTGAAGGAGGGGTTACAGTGGAGAGTTGGTAATGGGAGCAAACTTAAAATATGGGGAGAGAAATGGCTACCAACTCCTGTGACTGTGTACAATCTCCAATGATGAGTCAATGGAAGGAAGAGAAGGTTAGCAAACTGATTGATCCAATTACCAAGACATGGAAGCAAGGGGTGATCAGAAACTTATTTTCATATGAGGAGGCCTCTGTCATTCTCAAGATACCTTTGAGTAGATTGGGCAGTTGTGATAAACAGATTTGGGGCTGTACCAAGGATGGTTTTTTTACAGTGAAGAGTGCATATCATCTTGGTATGGAGAGAAAAAGAAGAACCCGAGGAGAGGCTTCAAAGGCTGAAAAGAGTGGTGCTGTCTGGAAGCAAATGTGGAGATTGGAAGTGCCTGCAGTTGTTAAAATATTTCTTTGGAAAGCTTTGAATAATATTCTTCCTACTAACAGTAACCTATTTAAGAAAAAAATAGGTGACTGTCCTTTATGCACAATATGTGGATCAAATGAGGAGTTTGTGCTTCATATATTATGGAGTTGTCCTTCAGCTGCTGATGTATGGGCAGAAAGTAACAGCCCAGTGAAGAAATGGGCAAATGAGGGAGTAGATTTCATGTCTCTCTGGGTTAAAATGATTAATGCTTTAAAGAAAGAAGAAATTGAGTGGATGGCTGTGGTTATGAGAAGGATCTGGCTAAGAAGGAATAGGCTTATCTTTGAGAACAAGTTCTACAGTCCTAAACAAGTCATCTTGATGGCTGGCGAGGGTCTGGAGGATTACAAAACAGCAAAGATGAGTACAATGGGATGTCGAGGCGATGGTGGATCACATGGAGCACAGAAGAGATGGAAAAAACCTGGTACTAATGTGATTAAGGCTAATTGGGATGCAGCTATGGATTTAGAAAACCAGAGAATGGGAATGGGAATTGTATTTAGAGATGAAGAGGGTGAGGTTCTGGCGTCTGTGTGTGATGTGAAACAGAATGTGCATGACCCTGCTCTAGCTGAGAGTTTGGCTTTGTGGAGAGCAATAGAGATAAGGTCTGAACTATCCTTCTCTTTCTCTGAACTTATGTTCGAAGGAGATGCAGCTAATATTATTCAAAGGATCAACAAGGCAGATGAAGATCAATCATGGATGGGGCATATCATCAATGATATAAAACAGGTTCTTCATCAAAAGGAGGGGTGGTCAGTCTGCTATACTCCTAGAGAAGGAAATTATGTTGCTCACTTATTGGCAAAACATGCTTTATTATGTGGGGAAGAAAGGGTCTGGATCGAAGGGGGTCCCTATGTAATATGCAATGAACTAGTGAAGGATAAGATGTGTTATCCTGACTTTGTGGAAGATTTATAAAATCTGATCTTATTTCAAAAATTAAAAAAAAAAAAAGGGGGGGGGGGGGGGGGGGGAGATGCGTTTCATTACAATTGACATAGAAAAAAATGTCTCGTATCTAATATAATGAAAATGATCATAGTATAACTCTCAAATATGCCCACCAAATATGCCTACTCATATATTTTTATTTTTTCTTAATGGTTAAGGAAGTGACTATTAGTGAATTTATATATATTTTTTCTTAATAGTTAAAGATGTTTAAAAAATGTTTAAAGAAAAAGAAAAGAAAAACAAAAAAAACTAATTTACATTAGACTCCGTTTTGATGTTGAGATGAGTTGAGATCTTTATAAATAGTAGTGAATTGAGATGGTGAAGTAAGTTTTATGGGACCCGCCTAATATGAGTTTAGATGTATTTCAATGTTAAGATGAGTTAAGATGTATTTATGAGAAGTTGAAAAAGGTTGTGAGTACCGCGTGTAAAGAGATTTTGAATTGAGATAAATTTAGTGATTAAAGTTAAGTATTTAGATGTTAAACTCAGTTTAAAATTAGACTGAACTGAGTTGATTCAGTTCAATCCATATTCTAAACGTGGCCTTAGTGTGCATATTTGGGATGCACATTTGGTGTGCACCATAGCATTATCCCTAACATGTATATCCAGTCTTAATAGAGGAACGAAATCCGAGTCCAGTTCTTAAATTAGTTATCAAGATTAGACTATGCCTGTATCATGAGAATGGAGGGATTTGATTCTTATCGAGGGATAAACTTGGGATTATACCATTTTCCTATTCCAACTTGACTTTGTAACTTTGTTCTTAAGCTTGATAAGTTTAATTCGAATTTATAAATAAACAAATATTTTCATCATTCTTCATGATGAATTAAGCAAGCAAGCTAGTGTGTATTAATTATAGTATCGATCATAGTTTATTAATGCCAAACAATAAATATAAGAAATGATTCACATTTCATTACTATAATGAAAATATTATTAATTTTATGATCAACAGCAAACATTGATATCTCGAGTTCTTTGAAAAACCTAACATATAACCATGTACACACACACATAATTATCTATGTATATTTATAATAGATGTCATCATCTTATAAAAAACTAATTTTAAGATCGGTTTGAGTGATTATTTGACCAATTGAAAGGTTTAATGCTTTATTTATAGAATGAAGGACACATTGACCAGTTTTTTTTTGCACCGGGTGTTCGGGAACAGTGTCCCGACTAATTTCGGGAGTGCACAGGCCCTCAACAAGAAGTTTTCCGCAAGTACACCTTGAGTAATTTAACTGAAAAATCTCTCAATCCAATAGCCCCTAGATATTGCCTACACCCAATGAGATATGAACCTTAGACCAGGGGGAGCATATCCCCAAGCCTAAGGACTTTACCACTTGAGCCAACCTCTAGGGATTTTGACATATTGACTAGTTAAATGAGTCATTTTTATTTTCAATACCAATAACCAATTTTAGTCTAGGCACTGTAAATAATATATTTGAATTTGAGAGTTGGAGAATAATTAATTGAGATCCTTTTAATTATTTTTTCAAATTAAATAATCTTATTAGGGAGAATGAGTCATGGTAGATAAAACTTCAGGGTCTGCAAATATTGTATAATTATAATTATTTAACAAAAGCCCACCATAAAAAAAATGTATGTTTTTTTAATTACGTATTGCTTGTGTTTTTTTTTTTTTTTTTTTGAAAGGAAAAAAGTCAAATTCATGGTATTTTTAACCATAACCCACACGTCATCATCAAATGTTGTATTAAATTATTAAAAATTTATTTATCATCTTTTATTTATCTCTTAATTATTTAATGTTACGTAAGAAATGCTGATTGAGTGGAGGATAAATGACATTTTTCTTTTTTAAAAGAGAAAAGCTTGGGCCGGATGGGTGTGAAATAATTATTCACACTGACAAGTAACAAAACGCCACATAGGCATTCCAAGATGAGGAACTTTGCACCCACATGCACTCGACGCCCTCTCTTTCTTTCTCTTCCTCTCCCTCCCCCATCTGCATTCATCATTTCGAATCCAACCCTCTCATTTCTTTCCTTTCTCTCTCTCCCTCCCGAGGCCCCGTCTTTGTATATAGTTTTGTGAATGAGGGGCCCTTTTGGTGCTTTCACCATCCACTTCTTGGTCCAAGAAAAAAAATGAAAAAAGTGAGGCTCAAAATATAAAAGAACTTGGAAGATTTTCAACCTCAGCTGTCACGTTGAATCTTCTTGAGGTTCTCTGTGGCTTTCGGTCAATATCATCACAGCTTTTGCATCATCTTTCTAGCTTTCAAGAGTTTCAGTCATACGAACAAAGTGTCTTGAAAAAAATAGTCATGCAGGTTCCATGACTACAAACCAAATAGAAGACGATGTTTTGGGACTTTCACACCCATTTGAAATAGACCAAACAAACCTAAAGAAAAGATTGTCAAGAATGAAGGAAATCGCACAAAGAAGCCCCAAACAAAAATTCTTTTACCTTTCAAACCAGTTCGTCGGTGTCAAGTGCTGCTAAAACCAATGCAGATGGTGGCTCGAGAAGGAGAGAAAGGAGAGGGTTGGCTTTGAAATGACGAACGCAAATGGAGGAGGGAGAGGGAGAGAAAGAAAGAGAGAGCGTCGAGTGCATGTGGGTGCGAGTTCCTCATCTTGGAATGCCTACGTGGCGTTTTGTTATTGGCCGATGTGAATAATTCTTTCACACCCATCCGACCCCAAACTTTTCTCTTTTCAAAAGGTTTTCACTTTTTGGATTTGCACAAGTAATTTTTCATTAGTAGGGAATCAATGATAAAAATTAGAAAGTTTTAAAATAAAATTAAGGAGATTTAAAAAGAAAGAATCTATATATTATATTTTCATTATAAACTTTTGAATTTTTCTATAAAAATAAAAATAAAAATATTTTCAAAATAATAAAAACACCACATTTTATCGTAGAATGGGAAGGTAGTAATTAGCATTACTAAAATTCTAGATGGAAATAGCCCACGCCAATATAAAAGCCAAGAAGCATGATTGAGATCAGCACCGACCAGCAACTGGGTTTGGTAAGCTGCTCTACGGGATGAATGAACACGTGCAGCCAACACGGAGTAACTTTGAACTGAACAAACAAACAACGTACGCCAACGCGACATAGACACCGGCAAAATAAGGTAAGATTTTTGCATAATTTATTGTTAGAGAAATAAAAAAATATTAAAATGCCGCGTCGGTAACAAAGGGTCTCGTACCAGCAAACTGGTTATATGAATATAGATAGATCATGATCTGTCGACAATGCAGACTCGTGTACGCGTGAATTGATTTTAACAGTACTCTTTGACCTTTACTCAGACAAACAAACAAACGGCGAACTGCCACTTGCCCACGTGGGTTTTTCTATGCGTTAATTGTTTTCCAAAATTATCTCGTACGATTTGATTCTCTCCATTTTTAAGCTCAATGGAGTAGTTTGGATTATGTTTAGTATAACAAGTTATTGAACTTATTTGGTTTTAAAAATGCGTGATAAATACACAATACTTTTCACAATATATATTATAAAATAAAAATATTTTTATAAAATGATGTTAATTTTATAAGATATTTTATAAAAATACTCCTCTTTTCAAAACATTGTTGTATAAAGTGTTGTATAAGTATTATGTGTTTATCATTTTTCTTTAAAAATATACTAATGAATCATAATCAATCACATCAATTCATTTACTTAATCAAATAGAAAAATTTTATTTATCATCTTCACACATCATATACACTATAATTTTTTATTATTAAATATGTGATATATAAATGATGAGTAGAAAAATTCAATTAGTTTAAGAAAAATAAAATAAAAAAATATAGTGTGTGGTGTGTGGAGATGATGAGTATAAAATCTCAATCAAATATATAGCAATGATATAGGGAAAGTAAAATGCTTTGTGCCTGGAGAATGGATCCCCATATTTTTTTTTTTTAACTTAATGCCTAAGTATTTTTTTAATAATGTTATGCTTTTTAAAAAAAAAAATTAAGAAGATTAAAAAAATGCATGAAAAGAAAGCAAAATATATGTATATATATATATATATATATATATATATATTTAAAGCGGTAGGTGTAGTGGTGTCCATATGGAAAATGCATACAAAATATGTACATAAGTACAAATGGTTTTCTTTTTCTTTTTCTTTTAAATATTTTTTAGACATCTTTAATCATTAAGAAAAATTAAAAAAAAAAGATTAAAATATATGAGTGAACATATTTGGTAAACACATTTGAAAGTTATACTAGCATTTTTCATGATATATATATAGTTTTGTTTATGAATTGTGCATAAATAATATATTATTTTTTGTCTTCATTATCTCAAATTCGTGAAAAGAACGGTTTAATTCATTATCTAAGTTAATTCTTTCAAGTGAATAAAGTTATTCATATGATGTTGGAATTGATCCATATAATGAATATAAGCAAATCTTAGATGTTAGACATTTTAGGTCTCGTTTGGTTACACAGACGAAATGAGATAAAAATTGAATAAAATTTTGTTAGAATATTATTTTTTAATATTATTTTTTATTTTAGAATTTGAAAAAGTTGAATTGTTTATTATATTTTATGTGAAAGTTGAAGAAAGTTGTAATGATTAAATGAGATGAGATAATTTATGTAACCAAACGAGGCCTTAATTTTTTCTTGGAAAATAAAAGCTTATCCTCTCTTTCTCTAGGAGTGATTATAATGCATTCAATTTAGAGTTATATTCTATAGTCTATATATTACACTTTAATCTCATTCTTATCGATTTTTATATTTTAAAAATAATAAATTTAATAATCCACACATCATTCATTCAGAAAGATAAAAGTGAATAAGAATGTATTATACAGGACTTCCCTGCTATTTATTGGGTCATTGGTTTGATTGTATTGAAGAATTTCAGTCGCAATTAATAAATTTATAATAAGACGGCCTTAATCATGGGAGGATGAGAGCAACGGACAACAGACCTACAAAGGGAGGAGGGTATTTATGGTACATACAAGTAAAAATATATTGAATGAAATTATTTAATTATGAATGCCATAATATATATATATATATATATATATATATGGGAAATGCTTGGGAACTCAGAAGCCACACCACACCACACCGTGAAGAATTTTTTTTTTTTTTTTCACCCAATACATTAGGTATGATGCGGATGTTATGTACAATAAGATTGTATTTATATTTTCTCTATATATATATATATAAAAGCCACTTTCCATCTGTAATTAGTACAAAGAGTTGAACGAAAAATTAAAAAAAAAAAAAGGAAAAGAAATGAAAAAAGAAAGTGGTCTCCAACCAACACCAACCCATATCTCTCTGTTCTTCTTCTTTATATTTAAATCTTTCCACATCCTTCACAACTTCAGGGCTCAACCTCAATCCAGGCTCCAGCTCTCTCAACCTCAATCCAGGCTCCAGCTTTCTCAAACACACACGCAGATACATAACACTTTTGAGCCATTTCTTTCTCTCTCTGATCTAATTTGTTTCTGACACGAGAAATTAGACAACAAAACAGCAAAGAAAGAAAGAAAGAAGGAGCTATGCTAAGCAAAATGGCTTCTTCTCCGCCAGACACGAGCAAGACCATAAAGATAGAGCGCTACAACAGCTACCTCCGCAGAGTTAACAGCACAAAGCTCCTAATTAACGCCTCCTCCAAGGTCTTGTTCCGCGCCACTCTTCTCATCGCCCTCGCCCTCATCTTTTACTTCGTCCTCCACTACCCTCCGCTTTCCGATGCCCCCAGCTCCTTCCATCTCCACACTACCCGCCGCAACTTCCTCTCCTCCGCTCTCTACGGTCCCAGCGCCGGCGGCCCTTCCTGGGAGAAGCAAGTCCGTCACTCCTCCACCCCCCGCCGCCCCAACGGCATGTCCGTCCTCGTCACCGGCGCTGCTGGCTTTGTTGGTTCCCACTGCTCCCTCGCCTTGAAGAAACGCGGCGACGGCGTCCTCGGCCTCGACAACTTCAACGACTACTATGATCCCTCGCTGAAGCGCGCGAGGCAGGCGCTTTTACTCAAACATCAAGTCTTCATTGTGGAAGGAGATTTGAACGATGCCCCATTGCTCACTAAGTTATTCGACGTCGTTCCCTTTACGCACATCCTCCACCTCGCCGCCCAGGCCGGGGTTCGCTACGCCATGCAGAATCCACAATCCTACGTGAACTCCAACATTGCCGGGTTTGTGAATCTCTTGGAAGTTGCCAAGGCTGTGAATCCTCAACCGGCAATCGTTTGGGCGTCGTCCAGCTCGGTCTACGGCCTCAACACCGAGAACCCATTTTCCGAATCGCAGCGGACCGACCAGCCCGCCAGTCTCTACGCCGCAACAAAGAAGGCCGGCGAAGAAATCGCCCACACCTATAACCATATCTACGGGCTCTCCCTCACTGGCTTAAGATTCTTCACGGTGTACGGACCTTGGGGTAGACCAGACATGGCCTATTTCTTCTTCACCAAGGACATCTTACAGGGTAAGGCCATTGACGTGTACAGGACACAGGACGGCAAGGAGGTGGCGCGTGACTTCACGTACATCGACGACATCGTGAAAGGGTGCGTTGGGGCCTTGGACACGGCGGAGAAGAGCACCGGGAGCGGCGGAAAGAAGCGGAGACCGGCGCAGCTGAGGATCTACAATCTAGGAAACAAGTCACCGGTGCCGGTGGGGAAGTTGGTGTCGATATTGGAAGGGTTGCTGAGCACCAAAGCCAAGAAACACGTGATCAAGATGCCGAGGAATGGGGACGTGCCATACACGCATGCGAATGTGAGCTTGGCTTACAGGGACTTCGGGTACAAGCCCACCACGGATTTGTCCACCGGATTGAGAAAGTTCGTCAAGTGGTACGTGAATTACTATGGGATTCAATCGAAAGTAAGGAAGGAAACCAGTACCGGCGGCAATAATGATCATCCCGAAGAATCGGATTGACGATGATGAAGATGATATTCGAAATCAATCACTCTGAATCACGTTTCTTCTTTGAATTAAAATTTCCGTTCTTTCTTTTCCATTTACATATTTTGGTGATCAAGTTATTGTTGAGGTCCTCAAAAGCATTGGATCAAGATGTTGAAGCTGTCCATATATAGATATAAATTTGTTATAGAAAAAGATGAACCAGCACAGAGAAAGGAGCCATGGGAGGAAATCATGTAGATCTGTGAACTGGGGTAGCTGTGCTGTGCTGTAATAATTTGTCGGTGAGATCTGCTAGAAATTAGATTGCAGATGTTAGCCGTTGAATTGAGAGTGAAAAAAATTTGTGACAGAACACAACAATAATGTTTATGATGACATCAAGAATCATCCACGCCTTTTTATTACTTTTTGTTTATTTGTGCGTTCAATTATTTATTATCTTTTGGCCTTTTTTTTGTTTGGTCATAATTTCTTTTTGGCTTTTGAAGATTGCTTGGGTGGATGAAAGGGGAGTTGGTTGGTGCTAGGGTTGTCGCTTCTGTCATGAGATTCTCCATAAAGTATAATGTGTCATGAGATTACACTTTTTAACTGTTAAGTTTCACTATTTTTATTTTTCAAACGGGATGCGAGAGATTTATACACTCAATTTGTAAACTCTATAATATTAAATATTACTCATATACATTAAGAGTTGGTTTAGATAATGAGATGAGATAAAATGATTTTAGATGAAAGTTAAAAGTTAAATAAAATATTTTTATAATATTATTTTTTAATATTATTATTATTTTAATATTTAAAAAAGTTGAATTGGAATTTGAAAAAGTTGAATTGTTTATTATATTTTGTAAGAAAATTTGAAAAATTTGTAATGATGAGATTAGATAAGAAGAAACACTCTCCGAAACCAAACGAGCCCCATTTTATATTTAAGCAATACTACATTCATCGAAAATTTGTCTTGAATGTGAATCCTGAAAGATACATTTTATCCTTTTATTTTTTTCATATATTTTTTTAATCATCATAAATATTTAAATAAAAAAAATTCACAACATAATTAAAAAATATTTTCTTAATCATTAAATAAATAAAAAAATAAATAATTTTGAGACACACTTTCGAAACCTTTAGCATTTCAGTTAATATTTTGTGTTTACATCTCTCTCTCTAATGATTGATATTGTTTAATGAATCTTTTGCGGCCTTTGAAAACCCTTTATCTAATAAATTGCTGGTAGCAAATAAGAGAGAAAAAGAAACCTCTCCCAAGACAAAAAGTAAAAGTGCAAAAGGGTGATGGAAGTTTCTACACGCGAGATTAGAGGTGAAAATAAAAATTGGAATAATTCAAGGATCACTTTTACGCGTAGAAAATGAGTCATGAACATGTTGGATTCCTTTGATTGTGTTATGTTTGTCAAACTTTTTACTGAATTTGACAACTGTTATGTCTCCCATTTCTGTGGCACCATCACCTGTTTGCTTTTGTTTGTACTATTTTGTTCTCTGCGGAACCAGCTGACTCGTGACTCGTGAGTTTGTTTTTAATTATAAAAATTAAAAATTAAAAATTAAAAATAAAATAAAATATTATTTTTATTTTAGAATTTAAAAAAATTGAGTTATTTATTTTATTTTGTATCAAAATTTGAAAAAATTGTTATAATTAAATAAGATGAGATGAGATGAGATGAGATGAGAATAACTGTGAAAACAAATGAGACTGTCACGTCTATTTTTTTAATACCCAAAAAATAAATTAGAAATGCGCCAAAAAGAAATAAAATCCCTTATGGGAAGAGAAATACGTCAAAAAGTAATGAAATCTCAGCAAACATCCAAATACCCAGTGAAACTGTGAAACATAACAAATCAAAACAAAGAATGCGTCAAATAAATGGTCCGGACCAAAGTCTGTCACTGTGGTTATTGTTTGAAACATTTATTATGAGAAACTCTAAAAATAGAAAAATATGGAAGAGTCTAATTGCTAATACTGTTCATCCGGAACCCGATTATCGGGTTTTGGTTATGGGTTGCATAGTAAAATCCAGGTACACTTGATCTGGATACCTGGTTATGCAACCCATAACCAAAACCCGATAATGGGTGAACAGTAACAGATCAAACCCGGCTAGAACTGACCAAAACCGGCTAATAGAGATGGCGAAAACTATTCAGAGCGATGGAGAATTGGTCAATTAGTAGTCCAAAGAGGTAGAACCTATATAAATCGGTTCGGCTCTCGATCTGCACAGGATTTAAAGTAGTGAACCAAATGATTATATATATATATATATATATATTGTACTAATATAAAACGGTGTCATTTAACTTAAGCAAGTTAAACCACAATGCTTCGTTAAAACAATTACGAAAAAAATTAATTAAAACGATGATGTTTAACTTGATAAGCTAAATAATGTCGTTTTGGTTAGGGTTGAAGTACAAACCTCCCTCTTCTCCCTTATTTGACGATCGAAACTCTCTCTCTCTCTCTCTCTCTCTAGAGTGTCTCTGCTCGGTTTGACGTTCTATCTGTGACCTATAAATTGGATTCTTTCGATTCGGCAGTCTGATTAATTGCTCCTCGCATCCCTGTGTGGGGGACTGCATGTGCAGTCCTATTGATAAATGAGATAAAAGGGAAAAAATATAATTGTATGAGCTTGCATGAGCAATCCCCATTTACGTAGACTAACTCTTTATATTATAGTATAAGTATATTATTTATAATAATGAGCTCATATTAGTATATTATTGAATTTAACTATATAACTTTACTAGTATACATGATAAATATATAGATAAATATATATTTTTATAACATATGTACAATATAGAAGTCGGAGTCGAAGGGCAAAGTCGGAGTAGGAGTTGGAGCATAAAGTCGGAGTCAGAGTAGATCAGAGTCGGAGTCGGTCCAACGACACCTTCGACCCCAACTGAAAAATTAAAAGAAATCCAATTCTGACTCCGTTTTGTCGGAGTCGGATTCGGAGTTCGGATTTTTGAATTTTTATTCAGTCCTAGCCTACTGCGCTGTATACTTAGGGAAGGACAAGTTGTAGAGCACCAATGTCTATGGCAAACGTTCTTTAGAGCAAAGGTTAATACGAACCACCGACATGTGAGGGTGGTGGGGAAGGAGTTGCATATCCAAACAACAATGAGCAACCTACAAGAGCATGAAAGGGACTGATCAAAATGCATGCATGGGGAAAAAGGGGAAAAAAAAGGGTTGAAGTAGGCTGGAATCTTCGGTGGTAAAGGGGTGTAAGCATCTGCCTCGAATGTTGCAAAGGAAGGTGATAAACATTGCTTTTTCTTTTGTGTGGGAGAAGCTTTTGAAAGCTTCCCTCTCTCAGGTTCTCCAATGTGTATCTTTCACCTTTGTCATCTATAACGTAAGCTAGTCATCTTACCAAACTTTTGTTTTTTCATATCATTTTTTTTTTCTTAAGAAAATGGAAGCGGGGGCGACCAGCGTAACAATCTTCTCTAAGCGTGACTATAGGAGATTCTTCCCGTTGCAGAATGTTGGTTTGAGCCATAACTACTGTCCCAATGATGAGTCTGTCACCACAATGCCCTTAAATCATCTAGCTGGTCCAAAGTTCATCCCATGGCCTAGGTTTTACTACCATAAGTGGTTTCAATTTATGTCCTAACTCGAATTACTGATCTCAAATCCATAAAATATCAGTTCATACTAATTAGATTACCACCTTGATGGGCTCCACGATCCTATCCCAACCCTCCATATCCGGTTTGGGATAGCATCGTGGAGAATAGGGTCCAAAGAATTCACACATATGTAATATATTTTGCTGTCGAATTAAACAATATAGTTAAATCCAGCTCGCAAGAAAGCCAACTAGAAATTTCATCCATACTGTTTCGGTCTCTAGAAAAAAGACGCCAAAATTCAAAGCTTACTAAAAGAGGGAGAGTTAAAGAAAAAGGCTATCACGTCAAAATCATCAATAATAAAATAATAGTAAAAAATAAATGGACAAGAGTTGTATTTACTAGTCATATTTTATCAGTTAAAATAGCCAACAATAAAATTACTGTTTATTTAACTAATTTGATATCTAATATATTTTTAACTCTCTATTCTCTTAGTATCTAACATTCCCCTTCCTATTCTAACTGAATCATGTAGTGGAATAACTGTTTATTTGTGGTAAGGTATTTTTTACAAAAATGACTATTTTCTATTAAAATGAGTTTGTTTTCAGTACAAATTGTCATTCCCGTCTAAAATAATCCGTCACAAATGCTCATTTTTCTTGTAGTGATATATATATATATCTATCGATCATTGAAATTCAATATGTATATATCTAGCTAATCCATAACAAAGCATGATTAATCCCTTATTGCACGATGATAACCTTTGCAAAAACAGATATTTAAGGCTATTTGAACTTATTGTATTGGCCGTTCTTCAAATTCTATGCTAGAAATAGTGAAAAAGAAGAAAATCGACGATCAAAAGGCCAAATTAATCCTTAATTTAGTGATCAGATAAAATTATTACAAACAAGAAGGAAATAGATCACACTACCTATATAACTCAAAAATTAAAACAAAACACATTATACTACATATATATATGATTCCATCTTGGAATACGAAGAATATTCCTGACGACTCTACTCGTTGATAGATCCCAACTACATTTAACAAATGGGCAGGGCATGAGAAGTGGAGCGAACCAATTTCTTTTTGGGTACATGAAATGTCTGTCTCACCCCATCTTGCATCAAACTAGTGCTAATATCACCAAAGAAGAATATCTAGCTAGCTCACCCCTAACCCCAAACAAAAGGGATTCATAGCCATCATTAATCACATCATTTACGTCCTACATATTGAATAATATATTAAATAGTCCCATTAATTGAGAATTGCTATTCATAAGCCTCACACACCACACACCACAAATTTTTTTTAAGTTTTTTTTTTAATTTTTTTTTTGGTTTTATTCTTCTTAAAACAATTGAATTCTTCTACTCATCATCTATATAATACATATTTGGTTAGAGAAAAAAATTAAAAAAAAATATGGTGTGTGGTGTAAAAGGCTTATGAATAGAATTTTTCAAATATATGCAAACGAAAAATGCAAAGTAATTTTCATGTGATTCTTTGTGGACTACAGTACCTAATTAATTAGATAATATTAATTCGGACTGTAGTTTAAGATGGTAAACGCAGATCAACTGAACATTCTTTAGGTACTATATATAATCTCGAGCTGCCAACCAATTGACTGTTTCCTAGGCTTTAAGATGAGACTTATGCGATGATCAATGGCCGGTGACCATTTTAAATTATCTTGACTATTAATATTATTTAAACTGAACACGATATATAGTGCATATTTTAAGATTGGCTGGAAGCAATTAATTATTGACTAAAAGTTGAATTGTCAATCCCTACAACACCACACTTTTTTTTATGTTTATTTTTTTTCCATTTTACCATAATAAATATGTGGTATATAGATGATAAATAGAACAACTCAATTAATTTAATAGAAAAAAAATTGAATCATATGGGATGATGAGTAGCATAACTCATAATTAAAATGATGGCACTGTCAGCTAGGTTATTCTATGGCCAAATTTTGGTATAGTTAATATACTATTTGTATTAGGGGTGGTGGTCATTCGTCTTTATGGGTCGTGTTTATGTTGTGTCAAGTCATGATCATTTAACTATATAGGTGAATCTGAACTCGACCCATTAAGATAAACGTATCAAACTTTCAAACCTTAACACTATCTATTTAAATAATGGGTCGTGTCATGTTACCATTTTTGACCCTTTTAATAATTAATTAGAAATAAGCCAACACGTCACAACTCATTTTAACTCGTTTCATGTAAATGAATTGAACTAACACGCATAACCCATTTGACCCGATTAACATAATCTCATATAAAATTTAAAATCTATATTTATTAGTAGCCATAATATTTAAAAAAAAACAATAAAACTACCTACTAACAAAAAAAAGTAATATTTTTCAAAATTTAACCTATAATAAAACCAATATTACAAACCCAACAATAACAAATTAAGCATAGATCCAGAGTTATATATACTTCCAACAATAAAATCATAAACATATTGAGAAATATCAATATTAATTTAGATGGGTTATTGCGGGTTGATTTCGACTTAAGTGGGTTAACTAGTTATTAATCCGTTTATTAATTGTGTTTTAACTGGTCAACCTGTTGCTAATTTTATCTTATATTCATGGAACGTGTAACATATTACGTATACCACCCCTAATTTATATGTCTAATATGCCAACACACCACTTATTGTAGAGACTTTTTAGTTATAAAAGCCTTAAAACTCTAGTACTTATTAATTGATGCGGCATTTCTCAAAATCTTCCACATGCATTAATATTACCGGTATTTCAAAATCTAGACTTGCAGATATAGCTTTCGATGCAAAAATGATATATGCAAAACTATTATACAAGTCTTACACAACTATGTAATAAAGAGAAGTACTGCTACATCTATAAAAAGAATATTTTACAAAATAAAATTTATAAATTGTTGTGATTTTACATGCATGATCATATGTTAGATCATCTACTTTATAATAAAAGTAACATTACAATCATTCGTATGACCATATTAAACCACATCAATTTATAAGTTTATTTTTTTGATCAAATTTTTTTGTGGCTAAAATATTTCTTTAGTAAATATTATTATTTTTTAAAATTATTTATTATTTGACTTTGATGGGTTTGAATCTAAATTATAATAATATTTTATTAAAGTGACGTTGATTATATAATACTTGGGTAATAGTTGTGTTCCTATCACTTCTCTTAAATAGATATTTACAATGAAACTGGTCGATTTTGGAATATATATATATATACACATTAACCTTTAAATTAATATAGATACGAAATGGGCTGAGTTCACGTCAAAGGAAATTTCGGGCTCATTATATATATTTGCTTAGAACTGGCATTAATTTATTAATTCTGACTTTAATTATATAACACTGCAAATATTGGAGGAATCCATGGATGCATGCAGCAGCTAGGGTTATTGTCACACACACACACACATATATATATACCAAGACATGTCTTTAATCTAATCTCCTCAGTACGTTCTCTCATTTCTTCCCTAATTTCGCAGCTAACAAAGTTGACTAATTTAATTAACATCATGTGTGGTTGGCCAAGGAAAAACAATTCATGCATATATATTTAATTCATACTTCAAAGTGGAACAAAATATTGTCGGTGATTTAAATATTACATGAATTAGTTTATTAGACTCGGGGACGTTGGCCATGCAATATATATATATATAGAGAGAGAGAGAGAGAGAGAGAGGGAGAGAGAGAGAGAGAGAGAGAGAGAGAGAGACGTATACAGGAGACAGAAAGTCAAATAAATTGAGTTGTAAATACCCCACCGAAATATTAATAATAACGTTCGTTAGAAATAATTGGTACTGTGTGATCATCATCAACGTTATTGATCTATCATTTTCAAGAATTCATTTCAATGGCTCTTTAATTGACATGCATCTATATATTATAAATTTATATTCATGTCTCTATCCTAGTCGAGATAACCCCATCGTCATGATCATGAGGAGGAGCTAAAGCAGCTTAGAGAGACATTAATTATCATCATGATCAATGCTATATATATATATATATATATATATATATATATATATATAGAAACTTTGTTAATAATTTATTTATTTTTTATTTTTTATTCGTTTTGTTTTTATACATACACTTATATATATACATATATATATATTAGTTAATAATATAAGCATACCACTTTTATAATTAAATATATAATATGTAATCTAATTACTTATGTCTATATAGTGAATATACTTCATACGTATATTTTATAATTTGTATAATAATTAGTCGATAAAATTTAATAATTTCATATACTAGTATATGAGAACCATATATGAAAGAGATATATGTTATCATATTAAGTGTATGTATTAATAATATATGTAAGCATATAATATATTGTTATTTTGGATAAATATCAACTAGTTAGATATTAATTATTTATAAATTTTTAAAATTTTATAATTCAATAGAAGTTCTACTTGTTAGTTATATAAATTTAATATTAGATCTTTTATTTAATTAATTAATTATTAACACTTATTCAAAAAATAAAAAAATAAACAATTCGAGCTCGAACAAAGAATAAAAAAAAATCTCGAACTCGAGTATTTTGAGTTAACCTGAGCTCGACAAGCCAAAAACCGGCTCAGCTTGACTCGATTATAGCCTTAGTTGTTGCGCCAAAACCCACTAAACATTTGATCACAGCTTGAGCTCGAATTGAGAGCTAAGCTTATCAAGTTGAGCTCGAATTAACTCTCAATTCGAGCTCAAACAAAGAATAAAAAAAAAATCTCAAGCTCAGGCTTGAGCTCGTGTATTTTGAGTCAAGCCGAGTTCAACAAACCAAAGACTGGCTCGACTTGGCTCGATTACAGCCTAGCTGAGACGCCAAAACCCCCTAACCCCCCCCCCCCCCCCCGAGCCTTACCCAGTCTTCAGACTCTTCATCACAGTACCCACTTATCCACTTCGACCTTCTTCCCCGAGCCTGTGCACTGCCGCCCCTTCCCACGTTATGTCACTACCGAGACGTTGCCGTCGCCGCCTCACCTAGCAGGTGAGTGTCTCTCTCTTTCTCTCTCTCTCCCTCTCCGTTCGTCTCTCTCGTGCTCTCTCTCTTTCTCTCTCTCCGTTCGTCTCTCTCTCTCTCTCTAGTTATCCTTTTAAGTTTTTTTTTTCATAAATACTGTATTATCAGTCTGATTTTATACAATGACTATCGATTCTAGCATGTTTGGGAGATTGTTTCTATTGGGGTTTCATGAAAACAGAGGATTATGATTTTTACCATTTGATTGTAGTATTGTATGGTGTCTCGTTGATAATTTTAGGTACTTTTTTTTTATTTTTTATTGCATTTTGTTGGAGAGTAATCTTGATTTTAGGTTTTTTTATTTTTTTTCATGAATACTTGCGTGTGATCTTTGTTTCCTTAAGTTATTTCGTTTTATTCTTAGTCTTGTTATTATGTTCTTATGGTGATTTACCGACCATCCCTTGTAATAGCCAATTTCAGCTCCCCTTTTAAAGGCTTTTTAAACATCATTTATATTGATAATTTTAGATGTGAACATGTGAACTTAGAAGGTGTTTCTAATTCAATCACTAAAGGTACTTACTGCATATGTCAAGAGTATACAAGACCATGGTTACATTCTTCATTTGCACCATACTACATTCAGATTTTTGTGGACATTCATATTTTTTTTTGCACTGTACTACATTGGATTAGATTAAAGATCACTTTTAATTGCGTGTGCGTGTGGCATGCACTAAAATCTTAATAGGATGTAAGCTACCATTTTTCTTTGGGGTTGAAATCAATCTTTTTATCTTTTTATCTTTTCAAATAACTATTAAGATATGGATGCCAAGTAAATCTTAACTAAGGATATGACCTCACTAAGAAGTGATGATGGATTGGGTTATCTTTCTTGATTGAAGGATTTTTTTTTTTTATACTTGGAAAACAAAAGTTTTGGCATGTCTATATAAAAGTTTTTGTCTTTTGGTTATCTTTCCTTGTATTAGATATTATGCATGTGATAAGATTGGGTTTCTTATGGTACTTCACAAATCTAAGGTAATGTGAAGTACCTCGGACTCCCCTTGGGGGCCCCTCACAAATCTAAGGTAATGTGGGAAGGGATTATTGAGAAAATCGAAGGCAAACTGGCTGGATGGAAGAGACTTTACTTGTCTATGGGCGGGAGAATCACTTTGATTAAGAGTATGTTATCCAATCTTCCAACGTACTTCCTTTTGTTATTCCCTATTCCTGCAGGGGTGGCGAATAGATTGGAGAAGATTTTCCGTGATTTCTTATGGGGAGGGCTAGAGGATACAAATGAATTTCATATGATCAAATGGGATAAAGTTTGCACCCTGCTGTCTTGCGGTGGGTTGGATTTAAGAAATTTGAGAACTTTTAACAAGACACTTCTCGGGAAATGGCTATGGCGTTATCATCATGAGGGGGATGCTCTTTGGAGGAATATCTTAGATGTTAAATATGGGAGCGTCTGGGGAGGGTGGTGCTCTAAGGAAGTTAGAGGGGCCTATGGAGCGGGAGTTTGGAAACTGATGCGGAATAGTTGGAAGATTGGAATAGTTACTGGTGCTCAGTAACTGCAGGTTTATAGTGGGAAGGGGCACGCGAATCAGGTTCATGATATATGGTGCGGGGATGTTGCTTTGAAAATTGCTTTCTCCTCTCTGTATAGGATTGTGTCTGACCAGGGCTCCTCGGTGGCTGATAATATGTTTAGAACTGTTGATTCCATTCATTGGTCCATGAGATTCACTAGAGCTGTTCAGGATTGGGAGGTGGGAGCCATCACTGATTTCTACAAAACCTTGTATGCGATGAAGCCTAGGGCTGGAGGGGAGGATAGCTTAATATGGGCATGCACATGGAACAATAAATTTTCAGTTCGTTCATACTACAAGGCCTTGGCGAACCATTCCCCTAATGCTTTCCCGTGGAAGAGCATTTGGAAGAGCAATGCTCCACTCAAGGTTGCTTTTGTTGGTTGGTTGGCCTCCCATGGTAAAATCTTAACAATTGACAAGTTAAGAAAGCTTGGACTCTACATAATGGATTGGTGTTACATGTGCAAACGTAACAGAGAATCAGAGAATCACCTCATTCTTCATTGCGAAGTAGTTAAGGTATTGTGGGAGATCTATTGTCTTGTTGGCGAGGGATTAGGGGCAATCGCCAAATCACTGTTGTATGGAAGATGGTACCTTTATGTTTAATGTGGTGTACATGGAACGAACGAAATGGCCGCTGCTTTGAGGATAAGGAACGCTCTCCGGACAGTTTTAGGGATTTGTTCTTTCATACTTTGTTGCTCTGGGCCTCTTCTATTGTATGGGATGGAACAAGTCTTAATGTTTTGTATGCTACTATCAGTAGCACGTAGTTTGTAATTAGGCTCTTTCTTGTATACTTCCTGTGTACTCGGGCTTTGCCTATTTACGTGGATCAATAAAACTTCTTTTTACCTATAAAAAAAACGATTAGGTTTCTTATGGTGTGCTTGCTTTTGATATTCATTTATAGGTTTCTTTTGACTAATTAATCAAGCCCATGAGCTTCATACTCATTGGAATCACACTATATATAGTGATTACTTAAGGAAGCAAATTGCTTTGAAAATTGGTTGTGAGAACTTTTTGTTTCAACTTTAATAATTCCTACCTTAAAATGTTTTATGAATGCTCCCTGCCAATGTGTTTTTTTTAGAGTACTTTGTTGTTAAGTTCAATGATCTTGCTCAACTCTGCTTTTTCCCTTTCAACAAGTCTGGGATTAGTATTGGTGCAATTCTTAGTGTAGTTACTATAGATTATGGGTTCTTTATTTAAGTTGCAACCATAAAATGCATACATGAAATACCTGACTTGAGTTAAAATATTGTGAACTTGGATTCTTGATTGCTGCTTCATTAAAATTTCTGAACACTTATGAAGCTGAACACAATATTTGTTGCTTCATTAAAATGCTGAGCACTTAAACTTCTTTAGTTGATGCTAAGTTGCTCTAGATATTTAGTCATTCCCTTATTGGCCATGCGTGCCCACCAACCCCTCTCTATTCTTCTCTCTTTTCCTGCCAGGGTGCAAAAAATAAATAAATACAGGCACTGTTTTATAGAGATTGCTTTGTAATGCTATTCATCATACAATTTCATTATATGTATTTTTTATGTCTCGTCTTTCTATCTTTTCTCCTATTAATTATAATGTTGGTGTCGATAGCTTAATGAAGTTCATTGCACAGAGGAAACATTGTAATTCCTATTTAACTCTCAGTATTTGCAAATCTTAAACACTTTTTTTTTATTCTGTTTTTTTTCCTAAATAATTATGTTGTATTATTTTTTTTTTATAAGTAAACAATAGTATTAATAAGAATAGGCATAGTCCAAGTACACAAGAAGGTATATAAGAGATAAGACCTATCTAAGTTGTTGTAGGAGAAACAAGAAAATCATGTACATTTAGGCCATTAAAATCTACAGCTATAGCCCAAAGAAATACGGTGCGGAAAAATAAAACTTGAAGCTCCTCTAGAGTCCGCTCATTATCTTCGAATGTCCGCTCGTTACGCTCTCGCTATATACACCACATAATGCAGATATGAACCATCATCCACACAACTTTGATTTATGGAGCTCCACCCGGTATCACCCAACTAGCTAATAACTCAACCACTGTAGCAGACATCACCCAGTTTAACCCTATACGACTGAACACTTCGCTCCACATGACTCTAGCTGTCTCACAATGTAGCAAAAGATGATCCAACATCTCGCCAGCTTTCTTGCACATACAACACCAATCAGGAATAATTACCCTACGCTTTCGTAGATTGTCGGTAGTCAAAATTTTACCTAGGGCCGCTGTCCAAGTGAAGAAGAGTGCCTTGAGAGGTGCCTTATTCCTCCACAGTTTTCTCCAAGGTAAATGAGTATTTGGAAGTAGAGTAAGGGACTTATAGAAGGAACGCACTGAGAAGATACCCTTACTTGCAGGTGTCCACCACATCTTATCACCGCACATTCCATTCAGCTTTGTAGAGTACACTAAACTGAAAAAAATAGCGAAACTGTCTAATTCACAATCTTGGGCTGCTCTACTAAAGATTATATTCCATTGGACTTGGTCCCCTGAACGAACCATGAGATTCGCCACCGAAGCTTCTTGATCACGCGCCACTCAGAAAACCAAAGGGAATGGATCCTTAATTGGCTCTTCCCACACCAAATGTCCCTCCAAAATTTTATACGAGTATCCTCCCCCACCATAAATTTAGAATATCAAGTAAACACCCCCCACCTTCGTCTTATGTATTTCCAAAGCCCCACATCATAAGACCCATTTCCCTCACTAGAACACTGACCCCCATAACTTGCCATGTTTGCAATCAACTACTATTTTCCAGAGTGCTTCCGGTTCCGTATTATATCTCCAAAGCCATTTCCCAAGAAATGCCCGGTTAAATGTTCTCAACTTCTTTATCCCCCAACCCACCTGAGGAAATTGATTTCCACACCTTATCCCAGCTAACTAGGTGGAACTTGAATTCATCTCCCAGTCGACTCCATAAAAAGTCACGATAGAGTTTTTCAATCCGCGCTGCCACATGTAACGCCCGTCCTTGTGGTGGGACTTTTTATAAAATATTTTTCGAAAGGACGACAGGAATTACTGTTTGATTTAAAACTTTTTGCTTCCATACCCAGGGTGCAAGACTCTACGTTATAAAATAAAATGTGCTTTGAGAATAAAAGAGGTTTATAGCGGAAAACATTAATTTTTACAATAAAATGGCCTCTCGTATGTTTAAAACTCATGCCTAGACTTCTGTACTCCTCCCCTTGGGCTGTGTCCGTCTTGACGCGTACTTCATTCAACTCCTGTGGGGGGAGGGGCATACATAAAAACTAAAATGAGTCGATGACTCGTAAGCATTACTTCATACAGTTAAATTATAACAACATAGATTTTCATTCATGCATTCATCATTCATACATACTATACGTGCATGCATATGTGCATATGTGCATTCTTTTGATAACATCACTGGACGGGGTTTTGCTTTTAAAAAGGGGCTTTCTTTTCGTAAAACGTTTCTCCCGTTAATGCCTTCATTTCTTCAAGAGTTCGTGCATTCATGCGTTCATACATTCTTTCTTATCACTTTCATAGGCCAGTGCACACTGTTACGCCCCGCGTGCTAGGGTTAGCTGCCCTATGGGCAATGGATTCGCTCGTGGCCGCGGGTTGGAGTCCCATTCCGTCAGGGTGCAGCACTGGGTGCACTACCAGTACTACTGCCCGACATTGCAATCTACCCATTCATTCATTGGGTACCCCTTTTCATTCATTCATGTGGCCGTTACGTATTTTCTTACATTTCATGCTTTCATGTCTTTCTTTGCTTTTCGTTCATTCATTCATGTCAGCACTAAAGAGCTACAACTTTCATTCGTTTCTTTTCTTTCATTTAACGGTCCTTTCATGAGAAAACATTTCTTTTCATGAGAAAACATCATTTCATGAGAAAAGCATCATTTGGGGCGTAAGCCCGAAAATCATTTTTCATGCCATGCGTTTTCGTGGAAAATACATACAATAGATACAGCGTATACTCATCCATTCACATGCGTACAATTAATACTTTTGGGTGTGTAAACAAGGGCTGCCAAGGAGGGCCATTACATACGTATACCTTTGAACACTTAGCATTTTCTTTCGTAAAACGTCTTTTTTGTCTTTTCATAAAGCATCGTAATGGAAAAGCGTTTCGTTTTCATTTTCTTGTATTTTAGAAAACTCTAGAAGAGTATGAACGTAACACTTACCTGGACTCCATGCTACTTTCATACCATGCAGTCCATTCATGCGCGTGTTAGATGGCAACCCACATGCATATACATAACATTAACGTCATTCTCTATCTAATGCATAAGCAACTTAAACTTAGAAGACATAAGCTACACTTCACTTGAAACACTCTCCTTCTATCTCGTGCTCTTACGTGTCCCTTTACTATGCTAAAACCTTCGGGATCTACTTACGATCACCACATCTTCCAACTCAAGGACTTGCCTTGAGTGCTTATCCATTAAAGTGAACCCATGATTCACTTTATGATTAAGACACTAGGACCTTCGTCTTACTCTTATTACAAACCACATTCCGACGCATGATTCCGACCGATGGAATCACGCATCCCAATCCTGATAATACACCCATCACTATCTCTATGCACCTTAGCTCACTAAATCCTCATTCTCATCCATACAAGCCACACGGCTCTAAGCCAACTTTGAGGCTTAAGCACTGTGTAACTATGCTTAGGACAGATTACCCATTACATATGGTGAATCTATCCGACACATGTGTCTCACCATATTACACATGTACCTTACCCCTTATCACCTAAGATCAACATATAACATGTTGATCACCTGCTCGTATAAACAAGCATCATACTCCGATACCAACTTTTTTTAACTCGGCTAGCATGACTCTTCATGCTACATGTCCCTTCTTACAGTTCATCTCAACACTTAACGTGACAAGACTCCATTCACAACTATGCCTTATGTCACGTCATATAGCTCGAGACTACTCCCAAGCTACACTGTGACCTTGTCGCGTTACCCAACATCCTGCTACATCACTCCTACACTAATACCTCACCCATCACAAGTACGACTGTCAATAGTCATATCACTTCATGAAATTTTCCAGTCATGCTTCCGCTGTACTACTCTGATACTTGTTCTGCAACTTCACCCGTACTCCTAGCCATGAGTCAACTTCATGGTGACACCCATCACCTCAGACTATAGGCTACACCATAACTACTTCGGGACATTGTTCCACAGTTCCCGACACTACTCACCATGCCCTATGCCCATCAACCAGTCAACCATCCTTATCTTTGTGACACGCCACACGGTGTATCGCTTCACCTCATGGAGTACACTCCACGCATACTCCCTTCTCACACACTACGCCACACAGAGTACACTCTACGTGTACTCTTCCCGTTCCACATAATGTCACGCCACCATTACAGCACAATCCACAACACTACACAGCACAGTTCCCAACTACGCCCAACACTTCACCACACAGAATGCCCAACACTTCCCTACACCGCACATCACAATACAGCGAACCCCACAAATACTAACAGCACAGTCCACAACCTAATCAACTAGTAACATAAATAATGAGGGATAGAGGGTTATACCATTGATGGGATAACCCGTGCGTTGTTCACTGATCGTTACTATCGATGACGTTGGAAGGAACGTACATGGCGACTATACAGCGTATGGTGACTTTTTAGGCAACTAGATAGCTAGGCGTGGTCTTGGAATGGCTCATGGTAGCACGGCGAATCTGGCCGTGTGCAGTGCCGGTCAGTCACACGTAGTGACTGTCCACCGTGCGTAGTAGCTGCCTACCACGTAACGTGGTGGTTTAGACCTAGGACTCGGCTAAGGGAGGCTGCTGGTGAAGCCGTGGAGGCTCGATGGTGGTGGTGCTGCGGTCCACGGTGGTGGAGAGAGGAATGGCCGTGTGTGAGAGGAAGATATGCCGTGAGAGAGAGAGAGGGAGAGTGTATATGCATGGGGCCAAGGGTGTTTAGGATGGTTCGGTGGTGGCCTGAGAATGCCGGAGAGGGTGGTCACACGCCGCGGGTGGCGATGTATGGTGGTGGAGGGTGAGAAACCCGTGCAGTGGAGAAGTCTCGTGCGGTGGATCTAGGGGAGGCTACTGGTCATGGGTCCAAGGGAGGAGGAAGGGGGAGACCAGGAGGAGCTCGTGGTGGTGTCCGGTGGCCAAGGTGACTGCACACGGCGGCGCTAGGGACGTGCATAGTGAACCCGTGCATGGGTAAGGCTGTGTACATGCAAGTGGAGAAGGTGGCTGCGTGGAAGGGGCCGAGCTCGCTAGAGGGTGATAGCCAGTGGGAAGAGTAGCTACCATGGAGGTAGTGGCGCCGGAGGATGGCGCACGGCAGCGCAACAACGTGAAGCCCATTCGGGCTGTGCACTGCCGAGGGAGAGGAAGAGAGAGCGTGAGAGAGGGAGACCGGTATGGGGAGGCTCGCCGGAGTGAGGTGGTGCCGGTGGTGGCAGAGGTGAGACCTACCGGCGCACGGCGGCGCCAGGCTGTAGTGTGGAGTAGTTCGAGCATGAGGGGGTCGTACAGTGCAAGCCGAGAGAGAGAAGGAGGAGAGAGAGAGAGAGAGAGAGTTGGGGAAAAGTGAGGGAAAGAGAGGGGCACTGGGTTTTAATCTAGTCCCTTCGTCTTGGGATCAACAAAACGATCTAACGGTGGATGATTAAAAGACTGATTTGAAAATGCGTAAACATTAACTTAATTAAAAGCACTTAGAGGAATTAAGGTAGCATATTATTTAAATTAAACTTTAGTTTATAAAATAATATTCATTCATCATTAATAAATGATGAAGTCTTATTTAATATATTTAAGATAATGAAATCATTTAATTAATTAAAGGTTTCAACATAATTTAAATCTCATAATATTTTAAATAGTTGAAATCATTTTAATAATGATATTAAAATGATTTCCGACAATTATAATATTTTTGGAGCTCTTCAAGAATATTATAATTGTTGTATTTAAAATCAAGCTTAATTCAATAACACTGGAAATACTCCTTATAAATATTTCCAGCACATTTAAAACACTGGGCGTGCCTTAGAAGTCACATAATATCTTTGGAAACACGCCATCGTGGTTCGTCACGCATGACGAGGCTTGCAATTGCTAGATAGAAGAGGCAGACAATCACATAATTTCTGCCTTCAGAATTTACTTACGTCATAAAGAAGGAACGTATGTTAGAAAGAAGAAGCGTATGTAAGAAGGAAGGAGCGGGGTGTTACACCACGCAAGCTGGAATTGGAAATAAGGACAGAAAATAGGTTGGTAAGTTAGAAAGAGTATTCTTGATAAGGGTCACCCGACCAACTTTCGACAGATACAGTCTCTTCCACCCTGCTAATCTTCTTTTTATTTTCTCAATAACTATATCCTAAATAGATGAAACCAGTGATATAGCCCCCAACGGTAGCCCCAAATATGTCATAGGCAAAGAAATGACCTTACACCCAAGTGTTCTAGCCAAATACCGAGTATTACTGACATTCCCAATTGCCACTAACTCTGATTTATCAAAGTTCACTCTCAACCCTGACGCTGCTTCAAAACAAAAGAGAAGCGCCTTCAATGCCCGAAGTTGGTCTTGCTCTGCCTCGTAGAAGATTAGTGTCATTTGCAAATAATAGGTGTGAAATCGAGATAAGGCCCCTATTCGGATCACCCATTGAGAATCCAGTCATAAACCCATTACTGACCACAGTCGATAACATCCTACTCAGAGCCTCCATGATGATAACAAATAAAAGGGGGCATAGGGGATCTCCCTTTCTTAGACCTTGTGAGCTGTTGAAGAAACCCTCTGGGTTGCCATTGATTAGAACTGAGAATCTTGTCGTTGAAATGCACCATCTGATCCACATACACCATTTCTCCCTAAAGCCACATCTATTCATTAAATTCAAGAGAAAGTCCTAGTTTACATGATCATATGCCTTCTCCATATCTAGTTTACATATAATCCCTCCAATACCAGACTTTAACCTACTATCCAGACATTCATTGGCAATTAGGACAAAATCTAGAATTTGATGACCCCTTACAAAAGCATTCTGTGGCTTTGAGATTATCTTACCTATGACCACCCCTAGTCTATTTGCAAGCACCTTGGAAATGATTTTGTTTATCCCATTTATGAGGCTAATGGGCCTAAAGTCCTTCATTTCCAATGAACCAATCTTCTTCGGGATCAAAACAAGAAATGTAGCTTTCAAGCTTTCCTTGAACTTCCCAGCCAAAAATAATTCCTGGAACACATTCATAATGTCTTCTTTCACGACCTCCCAGCAAATTTGGAAGAAACCCAGTGAGAAGTCGTCTGGACCTGGTGCTTTATCTTTCGCCATTCCTCTGACCACTTCATACACCTCCTCTTCCTCAAAAGATATTTCCAACCAAGACGCTATCTGTGGCTCAATTGAATCAAAACCAAGTCCATGTAATTTTGGCCTCCAACTCTCGCCTTCTATAAATAGATTTTCATAAAAACTCACCACATGTTCCCGGATCTCTAAAGCCTCTGTGCTTTCACTACCATTGATTTTTAGCATTTCAATGATATTATTTCTCCTGTAAGAGTTAGCCACTCTATGGAAAAATTTTGTGCTTCGATCCCCTTCTTTCAACCAAAGTGCCCCTGACTTCTGTCGCCACGAGATCTCCTATAAGGATAATACTCTTTCCAACTCTGAGACAAGTTCTGCCTTACGTGAGACTTCGTCTGAGGTGAGAGCTCTATCTTCGGTGATCCTCTCAAAGTTCTGTAATTCCTCCATCCTAGATCTCTTTTGCACCCCTATATCTCCAAATGTTTGAAAATTTCAAAGCTTTAAATCATTCTTTAGAGCTTTTAGTTTGCCTACAAGTATATGAGAATGGGTACTTGATGGGAACCAAGGTGGACCTAGTCTTAAAGATATGTTGCAAGTTCCAGAGGGGCCAATTACAAGTTCAAGGGCTTAATGGATGAAGATTCAGTTTTTGATTCATTTGATAAGCTATGGAAAGGGCAACAACGTGACTTCAAGTTTTTGGGCACTTGAAAGCTTTTAACTTGTTCAAATAATTTAGAATAATTGGGTTTATTATGGGAGCACTTAAGGGGGCTTATGCAAGGGCATGTTGGGAAAGTTATTATTTGAACTATAGTTTTTGGGAAGGCCTTGTATTTTGGTCAAGGGCATATTTGGAAAGTTACTTTTTAGGAACTAGGGTTTCAAGATGTTACTGTAGCGTTACTATAGCCACGACATTATAGCCGCGACACTGTTCATCCAGGGGCATTTTGGGTAAAAGGGGCTTTATTTTAGCTAGGGTGTTAATTAGGTTTTAGTTTAAATACTCTTTGTTACCTCATGGTAAGAAGTTTATGAAATTTGATGAATTTATTCATTGTGAGTTGAGTTTTACTCCTCTTGTTCTTAATTGAACTTTTGAACTTATCAAAGGTAAATCACAACCTTTGTGGCATTCCTCCTTTGTAATCTGGGTTCTTGAGATGGGTTCTTCAACGGGTCTAGATTTTAATATAATTCTTGAAACGAGTTCTCATCGGGTCTAGGTTCTCCATCCATTGACTTGATTTTGGCTTTCTTGAGAAATTTTCAAATTGATTGTGGGTTCAAGGGATTCCATTCCCGCGTGTTCATATCATTTGCTCTCATTCCCACAGGTTCATATCAGTACTATGGAACTAATAAGAGGACCACCACTGCCTTACCCTATCCACGAAGCCTTCGCTTTTAAGCCATGTTTTCGAACTTGAAATAGCGACGACCTCCTTGGATACCACTCCCATCCAATAAAATGGTGAAGTGATCTGAGAAGAGTCGTGGCAATCTCTTTTGACATACCTCTGGATTATGACTTTCCCAACCAAACGATAGTAAGAATCTATCCAGTTGAGACCATGTCTAACTATTCAACCAGGTAAAGGGCCCACCTATCAGTGGGAGATCCACCAGATTCAAATAAAAAATGCAATCTAAAAATTCTGTCATGGCTGGACAAATCCGATTGTTACCAGATCTTTCGCTCGGGAACCTTACCACATTAAAATCACCACCTACGCACCAGGGAAAGTCCTAGCAACTATGCACTTCCCCAAGTTCTTCCCGCAAACGACGTCTAACATTGTCAGCATTTGGTCCATATAAACGTTCAAATGCCCATAAGAAATTATCCTCTACCATCTTAAAGGAGCAAGCCACTGTGTATTCCCCTACAAACTCCTTCATTTTTTCCACTACCCTTTTATCCCACATCACTAGAATCTCACCTGATGCCCCATTTGAAGCCAAATATATCCAATTTTCATACGGGCTACACCACACACTTCTCACTATTTTTCTGGTCACCAACTTCAACTTGGTTTCTTGTAAACACACAATATCCGCCTTCCATTCCCGAAGCAAATTTTTTATGCGAAGGTGCTTATTAACCTCGTTCATCCCGCAGACATTCCAAGACACATTTTTTGGCTTCATAAAGAAGTATACGTACCCTTCCCTTTGTTCCTATCACGACTTGAGCTACCCTCATTCAGCGACCATTTAAGTCTGTTAAGTTCCCTCTGTTTCTTAATTATAGTTTTCTTGGACTGAAAATGGCCTACCTCAATGGCCATGAGAAGGGCCAGAAACTGCTCTTCATAACCCACACTCTCCATTCCCACCACATGTTGAATATCCTTAACCATTTTGAATACCCAGTTAGAGATTTCAAATTCATTAGGAAACAAACAGGTTATCGGAAATGGCTCCCTATCATCTGTATCTCCCTCCCCTCCAAACAGATTTTGTCATTCCCATTCAACCTCATTACCCATATTGACCACCACATTATCAGAATGGTGAGTACTCACCTGGGTTTCAAGAACCAAGACTATGTCAGCACTGGGCTTTGTGAACCTCTACGATAACCGCTCGGCATTGTCTTTCCTAAGTTCTACATTCCTCACAGGCCCACCTTCCGGTAGCTTCTCACGATGTTCAGACTGGGTCAATAGTAATTCCAAACTCTCTATCGGCATGTTCTGTGTACCAATAGGGCTTTCATCTGGGAAAAAGTTTAACGAATGCATCAATACCCCTTTTTCCTCTTCACGCGAAGGGAGAATCTGCTCCACCACCATCGCTGGCACTGTTTGGGACACCGATGAGGGACCCACCTTGGGCCGTGCTGCTTCTGATACTAGCTTCGGCATGCAAGTGGAGTTACCATTGGAAGTGGGTCGCGGGTCACCCTCCAAATGGATCCTCCAGGTGCTCTTGGCTTCCAAAATAGGCTTAAGATTGCTATTACTAGGCCCACTTCCATTATGGCCCTATACAACCATGTTGGGTCCCAACTGTCCTTTATCCCTAGAATGGGGCCTTGGAATTATGGGCTCACACCCAACTGTCTGAGGCCTGGCTCCCACAAGCTCAGTCCCTGTATCTAACCCCACTCTTGGACCCTTGTTATTAGAAGCCATCTCCCTCCTAATTAACCACTCTACTTTGTTTTGCAGGTCTTCAAGTTGCATCTTGGCTTCTAGTAGGAGATTCATCCTCTCTCCCTCTGCCACGCCCCCTTTGCTACCACCACCCTGCCACTGTACTGGACGCACCACTCGATCAGTGCCTTGTCCCAAAAATATGCCACTCTGACCCAGCCTGCCATCGTACCCATATCGAGACTCAGGTAACTGTTCCAACATCAACGCCGCCCTGTAGGAATGATGCAATGGTTGAGCCATGGCTACCTTCGTTTTCCCTTGCCCATCACTTTGGGGACTTCTCCTATCCAAGAAACAATCCTGCAGTGCCTCCCTCATCCTGTTCCAGCCACTACCCTCTTCCTCAGGAACAAAGATAAAGTTCCTCCTCCCTCCACCGCCATATATCGTCCTCGAGCATTCGAACAACATTGAGCTATGAAACTACGACTGCCTTCCAAACTGTGGTGTAGAAATCTCTTTTTTCTTCCTTTGAGCACACCTCCCTCGCTTTCGCCAACCATTGTCCGATGAAGGTCCCAACACCACCTTAGCCACCACCCTCCAACCCCTCTCTGTAATAATCAAACTACCCCCTTCTTTCACGAGTGTGAAAAGTTTGGAGTCTAATATCAACTCCTTAGTATGGCCCATCACCACCGCAATTCTACTACGCTATCAAAGTAGCACCATCGACGACGAGACCAACGAGAATTTTTTTTTAAAAGTGTTCAGAGAGAAAAAAAAAAACTAAAAGTATACGGAGACAACCCTTAACAAGGACACTGAACAGAAGAATATGTTGTATTGACATCTCCACATTTCATGCCATAGAGTCTCCGTGAGTTCCAACCACCTCCATACATAACTTGGGAGTTCTGCTGGTATGTGTTTCTGGAGAACCTTTGTTGTATATATACTTTAATTTTTTGAGGTCCTGTTCTTTTGTTGTATTCTTGAGTAAACTCAGCATACCCTTTGTATAAGAATCAATCTTTAGAGGTGTCAAAATAGCAGTTGCATCATAGCACATCTGAAACAACCCAACAATTCTACAGCTATTACAACAGAAATTTGCAGCCCCTAGTCTCTTGAGTTTTTCTTGAACTTATACTTATTCTTTCTTTTTAGCATTGACTATAGTCTATAAGTGTATTAAATTCCTGTACCTCAACAACACTATAAACAAGCGCATAGTAGTGGTAGATTTTGAAAAAGCACGTGATTGTTTCCAAAAGGGCAGTAGACAAGGTAAATTTCTGGTTTCTGAGTTTTTAAATTATGTTTCTTTAGGTCAGAGAATCTCGTAGAAGCTTGATGGTGGATTTTGTTTTTGTAGGATCCATCTAAGGAGCTCTATCGTAAGTCCTTAGAAGTCACAGATAATGTAACTTTCAAGTTTTAACTTTTACTTCATTTGAACCTTATTAGTGATGATCCTATACTGAATTTTAATCTAATGACTTGCATTGCATTTTTTAAATGATTTTTTTAAATCATTAACCAATGCCCTGGGTATTAATCTATTTAACTGTTATATGCTGTCATTGTTGTGTGCCACATTTGCGAGTGTCTATGGATTATCATCTTATATGCACACCTGCGCAAGCAGACATGTTCTGGGTTTTGTTTCTACCCATGAAAAATTGGGATATATGTTTTGAGAAAATTGGTATCTCAGTTTACTTTTAGTAACTAATGTCAACATGTTTACAAGTAGACAATCATGATTTGTATTTAATGTAAGGAAAAATTATATCTATATATCATCTTTTAAATGATTGGTACATAAATAAAAGATTGCAAATAGTGAAAGACTATGTAGCATGCATGCTATCATAGGAGATTACAATGTGATTATAGTTTGCTAATTCACTGGAAGAGAAATGCACATAGTGATTATACAATGTCAAAATATTTTTCTTTTTATTTTCTACTAAGGTCTTTCTAATGTCTTCATGTCTATTGGAGTAGCACCCCTTTGTTTCTAATATGGATGCTAGCCATACCCTCTTTGCTCATGAATTTTTATCTAATGACTTGCATTGCATTTTTAAATGATTTTTTTCTATAAGCAATTTTTTTTAAGATGATGACATTGCATTGTCTCAATATTGCTTGGGGAAAAAGAGTATATATGGTTTTGCCCCTACTAATATCCTTTTTGCTTCAAATAACCCAACTCTTTAACTCATAAACCAAAGTGTCAATTGATTTTTTCCATTCAGGTCACAAGAGTTATAATGTTTTGAAGTAGGGAGTCACCTTTTTACTTGTTTTGTTTACTTCCATCATGCTTTGTGTGTTTATGAGGGTGTATTACTATTTTTTCCTTGGCCTTCTCAATCGATATTTATATTTCTTAATTTCGATTCCCTAGTTGCTAGTGCTGTTTTCCAGTGATGGTTTTGTCATGCAATTTATTGCACTTGATGAATATGTACAAGGGTGGGATTTGCTTCATTTCGGTGGTTGAAAACTTGAATCATTATCTTGCATGAACACAGCTTGTGATTTTCTTGGATCTTATATCTATTACTTCTCGTAACTTCTTCATTCTCAATATGTTCTGCATGCAATTTTTACTAGGACATCATTATCTAAGAATCTAGGGTCATAAGTGATAAGTTATATGATAAAATATTTTATAAAATCCATTTTTTCAAAAATTAAAAAATGATCCACCCTCTGCTTTTGTTATAATTATTTTTTCTTAACACATCTTCAAGTGAATAGGCATTGTGTGCACCCTAAGCCACATGGAGTTATTAAGTTGGCTCTTATGCCATTTGTCATGAGATGAGGATGCGTTTAGCCATATTTGTGAAATCTCTCAAAATAATTACTTGCAATGGGAGCTTTTTGTGCTAGCTTCATATTGGGAGAACGACATTTAGATATATTTTTAGTTTTTTTTAATATGATAACTGATGTCTTGCAGACTGGGCAAGAAATAGACTTTGTCCTAGTTTCATGCACATGATTAGGAATAGAACCTACAAGAAGGGAGCAAGTTCTTAAAACTAAGAGGGTTAGTTCATTCTTTTCTTTTGTTTCTTTTGCTACTTTAACATATTCTTTTAATTTTTATCTTTGTTCACATGATTTCCTTAGGCTAGAGGAGTCATTGCTTTTTAGATTATTTGTTAGTTTGGTTTTGTCCTTCCCACTTGTGCAATTGCTTTTTTTAGCAAGAACATATAATTTGGATGTGTATTATATTTTTTCTGTATTCCGTTTTGTGCATTTTTTTTATTTTCTAAAACGCCTTTTCCGGCGAGTAAAATTAGCTGAAAATAATTTTTTGTCTTAGAAATCTATTTGCGGCGATATTATCTTTTTAGTCGAAACTTACCTGTTTAAAATATATAATAGCAACGATAATTCAAAATCGCTGAAAAAAAAAATGAGCTGTTTGCGACCTTTTTCTTAACCTTTTGCGACGAAGTATATCGCTGGAATTGACTTTTCTCAGTGATTTTAATGGTAAATGGAAAGGCCATTTCCGTCAATTTTTTAGACAGTTGCGACAAAAACAAAATGCTGGAAATATTAATTTTTGTGACGATTTTTTCTAATCGCTGAAATTGTTAAGAAATGACATTTTAATTTAGTCGGAAATGTAGCGAATTAAGAATCTCTGCAAATAATCAAATGCAGCGATTATTGGGGTATTTGCGACCATTTTAAGCGCTGGAGAATGCCTGATTTCTGACCAATTAGAGCTTATAATTGGAGAAACCCCAAGCTTTTTGATATTTTCCTTGGTAGACATATATATATATATATAAGATCTCAATTCGTAATTAAACTTTTAACAAATTGATCATGTCTTCTTCAAATAAAGTCATGTTCTAAGGTTCATGTATCCAAAAAGTTAATGAGAGTCTCTATTTCCTTTCTCTTATCTTCTTCTTCATTTCTTCTATGGAGGTCTCGAAGTGAGCGATTCAGTTTGAATGAAAACTCGAACTATACGGAGCACCAAAACTGCGAAATATAGGAAAAGGAAAAAGAAGAACATGCGCTTTCCATTGAAATCCCTACGGTGGAGATCTCTATGGTTGAAACCACCAATAACATGGAGTCGGTCGACTGTGAGTTAGAAGGCCCAGACGACGATAATGGCCTTGAGGTACTCCGAAAGATGTAGAAAAAAGGCAATTGAAGAAGCGCTCATGGTAGAGCTGTCAAAGGTTGAGAAGAAGTTGAAGTCAACCGGATCTCTTCTTGAAAGCGAAAATCGGGAAACAAGGGAATCAACAATGAGAAGAAAGCTTCCATGGCAGCTTAGTTTGCTGCTGAAGCCACTCTTCAAAAAGTTCATGTAATCTCTCATAAAAAACAATGTAAAATTTCATGGATTTGCAAGTTTTGATCGATGAGAATTTTGCTCTTAAGTTGCTCAATGAATTACCACATTTTTGGCCCTTTGATAGGGGAAGAGAAAAAGAAATAGCCTTGAGATTCCCTCCTCTTCTGCCACTCATTGTGCTCTACTTTTGTTCTTCTGTGATCGTGACTTACAAGGATGAAGACCCAACAACCAAAATCATGTGGGACTTCCCTGTCTCTCTCATTTCGACTACCTACAGAAGATATGTTCAAGTACCCCTGAAGATCAGTTTGTACACTAGAACAATTAGTAGCAGCTATTTTGAGAATTCTAATGGTGGTGTTGATAGTGAGTTAGAGAAAAAAGAGGTGATAACATGTGTGAATGAGAGAAGGTTAGGGCAGGAAACCTGGGTAAGAGTTAGGTGATAGAAAAAATGGGATCAGATGATAAGTGCCTATGTACTAATCCAAGATTGTTGCTACTTAGAGTTAATTTTACTTTCTGGAGAGATGGGGGCCTGGAGCGAAAAAGCAAGGCCATGCTGCCCAAAATTTCTTCTAAGGATTGGTTGGAGATTGATTTTGTCCAATACTTCAGGACTGGAGACCAGGTTGGTGTGTTGAATGTTCATATTGATCAAGAAACTTCCGAATCCATTGTTGGGGAAGAGAAGAATTACACCAAAAACACTATGACTTCAATAACATTCCCTGTTGAAGTGTAGATTGCCCTCCTACTACTCCTGTTTTGGACTTGGATGAAACTTTGGTGCACTTCGCACTAGAACCTTGTGATGGTGCAGACTTCACATTTCCTGTTAGTTTTAATCTCCAAGAGCATACAATCTATGTTTGACGCCATCCTCATCTCAGAGATTTCATGGAGAGAGTTTCCAGCCTTTTTGAGATTATTATATTTACAGCTAGTCAAAGCATTTATGCAGAGCAGCTACTTAATGTACTTGATCCGAGGAGAAAGGTGTTTCGTCATCGTGTTTATTGTGAGTCCTGTGTTTATGTGTATGGAAATTACCTCAAAGATTTGTCAGTTCTTGGTCGTGATTTGGCTCGTTTTATCATAATCGACAACTTTCCACAGGCATTTGGGTTCCAAGTTGACAATGGAATACCAATTGAAAGCTGGTTTGATGATCGCTCGAATAGAGAGCTGCTTTTATTGCTTCCGTTTTTGGAGATTGATTTTGGGATTGCAGAGGGAGTTGAATTTATTATCATATCATTTGTTAAGTCTGTCGAAATGATGGATCATCTTAAAAGCGATATTGCAGCACGGGATCGCAATGGTTGCGTTGCTGTTATTACAAATATAGAGAGTATTGACTCATTGAAGAACTTGGAAGAGATCCTTCACACATCAGAGGGAGTTGTGGTAGCAAGAGAAGACCTGGGTGCTCAAATAACACTTGAACAGATCCCATAAACCCAACAAAAGGTTCTTCAACCGTACAAACATTTAAATAGGCCTGTCATTGTTGCCTCCCAACTACTTGAATCTATGATTGAATACCCCACACCCACCATAGCAGAAGTGGCTGATGTTTCTGAAGATGCCAAACAACTATCGCCCAGTAAGCTAAAAAGATGACAAATAGAATTAAAGGACCTGATGGAGAAGTTAAGAATGCCGGATGCAGAGGGGAAGTAAATTGCGATAAACGACTTAAATAATTCCTCTCTGTTTTTGGAAGATCGTGAATTTACTCTAAAGGAGTTTCTAATATTTGTTGTTGTACTTCCAATTGATTGCTCCAAGGGCTCTCTCCAGTATATTTCACTGCTACAGAGGCACTTGATGTAGTTGAACAGTAGGAGTACATAAATGCTTTCCATGTAGACACAAAATTATTTTTGGTCCCACCTGTTGCTATCATCCATGGCTGTACAATGGAAGATAGTGCCTATGATGGTATGATAGCAGTCCTTAATGGTGGTGTTGTTCTGAAAGATAGTGTCGCTCTTGAGATAAAGAAAATTCTTATTTTTGACCTAGGTGGTGGGACAATTGTGGGTAAGGATATCGCACCTTGTAGGCAAGGTGCTTTTATGGGGATGGTTTGTCACAATCCACAAATGAAGTGCTTGGGCCATAGACTTTGGGCCAGTTTAATTCTATTTACAATTGCTTTTATTGTGATTTAACAGGTTATTTGGACTACAAGGTAGCTATTGGGCTTGGACCCTTAGTTTTATTTTTTTGTATGTCTTTAGTTGTGTTAGGGGTCATATTCTTTATGTACGAGCTAAGAGCTCTAGGGTTCATGTATTCCAAAAATTTAATGAAAATTTATATTTCCTTTCTCTAATCTTTTTCTTCATTTCTTCTATGGAGAATTCCCCTTGAAGTGAGTGATTTCAATCTATTTTTCTTTACAATAATGCTACATACAATCGTAGAATGTGCAAACGCCGTGCAGTCGCTTTGAAAAAGAGTGAGTTCCACTATTAAAAAATTAATTTCTTTCATGTGGGTCTCATATTTATTCATTTTTTTAAAGCGATTGCACGACGCTTGTACACTCACGACTGTAAGTATCATTTCTGTTTTCTTTAAGCAATTGGAGGTGTGTTACAGATCTCATGCATGGATTGCTTTCGTCTGACATACGAGAGAGAGAGAGAGAGAGAGAGAGATTAGAATCCAAGGTGAGGTGCATGCGTAGAATTGCAGAGATCGACAGGACTCTGAAAATGTGGGTTTTTTTTTTTTAAAGGAAAATGTGGGTTTGTTGATAGAAAAAATCTAGTTGTAAGCAATTATGCACACTAATACGCGCACTCATTCAATATGATTGGTCAGAAAGTAGACTTTATTGAAAACAATATTAATTTAAATTTAGAATATGAAGACAAAAATATTAGTATGCAGATTAGTACGCAAACTTGCTTGTACAGAGCAAAACTCTTGTTGATAAGGAACTAACACCAGGCATTGATGCACACCTCACTTTGCTTTTTACGTATGCACCACATGCAATATTATACACACTGTTGATAAAAGGTTATAAAATGATTTATTTTATAACGAATAAAATCTCAATATTTTGTGATAAAAGGTTCTGTTTTACTTGAAATATCCAACCAAATAGAATCTAGTAAAAATCACAAGGATCACAGTTTAATAATATTCACAACCAGAGAAAAAACTCCTGTACTATGCGATTTGTACAGATTTGCTAATATATCAAATCATGAACATAAACTTGACAAGAATCACAAGCAGTTAGCAAGAATAACAGAAATATAGAGAAGTAGGAAAGAACACACCGATATACGTGGTTCGACCCTAATGGTCTACATCCACGGCATGAATGGCCTCAGAAAAGCCATAGAGATCTTTATTTATGAACAGTACTTCACAGAGAAGTCTCAGTATATTAGAGTTACAATGCCCTCGCTGGAAACCCAAGAAATCGCACAGATTTCTTCTCCAAACAAGCAAACCCTAACCAACCCTAATATCGCCCTTCTCTCTGCTCTCTTTATCTCAAAACAGCCGTCAACAACAAAAAAGAATCACTCTAGGGTTACAAGAGAAAGAAATGTATATATATCTTGCAACAGATCCAGCCACGTGTCGAGATCCAATGGACTAGGGTCAGTCCCTTCAGAATGAAGTCACGGGCTCCTCTCACGTGCATCATGTAAAACTGACTAATCAGCTTCAACGGTAGAGATCAAGCCAACACATCACATTAGTTAATCACATAATAAAGGGCATAACACAAAGTGAATAAGACAGTAAATACAATGTATTGACATACACATTACAAATCTCCACATTGGCAAAACATGTATTTGCCCAAAAAAAAAAATTGTATGACTCTCATCATTGGCACATTCCTGCATTTGTTCCCCTAATGGTAACTGACTCTTGACTTCATGCCAATTAGGTTCAGACAGTGTCTTAACTTAGACCAGGGAACAGACTTGGTCATCATATCTGAAGAGTTATCTTCAGTTGGAACCTTTTCCACACCTACTACTTTGGATTCTATAACATCCCTTACAAAATGAAGCCTTACATCAATATGCTTGGAACTTTCATGAAAAACTTGGTTTTTAGCTAAATGCAGAGTGCTTTGATTGTCACAGTGAACTGAAATGTCACCATTGAAGATATTTAACTCACTTGCAATACCTTTTAACCATATTGCCTCTTTAATGGCTTCTATTAATGCAATATATTCAGCTTCTGTGGTGGACAAGGCCACCACAGATTGTAAGTGTGATTTCCAACTGATAGCTTCCCCAATAGCAGTAAAAACATAACCAGTTAGTGACTTCCTAGTGTCTATACTTCCAGCAAAGTCAAAGTCTACAAAACCAGTGATTTCATAACCCTCTTTTACTTTGTTCCCGAAACTGAGACACATATCAATAGAGCCTGCCAGGTACCTAAGTACCCATTTAATGGCCTGCCAATGAGGTTTTCCAGGATTTCCCATGAATCTACTAACTACACTCACAGCATAAGTCAAATCAGGTCTAGAACAGACCATTGCATACATGATACTTCCCACCATGCTTGCATAGGGAATTTGTTGCATAAAGTTAATATCATGTTCTGTTTTAGGGGCTTGATCTAAGGACAGTTTAAAATGTTGTCCTAAGGGTGTACTTACTGGTTTCACATGTTCCATACCAAATCTATTTAGAATTTTAGAGATGTAATTTCTTTGAGACAAGTATAGCATTCTAGCACTTCTGTCCCTTTCAATTTCCATTCCTAAAATTTTCTTGGCAGGACCCAGATCTTTCCTTTCAAACTCTGCTTTCAGCATGTTTTTAACTTGTTCAATTAAAACAGTGTCTTTACAGGCTACCAACATGTCATCAACATATAATAGAAGGTAAACAAAAATTCCTTTTTCTTCCTTGTAATAAACACAACTGTCATAGCAGCTTCTTTTAAAATTATTATTAATCATGTGTGTGTCAAATCTTTTATACCACTGTCTAGGTGATTGTTTAAGGCCATATAAAGATTTTTTAAGGAGGCACACTTGATCAATATTAATTTTATTGGTAAAACCTTCAGTAGGCTGCATGTAAATTTCTTCTTCAAGTTCTCCATGCAGGAAAGCAATTTTAACATCTAACTGTTCTAGATGTAGATTTTCTGAAGTTGTATAAGCTAGCAGTAGCCTAATTGAGCTATGTTTAACCACAGGGGAGAAGATCTCATTAAAATCAATCACTTCTCTCTGCGTAAACCCCTTTGCTACAAGCCTAGCCTTATACCTGGTCCCTTCTATCCCTGGTATGCTTTCCTTTCTTTTATAGATCCACTTGGATCCAACAAGTTTAATTCCTTTTGGTTTTGGCACTAAAACCCAAGTTTTATTTTTGTTAAGAGATTCCATTTCCTCATGCATAGCAAGGGTCCATTTAGCAGAGTCTTTACTGGTTACTGCTTCTTTATAACTCTTAGATTCCTGATAAATCACTTCATCAGCTACTGTTAGAGCAAACATTGTGAGTTCTGCCTGTCCATACCATATAGGTGGTTTGCTAACTCTCTTTTGTCTATCTTTAACTAGGTTATAAGAGTTATCTCTCTGTTGATCAATGTCCCCTGAGTCTCCTCCATCAGAGTCATTAATTTTCCCAATTTCAGGTTTAGATTGGGCATCTAGATGCTCCACCTCAATCTGAGATCCCCTTGGGGATTTATCCATCTCTTTGTCTACATTTTCACCCTGAACCCGAGCCATCTGTGACTCATTAAAAGTCACATCTATGCTCAAAATGCATTTATATCTACCTGGTCCATCTACCCAGAGTTTATAACCCTTTACACCTTCAGGATATCCTATGAAAATGCACTTAAGAGCCCTAGGTTCTAGTTTGTCAGTTTTTTAGTGTGCATATGCAACACAACCAAAAACTCTTAGATAGTCATAGCTGGGAGGTTTCCCAAACCACAACTCATGTGGACTTTTGAAACCTATAGCAGATGAAAGACATTTATTTATAAGGTGAACAGCAGTAGTGGCACCTTCTGCCCAGAAGGTTTTGGGCAGCCCTAAATTTGACAACATGCATCTTACCCTTTCTAAAATGGTCCTATTCATCCTTTCAGCTAAGCCATTCTGTTGAGGGGTTTCTCTCACTGTTTTATGCCTAAGAATCCCTTCCCTTTGACAATACATGTTGAACTCATTGGACAGAAACTCAAGACTATTGTCAGTTCTTAGGATCTTGAGTTTTCTACCTACTTGGTTTTCCACTAGAGTCTTCCACTCCTTGAATTTCTCAAAAGTGTCACTCTTGTTTTTAAGGATAAAGATCCAGACCCTTCTAGAATAATCATCAACCAAGGAAAGGAAGTAACTCCCTCCACTGTGTGAGTTTACTCTTGCATGTCCCCATAAGTCAGAATGAACATAGTCTAGGGTTTGTTTAGTGTTGTGTGTTGCTGACTTGAAACTAACCTTCTTTGCCTTTCCATAGATACAATCTTCACAGAAAGGTAAGTTCCCTAGGTTTTGGTCACTAAGCAGCCCCTGTTTTTGTAGTTCTAAGAGTCCCCCTTGACACACATGTCCAAGTCTCCTATGCCATAACACAGCTCTATTCTCAACTATGTTCTGAGTTGAAGATGCTTCTCCAACTACTGTTTTTCCAAGTAGTGTATACAAGCCATTTTTAATAACCCCTTTCATAATGACTAAGAAACCTTTAGTAACTTTAAGAGTCCCAGACTCAGATTTGAAAGTATAGCCAGCCAAATCAAGCATACCAAGAGAAATTAAATTTCTCTTTAACTCAGGAATGAACCTGACCTCCTTCAACACTTGTTCCATCCCATCATGCATTCTAAGTCTAACTGACCATATTCCCATGACTTTACAGGATTTGTTGTTCCCTAGAATTACATGTCCCCCATCTAACTCAGAGAATGACTCAAACCAATCCCTGATTGGACACATATGAAAAGAGCAACCAAAGTCCATTATCCACTCTGTTTTAGAATCAACCTCACTTACAGTGAGTACTTCAGCACTTTCATACCCTTCTAAAACTACAGAAGCATCCCCTGCCTCTTTAGTTTTATTCCATAGATTTGATTTTCTATCAGGGCAATCTTTCTTAAAGTGCCCTTCTTTATGACAGTGAAAACATTTAAATTGTTTTCCCTTTGACTTAGACCTAAATTTCTTGTTTTCATTCTTGCCCTTCTTTTCTCTCTTTTCAGTTCTGCCTCTAATAGATAAACCTTCCCCATGACTCTGTTTGGTATCCCCTCTGTTTTGTAGTTCCCTAGTATGAAGTACAGATTGTACTTCATCAAGAGTCAGGGAATCTCTACCATACATCATGGTCTCTTTTAGGTTTAGGTAGGATGAGTCCAAAGAACTCATCAAGAGGATAGTCTGATCCTCATCCTCCACTTTAATATCTATATTAGCAAGGTCTAAAATAATTTTGTTGAACTCATCAAGGTGTTGCCCAATTGGAGTTCCAGGAATCATTTTGAAAGTGTACAGTTTGGTTTTCTTGTGCAGTCTGTTAGCTAGGGATTTAGTCATGTACAAGTTTTCCAATTTTAGCCATATGCCTGCAGCAGTGCTCTCACTAGCCACCTCTCTTAGGACTTTATCCCCAAGAGAGAGTATTAGAGCACTGTGGGCTTTCTGGAGGGTGTCCTTATGAACCACCCCCTTTTCTTCCTATTTCGAGGAAGAACCCCTCTGTTTCTCACCAAGGAGAGCATCCTGCAGTCCATGCTGGACTAGCAGTGCTCTCATTTTTATTCTCCATAGGCCAAAATCATTATCCCCAGTGAACTTTTCTATATCAAACCTCATAGTCCCCATGAACCTGGGCTCTTGATACCAATTGTTGATAAAAGGTTATAAAATGATTTATTTTATAACGAATAAAATCTCAATATTTTGTGATAAAAGGTTCTGTTTTACTTGAAATATCCAACCAAACAGAATCTAGTAAAAATCACAAGGATCACAGTTTAATAATATTCACAACCAGAGAAAAAACTCCTGTACTATGCGATTTGTACAGATTTGCTAATATATCAAATCATGAACATAAACTTGGCAAGAATCATAAGCAGTTAGCAAGAATAACAGAAATATAGAGAAGTAGGAAAGAACACACCGATATACGTGGTTCGATCCTAATGGTCTACATCCACGGCAGGAATGGCCTCAGAAAAGCCATAGAGATATTTATTTATGAACAGTACTTCACAGAGAAGTCTCAATATATTAGAGTTACAATGTTCTCGCTGGAAACCCAAGAAATCGCACAGATTTCTTCTCCAAACAAGCAAACCCTAACCAACCCTAATATCGCCCTTCTCTCTGCTCTCTCTATCTCAAAACAGCCGTCAACAACAAAAAAGAATCACTCTAGGGTTACAAGAGAAAGAGATGTATATATATCTTGCAACAAATCCAGCCACGTGTCGAGATCCAATGGACTAGGGTCAGTCCCTTCAGAATGAAGTCACGGGCTCCCCTCACGTGCATCATGTAAAACTGACTAATCAGCTTCAACGGTAGAGATCAAGCCAACACATCACATTAGTTAATCACATAATAAAGGGCATAACACAAAGTGAATAAGACAGTAAATACAATGTATTGATATACACATTACACACACATATATATAATTATTAGCTACAATTAAGTGTCTTAATTATTATTATTATTATTATTATTATTATTATTATTATTTGACTTGTCCTTTTAAGAGACTCATGTTATGATGATAATACTAGATACAATCTTATGTGCCGTTTAGATCAATGTTTTGAATACCATACTGGAAGTCGTACTGGTCAAGATACTGGAACGAAATATTTTGGTACCAGTACTATTTTGTGTATTGTTTCGGGATAGTCGATATATTAATAAATTATATATATAAATATATATATAAATTATATTCCAAAATAATAGTCTATATATGAATAAATTATATATAAATACATATATATATATATAAATTATAAATAAGCTACTCTGAATTAGGGGTCAAAAAATAAGCTTGTAATTTGAAAAAATGAAAAAAAAATGAAAGCCAAAATATAGGTCGGTATAGGCCGAAATTGAGGTCGGTACAGGCTGAACTTGAGGCCGATATGGCCAGTATTTGGGCTGGTACGAAACGTATATGGTACATGTACCGGTCCAACGGCCAGTACGGCAAATATCGATAGTACCGGTCGGTACAGTACGAGATCCAAAACAGTAGTTTAGATAGTGAGTTAAGATCTAGATGAGATAACTTTAGATGAAAGTTGAATAAAATATTTTTAGAATATTATAGTGTGCAAGCCACACGTATTTCTTTTGAAATAAGTGAGATTCATCATTAAAAAAATAATTTTTTAATGTGAATCATAAATTTATCAATTTTATTGAAAAAATACGTAGGATATCCTAAAACTGAAAAAAAAAATCAAATTTAAGTGGATCATCACGAGTTCCCAACTATCATCATCGTCGCCACGAACAAGTACTGGATGTTGCCAAAAATGGCCCCAATGAAGGAACATATAAGTTTTCTTTTTGCCAAAATTATATCAAAACGAAAGAACTAATTGATAGCCATGCAGTGCTGATGCCGATAAAGATTCATCAACCACATGCAACCATCCATCCCTCCTAGCCTCTTTATATATATGACTCGTCCTCATCGCCGGCCAGATACCTACCAGACTAATACTCGAACTTAAAAGCTGTACTGGACCAATTCCAAAGGTCGTTTCTTTTCTTTTCTTTTTTCCCATTTGTGCCTCTCTTCCCATGCTACATTACTTCTACAGGTCGATTTTATCACTGCAATTTTCTGTAGTACATTTTTTGCAACAAAAGAATTTCAAGGGAAAACTCACAAACCCATCTCAAATAATGTACTAGGGGTACTGCCCGCCCTACACGGGCGATCAGCCACCCCTCCTGCACCCTTCATATGTCCATTTGACAGGCAGACGGGTGGCTCAGTCCACCATCCGAATCCCTACGTACCCCTAACATCACCATATCACAATAAAAAATCAAATCACAATCACCATATCACAACCATATGCATTGGGAGTCCACCATTGAATAGATCTGCGCTCGGAGACTCACGATCGTGGCTTTCCATGCATGAAAATCACAGAATTCTGAGATACTACAAGTATCTAAATGAGCCAAGTATTCTTAAGTAGGCTTAGGAAACGGAGAGGCCATCAGCCTATCAGACTTCTTTTAGGGTGACGAGTCATAGGTGGTAGGGGTGATACTTGCACTTGCCGGATGGGTGGTTGCTAGACCCACCCCGCATGTGCGCGGCCAGGGGGGAGGGGGGAGAGAGAGAGTTGGGCCCCCAGGCCCCACCCCCTGTGGGCTGGGGTTGATGGGCCCCCAAGGCCATCCACCTATCACTCACAGCGAGAGAAAGCTTCTAGAGAGAGAGATCCCTTGGGGCCCCAAAAAGACGGTGAGAGGGAGAGAGACTGTGACGACGACTGGATGGGACAAATGGGAGAGAGACTCAGAGAGTAAAGAGAGTGAGAGGAAAAAGAGAAAGAGACACGAGGGGGAGGAGGGTTTTAAAACAAAAACCTACACCAAACGACATCGTTTTATTAAAAATTATAATTTTTTTAATATTTATATATATATATATAATTTGGGCCGAGCGGATGGGGGAAATCCCGGGTGGGCTTGACCTAGCTCGGGCACAGTCCCCTAGCACCCAGATGCGTGCAGACGTCCACCTGCCCGCCACCCACCCCTAATAGGTGGTCGAATCTAGATATTATTTGCCCATCCCATTTAATTTTGAATTATTGTATATAAATTTTATGAATTATAAATAATAATTTATAGTTCTCGTTGCAGACTCAATTCATGGGAGTTGTATAGATGTGATTTATATAAATTATGTAGTTTATAATTGTTGCTGCATATAAGTTTAATAACTCCATCTATTATAGGCTAAGATGATTCTCTCCCATTTTCAATGATGGAGTTAAATTTCTATAAAATATTGATTCTTTAATAGATTAAGATTCCCTAATTTCGTTTTCAAATTCTTGAAGGGTTCTAGAGGAAGATAGGCAGCAGGTGCATGTCGTAGATCCTATATCATTTATTATTTTTTTTAGAGGAATAATATTGTGAAGTCTACTTACTATGTTCATTTTTAGTACAAAATACTTGCCTACAATTAGCCTGAATTTTAAGAGATCTCAATCCTTACTCTCTAGCTCACATTCCATTAACCAATTTATTATTGTTGCTAATATATCATTTAAGAAAAATATGGAATCTAGGATAACACCTACCTTTTTTTTTTTTTTTTTAACTTTATTTTGGAAACCTGTTTTTGCTTTTTTTAATTTTGAAGATTTAATACTTGAGTTTCACATCAAAAATAAATTTGAAACCCCTACTTCAATTTTCGTCAATTTCTCGACAGAAAACATTGAAATGATCGTATGGGAGTCAAGAAAGATAGACTTGTGACCCCCTCTCCTCAGCAACTTCTTTAACAAAGTTACATATTATGAATACTTAAGCTCTTAATGAAATATAAATAACCTCCTCTTGAGATTAGATCTGGAAAGTCTTCTCTCGTTTTTTTCTCTCTAGAAGAAAATTGAAGTGAAGTGGGGTCCACTGAGATTCTAACAGAATCAGAGGTGGTGGGAGTGGAGGGGCAAAATAACAGACACTTCTGTCGTCTGTGTGGGGACTGAAAGAGGTGGTTTCTAAGTGGTTTTCGGTGGCGAGAGTGGGATTTCAGTGGTGAGCAATGAATGAAATCGAGGATAGATGGGAGAAGCTAAAGTTGACGGGGAGGAAGCCCAGAATATTGATTTTGATGATGATGAGTCGGAAGAACTGAAATATAAAGAAGATGTTAGTCTGGTTGGGAAAGTATAGATAGAAAGGCAAATCAGTAAATGTGTGATCGAAGCAACGATGGCAAAAATTTGGAGGATCAATAGAAGAGCAAAATTCCATGAAGTGGGATAGAATGTTTTTGTGGTGGAGTTTGCTAACCAAGCTGATAAGCAGAGAATAATGGAGGGGAGACCAGGTTATTCGACAATCAATTGTTTGTGCTCTTGAACTTTGATGGTTTCACAGCCCCACAGAAATTGAACTTCAATATCAAAAGATTTTGGGCTCAACTGCATGATCTACCATTAAAATACATGAATAAGGAAAGGGGGAGGATCTTAGGTGGACCGATTGGTAAAGTATTGGAGGTAGATACAGAGGAAGATGAGAGTGGATGGGGTTTGTTTCTGAGAATACTAATTGAAGTAGATCTATACAAACCCTTGGCAAGAGAAAGGACCATTAATATGAAGGGGAAGGCTTACTGGATTCCTGTAAGGTATGAGTAACTACCTCATTTATGCTTTAGTTGTGGATGTATTGTGCATGAAGAATCAGGATGTAAAGGGAAGGTGGAGGGTAAGCATCAATTTGGTGCATGGTTGAGAGCAGGGGTAGAGTAATAAAGAAGGATTTTGGAGCTCAGAGAGAGGGGTAAGAAAATATTAAGAGGGGAAGAGTAGTGGTGGTGGAAGAAGAAAAAAAGAAAATGAAAGGTTAGAGAAAGTGAGGGAAGAGACAGAAGAGGTTCCTATTACTCAGGAATGTGAGTTAAGCAGAGGGGAGATTAGAGAGGATAAAAGGGAAGAGGTAATGAATGAGGAGAAAAGAAGTTCAGAAGAAAAAAAGAAAAAAAGAAAGGGAAAGAAGTTGTTGAAGTAGAGAGGGAAGAAAGGGAAGGGGAGATGCTGGCTAAGGTAAATCTAGATAGGGAAAAGGGGGTGGAAAGGAGTAGTTGGTCGAATGAAAGCAGTAAAATAGGGAAGGATTTTGGAGCTCGGAGAGAGGGGTAAGAAAATATTAAGAGGGGAAGAGTAGTGGTGGTGGAAGAAGAAAAAAAGAAAATGAAAGGTTAGAGAAAGTGAGGGAAGAGACAGAAGAGGTTCCTATTACTCAGGAATTGGAATATGAGTTAAGCAGAGGGAAGATTAGAGAGGATAAAAGGGAAGAGGTAGTGAATGAGGAGAAAACAAGTTCAGAAGAAGAAAAAAAAAAAGGGAAAGAAGTTGTTGAAGTAGAGAGGGAAGAAAGGGAAGGGGAGATGCTAAGGTAAATCTAGATAGGGAAAAGGGGGTGGAAGGGAGTAGTTGGTCGAATGAAAGCAGTAAAATAGGGAAGATGAAAGGGGTATGGAAGAGGAGAGCTAGGGAGCAAGCCAAGAAGGGTGATATAATTATTGACTTATCTCCTACCAAGAGATTGTTAAGATTAGGGGTTGATAGAGAAGATGAGGAAAGTGTTGGTAAAAAAGTAAAAAGGGTGGAAGGAAGCATGATTGAGATGGTGGAGGGAAGCATGACTGATTTGGTGGAGGCTGTAAAGCAGCCCTACCAATTGTTATGAAAATATTAAGTTGGAACTGCAGAGGGCTTGGGAACCCTCGGATAGTTCAATATCTTTGCCAATTGGTAAAGGTGAAGTTGCCCAATGTAGTGTTTTTGATGGAGACTAAGATGAGGAAAGCCAAAGGTGAAAAGATTAGAAGAAGGCTGAAGTATGAAGGTTGTTTGGTGATTGAACCAATAGGATTGAAGGGTAGGTTGATGTTGTTATGGAACCAATCTATGGAAGTTGAGGTGGTGAACTACTCTCAGTGGCATGTTAGTGCTTGGATTAAATATGTGGAAGGCAATGCTAAATGGCTGTTAACAGGCTTCTATGGATAGCCTGAAACCTATGAGGGAAGTGACATGGAGTTTATTAAGTTCTTTAAAACCACAAGATGATCATGGATGGTGTGTGGTAGGTTATTTCAATAAGAGATTGGTACATGATGAGAAGAGAGGGGGGAGGCAGATATCAGAAAAACTGATGGCTCGTTTTAGAGAGGTGTTAGAGATGGGGGGTTTGTTTGATTTGGGGTGGAGAGGGGATAAATATACATGAACTAACAAGCATGAGGATGAGTCTTTTACAAAAGAAAGACTTGACAGGGCTGTAGCCATTCTAAAATGGAAGGAGATATATGCAGAAGGGTGGGTGGAAGTTTTGGTTGCAAGGAGCTCAGATCATCGACCTATCTTACTGCGCATGAACCAGAAAATAGAGAGAGTTTGGAGACAAAAGAGGTTATTAAGGTTTGAAACTTGTTGGTATCTAGAAGAGAAATGTGAAGAAGTCTTAAAAGAAGTATGGCAAAAGGGGTCAATGTGTGGGGAACCATCAGAAGGGCTACTGAATAAGCTAGATGACACTAAAGGAGCCCTACTTAGATGGAGCAAGCAAATGGCCTATGATTAGAAGAGAGCCTAAAAAGACAAAACAGAACTGCTAAGAGAACTACAAGAAAATGAAGGATGCCACAACACTGCAGCTATTAAAGCTTTACAAAGAGAGATTGGGGTCATATTGGAGAATGACTTAAGATGGAAGCAAAGAACCAAGGTGAACTGGTATCAAATGGGGGATAAAAATACTAAGTTCTTTCACAGTTGTGCTAATCAGAGGAGAAGGCATAACAGAATTCAGTTGATAGTTGATGAGTAGAATAGGAGGTACACGAGTCCATAAGGTCTGGCAGTGACATTCAAATGTTTTCTTGAGAACCAGTTCACTTCCTCGTATCCTGATTGTAGAGATATTGAAGACTGTCTGAAGGAATTGACACCATGTGTTACAAGAGGGATGAATGACCACCTTTCAAGAAATTTTATTAGCGAGGAAGTAGAAGAAGCTATAAGACAAATGGATCCTCTAAACTTCCCTGGACTTGACGGTTTTGGAGCTTGTTTATACCATAAGCATTGCATCTAATTGGTGAGGAAGTCACTTATATAGCACTTATCCCTAAGATTAAAGAACCAAAGATGGCTAGTGATTTCAGACCCATCAGTTTGTGTAATGTAGCTTATAAGATAATGGCAAAAGTGATGGCTAATAGGTTGAAAAGTGTGTTAAATGAAATTATTTCCCCTAACCAAAGTGCCTTCACACCTGGAAGGTTAATTACTGATAATATTATGGTAGCATACGAGGTTTTGCACACAATGAAAGTGACGAAAAAAGGAAGATTGGGGAACATGGCTATCAAACTTGACATGTTCAAAGCTTATGACAAGATTGAATGGCCATACTTGCAAGTTGTTATGAGAAAGATGAGCTTCTGTAATGAGTGGATAGAATTGACTATGAAGTGTGTCTCAATTGTTTCCTATGATGTTCTTGTTGGTAAATCAGATGGGAGAATCAAGCCCTCAAGAGGTTTGAGGCAAGGAGACCCATTTATTTGTTTATACTATGTGCTGAGGGACTTAACTCCTTACTAAACAACTCAGACCTGAGGGAAGAGACAAGGGGAGTGACTATTTCAAGGGGTGGGACTCGAGTTAATCACTTACTCTTTGCAAATGACTACATACTCTTTGGCAGAGCCAAGATAGAGGAATGGGCAAAAATTCAAGGTTTATTATTGAAATATGAAAAAGCATCAGGTCAATTCTTAAACAAGGATAAAACAACAGCCTTTTTGTAACAACTTGATCCTAAGTTTAGGCCATAAGATAAGTTTTATGTATTTTTTTCATATAACTATAACTATTATTATTATTATTATTATTATTATTATTATTATTATTATTATTATTTTATCAGATTTTACATTTATTAATTTTAATAGGATTATTATTATATTTTTATTGGTATTTTATGTATGACCCGATTTTTTGTGCAATAGCCACTAGAGTTCTTCTACCTTGTTTCTTTCTATCTCCACCCGTAAGCTTCAGAATATCTCCTAGTTGAATAAATTTCCTAATGGGAAACCAACTCCCAACTCCAAAACTAGTACTCCCAAAACCCAAGGCCCATACCTGTTTGCTTTAAATTGTGAAAACCAACTCAATTGATGATTAGTGTCTCCACTCCGCACGTCTCCACTCCGATGCACATGCACGTCTCTATTCCTCTAGGTTTCCTTTTGATTCTCAATCACTTATATATATATATATATATATATATATATATATATATATTACGCTTATCACTTCTGGATGGAGACTCCAAGCCGCAAACCTCCCTTGAAGCCTTCCCCTCCATGTACGCTGCTCCTCCGTTCAAGCACCCCGTGCCGACTTGCATCCTGAGAACCACCGTAGGAGGACCCATACACATAAAACCCGATACCCCCACAACCTATCGCGCCGCAAACCACCATCACCCACGTTCCTCCATGGCAACTCCAAACTGCCCAGACCTGCGTGAGCCCTCTATCCATTTGCCATACGACACCGCCCACCACCTCATCACATGTAAATCCACACCGCTGCAAGTCACATTAAGATAGTTGTTCTACGTAACCAACCACTAGAATAGCCGCCCAACTAGCCACGACCACCACCTTGCAGAAACTGTCGGACCACTTCCCGGCCACCACAGAAAGTGCTGACCAGCCCAACCCACCCACTCCCTCTCGGTAAGCTTTGCCGCTGCTCTCTCTCTCACTCTCGGTTGCTTTTCGGCTCAACAGATCCGCACTCTCTCTCTCTCTCCCTCTCTCGGCGTCGCACCACCATGAGGACCCTTGCAGCCCCTCTCAGTGAGCCCCTGCCTCGTATGTCTCCTTCCTACTCCTCCAAGCCTCTATTGCTCTTTATGTTTTAAGTTGTGTTTTCTTTTAGATTTTAGTTGCTGTAGGTGTTAAATGAGATTACCTATATTGCCTTTTTAATATAGTATCTTGAAGGATTGTTTTAAATTACATTTATAAACATACACTTAAGTATATGATAATTATGGAGACTATTACTTCATTTTATTTGAAGTTGAATTGGGCTTAATATTTCAAGTTGAGTTTAATTTTATTAACTAAATATATTAGTCATAGGCTCATTTTTATAAGAAAATATTTTTGAAAAGTATTTTAAAGTATACTATTGAGCCTAATATTTTAGTTAATATTCCCTTTGTCTATTTAGTAGGATTTTAATAAAATTATTGTGTTATACTTTAAATAGAAAAAAAAAAAGAATATGTTTTGATTTTTGAATAATTATGTTAAGAAAGGAAACCTATTTTAGAAATTGAGATTTTTATGAATTGGCATACGGTCCCGCCACGGGTATAATGGTGGTTTATAACCCTACCACGGAGGTTAAACATGGTATATGGCCCCGCCACGGGTATAATGGTAGTTTATAACCCTACCACGGGGGTTAAACATGGTATCTGTCCCAATGTGATGCTCTGATATGATATGAAGATGAGGTCTCAGTCTGTGATATACCAAAGTGTTTTGAATAAAAAAGTTTTTTGAAAGTTTCGCTCTGATATTTTGATAACATGTTTGATTAAGCATTCTAAAAACAAATACTCTGATTCAGCATTATGAAAGTAAATGTTTTATTCCGTTTTCTGAACTTGGTAAATGCTCATGTTTACATACTAGTATATGTTCCTTGCTTACTGAGTTTTTGATAACTCACCATTTATCTTCACAATATTTTAAAATGACTTTGATGTTTTAGCTGAGGATCAGTAATAGAGTACATGGGCAAGATTAGCTGAGGACAATAGATGAGTACCACAGGCCGGTACTAGTGCTATTGGTGAATTTAGTTATTCAGTAAACGCAATTCAGTATGTTTTGGATGATTGTGGAGACTTATATAAACCCTATTATATTTTATTATGTTCATTTAGATATATGGAGATGTTAATTTAGTTTACCTAATTTTTGGTATTGGGGATCAGGTTATGTGTAGTTAAATGAATCGGAAATATTGATGTTTGGTTTAGAACAGTTGGAAGTGTATATATTGAATTCTTTGGAAATTTTATTAGCATTTTGAAATTGATTATCAAGTGACAAGAATTAACTCTCTAGACCTCCGGGGTTAGGGCGTTACATTACCTATAAAATAAGTACCTAACTTGCATCAATTTATAGTTTTATGCAAATTCCTAATTAAACGCATAATTTAGAATTGAAATCCTAAATACATTAAATAACCTAGGTTTCCCTAAAGCCTAAAATCCTTGTAACCTTAAACGTATCTCTGCATTTAAACATCTATTTTTTCTTAATTCTATTATAGAAAATAATCATAAATAATAAACCCTAAGATCAACATTAATTGGGCCAGGACCTTTTTGTAATTTAGCTATAAGGCACTTAGACCGCACGTGCATGCATGGGAACCTTTCATATTATATAGCAACCACTACGAGAAAACTGCTTATTTGCGACCAGTTAATTCTAACGAAATGACTATTTGCAACTAAAATTGGTTGCGAAAAATCTTTTAATCGCAATAAATTAATCGTAAAAATCCATTTTTATTGTAGTGAACGTGTTTCACCCTTAAGTCCATGCCATCTTGGCGAGGGAGAGGAGAATAATGTAGACAAATATAGAGGGAGAGCGCCTAACGTGGAGAGAGAGAGCTTACGTCGCGTGAGAGAGAGAGAGTGTGTGTTATCGAGAGAGAGAGAGTCACGTGGAGAGGGAGTGTGTAGCCGAGAGTTACACCGATTGTGGCTGGGCTTCCACGGCTGACTGGCTGAGAGTGGCTTTGTTGGATACAACTATGGTGTGCACAAGTGCAGTGTCCGTCTTTATGGTGGCCCCCTACTGGGTGGTACGGCCAGTGGCGTTCTCTGAGGTTCAGGACACTTTTATGTGTGGAAGGTCGATTTTGGAAGCGTGCGGCATCGTCGGTGATGTGCAACTCGTACAATGGGCGATAGGGCTGTACCAGTACATGCAATATATGGTCTCACGTGGTGTAGTTTCCAAGGTCCTCCGACGTTCAGTGTTGGCCAGGTGAATGAGTTGGGCAGCTGAAGGTGATTTGCAGCTTCCTCTATTTTAAGGAGCAAAAATAGGGTCTTGATAATTGTTCAAGTCATGCATGCATCCCATGCACCCCATGCAAACTAGGGAGCCTGCAGCATATGCAGAGGAGTCCAACGAATACGTGCAGCAGAATATTGCATTAGTACCTCATGCAGACTTCATGCAGCGTACAGAGCAGCACCACACAACACTTACAGCAGCACCCACAACTCTCACAGCATTCCAAAATTATTTCAACAAACCATCCATTGTAACCGAATATCTTGCTAGCTGTACATTGTCCTAGCATTACGAATATTCTTTTATTTTCGTGTATAACAAGTTGTCTGCTTTATTTTAGTTCTTTTGGATTCTTGGATTTTGATTCTTTATGATTATCTTAACTTCTAGGTATCTGCTTGTAACGACAATTTTCTTCTACCACAAGTGAAAGCTATCAATAAATTTGAGATACCGTCGTCTTCTTAAAAAAAAAAAAAAAAAAAAGTACTACCTCATGATATTGTAAAGTAGATGTAAGATATATATCAATATAGAAATTAAAAGCCTGAAGTTCTAGCAATAATAATTAAATTGTGCATAATTTTACTACTTAAGATAAAATATTATCACGACCATGTAGTATTAATTTTTTATATTTTTCTTAGTCTTGAAATATTTTTTTTACCGGAGTAATAAAAAAATAAACTTTGAACGTAAACGTAGAAGGAATAGATAAAGAAAAAAGAAGAAGCTAGAGAAGCAGCAGCGTACGAACTGGAAAGGAAAGCAAAGTGAAGGATTTCAAATATATATATATATATATATATATATATATATATAAATAGACGACATGCAATGGACAGGGAACAGAATTAGGAGGCCGGCACAGTACTGAAAATAGAAAAGAAAGAGTCATTCTGGTGGGCAGCCTGCAGCCGCACCATCCCAGTGCAATTTTTTTTTTTTTTTCACCCCAGCACGTTAAGTGTGCTGGGGCTGCTTCACACAGTAGCAGATTTTTTCAAAAAAAAAATACTCTTGTGCCGTAGCAGGGAGCGTCTCGAATTCGAAAACTGGACTTCTACGGCCTCCAGTTTTACAACTATATTTATACATTTTTGACAGAATTAGGAGGGCACAGTACTGAAAATAGAAAAGAAAGAGTCATTCTGGGGGGCAGCCTGCAGCCGCACCATCCCAGTGCAAAATTTTTTTTTTTTTTCACCCCAGCACGTTAAGTGTGCTGGGTCTGCTTCACACAGTAGTGTGTGAAGCAGATTTTTTCGAAAAGAAAATACTCTTGTGCCGTAGCAGGGAGCGTCTCGGATTCGAAAACTGGACTTCTACGGCCTCCAGTTTTACAACTATATTTATACATTTTTTGATAGTATAATAATTTTTATTTTCCTTTAGTTTCTTTTAAATACTGTGTTAATATTTTTCTACGTTTAGTTTTTAGAGTTTATTTTTATGAACATATTTTAGATATTTTCTCATAAAAAGAGATTTTAATGATGATATTTTCCATAATAACAAGATTGATTTCTAGATTATCATATAGATATTCGGAAAGAATCAATTATCATAAATATTTTACTATAAATTAATGAGGTATATTTCAAAACCTTAGTTCATTATTTTAGATTAATTTACATCTTTAGAATTTATTTTAGTTCTTTTTATTATTATTAGTTCATTAAATTAATTATTTCTTACTTTAGTTTATTGATTGTTTAGTTCTTAATTTCTTACTTTATTTTAGAATTCATCTTTCTAAACTAGATTAACATTTATTTTGTTTATATTTGATTGGTTTCCTATGTTTTTATAAATTCCTGTGGGCTCAATCTCGTTTTTGCTAAACTATATTTGTACGGTTCGTGCACTTGCAAGTACAATTAAAATTTTACAACAGGTCTGATCAGTGTCATGTGCAATGAAGGTAAGATTCACAGTGGTCTATAGGTTGTGCTTGCAGAGGAGGCAGGTGTTACGAACATGCATGGAGGGTGGACGTGCGACGACGTGGTACACAACGCAGATGGCTGTTGTGGTTTGCGAGGGGCTTCATATGGTGGTGCGGTAGTGTAGCTACGAATTGATAGCAATGCAGGGTTGAGAAACTAGTTCACGCGATATGGGTCTAGCTTCCTCTGGCCGTGCAAGCTAGGAAGGTATCCATGGTTTCGATTTCTATGTATACGTGTATGGGATAATTGATTGAGAAATTATTTTCATCAGCCTACTATTGGCTGCATCCTCAACACACTAAGTGTGTTGAATTAAAAAAAAAAAGAAAGACCCACGGTGTGTGGAGAGTGCCGGCTGATGTATAGCTGGGCTCTAATTGATTGGTCTATTGGTTCAAATACAAGTGTATTTCGGGTCCTTGGATCTTTACTCGGGTCATGGTTTGGGTCTAATATCTTGGGTCCTATTTTGGACTCTAAGAAATAGGTTGGGCTTCAAGGGTCTAGGGCTTGCCTATACTTTTTTCATTGGCCAAATCACTTAACAACTCTAATGAGTCGATCTTAAATTTTAAAATAAGTCTACCTCATCCAATAAATATCCGTGGACTTATAAATATATTCTTAGGCTTAATTCTAATTAAATAGGGGCTCGTTTGGTCTATAAATATTAAATCGGTCTTTGACCAGTTGTTGGGTTCAATAAAAACTATTAATCCATCATAATAAATTTTGGGTGGGTGGCCTATTTAAAATTATATAATAAATCTTAATTAGGTTTTTAAAAAATATTGATTCCTTAATACCATCCATAATCATTCACTAAATCTTAATGGGCTTCAAAACAAACTTTTGGGCCCATGAGCCTAATTAAAAATCTCTTACTAACCTTAATAAATGACAGCTCATGGACTTATCCATTATGACTTATTAATGAGTAATGCTATGTACAGTCGTAGAATGCGTAAACGTCGTGCAGTCGCTTTGAAAAAGAGTGGGGTCTACTATTAAAAAATTAATTTATTTTCATGTAGGTCTCATATTTATTCACTTTTTTCAAAGCAACTGCACAGCGCTTGCACACTCACGACTGTAAGTATCATTTCTCCTTATTAATAGCCCCAATGAAATTATACGCCGTATTCCATCACTATTAATAGAGGATTGAGATCTTAGAGCATTAGTATTGGTGTAGCCAAATATAAATGCAAACTAAAATTTAGCTAACAACCCTATAAATTGTCTATATTGGAATAGGCAAATGTAAATTTTTTGCTTACAAGCTACAGTAATTCTACATATTTGTATAGATATTGTTGCCCATCTATTGAATAATTTCTCTCTCCTCCGACTCAAACTCTCTCTCTCTCCACAGAAGCCCTTTGTTCTCTCTCTCTCTCTCTCTCTCAATAGAAGCTCTCACTCTCTCTTGACAAAAATTATAAATTGAATTATAATTTAATTATAATTGGCAAACAAAAATTATAAATTTAATTAAAAAATATAGTTAGCAAACAATAATTTAATTTATATAATTAAATTATTAATTAACATATAATCATTATAATTGCAAAATATGAAAAACAAAATTAGAAAAAGAATTATTATTATTAAATTAATAATATTTTTTTATTATTTTGACTAACATATAGATAATCTAATGTATAGACAAAAGGCAAAACATGTTATTTTAGCCAAATTTTACTTTTACATTTGCCTATTCCCCAATGCTAATGCTCAATATATACATGAGAAGTGCAAAGTATGTCTAAAGTGCTAATACGACATGTTGTGCGCGTGACCAATGTTTCTAGCCCCATTTTGGAGTAGTGTTTTCTGGTTCTTGCTACAATTCTTCACATCCTTGTACAAGTTGTCTCTTATCCTTCAGTAGAAGTTACTATTGTAGTTTTGTAATCTCCCTCCCCTAAGTGTCAACCCTCTAGTCTCCATTTTGGAGGAGTGTTATCTGGTCTGGCTACGATTTTTAACACTATGGTACAAGTTGTTTCATCAACTTTGGATCTTTCAACAGGCCCTCTGAACTTAAACATTTTAGGAAATCCTGATAGGGGCTAAATGGAGAAGAAAGGCCTAAACAAGCGCTAAAGCAGGGAAAAAATCCCTTTACAATGGGAAGTAACGATAATCGATGTATTGACTCTTCTCTTTGTTATCCATGTGTTTTTTTTTCTTGATAAGGGGATGGTGGATTTCGAACCTAGATTTTCCATTTGAAAAATCAGATCATATGTTATCAGGCTATCAGGCTCTTGACCGTTATCCACGTGTTTTGATTGTTGGAATAATTGGGGTTTGAATGATCCTATAAACCAAGCATAAAAAAGGAGATGAGTCAAGGACTTTTACATTTATTTTATGGGCCTAGTTGAGATTATGGTAAAGAGTCTAGTAAAGATAATATCATGAGGACCACTTCTAAGCACTGGATTTTTTTTTCTTTGCACAGCTACCAACATTAGGATTTGGGTGGGTTAGAACCCACATGAGGTATACCACTTTTATAAGCCACACTCAGCAAGCCATTCATTATAGAGACTAGAGCCTTTGATATTTCCCTAACTTGATGCTATTTTGTGTCTATGGTGTATCGAGATAATTGTCTAGTGAAAAGGAAAATGCTATGGTCTGATTTAATTTCCTATTTGTACTCTAATGGTGTCTCCATGAATGATGGTTGGAGATTTTAATATGGTTCCAACCCATTTGGAATGTGGGGGATCCCAAAGTTAGAATAATTGGATGTTTAACCTCAACCTTCAACCAAGCCAAACTTAATGATTTGAGATATGGAGGACAACTATTCAACGGCTACTAGAATGAGGCATTTTCTAAATCCTCGACTCATTTCCAACCATTTTGTGTTTCATATCACTTTTGCTATGATATCAAGTTAACTATGCTTTCAATGGCATTTTTAATATTAAAAGTGCATACCATCTTGAGTTGAGTAGAAAAATGAGGGAAAAAGGAGAATCTTCTAATGGGATGGAAGGTAAAAAAGGATGGAAAATACTTTGGAGGATGAAAATACTTTGGAAGGCACTCAATAACTACTTACCAACAAGGATGAATCTGTTTCAAAGGGGAGAATAGTTAAAACCCCTTGCTGCCCCATTTGTGAGAGAGAGGAAGAAGTCATCTGGAGTTGTACAGTTGCTACAGATGTGTGGGCAGAGAAGTTTAGTCTTGTACAGAAATGGACATTTAATGAAGTGGATGTGAATTCTGTCTAGAAGAAAATGTTAGAGAAGCTGACAAGTGAGGATTTAGAGATTGTGGCTACTGTTATGAGAAACATTTGGTTGAGAAGAAATGGATTTGTATTCGAGAATAAATTTCTCAGTTGTGGAATGATTTTCAACCAGGCCAAAAATAGTGTAACTGAATATCAGCAAGTCCAGGGTAACCCAAGTAAGAGAATAAAGAGTAATCTAGAGATCAGGAACATGGTAAGGTGGAAAGCACTTGTGGAAGGCGTTGTGAAGGTTACACCTTTGTTTGGATTGAAAAACCATCTCATCCCATCTCATCATTATAACTTTCTTAAATTTCCACACAAAATACAATAAACAATTCAACTTTTTCAAATCTCAAAACAATAATAATATTAAAAAAATAATATTCTAACAATATTTTATTCAACTTTTGACTTTTATTTAAAACCATCTCATCTCATCTCACTATCCAAACGGAGACTAATTCTGATGTTGTCTTTAACTCAAAAAATATGAAGATGGGGGCAGGAGTGGTTATCAGAGATGAAGAATGGGAAGTTTTAGCTTCTCTATACATGTTAACAGTTCAGGTTACTTCACCCCTTATACTAGAGATCACTGCTTTATGGAGGACCCTAAAGCTATGTGCAGAGTTAAATGTTGATAAGGTTGTGGTAGAAGTGGATGCTTTAGGGATCATCATGGCAGTAAATAGTGCAGAAGACAACTAGGAATGGCATGGGCAATTAGTACAAGACATCAAGGCAATTCTTGTCAACAGACCCCATTGGAAAGTTCAACATACATATATGGAAGGAAATAATGTAGCTCATTTTTTAGCAAAATTTGCTTATGATGTAAATGATGAACAGGTTTGGATAGAAGATGGTCCGGAGGGCTTTTTTAGTTTTGTTATGCAGGACAAGCTATGTATTGATTAATTCTTGATGAATATAGAAGTCATGGTTTTATTAAAAAAAAATTATGATTTTCAAAACCAACATTTCTTTTAAGTTTTTCTTTTAATTTTTTAGCGGATCACCCAACTTTTTTTGAAGTTGTAGCCAATAGCATGGTGGGAACCTATTGCTCCTCATATGTACCATCTTTGTGTTAAGCTGGAAATAACTAAAACCGAGTTGAGAGAAACTTAAATCATTCCTACTTCTCTAACATCTTGACCAAGATTCTTGCAATGAGAGTCAAATTTATAATATCCTAGATTGAGTATCACAATATAGAAGATTGTGAATGGGATTCCACATTATTTAGAATTTTTTCTTAACAAATGATTTTAAATGATTCCAATTGTAATTTTGATCAGCCCTTTTGAAGTATAGACCTATAGTTGGCTTAAGCTTTCCTTAAATTTTTGCAAATAATATCAGTACAATCTCACATAGAAAATTTGTGACTTGAGTTGTGTCATCTACAATGGAATGACTCATCAAGGATGCCACAGATTTAAAAGATAGAGATTGTAATTCCCTAGCTTGAGTAAGGGAATTGAGAAGGCGATTTACTTTCCCGCTTAGGCCGCTTGGGGTTTGGTTCCCCTCAGGGCCCAAGCCGGCAATTAGATAGTCCAGTACATAACCAATGAAGGAAAGAGGATTGGGCTGGGCCCGAAAAGGCCCGTCAGATACGGTGACTGGTCACCTCACCTACTTAGACTACAACCCACACCACTGGACAGCAAGCACGCCGCATTAAATGATCTAGGAAGCCAGCACGCAATGACAAAGCATGGCGTCCACTCAACTCTATGGCCAAGGTAGTGCATGCGCCTCCCACCCCTTACTTGCCATATGGGACAGACTGGAGACCCACGCATAATGCGGCAGGGCAAAGGCTGACATGACAGGGGTGAAACCTACCACCAGTACAATGTCTCGTACACCCTTGCACGATCTGCTAGCAATTGGTGGGGACGACCACGACCAGGTATATAAACACATCCTTGGTTCAGGTAGAGCTCTATGAACATTTCTCTCCTTACATCCCACGCAAAGAGATAATTCTAACTTAGGTATCAGCGGTGTCCCTCACCACTCCGAGCCCTCAACTCCTTGGGTCTTGCAAGTTGAAGGGAGGAATTGCTGAGTTGCCAAGTGTACAAAATACGACATCAACAATGGCGTCGTTTGTGGGATCTGCAGATTCGTGTGTCATTCGTATGCCAGCAACGACGTGTTCACAAACCACGCGCGGATAGGAAGAATTGTCGAGGAACATGGAGGCAAGGCTAGTTGAGATGGAGGACATGATAAATAAGCTAACCACGAAAGTAAGAAGCCTCTGGCAGGAAAATGAAGTTTTGCAAATGGCAAACGGCAAACGGCGAGTTCATGGAAGATGTAAGGCCAAGCTAGAATGAACAAGCCGAGTCTCAAAACGCTGCGAAGGTTGATGCGGCGGAAGAGGAAAGATGACAGATGCACCATGAGTTGTGAGAACTCATGGACAAGTATGCGGAAATGGCCAAGAAGATGGGTGCATCATCCTCCGTGGATCAACTGCTCACTAGCACACACTTACCATATAACGTGAAAATCATGGCAGCGCCACTCCCACCCAAGTTCAAGGTCCCTCAAATGGCAATGTATAATGGGTCTAAGGATACCTTAGAACATATGGAGACTTTTAAAGCCCACAGGACCCTTCATGGGTTCCCAGGCGAGATCGTATGCCGGGCTTTTCTCCTGACATTGAATGGTGCGACGAGGAGATGGTTCGGGTCACTGCCCCAAGGTCTGTCGACGGATTCGAAGAGTTAGTCTGCCTATTCCTGACACATTTTATTACAAGCAGGAAGAGGCAAAGATCGGTGGCATACCTCTTGACTATCAAGCAGCGCGACAACGAGAAGTTAAAGGCATACATATCCTGGTTCAATAGGGAGTGAATGACCAGGATGAGAAGATCACCCTGCCCGCCCTACTGGGAGGCATCTGATCGAGAAATCCATTCATGCAAGAGTTGGCACGAAAGACCCCCAGGACACCCTGCGTGCCCTGACGTCTGCCAGAAAAATTGAGCTGGAGTAAGCCGACAAGAAGGCCAAAGGGTTGGCAAAAGGGAAGACCAATGAAAGAGTTGGGAAAGACTCACAGGACGCCAGGCAAGAAGGCAATAAGTTTGCCTGAGAGCATGGCGGGAAACGCGTGCACACTAGCCTTGCCATGCAAGAAGAGCATGTGCTATCAGACACAAGTCCCTTGACGTGCCGACCTTCAAGTAACGAAGTCGAGTCCCTTGACTTGCCATGAAGTCAGGCTGGACTCAAGACCTAAGACTTGCCCACACTGCACGTCGGACACAAGTCTCTTGACTTCCTGACCTTCATGCAACCAAGCCGAGTCCCTGAACTCACCATGAAGTTAGGCTGGACACAAGTCCCAGGACATTCCCACACGGCCCGTCGGGCACAAGTCCCTTGACTTGCTGACCATCGTGCAACCAAGTCGAGTCCCTTGACTCGTCGCAAAGTTAGGCTGGGTACAAGTCCAAAGACTTTCCCACATGGCCCGTCGGACACAAGTCCCTTGACTTGCCGACCTACGTGCAACCAAGCCAAGTCCCTTGACTCACTACTAAGTGAGGCCAGGCACAAGTCCCAGGACTTGCCCACACGGCCTATCAGACACAACTCCCTTGATTTGACGACCTTCGTGCAACCAAGCCGAGTCCCTTGACTTGCCATGAAGTTAGGCTGGGCATAAGTCTCATGATTGGCCCACACGGCCCGTCAGACACAAGTCCCTTGACTTGCCGACCTTCGTGCAACCAAGTCGATTCCCTTGACTCGTCGCGAAGTAAGGCAGAGCACAAGTCCCAAGACTTGACCACACGACCCGTCGGATAGAAGTCCCTTGACTCACTGCAAAGTCAGACCAGGCACAAGTCCCACGACTCGCCTAGACGGCCAGTGGGGTTCAACTCGGGAGCAAGTCACATAACTTCCCGGCCCTTGAGTCCATAAACCAAACCAACAACCAAATCCAGAGCTAAAATTGAGGAAAGCTAGAAACCAAACAATGTTCGTATTATTCAATACAAGTGCTATTTACAAAAAGAATTACAAGTATTTGCAAATTAAAATGAGGAAAAAATACAAGAGGTTCCTAAGGCTGAGGACGCAGAGGGGGATCAAGAAAGGCGACGGGTACCAAATCTTTACCCAGAGTCCTGGCAAAGTGGATGCATGTGGGTTAGGCTAGAGAGAAGCCAAGTCGAGAGCTCTCAGGTTGGCTCCTGGGTTCTACAAAAGATGGCCTTTCAGCCCCTCAAGGCCTCCTTATAGTCGTAACCCCAGGCTAAGTCCTAAACATCCCAGACCTTCTTTAACTTGGAAGAGATGTCCTCCTAACGGGGCTCCTGGGCCTGGATCTGAAGGTTGCAGAACTGGACCACGTCGCATGCTGAAGATAGCTCGGACTCCAGGTCTTTGATCTTGGCATCGTGCCCCCTAATGGCTTCCCTCTTACTTTGCTCCGTCTTGGTCAGCTCGGTGTACCTGCCCGTCATCCATTTGTTATGTCGGACATCAACATTGTGTTGCTCGACCATTCTTGTCTTGTCTTTATAGAGGGCATCAAGAGACCCCTGGTCTCATCCAGCTCTCCTTCGCATTTGTCCAGCTCATTCCGAAACTAGTCCCTTCTCCTCTTCTCGAAGCTTGGCCTCTAGGCGAGAATGTCCCGCCTCATCCTGCAACTTGGCCAAGTCGTCTGTAAGGAAGGCCACCTCCTGATTGGCCTTGGCCAGCTTGCATTTTCGGCATTTGCAAGTGGCCTATAGCCCGACCACGTTCTCCACCACAACGTCTTTCTCCCGGACTACCTCATCCGCCTCTTGCTTCACCTTGCGAACCTCCAGGCAAGCAAGAAGAACGAGGGATCTGAGTGCCCAAACCTCTTCCTCAAACTCTCCTCTTTCCTCCACAATTAGGCCAGCCAACTGATCAGCTCCCTAGAAAACACACAAGGCTAACGACAAAGGCGAAAGAAGGTCAACTAGGGAAATTCAAACTAAGTCTTGCACCAATACCTACAAAAACAACCCTTAAGCTTTTTGGCCTCGTGCTCGACGGCTTCAGCCCCTGCAACATCAAAACTAGGACCCGTTCCCTCCGGATGGCCCTCCTCAGGGGACCCCGACAAGTCAACTCCACCCAGTTGCCAAAAGGAGTCGGGAACATGCGGTTATTCCAAGCACGACAAGTAAACACGTCATCAACATGAATGTAATGAATAAGATCCTTACATTACTTAAAAGAGAGAGGTTTTTTTATTTCCATTTATAATGATTCCAAAAGACTTCGATTATTACTTTGACTAACCCTTTGGAGTTTAGGTCTATGTAGCTTGATCTTTCTTTAGATTGTCATGAATATGCTCATCTCCGATCTAGATGCCCCTATTTTTGTTTTCTCATTTTTAAGGAATTAAGGACACTATCTTGTATAAGCAAGAGCAAGAGGGTGATAAAGCTCAAGAGGTTGTCATGCTTTGTAGAGTAAGAATATTAACACTAAGGATTCTTCTTCGAAGATGTAAGAATATCTGATATCAAAGCAAAACTAGTGTTTCGATCTTGCGGGATTATGGAACCTAAGGATGTTAAGGAAGAGGTAGTGAATTATTTTCAGCGCTTTTTTAGTTCCTCATAAGCTCTCTGTTGGACCCAAAACTCCTCATAGGCATTGAACAACAAACTGAAAGGGTCTAAGGGATATCTGACACTAAATATGGACATGAGCAAAGCATATGATAGATTAGAGAGGAAATTTCTTGAAAAGGTCATGGAAATGATGTATTTTAACAGGAAATGAATTGACACCATTCTGACTTCTGTGAAAACAGTTTCTTACTCTTTGTTGATCAATGGAAATCCACAACCTGTCTTTTCACCATCAAGAGGAATTAGACAGGGTGATCCTTTATCACCCTATCTATTTATTCTATGTTCAGAGGCTCTTACTCGGATGCTCAACAAACTGAGAAGACAAAGATGATAACAAGTCTTCCACTGGCCAGAGGTAAATTGCATATCAATCATCTGTTTTTTGCAAATGACTGTATGATGTTTTGCCAAGTTACTAACTTACAATGGACCGCGATGATGCAATTAATCAGTCAATATGAAATGGCATCAGGATAGAGGGTGAATAAAGAAAAGTCTACCTTATTCTTTAGAAAGAATACACAAATTGCTACAAGAGAAAGAATAACCAGAAATGCAGGCATCAGAGTTACTACCTCATATGAAAAGTATCTCGGACTTCCTTCTTTAATAGGTAGATCAAGAACAGAATAATTCAAAGGCATAGTTGACAAGGTCAGTAGAAAGATGAACAATTGGAAGGTAAAGTTTCTATCACAGGCAGGAAGAGAAGTTGTACTAAAATCTGTTATTCAGGCCATTACCACCTACTCGATGGGTTTTTTTAAAATGTCAAAAGGTTTGTTGATGCAATTAAACAAAATGATGAGAGGCTACTGCTGGGGGTAAGCAAATCAAGAAAGAAATATTAATTGGTTGAGTTGGTCTCAAATGGGGCAGTCCAAAAGCAAATGAGGGTTAGGATTCAGAGAATTTGAGAGTTTTAATAATGCTTTGCTTGCAAAGCAAGGATGGAGGCTAGTAACCAATCCTAACTCTCTTGCAGCTACAGTTTTGAAGCTAAAGTACTTTCCAAAGTCTGAATTCTTAAGTGCCAAGTTGGGAAGCAACCCCTCATATATTTGGAAAAGCATTTTATCAGCAAGACCACTTCTCAAAAAAGGACTTATATGGCGTATATGCAATGGAAAAATAGTGAAAATACAGTCAGATCCATGGCTACCTCAACCTGTGCTATACAAACCTCAAAGTGGAAATAGATTATTAGGGAATAATGCTAAAGTGGAAAGACTATTAATAGCTGACACAAAGAGGTGGAATCTTCCTTTAATCCAAACTATATTCAATAAGAAGGAAGCTAATCTGATTGCTCAAATCCCAATTAGTCAGTGCAGCCAGCCAGATAAGATAATTTGGAGAGGCAATGCAGATGGTAACTTTACAGTTAGAAGTGCCTACTATTTACAAGGAGAGCGCATGGAGAGAACAAGGGGCCATCAATCTCACAATCCTAAAATTAGGGAAGAATGGACCTAAGTTCGGAAGATTGACATACCTCCTGAAGCAAAAAATTTCTTATGGAGAGCTTGTAAGAACATACTGCCCACCAAGCTTAACCTATGCAAAAGGAAAGTACGGAATGATCCTACCTGCCCTATGTGTTTAATGGAACCAGAAAGCATAGAACATACACTGTGGGAATGTGTCTCAACAAATGATGTTCTCCTTTTATGTACCGGGAAAATACAGAAAAGTCGGAGCTTAGTCAAGAGTGTCGAAGAATTGATGCAGCATATGTTCGAGAAATTGAATAGGGATGAAATGCAGGAGCTAACTTTAACATTTTGGACCTTATGGTGGAGAAGAAATCAACTAGTGTTCAAGAATATTTACATTGATCCAAACTCTGTAACCAAAAGAGTTAGACACCTGCAAGATGAGATCTCATCAGTACAAACAAGAGAAGCTACTCAAACTTCACCTGTTAAGTCAAGAAGAATAATGTGGGAATGTCCCCCTCAAGGCTTTTGCAAAATCAATTGGGATGTGGCAGTTGATAATAATGTTTGTAAAATGAGAATTGGTGCTATTGTCAGAGATGAACATGACAATTTTTTGGCTACCTTGAGAAAGAAATAAGACGCAATTCCAGAACCTTTGCTGCCAGAGGCCATAGCTGCGCGTAGAGCAGCAAAATTTAGATTGGAACTGGGTATGTACAGAGTAATTTTGGAAGGAGATTCCCAAACAGTTGTTAAAAAAGTACAACAGATAAAACAACAAGAGAGCTACTTTAGAATGATAATTTCAGATCTCAAAGAAATATTGGCTCAATATGAAGAATGGAAAATCTGTCACATAAATCGTGAGTGTATAATTCAATTGCTCATGAACTAGGAAAGGTTGTATTACATATAACATATTACATAGTTGACTTGGAGGAAACTCCAAACTATCTTCCGTCATTGTAATTGATCATGCTATCAATGAATGAGGCTATTTAAAAAAAAAAAAAGAGAGATATCTCATTTTTTATTTTGTTAATGATCTTCTTTTATTATGCTCAAAAGCAGCATTTTCACGTGTGAAGCAACATATTCGCGGCTTATCAAGATTTGGGCTTCGAGTTTGTTATGTAGGTGGGCTAATCCCTTTATCTCTATGGAATGGCTTTGATTTTAGTCTGGGGGCCTCAATTTTACTTGTTTCTCAATTTTAAGGAAGGAGGCCTAGACCTAGGATTTTACAAAGTTTTGGAACACAATCCTAGGCCTAGGCAAGGTTTTTTCAATTGCATTTTCGGCAATAAAAAATATATTTTAATTATTATTTTTTTTATAAAAATAAATTCATAAATTAACGTGAATTGATATAATATATCAGATTGTAAAATTAATTTTATTATAAAATAAATCTTATATATCATATAAAATTATGTCAGTTTATAATGGAGATAGGGATATTGATAATAGATTTTTCTATTGCCCATAAACTGAATGACTTCGGCTCCTCATTTGGGATCAATGTAACATTCCTCCGCTCTTACTAAGCTTGGAGTGATTTGATTTATTGGTTGGCTCATCGGCCAAAGGTTAATATCTTCTTGGTACCATCATGTGCCTTACACTTAATTGCTTCTGTTCGTTGCATATGGTTGGAGCACAACTCCTAGATGTGTTATTCTAGTCCTTAGGGCATTTCTCACCCGGTAGAAGATAGCTCGTGCGGCTATCTAGCTTGATTGTGAAATATTGAGAGGTTTAGATTCAGAGATGAGTTGAGATGAATTGAGATAATTTGTGAATAGTAAAATAAAAAGTTGAATTATTTATTATATTTAGTGTAGAGATTTGGGAAAGCTGTTTTGGGATTTGAAAAAGTTGAATTGTTTATTATATTTTGTATGAAAATTTGAGAAAGTTGTAATGATGAGATGATATGAGTTGAGGTGAGTTTTGAATCCAAACCTCTCCTTAAGCTACCCAAGCTAATTTAAACATTGTTGAAGTTTGGAGACTTTCCAAAAGTATATTTGATTAAGGTTTGAAAAATCAGAATCAGACTCAGAATTGAATAAAAACCAATTCAATGAATCGGACGATTTATGATAATTTTGAACCCGTAATTTCAATATTGATAAAAAGTATTAAAAATTAAATATAATACAATTCATGCATTTTATATTATGTATCAAAAAGTACAAAATATAAATTCATTAACTAGTTTCAATAAAAATATGATATGAATATAAATAGTTTCAATAAATATATAATTTATATATTTAACCTCAATTGTTCAACTTAAACCAATCTAAAATAAAGACAATTACTATGAGACATGATTGTATATTTTTAATTTACATATATAAAAATTATATTTGAAAATATTACATCAATCTACACATTTTTTTCTTGCTTTTTCTCCTTTTGGATGGAGCCTCATATTTATGATTATCATCTTTTGTATTTGAGTTGATGTCGAGATCAATGTGTACATTAATTTCCTGAAATAAAATTAGAATCGTTAATAAATGTCTATGTATAAGATGTTTTAATAATTATGTTTCACGTCCTATTTCTAATATAGTAGGTTAGTCTAATATGTATAAAATATCTATTCATCTCTTAATATTTTTGTTCAACTAAATAAAATAAAATAAATATATGTCTAATCTTTTAATTTTTTTTGCGATTCTTATTAAATACAATGATGAAAAAGTTAATTTATGTTTAGTTCTATCATATTTTTTGTACAAGAAAAATAAAATTAAGTTGTTAGACAGCATAAAAATAAATTCGATTTGAATATATAGATTAAAGCGATTTAATAAACGATTAAGAAAATTCACTAAAATCGATTCGGTTTTTTATCAATTCAATTTGAATCGGCCTAAACCGAGCTGTTTTTTTGAACATTGTATTTATTGAGAAATGCATTTTTCATAAATAGTGTTATTTGTTGGGGGAAAAATTTTAGATATAAACTTTATACTCTTGTATACTATTTAAAAATATGTGATTTTATCTTTTTATCCTCATATTCTAAGACCATTGAACTTTTCTCTCTACACAGACCGCAACTTTCTCTCTAAACCCAGCTCATTCAGACCGGCTAGAGGGGGTGGGAGCTTCGGCTCCTTCCCCCTTCACTCTGTCCCTCTACTCCTCTGATTTTCTTTTGTATTGTGTTTTTTTCTTTTTCGTTTTTCAGGCCAAATAAAAGGAGAATCGCCGTTCGTGGTCTTCGGGGTCCCTATAGCCAACACGCGCCCCACCAGGAGGTTGCCCAGCTGCCGATCTACACGTCCACCGAACACGGCCCCAACCGGAGTGGAGCGTAGTCCGTACGCGCGGGACGAAAATTTCGAAGCTCGTCGGCGCGTGGCCCTCACGCGCCACCAAGGAGTTCTTTGCCGTTGCAACGCGCGGCAGCTCCCGAACCGGCGACTTTGGAGCTCCCAAGACCGACCGTCGGTTTTCCCTTCTGAGGCGTTTTTTGTGCACTGTTTTTCCCTTTTTACAGTGTTTTCTCTATGTAATTTATTTATGCATTGTCTTTATTTTCAAGAAAACATTTGTCCCTTCGGACCAAAGTCCGAAGGTTGTTGTCCCCCCTCCGCTTAGTCGGTAGTTTTGGGGTTTGGTTTCTCCATACTCAACCTAGTTGGGTATGGAGTTTTATGTTTGGTTACTGTGAACTCTGTTGGGAACAGAGTTGTGCTATCTCTTAGACTTCGGTCTTTAGAGATAAGCCGTCTGGATTAGACCATGTCAGTCACAATAGTGTACTGAGATTCTACTAACGTTTGTAATTGACTTGTTGTTTGAAGTCAAAATTGTATGTCCTCTTAAATGAATGGAATGAGATCCTTTTTATAATAATAAAAAAAATGAATATGAGGATAAAAAGATAAAATCACATATTTTAAGTGATATGTAGAATATAAAACTTTTGTATAGCACGACTCTTGTTGGGGTCTTCTTTCTTAAACGAAAACTTGTAAGAAAAAAAATAAAATCAGAAAAGAAAGACAACAAAAAAATAAAATCAGAAAAGAAGACAACAAAAAAATATAATCAAAAAAGAAGATACGCGTGTTTGGATGTTGAACTGAGTTGAGTTAATAAAATATTATTAGAATATTATTATTATTTATTATTATTATTATTTTAAAATTTAAAAAAATTAAATTATTTATTATATTTTATGTTAAAATTTAAAAAAATTATAATAATAAATTGAAATGAATTAAAATGAGTTTAGATTGGAGTACGAAAAACATGCATGGCAGGACTGGATCGGTGGAGGCTGGAGCTGCTCGCTCTCTCTCTCTCTCTCTCTCTCGTTTCTCTGTCTAGATTGGCGTCTCTTTTTCTCTCTCACAAATCAAAAGCAAATATATTAGCCCTTCGCCACTGACTCTTGCGTGTTACTTCCGAACAATACATTACCTACTGGAAGGAAGAAAAGAGTCTCACAGAGAGACGGGGAGACTACGTAACACAAATACTCGAAAAAACACAGAGACAGAAGAGAACCCACTGGACAAAGAAACCAAAACCCTGATAAAGGTTCTTTCCCCCAAATATTGCTTGTTATCTTCTTCTTCTTCTTCTTCTTTATCAGTAAGAAAGAAAGAAAGATAGAAAAAAAAGACAGACACAGACAGAGACAGAGATCTCGTCCTCCTACATTTCCAACTTTGTAGCAGACAAACTAATCTCAATCCCTCAATTCCATACCTTTTTCTCCTCCTCAAAAATTCCTTAATTTGTCGAATCGTGCTTCCTTTCTTCTGCTTTTGATCGGTACCCTACAATTGCCTAGGTACCCAATAAAGTCCTTGATTCTCTCTCTCTCTCTCTCTCTCTCTAAATTTATTTGAGTATTGAAATTAGGGTTCTTTTTTGTTCTGGCAGTTTTTGCTGAGAAACGTGTTTCTTTTGCTGTTGGATTTCTAGGGTTTTGTGGATCATAATCGAGCACTTGTTGAATACCTCGATTCCAGACTTAATTAGGTTTGATCAGAGCACAGATTGAAGGTTGACGGAGCGTGCTCTGCGATGGGCACGAGCTCCGATCTTCCACGGAATCGAAATTGTGGATTTGACAGCACTAGGGTTCAGTTATCAAGTTCGGAGATTGCTTAGGAACAATGGTTACCCATTGGTGCTCCGAGCATGGAAGAGGATTGCACGTATTAATTTTGTGTAGACAGTGATCCGAGAACTTGGGAGGGTTTCTGGGCCGTTCTTGGTTTTTGCTCATTTGATCTTTCACTAGGGAATGATTTTGTTGTTGAGATTTGCTAATAAGAAGGAGGTGATGATTTTTTTTTGGTCGGGAAGACTACACAGAGGGTCTGATTGCAGTTCACTGTTTTTGTTTCTCAAGGAACCGTTCGGGTTAACATAGATTGAGCTAAATTATTGACCAAAGTGGTTTTTAAGTTTTGTCATTTGTGTTTATTGAGCTAGTTTAGTGTAAGGAGTGGGTGCCGTGTTGATGGTTAAGTTTTGAAGGTTCTTTCGTTGATATCTGCTTGACCGTTGTGTGCATTTGTGCCAGTGGGGAAGAAGTGTTGGTGGGTTTTGGAATTGGTGTTTGTTGGAGTGAGTGGTAAGCTTATGGAGGGATATTGAAGCTGGAAATGAATGCGGGGACATGGTGCATGGACAGGAGCATAGTTGCTGGTTCGTTCCCTTTCTCGAACATCACTTCTGGAAAGTAATCAGAGCATTTTTGTTTGTAGAAGGTGCTAGAATATTGTGTTCCTGGATTTCCTGCAATGTCGCGCTGCTTTTCATTCCCACCACCAGGATATGAAAAGAAGGCTAGGACGGAGGATGTGGACTTGCTAAAACAGGTTAATTTTCTTTCTTTTGTCCAATGATAGTCCATAGATGGTGTGACATTCATTAGGGGCGTGGAAATCAGTATTATTTTGAGTTGCACAGCACTTAATTTTGCCGATACATTCATATTTTCAGAAGATTTTTGTTTCTGTGCTATAGCTAGACTGGATTCATTACATAGCTTTCTGTAATTCCTTAAATAAGTATGGGTGAGTTATCCACATCTGACTGAAGAGCTTTAGTATTTAATAGATTTAATTCTGCTTTTGGGGGGTAAGTAATAGATTGACGTATTAGGATGTATTTTAAGAGCAAATAAAATTTGAAATTATTAAAGACTAGATTACTTGTGGAACTTGTGGAAGTTTGGGTGCTATTGAAGATATTCAGAGGGTTAAATGGTGGGGGTATTCCTACTGCCTACTTTTGATGGTTGAGATTGGGACTTTTGGTTGTTTGATAGAATGATGGACCAACTCTTTTTTTTTTTTTTTTGCAAGTATGATGGACTAACTCTGTTATTCATTTTTCAACATTTTCTATGATTGTTTGGGTTTTTAGGTATTAAGACTGTATTTTGGAATTGAAGTTATGACAATGAGGTTTCTATGTGCCATGTTTCCTCAAGCTTATGTTATATCATATTCTTTTTGATAGGTAAACAAAATTTTCTTGATCATATGAATAGGCAATAACCTAAGTACACGGGACATATATAAGAGCATAGCTTATGTGTGCTAGTCTAGTCATACAAGAAATTCATGAAAGTTTATGCCATTAAAATCAATTACAATTGACCAAGTTCATGCCATTCATGAAAGTTCACGCTATATCATATGATGGCATTACAATCCATTTTGGGTTTGAGATAATTTATTCGGTTTGGATTGATGAGGTGCTTTTAATCTGAGAAATGTTGTGCCAATAAGATACTTCTTAGGATAATTAAAAGTACCAGTCTTTATTTTTCCTGCCACTAATTCATAATTTGTATTGTAATCCACGAAGATCGGAAATGTACTAATTAGAAAAACCCATGAAGAATTGTAAATTATGTCGTCGCTATGTTAAATAATATGATTAGTATGGTCATATTTATGTGCATACTTGAACACCAGATCTATTTTCTTGCTACTACGCAATGGTGTTATCCTCTTTAGAGGAGGCAATCTTCAGTGTCACGCTTTTCATGATATTCGTGTCTGACTTCCTGTTTCCATATGGAGTGTTGTTTTATAGATGTTACGGGGAGTGTTACTATAATTTTCCAAGTTTTCTTTACCCTTTTTCATTATGGATCAGTCATTTTAGTCATGGAGCTTAACTAATTGAAGTTCTTATCTCTAATCTGAAAATATATGCATATGTGAGACTTCAGTTTTCCTCATTCAAAACTGGCGGTCATCTTTTTCCAGAAGTTTTCCTGTGTGCTAAACTTCTTGGTTTCAAATGTATGAAAGTGTTGGATATCCTTTTTTTTTAACATATGTCAGTTTTATATATTCATTCTTAGTATTATTATTTGCATTGCAAAAAACTGCTGCTGATGGTAAAACGTATGAGTAAACTAGAAAGATGGTTTCCTAGTACTCAGATAGCTAAATCTTACTGCCTGACGTAGGATAAAGTTGGAGAACCCGTCTTCATGTGCTTGGGTGGGATTCAGGTCAGCAAAATTAGTGGGTTAAGGGCTTAGAATTACATAAGGATGTGAGTAGTGTTTGTGGTCTGAATACAGATTGGAAAAGATTGGGTTTGAAAGGGTGAAGAGGGGCTGAAACAAAGAACAAAGGCTGCATGAATTCTGAGCAGCATTAGAATTAGGTATTTTAGGTTATTTAATTAACCCCTGGGGGTTGGCTCAAGTGGTAAAAGCCTTGGTCTTGATGGTATGCTCTCCTATAGGTCTAAGGTTCAAATCTTCTTGGGTGCAAACAATTTCTAAGAGCAATCGGACTGGGGGAACTTCCCCTTGAATTACTTGAGGTGTACTTGCGGGAAACTCTTTGCCGAGGCCTGTGCACCCCCAGGATTAGTTGGGACTTTGTTCTCGGACACCCGATGTCAATAAAAATAAAAAGAAGGTATTTTAGGGTTTTGTTTTGGTTAATTGGTGTCTAAAGGCTTGGGAATATTTATATATATATATATGTATGTATGTATGTATGTATGTATGTATAGGGTTTTGATTTGGGGTTGCAAAAGTTGTGCAAAGAAGTTGAGATTGATATAGCTAAAATAAACTAATATTGACCTAATTAACATCCATGGACACTTGTTCTTTTATCTTTGAGGCTTCCTACTTGGTTTTGCCTTAGTCTTAGGCTTTTAAAGAAGATGCTTCATCACTTATCCAAAAAAAAGGAGAGAAGAAACTTCATATCTAACACTGCTGTACATGGCTTCATTGAGTTTGTGAATGAGTGCTTATGCCTTGATTTGAGAGGGAGGCTGTTGCTATTACGCCGTGATTATTTCTGAAAATTACGTGTTTGCACTTGTTTTGTGCTTCATGAAGCAATTCCTGGAGAACTGCACTTAGGACTTCTGTTTGTTAAAAAGAAAGAAAGAAAGATGATCTTACATTTCTGTGAAGTTGTAACTCAAGTTTGATGGCATTTGGAAGTGGTAAGTGGTTAAGGCTATAGTTAAACCTCTGTCAATAGTTGCCCATTGTTTATGATAGAAACTGGGGGTCAACCAGTCTTACAAGTTACATTCCTTGGATTTTTGGGCAATTGTAAGGATGCATTATGTGATTCAATCCTGATGGTACTTTATTTGTTGGAAAAATTTAGGTCAAATTGTGTACAACAGTAATGATCATGGTATTCACTGATGTTTTTGGACTCAACTTGTTAATATGCTTATTTGTAGCTACTTACAAAAAAAAAAAACTTATTTGTAACTGCATTTTCTTGATTATTTGCGCCTTTGTTGCATCTCTTACAAGTTTCGTGCCACAAATTATATCCTTTTTTTCCATTCCAATTTGTTTTCAAAGCACAAAGATCATATGGGTGATTGAAAATTTAGTCACCCTACTTCCAAGCGATGGCTTTAAGCAATAGTTTCCGACCCATTACCAATAGAACACAAATAATATTTGTCCCCTCTTCAAATGTCCTATGTTATGTTATTATAGATTATTATAGATGGGCACCCTAAATTCAGACAGGAGGGAATTGCTTCGTATTTGCTTATTCTGAAACCTTAAGAAAGCACGTCTTTGTATGCAAGTTTGTGTTTATGCATGTGTCGAGACCATAGGGTAAACTAAACTGGGAGACTAATTATTTATTAACAACTCCCTTACTCATTCAGCAAAAAAAAAAAAAAAAAAAAAAAAATCCTTTACCCAAAAGAAATCTTTTGCCTTTTTTCCCCATAAATTAAATAAGAGTACATACTCCTGTGAGTTTTTGCACGAGGATCATGTTGATTGTTAGAACCACAAGCATGCATGGAGAAGTGTTCTTCACTTTTTCCAGTCAATACTAGGAAAGATGCTGTTATCTCCATTGTTGTGAGTACTTTGTAAGAGAAAAAGGAGTTGATCTTGCCAAGTGCCAAGAAATAGCTTGTGACATATCTGGTGATTGGATTAAGCCTCGAAAGTCTGATAGATATATTTAATTGCGTACGTATGAGTCAAATTTATGTTATATGATAATCATGCCATAATATATGGGGAGATGTGCCCGTAAAGAATACATTTCCAAAAAGGATTACTTATTGGGTTTAGCCATGATTTCGATTTTTGTATTTGGAGAGGAGATACAATATCTATTTTAACAGAATTCTTAGTTGGTATATAGATAAGGGAGTCTTAGTTTAGTAATTCAGGTGTATACTATTTAGCAATTGCCTAGCCTTTGTATATATTGTTGTGTTTCTGAAAGAGAAAATCTCAGTTTCTGGTTCTAGGAATGAGCTGGAGTTGATAAAGATTTCAAGTTATAGCAATTGCAAATTATTTTTTTGATCAGTAAATAAGAATTTTATTAAAATAGGCATAGCTAAGTACACAAGACATATACAAAAGCAACACTTATGCATAAGTGTCTAAAGATACAAGGAAATCATGTACGTTCATGCCATTAAAGTCTATTACAATCAGCCAATGGAATAAAGTATTAAGAAAAAATGTTCTAAGCTCATCCATTGTCCGTTCACGTTCCTGAAAACTCTGACCATTCCTCTCCATCCATATGCACCACCATAAACAGATTGGAATCATCTTCCACATAGCTGCTATTTGACAGTTACCTCGGATGCCTCGCCAGCTGGACAGAAATTTAACTACCCTTCGTGGCATCACCAATGGAGCACCATTCTAGCAAAGATATAATTCCACAAGCTCATGGCTACATCACAATGCAATAATAGGTGATTCATGGATTCCCCCACTTTTCTTACACAACACCAATCCAACACAATGATGCAGCATTTCCTTAGATTATCTAAGGTGAGAATCTTCCCTAATGAAGCTGTCCATACAAAAAAAGAAGCTTTTAAGGGGGCCTTAGTCTTCCATATGTTCTTCCATGGGAATGGACTTGTAAGAGTGTGTCATAAGGGACTTATAGGATGACTGTACAATGAATCTCCCCTTCTTGGACAATGACAACAAGATCTTATCAGCTCCTCCATTCACTCTACAATTCTACACAACATTGAAGAAATTTGTAAGTGTTTCAATTTCCCAATATTGGGCAGCTCTAAGGAAAATGATATTCCATTAAGGAGAGCCACTAGATAGATAGATCCACGAGCTCTGCTACTAAAGCCTCCTATCTTCGTGCAATGCCGTATATTGCTGAGTGCACTTCCTTTAGGATTTGATCTCCACAACATAAATCATTCCAAAATTTGATTCTGGAACCATCCCCAACTGCAAAGCGTGTATCGATGGAAGTTTTTCCAGCCTCTTCTGATGTATTTCCAATGCCCCACCCCATGTCATCCGCTCACCTCATTCGAGCACCATCCTCCTCACAATCCACCATATTTTAGATCTATGATAACCCTCCACAAAGCTCCCCTCTCTTCTTGGTATCTCCACAACCACTTACCCAATAAGGCCTTATTGAAAATCAACAAGTTCCGAATTCCCAACCCACCTTCACGTATTGGAGTACAAACCATAGCCCAATTCACCAAATGAAGCTTGAATTCTTCATCCATTCCCCCCCCCCCCCCCAACAGGAAGTCTCGCTGCAATTTCTCTAACTGGTGAGCCACCTTGCACGGTAGTGGAAATAATGATAAAAAATAAGTGGGCAGGTTGGATAGAGTACTTTTTATCAATGTAACTCTACCATCTTTGGAAAAATATATCATCTTCCAACTAGTCAGTTTAAGCTCTATTTTTTCCAACACCCCATCATCCCAGCTAGACTTCGACTTAAAGGAAGCACCCAAGGGAAAATCGAGATACTTCATTGGAAAGGTGGAGACTTTGCACCCCATAATATTGGCCAAGCTCAAAACACTTGGAACATTTCCAACTAGAACTAATTCTGACTTGGCGAGATTCACTTTCAAACCCGATGCCGCTTCACAACAAAGTAAGAGAGCCCTCAAAACTTGAATTTGATAATTGCTAGCACCACAAAAGACGAGTATCATCCGCAAATAAAAGGTAAGTCATCTCACAATTAAGTGCCGGTTCTTGCTTCCCCTACTACATATCCAAATAGAAATCCACCCTCCACAAGACCTGTGATCATTTTACTAAAAGCTTCCATTAGGAAAACAAAAAGTAATAGAGATAGAGGATCATCTTGCCTCAAGCCCCTCGAGCTTCCGAAGAAGCCCATTGGAGTACCGTTCACCAATATGAAGAGACGTATGGTGGATATACAAAATTTAATCCAAGAGCACCATCTCACTCCAAGGCCACACCTCTTGACCATGTGTAACAAAAAGTTCCGGTTAACTCTATCATATACCTTCTCCATATCAAGTTTGCATGAGAACCCTAGTACACCCTACTTGATTTGATTATCCAAACATTCATTGGCAACGAGAACCGAGTCAAGAATTTGTCGACTTTGTGCAAAGCATTTTGGGGCTTGGAAATAATCTTCTCCGATACCATACTCAATCTATTAGTCAATAGCTTCGAAAGGATTTTGTATATTCCGCTCACCAAGCTGATAGGACGGAAATCCTTAATCTCTACCACCCCCGGCTTCTTTGGAATGAGAGCAATGAAGTAGCATTAAGGTTTTTTTTCAAAATTACCTCTTTCATGAAACTCATGGAAGAAGCTTATGATGTCATCTTTAACTACTTCCCAGCATGCCTGAAAGAAAGCCATGGTGAACCCATTCGGACCCGGAGCTTTGTCGCTTCCTATACTTTTCACCACCTTGTAAATCTCCACATCCTCTAATGGCTTCTCTAGCCAACTTGCTTCTTGATGGTTGAGCGAATCAAATACAAGACCATCCAGACTCGGTCTCCAAGAAACCTGTTCCGAAAGTAGTTGAGCATAGAAGTTGGTGATGTGATCCGTGAGCTCAAACGGGTTAGATGTAATCCTCCCGTCTGCTAACAATGACTTAATTACATTGTGCCTTCTATGTGAATTAGCCAAGCGATGTAAGAACTTGGTGCATTTGTCCCCTTCTTTTAACCATAAAGCCCTCGATTTTTGTCTTCGAGAAATCTCTTCCATTAAAGCCATCCTTTCAATATCCGAGGTCACAAGCTTTTTGTGAGCCTTTTCTTCTTCTGAAAGACCCATCTCCTCCTCCACATCCTCCAAACCCTGTAATCCGTCAAGGAGGGACTTTTCTCGGTGTTCCACATTCCCAAAAATCTGCTCATTCCACTTCTTCAGGTCCTCCTTTAAAGCCTTCAGCTTACAAGCTAGCACTTAACTAGGATTGCCTTGTATGACATAGGATGACTACCATTGTCTAACTCTCTCAACGAATCCTTCTAATTTCAACCACGTTCTCAAACTTAAAATATCTTTTACCTCCCTGGATGCCTCCACAATCAATGAGAATGGGGAAGTGATTCGAGCACAACAGTTGATTCTGGATTAGATCTGGAAAATGTGCTTCCCAATCGTGCAAGATGAGGAATCTATCATGTCTTGACCAAGCTGGATGCTATCTATTACTAGATCATGTGAAAGTGCTACTAACTAAAGGAATGTCCTGAAGATCTTGCTCATAAATAAATTCAGAAAAATCAACCATTGCTGAACTAGAGCTAGGACCTTCTAATCATTTGCTTGGGAAGCGGTTGACATTAAAATCACCCACAATACACCAAGGGTCCATAAGCTACAATGACCAGCCAATTCATCCCACAAGCCTTTTCTCGCAATATTAGAACTAGGACCATAAACACCGGCAAAGGACCATTGATAACTATCTTCCACATTCTTGAAAGAAATGGCCCCTGCATATTCCCCAACACACTCATCCGTCTTTTCCACCACCCTTTTATCCCACATAACCAAGATGCCTCCCGAAGCCCCTTTAGTCGGCAAATACAACCACCCCCACTTGACAACAATTCCACAAACTCCATATTATGGTAGGGGAGATGAGCTCCAATATTGTCTCTTGTAAACATACAACATCTATTTTCCAGCCACAAAGCTGATTTCTTACTTTGTGCACTTCTTTGACTCGTTCAGCCCCCTTACATTACACGAGACCATCTTGAGCTTCATAAAACCACCGATTAGGGGTGAAAAATTTTCTTTCGGACCGAGAAAACCAATCGGACCAATTAAGAGATTGGTTGGTCTCGGTCCAAGAAAATAAAGAATTTGAATTTTCGGTCCTGTCTTGGGTTAGGGTTTTTTCACCCCGAACCGGACCAAATTTAATATATAAGTTTTTAAATAATTATTTATATGATATTTATAATTTTTTAAACAGTTATATAAATTAAAATCAAGTAATTATGTAATTTTTTTCTTACTAATTTTAAGTGATTATTTAATTCTCTTCTAACCTAATTAATTATGCTTAGATTATATAAAAATTAAAGGTTAAGAATTTTAAGACAAAGTATTAATTATTAATTATTGATAGTACACATACTATTAGCATTATTAATTTATTATACTTAATTATTACCGATAAAAAAAAATTTATTATACTTAATTAAAATACTTATTTAGTTAAGTATATACTTAGTTTAGATAACTTAGATTATATCATTCACTTGATTTTTTTTTTATCATTATATACAGTTTATTGTCAAAAACTTGAAAAAAAAAAGAAAGAAAAATGGCCCGGACTGAAATACCCAGATAAGACCTACCGGACCGAACCAAAGCGGTCTGGTCTAGTCCAAAATCCTTATCGGTCCGGTCCGGATTTTTGGTGAACCAAAAAAATCGGTCACGTCCAAAATTTTCCTCCCAAGACCGATTGAACCGGACCAATTACACCCCTACCACCAATGTTGCCCTGCCATCCTACCACGAGTCGCACTTCCTTCATAATTCACCAAACAAGTAAGTCTCTTTAATTCCCTTTCCCTTTTCTTGGCTGAATGGCTTTCCATGTTTGAATTGGAATGTCCAGCTTCAATAGCTGCAAGTAAGGCCAGGAATTGATCTTCAAAACCAATACAGGGGTGTCCTACACAGTTGAATCTCATTGGCTTTAAGTAATACCCAATCTGGTGCTAGTATCTGATCATTCAGCAGGAGCAGTGAATTCAAAGGGTTAGGCTCATCCCAAGGATCATCAACACCAATGTCCATACCATCTGGCTACCTCCACAGCCTTCTTGTGTTAAGAGGCTATGGGCATGAAAATTACCAAGGTACTAGCATTGATTTGGATGTCCCTTGCACCCAGTGTCTCAGTACCGTCCACCATCGGCATCTCAGTATCCATTTCAAGTTCATCTCGTTCAGACACAACAGCTTTATGACTTCCAAATGTGGCAGAGATGCTCCCCAGCTCATTTTGGCCCTTTTCCATTGCTCGAGAACCCTCTTACATCTGAAACAGCCATTCTCGGCTTCTAACTCCGTTGACGGCCTCAACTCCTGCAACCCATTTGACTAGGGTCCCACCCACCAGATCGCCTACTCCTGGCAATGGGTTCTATGTGGTCTCCGGCCGATGATTAGATGACGTCAGCGTGTCTTTGCCATTAACATATGCAGGACCCGTTTCAGGTGGCTTGGGTGAGAAGTTGATCCATCTGCTCTGAACTTAGAACTTTGGTCTGGGCATCATTTGCTCTAGGAATCACTTGGTTGTTTCTAGGTCCAGGTTGGCTGCTCTTCCAATTTGCTGGTTTTCCATGTAGTTTCCAGCAGGTTTCTCGGGTATGGCATGGCTTATTACAATAGTCATACCATACTCGAGATTTTTTATTGGGATATGACCGCTGTACAGAGGCATTAGCAGCAGCCAAAACAGTAAGAATAGCAGCAACCAAAGCCAAGTTCTCCACTGTTCCTTCAGCCCCTTTTTTCTTTAACATAACATTCCAACGACAATCTTCATGTCTCACTTCAGAAAATACCTCTCTGATTGGAGGCAGAGGTTGTCTACCAGAATCCTCCCCCTGACTTCATCAAACTCATCATCGAGTCCAACCAAGAATTTAAAAATTCTTGCATTTTCCACCATCTTCTTGTTGTAGTTGCAATCATCAGGGCTCTTCCATTCATAATCATTTAATAGATCCAAGTCCTGCCACAGTCCCTTAAGGACATTAAAATACTTAGTCACACTGTCTTCCCCTTGTTGGGTCTTGCCGATTTTTTGCTGCAATTCATAAATCTGAGAATAATTTCCAAGGTCAGAATACATCTGACTAACATTATACCAGAGTTCTTTTGTAGTAGGATAGCACATGTAATTAGCGCTAATATCTTCATCCTTTGCATTCATAAGCCAAGCCATAATCATGGAATTTTCAGCATCCCATATAGCATATGACAGGTCTGCTCTATCAGGGGCCTTAGTTTCACCAGTAAGGTACCGAATCTTACCTCTCCCACGGATATGCATTCGAACTGACTGAGACCATATCAAGAAGTTGGCTTCATTGAGACGTATATTCGTGATTTGGACTGAATGGGGTTTGGTATGGACTACTTTGGTTTCAGTTTTGGTGTTGACCACTGGTTTAGGTCTGGCCATAATGGAGGCTGAACAGGGTTAAGGCAATAAGGCCTAGGTTTAGAGGCTATGACTGCCGAAAGGAAAAGAAAACCAGGCTCTTGATACCATCTAGAAGTGGAGAAGAATTGGAATAGTATTTCTTATTTTTTATTTCTTATTTTTTTAAAATAAGGTACAATCTGTAGGTCTTATAGACTACAAGGATAAGCTAAAAGGAAAGAATGACAATTGCTAACAAATCTCCTAGAATCTCTCCTAAGAATATTTACATAATTACAGAAATTTCTCCTATAATCCAGGGAGAGTTGACTGGATAAATTTGGAAACTTTCCAATAGTTTGACCTGCTAGCTTTGGGTCGAACAAAGTTTTTATGGGCTGGGCTGTTGATTTACCTTTCTCGGCCCAAGTATATCTCCTTTGCTGGCCCAGTTTTATATTGTATCTTTATTCGGCCCGCTTTTGCCCAAGCCTGAAGATTTTGGACCCAAGCCCAAGCCCAAGCCCAAGCCCATTGCCTTATCCACCTGCTGGATCATGGAATTAACCGACCGTCTTAACTTTAACAAGTCTTGTTTATGAAAGGAAAGATCTTCAGCCTTCTCTGCGTCTCCTCTCTTGGTCAAGGAGCCTCTTACCATTTTGATATTACTTCTGCAGGCTTGAGCAGGTGGCGCATGTCTCCGTGCTTTCTCCACAACAGCTACCTCCTTTGCCTTCGAAAACCCAGAATTGCCCTTCACCCTTAGTACTGGTGCTGCTGCAAATCCCAGCCCACTTATTTCTAGTTCATCACTGCTGGCAACAAGACCCGGTGACCGAACCACCTCTGCGTAAGGACTTAGGCTCAGCTTTCATCAAGATCGGCACTTTCTGGGTTGTGTTTTGAAACCTTGACAAACCAACTTTTCTCCCCTTTTCCAAGCTGCCATAAGCTTCCTGCAGTGCAACCACCATCTTTTCCATCCTTTCCCCCCTCCATTTCTTCAGGTATGAAAACAAAGTTCTGTCTGCCACCACCGCCATATTCCACTAGCGCCATACATCAACCTTGAGCATTGGAACATCTTTAAGAGATGTAACTTCTATTACCATCCCGTGAGGTTGCAATGAACTGATGCTATTACCAAGATTCAGTGGTTGTTTTCTATGCAACCGATTTATATCCCTTATTTTTTTTGTTTTTGTAGGATGTGATTTACTGTGGAGCAGTAGGATACATATAGGTTCGTTGGAAGTGGCTTCATTGTTCTACAGGACTGATAGCATTTTCAGCTTTTGTACCATAGCATTTTTATCTGTGAGATATAATTGTAAAACAAAACCTCTGAGATAATATCTTGTTTATGTTATGGAAGTCTGTAATAACTTTCAGGGGAAATATAATTTGTCGGGATCTGTACACGGAGTTTCTGAGAAATATAGGACCAGGAGACTATCATTAACTAAAAAAGCTGGGATACAACTAGCCTAGTGGGATAGTCTGTTTTGATGGTTGAAGGAGTCAAAGGTCGTTTAGATTGTTACCTCCTTTGTAGCCGAAGAACAAGTATAAGATGCCCCACCAGTTGTGCAGAACTGCTACTTTTGAGAAGATCTTTTGATGGCAGAAGACAATTTTATCGGCTTGATGGCCCACAATATTTTCATTAAAGTTGAAAATATTAGGCGCGATCTTGCAATTTTTTCAATCGTTCCCATCACAGAAGCTATACTTTCTTGGATTCCCCATTCTTTTCTTTGTTTTGTGTCTTTCGACGTCCAAGAGACTTGATTTCTGGACCATTTTAATAGGTGACATTTTCTAGTTTTTTCCTAGTTAGAATGAAATACAGCTTCCAGTATAGGTGGAGTTCTATTTATGTTCTTGTTGGATAGATTTTTGTGATAGAAGATAGTGTTTTTACTTCCACAACTGTGTCTTAATTGGGCATGCCAAGTGAATTACGAAATTTACCCTCCAGCAGGAAGGAGTACTAGATTATGTGGAAATCTTTTCATCCCCACTTAAGAGGGTTTTTAATGTCGCTGCTTGTTTCTTTTTATTGCCTATATGGAGGGATAACAATGCCTCTGAGAAAAGTTAATCAGCACGATCAAGCATGGTGGGTAATTTTTATGATGCATAAGTTGACCAAAATCTAAAACATTTAGCTTGTATGAATGAGAGAACTCATGCGAAATGTCCTTCCAAAGACTACTGGAAATGGTATATCATTATTATCTCCTTGTTTTTCTTTAGGGTATAATTTCAAGATTTTATTTTTTGACAAGTAAAATAACATTTTATTGAAAGTAGTAAATAGGCATAGCCCAAGTACACAGGAGGTATACAACCAGCATACACCTAGGCACAAAGTTAGGAGCTAGAAAGGGTATAATTTCAAGATTTAGGGAAGGCATTGGCTATATATATTGATGGATCAGCATTTCAGAGGCATTTGACAACAGCATCTTCCTTAGTTCGAGATGATAGGTTACAGTTTTGTTTATTGAAATATGGTATTCAGGAATGTTCTAACTTGCCAGCAAATTGAAGATGATTGTTGTTTAGGTGGATTTGCATATCGTATTGGTCTACTTCCAATTGGCTTTCATTTCCTATTTTAAGGCTTCTTTTTCCTTTCCTTTCTTTTCTTTTCTTCATTTCTTTTGTAAAACCTGAGTGTCCCCCTTTATGGGGCTCTACTTGTATATTTTCAACATAGATGTCATTAATGCCGAGCAGTTCGTGGTTCCAATGTGGAAGCCAAACAATAGAAGCTCTCAGGTTAGAGTTGTGCTATCTTCAAGCCGGTGTGCAAACACACCACTTCTTATGGGATCTATTAGAGTTATAGAAAAGATCAAAACACCGATACTTTTTTATGCTAGATAAAGTGGAAGGATTCCTCATCAAAGTTATGTTTGGTGTGTAAATAACTATAGGCTTACAATTAGATTTGTTCTTCACTTTAATGCTTTATGGGCCTTTCCATAGTATAGATAATTATTAATTGGTTTAAATGTATGGATTTCCTTGTCTCGTATAAGTTAGAGGGCATTTTAGGACAATGTTATGTATTGGCCAGAAGAGTTCTCTCCAGCCTTCATTTGTTGTGGTGGTTATTGTTTGCCATGTCTTCCTTTGCTGTTGTTTGTCGCTATACTGCAGTTTGGAATCTTCTCAGCATTCATTTTATCTAGAACCTTGTGTAAATTGTTGCTGATGATATATTTACTTTATTGGGGAAAAATAGATCATATAATGAAAAACTATCTGTTACTTTCTGCAGCCTTGATGGATTCTTTGTAATTCCATTGTATATTCTCCTAGCATTTTAGAAAAGCATTTTCTTACTATTGCTTTCTCATGCTTCACAGGAAAAGCAGAGAGAGAAGAAGCATAAAAAGGAGAAAAGGGACAAAGAGAAAAGAGAGACTGATAAAAGTGATGGTAAGCATAGAGAAAAGAAAGACAAGAAGGACAAGAATAGAGATAAAAAGAAGGATAAGGAGAAGGACAGAGATAAAGATAAGGAAAAAAACATTACCCCAGATGAGAAGAGACTTCCGGGTCAAACTGGAGAAAAACTCGTTCACAAAGATGAAAGCAAAATTAAAAATAATATTTCTGATGAGAAAAGATTTTCTGGGCAGTTTGCAGGTTACAATGCAAAGAAACTCAGCGAGAGCCGCCATATGGCAGTGGAGAAGAAGGATTCTAAATTTGTGGAGGAGTTGGGCAGGAGAATTAAAGATGATGACAGAGCAACTGAGAGCAAGTTGGTTGAGAAGTTTGCAAAAATGGATCAAAGAAAGGATGAGGGGACAGCCAAATTGGTGGCTAAAGGTACTGGCATTTGGGCTGAAGGTAAGGAGAAGAACAAGAGGGTTGATGATAGAAAGGTGGATGGTCAAGGAATTAAAGGTGAGGGAAGATTTAGTGGTAATTCAATGGTTCCGAGTCCTGCTGTGGTTTTCCAAACTAGAATTGGAGGGATTTCTAGACCGTTCGAGAAAAATGTTGAGAGAAGTGTGGAAGAGACGGAAAAGGCCAAAGAAAAGGAAGGTGATGATAAACGGGGGGATAAACGCAAGGATAAAGATCGAGAGAAAAAGAGCCATGGGAAGGATAAGGACAGGGACAAAGAGAAGAAAAAGGAGGAGAAAACAAAGGGGAAAATTGACCATAAGAGTACAGAACACGATAAATTAAAAGATGTCAACAAGAGTGATCTTATCAGTAGCCATAATGCTAAAACCTTACAACTTCCGAAGGACAGCAACAAGAGTGCTGCTTCTGAGAAAAATCTCAAGAAACGGAAGGAAGTTGAGACAAATGGGGTTTTACATGGTGAGTTATTTTCACAATGAATCATGAATTGTTGCTGCCCAACCTTTGCTTTCAAGTTACATAGCCTTTAACCCTTTCTAGGATTGTTGTAACTATTATCCTTTTAAGACTTTGGTAGGTCTCGTGATTTTCTTCTCCTTTCCTTTTTGTGGGTTAAAATTTGCTCCGAATTAATTGCCAGTGATTCTTAAATCACATTAAATTAATTTTGTCAAGCGGTTTCGAACTCTGATAATTTCCTTTTGCTGACAAGTGATACTTCATTTCTGAATTTTCTTACAGCCTGTGATCTTAGGCCCTATAAGTTGGCAAGAACCACGTCTTCCTCCCATCAATTTTCGGAAAATGGAAGGATATTGGAACCTTGTCAAACTTCTGTCCTGAATGCTTCAGATAGGCATGGTGCAGCCAGTAATCCCAAGGCGGATGATAAGGAACGCAAGATAAATGGCATTATAGATCAGTCATCTTCTGACTCAAAGAAGTCTACGTTTGTCACTGCACAAGCTGATCAGATTGCTCAAGTCTCTGCCAAGCCACCCCACCCAGATTCTAAATATCTAAGCGAGGTGTATATGGTACCGAAAATGGGCGAATGGTCGGATTATGATGACCAAGAATGGTTGTTTAGCTGCCGTGATTTTCAATCAGAGAAGTCCAAGGTGGAATCTTTAGGGGTTGAGGACACACCACAGGTATGGGATGAAGCTCTGAGAATAGAGTCTGCTGATGTTTGTGCCCTGCCGTATGTTATTCCCTACTGATTTTAATGATACAAATGGGCACTAATCATTGAAATTGGGCATGCTTCACCCTCCTGCTCTTGAGCTGGGAAAGAAACCCTTCATCAGGAACCCAAGCAGAGGAGGTACAGCAGCATCTGGCCGTTGGAGTTGGATTTTCGGATGTTCTTGATGCATTCTTCTGTATTGCACGCTGTTCCACAGGGTCATGTGGGTCAGTGCATGCCTTGTTCTTCTACTCGGTTCGTTGAACGTTTGCATGCTCCTGTGCTGCATTGGGACTAGATTGCGGACGGGAGGGGGGGATTTTTGCCTCATGGCATCAGATCATTAACTCATTCAAAATGGAAAATTTCATACAAGGCAACTGCGGAAGGCTGCTTTGGATTTGAGAAAGGAGATGTAGAAGCTCGTGCATTTTATTATATTTACGTAAGAGCTGAGCTTAGAAGTTGTCTAATCAGAATGTAAGGGAAACTAGATGTGGTCTCTACAACCCGGCCACAATTTTGATTTGTAACATACTACTCTTATTTACAAGAAATGTAAAATAGAGGAAAAGAAAGTAGTGGCATTCATTCATTTTCCGTCTCCTAATATTCTTAATCTGAGGGGACCCAATTTTTCAGGTAGGAAATATAATTCCTGTAAATAAAATGTTCTATTACAATTTGTACCACTAAATTACTATCTTTAACTTAAATTTTGGCCATGAGTGGTTATAAAACTTTTGAGAATGTTTGAAATTTTTTTTGAGATTTATTGTTTATTGGATTTTGGAAAAGAAGAGCAAATTTTAATTTTTTTAAATAAGTTCTAAATTGAGGTTTGTGAAAGTGGATTAATGAAATTTTTTTTAATGAAAGTGGATTAAATTGAGGTGTAAAAGTTGAAAGTATTTTTTTTAGTACATGTAAAAGTGGTTTTAATTTTGAGAAAAACTTCAAACCGGTCGAGTGTGGATTCAACTTTTACACCTGTCAATAAAGTTATAACACGTAGTAGACTTATTGAAATTACGGTAAAATCACATCCATTCTACCCTCTCTTCTCTCTTCCCTCTTCTCCTTGAAACTCTCCCTCGAACTCATCTTCGTCTCCTTCAACAGAGGTCATTTTTATCTTTAGATTTCATCTCCTTCAACACCCTCAAACCCATTGTTCTTTGAAGACCCATTTTTCCATTGTTGTGACCCTCTCTCTAAAGACTCATTCTTCCGTTGTCTTGACCATCGAAGCCCCTCGAAGCTGAATCTACAGCGGTCCAAACCCACAATAATTTGTAGTGAAAGCTCAAATTTGCAGCATCTAAATCAACAATAAAAATCAAAGAGATTAAATTACAATCCCATTAGGCCATTACATTGACAAACCCATTAGCCAAAAACACTACCTGTCTCCTTCCGTCAAATGGCCCATGTCTTAATTTGCAAGGAAATAGATAACAAGAAAACCCATTTCTTTACACACACATTTGCATTAGAAAGTCCATGAAAAATTTAACCATTTTATGTTTTTTAAGGCCAGCTGAAAGGATGCAGGCCATTTAAGCACTGAGGGCTAGTAATGTAATTCATCAGATTTTAAAATATCTTTTATTATTATAAAAAAAATCTGTCATATTTATCACATTAGGCCATATCAGTATGTAAACTTCTCTATATAAAATTTATGTGTAAATCGATCGTTTCACTTTACATTTTTGTTTTTGACTCTTTGGTTGGACAATATTGGACGTGGGGTTGAAGCCAAAGGAATCCGTCCATGGGTTTACTCTTATTAAGCTAATTAAAGAGATTATCAGGACATTTTGTTATATACCGATTCCAAAATTTAATAATATCATGGAATAAACACTATAATATATATAATATCTCCAAAACTAAACTATAATTAATTCTTGCTAGATAATTAAGCAATGCCATTTTTAATTCATGTATTTGTCATCCCCACTAACATAAATTGTTGTGATACCTTTTTCAGTAACTTAAAATATATATATTTTTTATTTGAATTGTTAAAAAAGAAAGTCGCTTAAAATATGTTATATCAGTCGGTGTGATTAAGAAATTAAAGGTCGCAATATATTACATGATCAGTGAACCCGACATTAACACGATACGAAATAAGTGAATTTGAGATATAATGAGATCATTAAGTCAATTGTGAGTCAACCCGTATAATAAGATTAAATTCTATAATTATTTAGTTTTATATGTTTTTATTATTGTTGCGTTGTAATATTAATATAATTAGTATTTGATTACTTAAGATCTCAAACTATCAAACTTTTACTATTAATATATAATTTTATTTTATGAAATATATCAATTTTCTTATTTATTATTGGTTTAAATATTGATCATAAAATATTTATCATGAATTTATTTGTAATTGTAAATTATTTAAATAGTTATCCTTGTATTATATATGAAATTATATTAATTGGATTAAAATAAATATATCGATTAGATCAATCCATTTACTTGAAACAGGTTAAATGGGTTAAATGCATCGTGTTTAGGTTAACTTAATAAAATTTAATTGTTAAACGTGTTAAGTGGGTCGTGTTGAGTCATCCGTTATTTATATAAGCCATGTTAAGGTTTTAGCATTTAATCCATTTCATAAAACGTGTCGTGTTCGGATTGATCTATATAATCTAGTATTCATGAGTACTTTATATGACACAAATACAATCTGCAAACAAGAATTGCCACCCATAGGAGTTACATTATCCAGAATGAAAAATCATGATAGTAAAACATCAGAATCCGTAAACTATTGAAGTACTATATATAATGCGTCTAATGAAAATTATAAATCTTAATGGAAGTTATATTGTTATTATTATCAGAACCAATATATATGATTTTACATTAATTTAATAAATCTTGATAATTTACCCTCGATCGTAAATATAAAAGCCAAATTGTTCGTTTATAATAAAGTAGGGATCATCTTATGATCATCACTTGCACCAGACATAACTTCATTACCACCTAAGCCAAACTGTTCCAATTAAATGCTTAAAAGTTATTCACATAAGGTCATGTATAGGCCGGTATATATGGGATTCAAATCATTTAGAATTTTTTTATATACGAGTCCTATCAGTTTCTATTGGTGTGGATTTGTAGGAAAATATTAAATTTGAACAAATGCGGTAGTATCTACGTACGTGACGTGCCGACTATGTGTATGTTTGAGATTGCCATGGGTAATATAACTTTTAGCTTAATGTTTAAAATTCCAGGGTTTTATTTTTACGATCCAGAATTGTTGGCCACCACATGTCCCAAATTCATGCTCCCTCTTGCTTGTGCTGCCACTTCATCGCATTTTTCACATGAGTGATGCTACGTATAAATTTTAAATGTATAAGTTTTGTACAAGTTTTTTGTAAAAATATGATCCCATTAAGAAAAAGTGAATTTTTCACACTTTTTTATAGTGAATTTTACTTTTTATAAAGAATTTGCATCAAACTTGTGCATTTGATACTTGTATATAGCCTATAGGGATGAATTCGTTTCAGTCTAGAGGGGATTTTTGGAACCGGACTAAACCCCTTTGGTCCAGGATTTTCACACCTTGGATCGGACCAGTAACTATCGGTTCAACCCAATTTTTTTTCATCTTTTTTTTTTTTGCAAATAAATTAATGAAAAAAGTATTTAAATTACTAAAATTAAAATTAAGTGAATTATTAAAGTGAATTATGTAACTGATTTGTTAAAAAATATTTAACTATAATTATATTTATGATGTTGATAATTACTAATTACAAACTTAGACTTTAGTATAGGGGTGGGCAGCGGGGCCCCGCCCCCGCTGCCCCGCCCGGCTTCCGCCCCGCCCCCGCATGGGCGGGCGGGCTAACCCGCTCCGCCCATGCCGGGGCGGGGTCCCCCGCCCCGCATAGAGAGGGCATAGCGGGGGCGGGGGGCGGGATGACCCCAGCGGGGCCCCGCCCCGCCCCCGCCCCCGCCCCACATTAAAAAAAAAAATTATTTATATATATTAAATAAATATATTGTATATAGATATATACAATTTATAAAAGACTTAAAATTATATTCAAGTCATTGGATTGTTTTGGCCTCCTAGGCCAATCTTTATATAGGAGGCCAAGGCAATACAATAGGCATCCTATTGTATTGCCTTGGCCTCCTATATAAAGATTGGCCTAGGAGGCCAAATCAATCCAAAATCTAACTCTAATGAGTTTAAATTTTTTTATATTTATAAATTTTAATTTATTATTTAAATTATATTATAATTTTGGTCTAAAAAATATTTTTAGACCAAAAAATTTTTTTTTTTAACATTAAGGCGGGGGGCGGGGCGGATGGGGGTTTTTCCCCCGCCCCCCGGCACCGGGGCGGGGGGAAAACCCCCATCACCCGCATGGTGCGGGGCGGGGGGCGGGGAGGGGGTGCCCCCGCCCCGCACCATGCGGGTAGCACCCCTACTTTAGTATTATGCATAATTATTAATAATGTCCTATATTAAAAAAATAAAATTCTAAAATTTTATATATGGTTAATGAATATCAAATAATTTCATTGTACATAGATTATTTTAATAATAGAGTATGTATGAATGTATTATGTATCTACATATATTATCCTATGATTTATAATACGTTATTAATTAATAGCATATATTATTTAATATTTTATATGGTCAATGATAATAGATTAAATGACAATTATATAATTAACTTATAAAACTATTATATAAAATAATATATTATATATATAAATATTTTTAATATATATATATTAATTCGGTCCGGTTCAGTCCAAAAATTACAGACCCTAAGATCGGACCGTACCCCTTCGGTTCCACAAATGATAGACCGAAACTGACCACGAGATTTTCGATCCGGTCCGATCAATTTTTCTGGTTCGGATCGAAAATTCTTCAACCCTACTTGTATATATAATCTCTCTTTTCACATATATTGTTCAATATATGAGTATTTTATATTACTATAAAAGAAAGAGAAAATCTTAGAAACAGTCGGGCTTCTAATAGCCTAAGAGCAGCCCACCACTAAATAACTAACACCTAGACTTTCCACCAAAGCTATTATGTGGTTGCACTACATCTGATTATTGTATATTTCAGAAACATGTAAACCCTTCAACACAGAGGCTCTCTCACCCTTCGCACCTCTCGCACCCCGCTCTCTGCCCCTTCGCACGGTTGGAGCTTGCACCCCCCACAGAACCCACCTCTTACATAGCTGGAGTTTGCATGGCTTCGTCTCCTCTCGCGACACAAAGGCTCTCGCATGGCACCCCCCTCTCGCACGACTTCGTCTCTATCTATCTCCAAGCTGAGGACGAAGGATTGGTACTAGCCACCGTTGAAGAAGACACAGACCTCGAACTCCCTTTCTGGTATAGTTTCACCATTTAAATAGAAAATCTTAAAACCATCTTTTGTCTGTCATCAATAGTGGTATATCTTGTGTTAGAGACCTTTCCTTCTTAATTGCGACAGTCTACTTGGAATGTAAACTGGTGAAGAAGAAAGAAATTACAATGTATGTCGGCCACAGTTTGGGTTAGCACAGAAAGTGTTTGATAAAAGTCCTAAGTGGGATAGTGAAATACCATTCTCTTTTAGTGAAGTATGATCCTTGACGAAGACAGGCATTGACGAAAACGAAGAGAGGGGCAGAGAGCTGAAAGCCTATTTCTGTGTGGGAGCTTAGAATTGTCTCTGTGTGGTGAAGCATATTTCTCTTATTGTGTTTTTCCTTACGTGACAACCACTGAATGGAGGGTTGATTTTGAGCACTTATCAGCCCGATCGTTAGAAAGCGTTTCGTAAAAAGAAACTCACACACTGTCCCATCCAACCACGTTTTTCTAGCATATTGGTATATATTCTCGTATTTTTTCTCCTTTTTTAGAAATTTCAGTAACAATCATAAGAGTTAGTTAGTGATTAAATTATAAATTTATTTTTATTATAAAATAAATTTAATATATCATATTATATAATGTGAATTTATAGAATAAAAATATCATGTGGTCCCACTCCACTCTATTATCTCCTGTCATCTCGGGTCTCATTCGCTCCATAACTCGTGAATGTACTTGATCCAACGCATTACCATTTTTTTTTGGTACTTTTGGTTTGTTACTTTTATTTTAAAAAAGGAGATTATAAATAGTCTTTTTCTTTATATATATATTTTTTATATGAGAGTCTCTCCCACTTTATATTTAATTTACCTACTTTAGTCTTATAAAAATACGTATATTTGCCAAAAAAAGTCTTCAACTTATATATCTTCAGGTGAGAAGAAGTCCCCGAGTAGATTTTAGATTTTCTTTTTTAATAGTAGATTTTAGATGAGTATTACGCAAAAGAATAGTTCTACCACCCTCGAGTAAGTGCGTTTGGATATTAAAATGAATTGAATTGGGATGATAAAATATTGTTAGAATATTATTATTATTTTGAAATTTGAAAAAATTGAATTGTTTATTATATTTTGTGTTGAGATTTTAAAAAGTTATAATGATGAATTGAGATAAGTTGAGATGATTTCATCCGGCTAATCTCGACTGACATTACATGCTATTTTATTAAAAAAAAAACTAGAAACAAAAGAAAAAGGAAATGGAACTCTATCTAAAGGAGCATATACCATCGCCTCTAGTCCTAAGCAGTGTTTTAAATCCCATACCGTACCGGCCGGTACGGCCGAAATTTTTCGTTTCGGCCGTCCGGCCGGTACAGGTACTATATCTGTACCGTACCGGCTAAAATACCGGCCGTACCGGACTAAATTTCGGCCTGTACCGGCCTATATTTCGGCCGGTACCGGCCGATATTTCGGCCTGTGTGTGTTTTTTTTTTTTCGATTTTTTCAAACTACAAACTTATTTTTAACCCCTAATTCAAATTAGACTATTTATAATTTATATATATATGTATTTATATATAATTTATTTATATATAGACTATTATTTTGGAATATAATTTTTATATATATTTATATATATAATTTATTTATATATTGACTATCCCGAAACGCTATCCCGAAACGGTACCAGTACCGAAATATTTCGTTCCAGTGCCTTGACCGGTACGATGTCCGGTACGGTATTTAAAACATTGGTCCTAAGCTCTCCCTCAGTCCGGCACCAGCATCCACTCCGCGCGGCAACAGTGATCCGTCTTCCTACACCATCTTCCAAACGATAGATTTTCTTTCTGATCACAGCACGTATCATTCAATTACACAGATTTTGTTATTTACCCAACAGGAAATATAAGCTTTTGTTAACCTCTTATGAAGAAGAACTATCCAAGACGTGTTGGATAGTCTTCTTTTGGCTTTGCATTTAAACTCCTGTAATTGTTAGTTTGATGGAATTGTACATCTCACCCTATTACTGAGCTGCTACTCCATTCCAACAAATATAAAAGAGCCAATGTGAGTAAATACTCTTTTCATAACTACAGATCCGATCAAGATTTCAGAAATCAATCTGGTCCCCAAAATCTCATTAAAATCCAAGCCAACAAACACAGACTTCCTAAACCCCAGAAATTTCATTGGACATTTCTGCAAATTATAAGACACTTTAGAACAGAGTAAAAATTCGATGCCAAATTGTTCGGAGTCAAATTTACAAATGGGTCCACAAATCCGAAAGATGGAGGCGACGATGGCAACAGTGGCTTAGGGTGAGTTTGGATATTGAAGTGAGTTGAGTTGATAAAATATTGTTAGAATATTATTTTTTAATATTATTATTATTTTGAAATTTGAAAAAGTTGAATTGTTTATTATATTTTGTGTTGGAATTTGAAAAAATTGTAATGATGAGTTGAGATGAGTTGAGAGTATTTAATATTCCAAACAAAGCCTTAGTGAATAAAGCTTGGGATGGATTTGACGATGGCAAGTAGGAGAAGTTTGGATTCAAAGATGAGTTGAGATGGTTTGTAAATAGTAGAATAAAAGTTGAATTATTTATTATATTTAATGTGGAAATTTGAGAAAGTTATTTTGAAATTTAAAAAAGTTAAATTGTTTATTATATTTTATATGAGAATTTAAAAAAATTGTATTAATAAGATGATATGAATTGAGATGGATTGAGGTTGATTTTGAATCCAAACCTCTCCTATGTCAGTCGGATCCACGTCATTTTATTTGTGGCTGTAGCTTTATTCTTACGGGAAATTTGTACAATTTACTAATTTGTATGCAATTATGAAATAAAATAATTGTATTTTAAATTTTATTTTAAATTTGATGTATTTAAATTGTGAATGAGTTGTTAGCCTATCACTATCTTTATTTATTTTATTGACATGTATTCATGTGTTATTGCTTGTGCAGAAAACAGTGCCACTATTTATGATTGTCGGTTGGACCGTTGGTCTATCAAAACCCGTAAATAGTGACCCGCGGGCCAAAAGTCTTTTAATATATGCAAATCATATATGAATAATTATATCAAAAGATAAATCAAGGCCGGGCTTTATATATATATTTTAAGAGAAATTATCATCATTTATTCATCAAACAAACTTACATTAATAATCGGATACATATAGGGATATTCTCATATCAACCATTACCTCATAAACCAGTTAATGCATTTGGAGTTCTACCAATACACTATTTCTTTTTATGACTGGTCTGGCCTTTACTACTGTTGATACTCTCTACAGACAAACTTTCAAGAGTCAACAATCTGCCTAAACAGAGACTCACCCTTCATAGAAAGAGAGGACTCAACCTCTACAAACAAAAGTCCAAGAGACAGATTCATTTTTTTTATTTTTACTAAATAATAAGGAAAACAGTAATATAGATGTGAAAAAGGATGGATTACAGTTTGGACATAAATTTTAGACTCTGTGACGGCATGTGAAGGCAACACGCTAGTCTCTTTTCAATTACAAAAACTAGATCTAAAAGACCTAATGGTAAAGATTCCAGTAATCTAGAGCATGTGGAGAGAAAAGTTGTCTGAAGGGAAGGCACTTGAGGACCATGCACAGTTGTGAGCAGCGCATGAGGACCATGCACGGTGATTTTCACAAAACTGCCAATATCCTCCAAATGATTTGCGGTCTGTAAGTCTTCTTGTGATGCGCGTGTCTCTCGAGAGTTGCCGGAAAACTGTAGATATGTCTGTTTCGACCTTGAAGGAAACAAAATAAAGTAAGAAAAGATAATTACTTTGATAGACAAAGAGGGTAGATGGAGAAATGAGGGAATGAGAGGTTGAAGGAGGAGGAAGCCGATGCCTCCTCTTTCGGCAAAAATCAGATTTGGAGGCTTCCAGATCTTTTTACTAGAGAGAGAGAAAAAGTTTACCCTAGAACCACTTTTTTTTCATATATCCTCTTCGGCGGGCTTTATATATATATATGGGGCAAACTTTAAAAAAAAAAAAATCAATAGCAAGTTTAGTTTAGATTAATTTTATTGATCAAGTAAGAAAAAAAGAGCACCAAAATAGATATGGTGATCAGCTATATTTCTAGGTTTTTTGGTATCAATCCTTTAGTGAAATTCTTATAATTATTAGAATAATTATATATAATGCTACTCCTGAGAATTTAGAAGTAATAATCGCATGAAATTATTGATATGATGCAAGTATCAACATTTGTTATATCGAATATTAAAAAAGATTAATGCAAATGTCTATGATATTAGGATAGGGAGAGTTGCTATTTAGTACGTAATCTGCCATATGCTTTGTCTCTAATGTAAAAGTGTGTTGGGGGAAGTATGGGTGGGCAGCAGGGCCCCGCCCCGCCCCTGTGAGGCGAGGCGGATCACCCCGTCCGACAGATGCAGGGGGCGGGGCCACCCGCCCACATCTGGGTCTACCTTCGGGGGCGGGAGTGGGATGGGGATGACCCCGCCCCGCCCCGTATAATTATATTTATAATTTATATATTTATATATAAAAAAAAACCTAGGCATTTATATCAAAACCCACCCCCAGCCCCCCCCCCCCCCCCCCGGCCCCGGAGCCTTCATCTCCCTCGACGACCCTCACTCACTTCTCCCTCGCTCTCAGTCTCTCCCTCTCTCTGAGTTCTCGGCGTCCCGCACCCGGTCTGTATCTCTGCATCGCCGTCCCCGTCAATGTCGCCGTCGCACAACTCACACCCAGTCCCTCTCTCTTCATCTCCGTCACCGAAGGTAAGAAAGTAAACTTAAATTCAAAATTTAATTTTTTTTGTGATTTTTATATTTAATGGAGATTGGAGGAAGGATCGGGTTTATCGGAGATAGATGATGAGATTTTGTGAATTGTGTGCTGTGGAGCTTAGATTGTGCATGTGGTTTGAACTTTGAATTTAGGGGTGACTCCCATCCCTTTGTTTTTTTTTTTTTTGTTTTTTTTTGTTTGCCTTATGTAATGTGTGTGAATCATGATATTATTTGTGTCTAATTAATTCAGATTAGAACCCTAAATTAATTTAGGGCTCAAATCCGAAACCCTAAATTAATTTAGGGGTTTCAAAGATTAAAAACCTAAATTAATTTAGGGTTTCGAAATACCCTAAATTAATTTAGGGGTTTGAAAGAAAAAATTGCTATGCAGTGGTTTATTTCCTTAAGACCCTGGATTTGCTGATGAATGTGAAAGTGAGGTTTCCTCAAGCTTTAATTTGTTAGGGAACTATGTGACATTGTGATTGGTTGCATATGAGAATATTTCACACTAAATTTGCATTGCATTTACCTATACATCTTAATTTAGGGGTTTAAAAACAGAATTTCATGTTCCCTACCAAATTGAAAAAAAAAAAAAAAAAAAGAATGCACTAGGGTATTTCAAAATACAATATAATTAATTAAGATGATATATATATATATATATATATGAATGTCAAGTGATACTTTTTTTTTTATGTTCATTAAATAGTTGTTATGCTTATAGTCTTTCAAGTCTAAGAAACTATCTTGTTAATATACTTTACTACATATATAACCAAAGTACTCAATATTTTTTTAAATCTTTATCTTGCTTTCGTAGTAGTTCTGATCCATTAAATCATGATATTTTTTATTTTTTTTATCGTGTCCGAAATTAAAGATCATCAGGAATCAGGATGTTAATTGTTTAGCATGTTGCTATATATTCTATAATTTCAGATTTTTTGTTTGCTTCAACTTATGGATATGCCAGCATATTCTAGTGCGAGCTCTCATTTCCAGGCCGAGGGCACCCATACCCCTACACCTACACCTACACCTACGCCTCCTACTCATACCCCTACCCCTAACCCTACGACACCTTGCCCCGCCCCCAAACCCAGCAAGAAACCTGTTTCAATAGTTTGGAGTCATTTCACCAAACTAGAGGGTGGTGACCCAAGTAACCCCCAAGCCAAATATAATCATTGTGGGAAAATTTATGGATGTCACTATAGGAAACATGTCACCTCACAATTAAAGGTACACTTAGAAGAGCAATGCAAAAAAAGTTCAATATTAAGATCATTACAAGAGAAAAACCAATCTAGGCTAGAAATTGGACTTAAAAAAATGGCGGATGTGACTAGTGGGGGTGCAACTTTGAGGGAGTATATTAAGTATGATCCCGATGAGTGTAGAAGACACCTAGCTCGTATGGTCATCATGGACGAGCTACCTTTTCAACTTGTTGATGGGAAAGGGTTCCAAGTATATTCTCGCTACTTTGAACCAAGGTTTAATATTCCTTCTCGCCATACGGTGGCAAAGGATGTAAAAAATATTTTTACATTGAAAATGAGAAGTTGAGGGATCAATTGGCAGATCAATTTGTTTGTCTCACCACTGACACTTGGACATCGATCCAAAATTTTAATTATATGTTTTTTACGGTGCATTTTATTGATTGTCATTAGAAATTGTAAAAGAAAATTATAAAATTTTGTAAAATCACCGATCATAAGGGTGAGACAATTGGGAAGGCCTTGGAGGCCGCAATAAAGGAGTGGGGGTTGACCCGAGTTGTTACAGTCACAGTCGATAATGCCTCGTCTAACGATGTCGTATTGGGACATCTGAAGACCTATTTTAGAGAGGCAAATAAGACACTCATGGGTAGTGAGTGTCTGTATGTGAGATGTGCGGCATATATTCTGAATTTGATTGTCACTAATGGTTTGAGAGATCTTCATGACTAAATTGCTTGGGTTAGGATTGCTGTGAGATGGGTGAGATCTTCTCCTTCGAGGTTGGAAAAATTCAACGTTGCTACGAGATCTGCGGGCCTAACATCTAAGCAAGGCCTAACATCTAACCAGGGCTTTTGTATTGATATGCCTACACATTGGAACTCAAAATTTTTGATGTTGGAGGCGGCCCAAGAATATAAGCTGGCATTTGCATTATTGGGTGACGAAGACATCCAATATGTTAAATATTTTGATGATCACGGGAGATTGGGGAAACCTATAGATGATGATTGGGAAATTGTAGCTATTTTTGTAGAGTTTTTGAGGCTTTTTTACGATGTCAACACGAGGCTATTTGGAACTTTGTACCCTACATCCAATGTTGTATGTCAGCAAATATGTAGGATAAAAGAAGAATTAGATGATATGGTCGCGGGTGGTCACATTAGGCTGCGGGAGATGACATTGATTATGAGGAAAAAGTACAACAAGTATTGGGGAGATTTAATTAGGGCTAATATTTTGTTATATGTAGCTGTCGTCTTTGACCCGAGGTATAAGTTAGATGGCATGATATTTGGATTGGGCCTTGTGTACGGGCAAGTATGGGCAGAACTTATTGCAGCAAGGGTAACCCTTGGTAGATTATTTGATGAGTTTTCCACCCTGCGGGGTGGTAATATTGCGGCACCTACACCTACCCTCTCAGCCTCAGGCTCACAGTGTCCTGAAGTCGAGGTTGGAAAAAGACGTAGATTGGAGTGGGGTGAGAGGTATGAGGAGACCCCCTTCCTCTGGGGTTCTGTAGAGGCTCAGTCAGAGATAGACAGATACTTAGCAGTAGAGATTCTACCATTTTCACGAGATTTTGATATATTAAGTTGGTGGAAGGTGAATGCCGTGAAGTATCCCATCCTTGGAGAGATAGCCCGCACACTTTTGGCCATCCCTATTACCACCGTAGCCTCAGAGTTGGTCTTTAGCACAGGAGGGCGTGTATTAGATTCATTTCGGAGTTCATTAGCTCATGCCACTGTGGAGGCTTTGATTTGCACGCAGAATTGGATCAAGGGAACTCCAATTCATGTTCCGGATGTTCTTGAGTATGAGGAGGCCGACGTCGAGGAGGAGGGTGATGATCAGCCTGGATCTGGTATTTATTTTAATTTCATTTTCTAATTTCTTATTTTTATTTATTTATTTTCATTTAATTGGTATTCATTAATTTGATTTCAAATTTAATACTTATAGTGATACATGAGACGGCGTCTACGGCTACCTTCGATGCAATATGACTTTGTATTGGACCCACCATTGCCATGGTTTGCATAATTTCTCCCTTAATTGTTTTTTGCATTTAAAATTTTGTTTCATCTTTATAAATTTTAATTTTAATTTGTTTTATTTTTAACTTATTAACTTTTATTATCTTGATTTTCAGTCTCACAGTAGTCGACACAACTCACCACTCAGTGAACTCACCGCTACGGCTCCACCCCAAAATCAAATTGATCAAATTGAAAAATTATGATTTTGTTAATTTACAATTAATTGTAATGTTGCTACAATATTTAATTGTACAATTTGTAATATTTCTTTTTTTTAGAGGACTTTGTAATAGTTTATTAGTCCTCTTAATTTTTATAATTGTAAACTACTTATTTTAGCTTAGTGCCTTAGTGGTGATTATTATTTAATTAGTTAATAGTTGAAACTTAATGTCTACTTAAAAGTTCAATCTATATATATATTATTTTTTTTCAGTTTTAAAATCTATACATTTTTTAAGTTAAATTATGGGCTCAAAGTGGCCTAAAAACGGATTCTAGGCCCAAAGTGACCCAAAAACCGATTATGGGCCATTTAGGGCCCAGAAAACTTCACTGTGCCAAAGGCCCAGTAGGGGGATGCGGGGGTGCGGGTGGATGGAGGTCCACCCCCGCACCTCAGCCAGAGGACGGGGTACCCAACCCCCGCCCATGAGGGGGTGGGGGAGGGGTGGCCCCGCCCCGTAGGGGGCAGGTATCACCCCTAGGGGGAAGCTATACGCATCTTTGCATATTAAAGTATTTCTAACATTTTGTAAATAGTATTTGAGTGGTTTGAGTAAATATACTTTATTCGTTTTAGAGAAACGAGAAAAAAATTGAAAAAAAAATCATTTTTTAAAATAAGTGTTGTATTAAAGTTTGTAAAAATGAATAAATAAAATTAAAAAGTTGTTTGAATATAGTTTTTTAATATTATTTTTATTTTGAGATTAATAAAAGTTGTATTGATATTTGTAAATGTTGTATTGATTTTTGCATTTGAGTAATGATTAGATGAAAATTTTAGAATTTTAAATAGAGAAGTATTTTGTATTTGAATAATGTTTGAGTTTAAGTTACAAGAAATTATAGAAATTTTAGGAATGTTTGGTGTTACCCAAACATGTCCTATATTTTGATGCTTAAAGTATCTAAATAAGTATGGAAAACAGTGTGTGGGGGATTCTCCCCCTACCTGAGGCCCAAGAGGCCCAGTCAAGTCCGACCCAAGATCTAAAGGACACAGATCTAGACCACTAAGAGGATCCCTTGTACATGACCTATGGGAGGGACGGCGTAGCAAAAGATGGGACTCGTCGAGACTCGTTGGTCTGAGGTTCCTCGGATAATGTCCAGTCACCGAGTGCCCGTCCTCATAGAAGGCGCAAAGTGTGGAGGATCGTCGATCTGGTGACAGAGAAAGCTTGGACAGACCAGGGGAAAAGCAGACCAAGGGGAGAAGGCTGGAGAACCACGCCGCATTTAATGGCTCTGCTGCCCGGGTGACACGCCACATTAATGGAATCGACGCAGGACCATGCCACATTTAAAGATTCTGACAAAATGAACAGTATGAGGACTCCAAATCTCATAGCGACAGGCTTGATCTGCTCACCGAACTTCTAGTATAAATAGTTGATCCCAAGTACGAGGATACTATCTCTGACTTTTAAGTTTTCTTACTTATTTACTACACTCCAAGAACATTTACTGATTTTGGAATTGAAGGCTCCCTCGGCCCCTAGGCCGCCCTCTCAAAACTACGTACATTCCTCTCTTTGTATGGCCCATTGTGAAGACCTGAGTTGTTGGAGCATGGCCTAAGGGTGTGCGAAACACGACATCAACAGTGGCGTCGTCTGTGGGATTGTAATAAATCTTGCGTGTCCTTGTCATGCCTGCTACAACCCGTTCTGAACAACTCAGAAGAAACGTGGGAGATGCCATGGAAGCAAGGCTAAAAGCCATGGAAGAGTGGGTGACAAAACTGACTGGCGAGGTGGAAACACTCCGCAAGGAGAATGTGGAACTTAAGAATCCCTTAAATGACCAAGAAGGCGGGGAGAATAGTGACACTAAGCAAGTGGGGTCCTGAAATACACAAGTGGGGCCCAAGAAAGAAGCGAAGCAAAAACACATGCATGACGAGCTCTGCAGCCTCAAGGGGAAGTACGAGGATATAGTGCGGAAGGTAGGTACGTCGTCAACGGTGGACCAACTACTCATAAGCACAAGTCTACCCTATACTGAAGAGGTAATGGCATTTCCTTTGCCACTGAAGTTCAGAATCCTAGTCATGGAGATGTATGATGGGAACAAGGACCCTCTTTAGCACCTGGAAACCTTCAGGGCTCACATGGTACTGCATGGCTTCCCTGAGAAAATTTCTTGTAGGGCGTTCTTGCTGACCCTGAAGGGGCCCGCACATGCATGGTTTGGGTCACTAGCACCCAAGTCGGTGGATAGTTTCGGCGAACTAGCCAAGCTATTCCTAACCCAATTCATGTCTAGTCGGAGGAGGGGCGCCCGACTACATACCTCTTCATTATCAAACAAACGGAGGACGAGAGCTTGAAATCCTACCGGTCCTGGTTCAATAAGGAGCGCATGACCGCCGACGATCAAGACTAGAAGATCACCTTGGCAGCAATCCTAGGAGGTGTCTGGCCACACTCCCAGTTTATGGTGGAACTGGCCAGGCGGACCCCTGTGATGCTGCGGGAATTCATGGACCAGGCCGACAGCTTCATTAACGCGCAAGATACTCTCTGAGCATTAACCGAACTGCGAAGGAAGGAAATAAAATGCGCGGAAAGAAAGGGGAAAGCTCCAGCCCAGGCCAAGCCCCGTGAAAAAGGGGAAAGAGACTCCTAGGAGAAGCAATGAGAGGAAGTACCGACGAAGGCACCTGGGCCGCAATACAACTGACCCACATTCATCATTGAAGGGGAGGACGATCGGGGAGCAATGCCCCGATATTGCACATACCATCGGTCCACCTCCAACAAACACCGAGTGTTGCCGCTCCCCATGAGGAAGGAAGGAATATTTGGAGCAACAAAGGCACCACAGCTCCCCGGACAAGAGACAAGTGCAGGAGCCGAGGAGAAGATCGACGGAAAGGAGTCGAGATCAAGATGACCAGCATTGGCAAGAGAACAACCCTCAGGGAGCATCGTCGGATCCCCCTGATCGCCACCAAGGCAGCAGCCCCCTCTTGGGGAGATTCGAACCATAACAGGAGAGTTCGCGGGTGGGGGCGTCACCTCGGCGGGACGGAAGGTGCATGTCAGGCAGGCCCTATACCATGAGGTGTACTCGACCGAGTATCGCCCCGCCAAGCAACGAAGGGGTAACCCCACTCATGTGATCTCATTCACAGAGGCTGATGAAAAAAGGGTCTTGTACTCCCATGAAGACGCCCTGGTGGTCACCATGCTTATCGCCACCACCCGCAGAATCCTCATCGACAACGGAAGCTCCGTGGATATACTGTTCTGGGAAGCTTTCGTCAAAATGGGTATCGAAACCTACCGGCTACTGGCCACCCTTGTACCCTTGAAAGGCTTCTCCGGGGGCATTGTTCGGTAGGTGGGGACCACCACCTTGTCCGTCTTGGTAGGAAGTAGCCCATGTACGGCCCCTATCATGGTCGACTTTCTGATGGTAAAAACTCTGTTGGCCTACAACGCCATCATAGGAAGACTCACCAACAACTGCCTAAGGGTCGTCACGTCGACTTACCACCTCAAAATGAAATTCCAAACTCCTCAGGGGGTGGGAGAAGTTCGGGGGGAGCAAGTGTCGACAAGGGAGTGCTACGTGTAGGAACTGAAGTAGAAAGATGAAGAGCCCACCTTGGACTACAACAAGGGGCCAAAATAGGCCGGGCACCGCTAGAAAAACAACAACAGGCTCCTATCTACGATCCGCCTTGCCTAGTTTCTAGGGAGAAAGGGATGGCATAAGGCTGTGAAGAAAAAGGCGGAAAACTACTTCTCCAGAGCGAGCACCAAAGCCCTTTAGATTTTGTAATGACTCTGCACTAAACTTGTATATTTCTTTTTACTTAATAATACAACTTTTCAGGGCAATTAGGAACATTTAATTTATGCTCTCGCCTTACAAGTACGGCACCAACAAATAAAAACAAAACAGCTAACAAGACACACGGCGACGAGGTCATCAACAACGTACCTCTTTGTGGGTCACCATTGGGAAATGTAGGCCTAAGTGTTGCCTTATGCCTCCCGCCTCCCGCAAGGGAGAGTGGATTAGCCAATGGCGGCCAGAAAATAAAACTTACCTCCTTCATGGACGCCAACAAGCGGGTGCGGGTTCAGTAACAAACTTCCCAAAAACTTACCTCCCTGCGAGATACTCTAGGGAAAGGTCGGCCTAAGGGTGGCCTTATCCCTCCCAAAGAGGAGAGCGGGACTGGCATACGATCCTCCCCAATACATTACCCCAACCTCCGTCGCAAAGGAGAGTGAGATCAGCACCAGCCTGACCCAACACCTACCTTCCCTGTGATATCAACGAGCGAGAGCAGGTTCAGTACCAGACTGCCCGAAAACTGACCCCCCCGCAGGACACTATAGGGAAAGGTCAGCACAAGGGTGGCCTTATCCCTCTTGCGAAGGAGAGCAGGACCGGCACATGGCCCTCCCGAATAAACTTCCCTGACTCCTATCAAGGAGAAAAGTGATCGGTCGACTGCCACCTGAACTTACCTCCCCGTGGGGGCGTATAGGGAAAGGTAGGCCTTAAGGTTGCCTTATCCCTCCTGAAAGGAGATACGGGTTAGTCCTCAGCTACCCGACATCAGAAATTTTACCTTCCTCATAAGTGTCAACAGGCGGGAGTAGGTATAGTAACAAATTGGCCGAAAACTTACCTCCCCGCGGGATACTATAGGGAAAAGTCGACCCAAGGGTAGCATCCCTCCCACGGAGGAGTGTGAGACTAGCACACGGCCTTCCCAAATACTTACCCCGACCTCCACTGTGAGTGAAAAGTGATTCTAGAGCCGGCCTAGCTCAAAGTATTACCTTTCCCTATGATGTCAACGAGCGGGATTGGGTCCAGTAACAAATTGCCCGAACAACCTACCTCCATGCAGGACCAAGAAGGGGAAGGCCAAACCACGAGGTGACCCGAAAAACTTATCCCGACTCCTATCAAAGCAAAGGAGCGGACTGCTCCACTGGCAACCTGAAGAAGTTACCTCCTTGGGGAATCAAAAAGGGGCAGTCTAGCTTGAGGTAGCCTGACCCCTCCCCAATGGAGTGCTAGTTTGAGTCTTATGACTACTCGAAGAAAGAATGGTTTATGGAAAAGAAGCAGAGTGCCGATAAAAGAAGCCATGCAAAGCGTAAGCAAGCAAGGAAAATACGGATAAGGTACAACCGGATACACATACTTACTTTATTACTTAATGCAGGGTTGCAAAAAAGAGAGTGGTAGGGAATGCAAGAAGAAATACAGCAAGGAAAACGTGGAAACAGCGCAAAAAGGAAATTATGGAAACGGTACATTAAGCAAGACGCAGAAGCAACACTATGGGGAAAGCTGAAAAAAATATGCGGGAAGTGCACAGTCGAGTACACAAAATCATTTTATTAACTTTAACACAATACAAAAGACAAATTACATCATGAAGTCAAATTACAAGGGAAAAGTTACATGATAAGGCCCCGTGAAACCATTGAACTTCAAAGAATAATTCACACAAGGAAGCTCTTACATTCCAATGAACCGCCTGCAATGCCATCTATTCCACGTGCACACATATAAGAGAAAAGTCATTGGAAGGACCCGAGACCACAAACCCTACCGAGATTGACTCAGCGACCATGAGCGACGACTACATAACCGCAGAATCGATGGAGTCGACCTTTCGGGTGCAACATAGATTGAGGACCACCACCATTACAACATTTTGATAATGCCAAAGAAAGTCAGCAGACCACAAAAGGCAAATTACGCCATATGGTCGCACGGGCTCCAAGGAGGAGAATTGTTATAGTGGAAAGACGCTCTTGGGCGCAAGGAAACCAGACAGTAAATTGCGGTCATCTGTGTTGTGAATGGCGACGGAGACAGTGCCAAGATCCGGAACATCTCGGGGCCAACCTCGACAAAGGATTTTGACCGATTCGAAGAAATTCTGATATCAAGAGAAGCAAAATTGAAGCGGGAGGTGGCCACAACGATGACCGAGCCATTAACCACTACAACAAAAGCACTTCTCCATTACAGACAACCAGGCACCGAGTTCGGTTGCGGAGAAGCTTTTGAAGTGGAGCCTCGTAAGCGAAAGGGCAAGAACGTGGAAGCGTAATAAGCAAAAGGATAGGAACAAGAACAAAGGATCCGGGACCTCACCAACAAAAGATATGTGGCTCCACCTTCCGACACAAGGACCGCCACAACAAACAGCGGCTTAAGCGCCACCAATGGATATGCCACCCACTAGGATATGGAGAATACATCTGAGCAACAGGGGATAGAAAAACAATGCAAAGAAATTTGAAAGAAAAGAAAGACAGATGTAAGTAGGGTAAAAATTCTAACTAGAGAAAAGGTCGTTATATAGGCGGGGTCCTCTGACACCGGCAAGGGTACAAAAGTAGTTGGCATCTCATTTCTCCCAAGATCGCGGTTGGATTTAAAGGATGCCTCATTGGTTGGGATATCGCCAGGTGCAAGTCACTGGAGGTACTTGGCAAAGGATCTTGAATGTAGCTCCGGGCTCTGAAGAAGAAATGACTGCATCGATTTGCCCCCACGCCATATCACGAAGAGTCGGGAACCACCTTAGCAGCTTGTGTAAGGAAAGGTTGGCACCCTGGAGGCTCGTGCGTAGCTACTCTAACCAGTCAACCTCTCCCTGCAACTTTTTTTCTCCACCTGTTCTCTAGAGAGCTCGGCCTGGAGACTTTGATTAAGCTGCTCCAGTCGGGTCTTTTTCTCCTCACACTTTTGTTTGTGCCTCTGGAGATGACTTTCCGACTTTTTCAGCATCTTGCGCTCACCCGACAAGTCCTACCTCATCTCCTCAAGCTTAGATTTCAATCGTTCATTCTCTTCCTTGCCACCGTGAGCATGGTCCAAGCTCTCCAGAGCGGCCACCTCCTGATCGTCCACAATAAAGTTCGCGAGCTGAGAAGTGCCCTAATGACGCAAAAGCAATACTAAGAAAGGAGGAAGAACGAAGACAAAAGAAAGGTGGGAAAGGAGCAATCAAACCTTGCAGAAGAAAGATAATAGACACTCGACAACCCGCCCAACAACATCATCTCGGCTACCTTCAATGGCCAGTTGAGACAAGTAAGGAAGGGCCTCCACAAGATCGACAAATTAGGGGAGCTCCTCGGGAAGCTTGGAAGGAGCGATCCGGTCCCCACTTAAGCTCCCCGTGAGGGGGCCGATGGTAGCATCCGGAAGAGAGTCGCCGCTTACGAAAGGCACCGCTTGAGTAAGCGGTACCGGGATCCTCGGACCACCATTAGCCTGGACCGAAGAATCTACAACGGATCATGTCAGACTCTCGAGAATCTCAACAATGAGAGAGGACTGACCTCCTAGGCAACCTTCTGCATCCGCATGATGGCCGGAGGAAGCTCCCCCTCCCTCGCCGACCTCCTCACTCGAGTGATTCCCTGCGGCTGAACGAGATGAGGAAGGGGGAGAGATCCAAGAAGAGGAATCCTGCCCCTCCCCCCCCCCTCCCCGGGGGTGGGGCAGATGTAAAAATACTCTCGAGGAGATTGCCCATGTCAACCTCAACCCCAGGCGCCTCGATAATCAGATGACTAGCTTCCAAAGCAGCCACTTCCCGCTCCAAAGGGTCCTGAACCTCGAGAAGAGGTCTACTCTAGGCAGGGACCTTTTTCCTACGAGATTTCTTCCATTTATCTGGAATAGGAAGGTCCGAGGAACGCTTCTAGAGCAAAGCGACCTGTGGCCGCATAACCACTGACCCATCACCAGAAGAGAGGTGCCCCAAGGGAGGCAGGGAACTTCCCGGACATTCTTCAGAAATGAGAACCTTAGAACGAATGCTGTCGGGGGTGTTTCTGCACTCCCACACAATCGCAAGGCACGTTGATTCATAAGGGGTGGCTATCGGATGCACGACCTTATCCTTTAGAACTGTTACCCAATCTATCCATATGGGGAACTCTCAGCGGCCCACTTGGCCCACCAGAAACTCCCAACCGTGGCCTGAGAAAAAGAAAAATTTAGAGGACCAGTATTTTACCTTGTGATACTGCTACTCGAAGGTAACTAAGGCGTGGGACGCTTTAAAGTTGCACACTTTCCTTTTTAAGCGAAGCACCCTATGTGCAAGAAGAAACTCGCGGCCAGTAAGATCAACATTTTCTGGGTAGGATTCCAACAGAGCCCGCCGCCAAATAATGCTACAGCAGATCAGTAACCTCCAAGTGTTCGGATGCAGTTGTGAAGGGCCAATCTCAGGCGGTACAGAAGTTCGCGGATGGGGCGAGGAAATAGCAATCTCAAGCCACACGAAAACATGGAAGGATATAGGACTACTTTACTGGAGTGGCCCTCTGAGTCAACGACACCCTCGTCAGAATCCAGGACTTTAAAGGCAACGGATTCTGGCACTCAATATGTGAGGGCTAAGGAGGCCAATGTGGACTTATCAGTAGACGAACGCCACCCACTGCCCAAAAACACTGGACCAAAATGCTAGGTTAAACAGATTTTTCAGAGGCCATTACTACCGGAGTGCGAAGTAACAGAGAAACCGGTTGGAAAAAAGGAGAATTGAAAGGACAAGAATGGCAGGACAATCGCAAAGTAATAAGAGCAAGTCAGGGCCACTCCCACATTTTATAAAAGAAGGTAATGGGCAGTAGGCCTGGGCTCTGACTCCGACGGAGTCGAAGTGCTCGTTTCCTACCTCCGACTCCGACAAGAGTCAGAGTCAAAATTATCCTCCGACTCCGACTCCGAACTGGAGTCGGAGTCCGACTCCGATCGGAGGTCGGAGTTCCGACCTCTTATCGGAGCTCCGACATAATATCGGAGCTCCGACCTCCGATCGGAGTCGAACTCCGATAGGAACTCCGACTACCAATCAGAGCTCTGACTTCCGATAGGAGCTCCGAATTCTGTTCGGATTCGGACCGTTTATTTCTCTGCATTTCTAACAGATCGAAATGTATTTAGACGGCAAAATTCTAAATGCGTTGGTTTTTTTAAATTTTCAATCCAAACCTCTTTACACAAACACAATTTCAACCCTGCGTGACAACATCAATTAGTTGTTTAGTTTTACAATAGCAAATTTATGTTTGGGGCCATGCATGCATGTGAGTTGGCTGTATAGAAACAGACCACCTTTAAGAAAATATTATATTACACTTTACATATCATATTACATGTTTGGTTTATAACTGATTTCACAAACACATATATACATAATTCGCGCCCAATCTTCCTTTTCTGTATGTTGAAAGCATCAATCCTCCGCACGCACATATCTGATTTGACAAACACATACACATAATGCACGACCATTATGTGGTTTATACCTGTACTAATAATTCAAACTTCAAATAACAAAAGGCTCAAATTAGATCTCAATCACTGTATATAAAAAATGAACTAAAACAAAAATCAGCAACTAGTCAAACTGATTCTTACCAAGACTCTCAAGCGGCGTCCGTTCCAAACTCTCAATCTTCGGCAATTATGTTAGGGTTCACAATTAGATCTATAAAATCATAAAAAGTAGAAGTTAGAAACATTAAAACCAATATTTAGATCTATAAAAGCATATAAACTTACCCGATTCAAGCCTATAACTCTCGGCATCAACGCCAACGGTATCTAGTCCAATGGGCGTTTCACTTATCCAATTCTGTGTGCAAACGAGGGACTCCACGGTTGTCGGTGACAATGAACTCCGATAAGCATCCAACACGAGACCTCCAGTGCTAAATGCCGACTCTGAGGCAACTGTAGTGACAGGAATGGCTAGCACATCTCGGGTTACACGAGAAAGGACTGGATACTTGGTGGAATTAACTTTCCACCAAGTTAATAGCTGAAATACATCACTAGATGCCTCGACAGCTTCCATAAAATATCGTTCAACCTCAGATGTACAATGCATAATATTCCTTGTTGACATGAGTTGATGATACTGCTGTATAATACGATTGCCCTAACCCGTACAGATGGGTCAGTATCACCTGAGGAAACTGACGATCTCGTCGGCCTCGAATGTGAGGAGCTACTAGCTGCGGATGAAGGCTGACAACTATTACTGTAGTGATTATATAAGTTATCAACATCATTTTTTAGCAATCTAATAAATTCTGCAGCCTTCACTGCCCCGAGAACGGAATTTACCCAAAATTCTAAAACGACCAACTTAACTCGGGGGTCAAGGATCACAGCCACAAATAACAATCTATTCATCTTCTCAATATTCCCCCAATATTTATCATATTTGATCTTCATCCTCGTAGCCATAGCAGATAACAATCCACTAGAGTCAGTACAACTATTTTCCAACTGAAAGTGAAGCTCCGAAAGCTCGCTAAAGAATGAGTTCGCAGTCGTATATTTGGATCCAGATAGCCGCATGGTTATGTCATAAAAAATTCTTAAAAACTCAACAAAGTAGCTCACACTAGTCCAATCATGTGCGTCCGGCACACCGAGCCCCTGTCCTGCTGGCTCCAACAAAGCATACTTCAGGCCCCCATCCTCGACCTCCATCCGCTCGAATGCTTTTTGGTACTTCTGTGCCACATCCAACATCATGTATGTAGAGTTCCATCGAGTCGGAACGTCCAAGCACAACATACTAGAACATTCAATCTTAAGATCCACTGCTATTGCCTTAAACTTGGCAAGCCTTTGAGGGGAACCCCTCACATATCGTACAATGTTGCGGACTCGGGTTATGGAATCATCAACCACTTTTAACCCCTCAACAACTATGAGGTTGATGATATAAGCACAACATCGAACGTGAATAAACTCGTGGGCCCGAATGACATCATCTCTCACCGTCGTGTTCCGTTTAAACCAATCAATTGCTGTTTCATTGGCACTGGCATTGTCAACTGTAATACACAACACTTTTCGAATTCCCCAGTCTTTTAAATAATCATCCATCTGGGCCCCAATGGATGGACCTTTATGATCGATAATATCTTTAAAACCAATAATTTTTTTTATGCAAAATCGACTCACTATCAATGTAGTGTGCTGTGATACACATGTAACAGACGTTCTGTATGGAAGTCCATGTGTCAGTTGTAAATGACACTCTCTGGCCAGTGGTAATAAACATCTTCCTCATCTCCGCCTTGTCTTTCGCATGCCTCTTCATACAATCTCGCATCACCGTATACCGTGATGGAATGGAAAATCGTAGCTCAACAAAATTTAGAAACTTTCAAAAGCCTCTTTTCTCGACTGTGGTAAAGGGCATCTAATCAGTAATTATCATCTCTGCAAGCATGTCCCTCAACATTTTCTCACTGTATTGAGGGATGACCAATTTCTTAGTTTGTGTGCCATTAGTGGCTGTAGAAGTTTGGTAACTGAGGTTGGTCTGATCAGTGGCTTGCAATCCCTTCGCTATCTTATATCGTTGGCAACCATTTAGATGTGCTATTAACACACTGGTACCTTGCTTCTTCGAATGGCATCCACAAAGTGATCCACAGTAATGGCATCTTGCTACCGGGTTCGCAATATCACTAGGAATTTTGGTGAAATGCTCCCATATCCACGACCTCTTTTTAGAAGGCCGTGGTGGTTGATCTTGCTCAATGGGCATCTCCTCCACTTCGTTGAACATATCCTCATCCTCTATATCAACTGGGAGTGGGAATCGACTACTCGCACAAAATGTAGTTGCTCTAGATGTAGCTGCCCTAGATGTGGCTCTAGAGGTGGAAGTACCCACCGGTGTAGAAGTTGTAGCATTGGCATCCGCCGCATCTCCTTGTGGACAATCATCTCTACTATGTCTAGGATCCATATCACAATCAATGAAGCTGAAAAAAAAATTAGAAGCAAAAATTAGTTTAAAAATAAACTAGGCTATTGTATTATTGTATAGGCATGTATTATTGTATCATAATGTATTATTGTATCGATGTATTATTACATCGAGGTTCGCTTGATGTGCGCTGGACTTAGCGGAACCCATCTAGAGAGCTTCGCTCGACGTGCGCTCGAAGTGACGCTCAAGCAAAACCAATCCAAAGAAATTCGCTCGACGTGCGCTCGAAGTGGCGCTCGAGCAAAACCAATCCAGAGAACTTCGCTCGACGTGCGCTCGAAGTGGTGCTCGAGCAGAACCCATCCAGAGAGGTTCGCTCGACGAGCGCTCGAAGTGGCGCTCAAGCAGAACCAATCCAGAGAGCTTCGCTCGACGTGTGCTCGAAGTGGCGCTCGAGCAGAACCCATCCAGAGAGGTTCGCTCGACGAGCGCTCGAAGTGGCGCTCGAGCAAAACCAATCCAGAGAGCTTCGTTCGACGTACACTCGAAGTGGCGCTCGAGCAGAACCCATCCAGAGAGATTCGCTCGATGTGCGCTCGACATGTCGCTCGAGCAGAACTCTTCCAGAGAGGTTCGCTCGACTTCCGCTCGACATGTCGCTCGAGCCAATCTTCAATACAACGTGCGCTCGACTTGCGCTCGACACCTCGCTCGAGCGCAAGTGTTCAATACAATGTAAAATTCAGGGTTTTGAGCGCCGTGATTCAATACCTCACTCGACAGTGATTCAATACAATGTACAATACAACCAATTCACAAGAATCACAACTGCTGGCTCCAATTCATAAGAGACATGCTTGAATTAAATTACTTGAATTAAATTTAGGGCTCAGAACCTTAGTCTCACCGTAGGTGGAAGCTGAATAGAGGAGCAACGACGAACGGCGGCACGGAGGAGCAACAACGAACGGCGGCAAGCTGGCAAGAAAGACGTGAGGCGCGAGATGGCTTCACTGGTTCAGTGAGACGTGAGAGAGAAGGGAGAAGGAAGAAGGAAGAAGAAGGGGGTGACGCGTTTTGGACCCCCTTCTAATATGAAACAACGCCGTTCCATATTAAGTGGAACGGTGTCGTTCATAATTTTTTTAAAAAACCCAGGTGTAAAATGACGTCGTTTTACAGTTGGGTTTGTAAAAAAAAAAATTCAGAATCGAAATCGGAGCTTCTTGGAGCTCCGATTCCGATTCCGACTCCAAATTCTGACTCCGAATTCCGATGACTCTGACTCCGTCGGAGTCGGAGTCAGAGCGGAAGTCAGACAGAGTCAGAATTTTCAGAATTTTGCACACCCCTAATGGGCAGGCTTCCATAAGTCGTCACAACGAGGATACATGCAGCTTCGATTTTCAAGAATGCAGTTCATGAAGCAACATCAACACGAAAAGCCGCCTGACACCCCTTCATTAATAAGTTTGAAAAGATGTGATAAAAAGATGAGCCCATCATGCGGAGACGTCGTCAAAAGCAACCGACCCGTAGAAGCTTCTCAGACAGCGAAAAACCTAAAAACATTGCCAGGCCTCGGGAGAAGGGTGGGGCGAGTCATGATAAAATTCCCACCATACTCATCCGGTGAGAATTAGCAGGGTAACTGTGTGAGGGATTTTCCCTCTACTCGAGGCCCAGTCAATCTTGGCCTAGGACGAAAGGACACAGATCCGGCCCACTAAGAGGATCCTCTGTACATGACCTGTGGGAGAAATGATGCAGCAGAAGATGGGACTCGTCGGGACTCATTGGTCTAAGGTTCCTCGGATAATGTCTAGGCATCGAGTGGCGGCCCTCATAGTAGGCACAGCGTGGGGAGGATCCTCAATCTACTGACAGAGAAAATATGAACGGACTAGGAGAAAAGCAGACCAAGGGAAGAAGGCTAGAGAACCATGCCGCATTTAATGGCTCTGCCGCCCGGGCAACATGCCATATTAATGGAACCGTCGTAGGACCACGCAACATTTAAAGATTCTGATAAAATGAACAATACGGGGACTCTAGATCTCATAGCGACAGGCTTGATCTGCTCACAAAACTTATAGTATAAATAGTTGATCCCAGGTACGAGGATACTCTCTTTGGCTTTTAAGCTTTCTTACTTATTTACTACACTCCAAGAACATTTACTGACTTTGTCATCAGAGGTACCCCGGCCCCTAGGCCGCCCTCTCAAAGCTGCGTACATTCCTCTCTTTGCAGAGCCCGTTGCGAAGACCTGAGTTGTTGGAGTCTGGCCCAAGGGTGTGCGAAACACGACATCAACAAACACTAAGCCCATCGAAACTTTGTCCCGACAGTGAGTCTCGATAGGTATGTTTTTTTACTTAATAATTAAAGAAATTTTTTTTAATGATGTGATTTTTTTTAATGTTTAAGGGTATAAAACAAATATATGAAAAAAGTGAAAAAAAAAATCCAAATGGCCTTCTCGGGAGAATTTCTCGGGTTAAACCATCGATAGTTGTAGCACAATCCAATAAATATTGTATTAGAGTTTGTGAAATCAATAGATAAAGTTAAGAAATTGTTTGAATATAATTTTTGTTTTGAAGTTTGTAAAAATTATATGAACTTTTGTATTTGAAAGTTTAAATTTAAAGTAAAAAAAATTTAATATTTAAATAATATTTGAAAATGTAATTAAAAGAATTTTGGTACCACCCAAACATCTTCAACTCTCTTCAAATATTTGAACGTAAAAATTATATAAAAATAAATTCAGTTAAAGAAACTTCAAATCACTCGCGTAAAAAAAAAAAAAAAAAAAAAAAAAAAAAAAGACACTTCTAATCACTCTCCTTTTAAAAAAAAAAAAACAAATGATTTAAATGGACAGTTCGGGTAAAATTGAAGAGCAGAGAAAGGCAGCTCACGACGGACCAGTATTAAATGCAAGAGAAATTGTTTGTATAAATTTCAAATAGTTAAATTTTATATAAGTTTTTATAAAAAAAATAGATTTCATCTTTAAAAATTAAAAAAATTTATTATTTATTAATAAAATTCATTATTTTATAAAAAAAACTTATATAATATTTAGAGAAATGATACTTGCAGTCGTGAGCGTGAAGTCGCCGTGCAGTCGCTTTGAAAGAAGTGAATAAATATAGGACCCACATAAAAAGAAATTAATTTTTTAATAATGGACCACACTCTTTTTCAAAGCAACTACACGGCGTTTGCGCATTCCACGACTGTATGTAGCATTACTCTAATACTTATCTATTAAGAATTTGAATATAGCATTATTCTAAATGCAATAAGTAGCCAGCAGAACTGCGTCAGTGTACAAACCAATCGCAATATCACACGCAACAAAGAACCCATAAAATCTCCCACCGGTCACTGATAAAGCCCCCTCAAGCCTTCAGCGGCCCGGCCCTACTTATACGCCACAGGTTCAGGCCTCTCGCACCAAAGTATCCTCTCTCTCTCTCTCAGAAGAAAGTGAGAATTAAGAATCATGGTCAACACCAAGGTGGAAGAAGATCATCATGATTTGGTCCATGGCATTAGGCTTTCCTCGGTAGGGCCAGGAAGATCGACCGGTTCCGACGTTGTTCATGACCTAAGTGGCATGGACATAGCCATGAAGCTCCACTACGTAAAAGGGGTTTACTTCTTTAGCAGCCAGGCTGCCCAAGGTTTAACCCTCGCGCGCATTAAGGAATCCCTTTTCCATTTGTTCTGTGAATACTACTACTCCTCCGGTCGCCTCCGTAGAACGGAGTCCGGCCGGCCTTACATCAAGTGTAATGACTGTGGGGCTCGATTCATCGAAGCTCAATGTGACAAAACCATCCACGAATGGCTACAGATGAAGGATTCATCGGTGCAGAAGCTGCTAGTTTCCCAACAAGTCATTGGCCCTGACCTCTCTTTCTCTCCCACTACTCTCGTACAGGTGTTACTCTTACTTCATATTTTTGGTTGTGGAAAATTTTATATGCAGTACTATTATTTTATTTTCGTTTTATTAAATATGATATAACATATTTATCACTATTAAATAATCATTTATTACATTTTTTTATCATTTAATAGTGATAAATATGTCACATATTATTTAATATGATTAAAATAGGATGATAGTGTGATATATAACATTACTCTTTTCAATTATTTAAAAAAAAAAAAAACCATATTAAAAATTGAGAAATACTTGGAATCCCGAAAATGAGTCCCGAACATTTCTCCCAAAACTTTTTTTTTTTTACTTAATAATTAAGAAAGTGATTTTTAATGATATTGTGAATTTTTTTTTATTTTTTTAAAATGTTTATGATGATTAAAAAAATACATAAAAAAATTGCAATACACTATTCGAAATATCTTCGAGACACTCATTTCGGTGACTGTAGCATCACTTTTAAAAATTTATATTCAAATAATTTTTGAATTTTATAATATATTTATTCAATATTTTCCTTCATTTTCTAAAACCTAATAAATTATCCTAACTCAAATCATTTTATTATTATTTACAAACTTTTTCATTACTATAGATTGAAAAAAAAAAATTGAAAATTTGAAATTAAAAGTATTTTATATTTGAGTGATATTTGAGAATGAATTAATATTTGAGAATTTCTGAGAATATAATATGAGAACAATTATGTTGTCAATCGGACGCTAAGCCATGTCCAAACAAATCTTAATAGTCTTTTTTTTCTTCGCAAAAGGGGAGGCGGGAGCGACCACCATAGCAATTCTCCTTGAGAGTGACCATAGTAGCCGTTTCCCTTAAATTTCCGGTTTGAGCCATAACTACTGCCCCAAAGATGAGTTTATCACTACAACACCTCCAAAGTATTTAGTTGGTCCAAAATCCATCTCATGGTTCAAATGTCAGGCTTTAGTAACACAAGTAATTTCAACTTATGTTTTTACTCGAATTCCTAACTTCGAAACAATGAAATACCAGCTCCTAACCCTAATAGACAGTTAGCCATTTCAAAAGCAGGCTGGAAGTATTTTTTCAAAAACCATCCTTACCCCCTCTAGAAAATTCAAAATATATATCTCTTCTGGACCCTGAAAGAACTAGTTCGAAAATCTAAAGTAAAATTTAATTTGACAAGGATGCATGGGTACTGTCAGAGCGAGACATGAAAATATGAAAGGTGGTCCATAGTTGCTATAGTGTTTTTTTATATTCGTACAAAAAATTTCATGTTTTTATCATTATATATTACCATTATTATATCTTCAAGTGCAGGTAACCCATTTTAAATGTGGAGGGATATCTCTCGGCCTTAGTTGGGCCCATGTCCTTGGAGATGCATTGTCTGCTTCAAATTTCATAAACAAATGCGGCCAATTTATTGCCAGTATTGGGTCGATCAACATGCAGCCTAACTTTCATAGCTCATCAGGTACATCGTTCAAACATCAGATGTCCAAAAGCCCGGCGCCACCACTTTCGGTGAAACAGGTCGATCCTGTCGGAGATCACTGGATAACTGCCAATAGCTGCAAAATGGATACTTTTTCATTCCATGTAACTGCAGCCCAGTTAGCTACTTTGCAGTCAAAGATTTCTGGTCAAAACCAAACTGAAAAAATGCCAATTTTTGAGTCTCTTTGTGCCATTATATGGCACTCCATAGCCAAAATTAGAAGAGGGTCGATTCAAGCAGAGATAGTGACAACCTGCAAAAATGATCCAAGTGCTAAATTGGCCATTAATGGGATTGTTACCAACACCCAAATTATAAGCACGGTCAAGGCAGACTTCCCTATAACGGAGACTGACCCAAAAAGATTGGTCAATTTGCTAGTCAATGAAGCTGTGGACGAAAGAAGAAAGATTGAAGAACTGGTAGAGAAGGATAATGGGTTATCGGATTTCATTGTATATGGAGCACGTTTGACGTTTGTGGACTTGGAAGAGGTTGATTTGTATGGGTTTGAGTTGAATGGATATAAACCGGAATTCGTGTATTATACTGTCCAAGGCGTTGGAGATGAAGGGGCGGTTTTTGTGCTACCGGCAGGCCCGAAAGGTGCTGACGAAGGAAGGATAGTGACAATAACCTTACCGGAAAATCAAGTGCCGGAGCTGAAAGCTGAGTTGGTAAAGAACGGTCTTGGAGGCCATGACATGGCCTAGGTGTGTTAATTTGGGTTCCCAGTTACTTATCAAGAAACAATCATATTGAGTTAGCAGGTTACTGTGAAAACTCATATTCCTCTCACCAAAACTATAGAAAGAGTACTAGTACTATTGTGTTTCAATCGTATGGGTTTTGAAAGAGTGTTTTTGGTGTTTTGACTGTATTTCTTTTAATGAGAAGTGTTTTTGTATGGCACCATGCATGCACGTGTGTGTGCTAGCTTTGAATTGTAACTATTTTGTGAAGTTTTATTAAAAGGTGAAAATTGAAACAAAATGGTCCCCATGCACGTTGAATGTATGATTTTAGGGGTGATAATACGTGACACGACTCGTTAATTCAACACGAATACGACACGATAAAAGTGAGTTTGGATTTGGTTTTAACGGGTTCGGATAAAAACGGGTTGACCTGATAAGACACGATTGCTTAACGGATTAATCCGTTATAATCCGTTATGACCCATTAAAAAAATTGAATTTACATTTATATCATATTCGAGATTGTAATATTAATATTTTACAATATGTGTTTATCATATTTGAGATTGTAACTTTAATATTATTACAATGTATGTTTATCATATTTGTGTAATTGTGTGTTTATCATATTTGATACTGTTGAGATTTTATGGTATCATTTGATTTATATAATGCTTATACAATTATTGTTAATATTGTTATCGTACGTACAGCTTGTTCACGGTACCATTTTATTGTTATTGAACATAGACACAAAGATCATAGAACCGATCTTCAGACAAATTAACCAAGATCAAATACATGATTTCATTAACATATAATATTCTAATAATGATTTACCTCTCCCATTTAAGGAAGATTTATTGCTGTTGCAATCACCCCTACCAGTATGAAAAGAAGCTACTAAAGAAAAATCAATTGAGGGTTGATTGTGTTGAACCTTACGTTTGTGAGCAAGCTAGCTAAATGGGAATTAACTATGAATTAATGAATTCAATTTGATGATGATCAGTACCAGTTGACCAAGCTAGCTAATTGTTAGGGTGGGTTTGGATGTTTAAGTGAGTTCATGAGTTAAGTTGAGTTAAGATAATAAAATATTGTTAAAATATTATTGTTTATTATTATTATTATTTTGAGATTTGAAAAAATTGAATTATTTATTATATTTTATATTAAAATTTAAAAAAATTATAATAATGAGTTGAGATAAATTGAAATCATCTCAACTTCCAAACAGGCTTAATAACTTGAGATAGGGTTAGATGCATGTACATGTGTGCCATCAACAAAAGCCATGATCATGTGATGAGACATTTGAGCTTCTTAAAAGAGATGGTTGTCTCTTCATCTGAGCTGAATTGAATTAGGCGGTCTAGGTAGGTAGCTAATTTAGGTGGTACTCTAAGTAGGTAGCTTATTCAATTAGTTGCAGATGGTTGTTGGTAGGTAGCTGTTTGAGGAATTAATTAGGAGAAATGATTTCAAGTATTATGTAAGTTCTTGGAAAAAAAATGAAGTATCCTATTTTAAAAAAATATATAAAAAAAATTACTTTTTATTAATAAGATCTATTTTTTATAAAAAAAAATTTATATAAAATTTATCTATTTAAAACTTGTACTTAACATTACTCATTAATTAATAAGCAGTACTACATCCACCAAGGATGTAGCACGAGACCCGTCCTCGACAAGAATAAAAAGTGTTTTTTATTTATTTTTTATTTTTTTCATTCATTTTTTTTATATTCTTAAACATTTTTTTTTTAAATTTACAACATCACTAAAAATACTTCCTTAATTATTAAGTAAAAAAAAAATTATCAAGACCCAACATTCGGAGATTAATTACCATTTTGTTAATTAATTGAATTTAGGCGGTACTTCTAAGTACCTACTTGTGTTTGGACATTGAGTTGAGTTGTGAATAGTAATATTTTATAGATCATATTACAATGAATTTAATATTTTTAAGTGGAAATGAGTTTGACTTTTCATATTAAAATGTATGAAGTATATTATTGAGATGTATTTAATTTTTTTTATGTGAAATTAAAAAGGTAGTGAGTCATATTAATGATTGGTTTGAGATGAGTTGAGTTAGATTCATTTTCCCAACACAGCCACGGTTACGTTTAGATGTTGAGATAAATTTATATGAGTTGTGAATAGTAATATTTTGTGATCAATTCTATTGAGATGAATTTAACTTTTTTTAGATTGAGATGAGTTTAACTTTTTTAAATTCATAGGAACTAAATTTTTTTAGGTTGAGATGTATTAACTTTTTTTAAATTGAAATGAATTTAAATTTATTTTAGGTTGAGAACAGTGAGAGGGAAAGAGAGGTCAGGGCAATGACTTGTTGAAAATAGAAGAGCTTACCATATATTGTAGAATCTTCCAAAATTATTACAACGTATTGAATAAAAAAGGAAAGTGATTTTGTCATGGAATCCCAATTCTCTAGAAGTTGAGCTCGAGCGACACTAGTGGCGTAATCTGTTTTGAGAAAATATATTTACAATCGTGAATTTTGTAACTACGGCATAATCGTTTTAAAAAAAATGAATAAAACATAGGATCCACATGGAAAAAATTAATTTTTTAATAGTAGACCCCAATCTTTTTCAAAGTGATTATGCAGCGTTTACGTACTTTACGGTTATATGTAGAATTACTCATCTATTTTTGAAGTAAGTCACCGATTTTTCTCTAAGTAATGCTCCAAGAATTTTTCAAATAAGAAAGATATTGCTTTTATTCTATAAAGGGATTTTGGGACGAACTGACTTTCTATCATTACAACAAATCTGACTTTTAGGGATGATATTGTATATGATATTAGTTCGAACGCGTGTTGTGGAGGAAAGTTGTGCATACAATTATGGTGAGAGAGTTTGATATCTCGTTCGAATGTTAATTTTTCGTTCAAATAAGATGTGTAAACCGTTTGAATGCTTTGTTTCGTTCGAACAGTGATGAACAATATTTAAATAAAGTTGTTTTAGAAATTTATTGAAAACCATTGAATAATTTGAAAATTAAGCATTAATATTGAGTTTATTAATTTTATATCTAAAAAATGAAAATTCTACAAGGCCCGAGTTATTATTTTTGGTAAATGAATATTGATTATATATGTCGGAGAAGTATCTAAGTAATTATTACATGAAGCTTGAGTACGTAGCTTGAAAAAATGAAACAAGTAATGAGATGTTGAGATCAAAACAACCACTAAAATAATTATTAAAACAACAAAGCTTATTAAGTGAAGATTATTTTCATTTGGAGACGGAAAATTAAAATTAATTGGAAATATACATTAATATTTTTTTATCAACTGCGTAAAAAAGTACGTAGAAGAATGAGTAAAATGTCACGTCACTACAAGAAAACTGCTTATTTATGGCTATTTAATTCCAACGAAATGACTATTTACAATTAAAATGAGTCTGTTTTGATCACAAATAACTTTTTCACCGCAATTAAATGGCTACAAAAACTATTTTTTCTTGTAGTGCGTAAGAAGCGTATATATTAATAATATTTTGCAAATATAATATTTTTTTCTTCCAACAACCCCCTTGTTTATATAGCAAAATGATAAGATAAAAAAAGTACCATACGTAAAAAGTATCTAAAAGTAACAACGGTCCTCGCAAATACTCTCATAAATATAAAACTAGTGAACTAGATCTGTGAGGACCTCCTCCAGCTATCATTTAGTCAAACTATGATGGGCGTAGTAATCATATCAGTAATCCTCTCCATGTTCTAGGGCAAAAGTGCGTGATGTTCCTCAAACATCGCTCGCATCTGGATCGCTGGTACTAGTTCCCGCAACATCTATATCAACACATGCATCCGTAGTAGCTGAATCATGCTCATCGTCACCCCATGCGGCCACAACATTGCGAGTCTTCCCCAAGTGGCCCTCACTCTTGTTGAAAGTGATCCTATTAAGCGGCTCGATCTGTAGTTGCCTCTGCTTTGTCAAAAGCACATTCACCCCGAATTTAATGAGTAAGTTGGAGATCATTAATGCATACTACCACCAATCAAATATGATGACTCTAATTGGATCTAGATGAGGAGGTATAGAGGTAAATCGATCGGCTGCCCTCGTACTATTCTAAACATAAATTGAGCCCGATTAATGCCGAAATCTATCTTGCGTTTTCAAGGATCAATATTGTGTGAGATAATCAACTGCAACATGCAAAAGAAGGCTCGACAATCAACCTGTTTAATGACATTAGTGCCATCATATTGAGGAGCGGAGGAGTCTAGCATCATTCGACCAAGCTAATCATCTGCTGGACCCACATCTGCTAGAGTCTAGTCCTCAAGATCATCGTCAATGTGTGTCCCTACAACCAGAGGCAACGTAGGATATGCACCTACCTCACGGGGGATGTGGAGGAACCCAGTGATACTGTCCGATGAGAACATAATACTGACTCCCCAAATCGTGAATGTAAAAGACTCTTCATTAGCCTCCATCTCTGATATTGCCCGATACAATTAACCAACCATATGTGGATAGGCCACCCACTTCTGTTCACAAATCAAGCCCCATCCTCTGTCATTAATGATGGACTCCAGACTCTTTCCCTCCCAAACGAAATCACGAAAGTCTTCTAGTATGATCTCTCGCTCAACTAATATAGGCCCCCTCTTATCCCTAGCCTCGTTGCTAGCCTCCCTACCATGCTTCCTTCCAACGTATGCTATAAATACACTGTTGAGAAAACAAAAAAATGCATAGAAATCAATAAATTGTAATTGTAAGTATAAACTGGGCGTTGTTTGAATAAACATGACAACCGTTTGAACATAATTTAATAGTTTGAATGATAGAGCACAACGTTTAAACTGTATTGAGATACTGCTCAAACGGAGAGTTAATGCATTCAAATATCTAGTGAGTGCACTATTCAAACAAAACATAGCCTTCGAACCATAAGGCTTCACGCTTGAACAAGTTAGACCTAAGTTCGAAAGTATATAAATTTATTTGAACATCCACATCATATGGACAATTTTCACGGGGAGGACATACAACTTGAACTATTATTTAAATGGTTCAAACTAAAATGAATATGTTCGAACTAATATCGTAATTGTTCAAAGTAGAAGTTAGTTGCCAGTTCGAACAGATGTTGTAACATTCAAATGCAAATAATTGTTGTTTGGCTATTCTAACTATTCAAATAGTATGGTTATTGTTTGAACAAGCAAGCCTCATCAATCATCAATATCTATGAATGAGTCGATTCAGTGTAGATACACTAACCAATGATTCATTAAGAATCATTGGTTTTGATCACACAAACTTCAATGGAGTGAAACATAGATCTCACTCCATCACTTCCATGACCGAACCCCATTTACAACACCAAATAAGCCAAATTCAAGCCTATTTACAACGTAAACTCAAGGGATTAGGATTTCTAACCTGTTAAATGGTAGCCTTGATTTGTATATGCGGCAGAGAGTGGTGTTGTGAATGAAATGATTTGTTCGAAGTACGGCGTTTTAAATATCTTTCCTGACCCAGGTCTATTCGAACGTCTAATTTATTAGTTCAAATTAAGACTGTATATTTATGTTGTGAACCAGGTCTGTTCGAAGAAATTTAGCATTAGTTCAAACGCTTTTAATAAGATCATGAAAAATACAATGGATTTGTATAAACTAAAATTAATGAGAATATAATAATTATATGAATAATGATATATTAATATCTTACAAATAATCTAAATTGAATATTTTGGCTTATTGAACACTTGTGGAAGAAATTAACAACTTCGGATATTGGTTGAGTTCCTTCTTAGATTTAATAATTATAGTATTTGTCCTATATAATATTATTTTCAAGAAAATAACAAATATCTTCATATTACATTTTCTCTTACCTTCATTTCTGACTCTCTTTACATTTATCAAACTTCTTGTTCTAATTTATATGCATATTAAAATCCAATTCCCTATATATACGTATTAAATACATAAAATAAAGTTGGGCTTGGTTGCAAGTCTCAACTGAGCTCAATCTAATTTTAAGCTGAGTCTTATATTCAAACACTCAACTCTCAAATTATTAAACTCATCTCAACTCAAAACCTCCTTACACGTGGGACCCACAACCTTTTTTAACTTAACACATCTTTATACGTGAGACCCACAACCTTTTTCAACTTCTCATAAAAAGTATTAAACTCATTTTGAACATCCATACATACTTTAAACACAGTTTAGATGGGTCCCACATAACTCCCTCCACTACTCAACTCACTACTATTCATAAAGAACTGTACTCAGCTCAACATCCAAATGGAGCCTAAGTCTCTTAGTATAGCTGTTGTGTAGCTATTTTAAACTATCGCTGATGTTGAGATGTTATAAGTCTAGCTGTTGTAAGGCCTCGCCTAGGTCAAGGTGTTACAAGAGGTGTCTCCATAGAGAATATGCGAAAAAAATAAGAAAATTAAAGTTGATATTCCTGATAATCACACAAGTTGTAACAGTCCCCCATAAATTTAGTGGATGAATTTCTTTAGACCTTAAGAATATTGTCCGGAAATATTTTACGAATCGAGTAACCGCTTAGGTTTTATTCTGTCAGCATAGTCAGGTTTCTTACTCGCTATAGTGACAGAGGTCCTTTCTTAATTATTTGGAGTACTTACGAGTATGATTTTGATAAACGAATTGCACCATTTGTCTCAAATGATTATTTAGAATTTTACGGTGCATTGTCACATTTCACGTTTCCAGAGTGAATAGTACCTGAGAGCGCCTTTTGACTTAATCGAGATACTTAGGAGTCTAATTTTGGGTGAATAGTAACACCCAGGATGGTGTCATGTGACACCTAGTTTAGACGATTGTCAAATCGCTATCTAGATTGTCCAAAACAGCCTTAGAGAGTTTTTATTGGACACTTGGCAAGATCCTATCCACACTTGGTGAATAGTGTAGGATACTTGGCACAAGGTGGAACCATGAGATAGAAATGTGATGGAATGGAAGACAAATCAAACCATATGATCATGTCACCTAAGCTAAACACTATTTCATCCAACCAAACACTTTGTGCCAACCAAAGAGGGTTTCAACCCTAGTGAGATCTCAAACCATTGATATCCAATTGAAACCCCAAATCTATGGAAAAAAACTGAAACCCTAATGGTTTCCCAAACCCTAAACCACTCGATTTTTGCTTAAGTGATTAATCACTTGATTAAATTACTTTTACATACTATTAATCACTCAAATCCATCTTATTGTACCCTCATTTATTGTTTTATACCTTGGTAATTTTATTGGGTCAAGAAAAGTTGGAATTGGGCTAGATCAAAACTGAAACCCTAAACCAAAACCCATTTAAACACTAAAGTGAGGCCCATAAAAAACCACCACCAATGCAAAGCGTCTTGAGGAGTTACCCTCACCACCCAAGGTAGTCCTATGGCTGACATGTCAGCCCAAATAGTGCATACATGGGAGGCCAAAAAGCCACAAAAAACCGCCCCACCCCTCTCAGTTGCAACACCTGATACCATGGGCTGAGTAGCCATAGTTTTGCCCACTGTTTTGGTTGCAAAACCATCCATCAATAGGTCACTCAACCATCTCCCATCATCCCTCTCTTCTTGTAAAGAATGCACCTTGAATTTCCCTCACCCTTTGGTTGGTTTTCATTCACTTATTCATAGAGAACTTAGGTGAGAGTTTCAGACAAAGTTTCTGGCAATCCTTGTATTGCATTTTCCAACCTTTTTATGTCGATTTTCATGAACCTTCTTTTATATGATTTGTTAGTATTTGAGGTTAATTTCCATTCATATATTTTTTATAAATTTGCGTGGAGTATTGAATGGTAAGAATTTTACTTTAACATGCAAAGGTCATACTCGACGACAGTTTGAATGATGGTGTGAAATCTTGATGTTTCGTGAAGTTTTTGTTAAGTTTGGAGATAGATATTGATATGATGAAATTCTGACACATTTTTATACATTTCATGAGTTGATCCAAGGAATGTTATCATTTTTATTAGAAAGTTATATACATTTTCTTCGAGGTTTAAATTGGAACACACAAAACATTTTCCGTTTTGAGGTTGCGATGTTTGTTGGTTACAAAAACCTAGTCCAGTGGCTATGAAATTCATATGTGTTTTTCTTAAGACTTTCATTTATGTGTTAAGGTTTTGTTTTTGAAGAGAGTTGGTTTAATGATTTGTTGAAAACATGTTTTCCATGCAAAGGTTTGGTTAGAACCCAAAACATTTTCCATTTTGGGGTTGCGATGTTTGTTGGTTACAAAAACCTAGTCCAGTGGCTATGAAATTCATATGTGTTTTTCTTAAGACTTTCATTTATGTGTTAAGGTTTTGTTTTTGAAGAGAGTTGGTTTAATGATTTGTTGAAAACATGTTTTCCATGCAAAGGTTTGGTTAGAACCCAAACTTGAAGCTTTCAGCTTAATGGTTGTAATTTTGTTATGTTTTGCCATGTGATCCTAGATTAAATGCTTAGATCAAGTTTAGAACTTGAATATGAATTATATGGTTTTATATCTTAAAGGTTTATTTCATGAAAAATTCAGATTTAGTGATTTTGATCTAAAGTCAAAACATGTGGTACTCAGTTTGAACTTAGTGTGCAAACCGATTTGTTTAGTGATAAGTTTTGTGATTTTGGATGTTCTTCAAGCATGATTATCACTTAAGTTGGATTTATGATCATGTTAAGAATGTGTTTATGGAAATTTGGAGTCCTTCCAGTTGATTTGAAAAGTGGTAGACCAAGAACATCTAGGATTTGTTCAAATTGACCAAACTTTAGGCCTCGTTTAGATAGTGAGATAAAAAGAGATGGCTTGTGAATAGTAGTGAGATATTTGAGTTGATATAGGATGACATGAGCTAAATTGGTTTTTAAAAATTTTTGTGTTTGGATGTAATAGTGAGATAAAATGATTTTAATTTTTTTGAGGATTTGATAAAGTAGTGGGTCTCACCAATTATTGCAGAGTGTTTGTAATGATTGAGTATTATTTATAAATATATTTTCTATTAACTAGTAACAATTAATAAATTAAATACCCATAAACATATTAAAATTACAAAATTAATATGATTATTTTTTCCAAAATTTAGATTATTAAAGAATTCTAAAAAATCTCAATTTTATTGTAATATACATCATTCTAATTATCAATTAGAGATTAAGAAATTATGTACATTATTTTTTAGTAAACCTATTATTTCATTTGAATATTATAAATTTTTAGTGGGTCCTACCAAACGAGGGAGTGGGATGAGAGAGGAAAGAGCTAAGCCTCGTGTCTCTGCGTTTTGGTCAGTGACTTGTCATCTCAGTGAACAGAAATGAAACACTATCAAACACGTTCAGATGATATGAGATACACTTCAATGCACATTTGGATAAGCACAAATGCTCCACCCCTACGAAAACAAGGGGGCTTTCTGTTTCACCTCTGTATACAGACCAAGCGTTAATGTTTTGGCATTTTTGTTGGTATGAGGAGTTAATGATTTTTATGGAATGTATATTTTGATATCTAAGAATGATTATAGAACATAGGATATGATTTTTTAAGTGTTGCGTAAATTAGTTTAAGCTTAAACATTGAAGTTTTGATGAATTGCAACTAAAATCAAGATTTTAGCTTTAATGTGTTTCAGCCAAAGCATGGCTTCCATAGTTGTGTTTAGTTTTAATTTTTTTTTTTATTAGATACTAGTATTTAGGACAAAATAAATCTTGGTAACATTTGGAGATAGGATGCAAATCCTTATCTTAAGGACAAAATTGTATTTTTCTACAAGTAGAGAGGTAAATTTGCAATTTGGCCATAAGTCAATAAGTTTTCATATTTTTAAGTATCTAGTGAGAGTTTCTAACATTTAAAAAATATCTCATTTTAGTTCACACTACTTCACGCTACAGTTACATTACGCTCATTCATAGTGGTTTAAAAAAAGGGTAAACCGATTAAATTGAACCGAATTGGTGTGTTTGGTCCAGTTCGTAATCGATCTGGTCTGTAAGCAGTTCTTAATAATCGAAACCGGTTCTAAACCGGTCCAGTACCGATTTTCATATTTTGAAAACCAGTTTGAACCAAACCAGACTAGTCTATATAAATTTTAATTTTTAATTTTTTATATTATATAAAATATAATTTATATTATATTATATATATTATATGCTAAATTTCTAATTAATATAACATAAAATTAATCTTAAAAGTTTTAATATAACATATGATTTATGATATAACATAAATTAATCTTATGTTTTTAATCTAACATTTGAATTTTGATATCAACATATAAATTTTAATTTTATAACATTTTAGCCAAAAATTATAAAATGCGGGATATAGCTCAATCAATTGCTAAAAATGTTTTGGAATATGATTTTGTTTATCCGTAAAACCGAAAAACATTGAACGAGACTGAAACCGAAAAAATCAAAAATTTCGATTTTGGTGGTTAATCGGTTTGGTATCGATTCTACAAAATGTCCAAAACTGGACTAAGCTGGACTAGTTATAACCCTACTCATTCACTATAAGTTAGTCTCTTACTTTTGGATGATTTTTGTATGTACGTAAGCCATAAATGTCATATTCTTGTCACTTATAATTATTGTAGATGTTCTATTATGCCATGCCATTTAATTATTTCAAGTACATGCTTATCTATTCCATGCCCTGTTATGCCATGCCATCTGTCACACGTTTGTTGTCACATGTTATGTCATGTCCCATGCATAGTGTATGTCACGAAAAAATATTTTCAAGTCAGTGGAGTATTTTGTTTTTATCATGACCCCAAGAGCTAAGATGGGTATTATCCTAGTGGAATATCATTGTCCATGTTGGAGTGTTTAATCTGGTGTAGAATTTTCTGGGTTGACAAAGTATTGTCAACAGGTTTCAAATGGGACCTAAATAACTAGTTGTCGGAGTGATATTAGGCACCCAAAACCGGTGGTGCCAACCTCATATTTATCAGTCTTTAATCAGGTTAATTATCATGACATACTCATAGCTGGTGCAGATGTCTGTGATGTGATGCAGTATCGGCAGGAGCACATGGCTCAAGGGGACCTGTGTAGTATCCACAAGTTCATGTTTAATTAACCATTTATATGTTGAACAAGATTCCAAGTTCATGTCAGTTTTAGTTCATGTCAGGTCATGTCATGCTATTTGCCAAATCATGTCACGCATATTCATGTTCATATCACGATGCATTCATGTCATTTTACTGTATGCATGTATCAGTATACTGCTAGTAAGTTGGTAGTTATCTTCCTAAGATTTGTAATCAAATCTTATTTGGTAATTCTAACTACCATTCCCCCCAGAATGGTAGACTATATGTCAGGATCTGGAGAGCTAACTGAGCACAGACTGGATGAGGCCGACTAGGCCCCAATGCCACGACAAGGAGATTATTGCTTCAGTTCTCCAGTTTATAGATAGGATTTTGGCTATCTTAGCCAAGTTGCTAGAGCGGCTCAGCAAGTTGGCATCGTAGTTATGTTATTCAATACTATACTTATTTATATTACAGTCATGATGGAAAAGTTTTGTAACATTACAGTTATCAGTCTATTATGAAGTTATGAATCATATTATGTCTTGGGATATAGTTTCTGGTACAATCTTATTTATTTAAGAAAAACATTTATCTGATGCATATATTACATACTGTTAGATGCATTGTTAGATGCATTGCATCTTTCACTGTCATAAACAGGGGCATATAACTTTGTGTTATATGTCCTGATACTTCAGAGTCCGTCTGATCCCAAACGGAACTTGAGAGCTTCACACCGGTGGACAAGAGGATCCGGCAACTTGGCTTACTTCCTATGTTGGTACCCTTATCCGGGCATATACACCCATGGCTACATCCTCTTGGGCCAAAGTTTTCCAAAATATTGTCAAAGACCACTTAAAAATTCATTGCCTGGTAATAACTTAGAAAATAATTTTATTTAACTATTACTTCATTTATAAGTAGTTTATTTTTGTTCTTATTTTTAAGAATTTATTATAGGATGAGTTTGAATTTAATTTTGGTGGGCAAGAGAAGCGACTAATGGTTGATGAGCTGATGAATAATTCATTCCGAAGATATAAAGGTAGATACCATACACGCTATCAAAAGTTTAATACTATAACAGAGGCATGCCAAAACCTATTCCAAGACATGCACCCAGACAAATAAGAGAAGTTTTGTGATATGTTTGAAGATCCAGCATATCAAGTAATTTCGTTGTTATGTGTGAAGCCTTCCTCCTCAACCTCATCCTTTCCTCAAAGTAGATTGAATTATAACACCTCTCAATACTTAGAGAAAGCAACGAGAGTTAGAGGATCAATTATTACATCAGTTAACAGATATAGATGCACAATTAAGAGAACAAAAACAACAAGACTTACAGAGGGAGATGGAAATTCAATCCCAAAAAATGCTCTAACAGATACAGCTAATGATGTCACATAACTTTATGCCAACACCAACTTAGAACTTCTCTTAACTTTTATGTTTTTTGGAATTATTGTACTGATTACAAGATGTTTTGATGCAATATTTGAACAATTGTGATTTCTTAATTATAACTTTTAAATATAGTTTTCTTATTTTAAATTTTTTAGTTATTATATCATTGATCACCATTCGAACATAAAATATTCAGTTCAAATGGTAATCATTAATTATTAACATTCGAACATATTTATCGCTGTCATTCGAGCGAGCAACATAAAAACCACTCGATTGAAAATGAAATCAATCCCTTATGAATGGATTACTACTTCGTTTGAACACATTACATGCGTGAGCATTCTAATGAACATGATTCGTTTGAACTAAATCCATCAACATTCGAACAAATTATAACTATTTGAATGGTAATGCAACTACTTGAACATAATTTGCTGATATGAGCGTTCAAATGAAAAAGTTTCATTCAAACTTTATTCATGAATGTTCGATCAGATTATTTATAGTTGAAAAGAAACTGAAATATTCGAACAAAAAATAAAGTGTTTGAACACTTCTGTCATTTGAATAGATGCAATCAAATTTGTGTCGTTCAAATAAAATTACAATCCGGTTTGAACAGTTAAATCGTAAGTTCGAACAACATATGTTGCATTTGAATAGGATTTTGGGACGAAACTGTTTCGTCCCCAAAAACAATTTGTGGGTCACTAAAAATACTTTTGGGGACGAAACTAGTGTTTTCGTACCAAAAGATCTTTTAGTGACTGGCTTTTTAGGGACGAAATGGTGACTAAAAATTTTCATCCCAAAATATTATTGCAATTCTTGGGATGAAAAATTTCGTCTCAAAAAATGCAATCTTTTGTAGTGTACAATGATCTTTACACGTGTTTCAATCTAAGCACGTGCTGACCAAGTATGATCCAATTTTTTTATAGAATTGAATGATGCAGCTAGTTTGGGATGTTGAGATGAGAAATTATCCAAATATCACTTGAAGATACATGACCATAAATACTTTTCAATTTTAAATATTAACTTTTTCATATAACTATTACCTAATTATTATAACTTTTCTAAACTTTCAAATAAAATACAAAAATATTTCAACTTTTTCAAATCTCAAAACAACACAATAAGTCTCGTTTGCATGTTGAGATGAGATAAGATAAGATGAGAAATCTGTGAATATGAGTGAAATGGTGTGAGTTAAAATGTTTTATAATGTTTTTGAAAATCAGAGATAAAAAGTTGAATAAAAATATTATAAAGTTAAAATATTGTTAGAATATTATTTTTTAATATTATTTTTGTTTTGGAATTTGAAAAAATTGAGTTGTTTTTTAAGTTTTGTTTGAAAGTTTGAGAAATTTGTAATAATTAGGTAATGATTAGATGTAAATTTGAAAAATTGAGAATTTAAAATTGAAAAATATTTGAATTTGAGTAGTGTTTAGATATTAAGATGGAGTACTTCTATAAAGAAACCACTGTAGCGGTGCACTAATTGCACACGCTACGTGGCTTCTGTTTAGACAAAACGTGCGTTATGCTTCTCTTTTTTTCTTCTCCATTTGAATTTCAGAGCCCCATTCGACCATTCAAATTTTAGAGCCCCGCGAAATACCTCATCCCTCCCTCGCCCGCGTCGCGTCACCTTCCTCTGCCCAACGCCACTAGGCAACGCCGTCTCTCTGTCCAGCGAACCGAGCTATGCTCCTCCGTCTGCCCAGCGCCACCACTCTCCAAGAGGCTTGGTTCTTTTTCTCTCCTAGGACTAGCGTTTCACACACTCCCTACCTCTCTCTGAGGCTTGGTTCATATTTTATGTCCCTCGGAGATTCAAAGCCACAGCTGCTTGTGGAGGCTCCCAAGGCGAGCAACGCCATTCAGTTCTACAAGGCTGCGTTCCGCACTAAGGAGCTCGGCCGTACCATGCACCCCAAGTGCAAAGCCGATCAAGAGTTCCCTCTCATTCTCTCTACTCAGTTGAAGCTCGATGGCTCCACCTTTCTCGTCTCTGACCTCACTAATGACTCTACTGCTCCGTAAGCCTCTCTCTCTCTCTCTCTCTGCGTATATAATTTTTCCAAACATTCTTGTTTGTGCGCGTGTCACTTTCGTTTGGATCTGTAGGCCTCAGTGGCAATGTTTTGCATTTTAATGGATCTCATACAATTTTGTGTTAGCTTTTTACAATTTTTACTTCATAATATACTTGATTTCTCTGGTTATAGATAGTCGTTCATATGTATGGTTCCTTATTCCATACGTTTTTCACGTCTTGATCGCAAAGTTATAGTACTATAGATCTCCATCTTTGGCTGGTTGTTCTGCGTCGCTTCCTTCTTAGCTTTCTTGCCGTTATTTTTATCCAATGTTTTGAGGAACCAATGTTCACTTTATTTATTATTATCTTAATATTTGTATTGGAAAATTCCATGTTCAGAGTCTTTGACCCATTCTTACCAAACCAAAGGACCTTTTGTAGCACTGCCTTCCATTGACGACTTGCTTCTTGTTCTACACGTCGATCAATATAGCTGAGTCATTAATCGTGCTTTTGAAGAATTAATGGTGGTGGGGTTTATTAATAGTTGAAGCCACTTTCTTAATTTCGATGGATTTGGTTGTATTCAAGAAGCAGATTCAATGACTATGGTATATTGTAGGAATAAACAGAGTTGCTCACAACGTGTTTGACAAAAGGTTGAAGAGAAAAACCAACTAACTCAATGGGGTAAGATCATGTCGTTATTGTGGAAAGAAACAAAGAATGTAGATTTCTCGGACAATCTTAAAAAGTAGATAAAATATATGGTAATATTATGAGTAAATTATAGTTATTTATAAACTTTGGAATTTATGTCCACCCAACCAGAACAAGTTCTTGAGGGCTACAGATTCCTTTATTGATATATAGCTAGCTAAAATCATATAGCTTAAATATTTATGGTATGTCTTCTTAGTACAAGCATGATATATTACTCCAACCTAGCTATGTTCTTGTTTAATCGGAATAGAAAAAACCACAATCAAAATCTCAGTTTATAATTATTGCCAACCAAGTGCAGGTGTTTAGTGCATTGTCTTTGAGTTGGTCTTCCAAGTCTCTTTAGGTAACCAAAGAGGTGGTTGAGCTTTGTGGCTCTAGTGAACCATGCAGGCCTGGAGCCATCCAAGTCTTCCAAGTCTCCAAGTCTTGGAGTTGGTCTTCCAAGTCTCCTCCCACTTGCGCGTAGGCTATTCTCCATCCAAGTCATTTCCTTTTCACTCCCTTTCACTTTCTTATGGTTGTTTCGGAATGAAGTTGAAAAATAATCCCCTGATTTACAGGTTATGGCTATACAATGGGTGGCTACAACTCTAAATATGGTGCTGGAATGACACAGGATTCACTGAAGATGTTACTCTTTTTGATTGAATCTCAAAATGTCCATTCATGTTATGTATTTAGATACCCACAATATTTGTATAACTGGAATGATCTTGAAGTTATGGGAATCTGTTCTTGTACTTGATGGCATTTATTTCATGAACATGTGGTTAATTTCAAAAGATGCACTCATGAACATGATTTGATGAAACCCATGTATGTAAATTATATGCCATTAAATTAACATGTGTAATGAAAACAACTTGTGCACATGGTTTGAACATTTTGATCTGTCTATTAAATAAGTGCATTTTTTTATCTGCCTATTAAACAAGAGCAAGGAAACTTCGTGTGGTATTTGCTTTGCAATCAAAGTCTGGATGCAATTTGAGAATGGCACATTTTTCCTCCAATTATCACACAATGCTATGTTACTAGCCATACTAGATGCAAATTGGCATTTCTCTCACTTTAGATAATGGTGCAATTAAGGGCAAAATGAAAAAAAAAATGCATACACATGGTTCATCTCACTTGAAACACTATGCAACACTCCGCCATCAGTTAAAACCAAATAATAGACCAAAACCAACTTTATAATGGAATGAGAGATATTATGTATATTGTTTCAACTTTTATACCATGAAGAATTAAACTAGACTAGACTGGGCACAACCACAACAGGAACATCGTTACTGTCCAACTATTACAATTCTAAGAAATCTAATTCCCAATATGAGGTGCTGGGAAGTCCCAATAGTACAAATGCAAAGGGTAGAGATGAGCAAAAAATGCCCAATAGGTCAGGATGAACTCAGTACCCACAAAGCATCAGTAAGTTGCCGTCCTTGTAGACCTTCTTGTAGAGATCATTTATTTTCAGCACTTCTCTTCTTCGAAAAATTTGGCAACCCAAATACAAATCTACCAAAAAGTAATTGTTGTCGCAGATAGAACTCGCACGAACATTATACTCCTATAATGAAAATAAGTAGAAGAGCACATAAGCCTTCAGATTGCAACAAAAATACATGTAAGTTACATGAAAATTTTAAGTTGCCAACAACAATGGAAGGGTAAACATGAATTATCTTTAATATCATCAAAACTGTCAAGGTTCAGAGCATGATACTCAACTGATCTATCCCAGCCCCTAAATGAAAATTCTTGGCTTCACCTTTACTTAAATAGGTCAATATACAAAGTAAAACAACTCCAATTGAATTTTTTTAAGATAATTGCTTTTCTGAATATACACTTGTCATAAGCTCTAGACAGAAAAGGCAACAAAAAGATAGGAATCATTGCCTCTATTGTGCATGTCATAAAATTTAACATCACAACCATGTTAGCGGGGAAAACTAGCAGATCTTTTTGTAAAAACAACTCAATGTCATAACCATGTCCACCGGGGAAAACTAGCAGATCTTTTTTTCTTTTGATATGTACGAAACCTAGCAGATCTAACAATTAGATGTCAATAAAGCTCATTAGAGGTTCTGATAAAATGTGAAACCTTACCCGTGAGAATGGCATTGAGCAATAGAACACCCTAGAACACAATTAAAATATATATCAGGTAATGAATTTTTTGAAAAGATACTACTATATCCTAAAATCATGCATGTAATTCAAAAATTGCGAAATGTTTTTGCACAGAAATAGTATGATGTTCCTCATAATGAATGGGTGGAAAGCCAAAAGAAGCTGGATAAACGTATTGCATTTTAAGAAGATGTCGAATGCGCTGTGCAAACAATTGCCTCTGCTCCCTTCCCATAGCAAACAATTTAATTTTATGAGAATTAGGTTGCTTTGTTTAAATGAAACCCAAAATCCAAGCTCTCTACTGTTAAGAAGATTGTAGTCAATACCTGCATAGCCCATTTCTATAGATTCCCATGCGACGGGACCGAACAGTCGAGAGGTTACATGACCAAAATCAAGATATACAACATACTTCCAATAAAATCTGATTCGTTTTAGCTTCAATCTGAGTGTCGAACTCGCATAGAAGAAGAAGAAACCTTAGAGAAGAAGAAAAAATTTTATGATGTGTAGAAGAAGAAGAAGAAATCTCAGAGGAGAAGAAGAAGAAGAAGAAGAAGGAGAAATCACTTGCGAACTCGAAATTGCACTGCAGAGGAGCTCGGGACTTTTGGGGGAGGAACTCAAAATCGCAGTTGGGGGGAGAATAAGGAAAGAAACGGGAAGGGAGACGAGGAAGAAAGAAACAGGGAGGGAGGAAATGCGGGAGGTTGGGGGGAGAGGAAAGAAACGCACGAAAGGCAGGAAAATTCAAAATGAAAGTGGCTTCTTCCGTTTGGGGGGAGAGGAAATTAGATGACACATCATGCATGTAAATTGGATGTACTAAACAGTGGATTCTATGTAGAGTTTTTCATTAAGATGAGATGGGTTGAGACCTTCTCAACATCCAAATGAGGCTTAAAAAATTATATTATAACAATATTATAATTTTATAATATTTTTATTCAATTTTTTCTTTTTTATTTCTCAAAATTTTATAAAATATTTTAATTTAAATTATTTCATTAGTATTAATAGATCTATCATCGCATCTCCTCTCATGCCGACATTCAAACGAGGCAGACTGTATGTAGTCAGGTTTTTCTAATGAAACCCACTGCCACCACCTGGAAAGGCATATTTATTTTATTCTTCAATAAGAAAAACAAAGAGAACTTGTTGTCACAAGGCTGCAACCCGAGACTATAGCCATGGTAGGTAGTAGATGATGGTCACAAAAGAGGGCGCGGAAAGGCAAGAACAAACAAATTAAGGGAGTGCCTTTATTTTGACCACTAGAAAGGGACCAATCACACCTTTGAAAACTGCCATGTCCTGCATATACTTTATATATATATATATATACCCTATAGCATAAACGACGTCGTTGCTACGTCCACGATGTTTTTTACCGAAATTCTCTACATATAAGTTAAAATCTTTATTTTTTTATTTTTTTACTTGTTCTTTCACCATTTTTTTAAACTAATTAAATATTTTTTAAAAATAAAAAAATCACATATTAATTTAAAAATACTTACTTAATCATTAAATAAAAATAAAAATAAAAATAAAAAATCGGTGGAAGATTTCGGTAGAATTCCTATGTGAAACTAGTGTTTTCCATAGCATAAAATCTAATAAATCGAAACCTATGAGTGAGAAGTAGCATGCAGACAATCACGCATGATGTCAAGTACTTTTACTTCCGACCAAGATTATCAAATCATGCATAGCATGATCCACGATTATTTGTGTCTTTGATTGTCTTATTTATGCCACAAATGCACATCAATCTCATAAACTTGACTATTGTGCCCGCAAATACATTTTTATTGGATACCCTTTGGCCGAAAAACAGTGATGGGATATATGCTTTATTCACAAAATATATAATTTTTTTTATCATTAAAAATTCCAATATCATCACGAATTGCCACCCCTACCCGAAGGTATTGGATGATAGGCATATAAGCTTTAAAAATAAAAACTTTTTTTCGCTATTGAGATTCGTATCCTTTTCTTTAATGATAAAAGGTTGTATGAACATTTTCTATGTCAAGTTCGTTTTTGCGCACTAATAGATCTAAGGATCTAAATCGTAAATTGTTTATTCATATATATATATATATATATATGTATGTATGCGATTCTAAATACAAATTTTATTGAATAGTTTTTAGAAAATCAAAAGAAAAAAACTTTTTGTATCACAATGATAAAAGTTATATGATGAGAGAATAGTCGCTCTACAGTGTGACTTGTTGATCAGAATAGAGTGTAAAGGGAATTACGGTATAAAATGTTAGTTACATCACAAGATAATGGATGGCCTTAATGGCCAGTCATGGTTCCATTTGTGGGTGGGGCAATAGAGTACGTCTCCAAATCCATTACGAGTGAGTCTCTTTGAATGGTTTCATCTATTTGTAATTCTTACTGTATGTGCATGTCCTTTATTAAATGAGAAAAAATATCATTTTAGGAAGAATAATTTTATACTTTGAAAGAATTTTAAAGATAAAATTGTTTAGGCTTATATTGCAGTCTCCAAATAAAAATTGTACCTAACGTTACTCTATAAAAAATTATGATAAAGTGAGTCTCTCTTAATGGATTATTATCTTAGACTGGAAAATATGTGAGTATTGCTGGAGATAAAAGTGCTTGAAATTGAAGAAAACAGCAACTCATGGATCAACCGCATTCAATCCAATTGTGCTCTCATTTAAAATTTCTAACACCATATATATATATATATATATATATATGCACGGATGGACGGATGGGTTTAGGAACATCTCATTTATACGTAGTCGTTTTGTATATTCTTTATACATTTCATTAATTTAATTGGTGGTGTTATTTTTTTTAATGTAAAATAATTATTTTAATCAATCACATTAATATAATATATAAAAAATACATAAAAGTGACCGTATAACATAAATATTTTTTTCTCTCTCCGTGAGGTTTTACGAGCACTCTCACCAGCAAAAAACAAAAAATAAAAATCAAGTCATGTTTGCGCAAGCAGATGGATGATGATACATTTATTACCCGCTTACCACTTATTTACTACTTTAATGTATTTAAAATTTTTATTTTTTTAAGTATTTTTTTAATATTTTTAATCATTAAGAAAATATTAAAAAAATATATAATTTCACAAATAATCACTTTTTTAACTATTAAGTAAATAAAAATAATAATAAAATAATAAGTCTATTATTATTCTAAGCAAATTACCAATATTGCCAAGTGCACTTTTCGCTTATACTTCCAGATATTTTTGTGCAGTGGAAACTGAAAAAGAAAGAAAGGAAGATACGCCAAATTACACGGATAAAGATCAAGCCAAAGGAATATTCTCGGATCGAAAATTACTGGAAATCACTGCAGACAGTTAAATGACAACTGGAAATGAAGACATAACCATTAGCAGGAGTCTCTTGAGTGGGGACTTTCTCTACTCAAGCTGGCCGCATGACCCCACAAGAAAATATTCATCACGACCCCCCTAAAAGATCTTACAAGGAATGAGTGACAAAATCATTACAATCAACATAGCTCTACACATATATGAGAGAGAGTTTCATGGAGGATAACAGGGAGTGTCAAAAAGTTGGGAAGAAACTCTCTTGGCCTATAAACCATTAGAAGAAATTAAAGCTATCACAAACCTATCTCAAAAGTTTGTTGGCTGGGATCGTTTGAGTAGGGTTAGCAATTGGTGTTGCTGCATTGAATTCGGCTCAATCCAATGCATTAGATAGGTCAAAACCCCTCAATCCTATTCTCTTAATTTCATATTGAGTGAATTCACAAATTGTATGCCAAAACTACATTTGAGGTGTGGTTTTGGTATGCTTTCCTCGCACAACAGCCATTTACAAACTGGCATGACAAGTAACACAGCCCAAAGGGTATCGGTCCTTTATACCAAATGGCATGGCATTGGGAAGCAATAGATCAACAATTTCTTATACCAAAAGTGGGAGGGAACAATTCACTCAAATTCACATGGCCCAGAATACAAGGCCTCAAACTTTGGCAATTTAAATCAAGCTGAATGTAGAGGGAGCTGATGGCCGATCTTGATATTAACCACTCAACTGTTAACTTCTAGCAGCAAGCAGCATCCTCTATTACTACGTCAACTTGACCCAGGCTTTTGACTTAGGCAACCTTCAACACAGAATGCTTGGAAATGATTCTGTTTTGAATGGAATATCCAACACAAAGCATCGTAAAAACGAGGGTAAATGCAGTTAAATATGCAGGACTCGAATCCAACCCCAGAAACACTTGACAAAGGGAGATTTTAAACATGGAAGGGAGAACAGCACCATGCAAAATTTGAAACATCAACATTGGAAACTTTTGCCCTGCCCCTGGTCAGGCTTCAGCATTAATCCGAGGGCATGCAAAGATTTTAGTTTCCGCTTTCAACATTAACCATGTACCCTCATAGCCAGTAGAAGAAAAACCCGTTTATAATTCATTTGCTAGCTCATCCCTTCGCCTTCGCATTCGAGCTCCCCAGGACAAATCTCCACCCGCATCCCTGTTCTGGCTTCTTCTCTTTAGCTCTGATAGCTGAGATTGCCAACGGTTCGTCCACTCATTTCTCTCTTCCATGCCCTGATCATCAAGAAAAAGCAGACATAAATGCTAGGTAATAAAACAAAAACAAGAAATAATTGGAAAACTAAGAACAGTTTTCCAAACAAAAGTTGGAGTAATGACTAATGAACATGCAGGAAAGCAAAGAGAGAGAGTGAAAGCTCTTGAAAATGGAAAATGCCAAGGGTCCCGCTCCCAGCTCCTGCTGGGAGCTGCCGCTTGCACTTTTTTTTGTTTTATATTTTTATTTTGTGATTAAAAAAATATTTTTTAATGATGTTGTAAATTTTTTTTAAAAAAATATATATTTAAAAGTGTTAAAAAAATATATTTAAAAGTGTTAAAAAATATATTTAAAAGTGTTAAAAAAATATATATAAAAAAAATACATGAAAATAACTAGCAAGAATCAGAAAAATGATACTCTCATTCTTACATTTCGATGTTACTGTTGAAATTTTTTATTTTATTTTTTAATTCTTCTTTTTACTTAGTGATTAAAGAAATATTTTTTACTAATATTGTGATTTTTTTTTTTTAAATATTTAAAAGTATAAAAAAATGCATGTAAAAAATACAACAAAAAAAAAAGAACAATTATACTAACGGTAGCTCCCAGCGGTAGCTGGGAGCGGTGGACTTAGCACCCTCCCTTGAAAATACATCCTATAGAATACATGGAGCCGCCTTTTCCCTTTTTAACTACTCTACTAAAGAAAACAGGATGGGAAAACAAAAAGAAAGATCACAAATAAATCAGACCTGAGAACTTTAAACAACTTCGCATGATTTATGACTTGCCATGAGCACTTTAAACAACTTAGCATAATTTATGAGTAAAACAACTTAGCATAGCACTTCGCCATGCTTAAAATATGGCAGTGAATTGCAAAGAACTGATTCAATTTCTTGGGACTGAACCAGGAAGCTACTCTCAATACTCGAGAAACGAATGCATGTTTGGGTAGATTTAAAAGATTAAAAAATTATCGAAGATGACAGATAGAAGAACTAAAGAACAGTTTAAATTAAAAGAACATGACAAATGAGCTTAAAAACAAAATCCCAACAGATGTGAATTACAGAAGATTTGTTTTGTCCATCAAAGTTGGGCGATTATCGAACATGAGGTAAAACTAATCTACCCTTAAAGGGGAGATTCAAATTTATGTCCAAAACAGTGACAGAGAGAGAGAGAGGCAGAGAAACACAAACCTCGTCGCTCTGGTATTGTGTTCGGGCGGAGAACGCGAGGTGGAGACCTCTCGCCAAGTCTCTATCATAGAGAGCTCTCCTTCTCGGATCCGACAAGATCTCGTAGGCCTCCTGGACCCGGATAAACCGCTTAGTATACTCCTCGACCCGACCGGGCGGGGACACGTCCGGGTGGTACATCCGGGCGAGCTTCTTGTACGCCTGTTTGATCTCGACCAAGGATCCGGACTCGGGTATGCCCAGAAGCTCGTAGAAGCTCAACCCGGCGGCCTCCTCGGTCACGAAAACATCGTTGATGGTGGCCCTGAGCGAGCATGCTGATGTCCGGGGCGAAGGAATTACGAGTTTGGAGGGGAAGAAATTCACGGAGGAAGAGAGAAATCGGGAATTCAGACGGGGTATTGGAATAGGCCGCGTGGCGTTGAGGTAGAAGAAGCGACACTCGCTTCCGTGTATCGGAGTCAATCCATAGCAACGCATTTCTTTTGCGTCTGCTGGTGCCGGGCTTTCTTGTGTTTAGTAGTTAGTACACTTCCTTGTTTTCCTTTGAATTTATGGAGAAAGGGAGATTAAAAAAAAAAAAAAAAAACCACACGGAATTCCTTGTTTTGTTTTCGGGATGAGATATTATAATTTGATATAAAAGTTAAAAATTTAATAAAATATTGTTAAAATATTTTTTTTAATTTAAAAAAATTGAACTGTTTATTTTATTTTGTTTAAAAATTTAGAAAGTTACAATAATTAAATGAGATAAGATGAGTTTAGTTGAGAAGTGTTGTGAAAACAGTTTAGGTTTGGATAGTGAGTTTAATGAAAGGGAAAATCTTCTAGTTGGTACATCTGTTCTTGGGCTGAGACCAGCCTCCAATAAGAGTCGGCCACGTAGCCTATCCATTTCACTAATAATGGGACGCAATGCAACGCACCGAATCAAATCAAAATCCTATCCCTCGTCTGACTCTCACCCTACTTTTCCTCTCGCACCGAAGCCGCCTCTCTGTTCTCTCAAACTCATCGAACAGAGTCTCCTCTCTCTCTCTCTCTCTCTCTCTCTCCTCACCCTCGTCAAATTCGCAGCCATTGTAACGCCGTGAAGGAAGTCGAAGTCGATTTGGATTGTGTGGGTATCCAAACGGGGCTAAATCTTGTCAGTGAATATGCCAATATGATATTTCTGCAACAAATATCAGTTTGATGGGAATATAAGTAGATTACACTCAACAATTTCACCTTTTATATCCTCCAACTTTGAATTATAAACTTAAAGTCTTGTGGAAAACATCAGACATAATTTACAACGATTTTTACACAAATGAAGTTGAAAGAGGAAAACAAAAGCAGGCAAAAGCCGCAGCTAGTCCTCTTTTCAAGCAAACGAAGAAACAATGACACTAAACATCACAACTAAACTACTAACAGAGCTCAGAAAACAAATTACTAATGTCTGAAGATATGGAGTGCCGGCAATTCTTGTTGGGTTTCATCCAACCTATTGTATTGGCAGTGGCACCATCACTTCATATGAAAGGAGAAAGCCACCCAAGTTTTTTGGACCCACTGCTTATGAAAGATTTTTGAGGCAGGGGAGGCTTATCTGCAGATGGCAAAGCGTTTTTCATTGGACTGCTTACCGATGAACTATGTGTCGACTTTTCAATTTCTTTCATTTTCATGAGCTCTATTTTCAAGCCCTGATTCTCTCTTCATAGGCTGGAGAGCTCATCCGAAAGCGGGCGGATATCAATGGAGTATATGTTTAACTTGGAAGGTAGGGTAGGTGAATCTGCACCCATGAGGCCGCCGCCGCCACTCTTGACATCTCTAAGGCATTGATGCTCTTAATAAAGCACTTGAACCACAGTTTGAACAGGCCGTGGGTGGCTGCTGCCGGCGTCGAAATGGTTGTGGGTGGTTGTGGCGTGGGCAGCTGGGTGTGTACAGGGAGAGCGGCAATGGCTATGCAACGGGTATAGCAAAACATAAGCATTTGATGTAGGGTATTGGAGGTTGTTCTGATGTAGTGGGACGCATTGTGTTATAATGTATAATGTGACGTGTCAAAATATCATTAGTTGCTGATCTTAAGCCTAAAACGGACAGTACCGCTCCAAAGCAAAACTGTTAATGAAATGAGTTAAAATGAAAGTTGAATAAAATATTATTAAAATATTATTTTTTTAGTATTATTATTATTTTAAAAATTTAAAAAATTGAATTATTTATTATATTTTATATAAAAATTTTAAAAAAATTATAATGGGCAGAGAACTGTTGGTTTCAGCGCGCATCACTCTTTCAATGGGCAGCCGGAGGATAGAAGGACGTATCCGTTTGTGTCAAGCACGAGGGGAGAAACGGGAGTAGATTGAAGGGCAGGTAAGAAATTGAGGAGGAGGGTAAGGCCTAAGGGTGTGGATTTGGGTCCTTGTTTGGTAAGAGGAAAAGGGTGGACCCTCGTGTGCTTCCACGTTGGGATTAAAAAATATATAAATGGGAGATAATTAAAGGACGCGAGCAGCCGTCGCTTTTATAACTTACTAGTGTGCAACTGATTGATACCCATTTACCTATTAATAATTTCAAATAAGAAAGCAAACTTTCGGTCCAAACTTATAAATTAAAAATATCAAATTGAAAGGAAAGACTTTTATCTAGACATGTCATATTTATAAGCAATAATGTTATTGTTAATCCAAATGAAATCATTTTATGTGTTGGATATAAATATGTTTTATCGGCAAGCAAGCGCCTAAAGGCCTCAGTCACGTAAGATTCACCTGCCAATAATCCTTTTTTTTTTTTCTTCAAAATACAGAGTTTGTAATATTCTTTGGAGATTAAAGGGGTTGGACATCTATTAGAAGATAGAAAGATTTGTAGCTTTAATTGACCCATTTAGTTGCCAACAAAAATGCTAGTTAGAAAAAAGAAATCAGATCAACCATTGTAAATGACGTGTTTCACACCACCAACCACACGGTTGACCTGTGATAATAAAGGGGCGGCACTAGTTGTCCTGGGAAACCTCCAATGTTTAAATCAGAAATATAGTATGAGAATAAGTATATATAAAAGATGAAGTGAAGTGCTTATTGCCTCTCGTGTATCATTTATAGAGATGTACAGGAGCATGTTCAGGGAGTCATTAACCATCGATTCCCTGTATTTACCTCTACTTATTCCTTAACTGGGGGGTAAGGAGATAACTGCTCTGATTTATAGGGATTATTCATCTCAGGATAACCGCCTTCACCTTGGGGCGTTATCACCTCGCAAATGGTATGGCTTGCTTAGTTAATATCGTGCTCCCATGGGCTTTTAGGCCCAGGGCCCTGCAGGTCAACATAGCAATCTGGGCCTGTTTATGGGCTTAGTATCCAGGGACCTAAATATCCCCTTAAACCATAAACAAACAAGAATGAGGATGCACTTCAGTCCGGAACCATTCACCCATAGCAAAAGATCAATTGGCGTTATAATTCAAAGCTTAAATGAAATGTTCTATGTTGATAGAACAATAATACATCTATTATTCTTTAGACAGAACCAGGTATAAGGCCTACTAGATAATACAAAGCCTTCTCTCTAGCACTTTTTAGAAAGCGATGGAGGATGAGTTAGTTATTCCTTCTATTTCGAGGAAGTAGGAAGGCGTTGTCTCCGTCTGCTATGGTGGTTGGAAGGAAGACGTGATGGATGATCAAGAGGAGATTTGGGACCAATTGAAGCTGAATGAAGAAGAGACCAAACCAATAGAATTTTCCTTGAGTGAGCAACAGTGGAAAAATAAGAGGGAAAGAAGTTTGATGGGGAAAGTCTGTTTGGAGAGAAATGTAGGAATAGAAGTGGTGTGATCGATCATGGAGAAAATCTGGAGAGTGGGTAAGCCGATGATTTTTCATGAAGTTGGGGCTAACTGTTTTCTAATTACGTTTGTGAACAAGGAGGACATGGATCGGGTGCTCGATGGTTGCCCATGGTTGTTCGACAACTATTTGTTCTTGCTTAAATCCTTCAATGGATCTACTCAGATCCATAGAATGGATTTTACTAGAGAGGCATTCTGGATTCAGATGCACCATCTTCCATTGGGTGAGATGAACAAACAGATTGGGAAGGTCATGTGCAGGAAGATAATGTAGCCTGGGGTCGGTGATGCATAATGGGACAGGTATTTTCAAATATGAAAAGCTTCCTAAAATGTGCTTTTGTTGTGGGTGTATTTTACATAGCAAACAAGGTTGTAAAGGGGGGGATGATGGGAGTGTGGCACAATTTGGATCATGGTTGAGAGCTCTGCTAGTGAAAAAAAAAAGAGTGGAGAGGGGAGGAAAAAAGAGTGGTGAAACTACAAAGGGTAGTGGGAAGCCAAGGGTGGAGGGGGGAGTAGAAGTGAGTGGTGGGGAAGGGATAGATGAAGGGCTGGAGGGGGAAGCTGTGATGAGGAACCTAGTTTCGACAGGTGACTACTGGACATGTTGTAAGAGGAAGTAAAGTAGATGGGGATGGGGCAGAATCTACTCTTGCAGTGAGCCAAACAGTGAGTAGAAAGTCTAAGGAAGGGAGTGGAGGTAGTTGGAAGAGGAGAGCTCGAGGGAGACCTCCTGCAGGTGAGTCCCATGCATCTATGACTATGCATAAGAGAGATGTTGCTAGCATGGTGACTGATGAGGAGTGTTCTGTGAGCAAGAAAAGGATTAAGAGAGTGGAAGATGATTTTTTGGTGGAGGTTGTTATGCAGCCCTGACAAGTATTATGAATATTCTAAGCTGGAACTGCCGAGGGATTGGGAGCCCTCGGACAATTCAGGATCTTTTCCTTCTGGTGAAGAATAAGAGACCCAAAGTAGTGTTCCTTATTGAAACACTAATTAAGGTAGCTGTAGTAGAAAAATTAAAAAGAAGATTAGGGATGGAGGGGTGTTTGGCAGTTAATCCTATGGGAAGAAGAGGAGGACTAGCTTTGTTTTGGGAACAGCAGGATGATGTTGATATACAGAGTTATTCACAGTGGCATGTTAGTGCTGCTGTTAAGAGTGAGAATAAAGGAAGTTGGTGGTTCACAGAATTTTATGGGCACCCTGATGCAAGCAAGAGATGGCAATCTTGGGAGCTTCTCAAACAACTTAATCCATTAAATGGATTGGCATGGGATGTAGCTGGGGATTTTAATGAGCTGTTATCACAGGATGAGAAAATGGGGGGGGGGGGGGGGGTAATAGAAGAGATGAAAAGCTTATATCTAGCTTTCATGAAGCTATGGAGGTTAACAGGCTGGTGGATGTGGGATTTGTTGGGAACCCTTTCACTTGGAGTAATAGGCACTCGAACCTTACCTTTACAAAGGAAAGGTTGGACAAACTTGTGGTGAATAATGAGTGAATTAATTTGTTTAGGAAGGCTAAAGTAGAAGGATTGATTGCAAGTAGCTCAGACAACAATCCAATTATGCTTTCTGTGAGGAAGGACAATATGCATGTTACTAGATGGGTCCTTTGAAAGCCCCTGGCCCTGATGGGTTCAGGGCTTGTTTTTTTCAAACTTATTGGAGTACTGTGGGGGATAAGGTGTGTGAAGCAGTCTTGAGCTTTCTGAATGAGGGTGAATTAGAGTAGTCCATCAATTTCACATATGTAGCCTTGATCCCAAAGATCCCAGAACCTAAGTCAGTAGGTGATTATAGACCAATTAGATTGTGCAATGTCTTGTACAAGCTAATTTTCAAGACTCTTGCCAACAGACTTAAGGTAGTACTTGATGAGATCATTTCAAAAAACCAAAGTGCTTTCTATCAAAGTAAGTCAAAATATTGTGTGAATAACCGAATGAATGGCCTTTTGAGTGATCTGTATATTATATATGAACTTTACAAGAGAACTATACATGAAAAGAAACTAATTGTCGAGTGATTCTAGCATTCTAGCCTTATATGGAAACTATATATTCCATCAACATGCTAACTGTACAAGCCTAAGTAAATGACATAAAGGTAAAATAAGGAAAGAAGATTGATTATGGAGAGCAAAAGTTGTCCATTGACAACCCCTCTCAAATTGATGCAGGTTGATCACCAAGCATCAATTTGCTACTTAAAAAGTAATGTCGATGGCGAGTGAGAGCTTTGGTGAAGATATCAGCAATTTGTAGTTAAGTAAAAACATGTGGAAGAGTGATAACACGAGCTTCAAATGCTTCACGGATAGAGTGACAGTCGATTTCAATATGCTTCGTGCGCTCATGATAGACAGGATTGGTCGTGATCTGAATAGCACTCGTATTATCAGTATGCAGAGGTGTAGGATCAGTCTCAGAAAAATCTAGCTCAGCAAGCAAACCTCGAAGCCAAATAATTTCGGAACAAGCAAAAGACATTGCTCGGTACTCAGATTCTGTAGATGACTTAGAGACTCTGTCTTGCTTCTTACTCTTCTAGGAGATCAATGCATCACCTAAGAACACACACAAACTAGTGATGGATTAACATGTATCAGCACAACCGGCCCAATCAGCGTCGTTGTAGGTAGTAAGGCGAGGAGAATTGCCTGCAGGAAAGAATAAGACAAGGGTAGAAGTGCCCTAAACATAGCGTATGATCCTACGGACATCAGCCAAATGAAGATGACAAGGGGTCTGAAGAAACTGGCTGAGTTGCTATACTGCAAAGAGAATGTCCGGTCTAGTAATGGTGAGGTAGACAAGACTACCCACCAACTTTTGGTATAAGCTGGGATCAACAAGTAAATCACCTCCTCTTTGTGAAGCTTGACATTCAATTCCATGGGAGTATCAACAGAGGTGGCCTCCTGTAGGCCAGTTGTAGCCAACAGGTCACTAGCATACTTATGTTGATTGAGTGAAATACCAAGATCTTTCATATGAAAGGACTCAGAGAGATGAGTCTTGAGCTGGCCAAGTAAAATAAAATCAGAACCAATAATTACAATATCATCAACATAAACCAAAAGAACAACAATACCCATGTCTAATTTCCGAAGAAAGAAGGAAGTGTCATACTTGCTCTGCTTGAATGAGAATTGTAATAAAGTGGTTCAAAATTTATCAAACCAGGCCCTCGGAGCTTGTTTAAGACCATAAAGAGACCGACGAAGCTTACAGACATGCAAAGTCAAAGAAGAAAACAATCCCAGGGGTGGCTTCATATAAATACACTCTTTAAGATCCTCGTTAAGAAAAGCATTCTTGACATCTATCTGATGTAGTGGCCAATCATTGGAAGTAGTAAGAGCTAGAATCATATGAACAGTAGTCATCTTAGCCACAGGAGCAAATGTCTTTTCATAATTGACACCATATTCCTGATTATTCCCAAGTACAACAAGCCGAGGTTTGTAACGATCCAAACTTCCATCTTGACTGAATAAACTCATTTGCAACCCAGAGGAACAATTGTTGGAGGACATGGCTCAATCTTCCTGCATAGCTTGTTGCCAACAGTCATGCTTGGCAGCTTGTGAGTAGGATGTGGTAAATATCAAAATTGGACAATGCAACAGTAAGAGCTGAAATAGAATTACCAGAACTGGAAGAAGTAAACCCATACCTATCTGGGGGTACTGACACTCGAGGAGAGCGACGTACCAAAGGCGCTAGAGCTACTGTAACTAACTGGTTCTGGAGCATGGTAGGATCAAATATCGGGTGAGCCACCGGAAAAGACTGTGGGCGGGAGCGTCTCGTATAAATAATACCTGGTTTAAAGCGAGAGCTAACTTGATGAAGATCAAAGAACTGCGGCTCAAAGGAGGGGAGTACCATAGTAGAAGGAGAGGACACAGGAAAAAAATGTTGATTTTCAAAGAAAATAACATTCCTAGAAATGCATGTATGATGTAATGTAGGATCATTGCAAACAAATCACTTTTAACCACAGTTTTAAATCTCGTACCGTACCGGCCGGTACGGCTGAAATTTTTCGTTTCGGCCGTCTGGCCAGTACAGGTACTATACCTGTTCCGTATCAGCCAAAATACCGGCCGTACTGGCCGGTACCGGCCATACCGGACTAAATTTCGGCCTGTACCGGCCTATATTTCGGCCGGTACCGGCCGATATTTCGGCCTGTGTTTTTTTTTTTTTTCAATTTTTTCAAACTAAAAACTTATTTTTTAACCCCTAATTCAGACTAGACTATTTATAATTTTTATATATATTTATTTATATATAATTTATTTATATATAGACTATTATTTTGGAATATAATTTATATATATATTTATATATATAGTTTATTTATAAATCGATTATTCCGAAACGTTATCCCGAAACGCTATCCCGAAACAGTACCGGTACCGAAATATTTCGTTCCAGTGCCTTGACCGGTACGACGTCCGGTACGGTATTCAAAACATTGCTTTTAACACACATTATATCTCAAGAATGCACATCTAATAGATTGAACAGATAATTTATGTCACTCATGAGGAGGTAAATAGACAAAACATACACAACTAAAAATACAGAGATTATCATAACTAGGTTGCTTAGCAAACAAGCGGAAATAGGGAGACTCCATGTGTAAGACTTGGGAAGGTAAACGATTAATCAAGTGAGTAGCAGTTTTCAGAGTCTCGACCCAGAACATGGATGGAACAAAGGATTCTAATAAGAGAGAATGTACCACATCAAGAAGATGCCGATCTTTGCGTTCCGCTACTCCATTCTGATGGGGAGTAGCAAGACACGAACGTTAATGAATAATACCTTTAAAAGCCAAGAATGCCTGAAACTCAGTAGACAAATATTCACCACCAGAATCTGTGCTAATGTCTTAATAGTTGTAGAAAATTGATTTGCAACATAGACTAAAACCTTAGTGAAAGTACGAAAAACCTCAAATTTAGAGCGAAAAAAAATAGACCCAAGTAAATCTGCTATGATCATTAATGAAAGTCACATAATATTTAAATTTGTCATGTGAACTAATTGGGGAAGGTCCCCAAACATCACTATGGATAAGATCAAAGTAGTGAGAAGCTCTACTAGCATGCAAAGGAAAGGGAAGAGTTTTGCTTTTACCAAGTTTGCAAGAATCACACTCAAGAAATAAAGAAGAACGTTCTTTATTACCAAGAAAACCAGAGTGCAATATATGAGATAAGATTTGAGTATTGGGATGGCCTAAATGACGATGCCACACCATACTCAATCAGATCAGAAACATTATTACAAGCAAAAGACTTCATAAAAGAAATTGGAGAAAGTCTGGAATAGGTAAAAATAGTGGAAACAAGCACCCCACTTTAGGTCCCTTCGCGATCGGCTCCCCCGTTACCTGGTCCTGCACAACACAACCATTACCAGAAAAATTAACAGCACAATTGTTATCAACTAATTAACCAATAGAAATAAGATTCATGGAAAGCTAAGGAGCAAGAAACACATCACTAAATTTAGAAGAGGCATCTCCGACAGCAGGTATGGGCAAAGAACTGTCATTGGCAATCTAAATGGCAGATTGACCAGCATAGGGCCGAACATGACACAAAGCGGAGGGAGTATTCATCATGTGGTTAGAAGCCCCCGAGTCTACGTACCAGAGTTTAATAGAATTTTTACCTTGAAACCCCATTGCAGGTAATGCCGAAATTAGCATCTGTTGTACCATTTCTGGTGTGCAGTAATTTGCTGCAGGAGGTGCAAGTGCAATATGCCCATATTTCTTGCAACAGAAACATTGCAAATTTTTAGAATTCATAGGTGATCCTCGTCCTTGGGCAGCATAAGCCACAGTTGCCGTCCTGGAACTGCCATGAGATTGCTCTAGAATAGCTTGAGTACTAAGACGTTGTTCTTTGCGAAGTAACTCATCAAAACAAATATCAAAAGAAGGAAAAGGAGATTTGTTCAGTAGAGAGGAGCGAACAGATTCATATTCCGGGCGTAGTTTTATAAGAAACTGATCACGCCGACTAGTCTCGTGAAGAGTCTGAATAGTCGAAAGAGCGGCAACAAAAACATCCACTGTAACCAAATTAGTATATTCATACTAAAGAGTCAGAAATGTCGAGTAGTAGTCTTGGATGGAAAGACTACCATGTTGAAACATGGCAATCACATGTTCTAACTGAAAGTGACAAGCATCATTAGCTTGATGATAAACATTCTTCAAGTAATTCCACATGGATTGAGCGGAGTGATGAGCCCGCAAGTTGGTAACAATATGTGGCTCCACCGAACCAAGAAGCCAAGACATAATCCAAGCATCAAGTACAGCCCATGAAGGAGAAGCCTCGAGATCTTTGGATTTATCAGTATTGGATTTTTGGGCGACATTCATGCCATCAATATGACCCAAAAGATCTTTTCCCTTGAGGAAAATTTCAAACTGAAATGCCCAAGTAGAGTAATTTGTGCCTGTAAACTTGACACACACAGGTACAGAGTCCATCACAAATAAATGAATCACAAGACAAAGAAAAAAAAACACAGAAATAAAAGGAATGAAGGACCTGGTACCACCAAAAATATCTAAAAAAAGGGATAAAAAGAATGCCCACGTTGCTGCGACTGCCACGAAAAAAAACAGACCAAACAAAAGGAAGTGTCAGAATAGAGAATGCCAAGAAACACAAACCCAGAAAGAAACAGAGGATGCCGAAAAATTTGAGAGGCCGAGACTTGACAGAAGTTGCCGAAATGGATCACACTAGAGACAAAAGGTGCCGACAGCACCTACCCAGAAACCAGAGACCGAAAACAAGAAGCTAGGACTATGGGTTCACCGAGAACAATGCAGAAAGTGTTGACTCTTGATACTAAGGAGATGAAAAAAAAAATCACACCGAAATATGAGACTGAGAGAAAATAAAAATAAAAATCAACCGGCTCTTGATACCATGTCAAAGTAAGTCAAAATATTGTGTGAATAGTCGAATGAATGGCCTTTGAGTGATCTGTATATTATATATGAACTTTACAAGAGAACTATACATGGAAAGAAACTAATTGCAGAGTGATTCTATCATTCTAGCCTTATATGGAAACTATATATTCTGTCAATATGCTAACTGTACAAGTCTAAGTAAAAGGCGCAAAGGTAAAATAAGGAAAGAAGATTGATTAATGGACAACGAATGACACTTTATACCAGGGAGACTGATTGTGGATAATGTGATAGCAGCCTATGAAGCCTTGCACTCAATGAAAACAAGATCTAAGGTAGAGTGGGAAGTATGGCTTTGAAATTGGATATTTCAAAAGCATATGACAAGGTTGAATGGGCCTATTTCAAAGTTGTCATGCAGAGGATGGGGTTTGGAAAAAGGTGGATTAGGCTGATCATGGACTGTATAACAACAGTTTCCTATGCAGTTTTGGTAAATGGGAAGCCTGGTCAAGTCATATACCCCTCAAGAGGTATTAGGCAGGAGGATCCATTATCCCCATACCTTTTTTTGCTATGTGCTAAAGGCCTTAGTAGCCTTATCAATGAAGCTGAAATAAAGGTGACATAAGAGGGGTGGCTGTTGCAAGAGGAGGAATAAGGGTCACACATATTTTATTTGCTAATGATTGCACTATCTTTGCAAGGGCTAATTGGCTAGAATGGCAGAAAGTTAAGGAAATTCTAAGGGTGTATGAAGTGGCTTTTGGCCAATGCATGAATTTACAGAAAACTACTATGATGTTTAGGTCTCGAGCCAGTCCTGAAGAGAAGGGGAAGATTGTGCAAGACTTAGGGGCTAGGGTGCAAAGCAGTTGTGAGAAGTATTTGGAGTTACCTACAATGGTTGGAAGAGCATGTTATAATACATTTAAAGGGATCAAAGACAAGATCTGGCATAAAATAAACAACTGGGAAAACTAGTTCTTATCCCCAGCTAGAAAAGAAGTTTTACCTAAAGCAGTTATCCAATCAATATCAACTTATCAGATGAGTGTCTTCAGATTGTCAAAGAGGTTGTGCAAGGAGATAGCTGGTATTATGGCTAGATTCTGGTGGAGGTTTAAAAATAATGAAAAAAACATACAATGGGCTAGTTGGGAGAGAATGGGCTGTGCAAAAATGGTTGGGGGTCTCGGTTTTAGAGAGTTGGAAAGTTTCAACACTGCTCTCTTAGCAAAGCAGTGTTGGAGACTTGTAACTAAGCCAAACTCCATTGCTGCCATGGTACTCAAAGAAAAGTATTACAAGAACTATGATGTGATTGAATCAAAGCTGGGTTATGGCCCATCCTTATTGTGGAGGAGTATTTGGGGAGAGTGGGTAATGGGCTGAGCATAAAAGTGTGGGAGGATAAATGGCTGCCTAGCAAACCTTCTCATCAAGTGCAATCCCGAATTAGACATTTGAGTTCTAATGCAAGAATGGTGGAGTTGATGGGTAGTGGGGGTCAATGGAATGTTGAGGCAGTGAGGGCTACTCTTAATGAAGAGGAGGCTGAAGTGGTATGCAACATTCTTTTGAGTCAAACTGGTTTGGAGGAAAAGAGAATTTGGGCCTATTCTAATAATGGATGCTTTAGTGTGAGAAATGCCTACCACTTGGCTTTGAGTCGAAAGCAAGAGCAAAAGGGGAGTCATCAGATGGTAGGAAGCTAAAGGAAGGATGGAGAGAGCTTTGGCAGTTGAATGCACCAGGAGTGGTTAAAACCTTTTTTATGGAAGGCTCTATATAATTGTTTTCCTTCTACAAGGAACCTCTATAAAAGGAAAGTTATGGCAAAACCAAGTTGCCCCATCTGCCTTAGGGAAGAGGAGACAGTGAGCCATGCCTTGTGGAGCTGTCTTGCAGCTGTTGATGTATGGGCAGAGAGGGAGAGTCCAGTACAGAAATGGAGGTCAAATAAGGAGGATATGGCTGCTGTTTGATGGAGAATGCTAGTAGAACTACCTTTGGAAAGTATGGAACTGGTGGTGGTGGTTATGAGACATATTTGGTTTAGAAGGAAATGCTTTTGTTTTTTAAGGGAAGTCCAGCAGTCCTGGGGTGGTTTTTCACCAAGCTAAAGCTAGTCTCACAGATTTTAGACAAGCTCAACAGAGGTGTGTGCAGAGATCAAAATCTGCAGTAGTAGGTAGGATGCTCATTAAATGGAAAGCTCCAAGAGAGGATCTTGTGAAGATAAACTGGGATGCTGCATTCAAGCTAAAACAGAAAATGATGGGGGTTGGAGTGGTGATTAGAGATGAGGAGGGAGATGTGCAAGTGTCTTTGTGTATGCCAAAAGATAACATTCTTAATGCTGAGATTGCTGAGGCTATTGCTCTTAAGAGGGCATTGTGCTTGGGTTCAGAACTTAATATACAAGAGGCAGTTTTTGAAGGTGATGCTTTGGGAGTAATCAAAGCTGCGAATAATAGGGAGGAAAGCTGAGAATGTCATGAGCAGCTCATTGAAGATATTAAAGGTATACTGTATAAACACTCAAACTGGGTGGTTCAACACACATATAGAGAAGGAAATAGAGTAGCTCACTTTTTAGCTCAGTTTGTTGTTAATGTTAGTGAGGAACTGGTGTGGATAGAGGATGGCCCGGAGGGGTTTTTTAATGTTGTCTTACAAGATAAATGTTGTAATGACTAGACTTTTAATGAAAGGTGATGGTTTATTTCAAAAAAAAAGTAAAGGGCCTACTAATCTTAAAAATGACTTTTCATAAATAATGAAACTTGGTTCTCTATTTAGAGATCATACCTTATGCTATATGGTCCAAATGACCTTGATATGCCTGATATATACATCAATCATAAAAGAATTATTAACTTAATTTTTTGCACATTCATTATTTTGTGGATTTTAAATGTAGAAATATTTTTAAGAAAGAAAGTTATTAGAATTTATGATTGTTCAATGTATATCAAAACTGTTTAATGTCGTCAGTTATTTTCTATTAAAATGATTATTTTTTGTCGAAATAAATTTATTCTTATCACAAATATTCATTCTGATAGTAAATAATTTATTATATATATATATATATATATATTGCAGTGATATATCCTCACGTTTGTCTATCTACTAGATTTTCTCTCAAAAAATAAAAAGATAAAAAACCTCGTACTAGTCCAACATCAGTCATCTAAACATGACACGTGTCTCGTCGCCTCGTTGATCTCCACTCGCTAATCTCTCTAATCTGACTATCCTCGTCCCGCTCTTATCGCTGAATAGATCTCATACACTTGTGGCCTAAAGCCTACTCCTAGTCTTCTTATGTGCTGTATCCTCGTCCGTTACTGTTTTTCCTAAAATGAAATCTTTTCATATGTTTATGATTTGAGGATGATAAAATAGATATTGCCATCGGACTTTGGTGAAGGGTGTTGTCCCAACCCCCCGCTTAGGTGGTGATGATGGGGTTGGTTTTATTCCATACTCCGATTAGTCGAGTATGTAATTTTGTTACTTGATTACTGCAACCTCTATCGTAAACAGAGTTATGCTATCTCTTAAATTTTGGTTTTTAAAAATTTATCGTCTGGACTAGACCATGTCAGTCACAAAAGTATACTAAGAAACTACTAATATTTTTAATTGGCTTGTTATTTAAATCAATTAATAAAGGGAATGAGATCCATTAATAAAAAAAATGAAAAGAGAGAGAGATGATAAAATAGAGACGTTTGACTATTTTTCTACTAGAGTCTACCTATGCAAGTTACAACAAATTACCAAAACAACAGGTCCCACAACATTTTAGACTAATACATTAATAGTCTTAACAACGGTCTCTTTTAAATATAATATTTAGTCTCGTTTATTTTTACAACTCATTTTATTTTATCTAATTATTATAAATTTTTTAAATTTTCACACAAAATAAAATAAACAATTCAACTTTTTCAAATCCTAAAAAAAAAAATAATATTAAAATATTAAATAATATTTTATTCAACTTTTAACTTTAATGCCTCATTTGTTTTTACAACATTTTTTAACTTGTCTCATCTAATTATTACAAATTTCTCAGATTTTTATACAAAATAAAATAAACAATTCAACTTTTTCAAATTTCAAAACAAAAATAACATTAAAAAAATATATTCTAACAATATTTTATTTAATTTTTAATTTTAATCTCAACTCATCTCACCTCATCTACGAAAATAAACGAGACATTTATCTTAACTCATCTCATCTACGAAAACAAAGGAGGCCGTCAGTGAAATATATAAACTCGGCACCAAACCATGAATTTTACTTCACATTAATTCTACTTTTTCTATTATATTGTAATGTGATTTAGGGGTGGTACCCGCACCATATGATGCGGGGGCACCCCCTCCCTGAGCCCCGCACCATGCGGGGGAAGGTTTCCAACCTCGCCCCCCGCTCCTGGGAGGCGGGGATGGGGTTGAAACTGCACTTTGCCCCTCCCCCATCTCAACCCAATGACCCATTGCGTCTATAAATGTTTTTTGGGTCTAAAATTTTTTAAACCCAAATTATAATATAATTTAAATTATAAATTAAAATTTGTACATTCAAAAATAATATAAACTTATTAGACTATTATAAGTCTCACATTACTTAAGTAAGATTATTGTATTGCCTTGGCCTCCTATATAAATTGGCCTAGGAGGCCAATGCAATTTATTAATTTGAGTTCAATTTCAAGTTTCTAACAAATTGTATATATCTATATACAATATATTTATATAAATTATTTATGTAAATATTAAAAATAATATTTTTATATTAAATAAGGGAGGGTGCAGGGCGGGGCCACGCAGGGGTCAGCCGCCCCCGCATGGGCGGTGCAGGGTAGCTGGGGCGGGCCCCCACTGCCCACCCCTAATGTGATTTTTGTTGACAGCTATCACCCTTTCCTTTTTCTGTCAGGGAAGGAAATAAAAAATAAAAAACAAAACATAGATTTGACTATTGTTAGATTTTATTAAAATCATAAAATTATGTGGGATATTTTAAATAATAATGTAATATTTCATTTTCTTTATATGTTTAAATAAAATCTTGTGTATTGATGAAGAATGCCAATTCATTGAAATATGTGAAAGAAATAAATCTTAGACAACATTTATTATGTAATAGAAAACTAGTTATTTTCTAGTCATTAGATTGCATTTTTTTACGTAACAAGAAAATTAGCCGTTTTCTAACCATTATACTTATTTTTCACATTCTAGTTTTTCCTTTATATTGTAATGTATTATCGTTGACAGCTCTCACCCCTTCCTAGTCTATTAGGGAAGGAAAAAAAATCAAAAACAAAACATAGCATTTGTTGACAGCTATCACCCCTTCCTCGAAGGGAGAAAACCAAAAACAAAACATAGCATTTGACTATTAGATAAACCGGGTACTTTAGTTTCATGGAGTAAGGCTAGACAAGTTGTTTGCATCAAAGTTTTGAATTTCGTACCATACCAGTCGGTACGGTCAAAATATACCATTTATGTTGCATAGCTGATATAGAGAAGGATATAATTTCGTATTAGTCAGAATTTCGATCGTTTCGGCCCGTATCTGCCGTACTGGCTGATATTTCAGCTCGTACCGGCCGATATTTCGACCTTTACTTTTTTCTTTTCTTTTTCATTTCTTCAAACTGCAAGCTCATTTTTTGACCCCCTCAATTCAAATCAGACTATTTATAATTTATATATATTATTTATTCATATATAAACTATTCTGAAACGATAGCGGTACCGAAATATCTCGTTTTAATGTCTCGACCAAAACGGTCACCGGTACAGTATTCAAAACATTGGTTTGTATAGAAAACTAAAGAATTTTTAATTACCTGAAAGTTATAGGTTGTTCTAATTGTAGTGTCTTCTCTCTTATTTAATTCACATTATTAATACTGCATTTAGGTCGAGTTTGAAACATTTGAGATCATCTCTTCTCATCTTATCTCAACATCTAAATACCATTCAAATCAAGTATTTTTCAATTTCAAATTTTTAACTTTTTCATCTAATCATTTCAATTTGTTCAAACTTTTAAACAAAACATAAAAATTATTCAACTTTCTTAAACTCCAAAATAAAAATAATATTAAAAATTTATGTTCTAACCCTCTTTTAACTTTATAATTTTTTTTATTCAACGTTTTATCTCTCATCTCTCAAAATCTCAAAAAAATATTAATTTAAATTATTTTATTATTATTCATAAATTATCTTATTATTTATAAATTTTTTATCTCATATCATATCATCTCATCAGTGAGATATCTTAATAAAAATAGAGTTGGTACCACTCACCTCAATTGAAGAGATCGCATGTTTGTATTATAAAAGAAGAAAAACCAGCACTCGAATAGACTTCCGACTTGGGCCCAATCAAATTGACATATTTCTTTAAGCATTATCCAACAAGAGAAGAGAAATAATACTTACAGTTTTGAGTGTGTAAATATCGTACAGTTGTTTTAAAAAAAGTAAATAAATATGGGACTCACATAAAAAGAAATTAATTTTTTAATAGTGGACTTCACTTTTTTTCAAAGCTACTGCACGGCATTTGCGCATTCCACAATTGTATGTAGCATTACTCTATTATTCTATTCTATTTCATTTATTTTTAATTATTTAGTAAATATTGCACTTTGTCGTCTTTGAATTATCTCATATTTTTTTAAATAAAAATTTAATTGAATGAAAGTTTAAAAGCAATAGTATTGATAGTTGCAAAATAGTTATATATAGAATGTATGCAGCTTAAAGAAACACCGCCACTTGAGCTGGATGAAATGGCTCAACGTGCATAGGAATTAATATTGAATGTAACATCATCAAGCATGATCCATGCAATAGTTATTTATTGAATAAGAAAATAATGCAATCGGTCAAAAGATGCCGTCATTTCTCAGGCCAGCTATCACTCTCTTTTCATGTATTCTCTCGTGTTTGGCTATAGGGTTAATCAATTCGACTTCTAATCGACTCTATTATGAAGTCGGAGTCGGTGCTTTTTAACTAAAAAAGTTGGAGTCGGAAGTGGCAATGTACCGACTCCGACTCCGCTCCGACTCTAATTGTCTGACTTCAACTTCGATATTATATATATTTTATAAAAATATATATATTTTTATATATTAATCATATATGTTTTATATAACTATAATTTATATTATTAATTAAATTCAATAATATACTAATATGAACAAATTATTATAAAATAATATGCTTATAATATAATATAAATTGACTAATAATAGTTTAGTATATCTAAATACCATACTATTAACTATTACCACCATGTAATATTAATGAATAATAACAACTAATGTATAAACACTAATATATAATAACATGTAATACTAATTTATAAACATTAACATATAATAACATATAATACTAATGTATAATAACATTAATTTGTACAATAATTTATTTTTTCAATTTTGGTTATATTTTAATAAAATTGAAAATTGAAAAAATATTTTTTAAAAAAACTCAAATCTAGAGGCTCAAATCCAATTAGTGAGAACCCAAGATTATCAAATTGAATTTTCAAATGGGTTAAGAAAAAAGCTCAAATCCGACTTCGCTCCGACAAGGCGAAGTCGGAGTCAAATCGGAGGCTATGCAAATTGGAGTCGGAGTCGGAGGTAGGGCACTCTAACTCTGACATTGTTGATGCTCAACCATATTTGGCTATAAGGAAAATGTTACGAGTTGCCTTAAAGTCAAGCACTCGGCCCCACAAAATAACTAATTGAGGTTAATTGGGGTTAACACTCGCACAATAAACAAGCAATTGAGGCTAACACTCGCGCCACCATAATGTTGCTAGTGGGTTACCTTCAGGCACAAGCCTCGAGTTCCATAATTGTCGTATGCAAGTTGTCTTTGGGAATAAGTCGATAGGCTCGGCAACTACTTGAGATGGATCTTCAAAACAACGCTACCTTGAAATTACCTCAGATCGCAAGAAATCAACTAGTGCCAACGAAAACAAAAACAAAAACAATCACCAACTATAGAAAAAGCGCCTTCCACACTCTTCGCTAACAATAAGTAGTCATACACAATTATCAGTCATACACTTGCACAAACAAACTTCCTAGAGCCCCTTGCAATGAATTTTATAAGTTTTCCCAGGCCTACCATCAAAGACTTTTGGTACATCAAAAAACAATGGAAAATCAAGAACAAGTTCCTATAACTTATTTTTCTACAGTTCTCATAGACTTTCTCATGGTCTTCATATTGGACAATTGAACCTTAAGAATCACAAGATTTTGTTGGATATAAAATAAACTAGAGTCTAGCTTATTGGAAGCTCATTTCTAGGAATAAAAGGAAGAGATAAAACCAAAAGTAGTTGACTGGCGTACAAAAGGTAAAAGTAACATAAAGCAAGTGGGACTTCAGCTACTAAAGGGATAACTTTAAAATAAGGGTGGCAATTCATGTTTGTGAGTCGTGTTCGTGTCATATCAAGTTATCGGTATCAAATTATATGCAGGGTCAATCAGAATCCAACTCGTTTAATTAAACGGGTCAGACCCTAAAGTCCAAACCAACCTTTTTAATTAACGAGTGATACGACACGACCCGCTTAACCCGTTTGGTAATTAACTTTTATTGGGTTAACATGGACATGACCCAATTAACCCGTTTCATATAAATGGGTTCAGTTGACCCGTATATTTATTTTTTAATCCAATTAATATAACTTCATATATAATACAAGGATAACTATATGAGAGACGCTAGGGAGCGATCGAGTGTCAAGTTTTGTTTTTCACCAGCAAATAAAAACCTGCCATGTATGAATTTCTGTAATATTGAGAAAAGACCCACATGTAGCATATCACAACTTTTCAATTCATGTGCCCGAGATCTCTCTCTTCTCTTCTCTAGTTTTCTCTTGATGGGCACCAACATGGACCTAGTCTTAAAGATCCTTTATAAGTTCCAGATGGGCCAATTACAAGATCAAAAACTAAGAAAATCAAGAAAGCAATGTAATGATTGGTGCAATCCACTTGGGATGAAACTAGCAAGAGCCCAACAGATAAGATAGGCTTTAAAGAAGAAGAACCAGTTTTAATCCACTTGATACAAGCTATGGAAGACATAACTGAGAGTTATTGTTTGAACCTATTGTTATTGAAAGCTTTCAATTTGTTTACATCATTTAAAAAATTTATTTTATTAGTTATAGGAATTAGTCTAGAATAATCAAGCATGAGGATGCTTGATCCACATATGTTTTATTTTGTTGAACTAGGGTTACAAGAAGTTACTGTAGCTGTGTTACTGTAGCCGTGGCACTATTCATTCAGGGGTATTTTTGGAAGAAATGGCTTTATTTTGACTAGGGCTTTAATTAAGTTTTGGTTTACTCTTTGTAACCTCATTTTAATTAGTTTATGAAATTTAATGAATTTATTCATTGTGAGTTGAGTTTATCTCCTCTTATTCTTGAATGAACTTTTGAATTTATCAAAAGTAAATCACAACCTTTGTGGCGTTCTTCGTTATAATTTAGGTTCTTGAGACAGGTTTTTCAACGGGTCTAGATTTTCATATAATCTATGTTCTTGAAACGAGTTCCTCAATAGGTCTAAATTTTCCATTGGCTTGATTTTGGCTTTCTTAGGTGAGTTTTCAAATTGATTGTGGGTTCAAGTGATTCCATTCCCACGGATTCATATCATTTGGTATTCACAGCTCGGTTTCCAATCAGGTCTGATTCTATCTTTTAATTCTTGCATCTTTAAATTTAATTATAGGGTTTCATTGTTCTAGGGTTGCAAAAAAAAAAGTAGGCTGGCGAAATTCTTAGGTTTTTTCGTTTGACTAAAATTTGCATCACCTAGGGTTTCAAAATTCTAGAGTCTCTTGTATCTCTAAGTTTGTCAATTGCTTTGAGTGTCATTCCATTGATTCTCTTATATTTCATTGTCAATTCTTGTGTGTTTGAACTCAATTACTTCATTTTCACAATTGAATGTTGCTGTTTGTGATTGAATTATAGAAAAGAAGAGAAAAAAAATTAAAAAAAAAAAAAGGGTAGCATACTCAAAAGTTGCTACATAGTTACGACAAAAAGAAATAAAGAAATTTGTTGATTGAGCCCTATCTTCAAAGGGGCTGAATGCATCATTATAATTTGTATCTTGTTTTATAATTACTTTTTCCCTCGTATAAATTCCTTGAGTCTCGTGTCATTTTATTTTTTCATTGTTTCTTGTTCTTGTTTCTTGAACCTAATTACTAGTTGGAATAAAACAAGATTGTATTATCTTGATTTAGTTTAACTAGTTCTTAAAGAACTTGAGCGGGAAAACTCTTGATGTAAAAGGCAAGAGAGTGTGAGACTATTATCGGGAAAAAAACCAATTAAGAGTAAAACACGAGTGGAGTGTCATTATTCGAGTGTAAACACGTAAGGGAGTGTGTGAGATTTTCCACTAACATTCTTTTTGTGCAGCACATTACGATGTCTCATAGGAGTGACTCATCACCAAAGGGGATGGTAGATAACTCATCTTTTGTGTTTCAAGCCATATAACAACAATTTGAGCGGTTGAACTTGATATTGGGGGAAGTGAGGGATATGATGGATCATCAAGAAGCAGTGATTAGAAATCTGCAAGGTGGGAGAGATAGGAGGCGACATGAGCCTAGTATTATGTGGAGAAGTGAGGGACCTGTTTAGATTTTTGAGTGATTTGAATAGGAAAATAGCTAATGTAATTGAATTGCAACATTATGTGAAGATAGAGGGCATGGTGCACATGGCTATGAAGGTAGAGAGGCAGTTAAAAAGAAAGGGGATAATAAGGTACACTTCGGTTTCTAGCACTCATTGGGAACCAAAGTGGGATAAGAATGATCAAGCTGTAACAAAAAGAAAGACCGAACCACCTAAGGGAAAATATGAGGGAACTAGCAAGAACAAACCCAAGGTAGAAATCTAACCTTTAAGGAATAGAGATATTAAACGTTTTAAGTGTTTGGGTTCAGGACACATCGCTTCTCAACGTCCAAACAAGCGGGTGATGATTATGAGTGACAATGGGGGGAGGTGATGACTGAGAGTGAGGATGATAGTGATAAGATGCCTGAGTTGGTTGATACTAGTGATGATGATGGAGTGGAATACGTCGTGACAGGTGAGTCTCTTGTTGCTAGGCGTGCTCTCAATACACACATTAAGATGGATGATACAGAGCAACAGAGAAAGAATATTTTTCATACTAGATGCCACGTCAACAACAAGGTATGTAGTATGATCATTGATGGGGGAGTTGTACTAATATGGCTAGCACTACTTTAGTTCAAAAATTGAATTTACCTACCTTGAAATACTCTAGACCATACAAGTTGCAGTGGTTGAATGATTGTGGGGAGGTTAAGGTAGATAGACAAGTGTTAGTTACTTTTTCCATTGGGAAGTATCAGGATGAGGTGCTTTGTGATGTTGTGTCTATGCATGCTGGCCATATTTTGTTGGGGAGGTCGTGGTAGTATAATAAGAGGGCAAAGCAATCAAATTTGCTCATTTAACTCCAAGACAGGTCCATGAGGACCAACTGAAACTAAAAAGTGAGGTTGTTCAAAAAAGAAAAGTGAAAATGAGAGTGATCAAAAAAGAAAGAGTGGAAGTGAGAGTGATAAAAAAAAAGAGTGAAAAAGAGATTGAGCAAAAAATAAAGAGTGAGAGTGAAAATGAGTAAAAAAGAACGAATGAAAGAGAAAATAGAGAGATGGCTGAGAGTAAAGAAAAAAGAGTGGAGCCACGAGAGAAAAAAGAAAGAGAACCTACAAAGAGAAAAGAAAGACAAAAGTGAGTTTCTATGCAAAAGAGAGTGAGATTAAGAGAGCTTTCTTAGCAGATCGCACTATGATTTTTCTTGTCTATAAAGAGTCTTATCTTAATCATGATAAAACTAACCAGTCTCTTCCTAGTTTGACTATTTCTTTGTTGCAGGAGTTTGAGGATGTATTCCCAGAGGAGATGCCAAATGAGTTGCCACCCATTAAAGGCATTGAGTATCAGATTGATTTTGTACCCAGAGCTGCTATTCCAAACCGACCAGCCTATAGGAGCAATCCAGAGGAGACAAAGGAGCTTCAAAGGTAAGTTGAGGATTTGATGAGCAAGGGGTATGTGAGGGAGAGCATAAGCCCGTATGCATTGCCAGTGCTACTAGTGCCAAAGAAAGATGGGACGTGGATGATGTGTATTGATTACAGGGCAGTCAACAATATCAAGATAAAGTATCACCATCACATTTCTAGATTAGATGATATGCTTGATGAATTACATAGCTCATGTATTTTCAGAAAAATTTATGTTAAAAGTAGGTACCATCAAATTAGAATGAAAGATGGAGATGAATGGAAAACTGCTTTTAAGACAAAGTATGGGCTTTATGAATGGTTGGTTATGCCATTTGGACTTACAAATGTGTCTAGTACTTTCATGAAATTAATGAACCATCATACGTGCGTTCATAGGCAAGTTTGTGGTTGTGTACTTTGATGATATCCTGGTGTACAACAAGGACTTAAATGAACATATTGAGCATTTGAAATATGTGTTTGATGTGTTGAGATATGAAAAGTTGTATGCCAATTTTAAGAAATGTACCTTTTGCATGGAAAAAATTATTTTTCTTGGTTATGTTGTTAGTACAAAAGGTATTGAGATGGACGAAGAGAAAGTCAAGGCCATCAAGAAATGGCCAATGCCTAAAAGCATCACTAAGGTAAGAAGCTTTCATGGCTTAGCTAGTTTTTATCGGCATTTTGTTAAAGACTTTAACATCACTCACTGAAATAATTAAAAAGAATGTTGAGTTTCATTGGGGGCTGATCAAAAGAATGCTTTTACTACTATCAAATAAAGTTTGTGCTCTGCACCTGTGTTAGCATTACCTGACTTTAACAGAACTTTTGAGATTGAATGTGATGCCTCAGGAATAGGTATTGGAGCCGTTTTGAAGCAGGATAGGCAGCCTATAGCCTTCTTCAGTGAGAAGCTAAGTGGGGTGTCTCTGAAGTACCCTACTTATGACAAAGAGTTTTATGCTCTTGTTCGTGCTTTAGAGACTTGGCAGCACAATCTGTGGCCTTGGGAATTTGTGGTCCACACCGATCATGAATTATTGAAGCATCTCAAGGGTCAAGATAAGTTGAATAAAAAACATGCTAGATAGATGGAATACATTGAGACATTTCCATATGTCATCTGTTACAAGTAAGGTAAGGAGAACATTGTTGCTGATGCATTATCCCGGAGGAATGTCCTTCTTACTTCTTTGATTGCTAAAATGCTTGGGTTTGAAAAAGTGAAAGACATGTATGCCAATGACGCTAACTTCTCTGATGTATATATGACATGTGATAAGGCGGCATTTGATAAGTTTTACAAGCATGATGGTTATTTGTTTAAAGAAAGCAAACTTTGTGTGCCAAGTTGTTCTATACGTGAGTTATTGGTGCGTGAGGCACATGGTGGGGGATTAATGGGACACTTTGGTGTCAAGAAAACTTTAGACATTTTGCATGAACATTTATTTTGGCCTAAGATGAAGAGAGACGTCAATCGCATTTGTGGCAAATGCATTACATGTAGAAAGATCAAATCTAAGATTTTGCCACATGGGTTGTATACACCCTTTCTCGTTCCTAGTGAGCCATGAGTAGGCATATATATGGACTTTGTTTTAGGGCTGCCTAGGACAAAAAGGGGTAGAGATTCTATTTTTGTGGTTGTAAATAGATTTAGTAAGATGGCACATTTCATTCCATACCATAAAACAGATGATGCCACAAATATAGCTGACTTGCTTTTGAGGGAGATAGCGTGACTCCATGGTGTGCCTAAGAGTATTAGTTCTGATAGGGATTTTAAATTCATTAGCTACCTTTGGAAGGTGTTGTGGGGGAAATTGGATACTAAGCTCTTATTTTCCACTACTTGTCATCCACAGACTAATGGTCAGACTGAAGTAGTTAATAGGACTTTAACTCAGCTTTTACGCACTGTTGTTCATAAGAATTTAAAAACTTGGGAGGATTGTTTGTCATTTATAGAGTTTGCATATAATATGATCATACATACAACTATTTCATATTCTCCTTTTGAAATTGTTTATGGTTTTACTCCATTTACTCCTTTAGATTTGATATATTTACCTATTGATGGCAGGAGTAGCTTGGATGGACAAAAGAAGGCGGAGTTAGTGAAGTCATTTCATGATAGGGTATGACTTCAAATTGCCTAAAAGAATGAGAGGTTTGCTTCCCAAGCCAATAAAGGGAGAATGCGTGTCATCTTTGAACCATTAGATTGGGTTTGGGTCAACATGCGCAAAGAAAGATTCCCAACCCATAGACGAACTAAGTTGCATCCTCGAGGAGATGGACCGTTCCAAATTCTCGAAAAAATTAATGACAATGCATATAAAGTGGATATTCCAGGTGAGTAAAATGTGTCTGCTACTTTTAATGTTTTTGACCTTTCTCCTTTTGATGTAGGTGAAGATTCAAGGTCGAATCCTTTTGAAGAGAGGAAAATGATGGGCACCAACATGGACCTACTCTTAAAGATCCTTTGCAAGTTCCAAATAAGCCAATTACAAGATCAAGAGCTAAGAAGATAAAGAAAACAATGCAAGAATTGGTGCAATCCACTTGCGATGAAGCTAGCAAAAGCTCAACATACAAGATGGGCTTTAAAGAAGAAAAATTAGTTTTGATCCACTTGATACAAGTTGTGGAAAACATAACTTAAACTTATTTTTTGGGCCTATTGTTATTGAAGGCTTTCAATTTGTTTACATCATTTAAAAGATTTATTTTATTAGTTATAGGAATTCTTCTAGAATAATCGGGCTTGAGGATGCTTGGCCTATATATGTTTTATTTTGTTGAATTAGGGTTTCAAGAAGTTACTGTAGCCGCGTTACTGTAGCCGTGACACTATTCATTTAGGGCTATTTTTGGAAGAAAGGGTTTTATTTTGGCTAGGGTTTTAATTAGGTTTTGGTTTAAATACTCTTTGTAGCCTCATTTTAATTAGTTTATGAAATTTGATGAATTTATTCATTGTGAGTTGAGTTTATCTATTCTTATTCTTGAATGAACTTTTGAACTTATCAAAGGTAAATCACAACTTTTGTGGCATTTTTACTTATAATTTAGGTTCTTGAAACAGGTTCTTCAACGGGTCTAGATTTTCATATAATCTAGGTTCTTGAAACGAGTTCCTCAACGGGTCTAAATTTTTCATTGACTTGATTTTGGCTTTCTTGGGTGAGTTTTCAAATTGATTGTGGATTCAAAGGATTCCATTTCCACAGGTTCATATCATCTCTTCTCTGTCCTCCTCCCCCACCCCTGTCTCTCCCTCTCGCTCTATGAGAAAAATTGTCACGTCAACCTCATTTAGATAAACGGATTTCTTACTTGGTAATTTATGTTCGGTTGCTTAGAAAATGTGAGAAATAATGAGCATTTGATTCAAAATGATTTGTAGCTCTATGAGGTTAGATAAATGTTGTTTGGTAAATGAGAAAATTCTGATTTCGAAACCCCCTTGCAAACACGAAAACAGAATCACCTCTCTTGTCAAGTTAACACTTAGCAATACCACACCTTGAATCACAACATTGAAAGAATTCATTGATGTTTCGACTCTTTGGGCAGCCTTTAAAGCAAGTAGGCCTCCATCATCGTGACCAACAAGAACTACAAAAGAAAACCCCATCTCATAGCAAAAGGAAATGAGTAGATCTACCTGACTCTCAAGCTAGAAAGAATTAGGCAATTCGTTGTCCTCCCAGCCCTCCCGGCGTGGTCTTGATGTTAATCCCCAACCAAGTCGATCAAAAGTAGCAACTATTTCAATGTTGTATTGATTGTTGAAGATTTGCTTTTATTGGGTGGTAGCAGAAGATTTGTTTTATTGTTGAAGATTTGAGCACATAAGATCAGGATGTTTTTTTTTTTTTTTGAATGATGAAAAGGAAAAACACTAGCAAACAAGAGATTATCAGGATGTTTTTGTTTTGGCGCTAGGGAGGGGAAATCAGCAGATGGTTCTGGTAAGAGAAAGAAAGGGAAAGAGGGGAGAGTGCACGGGGAGAGGAGAGAAATGAGGAGTTATTCAATACATTAGCCCACATTATAAATCACATAAGTCTCACATTTGTTGAGATATTATTGGCCAGTGTAAAAAAGGTGAAGACACCCGATCGACCTGGAGTTTTTTTCCTAACTATATAAATAATTCACAGTTACAACTAGATTTATAATAAGATATTTTATTATCAATATCCAAACCAATAATTTATGTAACAGCCCGCTAGAAATTCATTGGTAGAATTTCTATTGACTTTAGGAATCTCGTGAAAACTCCATAAGTTTTTACGAATCGACCAATCGCATAGGTTTTAATCTATCAACATAGTCAGTGTTATCACTCACTATGGTGTTAGAAATATGAGTTTTATTTATTTGAGATAGTTAGAAGTGTCAAAATGCATTACGGTCTACGCCATTAGACTCAGTTGATTATTTAGGATTTTATGGCACAATAAGTTTATTTTCATATTTTCGAACGAAACGCCTGTTTGAAATTATGAAATTATTTTTTAGGGGCACTTTGAGGTTGAATTTCGGTAAAATATTTTCACTGTAGGTTACTATGAATATTTAGGAATTTTTAGTGCTAAGTTTATGATTCACTTTTTCAGAGTAAATAGTAACCTCGGTAAGCGCACCAATTGCAGTGTTTCAAAATCATAGTGTGGAATGTCCAATTTAGATTAGAGAAGTTTAGTTGGACACTTGGCAAGATCTTAGCCACACTTATTGAATAATATTAGACACTTGGCACCATGAGGAGCGTTTGATGGATTTGAAGGAATCAATGTATAAAATCATGCCACTTAAGCAAAACTTTGTTTCATCTGCTCAATCAAATTGTGCTAGACCAAAGAGGGTCTCAATCCTAGTGAAAACCCTAAATGGTGGGAATCCAATTGAAAGCCCAAAAGCATGGTTGAAATCGGAACCCTAAACAGTTTCCCCAAAACCCTAAAGTTGGTCTCTAAACCCTTTCTAATCCGATTTCTAGCATTGTATTTAATCACTTGATTAAATCACTTTCACATGCTATTAATCTTTCAAATTTGTGTTAGAACGTCATTATCTAACCTTGTTAACCATGAAAAATTGTTTGGGCCAAGTGATATTCGATTTGGGCTTGATAGCAACCCAAACCCTCTTTAAACCCCCAAAATCTAGGCCCATTAAGGCCCACGAATTTTGTCGCCATAGGATTGCTTCATGGCTAAGTTTTGTACCCTCACTTGGCTGGCTAGATCTTTACAAGAAGGGCCTAGAAGGTTCTTGAAGTATAAAGCTAAAGGGCCACCTCACTCTTTCACTCTTACACTCCAACTTGAGAAAAGATCTTGGACTAATTTTTATGAGAAGAAAAGGCCAACACTCAACCTTTCTTTCAGTCCTATCACTTTCCATAACTTGTGTAGGAGGCTCTCCAGTCCACTTCCCACGAAAAGCAACTCTCCTTTACACTTTTCCTCCATAGAACACAGAAGACACTCTCGGACAGTTTTTCTTATCTCTTTTGAACGCCTGTTTCGAAGCTTTTGTAAGTATTTTCTCGCAAGGTTTCTTTCATGAACGTTGTTTCTTTTGGAGTCTAGTCTACGTGGATATCTTACTCGTTCCATTTGAAGATCATTTGATTGGTAAAATGTTGTTTATACCCCAGAAAGGTCATTCTGAGCGATAAACTAGAGAGTGTGTTATATTTTGGAGTTTTTTACCAAACTAATGAATATATCTTGGCCCGAAATTTTTATGGAGTACTGTTAACATGTGTATATGATTATTGGTGGAGGATTTGTTTCATGATTAAAAGTTTTGGTGAAATATTTTCTTAGGTCTAGAAACTTAGAACAGGAAAATGAAAAACAGTTTAAAACAGTTTCTGTTTTGAAAAAGTTTAAATCTTTTATGGTCTAATCTTATTCCAATGGCTTTGATATTTTTATTGAAAAATCCTAAGCCTCTTATATACATTTTAGAATGTTATTTTGAAAATATTTGATGTTAGTTTCGAAGATAGGAAATTTTATGCAAGGAGATATTCTATTAGGCCAAAGTGATGATGTTCTTGGCTAAATTTATGTTTTGGTTAATGTTTAGCCATGTGATTTTGAGTTTGATTCTTGGATCTGTTTTAGGACACCTTTTTAAACCATGTGAGGTTTTGGTTTGAAGATCACATCTTTATAAGTCATGGATCAAGAGGTTGATCAAAACAAGTTAGAAACAAAAATCAATTTAGAAGAGAAACCAAAAAGTTCAAGTATGGTTTTAGTGATTTTGATGACTTTTGTTCATGATTCAAAACATGACTATTCTTAAGAATATGTTATGAGTATAGTAGAAGAAAAATTTTGGCTTAATCATGAGTTTTGATATTTGATGGAATTACAACAAAAATAAAAGAAAATAGCCTTTGTAAGTTTCGGCCCCATAGAGTTTTAATGGTTGGGTTTAGTTTTAAATTTTTCTGAATTATATTTGAGCTTAGAACAAAATTTTCATAAGGTATGTAGATTTTGGTGATTTTTGGTGTTAGGATGCAAAATCCTTAAGTTAGGGGTAAAATGGTCATTTTCCCACATGTAGAGTGTAAAATGGTAATTTTACTTTAAGTTGATATTTTTTTCATATTCCTAATTGTTAGTGATAAGTTCTAATTTTTAGAAATCACTACTTTCAGTTTCTCGTGATCGCACTTGAGTTTTGTCTCGAAGCGCGAAGATCGAGGTAAGTTAACTTTTAACTTACTATCAGTTTAATGTGTATGAGTAATAAGTAAGGGAACTAAAGTCTATGTAAGCATGTTATCATATGTACCATGCCAAGTCATTACATATTTATCTGTTACACAGAATTTATTTTGTCATGAATTATTCATCTATTACACAAGATATTCTGTCACGTATTGCTATACATTGCAAGTATGTCATGTTAAGTTAAGTATGTCATATGTTACATGTATTTCATGTCACGTAATATTCACTGTCACATGTTAGGCCATGTTAAGAAATGTTGTCTGTTACATGGTATGCTATGTCACGAAATGTTGCCTGTTACATGTATGCCATGTTATGGTATATTGTCTGTTACATTTATGTCTCAAAGTACATCATGTCTGTCGTCTTACATGTCACGTTATGCTACGTCAGGACTTCTGTCTTTTATGTTACGTTCATGTTACGTCACGTTACGAAATGACATGTATGCCAGTTAAGTTATTCATGTCAATCACGACCCTAAGCGCTAGGATGGGGTAATATCCTAGTGGAACTTCTTTGCTCATGCTGGAGTGTCTAAATAGGTGTGAAATTCCCTGGGTTGACGAAGTACAGTCAACAGGTTGCGAATGGGGCCTAATTAGCTGGTCACCGGAGCGCGCCAAGCACTAACGCCGATGGTGCCACTCTTTATGTTACTTGTGTCCACAGCAAGTGTGTCACAAACAAATAAGTCATGGAGCCACAACAACTGTGGAGCATGAAGTATGGGGTCACAACAACTGTGGAGTATACACTACGTGAGACACATCAATTGGGACACGTAGAATACGTGGGGCCACAACAACTGTGGAGTACGTATTAATGCACTCACAGCTGGTATAGAAACCTGTGATGTGATGCGGTAATCGGCAGGGACACACGGCTCAAGGGGACCTGTGTAGCACCCATATGGTCACTTTAATGATTAAGTCTATTGAATAAGATTCTAAGTTCAAGTCATGTTTCACGTTATGTTATGTTCAAGTTTATGTTCACGCAATCATGGTAATCTCATGAGACAAGAATATGTTTCAAGTTCATGTTATGTTATGTTCACGTTCAAGTTATGTTCCAAGTTCACATTTATGTTATGTCATGCTCAAGCTCATATTATGTTCATGTTCATGTTCAAATTATGCACGTTCACGTTCATGTTATGTTTCAAGTCCATGTTATGTTTCAAGGTCACGCTAATGCTATATTTCAAGTCCATGTTATGTTTGAAGTTCATGTACATGTCATGTCACGTCAAGTTAAATTTAAGTTCCAGTTCAAGTTATGTCAGCTCATGCCATGTTATGTCAAGTTACGTTATGCTTATTATTTCATGCCATGTTATGCCAAGATATGTTATGTTTTCTATTGATTTGATTATGCATTCATACTTTTACTGCCATGCATGCATCATTAACCTGTGTGGAAGTTTCCTGTTAACTTGCTGAGATTTGTAATCAAATCTCACTGTGGTAGTCCCAACTACCATTTCCCCCGAATGGTAGATTTTGTTACAGGATTTGAAGAAGAAACGAGAATTGACTAACTGGAAACGGTCGACTAAGCGACGGTGCGACGTAGATGGTAGTACAGTAGTCACCTCAGATTACTACTTGTATTTGTGGAGTTCAATCTCCAACACTCTTTTGATCACAACCATATGGACTATTGTTGTGATCTTAGTTGTTTAGTATGTCGTTAAGTATGAAGTATGTTTTAAGTATTTGAGATATTTTAGTTTGGTGCATAATATTGCTAAAGAAAAAATAAAATAAAATTATCCGCTGCGAATATTGCATAATGATATATGCATGTAAGGAATATTGCATCTTATATGTCATGAATGGGGGCAGGTAACCTTGTGTTGCATGTCTCGACGCTTTAAATGTCCGTCCGATCCCAAGCGGAATTTGGGGGCGTCACAATTTATCAAAAAATTAATATTTTCATAAAATAAGATCAATATTACATATTACATATTACATATTTCCAATAACAAAAAAAGATATGTAAAACTAAACAAAAATAGAATTTATTCATATTACATGAGTTGATTGTGGGTTTTGCAAGTTGACCCGTTTTTACCCAAACCATTTATATCAAACCCAAATTCGTTTATTTTGTACCGTGTTCATGTCAAGTTCATTGGTTGTGTTATATATTGACACCCCTACTTCAAAGTAGAAAGAAGACATCTATAAAATAAGGGAACCATTACAAAAAGTAGAAGAACTTCTCTACACACCCCCGTCGGATTAAATCTACACTCTCTTAACACTTTCTCTTTAAATTTCTGTAGAGACAACATCTTTTTTAATATTTTATCAACCATATTTTCTCTATTATATTAAGTGTTATATGAGGCTATAAGAAGCTGTAAAATCATCAAACATAATAAATTTCATCCTCAAGCACCCGTAGGCATAATCTTTTATGCCAAATCATGTAAATTTTTATATTTTTATATTTATATTTTATTTATTATTTAATTCATAAATAAACACCTAAGCACAACGTCAAAGCATTATCTTGGACCATTGCCTCCGACCGGCCCCCTAAAAAAGTTGCATCAACAATTATTATTTGAAAAGTATCACTCCACTATTTTAAAAAGAGCACTGGTAATGGCTTCGCTATCTTCATCTTCATCTTTAAATTTGAAAAATATGTCTTTAAAATCTTCGACATTGGTTTATCTATCTTTATTTTTATCCATAGCTATAAACAGTGCTTCTTCGTGAAGAACTGTTTTGGTCTTCAAATATTAAAAATAATGTTTTTTCTCTCTATCCGAACAACTCATCTCTCTCTCGTGCGTATTTCCTCGAAAAGTCTCCCTCCTTCCTGTCTCTTGCTCTCTTCTCTTCGAAACCCATTTCATCCGAAAGCCTTTCTCCTTCTTCTCTCTTGCTCTCTCTGCTCTCTTCTCTTCAACAAACTCATTTCCCTCGAAGAGTCTCCATCCTTGCTCTCTCTTGCTCTCTCTTGCTTTCTCTACTCTCTTCTATTCGACAAACCCATCTCCCTCGAAAGTCTTCATCCTTCATCCCTCTTCTCTCTGCTCTGCTACACCATTGCCCAAAGCAAAGTTCAAGTGCACCACGGGGCTGTTCCTTCATCAACGACGACCTCTTCTCTCGCCCAGTACTCGATTTTGTGCGGCTGTTTGGAAACCCTAGAGAAGGTGATTTCGTGCAAGCCCCTTGTTTTGATTTCACAAATTATTTTGTGTGATTTTCTCTCATATGGAATGTGTGATTTCCCCCGATTTGAGTTTTTTTGGATTTTTTGCGTGATTTTTCTTGATATTGAACCGAGAATAGGGATACATAGAGCCGTGTAATTTGATTCTTGGGTTTTTTAGATTGTACTTGTCTCTGTACATGCTGGTTATTTCTCGTGAAAAAAACTCATGGGTTGTATAGGCTATCTCTAAAAATTTGGGATTTGTTTCTTGTGATTTCCAAATGAGAATGTATGCTAATTACCTACACTGATTGGTATGATTTGCTTATATTCTCTACCCTTTTATTGCCAAAATAAAGAAAACTACTATGTATGATGTGTCTATCATGAGAATGTGGCTTTTTAGATCCTCCTCGAGCAAAATGCAGCCTTAGTTTCATGTGGGGTTGGTTGGTTTATCTCTGAGATTGTGGTGGGGGATAGCCTTTTGCTATCCTCTTTTTCTTGCTTTGACTTATTCTAATCCAAATTCACACAAATAAAACGAAGGCATATTTATGTTTTTCCCATGTGCACTGCATACATACTCTTTTTTTTTCATGTATTTTGTTTTTTCCATGTTGCATACATACTTTTTCTATTGAGGCAGTTTTAGTAATATTTTATCCTTCAATATTTTGTTGAAGGATAAACTGTTTAATTGATGAGGATCCGTTCTTCACCACACTGTCGGAAAGTAGTGAAGGTGATATTAACAACCCCCTATGGGCAGTGCAAGTGTTGATGTCCAAGCGACACAACCCCAACGGGAAAAAAAGAAACAAAAATCCCAACGGGGTGTGTCATTTACTGTAGAGGAAGATACTCTCCTCGTTTCAGCTTGGCTTAACATTAGTATGGACTCCATACGGGGGACTGATCAATCATCTACACAAATGTGGAGTAGAATTTATGACTACTACCACACATTTAAAAAACCTAATTGTCAATAACGGTCTATACCCTCCTTGACCAATCGGTGGTCAATCATTCAAAAATGCATCAATAAATTCTGTGGTAGCTTAGCCCAAGTTGAAGGAATGCATCCAAGTGGTGCGACCGAGCAAGATAAGGTATAATGATTTTTCCTATGTTTTGTGGTTCTAATTATTATGTATTTGCAATGTTTTAAGTTGTATCTCGTTCCACTATTTTGTAGATTGATAAGGCAAAAATCTTATACAAAGATAACTAAAAACATAACTTTAACATGGATCATTGTTGGAATTTATTAAGGCACCAACCGAAATGGCAAACACACATGGACCTCATAAAAAGAAAAAAAATGGGATAAGTTCAGATATTACTCCAAACTCAATACCTTTAGGAGAAGACATGAAAAATGTGTCCGTCGATTATAAGAGACCGATGGGCAAGAAGGTTGGAAAAGTAAGAGAAAAAAAAAGAAAATGTAATGAAAGACAAAATATAGTAATTAATGAGGTCTTAAACCAAATGAAAGATGATAGGAGGACTTCTATGATGGAGATAAGAGAATCCCAATTGAAGTATGAGAATGAAAGATCTGAGTTATTACTTTTTAAGAAGAGAAAACTTGAGTTGGAAATTAAAACTGAAAGAGAGAGATCTAACTTGCTAGCTCTTAAAAAGAGAAAAATTGATATGGAAATTATGAACTTGGATATTGATTCCATGAATGGTTTGCAGCAAGAATATTTCCATAATCTTCAAATGGAGATCATTGAGGAACAAAGGAATAAGGCTATATCTCGTACATAGTTGTATGTTTGTACGATGGTATTTTGTAATTGTTTTTATTGTGGTGACATATTTTTGGTAATTTTTATATTGCTGGTTGCACCAAATTGCATCATTTTTTTGTGGAGCTAGGCTGCTATGGAGTTGTGGAGCTGTTGAGCTGCTGTGGAGTTGTGGAGCTGTTGAGCTACTGTAGCCTGTGGAGCTGGGCTGCTGTGGAGCTGCTAGTTGACATATGGAGCTGCTAAGTCCAACTTGAAGTAGTTAAAGTTGTATTAAAATCAACTTTGTGGATTTTCTATTAAGTTGATTTTGATACATGAGATTTAAGGATAAATGTGTATGGAATTTCTTTTGGTTGGAAGTTGAATTTGTATGTAATTATTTGGGCAGTTGAATTTGTATCGAATTACATTATATTAAGTTGTAAATTTGTATGAAATTTATTAGACTTGGAGTTGAATTTATTTGAGTTGGATGGTCTATTGAGTTTTTTTGCCTTTAGGTAGTATAATTTGACTTGAATTTATTGGATCATCCACATTAACAATAGACCATCTAGATGCACAAACCAGATTTATAGGAAAACAAATTATAAAATAATGAATATTTTATTATTATTTGATTTTAAGATGCATAATCTAATGTGGGACAAGTTCTTTATATGCAAAATCAATCTTCAAAAGATGTGATTTTGCTTATGAAGATGCATAAACCACTACCAATGTTAGCAATGTGCATCACGAAACTTTTTTTTTTTAAATGTAAACGGTATTTTCAGTATCAATTATTCTAGAACTTTTTTGGTGCTTTTGAATGAATGAATTTAAAGAGAAAGACTTGGATCATACGTACATTAAAATTAAGATTATGAGCTAAACCCTTTCAAAATCTTGAATTTGAGATTACTTTAAAAAAAATGAATTTAAAATCATGGGATCGATTTAAAATCCAAATCGAAATTCAAGTTCAAATTTTTCAATCCAAATTCAACCTAAAACAACCATAGAAATTCCAGTTTACACAATCCTTCTCTAATAAGAAACTACAAAAGAGAATAAAAAAAACACACGAAAAAAAATATATGAAGATCAAATGGGTTAAACATATCCTCTGATCCAATATGCATTGTTATTATGCATCATCCTAGAACACGTACTCTTATTCCTGAATCATCACACCTAACTCCAATCTTTGGACAATATATCCCTTTCAATGGTGAAAAGTCACAATTTCATATGCTCCTAGGACCCTTTTGAGGAATAATTTCACATTACCTGTGAACAAGATCTTGGGCATGTTTATAAGAAAGAAGCAATCCTCTCTTGTTGAACCGGTTTTATGAGATAAGTTAGACTCATGAATTTCTTCATGATATCAAAGCCTGTCATAAGACGAATGGGAGCCCACACTACTTACTTAGTGACAAGGACAAAAAAAAAATACTGGTCTGTATATGAGGGAGAGTATTGAAGAATAATCACACATTGCCGGTAGATAAGGTATTGAGCATATTTATAAAGAATGAATAATCATCTCTTATTGAACCGGTTTTATAAGATGAGTTAGGCCATGAATTTTTTCAAACCCTAAGCCATATCTTCAACTACTAGGGCCAATATCTCCCTCATCCCCCCATTATTAATCCCTCCAGTTTCGACTTTTGGTTCTGAATGCAGCAAATTATGTAGATGGGAAATGTTATAGTCATAAAGGAATTATACGAAAATAATTTATAAATATGTGGTTAATCAAATTTTAAAATTACTTTTATTGTGAATAAAATTTAACCGATTACATGAAACCACTTCAATTTATAAAATTACTTTTAAATAATTTTTTTTGTGGCTATAGTACTCATCTGTTGTTGTAATCATACACGTCAATTTGTACTTTGTAGACATCTTGATTTCATCATTGCAGCAGTTGTTTTTATGAGTTTATGATATTTATTAAGGAAATGATTTATTTAGTTCTGTGTTGTCAAAGTCTGGTGCAGCCTGTTTAAAAAAATTGGATAAATTTGTGACTCACATTAAAAAAAAAAAAAAAAACTCATTTTTTAATATACATGGGTAAAACTTATTTTTTAATTATATGTGAGTCCCATATTTTTTTCAAGAGAAGTAGGTGAAGTTTACACAGCCCAGATATCTAGCGTTAATCATTTATTAACAACAAAATCAAAGCACTAATACTTTTTCATGTAAGTTGAAGCGGCGGACTCCGCGTTAATAGCGTATTTAATGTGCCAAAAGAGTAATTCAACATACAATTATGAAATATGTAAATGACGCATAATCGTTTCGAAAAAGAGTGTGGTCCATTATTAAAAAATTAATTTTTTTATGTAGGTCTCATATTTTATTCATTTTTTTCAAAGCGATTACGCGACAGTTACAGAATTCACGATTATAAATATCTTTTTTCGTGTCAAAATGCTGACTTACCAATAGATCACACGTGGATTGCATTCGGCCTTTTGAGTTGTGGGCCTTTTCATTGGACCGTCAAGTTAAAAATCTCAGATCCTCTTCGGATCTCGTTAAATATTTTGGGCTGAAGATCCTTGTAAGGGCTTTCTAGGATGATATCCTTCAAAATTTAATGCTAAAATCTTAATTTCATCCCAAGTCATTTTAAAGTGGTTATTGAATTCATTAGATAAATGAGATGATAAATGATATTTGTAGTCTCAGAGTGTGTAAATCTCACATATTATTTTTTAAGAAAATGAATAAATATGAGATTCATAATAAAAAAATTATTTATTTAATGATGGCCCCAATTTATTTTAAAGGGAGTGCGCGAAATTTGCACATCCTAACACTGTATATAGCATTATTTGAATGAGATATACATATTGTGATTGTGGATATTACCTCTTTCTAATACAAACATTAATGGATTAGGAGGATATAAGATTTGTGATCGTGGTGAAATGAACCTCTCATCAAGTTTCTCTGGTTCTCTGCAACTATTATAATTTCAGCCTCTTACAAACAAATACTAAAAAAAAACCAAATTAAAGTAACTGGTTGTAATATATAATTTAATATTGAATATCAGACAACCAAAACCCAAAAAAATATATGATTAGCGTGATCGGTTTAGTTTTCTATTTAAATTAATTAGAAAACCCAAAATCACATTATATACTCATACAAGATCAAAATAAAAGCAAGAATAATAAAAGAAATGCGAAATCAACACAAGAAATTACGTGGTTCGACCCTAATGGTCTACATCCACGGCAGGAACAGTCTAGGAGTCTTTACTATTGAAGAATGCATCAAAAAACTTGAGTTTTCAATCACTTACAACCATTGATCACCGCACAAAATATGGATTGGCTTCCTCGTATTATCCTCTAACGAAACCATACCATAAAATACACTTGATTATCTCTTCAAGCTCCAATTTGATCTTAATAAAACTAGGGTTTGAAAAATCGCTTCATTTCTCTCCAGAATCGCGTGCGGCTTCAAAGGAAAGGTAAAGTTACTTTTTACTTCTGCCTCATTTTGATTCCCGTAGCTTGACTTTATATATAAACTATAAATTACAATTTTGCCATCAATTAAAAAAATTATAAGTTTTCCATTAATCTATTTATTAAAATGCCATTAATGAAATACAAACTTATGGCTAAAGAATGACTCCTATTAGTAGTCATAGTTAGAAGGTTTTTCAGTCCACATTTCTTGAGGAGTCTTAAACCCTATGGCTGGAGAAGGACTCCTATTAATTAAATGGACTGCAGTTGTGGCAAGTTCAGCCCAAAAAGACTTAGGAAGTTCCGAGTTTGACAGTAAGCACCTAACCCTCTCCAATATGGTCATATTCATTCTCTCGGCTAGACCATTCTATTGAGGAGTTTTCCTTATTGTTTTATGCCTAGTCATCAATTATAGAGAGGAAATAACTTCCCCCCATGTGAGTTGACCCTACCTGGGCCCCAAAGGTCCGAGTGCACATAGTCCAAGGTTTGTTTTGTAGTGTGAGTGGTTGTTTTAAAGCTTACCCTTTTTGCTTTCCCAAGGATGCAATCCTCACAAAAGGTTAATTTTTCAGCTTTTTCTCACCTAGCAACCCCTGTTTATGGAGTTCTAAAAGTCCCTTGTGACTCACGTTACCTAATCTTTTGTGCCATAGAACAACCTTATCCTCACCCTTCTCAAGGATAGAAGAAACCTTACATATAACAGTTTTTCCAATGAAAGTATACAAGCCATTTTTAATGACTCCTTTCATCACGATAAGTGAACCCTTAGCAACCCTCAAAGATCCAGATTTAGATCTAAAGGTGTACCCGGATTGGTCTAACACACCTAGTGAGATTAGGTTTCTTTTTAATTCAGATATGTATCTAGCCTCAGTTAAGAGTCTTTCAATACCATCATAGAGCCTTTTAGTCTCACCGACCCTATACCCTAGATTTTACAAGATTTATTGTGGTCAAGCATCACAAACCCCCATCTAAACTAGTAAAAGTTTCAAACCATGTTTTATTAGGACACATGAAAAGAATATTCTGAATCAAGGATCCATTCTTTTCCTGAATCAACCTCGGACACATTTAGAATCTCAGCACTCTCATACCCATCACTTACAACCGAGGCATCCCCCTCCTCTTTAGACCTATTTCCTGTGTAAAGTCTCTTATTGGGGCAATCTCTTTTAAAATGCCCCTCTTTGTAACATAAGAAGCATTTTAATTGCTTCCTTTTAGACTTAGACCTACCCCTCACATTGTTTTTACTGTTCTTTCCCTTTTGGCCTATTTTTTCAGCTCTCCCTCTCACAGTCAAGCCTTCCCCAGCTTCAAATTTTATTTCAGACATGGCTTGTAATTCCCTGGAGTGTAATACGTCCTGAACCTCATCTAAGGTCAGTGTTTCCCTCTCATACATCATGGTCTCTTTCAAACTAGCATAAGAATTATCCAGAGAACTTAACAATAAAATTGATTGATCTTCATCGGAAATTTTAATATCAATATTAGCCAAATCTAAAATAATTTTATTGAAAGCATCGAGATGGTAAAAAATCGTTATACCTGCGGACATCTTAAATGCGTAGAGCTTTGTTTTCTTGTACAGTCGGTTGGCCAGAGATTTTGTCATGTAGAGGCTCTCTAATTTCAGCCAGATTCCAGCAGCGGTGCCTTCGTTGGCTACCTCCCTCAAAACTTTGTCTTCGAGAGAAAGAATGAGTGTGTTGTGAGCCTTCCTCAAGATTTCTTTCTTATATTTCTCTTCAACAGATTCCATTTTCTTTTCTCCAAGAAGAGCTTCTTAGAGACCCTGTTGAATGAGAAGGGCTTCCATCTTGATCCTCCACAGCCCAAAGTCATTTTTTCCATCAAACTTTTCGATATCGAACCTTGCAGTCCCCATTGAACCAAAGCTCTTGATACCACTTGTTATAATTTCATCCTCTCACAAACAAATACTCAAAAAATACCAAATTAACGTAACTGGTTGTAATATGCAATTTAATATTGAATATCAGACAACCAAATTCCAAGAAAATATATTATTAACGTGATCGGTTTAGTTTTCTATTTAAATTAATTAGAAAATCCAAAATCACAGTATATACTCATGCAATATCAAAATAAAAGCAAGAATAATAAAAGAAATGTGAAATCAACACAAGAAATTACGTGGTTCGACCCTAATGGTCTACATCCATGACAGGAACAGTCTAGGAGTCTTTATTATTGAAGAATGCATCAAAAAACTTGAGTTTTCAATCACTTACAACCATTGATCACCGCACAAAATGTGGATTGGCTTCCTCGTATTATTCTCTAACGAAACCATACGATAAAATACACTTGATCATCTTCTCAAGCTCCAATTTAATCTTGATAAAACTAGGGTTTGAAAAATCGCTTCATTTCTCTCCAGAATCGCGTGCGGCTTCAAAGGAAAGGTAAAGTTACTTTTTTTTTGCTTCTGCCTCATTTTGATTTCCGTAGCTTGACTTTATATATAAACTATAAATTACAATTTTGCCATCAATTAAAAAAATTACAAGTTTGTCATTAATCTATTTACAAAAATGTCATTAATGAAATACAAACATAAAAGCTTGACACATCTTCAACAGCAACAAACTCAAATGTCCCTTTGTCCAGCTTTGTGTTGGAGCACATCAATGTAGAATACTATCAAAATCTTGATCATAATCAAGGAAAGTTTGTTGAATCACCTCACGTCCACACATCTTCAATCCATACATCCTTTGTCATGAGGCATGATAAAAGGACATCGCTAGTTGTTTTTTGTTGCAACTTGCATTCATTTAGGATTGGTGACAACCTTTCTCTGGAACAAGTTGCATGCTTTTGTTGGGACAGCATTAGTGCTTGCCCTTTACATAAAAGCTTATATATAATAACCATAACTGGGACCTTTATTTGCCATATCTATCTCTAGAAAGTGTTACCCAAGATTTCTCTAGATGTTCCCCCTTCTTCCTATGTTGAAAACTCTCTATATATGCAAGTGATATGCACTTTTAATCAAGACAATCCTAGAAGAGGTGCATTTTCATATATATTTGTCTATCCTCACTACTAATTACTGGTAATTTTCATATTAACTCCACTCCATGATCAACTTTAGAAACTTCCGTGATGAGAGGTACATTTCACCAACCTGTACCTTGATTGATAAGTTTAGCTACTGTAGTTTCCTTAGTGGACACTTTTGATTGGAGACTACACGATGTAAGATATTGCTTTTGGTATCTATCAGTCCATCTGAATTGTCCTTATTTTTGGCCATTTCCAACTTGACATATTAGAGATCATCTCGTACCATCCATATGCTCTCCCCTAGACAAACAATCGAGGATTCGTTGCCTAACTCCGCATTTATGAAATCCTTATGGGGTTGATACTATAGATGCATGGGGTGACAATAATAGTGTGCATCCCACTGCATGGTCGTGATGCTCAACCACCATGACGGTTTCCCATGGCCATGGGGGTACTTCTTAGGGATGGACGGAGGGACACCTTTATTCGGTTATATCGATCTGATAGTTGTATCTTTTGTAATCGTTGCCATTTTGTCCAGAAATAAGACCCTTGTGCACATATTAAAAATACTTTTACATCCCGTTATTTTCACCAACCCATGAGATCAAATACCCTAACAAGAAAATCACAACTGATAGTCAAATTTTCCTCTAGCTGTGTCAAGAGCTTGATCATGTCACAAGAGGGATTATTTTCAGTCATAGAGAAGACTATTAATAGGCAAGTACTTGGTTTGACAACCACACTTGCATATTATAACCATTTGAGAAGAGTTTCGAATCCTACATAAAAAGTTATTTCAAATCACTGTGGGAGAGCTTCAATACACTAGAAATTTGAAGAATCTAGTGATCACTCAATACTATTTTGAAGAGAATTATTGAAGGATATTTACGTATAGAGATAAGCATCCCCTAGTCCGAAATAGAGGTTATCCAAAACGTCAAGAAAATGTTCTGATAAGTCACTCGAGTGTTTTGCTGCCACTAGGGTTCGAGGAAGTTAGAGACTCATCACCCATCACAATGCAATCATGCAAACTGCTAGAAAAGGGTGAGATTTCAAGAATTTCATAATTAGGTTTATGGAGTCTAGAGGTTGAAGACGAAAGTTTTGGTCAAAATGGTGCCAATGGTTAGAAGAATTTGAATTTTGCCCCCTTAACAACATTGTCATTAAGTTTGCCACATAAAACCCTGCCAAAATCGACAGCATTTTACCCATGTGAACAATACCAGTCTTGGTTCCAAATGACACCATATTGCACAAGGATAGAAACAACGACATTGTTCCAAGAACTATTAAAGCAACACGCAAGAAGACGCATGGCGCCATTTTAAACATAAAGCCTCCAAACACAAACGACATCGTTCATACTGGGCCCAAAATCCACCATATAGCCAGTAAATGTATCTTGCCTCTGGCCCACTTTGCTAAAACCCATCAGTGGATCCAAGAATCGGTCTATGCCTAGAAAAAAGAGATCCGATTTGTGATAAGCGAACCAAGCTGTGACCCACCGCCAACTCAGATTGTCGCGTACTGAGTCTTCCAATGAGCTGTGTACCAAGCTAATCTGTGAGCTAAGATATGATTCTTTGCACCTTACCCGAAATTGAACTACCCGACCCTTTTTCTAACCCTATTCGGACAAATAATTTGAGCATTTTTTATTGTTCTAAGTTATTTTAAACCCAATTTAGCTTGTTCAAAAACCATTTTAATGCTGGTTCACCACTAGATTTTAATACATATATTGCTAGAGGTTATCTTCATAGGTGTTTTGAAAGAGGAGAATCTCAAAAATGAGTTCGTGGCATCGTTTGATCAAGGCATTATTCACCATATCCTTCTTATTTGAAAAATAATATGAAGGGCTCGACAAACACCTTGCATCAAGTATAAGACCAATTATTATTGACTTTATTATTTAAGTTATATTTTACAGTTTAAAAAACCACATTATTAGTATTGTAATAGGTCACATTTATTACTATTTTTACTATATTTGTTGTTATTAAGATTTTATTTTCAATGGCACCAAAGAAAATTATTAATTCCTGAGGAATTGAAAGTGTAACGACCTGATCCAATAATTCTAAAGTTGGAATATTGATAATTTTTATTAAAGCTAAATTATATTTAATGGGCCATATTAGATAAGCCTACGAGTGATAAATTATTGAGGTTGATTAAAAGTTTTAATTAGGCTCAATAATTAGGTTAAATCTCATTTATTATTTATTAAACGAGTTGGACTTCTTTTAGAATTTAAAGATCGGCTATTAGAAATTTATTTCAATTTAAAATCATCACTGATTGAAGTCCCCTACGCAGTCTCAGTCACTACCAATCCTATATTGAATGAACTACTAGATCATGTTTTTAAATTTAAACTATTTTCTTGAATGATTACGACCGAGTCCAACTCAAACTCGAACTCGTCGGTACCTTCTCCCAAATATCTCTATAAATATCTTTCATTCCGTGTGTTACTTGAAAAAATCATAAACCTCTTTAAGTGCAGAGACCAAATCCAAGATACTCAGTCTAGCATCGTGTGTGTCCCACGTTCAGCACGCCAATAATCAACTATCTCATTCATCTCACAACATCCCTCACGTTTTCTCTCTCTTTCTAGTTCACATGATCAATTTCATGTCGAAAATATTGGATTAACACTGTGAGATAAGTAGTTTGATCATAAATTATGATTGACATATGTTAGCTAGTTATATATTATTATTACAATCAGTTCTTTCAAAGCCAGTGTTTATGTATCACACATGTCATGATATTTGCAAACACATTATTCATCATGTTTCATTCCGCATATTATAGTTATGTATGTATTGTGTATCTCATGCATCTCACGTTGCATAAAACACGTAAGCTTTTATAAGATCAAGTGTAAGATAAACTTAGAACAGTTAATCAAATGATCATTCATATGCATGGCACCAATGCAGTTTCAGGGTGGATGTGCAAGCCACGGACTCAAGCGTGGTCCACTATAGTATGCCAGAATACTATCAGTAGCTCCCCTTGTGGCCACGAGACTTGGGGTCGGTGCACAACCTCGCACAGTGTGTTGGCCAGTCAAATCAATCAGATAAATCAAATCAGTCAATTAATTCAGATAAATCAGTCATGCATATCATAAACATCAGTATGATCAATCATGATTTTAAGCTCAACATGAAATATTTTATGAAAACCTTATATTAAGTATGTTTACATTATGATGGGTTTCTTACTGGGTTATCGACTCATTTTAGTTTATTTTTATATTTTTAAATCACCCTAAGTCAAAATATTTATAAATGTAAAGTTGCAGGATGGGATTTAGTCTAAGGAGGCATGACAGTAGCTTAGATCATGTACATAAATTTTTAAGTTGTGGTTTTTATGACACGGATTTTGAGAAATTTTAATAAATACTTTCATGCACTCTCTCTCTTATGATCTCAGTATTTTTAATAAAGAATGATTTTATTTATTATATAGAATCTTTGTATTTGGCACAAGTATAAGAAAATATTTTTTCAGTCAAGTTCAGTAGTAGCACTTCGGCTTCACCGAGAATTTCTAAAAGTGATTTTATTCTTAAACTTAGGGAGCGGGTGTTACAGTAAGGCTAAATGAAAGGAATTTGCGAAACTGGAAAAAACATATAAATCTTCTTCTAACACAAAAATAAAATAAAAAAATCTTATATACATTAACAACTCCAAAACCACTTGAAAATGTTGAAAATCTCCAAAGTGGTATGAGTACTAGAGAAAAACGAGAGGAAGATAACGATTGGGCAAGAGCTTTGATCTTGCATTACATGAATGATGACATCATTTGTCTCTTTGAAGAACATGAAACTACCAAGGAAGTCATGAATGCACTTGAAAGTAAGCATGCCTTGAGATCCGATAGTTCTATACAGCTATTATTAGATAAGTACAATAGATCTTGCATGGAAGAGAATGATGTGTGAGAAATCATGTACAAACAAATATAATTGATTGCAAAAGAATCGTTTGAAGCTAGTCATCCACAACCATACTTAATAGCCTTCTTTTGTCTTGAGAGCACATTGTTACTTCCTTAACACAGGAAGGAAATAACTAACTTCTCTTTCAATACCATTGGTGCTAGAAGAAGAAATAATGAAGATGAGAAAGAGAGAAAATGAACTCTCTATTCTTCTAATTGCGTAAGCCTCAAAGTCGAATTAGCAATTTAAGAAAAAAAGACGGCCATATATAGAAAAAGCACAATCAATAAAAAGGATTGAAAAAGATCCCCAAATATCGTTAGGTTCAAAGTTTGTTTAGTATGAATATAGATGGGAAAGGTAATCTACATTGCTTTGCAAGAGGACAAACAATACACAAATATTAAATTTAGTAGTAATTCAATGCCGAATGTCGAAGGAATTGGAAGAAATATTGTTAACATTGTCTATTAACTGATTCCAAACAGAAGAAATGAGATCTTAAACAAGAGTATTCATAGAATTATTAGTAGCAACATGAAATGAAATGAAGGTACTTGGAACTTGTAGTAGCAAGTAACAAAGTCCCTCTTGTTCTTTACCCACTCCAATTGTCTTAATCTTTAACAGGTCCTTATACAAAAAGATCAAACAACAGTGTAGACAATGATCTAATTTGCTGATTGAAATCAAATTGACAACAAAATCAGGAACAAATAGAGCATTGTCCAAAGTTATGGTATTAGATAGTCGAGTACTACCGATATGTATCAAAGAATTGAGAGATCCATTTGGAAGTTTAACAAAAGCATTAACCTTGGTAGGAGACGAGGTGAAACAAGATAAAAAAATTGACGATATGGTCAGTTGCACCAATGTCTATTTTCCAAGAATGAGTAGATTTTATTGAATTTTTTTATGAGTTCTGAAAATTAGAATACTATGAAAAAAATGGAACAATCGAAAGAAGCTTTATCAAGAAGATGAGGAATATGATAATTGGGTATTGTCTTAGGTTGTGTTTGGGTAGTGAGGTGATATCAGATATTCTGTGAATAGTAATGAAAAAGTAATGATAAAATATTGAATAGTAGTGAATAGTAATGAAAAGTATGTGAAAAGTAATAATAAAATAATGAATAGTAGTGTTTCATACTCCACTACTCAAACTAGTCCTTTGAATCAAGTGGTTCAAAGTCGAATCTGGAGCTCCCTTTGCATGATGAAACCAAAAACTAGGGAGATGGTTGTGGAGCTTATAGCACTTTTCTTCAATGTGCATTGAAGACCACAACATGTGCAAGTAGGACAACTTCTCTTGGTTATAAAACTCTTTCTACCACAAGAACTACTAGAAACCGTGTTACAACGGCTAGAGATCCATTAGAAAAGACTTCAAATCTCTTGATGTAGGAAAAAGAATTGTTATAGATATTATCCTCTCATAGTTTCTTTCCACTATGATCAAATGATATTGATCATCAACTTTTAAATTTTCTTTTGAAAAAAAAAATGAAGAATGATCCAAAGGTTATAAAAGTGTCGTATTTATATATATAGGAAAAATTATATATTAGGTAATCACAAAATACGAATAATATGGTATTCTCATCGTATCAAAATATGTCATTTAAATAAAATTGTTTATGTAAGTACTAATTTTAATTGGCATGACATCTTAGAATAGGTCCGTTTGGATAGTAAGATGATATGCGATGAGTTGAGATGATTTGTAAATAGTAGTGAGATTATTAGACGTTGAAATTAAATGAAATGAAATGAAATGAACCGAGATAAAACCGGTCCAATATAATGGGTATAATGTGGGAAATAAGTAAAAAGATAAAAGGTTAAAAATGGAGAGAGGCCAGCTGCAATATTATAAGGTCTTGAAGAGCGCGCGGGTTGCGGAGACCATATTCAAACTCTGTTTTTGTTTTCCATTCGTTTCCGAGACGCAAAAATTGTAACAGACTTACCGGCTTCTATCTGTCCCTCTCTTTGAACATAAACCTAAAGTCCATCAATATCAAACATCATCGTCGGCAGCACCATTATACCAGAATTCAACCTGTAACCAACAAAAGGCGGTCGTTTTTTTCGTTTTTGTTGCACCAATTTATAGTCATTTCTTGAAATGAGGAACGTGAGATTTTAACCCCATTCCCATCAATCATTGGGCCAAGAAGGTGTAGTTCTGGATTCATATCTTGTATCGCTATTTTTCTCTCTTTTTCATATTTTTCTTTTCTTTTTTGGGTCTCTATTCATTATATGTACTGGGATCTTAGAGATTTAATAAGAACCTTTGGGGTGCATATGCGTGTTTATCTGTGTCTTTTGTGATGCTGTTTGTGATTGGCTTATGCCACATTTGATGGATGTAGGAATTTGGACTGGATTTCTTGGCCCTTCATGATTGGGAAAAGTATATTCTTTTCCACTATAATTTTTCCTGATCAATGGGGATATCATCTGACAATCTTCATGGACTTGTTCTGGCCGTCTCATCAAGCGTTTTTATTGGGTGTAGCTTTATTATCAAGAAGAAAGGTCTTAAAAAAGCTGGGGATACAGGAACCCGAGCAGGTTCTTATTTAATTTATATTTTGACTATCTTATTTACTACTTTTGAAGGTTTCGAGTAGTGCTACATGTACTTACAGTTTTATTTATAAGACTCATTTTGTTAGTTTTCTTTTTAAATTCAAATTTTATGATTTTCAACATATCAATAACTGACACGTGAAGAAGTAAGTTTTTTTATAAATTTTTCTTAACTACATTTAGCATTTACTATAACTTAAAATTGTGTGTGTATATATATATATACACACACACGTATGCTTACATCTATGAAATTTGCTATGTTATGTAGCTTATATTTTTTATTCGTATTGACCATTGAATAAGTGCTAATATGATCAGGGTCGGGAGGGTATGCCTACTTGTATCAACCTTTGTGGTGGGCTGGAATGATAGCTAGTAAGTAATTCACTCACCAAGAAAAAAGAAAAAGAACCTCGTAATTTTCTGTTTGCCATTTTCTTCATTTGTTTTTCTTTCAATATTTTGTTAATGCTTTGAATTCTGAGTGGTAATTACATATGGGATTTTACATATCCCATTTTCATGGTTTTTAACATGGGGATATTACTATTAATCTTCATAAGGTGACTGCTAAAGACCAATCATGATTCTCTTGCATTTAGTTTTCGGGCTACTCGAGGAGATTATATCATTAGTATTGCTACGTTTTAATATGAGTTCAAAATCTGTTACAGTGATTGTTGGGGAGATGGCAAATTTTGCTGCTTATGCATATGCTCCTGCAATTCTTGTAACTCCCTTGGGAGCTTTAAGTATTATTTTCAGGTATGCCTTAAGTTTGATTGCATTTAGTGGATTCAGGACAAACTTCTAATTTTCTTCAAATTTCCTTTTGGCTTCTACTATGTGTGTTTAATTAATGTGCATGCATTTATCCTGGTATGGGTCTGTTCATCAGCATGGCTGTAAATAGTACTAAGAAAATGTCACTATTCAGTGCAGTGCTAGCTCATTTTATTTTGGAAGAGAAATTGCATATCTTTGGCGTTCTTGGGTGTGTTCTCTGTATGGTTGGCTCTGTAAGTATTGTTTTGCATGCTCCTCAGGAGAAAAGTATTCATTCGGTTAAGGAAGTGTGGCATCTTGCTACAGAGCCAGGTATTTGAGAAGTTCTACTTTAGTTGTTTAGTTTCTGATTTTTCCGAAATAAATAATAGGACCAACATGCATGATGTTTTTGAACAAACCGTGGTTAGATATACCAAGTTGTTGGTTTATAACTACCTTGTCTTCACCAGCTTTTGTATAATCTTCTGCATCTTTCTACAGGTTTAAATTTTTTAAATAAGTGATGATTTAATATGATATTAGAATAAAAATTTAGAATTCGAATCCTAATTTTAGATTTTATTTCAATTAAAATATTCCAACGTATTAGACTTATTTATTAAGAGAAAGTTCGATCCAAGCTGAGAAAAATGTTAAAGATATATTATAAATATAAAAATCTAATCTTAACTTACAACGGTTTGTTGTAATCAACAGGATTTCTTGTCTACTCTTGCATAGTTTTGGTTCTGGTTGCTGTCCTCATTGTCCGGTTCGTACCACTCTATGGGCAAACCCATTTGGTGGTTTACATTGGAATTTGTTCTCTCATGGGCTCTCTTACGGTCTCTGTCTATCTTCTTTTGAAGCTCGGTATACATTATAATTCTGATTCTCCACCCTGTATTTCTGAAGTTCTTCCTTATTTGTCTTTAGGTTATGAGTGTGAAAGCAGTGGGGATTGCTCTGAAACTTACATTTTCTGGAATGAATCAATTTATATACTTCCAGACATGGTTTTTCACGGTGGTTGTGATAGCTTGTTGTCTTCTGCAGATCAACTATTTAAACATGGTAAACTTTCGAACCTTAATTTTCAAGGCATATACAATCCAGATATATTGGATCCTCTATATAATATAAATCATCGCGATGATGCCAAGGACGTCAGGAATGCCTGATTCTCAAAACTTACCTGAAATTAGCTATTATCAGGAATGCCCGATAGTTAAAACTGGATTTGGATCCCCTAGAGTTTTTGACATATTCTTGGGCTTAGAGCGGAAGAGATAAACACACAAAGTGGTCCCTCAACAGTTATTGAGCATTTAATTTTGCCTGCAAAATTCATTCGGGCAGCTATAAATTCTGTGGGTTGGAACCAACTTTATGTATCTATCTCTCTCACTGTAGGCCTTAGAGTTTGTGCTCGTACTCTAGGGATCTAAATTCTTTAAAACCTAAAATTATCTGTTATCCAAAAACTCCTCCAAGTTTCCTTTCCAAGATGACTTGTAACAAGTTTGAGTTATACTAAAAGATGATAGGCAAGTCAGCTAAAAGTTCTTTGTTTGTTTGGTATTTAAGATATGAACCACTGGTACTTATATGCAGAAGGCATGGCTGTACAAAAACCTTTCTATCCTTTGCTTTAATGTTCGTTGTAAAGGCGAGGAGCCTGAAAGGAGTATATAGTGGCTGAGTTCTGTTACCATTTGCATACTTGACTAGGATGTCCTGAGATCAGGTTATGATAATCTGCGTCTCTAAGGGATATAACATCTGACAAGAATATGCTCCTGTCGATCCAGCTACATTTCTTTGCTATTTCTAAGCCATTGTCATTGAGATTTTAGATCACATTAAATGAGGTTACTGTGTCCAGCCTTTCTCTAAGTCGCATCCTACATTATAAAAAGGGGGGGGGGGAATTTCAGTTGACCTCTCGGAGTTATCACCACTTTTGCAATGTGACCTCAAAAAGCCACGAACTTTTGGCATTTAGCACCCGAATTTGAAACTTCAGTAGCAATCTACTCTCCTTGGGGCCAAAAATATTGAAACTGTTGTCAACTAGGAATGAAATGTCCAAGATGCACTTTCCTGTATTCACCCCCCACACCCCCCCCCCCCCCCCCAAAAAAAAAAAAAAAAGGTAAGGGGACTTTAGATCTTGTAGTTTTAGTAATGGACAGTTTAGACATTTCACGCCCTTTAGAGCGCAAATTCCTTTTGAAATTTGAAACTGTACCAAATGCGAAAATTGATAGTTTGGAGGTTACATTGCAAAATAGGTGGTAGTTTGGGGGGAGGCAATGTAACTTTTCCTAGCTTTTCTGAAGAGATGTCAATGCTCTTTGATTAAAGTATATATTCAGTGTATTCATACAACAAAATTCTCAGTATATACTTCCTTCTTCAATAACTATGTGCCTGGATTTATATGGTTATATTCTTCCCAAATAAATTATTTAAAGTATATTTAGACATAAAAACTCAATAACCCTCAAAGGATATCACACTATAAAGGACTTCACAACTGTCGCTCTTTCTCCTCTCTATACCTCTGGACCAAAATGTTCCAGTGACCATAGCCTACATAGCAAAATCAGAAAGAAGTCATACTGCCGTTTACATTTTTTCCCCTTCTGACATTGTTTTCCATTTTCCATTCTGAATGAGATTTTATACTAATTACTTTGTGTTAGATGTCAACCTCTAAGTACTTCAACATCCTCTTATTATGCAGTTTAAAAAGTGCTTAATCTATAATCTGGATCCATCTTTGCAGGCCCTGGATACTTTCAACACAGCTGTTGTCTCTCCAGTTTACTATGTCATGTTTACATCACTAACCATTTTTGCCAGCATGATCATGTTTAAGGTGATTTAATACATGCTATTTGTTCATCTTCTGAATGCTTGATGTTTCTTCCCCTCAGATGTATATATAAAATTATACTTGGATGTTGTAGGGCTATTATTATGTCATCTGGTAATTTTAGTATGTCATTGCACATGAAGGTAAAAATATGTCATCCAGAATATGGCTGTCATTATTTATAACCATAATTGTGACTGATATTGAAGTCATTTGAGATTTATTTAAATCATGCTGTTTAGATGATTTCTGACTTCCATTCATGAAAATAAATACGATTGGTATTTTTTTAGAGATAAAAAGAATACAAAACCATTATGTTCACACATATATACAAATACAGGGAACCATTAAAATCTGCCAAACCATCGTGACCAACTGTTGTCATGCAAGTTCTTCAGTTTTTGTCTTAATCAGAAACTTGCATGGTAAAGAGTTAATGCTTGGGAACAGCTTCCAAAATATTGGATCTCGAAGTAGAAAAGACTTTGGAATTTAGGAATAATTTTGTAAGTCACAACTTGACGTTAATAAACTAATTTAGGACTTCAAATAAATCAATTGAAATTTAAACTATTTAACAACTTCAAATATTACAGATGCATGTTAGAAACTATTATTAACGTCAAGTACTTCTAGGATGTGGAACTCCTAGCCCTTTTCTTTATAGAATCAGAAATTCTTCTAGGATTTTGACCTCTAGATCCTTCTCTGCCTTGTTAAGGCTAGCTCTTTTTTTGTTTCCCACAAGACGAATCTATGTTCATAGAGTTTTTTTTTTATTAAAATTAAGAAGAAACAGATAGATGAAGGTTAAAATATCAGTGTTTACACACACACGCATTAGTGAAGAAGAATGTTGTTCTTGTTGTCCCATGGCCATGGGCAATTTTGTTGATCCTCATTAAATTCTCTGCATCGTGCTTCATGATTTCTTTGCTCTTTGCTATCACCTTTTTTGTGTATGTGCTGTTGACAATGGTATCAGATTACACGATTATGCTGTTTCTGTTCGCACAATATTCACATCTAGATCTAGTATTAGTGTAGTTTCCATGGCTAGTTCGATTTCTAGAACATATGCCTATCTTAAATGGTTCCAATTATTCCCTGAGGAAGTTGAAGATACAGATAATTTTTGTCAAAGGAATGTGCACATTTGCAATTGAAGAAAAGGAGAAAAAGCTTAAAAACACTATCGATGAAGTTTTAGGGTAAGCGAACGAGTTGACTATGATTGATTTGCTTCTAGCACTTGAAGATTCTGTTGTATTCAGCGTGGATGTGTAAAAGTAGCTAAAAGCATCTTGTATCAGTTGCTTGATATTTATGATAGGAGATATCAAACCATATCCATCTTAGAAGAAACCTGTACAACCTGAGAAGGAAAGAGTTTTCCTTAGGAGCACCTCAATGAGTTCAATGCTCTTCTCAGTAGGTTGGCAGTTATTGGAGTCCAGAAATGAAGAAGCGCAAACCACTATTTTGCTTTGTTCCATGCCAAATTCATGGATGATGTGATCATGTACAGGAATGAAACTACTGATTTCAATTTTGAGCATGTAGGTAACCAATAGTGTAACACCCGTCCTTGTGGTACTGACCCTTTTTAAAACTTTTTCTCTTTCCTTCCCAGGATATGAAAGGTTCTAAGTGTAATATAAAAACCTACTCTATAAGTTAAAAGAGAGTTTGCAGCAGAAATCTTTAAATTAAAGTAAAATTCCTTTTACAAAATTACCCTCTCATACGTTACAAAAAGCCCGCCTCGTCTGTCCTGACGCTTCATCCTCATTTTGACCCCAAGAGGGGAAGGGACATACATAAAAACTAAAGTGAGTCGAATACTCAGTAAGTATTACTTCATATAGTCAAAATATACTAACATAGGTATTCGGTCATGCATTCACATTCATCTACATACTTTACATAAGTATTCATTTCATTTAAAACTTTACAAAGCGGCGTTTTTCTTTATAAAGGTTTTCCTTTCGTAAAACATTTCTCACGCCTTGTACTTTCATTCATAAAGAAACTAAAGCATACGTGCATTCATTCATTCTTTTCACTTTTCCTCTGGCCGGTACACACTATTACGTCCTGTGTGTTGGGGTTAGCGGTCTTTTGGACCTGGATTTGTACACGCTATTACACACACTATACTACTCAACTGGATCTGTATGCTTTAACTGCTCATAATCTGGTTTCTCATCTTATAATAAAAAATAATAATCTGGTTTCTCATCTATTTTTTCTGCTACAATTGCAGGATTGGGACTCACAAGATGCATCACAGATTGCAACTGAGTTGTGTGGCTTTGTCACAATATTATCAGGGACATTTCTCCTTCACAAAACCAAGGATATGGGAAATAGTACAGGTACACCAGTGCAGCCCCCTGTTCATGGAAGCCCAAGCCTCAACAATTCAAACTCCAATTCTTGACAGAAACATATATTGAAGCTTAAAAAGCACGCTGGTGATATTTTAGCCATATACCCCAGGAGAACAAAATACTTTTGAAATTGAAAGAAGCTTGATGCCATGGCACAGAGATTGAGGAATATTTTTTTAGCACATCATCCTTGTAAAGCTTGTGACAAGTGGCGGGGGGTGTGGTTAGACTGGAGATGAAATTTGTAGGGATATATCTTGAAATTTGTAGGAATATTTCTTGAGATTTGTAGGAATATCTCTTGAGATTGGTAGGATTCTTAGCAGACTAAAGTTGCACTTTCTTATTTGTTTTTCTGTTCTACAAAGGTATACAGGAAGATCATTGAAGAATTGAATATAAATTGTGCTTCGCATCGACCACATTTTCCACATTTTGTTCTCACCTTCTTCATTCATTTTTACATCTGAATTCTTAAACCATTTCTGATGTAACAGTGCAAGGAACAACTTCTGAGTTTTAAACCATTTCTGTCCGCCCTCCACCATCTTATGAAATCTCAAGAGTTTTGGCAATGCATATTGTGCTAGCCATTCGTGTTCTCTTTCGGTAAAGCTTATTTTCAGTTGGAATTATCCACTTTGACCAAGGCTGTGGCAATTCTTTTTGCAACATTGGCTTCAAATTGTATCAAGACAGGACAGATCCTCTACATAAGTCAACTCTAATTTTACCCATTGATATAAACGGGTCAGATTCTTCAACCTTAATTAGTAAATTTTTGGGGTTGTGGATTGGGACAGAAAATTGTTAGTTTTAAATGTCACATGCCAAGTTTGAATAGTGTCAAGCTCGGATATGTACAAGTTAACCTTAATTAGACCCGTTTAATTAAATGGGTCAAACTCAATATATTTAGCTATTTTCTACTTTCAAATCATATATACGTTCAGGTTCAGATTATATTTCAAAGAGAACTGTTACAGATACAAAAAAATTATATAAAAATAAACTTACAAACTGACGTGACTTTACGTGATCCGTTAAATCTACTTTACAATAAAAGTAACTTTACAATTTGACGCACTGCATCAAGCCACGTTAGTTAACAACGTCCCTTTTATTTTGTATACTCATGTTATTATCAATATATTTCTTATCTTGCCTATTAAAAAAATATTGAGTCTACAGTAAGTAGTATAGAATCTATTGCTTGAAATCTGATTTTTGGGCTTGACGCAAAGATCATAGACACGTCCCTTCCATTATGTATCATATTGTTTTTGAATCCTAAAGATTAAATAGGTCACAGCATAGTATCCAAAATAAGGATTATTGATTGGACTAGTAATAAAATAAGGATTGGAAATAACAGTTGCGAAACTCGTACAATTCGTTAAAAAATATCCTTTGTCTAACCTTCATAATGATAAAAATCACAGCAAATAACAAGAAAAAGAGAATTAATAGTGATACGCAAATCAAAAAACTTGAGCTGGGTATTATTTTAACATTAGCAAATAGCAAATTGATATTCAGGAGTCATAGCCAGTCATTTCTTTGAAGCGTCATCGGAATGGAGAGCTGATCTCATTTGTTCCACCAGCACTTTTTCAACAGCATCGTAAAAGCTCAGTAAATTCTGCCGTATGTGTATATCCAAGGAGTTCACCACTTCCTAAGATGAAATTATGCATCCAATAAAACAGTTAAGAAATAATCAATTACGTGGAAATAATCAGATTCATGGGTAAAACAAACTGGATAATGCAATCTGGGGAAGGTTTCTTTCACCATTTATAAATGTATCATCTCCACAGTTCTTGTCACATCACAATGTGAAATAAACCTTGTGAAAGTAGCCTTATTTTAACATAAAACATGAAGAAAACCATATTCCCTTCCTGATCAATATAAGAAAAGCCTCAAAAACCCTTCAAAATCATTCAAAATTTTGAATGCAAATAATTTGTAGGAATCTTTTGGGGGACACGGGGCGAGTGGCGTGACTTGGGATTTTGTTGGAGAGGAGATTGGTCTGGGTAGACTGAAGGGTCTTATACGTACGGATAGAGTGGGTTTACCTTATGTTAGATGTTGGGAGTCTTTGGATGTTTGTTGGAAATTTTTTGGGGGACTTTTATTGATGTATTTATAGTGATTCCTCCGCCTGAGTGAGGGTTTTTTAATAATATGTGGTGGTGCCGTCCTTCCTTTCTTTATAATAATAATAATAATTTGTAGGAATCCACGTGCATATACACATTTTGTGCATTTTTTTTTTTTTATTGGTAAACAAGGATTTTATTGATGATATAAATAGGCACAGCCCAAGTAAGGCACTCAATTAATCTTCTAAGAGATTCATGGAGTGCCCTACTTTATTCTGCTCTACAAATGTATAAATGGACAGAAAAGTAGTCAAGGGAATATTTCTTTTAAGATGTGTAAATTTGAAACGATGAGACCCTTTACTCCAAAAACTATGAAGTGAACCAAGAAAAAACAATGCAGAAAACAAATACAAGACAAAGAAGAATAATACTCACCTCAACTTTGCAAAGAAAAGTTAAAGAAATGTCCTTCGAATTTTCTGAGCCCTTGAGAGATATCAGCTTCAATGGAGAACTCAATGCTGGCCAGCCTTGAGCAATCTTTATCAACGCATCAACTCCCCCAATCATATGAGCCACTATAATCTCATCTTTATCCAAGTAATCAAACGAGTGTCTGCAATAGAAACTATGCTGGTGTAAAAATTATAAATGATAAGGTCATATAGCATATTGGAAATTGATCAAATAAATTTAGTTTTTTTTTTCACTAATGACAATACGTCAGAACATCAAAACAAGGACTTGTGAAAGGTAACAAACTTGCCTTGATTTGTTTGCAGTCTCTACCACAAGTCGCCTCAGATTGCAGAGGACAATTCTATCTTGTATTTTTGTTATAAGCCACTGCAATGAAGACTTACTGCACAGTATATTTCATGAATCAAATCAGGTAATATGCTGATTGGTTTTTCATTACATGTATTTCCAAATGTACCGAACATGTTAGCCTAGATAGAGGGAGAGACAGAATATTTCCATTACACGTACTATGCCATTCAATATGGCTTTAAATATTCTTAATGACATTTCTGCGGAAGTAAAAAAGAATCCTTAATTATACATTCAAACTCTTGGAAGGAGGTTCTCATCTTCTCCACAAAATACGTATGCATCAAAGAAATGATATTTGGCTAATTTTGTATTTGTAGAACTTAATTAGATCAGAAGTAGTAAGTTGTGCATTCACTTCAGATTTCCAAAAAAAAACAAAAACAAAAGGCCATTTATGAATGTAGGCTGTACACAAGAAGTTATAATGTCTCACTCCTCAAAACCCTACTCTAATGAACCAAACTCTACATTTCACATATAACTCAATAGGTTTTTCCAAGGAAATTTGGTGACATAGTTTCTAGTGAATGACGAGCTCCAATGCAGACTTTCTAAAATATTGTGGGCCTTAGCCAGTCACATAGGATCGGGAGTAGGGGTTCTTCACTTGGAGCACTCCATATAAAGTTCTGACCTATACATGAGGGGTATTTTACCTTTACTGCATTAAGTGTCACCACCCTCAGTTATCGGTGTACCAGCTTGATAGAATTCACCAATAATGCATTACATTTAAGTTCAACTTAAGGTCTAGCTATTCAACAAATTGTCCTTGGCATTTATTGTAATATTTACATTCAGCCTAACAAGGATTATAATTCGATATTCTATATAACTTTCAAGAAAAGAGGTAACTAATGGTACTTCCCTGTGATAAATGCATTCAAGTTATTCCTAGTTCTCCCAAAATTTGGAAAAAAAGGAAAAAAAATCAGTAAAAAGAAATGTTAGCCTGAGACAATAGAAGTTTAAAACTTAAAAGGGAAATATCAGTTATATATAAAACTTAAAAGGGAAATACAGACCTGAGAGACTTTGCGGCATCAAGAATGTCAGTTATATATACATCGTTCGGAAATATCTGGATAATAATAACAAGAGCATTAATTCACCACCCAAAGAACTTGATGAGGCAACAACTTATTTCCAACAATAATAGGTATAACATGAACAAATTTTGAGAACCCACACTTGAAATCACTGCCCACTGAGGGGAACTCTTATAACAAACAAATCAAGTTAATATATATTTTTTTTTTGTAAGTAAGAAATTTCATTGATCGAACATAGTTAGGCAAAGCCCATGTACACAGGAAGTATACAAAAGAGACACCTAGTTACACTCTAGAAAGCTGATAAGATAGCAAAAACTCATGAACACTCCCTCCCTTTAAAACTATAGCAGAAAGCCATTGAACCAAAGAAAGTACAAAAAAATTCCATAATTCCCCCCCATAGCTCTCTCCTTCTTGTTGAAGCACCTCTCATTTCTTTCCATCCATATACACCACAATAAGCACAAAGGAGCCATCCTCCATGTCGCAGCCAGTTGAGGGCTATGATGATGCCTATTCCAACATGCTAGGAGCTCCACCACACTCTTGGGCATAACCCATGTCAACCCGGCTCTACTAAACATGCCATCCCATAACTCTCTTGCCACCTCGCAATGTAGAAAAAGGTGGTCAATCGATTCACCATTGTTCTTACACATATAACACCACTCAATTACGATCATCCCCCGTTTCCTTAAATTGTCAGCCGTCAAAATCTTTCCTAAAGCTGTTGTCCAAGTAAAAAAAAACACTTTGGGAGGCACAGGAACTCTCCAAATACCCTTCCATGGAAACGCAATGGGCTGATACTTTGCCAACGCCTTATAGAAAGATTTAACAGAAAATTTTTTACTCCCCGAAGGTTTCCACAACATTTTATCGCTCCCATTACCCCGTATCCTCTTGGAATAAAGCAAACTGAAAAAACCTAAAATTTTCTCGACTTCCCAATCCTGCGCATTTCTAGAAAAGATCATATTCCAATGCATTGTACCATTGGCTTGACATAGCACATCTGAGACAGCGGCCTGCTGATTTCCAACCAATCTGAAAACACCTGGAAAAACAGAAAATAGAGCTCTCACCACATCATTCATCAAACTAGACCCTAATTCGTGTGCCCTCTCCAACCTCAAAATTGATGTGTGTTGCAAACACCTTCCACCCCTTTCTAATAAATTTCCAAAGACTCACACCATAAGACCCCCTACCCTCCTTGAAACACCAACCCCCCCAATCACAACCAAACTTCCGACCCACAACCATTCTCCACAACAAAGTCCCTTCCAATTGGAATCTCCATAACCACTTTTCTAATAGAGCTTTATTAAAAGTGATCAAGTTACACACCCCCAAACCTCCCAACTCCTTCAGACTACACACTTTTTGCCAATTCACAAGATGAAATTTATTTTCCTCACCCATGCCACCCCACAAAAAGGCTCTAAATAATTTTTCAATCCGATTAGCCACCCCCACCGGTAAAGGAAATAAGGAAAGAAAGTACGTGGGAAGATTGGAAATGGTACTTTTGATTAGAGTTACTCTCCCTCCTTTTGAAAGATAGAGTTGCTTCCATCCCAACAACCTTTTCTCTACCTTCTCCACGACACCATCCCAAATATTTTTCTCTTTAAAAGAGGCTCCCAAAGGGAGTCTGAGGTATTTCATAGGAAGAGCAACCACTTTGCATCCCAACAACTCGGCTAAAAGGTTGATATTCACCACCTCCCCTACCGAGACCAATTCCGCTTGCCCAAGTTCACCCTAAGTCTCGAAACAGCTTCAAAACACAATAGAACAGCCCTTAAAACTTGAATCTGTCCGCTTTCAGCATCACAGGAAATTAGAGTATCATCCGCAAATAATAAATGGGAGATGGATAAAGCCTCATTAACGTTACCCACTGAAAAACAAGCAAGAAAACCCCCCCTAACAGCAGCCTCCACCATGGGACTCGGGGCCTCCATTACTACAACAAAGAGGAAAGGAGATAACGGGTCTCCTTGTCTCAAACCCCTCAAACTCTGAAAAAATCCACAAGGTTGGCCATTAACTAAAACAAAAAACCGAGCAGTTGAAACACAATGATTGATCCATCCACACCACCTATCCTCGAAGCCACATCTTCTCAACATATATAGCAAAAAATCTCAGTACACGTGGTCATAGGCCTTTTCCATATCCAACTTGCAAAGAACTCTCGGAATGCCAACCCTCAACCGGCTGTCCAAACACTCATTTGCTATTAAAACTGAATCCAAAATTTGCCTACCCCTTACAAAAGCGTTTTGAGATTTGGAAATAATTTTTTCCATCACCAAGTTCATACGATTTGCTAACACCTTTGAAATGATTTTATAAATCCCGCCTACCAAACTAATAGGACGGAAATCTTTCAACTCAATGGCCCCCGTTATCTTCGGGATAAGGGCAATGAAGGTAGCATTAGGGGACTTCTCGAACTTGTGACAAAGATGAAACTCATGAAAAAACCCGCAACACGTCATCCTTCACTATGTCCCAACACTCTTGAAAGAAGGCCAAAGAAAATCCATCAGGGCCCGAGGCTTTATCTTTGCACATACCACTCACCACCTGCTGCACTTCGACTTCCTCAAATGGTCTCTCCAGCCAATTTGCTGCACTAACATCTAGCTGAGCAAAAAACAGCCCATCTGGTTTAGGACGCCACACTGCAGTCTCTTTGAGAAGATCTTCATAATAATTCACGATATGGTCTTGAATAACCTCCGGGGATTGGTGCACCGTGTTACCAGATTGGATCACCTCAATCACATTATTGCGCCTGTGGAATTTGTCATTTTGTGGAAGAACTTAGTACATTTGTCGCCCTCCTTCAACCATGTCATCCTAGATTTTTGTCTCCAAGAAATTTCTTCCATCAACGAAACATTTTCTAACTCATACACCACCTCAATCTTTCTCAACGAGGACTCTTCGGTGACCTCCCCAACTTCTAGAGAATGCAGCTCATTCCAAAGAAGACTTTTTTGCTCATTCGTGTGTCTAAAAACCTCAATGTTCCACTTCTTTAGGTCCAGCTTAAGGGCTTTAGAGTTTACCAGCCACAATAAAATTGAGGGTACCGTGAAAGGAATAGGAAGCCCACCAATCCCTCACCCTCTCTACAAAACCAGCTGTTTGTAACTACATATTCTCAAATTTGAAGTAATGCCTACCTCCATGAATGCTCCCACAATCTAATAAGATGGGAAAGTGATCAGAGCATACCCATGGCAATCTCTTCTGGCTTAGGTCCGGATAATGTCTCCCAAGAAGTAGAAACTAGAAATCTGTCCAACCTTTACCCCCCTCTACTATTCAACCACGTGAAAAACCCCCTAATCATAGGAAGGTCAATCAAGTTAAGATCGAAAATCAGTTCCGAGAAGTCTTCCATTGACTTTGTCAAATAAGTAGCCCCCTCCCTCTCGCACGGGAAACGTACAACATTAAAGTCCCCTCACACAACCCAAGGTAAATCCCATAAATAATGCATACCCGCCAATTCCTCCCACAAAGAGCTTCTTTCTCGAACTGCATTAGAACCATACACACCCGTAAGAGCCCACCTCCACCCATCCTCAATATTCTTGAAAGACCCAGCCACCGAATAATTCCCAATACAGTTTACTAACTCCACCACTCTCATATCCCACATCAACAACACCCCTCCTGAAGCGCCCAAAGAAGCTAAATAACTCCACCCCACACAAGAACATCCACCTAGGCTTCGAATAATATTTTTGTCAACATAGCACAGCTTAGTCTCTTGAGGACAAACAGTATCAGCTTTCCAACTACGAAAGAGGGATCTAATGCGAAGTCGCTTGTTAACATCATTGATCCCCCTAACATTCCATGATAAGATTCTAGGCTTCATAAGATAAACAACTCCCCCGCCCCTTCAACCTTTCCCTCCCCCTACTACTCTCCTTGTTATCATAATTAATAGAACAAATCAATCTTTTCAGCACTCTATCTTTTTTGGCTGCTGACTTCAGCACCGTTGGTCTACCTGCTTTTATAGCAACTAAAAGGGCCTAAATTGCTCTTCAAAGCCTTCACAAAAAATCCCCACATACCCCTGTAACTCCGCCACCTTTTTCAACATCCAATCCGAAGATTTGGGAACTGGTGGAATAGTACTTAGTGGGATAGGACTACTCAGCTCATTTTTACCGCCTCCTTTCTCACAAACCACCATCTGAAAAACCATCTGACTGTGCAACCCGTATATCTCCGTCACCTATAACAGTGCCCTTCTGTAAGCCAACTGACATCACATCCTCTGAAGAGCAGGCCGACTGCAACTCCCCAGACAGCACCTCTGTTGTGCTCCCCAAGCCACCCACGACCTTCCCACCTGAAAGGAGCTGGGCTGCATTGAGGGCTCCCTGATCTCCCCGTCAAAAACAACCCCAGTGTCGAGGTTGTCTAGCAATTCCCCAACCTCGATATCCTCCCGCTGATGAGACTCTACAAATCAAGTTAATATTGCACAGCAACCATTAAGACAGCAGAATATTTAAAAAACAATGCAAGCATTAACACTGCTTTCATTCCTAAACCTGATGGCTCATTAGACTTATAACACAATGAGCTTGGTAATCTACTACGGCACTTGATACACGTGCAAGTTAGGTAGCAATCTAGAATTACACACTTCAAAGGGTAGTAGACAAATTTGGTGAAGGTAAAACTGATCATTTCGGATTTTAACCTTTGCAACACAAGATAGTCTGTATCTTTGAAGCATAAGAGGCACTCAGACTTAATTCAAATTCCAAAATTTTATATTATATCATATTATATAATATATGTATATAGTGATTAGACAAACACCAATGTGTAACAGATTGGTCTCATATGTAACTAGATAGAGAGGAATATAAAACCACAAGTAACAAATGACCATGTAAATACAATGTTTAATGGCTATTAGAATCCCAAAGAAAACCGAGTTTTCTGTCAACTCAACACAAATTCTAATGTCTTGGATTACAAAATTTTTACATGCAAAAGCAGTTCATACCACATCTGGGTAATTATCATTTAAAGAAGAGAAGAATGCTCGAGTATCCATGAAGTATACTAATCCAAAGAATTAGCCAATGTCTATGAAAGAAATGGATGAACAAATCCAATTGTCCAAGTTTCTCAAATAAAGATTTAAGCTAAATCAATGTAGGTTCAATCCCCTCAAAATTCTGGCAAATCCATAACCATCATTAGTATTACCCATCTAACCCATTAGTTTTACCCATATAAACTTAAAAGAAGAAAAGGCTAGTGAACTAAGCTTTCTTACCACTAAACAGAGAACTAAAAGATGACAACTCATTCTCCACCTTGCACACAATATGTAACCACCCCACATCTATGAGTGAGAAATGAAATCCTCCATCACCATAGAGGGTGAAGGTCTTGGCCTTTATAATGATTCCAATGTTACTTCAGAATAACATTGCAAAAGATGATGATATCATCAGCAAGTAACAAATAATAAATCTCTATATATTCACCATGATCTCACTCAACACAAAACCTAGTGATGTTGCGCCATCAAAAACTCAAGATAACACTAGTATTTATTTTTTCTCGATAAACATTGTAGTATTTCAAACAACATAATTGAACTCCATGGGACTGAATGAAACAAGATTTCAAGGCAGAGTGCAAACTAAATTCTTTTACTAAAAGCAGGTGAACCATCTCTTGTTCTAAAAAGATATGGACCAAACATGAACTAGTTCCCAAAGGAGACCCCAATAAGAGCTAGTGACATGTTTTTCCCTTAATAAGAAAAAAGGGGTTAATTATACTTTAACCATTTGTTGTTTTGGTCGAGTTTGCTTGGCCAACAAGTGGTTTAAAAATGGGTAAATTCATGTCATTGGAGCCCAATTACAAATCTGTCCCAGTTGAAAAACTTAAGCCCAATTCGATGTAACCATATAAACAAAATTACATATTCAAGCATTTAGATTGTGCATGCTTGCAGGCATGTGAACCGACAAGAATTTCTAATACAACAAAATAGTTATCAACTAGACTACTAGCAAGTTCTCTAATCTGAGATAAGGGATTACTCCATTGGGTCTTTTCGGTACGAAGCCAGCCAGAAACAGGCCTATTTACCTAGTTCCCCTGGCCAGCCAACCCACTCTAAATTGAATCAATTCAATTCATTTTGTAAGTTCATTATTATGCAAAGTTCCTACAAAGGATTAGACTAATGATGCATAGAATAGTACCAGAAGAGCAAATTAAAAGGAAGACAAATCTTAACTAATCCTTGGGCTAATCATCCCATAACAAATTGGTCCCTTTGTCCACCTTTGCTATTATTAGCAGAAAATTGATGATGAGTCACTTAGTGTGATGACACGCGTCAATAATGCACAATCAACATTTAAAAACTAAAAATAAAAAATAAACAATCATCCTTAAGACAAAGAGCGGAGCTTCTGGCGTGTGCAAAAGAAGGTTTTGTCTGACGATCTTGATGCTGTTTGGAACGTGATCCTTTCTTGTTTAGTGTAGTGCATTTTAAGGGAACAAAATGCTTGAAGTTAAAAGGGTTGCAAGAAAATGAGTTTGACTTTAAAACAACATTTTCTTAAGTCACTATTGACTTAAAACAACATTTTCTTAAGTTACTATTCTAGAGGTGTTCCATCAATGTCGTCATTGGTGTTTATAATTTTCAAGACTTGGGTACTCTTTTAAGATATCTTGATCATGATTGCACGCTGTTTCTTGTATAGTTCTTGTGTGCCAGGGTTCCACTTCTTGCGCTTAATAATTGTTTTTACTTCTAAAAATGCACAATAACCTCCCAGATGGATCCTGGTCCCCGTCAACCTCCACAAGGAGGGTTGCAGACTACCCCACCACCAACCAAAGGGTGGCTGCAGTCCAATCTGCAGCCCACTGCTGGGTGGCAGCACACAGCCTATTTGTATGGCTTTATCAAATTTAGTTCATTTTTTAATTTTAGATTACTTTTTGTTTTTTGTTTTGTATGCTTTAATTATTTCAAAAAAATAAATAAGTCATTCTAATTTTTGATATTTTAGTATGTCTAAACTTTTACCCATGTATGATCAAATGGTATTTGCTTAGAGTTTACGAGTTTAATCTATTCAGCTGTAAGGTTGCCAATATGTGAATTTTATTTTCAAGACACGTTAATTATTATTAATATAGGTAAATTTTTACCATTTGTATATTTAAGTATTTGAAGCAAAAATTTCCCTAACAACTTAAGCCATTTATGGTAACACCCCCATGTTTACGTTTTTATTATTAAAAATATTGACATCAAGATTTTTTTCATGGTTATCTGACTTCTTTTTTTCTTTTTCTTTTTTTTTTTTGGTAATTCATGCTTGGGGCTTCTGGTTGGGAATGCTGGTTGCTTCACCTAGATCTTAGTTACAAACTCTTGGCTCATCACATACCATTTGCTAAATAATTGTAATTGATGTAAAGTATTAAACACTATAGTATATTATCTAATTCTTTATTCTAATGGGCAAATATACTCATGAAGAAATCATGGAATTAATTCATATCTCAATACCTCAACACTCTTTGGCTCCATAGTCCCCTCCATAACCTCTACTAATAACTCGTGATTCACTTCAGATGGTTCAATGCAGTCTTCAATCTTCTGTTGGTACAAGCCTTCCAATTTTGGGATGTATGTCCGCAATGAAATTCTAATGCAGTTTTCAGTGAATGCAACGACTTTTAGACATGTCATCAAATCCTCAATCTGTTCTGTGGCATCAAACCTAAAAAAATTGACAGAACAAACATATGCCAGGCATAAGCGCAAGACAAAACACAAATGAGTAAAATGTAAATCACAGTGGCTGAATTACCATCTGTACATATGATCAAGATCCTGCAAAGACTTCAAATCTGTTTTCTTCCTTTCAATCTGATCTTCAAGTTCCAAAAGCTACAAGGTAAATGGAAATTTTCTTTATACAATATAAACGATCACAAGGTCAATAGCTTAAATTTAAATGCATTTGTAAGTACAAAGCATTATAATTAGTGAATATAATATAGGATAAGCGTATGCTCCATTATTTAGTGTATGAACATAAACACTTTGACTGTATTGCATACACAAAGATTAACAAAAGATACATCAAATTGAAATGGCATTACACATCAAATAGAAACTACGAAGTTTGAAATTCTTGTAAATTGGATCGCATACTCTCAACTAAAAGAGACAAATCTAAATCGATAAAATTCCTAGAAAGCAAGCTGTATAAAAAAATTATATAATAGGTAAAACCTCCAATTTGTTGTCTACATGCTTATTCATCAAATTTGATCGATCTTCTCCATATGTAGAGCAAGGAACAGGTGCACCTGCTTTAGCATTCTTCAGACCCTACCAAATGGCAAAAAAATTTATAAGTTAGTCAATTTATTGAATGCGCCCAAAGGGATGCAACCTAAGTACACAAGAAGTATATTAGAGAAAGAACCCACTTAGCAGGAAGATGAGAAACAAACAGTCATAAATTCTAAAAAACTAGAATAACAAGAGTAGAATAACAAAAATTCATAAATTCTTTTCTTTATAAGTAAACGATTTTATTAAATATGATAGGCATAGCCCAAGTACACAAGAAGATATACAAAGGTACGCTCCATCTATGTGGAATCTATAAAGACAAGGAAGTCATGCAAATTGAGGCCATGAAAGTCAATAGCTATGGCCCATGTACATAAAGTTCTAAAAAAAAAAGCTCTTAATTCCTCTATTGAGCACTCCTTGTCTTCAAACGTCCGTTCAAAACGTCCGTTCATTGCGCTCCTACCATAGACACCATAGAATACAAATAGGGGCCATTTTTCACACAACTTTGACTAGTCGAATGCCTCGTAAATCTATCCAACTGGCCAAAAGTGTATCCACCATAGTGGGCATGACCCAAGCTAAGTCTAACCTACTGAACATTTCATTCCATAATACTCTAGCCATCTCGCAGTTTAGTAAGAGATTATCCACTGTCTCACTGGATTTCTTACAGATGACTATGATCACCTTGGGTTTCCTCAAGTTATCTATTGTCAGGATCTTACCCAAGGAAGTTGTCCACATGAAAAATGCCGCTTTGAGGGGCGTCTTATGTCGCCAAATCCTTCTCCATGGAAACTGATTATTCAGCGAGTGTGTAAGAGACTTATAGAAAGAGCGAACCGAGAATGTACCTTTGCCTGCGGGTATCCACCACAACATATCAGCTGGTTGCTCGGTTTTGTGGAATACAATAGACTATAAAAGTCCTCAAAGCTGCCCACTTCCCAATCTTGGGCCGCCCTACTGAAATTGATGTTCCATTGGACTTGCTCCCCCAATATCACCATGAGATCAACAACTAAAGTTGTTTTTTCACATGCAACCCAGAAAACAGAAGTGAATAGGTCCTTTAGAGCACCATTTCCACACCATTAGTTGCTCCAAAATTTAATCCTAGAGCCCTCACCCAGAACGAATCTTGTGTTTCAAGTAAAAACCCCCCAACCTCGTCTAATATGCTTCCAGACTCCCACTCCGCAAGCCCCACTCACCTCTCTAGTACACCTACCCTCCAACAAGCCTCCATATTTGCACTCAATCACCGTCTTCCATAGGGCGTCCAGTTCTAGATTATATCTCCATAACCATTTTCCAAGTAATGCTCGATTAAAAATACTTTGATTTCTAATACCCAACCTACCAAAGGAGATTCGAGTCATAAATTCTAAAAAAGCATAAATCGAGGCTCGTAATACTCTAGAGCCATGTTGTAGAAAACCAACATATGATCAATAGTTTCCCCGCTCTTCTTACACAAACAACACCAATTCATCATTATTGCGGCTTTCTAAAATCATCCAAAGTTAAAATATTATCTACCACAGCCACCCATACAAAAATTGGCACCCACGAAGGAGTCTTGTCTAGTCGTATAAAGCTTCTAAGATATTCATGTGATACACCATACGATAAGGATAAGGGTAGGTGGTGAATGAGATCCCACATTGCTTGGGAATGAGAAGTTCTTGCTCTTTATAAGGTTTCAATGGGGCTCCAATTGTATCATTGACTAATCATTTTGGAATATAGGTCATGTGGTTTGGGTCTTCCATTGGGGCATTATAAATTGTATCAGAGCCTATCCCAACCAGAAATGTGGGACTTAAGTCGTGCCACCTACAACTAACAGGCCAGATGAGGACGTCGGGAATTTAAGGGAAGGGAGATTGTGATACCTCATATGATAAGGATAATGGTAGATGGTGAATGAGATCCCACATTGCTTAGGAAGGAGAAATTCTTACTCTTTATAAGGTTCCAATGGGACTCTAATTGTATCATTGACTAGTCCTATTGGAGTATAGGTCATGTGGTTTGGATTTTCTATTGGGGCGTTATAGCTCATAATTCAGATAGCAGAGCTTAATACAAGTATTATAGGCTGGCTAGAGTTAACATTTTTGGCATGTCCATTGATATTGATTCATCACATTGTCAAAGTTATTACTAAAAAGGGGATATTTAGCAATCCTACAAAAAATCCAATGACATTGCTCCAGCAAATATATGCCCATCAACAAAAACAAATAATCATATTGACTGGATTTAACCAATTTTTCAATATGCATATATTCCCCAGACAGTTATGATAATAATCATATGCAATGACATTGGTAAGTGTTAGTTGATGAAGTTTGGCCCACTATTTGAAATCAACATCGGTGAGCACTTTCTTTTCTACTTTTTTTTTATAGTTAATATCAGTAAAGACTTTCTTGATAACATAAAATGCAGTTTATAAAAGAAGCAGAAGCTATGTGTCTGTGATCATCAACAGTTTTAAGAATTCCCAACAAATTCAACTCGAATCAGCTTAACAAAGCCTTAACCCCAAACAATGTTGGTTGGTTCTTGTTCAAATGTCACTCATCCAGGAACATACCTTATGTTAACATCATGGACCAAGCATGACTGTTTCTTACCACCAAAAATGTCTAAATTAAGATTTTTACAAAATTTCTTATAATAAAGTACTGACCTGTGTGGAGATAAAATCTAAAGCGCATTCCAACCTTTGAAGATCTGTCTCCAATCGACTAGAATCTGAAACCAGAAGAAAACAAATTTAATCAGGACACAGGGTAGTGTACCCCACCTGTGTAAAAGAGTCAATTCTGCTCTTACTTTCCAAATTGGTTCTAGCAAGACCATCAATCTCATTGGAGATCTTGGCACTTTCGGCCTCCACCATGTTAAGCTCCTCCTTCAGATGTTCCAAGTACACATCTATACACAAAAAAAAAAATCAACTTCTTTGACTTTGTCCACTGGGATCCACCGCAGGTTGTATTTGAGAGGCATATATGTATATATGAAGCGAGATTCTATATCTTTTTTCCCATTTTTATAAAGACATCAACCAAGCCATACACTCAATCTGATTCAACTGCTCTTTAAGCTTGCAATCTTGGATTAACCTAAATCATTCACTTTTGTGGGCTGAAGTAAACCCTTATAAAACATAGTATCTACATCCTCTTTATTCCCGACATATCAACCTAACGAATTCCACATATTAGTTTTTTTTTAATTAGTGAATGATAAAGATAATTAAACGTCAAATACCACTAGGCAATAACTTTAAAAAAAGAAGAAGATAAAAACATATAAACTACTAAAACCATTCTTTCTTTAAGTGTTTTAGTCTTTACATTGCGCAGTAATCTCTTATAATTAAACATTGTATAGAAAGACTTACCCAAATCTGCAACGTCTAAGGAACCAACGGCTGAGCACTCTGACACAATTTGCTTCACTCTGCTCTGAAGAATATCCGTCATTTTCAAAAAAAATAAATAAATAAATAACAACTCAAGCATTTTCTTTTTTGCTAAGGAACGGACGAAACTGTACGAGTACTTTCGGCAGTACCTCGAGATGGAGAGCACAATCTTTGAGTAATTCTTCTGAATCTGAAGGGGTTAGTTCCGTAGCATCTTCGCCGCCACTACTGAGGCGAAGGTCCGCGAGCTCTCTTATTCGACTAAAACGCAAAGCAAATATAGATAAATCTTTGAAAATGCAGAGAAATTAATACGAAATAAGAAGAGAGAGAGAGGGCAAGACCTGCGGATGGTGAGGAGGTCGAGGGTTTCTTCTGAAGAGGGAATTGTTTCCATTTTGCTCACTCCCGCCCTAATCGCACATGCATTCGCAGCGTTTGTTTCGAGAAGACGGATTTCAAATTGGAATGGCGCGGGGGGGGGGGTGTGAAGGGGCCCGGCGGGCCGGCCTAATCTCGTAATATGACATTAGTTCAACACCGCACAGAATGATGTGGCATTTTTTTTTTTTTTTTTTTTCTTTTCTTTCAGTAAAACGCACGGTTTTATGTTTACCCCCACTTCCGTAGACTATTTTTTACTCCCAATTCATTTCATTCGAATTTTTCCCCTCCCCACGTTCTCCCTCCACGGCTTTGCCCCTCCGCCTCCTTGCCAGAGTCTGCCATAGTTTGGCACCGTTGAGAACTCCGATCGATGAAAGAAAGCACACCCAAGTTCTCTCTCTATGGAAATCTCTCTCTCTAAAATATTTCAGTGAAATGCATGTTAGCTGCTTGCTTTTTGGGTTCATACCCGCTCTGAGTTGTGTTTCTTTGTACATGGCGGGCTCGTTTGTTTTCAGAGATGAGATGAGATGAGTTGAGATTAAAGTTAAAAGGTTGAATAAAATATTGCTAAAATATATTTTTTAATATTATTGTTATTTTGAAATTTGAAAAAGTTGAATTGTTTATTTTATTTTGTGTGAGGATTTGATAAAGTTGTAATATGAGGTGAGATGAGGTTAGATGAGATGAGATGTTTTTGGACATGGCAGATTTTGTATGGCCCAACTCTGTCCTCTTTGTTTGGATTTTTCTCAAGTAGTCTCAAGTAATGTAATTTATTTGTTTATACATGGTTGAATCGTAGCTCTATATATAAGGATTGAGTTTTTTTTTTTCTGGAATTTGGAAGCTGGACATGTTTGTTTTTCCTCAAATACAAAGTAATGTAATTTATTTGTTTATACATGGCTGAGTCGTAGGATATAGAAGGATTGGATTTTTTTTCTGAAGCTGGACATGTTTGGGTTTTCCTACCTAGAATTGGCATCTTGCTTCTCCCTCCTTATAATTTCAGAATTTCAAATATTAAATATGACAAGTTAAAAAGCAATACAAAAATATGACAAAAAGATATGCTTTCAAGCCATATCAACAGTTTGGTGATTCCATTTGAAACGCATCAACTATACATGATGATTGATTTGATGCCATAGGTATCAGAATGATCAAAATCAATGGGGTCCTTCTACAAAAATGTTCATCTCACTCAAGCTCTAGATTAGACCACAAATAACTAGAAGTAGAGAGGAAAGACAGACTTCCAAGGTAACTAGTAATATGGCCCCCTTTTCTGCCCCATTATTAAATAAATGATTATTTTTTAAAATTAATCATAGTTGTGTGATATGAAGTTTTAGTTGTTGCTCAACAGGACCATATTACTGCAGTGTTGGTGTTGACAACAATGTTTTGAATACCGTACCGGACATCGTACCGGTCAAGGTACTAGAATGAAATATTTCGGTACTGATACCGTTTCGGAATAGCGTTTCGGAATAATGTTTCGGGATAGTTGATATATAAATAAATTATATATATATAAATATATATAAAAATTATATTCCAAAATAATAGTCTATATATAAATAAATTATATATAAATACATATATATAAAAATTATAAATAGTCTAGTCTGAATTAGGGGTTAAAAAATAAGTTTGTAGTTTGAAAAAATGAAAAAAAAAAAAACACAGTCCGAAATATCGACCGGTACGGTACGAAATTTAAAACACTGGTTGACAAAGCCTGGGGCATTGATATAGTGCGACTCATTACAAGGTTTGTCTATATGCAGGCATCAACATTATTAGTGGCATCTATTAGAGGACTAGGTTAGTATCTTATACGTTCCTCCAACTGTAAGGTTGGGAAATGGAAATGAATTTTGAGAATATATGCAACTGACTAATTCATTCTTTGCAACCCAAAAGATTGTTTTACTAAGCCAATCAAGATCCACATGCTCAAATGCTTTTACATGCATATGTTTCAAAATCAATTGCCATTATAGTGCTAGGAGAAAAAATGACAATATTTTGACATGGCCAAACTTTCTATCTAGCTAAAGTGTCGCAGATAAACTGATATATCTAGTTGAAAAGAACCAAACAACGGAACAAAGCAATGCTCAAGTATAAGTGAACCTATAGTGCATTTTCACAAACACAAGGAGGGCATGCACGGCACTACACCAGTCGAAGGCAATCAACAGCAAGGAAATCACAATGTACAAACAGCAGACACAATGTATTCTAGAAGCTCACATTAGAGAAATTAGTTATTACTTTCTCTCAAGTATTGTAACAGAAACAAAAAATTTTTATTCCTTCTTACCGTGTATATATACATGCAAAATGCTCAATGAAAGATACGTTAGAAATTCCAAAACTATGTTTTCCTAACATGGCTCTCTTCTCCCAATATAGTGAAACAAGCATCATACACCAATAATGAGTGAGCAATTCATATGTCTATCGAGTAATGAAGCATTAAGACCCATATAGGTGGTCAGCTTACAGTAACAATGCCAATTCATGATGAATGTATAATGATAAAGATATTTCGAGAAAATAATACCCAAAATATAGTAGAGCAATCATAAGAAGCAATTAGTAATTATCCATAACTAATTAACTACTTCCTAAATAATACATACCTTAGAAATCATAATCATAATCATAATCAGAAATCAAAACCCAGCTCAGAAAGCATACCTCTCAGATCTTATTGGATCAAACAAACGTCACGGGGGGAAAGGGATTTCGCAGAGGGATGCACGACCACCCACAAGGATTTCTCCAGTGTTAGGGCTACTTCGTGAAGTGGATTTCGGCAAAGGGAGGGAGGGAGGGTGTCGACGAGGGAAAGGGATTCGGCAGAGGAAGGGAGGGAGGGATTTCGAGGGAGATTTCTTAGATCTCTTACGCTTTTCTCGAGGAGTGTTGATGGGGGAAAGGGATTCGACAGAGGAAGGAGGGATGGATTTCAAGGGGGATTTCTCACTCTTAGGGCTTTTCTCGAGGAGTGTCGACGAGGGAGAGGGATTCGGCAGAAGGAGGGGAGAGAGAGAGAGAGATAGAGCAGAGGGAACACGGGGGGAGGGGGAGAGGATAAAAACATTAGACTGTTTTGTAATGGGCTGGGTTTGCCAGATCATCAGGCGTGTGGTGTGTGATATTAGACTGGCCTAGGGGTAGAATTTCTCGACATTATATGACCAAAGCTCATGGGCTCGAGCTCGATCGAAGACTCAACTTCCCACCGCCCAAACTGATTGCTACTATATATATTCACATCGCATGTACCATCGACTCCTAATAATCATTAAATTAGTTTTAGAAAAATTCTTAATGCAAGCGTACGAAAAGAAAGCCCTGCAGACGACGTCTTACATGGAGTCAAAACGCACCGTTTGGATTAAATAAAAGAGTGTGTTTCGAGCTGAATACGAATGCAGGCATATGAACCCCTCCTTCAACAATCTAAATGATGTGTTTCTAATTCTTTTCTTCTTCTCCTAAATTGCTCGAAAGCATCAACTGAGAGAGATGCCCCAGTTTGTGTGCCTGACTTTTTAACCAGGCACAACCAGGCACACAAACTTGAATTAGGGTATCTTAGATTAGGGTTTCTAAACTAATCTAAGAACCAGGCACACAAACTTGAATTAGGGTTTCTTTGAACCAGGCACACAAACTTGACTTTTCAAGTCCCAATTGTAAAGGAAACTAGCACTTGCATATTTACCCTAACCTCTCCACAGTCACTCAACCACTGCAACTTGTATGGTCTAGGGTGTTTCAAGGTTAGTAAATTCAATTTCTCAACTAAAGTAGTGCTAGCCAAATTAACACAACTTCATATGTTCTCTCTCTGCTGCATATTTAATTCAAGTCTCATACTCGCAGGAATGGAATCCCTTGAATCCACAATCAATTTTAAAACTCACCCAAGAAAACCTAAATGAAGTCAATGAATGAAGAATCTAGACCCATTGAGAACTCGTTTCAAGAACCTAGATTATATTAAAATCTAGATCCGTTGAAAAACCTGTCTCAAGAACCCTTATTACAAGGAGAAACGCCACAAAGGTCATGATTTACCTTTGATAAGTTCAAAAGTTCATTCAAGAACAAGAGGAGATAAACTCAACTCACAATGAATAAATTCATCAAATTTCATAAACTTCTTAACATGAGGCAATAAAGAGTATTTAAACCAAAACCTAATTAAAACCCTAGCCAAAATAAACCACTTTCTTCCAAAAATACCCATGGATGAATAATGTCGCGGCTACAGTACCGCAGCTACAGTAACTTGGCTACAGTAACTCTTTAAACCCTAGTTCCTAAAAAGTAACTTTCCAAATAAGTTTTTGGCCAAAATACAAGGCCTTCCCAAAAACCCTAGTTTATAAGAAATAAGACATATGTGGGCCAAGCATCATCAAGCTCAATTATTCTAGACTAATTCCTATAACTAATAAAATAAGCTCCTTCAATGAAATAAACAAGTCATAGGCCTTTAATCACATAATCATAATAATAAACCCTAATTTATGTTGCACTCTTCCATAGCTTGTATCAGGTGGATAATCATTGGATCTCCTTCTCTCAAGCCCATCTTAAATATTCGGATCTTGCTAAACTCATCCCAAGTGGATTGCACCAATCCTTGCATTGCTTCATTGATCTTCTTAGCTCTTGATCTTGTAATTGGCCTATTTAGAACTTGCAAATGATCTTTAAGATTAAGCCCACCTTGGTTCCCATCATTCCCCCTCTCCTAAAAAAATTCGACCTCGAATCTCCACTTGCATCAAAGGGAAAAATGTTAGTAATATTGAAAATAGCATAAACATGATATTTACCTGGAAGATCCACTTTATATGCATTTTCATTAATTTTCTCAAGAATTTGAAAAGGTTCATCCAGGCTACTCATGTCATCAACAAGCAAAAGTATCAAAGGTAAAGAAGTAAGTAGATTAAAACCATAAACAATCTCAAACAGAGAATAAGAAATAGTTGTATGCAAAGTTTTATTATATGCACACTTTAATAAGGGCAAATGATAATCCCGCAAACGTCCATGTAACAATTTAATGAATGGCAAATGATACTCCCACAAACGTTCACGAAACACACATAAAGCTTTCCTTACACCAAAATAACCACTTCAATTATATGCAAACTCAATGAATGGCCAGCAATACTCCCACAAACGTTCATGCAACACGTTAATGAATGATAAATGATACTTCTACAAACGTTCATGCAACACGTCAATAATGGCAAATGATATTCCCACAAACCTTCATGCAACATGTCTAAAGTCTTCTTTATACCAAAATGATTCATCAAACCAAATCCATGCATAAGCAACTTACGCATAAGACTAGTAGGCTCACAAAGTCTATTCTCTTTAAACAAATACCAATCTAGTCCAAAAAACTGACCAAATGATGTTTTCTCACGAACTTCATACACACTAGCCAAGCCATCATCATTAACATAGAATTTTGTATCATATTCAAGTCTCAATAACTTTGCATCTAAAATGATGACAATGACATACCTTCTTGCTAAAGCATCAACCACAAATATTTTCTTACCTTGTGTGTACTTGATTACACAAGGAAATGTCTCAATGAATTACACCCACTTGGCATGCATTCTATTCAACTTACCTTGTTCTAGGGTTTTTCAATATAGGTAAATTCAATTTCTCAACTAAAGTAGTGCTAGCCAAATTAATACAACTCATTCCATCAATGATCATACTACATACCTTGTTATTGATGTGACATCTAGAATGAAAAATATTTTCGCTCTGCTGCTTTGTATCATCTATCTTAATTTGTGTATTGAGTGCACGTCTGGTAACAAGAGAATTACCATACTCTTCATTCTCATACATATTTTCAAAACTAGACTCTCGTCGCCTCCTATATCTCATGCGCTGTAGATTTCTAATTATCGCTTATTGATTATCCATCATATCTTTCACCTCACCCAACATCAAGTTCAACCGCTCAAACTGTTATTGCATGACTTGCAACACAAATGATGAGTTATCTGCCATCCCCTTTGGTGATGAGTCACTCCAATGAGACGTCGTAATGTACTGCACAAAAAGAATGTTAATGGAAAACCTCACACACTCCCTTACGTGTTTACACTCAAATAATGGCACTCCACTCGTGTTTTACTCTTAATTGACTTTTTCCCGATAATAGTCTCACACTCTTTAGCCTTTTACCTCAAGAGTTTTCCCGCTCAAGTTTTCTAAGAACTAGTTAAACTAAATCAAGACAATACAATATCATTTTATTCCAACTAGTAATATAAATCCTAGAAACAAGACAAGAAATAAGGAATGAATAAAATGATACGAGACTCAAGAAATTTCTACTAGGGAAAGAGTAATTATAAAACAAGATACCAACTAGAAAGATGTATTCAGCCCCTTTAATGATAAAGCTCAATCAACAAATGTATTTATTTCTCTTAGTTGTAACTATGTAACAACGTTTGAATATGCTACATTTTTCTTTTCTTCTTCTTCTTTTTTTTTTTTTGATTTTTTTTTCTTTTCCTTTCCTTTCTTTTCTTTTCTCTTCTTTTCATTTCTTTTATTTTCTCTTCTTTTCCTTTCTTTTCTTTTCTCTAATTCAATCACAAATAGCAATATTCAATTGTGAAAATCAAGCAATTGAATTCAAGCATACAAGAATTAACAATAAAGTAGAAGAGAAATAATGAAACGACATTACAAGCAATTGACAAACTTAGAGATACAAGAAACCCTAGGTGATGCAAATTTCAACCAAACCAAAAATCCTAAAAATTTCGACAGCCTACTTTTTGTTTCTTTTTTTGCAACCCTAGAACAATGAAGCCCTATAATTAAATTTAAATATGCAAGAATTAAAAGATAGAATCAGACCTGATTGGAAACCGAGCTCTATTACCAAATGATATGAACACGTGGGAATGGAATCCCTGGAACCCACAATCAATTTGAAAACTTATCCAAGAAAGTCAAAATCAAGTCAATGGATGGAGAACGTAGACCCGTTGAGAACTCGTTTCAAGAATCTAGATTATATTAAAATCTAAACCCGTTGAAGATCATTTTTTAAGAACTCAGATTATAAGGAGGAACGCCACAAAGGTTGTGATTTTCCTTTGATAAGTTCAAAAATTTAATCCAGAATAAGAGGAGATAAACTCAACTCACAATGACTAATCCATCAAATTTCATAAATTTCTTAACATGAGGCTACAGAGAGTATTTAAACCAAAACTCAATTAAAACCCTAGCAAAAATAAACCCATTTCTTCCAAAAATACCCTTGAATGAATAGTACTGCGGCTACAATAACTCGATGCAGTACTTCTTTAAACCCTAGTTTCTAAAAAGTAACTTTCCAAATAAGCCTTTGGCCAAAGTACAAGGCCTTCCCAAAAATCCTAGTTCATGAGAAATAAGACATATGTGGGTCAAGTATCCTCAAACCCACTTATTCTAAACTAATAAAATAAATCATTTAACAAATTGAAAGCCTTCAATAACAATAGGCCCAAATAATAACTCTAAGTTATGTCTTCCACAACTTGTATAAATTGGATCAAAACTGGTTCTCCTTCTTACAAGCTCATATTTAATTATAGGGCTTCATTGTTCTAGGATTACAAAAAAAAAAAAAAAGAGGTGGCTGCCGAATTTCTTCACTATTCTTAGGGCTGCCGAATTTCATTGTTCTAGGGTTTGTGTTGGCTGAAATCTCTTGTTTTAGGGGCTGCCGTGTTATTGTTAGGGTTTTGTCAATTGCTTATTCTTTTAATTGTGATCAAATCAGTTGGTGAAAAGAAAAACAAATCGTCAAAAAAAAATCCAAAATTTTTTCTTGAGCCTTATCATTAAAGGGTTGCTTTCATCATTCAAGTTGGTATCTTGTCGTATAGTTATTACTTTTTCATTCATATAATTTCTTTGTTTCTCGTGTCATTTTTTATTCCTTCTGTGTTTCTCTTATTCTTGTTTCTTAGACCTAATTACTAGTTGGGATAAAACAATGTTGCATTGTCTTGATTGAGTTCAATTAGTTCTTAAAGAACTTGAGTGAGAAAACTCTTGAGGTAAAAGGCAAGAGAGTGTGAGACTATTATCGGATAAAAAGCCAATTAAGAGTTAAACACGAGTAGAGTGTCATTACTTGAGTGTAAACACGTAAGGGGGTGTGTGAGGTTTTATTTTAACATTCTTTTGTGTAGCACCTTACAATGTCTCACCAGAGTGGCTCATCACCAAGGGAGAGGGTAGATAACTCATCATTTGTGTTGCAAACCATGCAACAACAGTTTGAGCGGTTGAACTTTATGTTGGGTGAGGTGAGCGATAGGATAGATCATCAAGAAGTAGCGATTAGAAATTTGCAAAGTGGGAGAGATAGCAGACGACGTGAGCCTAGGGTTGAAAATGAGTACGAGAATGAAGGAGATGGTGAGGATGAAGAAGACTTAGCATCTGAAGTTGGGTCGGGTAGACAGAGAAGAGCTAGGCGTGAAAGAGGACTTGAGGGGAACCTAGGGGGTCAGGATGGTGTAGATAGAGACCTTGGGAGCATCAAAATGAAAATACCACATTTCCAAGGTAGAACTGACCCTGAGGTTTATCTAGAGTGAGAGAAAAAAATAGAGTTGGTGTTTGATTGTCATAATTACTCTGAGGAGAAGAAAGTGAAGTTGTCAGTAATTGAGTTCACTAATTATGCTATTATTTGGTAGGATCAATTAGTAACCAATAGAAGGAGGAATTATGAGAGGCCTAAGAGACGTAGGGAGAGTTGAAAGCTCCCATGAGGTGGATATTTGTACCTAGCCACTTGATCGGTGCAAAACTGCAAGTGCACAGTATCATAGTTTTATAGTAAAGTGATGAGAAGAGTATCGTCCTCAGGGATTGGTAACTTACTTTTGACAAATACTGAAATTATACTAATCTTGACTTTATTTAGAAAAGTCACTAAGATTTTTGTAATTGCAAATTAAAATAAAATTAATTCAAAGAAAATACTCAAAGGAAAATAAATATATTGTTCAAAGATCAAATCAATGAGAAAGAAAACTTCTAGGAAATCGATTTCACCTAGTTCCTCACTATGTTTTACTCATCTAACTAATTGAATCAAACTCTCTCTGTTTGTTAGCAAATCTCCACAAACATCCAAAAGCCTCTTTCGACAGTCAATTGAAAATTATTCTTGTTCATCATTTTACACAAGAGTATGCAAATTAATAAAGCAAGAAAACAATAAGACCAGTGATTTTAATACTATATAGGTTCATATAAGTTTTTCGATCTCTATATTTACCTATGCCGAAATATCCAAGATCTACCATATAATTCCCTCTTTCGACAGCAAATCATAAGATTAAAATATCTAATTAATAACCAGTTAATTAGAAGCAATAAACTCAGAATAAATCAGACAAACATAGAAGAGAATTACTTCAAATTAGAATAGAAAAGTAAGCATAGTTCGGAACTAGATTACATCATTTTCCTAGAATAAAGAAAATTTAGTTCATGCTAAAAATTAAATTCAACATAAACGAATTCACCATAATTTTTCTGAGAGAAGAATAGAAGAAAATGAACACTGAAAATACTCCTCGCAGTCCGCAGTAGTGTTCTACAAGTCGCAGCATCTTCTACTTCTTTTTCTTCCTTCGCTCTTTGTTTCTTTCTTCTTTCTTTTTCTTACTCTTTTTCTTTTTTTGTGTTGCGTCGCTATTCTTCTCTGTTTCTTTTTTCGGAAACCAGCCAATCAAACTCGTTCCTCTCCCATGTGTGCAGTAGTCGAAAACCAACTTGAATTTTTGAATCTCGTCCAATCCGTTTCGTGCGTTACGTCCAAGAGTCGAGCTAAAGCTAAAGCTAAAACTTCTCTTTTCAAATTCCTTCCATGCACGTCCTTCCAGGTTCAACTTCCTTTCTCCTTTCTATTTCATTTTTTTTTTCTTTTTCTATACCCATCATACGGTGGTAGTTGGAAGACTATGTCAAGTCCATTCCTACCATTAGCATCATGTCTCTTCCTTTTGAATTTGATAAATATCTTTTATTTATTTATTTTTTTACTTTTTCTCCTCCAGGTAGTTAGACGCCAATATAATAGATTCAAATCACTTCTCTTTGCCAACGTCTCTTCCTTTTGAATTTGAAAATCTTCTTCTCGCTATAACATCTTCAAGAATTTAACTTGATCTTTATTCCCAAATAACACTAATGATCAACTCTTATATTTGAATAGATCTTCATTTAAATTTGAGAGTCCTTAGACGATAGGCTTATAAAATTTGTATATTCTTTTTCTTCAAATCTAAAATAATTTCAAATGATGACAATGAAGCCTAAAATCAACAAAAATAAATAAAATTAGACTAAAATTTAAAGTTAAGAAGTGATAAAATATATTAAATTATGCAAGTCATCAAACACCCCCAAACTTACAACTTTGTTTGTCCTCAAACAAAAATAAAATAAAATAAAAGATCACTATAGACTATCAACTAGACTCTATAGAGAAATTTCATCACTCACCAAGCCATGTTCTGAATTTAGATTTCATCACCAGTGTCTTACTCTTTTAACATCAAGAATAGAAGGAAAATCAATAAAAAATTTAGCAATTTGTCAAGTAAGAGTTAAGCGTTTACTTCAACCTAAAGCTAAGACCTTGAGTGTGTGTGTGATATAGTCAACTTTACTCCAAACCACTTGCAAACTCAGATAAAAGTAGAACAACTAAAATCAGAAGAATTCTCTCAAAACTTGACCCCATAAGTCCAATTTTCAGAAATCCTCTCCACTAATGTAGTCAAACACTAAAATCAAAGATCAAAGGGTCTTTAATCAAGGTTGTAATGGCAGGCCACTGGGCGAGGAGTATTTTCAGTGTTCATTTTCTTTTTCTTCCTCCGCTCTTTGTTTCTTTCTTCTTTCTTTTTCTTACTCTTTTTTTTTATGTGTTGCGTCACTATTCTTCTCTGTTTCTTTTTTCGGAAACCAGCCAATCAAACTCGTTCCTCTCCCGTGTGTGCAGTAGCCGAAAACCAACTTGAATTTTTGAATCTAGTCCAATCCGTTTCGTGCGTTACATCCAAGAGTCCAGCTAAAGCTAAAGCTAAAACTTCTCTTTTCAGATTCCTTCCACGTCCTTCCATGTTCAACTTCCTTTCTCTTTTTTATTTCTTTTGTTTTTCTTTTTCTATACCCATCGTACGGTGGTAGTTGGTAGACTAAGACATTATGTGTTGCGTCACTATTCTTCTCTGTTTCTTTTTTCGGAAACCAGCCAATCAAACTCGTTCCTGTCCCGTGTGTGCAGTAGCCGAAAACCAACTTGAATTTTTTAATCTCGTCCAATCTGTTTCGTGCGTTACGTCCAAGAGTCCAGCTAAAGCTAAAGCTAAAACTTCTCTTTTCAAATTCCTTCCACGTCCTTAAAGGTTCAACTTCCTTTCTCTTTTCTATTTCTTTTCTTTTTTCTTTTTCTATACCCATCATACGGTGGTAGTTGGTAGACTAAGTCAAGCCCATTCCTACCATTAGCATCACGTCTTTTCCTTTTGAATTTGATAAATATCTTTTATTTATTTATTTTTTTACTTTTTCTCCTCCAGGTAGTTAGACGCCAATAGAATAGATTCAAATCACTTCTCTTTGCCAACGTCTCTTCCTTTTGAATTTGAAAATCTTCTTCTCGCTATAGCATCTTCAAGAATTTAACTTGATCTTTATTCCCAAATAACACTGATGTTCAACTATTATATTTGAATAGATCTTCATTTAAATTTGAGAGTCCTTAGATGCTAGGCTTATAAAATTTGGATATTCTTTTTCTTCAAATCTGAAATAATTTCAAATGATGACAATGAAGCCTAAAATCAACGAAAACAAATAAAATTATACTAGAATTTAAAGTTAAGAAGTGATAAAATATATTAAATTATGCAAGTCATCAAACACCCCCAAACTTACAACTTTGTTTGTCCTCAAACAAAAATAAAATAAAATAAAAGACCACTATAGACTATCAACTAGACTCCATAGAGAAGTTTCATCACTCACCAAGCCATGTTCTGAATTTAGATTTCACCACTAGTGTCTTACTCTTTTAACATCAAGAATAGAAGGAAAATCAATAAAAAATTTAGCAATTTGTCAAGCAAGAGTTAAGCATTTACTTCAACCTAAAGCTAAGACTTTGTGTGTGTGTGATATAGTCAACTTTACTCCAAACCACCTGCAAACTCAGATAAAAGTAGAACAACTAAAATAAGAATAATCTCTCAAACTTGACCCCATAAGTCTAATTTTCAAAAATCCTCTCTACTAATGTAATCAAACACCAAAATCAGAGATCAAAAGGTCTTTAATCAAGGTTCTAATGGCAGGCCACAAGGCGAGGAGTATTTTCAGTGTTCATTTTCTTTTTCTTCCTCCGCTCTTGTTTCTTTCTTCTTTCTTTTTCTTACTCTTTTTTTTATGTGTTGCGTCGCTATTCTTCTCTGTTTCTTTTTTTGGAAACCAGCCAATCAAACTCGTTCCTCTCCCTTGTGTGCAGTAGCCGAAAACCAACTTGAATTTTTGAATCTCGTCCAATCCGTTTCGTGCGTTACGTCCAAGAGTCCAGCTAAAGCTAAAGCTAAAACTTCTCTTTTCAAATCCTTCCACATCCTTCCAGGTTCAACTTCCTTTCTCTTTTCTATTTCTTTTTTTTTTCTTTTTCTATACCCATCATACGGTGGTAGTTGGTAGACTAAGTCAAGTCCATTCCTACCATTAGCATCACGTCTCTTCCTTTTGAATTTGATAAATATCTTTTATTTATTTATTTTTTTACATTTTCTCCTCCAGGTAGTTAGACGCCAATAGAATAGATTCAAATCACTTCTCTTTGCCAACGTCTCTTCCTTTTGAATTTGAAAATCTTCTTCTCGCTATAGCATCTTCAAGAATTTAACTTGATCTTTATTCCCAAATAACACTGATGATCAACTCTTATATTTGAATAGATCTTCATTTAAATCTAAAAGTCCTTAGACGATAGGCTTATAAAATTCAGATATTCTTTTTCTTCAAATCTGAAATAATTTCAAATGATGACAATGAAGCCTAAAATCAACAAAAATAAATAAAATTAGACTAAAATTTAAAGTTAAAAAGTGATAAAATATATTAAATTATGCAAGTCATCAAACACCCCAAACTTACAACTTTGTTTGTCCTCAAACAAAAAGAAAAGAAAAGAAAAGACCACTATAGACTATCAACTAGACCCTATAGAGAAGTTTCATCACTCACCAAGTCATGTTCTGAATTTAGATTTTATCACTAGTGTCTTACTCTTTTAACATCACGGATAGAAGGAAAATTAATAAAAAATTTAACAATTTGTCAAGCAAGAGTTAAGCGTTTACTTCAACCTAAAGCTAAGACCTTGAGTGTGTGTGTGATATAGTCAACTTTACTCCAAACCACCTGCAAACTCAGATAAAAGTAGAACAACTAGAATCAGAAGAATTCTCTCAAAACTTGACCCCATAAGTCTAATTTTCTGAAATCCTCTCCACTAATGTAGTCAAACACCAAAATCAGAGATCAAAAGGTCTTTAATCAAGGTTGTAATGGCAGGCCACTGGGTGAGGGCTAAGAAAAGAAACGGATATGGAAAAATCAAAGCAAACTGAGAAAATACTTAGTGGAAAGAACAATAAAAGAGATATCCACATGATTCAAACCATAACTCTTCCTCGATTATATGCTCATACTTGTGATATTATTGTTGTTGTAATCAATGAAGCAATACCAACTACACCTTCAACAAAATCTGAAGTGATTTACACTCCACTTATTGAGTTTTCTCTATTTTATTTATTTATTTATTTATTGCCATGATGGATAAATCACATCTGAATAAAAGACAAACCCAACAAAAATACTCTTTTTTTTTCTTTTTTCTTTTTTTTTTTTGGCCTCCCACCTTTTTCG